>CM060188.1:21212451-23612451 GCA_030549335.1 Pontederia crassipes | reverse complement strand
ATTTTTACCCAGCGAGGATAACTGTTAGTTTAGGAATTACAACTTAATGCATCTTAATATCTTTCTTAACTGAAGATTAATTCATTGTTTGTGGTCTTAAGTTTAGCGGGAATTAAGATAGTTTGACTTACTTAGCGTAGAGATCATTAATTTAAGTAATCCTAATCCGTCTTGAGAACTTGACTTGTTTATCATTGTTATAATTCAATCATCATCGTGATTCATGTTAGTTAATAATTCATAATCCTTAGGCTCAACACCAATTTATTTTATTTTCTATTATTTAATTTTCTGCACATTTTTTTCTACTTTCATATCACAACACTATTTTCTTCTCTTAGTAGATTATTAAGATATATTAGATTTAACTAGTTCCTCGTGGGTTCGACACTCTACTCTCTACTTTATTACTTGATATGACTAGTGCACTTGCTAGCAATTTATTTATTACAATATTCAATGTATCAAGTTTTTTGCGCCGTTGCCGGGGAACTATATTCATAACTCTTATTCTATCTCGTATAAACTACTTTGAGAATTTTTATTTTTTGTTTTACTTTACTTTTTTTCTAGTGTTGTGTAAGCTTTTCAAGTAATATATTTTGTACACAATTGGATCATCACGAGCACATCTACACACCTCAACGAAGATGAACAAAATGACAACAAACCAACAAGAGGAAAATATCCTTGCTGTCTAGCAAGATGGAATTCAATTTGAAGCATCATCGTCAAAACAATGCACAAAGAAGAAACCTCAACAAGTAAAGGAGGAAGATATATTTCGAGACCCATCTGCTGCACTCACAGAATTATTGGATTCATTGTTGAAGAAGCTCTCCACACAAAATTATCAAGTAGAAAATTTGGAGAGAAAAATTCATAATATGAGGCAGCACAACAAGAAGTCAAATGATGATGTGGCATAAATTCTTGAATTTAAATCGTCAACTTTTGACTTTGTAGAGATGATTGGTCAATTTGCCACAACAATTGAAAGAAGGTTGACAATGCAAGACCAACACATTTTGAATTTGGAGTCTTAGTTATCCAAACTTCAGAAGCAAATTGAAGTCGATGATTCTCTTCGACTATTCGACAATGAACTCAAGTTCGAGGTTTTGGAATCAAAATTTCATGCACTGGAGAATGAAGTTGCAAAATTGAGTTCTCTAATTTCTGAACGTCCAAGGCACATCGAAGAGAATCCGAAGGTCATCTTATGCTCCTGCCACTATCAAAATTCATATCAATTTCCATGGCATCCAAAAATAAATTTTTTAGCAAGGACAGCGACGATTCAATGGCGTGTCAAGGATACAAGTAAATACATCATGAAAGATGGAAAGGTTCAAAGGAGGGGCCCGCCTTTGGAAGTTCCTGTCACTCTGATATCGCCGTCTCCAATTCAGCCACCACCGAAGGAGAACAAATCACCAACTATTGTCTTCACATCAACGCACATCTCCTCAAATCCATTAGTGTAGTCGCCAAAACTTTTTGAAGGAAAAAGTTCTCCACCTACACTAGTACAATCTTCTTCAACTACAGCATTACACTGGCGACCTAAGAACCGCTCGACAATCCAAGTTCAGTGGCAAATACCTCTCAACTTCAACCTCGAAAAGTTGTCGTACATGAAGAACCGCCACCATCAAATGATGACCTCAAATAAAAAACGTAGGCGGCATCCAACATCGCATGTGCTGAGCCTCACCACGACAAGCGTTCCTGATCACATCAAATTAAACCCAGTGAGATCATTCCATATCTACTTATATTCTTATTGATATTTTTTTTAGTCTCAACATATGCCTTATCAAAGTCGAGCTAGCGATTTTAAACTTAGAACTACTCATTCTCAATCCTTAAACTTATAGTTTAGATCTTTGACATAATTTAGTTTAGATTATTTTAGTTCATGTTAGATTAGTTAGTCTAATTACCTTAGTTATTTAGTCTTTTTAGTTTATTTTTATAATTTTTTTAACAGGTCTCTGCATGTCAAAAGCTAGATTTTGTCGAAATTTAAAATTTTTAGTCTTCACGAGGCATTATTTTCATGCCATGGGTGTTACTTAGATACAATGGGTCGTCCTGATCATTTCACAGTCTTCACAGTGGGCAATTTCAGGTTTTGGACACTTCACGGGCCATAACATCTATCTTACGACCCGTAACTTATTAAATCCCACCTATCATCGATTCAAGACACGACCCTTCACCTCATATTACGACTCGTCACACAAGGTATGTTAGCGCATAGGTCTCATAACGGGCCGTAACATTGTCTTCACGACCCGTTATCATCCACCGCAACTAGTAAGTAGTAATATTCACGAGCCATAGGAAGACCATCACACACCTCAAAGTGACTTGTATTTTGAACTTTTTATATCTCACGAGTCATAATAACTTTATCACGGGACTCACAAGAGTTGGTATTTTGATCTTTTATGTGTTGCAGGTCGTTATCATTCTACCACGGATATATCAGTGAATTGAAAAAATTTTTGTTTAGCTTCACGGGTCGTAAGCCTTTTGTCACGACTCGTAAAACAAGTACCCTCCGCAACTGCTTCTACAAGGTTGATTTGTCACGGGCCGTTAGGCGCCCTTCACGTATATCATAGTAGGTATGCAAATTAGGTGAATTCATAACGGGTCGTTAGTTCACCATCACAACCCGTTAGAATAATTATATGCATCTAACGCCACAACCATACGACCCATTACTCTTTCATGTTATGACACTAACACCAAAGTCATATGATATCATGACCTGTAACATGCATGTAACGTCCCATGTTTTCTCTCGTCAATTTATTTTTGCAGGCTTGTGATACAGAGTTCACGACAACGTCGGCGAATCCATCAGCTATGAAGGAGACAATTGCTTACGGGTTGTAACTTCCAGGTCACGACCCATGTTCTGCCAGAGCCCCGTCACACAGCTATTGCGAAGGGCATCAATAGCTTCATTCGGGCCGTAAGCATCTGCCCAAGGCCATGAGCAAGCTATCATGCCCCGTGAGCATCGTCGCCTATTATACATCATTACTGTAAGACCCGTTAAATTGCACAGACGGACCGTAAGCTCTTCAATACGACCCGATAACATCACCTTATGGGCCGTAACTTTCCTTTCACGACTCGTTATAGAACAACAGAGAGAGAGAGAGAGAGAGAGAGAGGGAATAACGAAGAAGAAAAGAAGAGGAAGAAAGAAAAAAAACAAAATTGCTACGTTTATATTTTTCAAGTTTGATTTCTAACACTGAGGACAGTGTTGAGTTCAAGCTTGGGGAGTTTGCAATTTCATCCATCATGTATATCTTTTTATATTGCATTGCAAGCCTGCATTCCCTTAATGTTTCAGTTGCATAATTAAAAATTACATCTTATTTTCTCATGTCTTAGTGTTTACTTATCATCAAGGCACTATTTAAGGACATCTTGTTAATTAACAAAATTTGAAGCATTATTATTTTATCATTTATCACCTTCGTGTTAGGTAATTGGTTTGAAGAAAATTGCTTAGTGAAATTATGAATGTTTGACGACAAGTCCTTTTCATGCTCAAGTTTATTATTATTATTATTATGTATATTAACTTGATAATAATTATATCCATGTTGAACATTCAAGTGTAACCGAGCTTCCTAATAAATAAGTACATGTAAAATGATCATCATATACAAAAGAGGGTTAGTGGAGCCCCAAAAAGCATGAAAAAAGGTGTTATCCGGAATCTTGGTGAGTTCGGATAATTAGATCCGTAGGAAATTTTTGCCTGGCGATCTAAGGGCAACTGCTCTGGGATCCGTCAGTCAAAAGCCCGTTACATGGACCACCTTGCGCAATATGGAGAGCACATGAGTACCAAATCAATGAAAAATAAAAAGTGAAAAAGAAGAATGATGATGAAAAGTTTCTAAGAGAGTTTGATGCATGCAAAATATAACATATAATTAGTCATGCATTTAATCACATTTCGATTCCTTTTCGTATTGCATGCATCAATTTATGATCTTATTTGCTTTAATTTTATAAAAATGTAAATCTACCCAAATTGTGTTTTATTGCAGAAAATTGAAGAGAATCGAGTCAGAAATTCATAGAAACAAACGACACTCAAATCGAAGTTAAAACGAAGTAAAAAAGTGCAAATTAGTGAAGGCTGCCAGAGCTGAATTAATATAACGGACCGTTATATGACCGTTATGGCCCGTTAAAAAGCTCAGTTTGAGTCAGAATTCGATTTGGACACTGTAAGGGCCGTTAAAGAGCTGTTGTGGGCCATAACAAATGTTGTTTTTGAGATTTCTTCGACTTTTTTTAGAGATTTCAAGTTCAAATCGAACCCAAACTTTATCCTAAGTATCAGGGATGATTATGAACATAAAATAGAACTATTCTAAGTGAATAAATATAAAAGTAATAAATGGATAAAAGCTCATATTACACTTGTCTATTTAACATTGATATTTTTATTTTCAAGAATTATTTTCTTATTACTTAGAGCTGAATTTGGAGGAGTTTAAAAATGTCTTTCATTCAGAAATTTCAGAAAGCTGGGTTATTATGGAAAGTGATGAGACACTTAGGCGATGTATGTATAAAATTTAGTACTAAGAAGAGTAGTTGAATAACATGGTGAAAGCAATGATTAACCATTTTGGTTGGAGCTTTGCTTTGAACATTGCTTGAGGACAAGCAAGTATCTAAGCCTGGGGGAGTTTGATGCATGCAAAATATAACATATAATTAGTCAATGCATTTAATTACATTTCGATTTCTTTTCATATTGCATGCATCATTTTCTGACCTTATTTGTTTGAATTTTATAAAAATGGAAATCTACCCAAATTCTGTATTTTATTGCATAAAATGAAAGAGAATTGAGTCAGAAGTCCAGAAATAAATGACACTCAAATCGAAGTTAAAACGAATCCAGAAAGTGCAAATTAGTGGAGGCTGGCAGAGCTGAATAAATATAAGAGGCTGTTATATAACTGTTACGGGCCGTTAAAAAAGCCCAATTTGAGTCAGAATTCAATTTGGATACTGTAAGGGCCGTTACAGAGCTGTTGTGGGCCGTAACGAAGGCTATTTTCGAAATTTCTTCAACTTTTCTTAGTGATTTCAAGTTCAGATCAAACACATACTTTATCTTAAGCTTCAGGGATGATTATGAAACATATTTACTCAGATTTGAAGGAGTTTTGGATGGTTTTAAAACCCTATCAAAGTTTATTCTGAATTTAATTATTTTAATATGAAAAGACTTCGAATCAAACCGAAACTCTATCAAAACTCTTTGGACTCCTGAGGCTATAAATAGAGGCCTTAGAAGACAGAAAAATGTGTGCTTGAGACCTGGAGCCGTGCTACATTGCAGAGGCAAATTTCAGAGTTTTTTTGGTGTTTGTTCGGGAGAAACTGTAGAGTAACTCAGCGCGTGTACTCTGCAGCGATCTAGAGACCATCGAAGGCGAAGAGTTCTGTCTCCTAATAATTGTTTGGATGCTCTTTACTCATACTTTTTATGTCTAATTAATTTTATAATAGAGATATTTATTCTTTACGAGAAAACTGCATGAACTCGATTGTAGATTTGAATTAATATAGTTATTTTAGATTCTTTTAATTATGATTGTTATGCTTAATGCTTTTTATTAGGATTATTATATTCTAAGATAAGACTATAAATCAGATCTGGGTGGTTAGTTTTAAGATTTAATAATTTTTAGTGAATCGATTTTTAACTTAAAGTTGAAACAATCATAACACGAAACTAGTAGCTCATCGTTTGTGCTAGATTTTGTACGGCCTATCAGTTTTTATCCAGCGAGAAAAACTATTAGTTTAGGACTTACAACTTAATGCATCTTAATATCTTTCTTAACTGAAGATTAACTCATCGTTTGTGGTATTAAATTTTGTGGGAATTAAGATAGTTTGATTTACTCAGCGTAGAGATCATTAATTTAGGTAATCCTAATCCGTCTCAAGACCTGAATTTATTCATCATCGTTATAATTCAATCATCATCGTGATTCATGTCAGTTAAACATTATTGTTAATCATCCATAATCCTTAGGCTCAACACCAATTTATTTTATTTTCTATTTTCATATCACAACACACTTTTCTTCTCTTAGTAGATTATTAGGATAGATTAGATTTAACTAGTTCCTCGTGGGTTCGACACTCTACTCTCTACTATATTACTTGATATGACTAGTGCACTTGCTAGCAATTTATTATTACAAAATCATCGCATCAAGTTTTTGGGGAGTGCTTCCAAATTTTGGACCGCACGATCTTCTTGTAATGGATGGATCTTCGGATACTTGCAACAATCGTTGGATTCGTGCACGACGGTGGAGGTGTGGAAAGTGGCATCGGAGAGATCGGAACGAGGTTGAGGCAAATGGTGACGATGAGTCTCGCGAAGACGATGACGAGAGATCGGGATCGGCACAGAGGGGTTTAGGGCAGAAGAAGGCAGGGGAAAAAAAAGTTGATGTGGTGAATATGTAGCCGTGACACACGAGTCGTGTAATACCCGACCCATCTCTCCCTCTATTTTAAACTTAAAATGCAAAATTAAAAAAGAAGGGACGAGAGAATCGCCATCCCTCTCCCCCCACTCCCCCCACGACCTCCTCTCTCTCAAGGGAGTGCAGCCAGAGTATAAGGGAGGGAGTGTGGAGGACTCCCTCACCTTTTTCCCTCTCTGCCGTCACGGTTCTCTCTCTCCCCTGCTTTCTCCGATGATCGGCAAACGACACTTGCGTCGGTGAATCACACGAGAACGGACGACGCACGTAAGGTGATCCAACAAATCACGGCCCCTTCGTGAAACACACGCGTTTCTGTCGGCCGAGAATGTCCGACGGCCAATCAAATCGACGACAACAGCTCCGACGGCCGGAAAGCGAACAAATAGAGGTACCATAGACGTACAATCCCTTAGATGAATAAATGTAGATCAAATGTCGCGCATTTTGATTCAATTATGACATAGAGATCCGTATAAACATTTTTCATATTGTACACGTCTCGATTTAACAATCGAAGGTCGGCCGGAAACAGAAATCATGATCGGCGGCTCTCTTTTAACTAGAGAATCGATCGTCCAGTTTTGCTAGAACGATCGACCGATTCGAATTGATCGGACGACCACAATAGAGGTAGTCAAAGTCATTCGTGCATAGTCGGTCGACCGATCCTCGAGAACCGGTAGACCGATCTCGCAACACAACACGTAACAATCAGTTGACCGATTCACAGAGAACGATCGACCGGCACTGTGTGAAGGAGTAATTGGCCAAGTGCATGATCGATCGATCGGTCCATCTGGACGGTCGATCGATTCGGCAATAACGATCGATCGGTCCCTTAGGACGGTCGATCGGTCCAGAGAAGTAGAATCATGAGTCTCAATGTAAAATGATTAAAATGCCCCTCGAGTGGCCAGAACTCCTATAATCAGTTCTAAACCTTCGATTGGCCCATTTGAGACCATGTCCAATAGAGTAAAGTAAGTAAGCAGAAAGAGGATCAGACTTTATCTCTTTTTCTGAACTATGATTCCAAACCCCACACATAATAAAGAAGATAAGTAAAGTAAAGATGAAGTAACAAGATAGCTATGTGTCTCCTAAGGTATAGGTCAAGGGATGACATAGTGAGGGGCAAGTAGCTGCACTGAGGAAATAGTGTACCTACTGGTATCAACTACCACTGTTCCTGGACCACAGGCCCTCTTCTACTTGTGCTCCGAATAAGGGTGACGTATTGACGCACTTTTCCCATGGGGGCATATATAGATTATATTGCATTATGCCAGAGGGATAGATAGCTCAACTGAGGAGACGGTGAACCTACAGGTCCGCAATGACCACTATTTTTGGGGTGCATGTTCTCTCTCACCTGTATTCCGAAAAGGGTATACCTTAGCGTACACCTTCCCTTTCATGGGCATCTTGGCAACATATGGTATAGAGACACCTCTAGCTTTCCACTTAACTAAGTCGAGCTCGCATAGGACAATGAATATTAAGAATAATATAGTAATATAAAAGATGTAGTACCACACAGAGCATAACAAAGTAGTAGTGAATAATATAGTATGGTAATGAATAACAGAGTAAGGTAAAGAACTGGGTAAAGTATAATAAGGTATGGTATTGTGTAAGGTATTGTTAAAGTAAAGAATAAAGTACAAAACCATATATGTATGGTCCATAGCCTACATAGATCAAGGTATTAGAATCAATGAATAAAGTAACTGTTCACTGATTATCTTTTATTAGTACTAACTTCATCAAATTATTATTTCATCGTCTATGTATCTATGTGTACCAGGTGTTAGTTCACGGGAATTTTGAGAATCTTGTTTAGGGAGAAAGTGGATAATGCAGAGCTTTGGGATAGCAGCGCATGACATATAGCGAACCCACAAGCTTTCCGCTATTTTATTCTGCATTTGAATCATCGGTCTTTGTATATACAAGATACTCAAATTTTCTCTTTTGACTTTGCATACGTTGATATCTTCTTGAACTATTTGAATTTTCAGCATTTCCCTTTTTCTGAATTATTTTCTTAATTGTGACATCTTTTTATTTCCAAATGATATTTCTTCCGCAAACTTTTTTCATCCGTTGTTTTTCTATTATTTCTATTACCACGTGTGTTATGAGTTGACTGGTCAAAGTCAAAGAAGTAGTAGACAGTATAGCGCTTTCTTAGTCAATCTGACTGCTAACGTGACAGGAGGATTAATTTTAGGGACGTTACAAGTCATCTCATCAGACGACCGTGAAAATGCGCGTTATTCCAACCATTGAAGATCCACATATGGAAGTTTGGAAGTAGAGCACCCATCAAATCCTTATTTTATATATGGCGTATTAGAAACGAACTAAATCTTATTAATTAATTATTATCTAAAAAATGCATCATTTCGCAATGTCGTGTGGATTGCGGATTGCTGATTGTATATGATTAACATAGTAAAAAGAACTATTAGCAGGAAAAGAGATATATGTCATATATTCCAAGTCTAATATTGAAACCATATCAAAGGTTTTTCCGATTGCTAAAGTCAACAACTAATTCGAAATACATTTTTCACCACCTTCGTAAATTTAAAATTCAAATTGAGAAATTTTTTATTATGATATCATGAAACAAAAATAAAATGTTTCGAACAAAAAAAAATTACTTATCAAATGTAGTAATGTTATTAGTCTAATCAATCAATGAGTTTCTCGACAACTTTTATGGATCCCTAAAGAACACGAAGAAGTAATAAGTCCGGAAGGTCTACATATGGGATATATTGAAAGGTGATCTTGGCCTATTAGCTGTTTAACACTTGGGCCGCGGCTCTGATGTACAAAGAAAGCCCAAATCCTAACTAGGCCTGCTCCGATCTACCATCATTTTGCGTAAAAGGTTTCATTATTTTTTTAAGAGAAAAGTAAAAGAAAAAGAGTAATAGAATATAACAATTACTTTTCTGAAGATAAAAGTAAAAGAAACATATCAGAATTGAAATGTCATGGCATGCAGAGAGATTTCAAAGTTCAAACACTTGTTTTATTCAAGTTGTGAAAGTAAAAAAATTCATAAAAAAATATTCACCTAAAATCATAAAACTAGTTAAAAACAATTCCAACATTACTTTTGCTTCTTTCTTGAGTACTATATAATTTTGTTTTTCGATTACTGATCAAATTTCATTATTATTCGACTATTTTGCATGTCTTATGACAGACAAAACTCTAAATTAAAATATTGTAGATACAAAAAATAAAGTTCGAGATTGAATTGAGTGATAAATAAATTAATGAATGAAATGTGAGCACCAGAGATGACCACTAGACAGAACCAGCCCAGTCCTCTGCATGCGAATATAACTTATATTTTCCACGCGTACAATTAAACAAAAAAATCATCATATATTTTTTCCACAATTTTTTTAAAAATAATCATATATTTTACGTTTCAAATCTTTGCAAAAGAAAAAAAAGCATAAACGAAGGAAATTAAATCAATTTCTTTTTTCACACTTTATAATTTATAAAGTGATATAATTCCTCGTGCTCAAACGAATCCTTCAACATTCTTCTTCGCCGCTCCCCTTTCTACCTCTCTCCGATCTCTTCTCATTTCCTCTCAAGATTGGCGGATCGCTCTCCGACGATCTCCCATGGCGGGGCGCTACGGTTTCGGCTCCTCGCAGGCGGCGGGCGCCATGACCGTGGTGAGTACGCCGAACCAGGAGCTCGCCCTCACCAATCTCGCCTACTGTTCCGCCGGCGACCTCCGGCGGTTTGCCGTCTCCGGATCGAGTCAGCCCCTGGCCCTCGTCGGCGACTCCGTCGTCCTCACCCTACGATATCCTTTTCACGATCCAAGTGCTGGATAACCTTTAATTATCCGAATTGTTTGTTTCGAAACCTGAATGTTATTGTTGTTGGTTTAATTCATCATAAAACATCTTCGTAACTTCACATTTTTGCATGGTTTTTTATTGTCATCTTCTCGGAATTGTTGTGATCTGTTACAAGTTTGTGGACTACTTGGATCATTAGTTTCTTTAACAAAATAACACTGATCATCCGAGTATTTCCGACGGAAGTATCGCTCTTAATGCCATCCAACGTCGGCATACAAAGGTTTCAACTGGTGACCAAATAGCAGTTAGCAGGTGAGTCAAAGGCATAGTATGATGGCAGAGAACTTCGGAAGCGGCAAGGTTGTACTCTTTGGACTCACAATTGTTTGCTGTTTCTTTCTGGTTTAGGTTTCTTCCGCCTGACAATTTTAACGTGGCGTTGCTTACATTAGAATTGGATTTTGTTAAAGGAAGGACTAATAGGACAGAGCAAGTAAGATTTTGTTGAATGAGATTTACTGATGATGTACCCTATGCATCTATGTTGGTAGCCTAACATGCGTAATCTGTTGCCTTTTATAGCTGGACGCAGTAGTCCTTTCTCAGCAACTTCGTAAAAGATTTATGGAGCAGGTAAGCATTTTATGTTACCCTAATTTATTTATTTCGAGTCCCAGTATATAACTTGATAGGTAGTGGCTAGACAATGTCTGTAACAGGACTGAGCATATAACTTTACGTAGGAAGGATCATTTTTATATTTGCATTAACTGGATTCAGTATAGACACGTCATATTTGATACCTCTGTTTCTCAGAAATACAAATTAGTCGAAGTTCTGCGTAGTATGATTCATGCAGAATTTATGTTACAAAGATGGAGTTTGTGACAAATTTGCAAATTTCATGAAAACGTGCATACAGTGATATTGCCAAAGTATGATTTACTCATGCATTTAGTGCAGGTACTTTCTATATGGCACTTTTATGAGACCAAAGATTAGATTTCTTATTTTCATAACATGTTTGATTGTTAAATCAGAGTTTGGTTACTTTATGCATTTTTATCAGTTAATTGATCTTAGAGCTTAGTTGAAAATATTTGGGTTGATAGGTGATGACAATTGGTCAAAAAGTGTCTTTTGAGTTTTGTGGGACAAACTATATCTTTACGGTCAATCAAGTTATGATTGAAGGTCAAGGAGATTCCAAATCTCAAGAGAGAGGAATGATATCCAAGGAGACATATTTTGTGTTTGAAGCTTCTCCAAACTCGGGCATTAAGGTCTTACTCTATTTTTCTGCATTGTTAAAAACTTTTGGTAGTTTTCTTGAGCATTTTGAGTTAAAGGAAATAAAACCGCTTGCTTTAATGCAAATTATTCTTCTGGTGATTCCTCAAGCAGATAATTAATCAGCGTGAATCTGCCAGCAGTAACCTTTTCCGGCAGAAGGAGTTTAATCTTCAGAAGTTGGGAATAGGAGGACTAAGTGCTGAATTTGCAGACATTTTTCGAAGAGCATTTGCTTCTCGTGTCTTCCCTCCTCATGTGGTTAATAAGTAATCTTCTCACTCCTGTTTTGATCCATGATACTTGTTAATCTTGAGATGCTTGACTAATGTATGTGAGTTACAGGTTGGGTATCAAGCATGTCAAGGGAATGCTACTTTATGGTCCTCCTGGCACAGGAAAAACTCTTATGGCTCGTCAGATTGGAAAGCTCTTAAATGGGAAAGAACCAAAGGTTGCACTTAGCGATCGTTGTTTTGTTTGTTTCCTGCTTTTGTAAAGGCTTTACTTAGCAATCATAGTTCCTTTCTTAGTCGAGAATGGGGGTTCGGTAGCCACCTCACCTTTTGTTCCTTTCGTTGATGCTCTCTCCATAGAGCATACATTTGTACATTGCAACCTTTAATAGCAATACATACACGGATGGCACCATAACTGGGCACCCATCCTTTCTTCCCTTAAAAAAAGGTTTTCCTACATGATTTCCCTTTATTTTCTTAGGTTTTATTGTTGCAAAAATCTTGATATCCGTTTGAGCGATCTTGCAACATATATGGATGGAACTCAGGCCATATTAAAGCATGTTGTCTTGTGAAGATTGTCCACTATCAAACTAATTTTGATATTTGATGGCTCTTGAAGCACATGCAAGAGACTAATGAAGTTCATTGTCATCTTTAAGGATAAAGATAGCATTCATTAAATTATATTTCCCAAGTTGGGACCTTGGTTTTGAGTCTTTTGACTATGGACTTTGCCATCCTGTGAACTGGATCTATTCCTGTTAAGGGATATTTCGATATTTGTATGATTTGAACATTACCATACTAGTAATAAGAGGACAAAACATGTTTTGGACATGACTTTGCTCTGGGTTTACTTCACATTACAAATGAAACAAAACGAGATTTACTTGATCAAGCAACATGAATCACATGATCATTCACTTTATCTCCTTAAATTTGATCCTTTCAGAACATTTGCAGCACGAATTTACCTTCTCATGTGATTTGTTCCACTAGTTATGTTTTTTTGGTAAGTTTTACATGTTATCTCACTTATAATTTCCACACCATGGAACTTGTAGATTGTTAATGGACCTGAAGTTTTGAGCAAGTTTGTTGGAGAAACAGAGAAAAATGTTAGAGATTTATTTGCCGATGCTGAAAATGACCAAAGGAGTCGAGGTGCACCACTTGTATTCTGTTCTTTATTATTCTTGAGACCAATTATATGACATTTTCTGCTATCCTTTCCTGCAATAACGTCAGGTGATCAAAGTGACTTGCATGTCATCATCTTTGATGAAATTGATGCTATATGTAAGGTAATGTCTTGTAATACTTTGCCCTTGGCTTTCCTGCTTCTGGTTTAGCATTACCTGATTCTGAAGAACTAAAATAGTGATAGAATCAAGGTTTTAAAACTCATGGTTCAGTAAGAATCCAACTTAGCAAATTCAATTAGAAGCATTCATTTTCAAGATGACCATGCAATCTTATGGGATGGTGAAAGTTGCTAAAAATGTACACGCAGAAAGGCAATGGAAGCATAGTAAAAAAACAGAATATTCTGAGTAATTTCAGGCTTTAGGCTTTTCCTGCTGGCTTCAAGATGTGTAAGGCTGTTGAACTGTATCTTTATTTTTTCTGTAGGTTCTAGGAATGTTTCCTGTAGTTGTTATTTTCTGGTTTTGGGAAATTTGACAAATATAAAAAAAATCAGGGGTACATGAACGTTTATGAAGAACATGTAAGGTTTCCCAAGGCTAGAGAAAATATTTTATGTCAGTTCAAGGGATCGGAGCACTTGTGAGAGTAGAATAGTTTTCGTTAGATGGACAAAATGCCCAGATGTTATAATTGCTTATTTCATGTCAAGTTATAGACATCACAGTTCCATACTGAACCGTTATTACTTACAAAAAATAAAATGCAGTCAAGAGGCTCAACCAGGGATGGGACCGGGGTTCATGATAGCATTGTCAATCAGCTGCTCACTAAGGTGAATTTTTCTGATGCTTTGATTCACCAATTTATTAATATTGAGTTCTAACTATCTTTTCAATTTAGATAGATGGAGTTGAATCATTAAACAATGTGCTGCTTATTGGAATGACCAATAGGAAAGATTTACTAGATGAAGCTTTGTTGAGGTACATTACTCATGTTTCTTTACTCTAGGTTATAGTAAGCAATTCTGCATTTCACTTCAATATTTCTGGAGCAAATCGTCTGAAGTCTTGATCCTTTGACTTTCTTTGCTGACAGACCTGGGCGTTTGGAGGTTCATGTTGAGATTAACCTCCCTGATGAAAATGGTCGCTTGCAAATACTACAAATACATACAAACAAAATGAAAGAGAACTCTTTTCTTGCTGCAGATATCAATCTTCAGGAGCTAGGTAGGTGCCTATGCTGTTGTGCTTATTCCATATGACATCCTGCGCATGTTTAATACCTACTGGAGTTTGACCCTAAACCAAATTGTCAGTGTACCAACAAAAATGGGCATATGTCAGTTCTCAAATTATGGGAAGATTAGCAAGTTTAACTACAACTTTGTTTGTTTGCTCGCAAATAGTAAACTTGGATTTCGTAATTCTATCTAAACCTAAAAAAAGGTATTTTGATCTACATACGTCTATCTCTATACAATGTATTTCATGTTTTAGTTAAGAATAAGGTACTAATGCACCTCTTGACATAATGCCATGAAATGTTTAACAAGTAATGCCTTGTCGTAAGTACATAAGTGCTTTGGTATTTTCTTCTAATAACTTTGTTATGTATGGTACAGAGTTTTGAATTTTTTTTCTAGCATAAGGCATATAATAGTTCAATAAATCAGACTCATAATTTCTTGAAGGATTTGTAGAAAGATTCTAGATTTGTGATCTTCAACAACTATTTGGTTTAGAATCAAAGTTGCATGATATCTAGATATGAGATGCTACTGCTAGTTGTATCCTTGTATATGTGCACAACCCAGTACCTAATTCATCTAGTTAACTTGCTTGAGACATAAACTTGACATTTGATTTTAGTTTTCTTTTTAATTCAATATCAATTAGTATTATACTAACTTCACAATGATTTGTGAACAAGTGATAAGTTGAAACTGCCTTAATCTCTTTGATTGCTGTTAGCACTACCGTATTTATATTCTGGGCTCTACCATTATCTGCTAAATCTTTACGGCAATGTGCTTCATTTATTATCGTGCGTAAAGCATAAAAAAGAACTCAAGAGAATGTAGAAAGGTACAGGCTCATAAGCCAACTTATGTTTAAAAAAATCTTTTAGAAATGGATATGATAAATAAATCAATGCCACTTTGTTCGAGTGAAATGGAATGAGATCACACTCGAATGAGGCTTTCAGTTTCCAATTTTTCGCCGACTGATAATTTTATGATCTTGATAGTAATTAGATATAAAATATTCACAATGCAGCTGCACGTACAAAGAACTACAGTGGTGCTGAACTTGAAGGTGTTGTCAAAAGTGCAGTCTCATTTGCCTTGAATCGGCAGATAAGTATGGAGGATCTCACCAAGCCTGTGGATGAAGAGAGCATAAAAGTTACGATGGACGACTTTGTGCATGCTCTTCATGAAATTGTCCCTGCATTTGGTGCCTCCACTGATGATCTTGAACGATGCAGGTGGATCTGTTACGTTAACATAGTAAATATGAAATATATTGCATATAATTTTGCATTATGACCTCTAGAATGGATAAGGCTACTCTTATTAGTATATTATTTATGAACTTTGTGATTCTATTGTACTATGCAGTTTTTGGTCTTTAAATGTTATTTCGGGTTAATGTTGAAGTATAACACTGTCCTGTGTGACCTGCATTGCAGTTTTTGGTAACATGAAATTGAACGTGTTCAATTATTGAACCCAATATGGCCACTCTTTCTGTCAAAAGAAAGAGATCATGTGGCTTAAATATTAGCTTCAAGAAGTTTTTTCTGCTTTCTTTTCCTTGAATGTAAATGCATTTGTTTCGTTTTTCATAATTTAGCAAGTGAAAAAGCTGAACTGAAATAACTAATCATATAGATAAATGTGATATGGTTTCAGGTTGATCTAATTTATGATAGCTGGTAATAACATTCCATGAATTTAAATGTATGGCAATTTATTTCTCATTGATGCATAAAATTTGAATGTTTGTGTAGGCTATAATTTATTTAAAAGATGTTGCGCTTCAATTGATTATACTAGTATCCTGTATTCTTATTTGTGAATTCTCTCAGGGTCAACGGTATTGTTGACTGTGGCGAGAGACACAAGCACATCTATCAAAGAGCTATGCTGCTTGTTGAGCAAGTTAAAGTAAGCAAGGGAAGCCCTCTTGTTACATGCCTTCTCGAAGGTCCAAGCGGCAGGTAAACATGACTCTTTTTGAATTTCGGCCACTGATTGACTGGGTTCTAAAGAAAAAAACCCTTTGGCAGTGGGAAGACGGCGATGGCAGCTACAGTTGGTATTGACAGTGATTTCCCATTTGTCAAGATAGTATGTTTCTTCACATTCTTTCTTATCTTTTATCTTTTCCTGTTTTCCAGTTTCTTTTTTTTTTCCTGACAATTTGTGAATGCAGATCTCAGCAGAAACAATGATTGGTCTCAGTGAAGCGAGTAAATGTGCACAGATTGTGAAGGTTTGTCGAAACTACTTCAAATGTTGAAATAAACTTGTGTATGGTTTTCTAAAAGTTTATTGAAGGTCATGGTTTGTGTATGGTTTTCTAAAAGTTGACTTTTTCTTGTCACCATTTAACTTTATGTATGTGTATTCTAGGTTTTTGAGGATGCTTACAGATCCCAGTTGAGCATCATAATTCTGGATGGTATTGAAAGGTCCGTTATTAATTCTTTTTCATTCAACTTCCATTGGACTTGTAACTGCATTTTAACTTTTTAGCAATTTACTGCTGCAAATTATTCTTTCAGGTCACCTGTGCCTCTATTTATGACATAGGAAATAGCATGTCATATATCGATATTTCACAAGGTTTAGAAAGATAAATCTTGCCCATGATGTGATAGATTGTTTTAATTAATACTCGATGTCTCAGGTTGTTGGAGTATGTTGCAATTGGACCACGTTTCTCAAATGTGATTTCACAAACATTGTTGGTCCTACTGAAACGACTTCCCCCCAAGGTTTGTTCTCATCTCTTCCAAGAATGGAAAAAAAAATAAACTAACCCCAGTTAACTTCTGAAACAATTATGTTGAAAACTTGCTCATTTCTAGAATTATTAAGAATATGACTTTCTCCAACTATTTGACAAAAAAATGAGAGATTTCAATATTAATTGTTGCTTATATACAACTCTATATATTACACGCTGCACATATTTATATGTTTTCTTTCCATGCTGTTTAACTTAAACTTGCAGGGTAAGAATATGCTGGTGATTGGGACCACAAGTGAGGTGGGATTTTTGGAGTCTCTTGGTATATGTGATGCATTTTCTGTCACATATAATGTTCCGACACTGAAAAAAGCTGATGCCAAGAAGGTTTGGATCTTACAAATCCACATATAAGTTTGATATGACATTGCTTTCCACACTAGATAAATAACAAATTAAAGACAATTATCAATATTGGGCTCTTGGAAACTATATGAAATCTAAGGTGATTCTTGATTGTATTTTCTATTTAAAGTAATTAAACACACATGCAGGTGCTTCAAACGCTCAATGTATTTGCTGAGCATGACATTGATTTAGCTGCTGAAGAATTGAATGATGTAAGTCCTTGGTTCTGTATTTCTCCTAGTGATCTCTTACCAGACTCGTTGTGTACTTCAAGTCACTACAAAATGTTATGAAACTTTTGATAACTTGTGAGGTTTTTAGATTCTTATTTAGCAACAATTGTTAGATAATGGTTTTAACAGCTTATGAGTTGTCCTCTCTCTCAAGAAAAAACAGGTTATGAGAATTCTCTGTCATAAAAAACAGCTTGAGTTGTCTCAGTTCTAATAAAACTTACTTTTGCTTCAATTTCGTTTCCTGTTTGAGTTTGTCAATCCAAGTCAGCGATGGAATGATTATAAATTTCTTTGCGCTCATATGACTATTTTAGGTTTTACATGCTTATCTATTAGCAAATTGCCAAATAATTATCTTAATAACTTTTTGGTTTAAAGTTTGCCTTTTATATCATGAATGCTGTCTTATGTTACGAGTTTATCAACCCTCAATTATGGAATGGTGAAAAAGGGCAGGCCGTTTGCCAGTGTATCTAATATAGGAAATGTTTTAACGATTATTTTTTGTCCATTCTGGATAGCATATTTTACCCAAAGTTATTTATTGGTTTTATCAATATCACAGATGCCACTGAAGAAGCTGTATATGCTCGTCGAGATGGCTGTGCAAGGACCGGATGGAGGAAGTGCTGAAGCTATTCATTCTGGGGAAGAGAAGATAGATCTGAATCACTTTTATGATATCCTAAGGGATGTTTCTCCAATCTACCGTTGAGATTTGATGAAGTGTGCTATCCAGCAGCATGAGGCTCAATATGCTAGTTTCATTTTATCACGTTTCCTTTCAGATATCATTTTACCTATTTCAGTTTGCATCCTTTTTCTCTTCATCACAAGTCTTTTTTTGTGAAAAAATTTCGTGATGTTTGTTACTCCATCCTTATTTTTTTTCTTTTGGAGAATTAGATTTGGCTAGTTCGATCTTACCTGTAATTGGGATGTCATTCCATGAGACACTTTGAATTGGTGAGAGCATACATTCAATTTGAGTTTTCTTTATTTGGATATTTCTGTATACGATGCAGACTGCTTTCGAACTTGAACATATATGTGAAACAGGATATGACCATTCAATGTTTTGTAAAAGCTCTACGATTTCATTCTCTATAATTATATTTTCTTGGTTGACAGCATTGTTCCGCTATGTTTCAGAAATCAAGCAAAGAACTTTGATGCGGAATCTCGCCACCTGAAAGCAAATTATGTTGAAACAGGTTTGCTTGGATGGAGGAATTTAGTAAGAATGGTTTAGAACTAATCGGGATAAGTTGAGTTTTAGAAAATACACTTTATTTGAATATCAACAACAACAACAAGAAAAGGTTTTAGACAATAAGATAAAGAGATTTGGTGGTGGAATGAGGAGGTCCAAGAAAAGGTGTTTAATAAGAAGAATTATTTTAAGGCGATACACTTGGACAATAGTTCTGACAATTGGAAAAAGTATCGTTTGGCGAAAAGGGAGGCTAAGAAGGTAGTTAGTGATGCTCGTGCTAATGTATATGAGGGGTTTTATAAGGAGTTAGGGACAAAGGCTGGTGAACAAAGGATTTATAAGATTGCAAGGAATAAAGAGAAGGAGTCGAGAGATTTGGATCAAGTAAGATGCATAAAAAATGAAGTTGGCAAGGTTTTAGTTACTGAGGGAGATATTAAGAACAGATGGAAAGAGTATTTTTATAAACTATTTAATAATGGATGTGAAGGTTCCCGTTGTGACTTGAAGGACTTGACAGTTAGTGAATGTGAGCTTAATAGGTCATTTTATCGTAGAATTTGAGTCTCGAATGTTAGCGAAGCTCTTAAGAAAATGGTGAATGGTAAAGCCGTTGGACCGGATGGTATACCGATTGAAGTTTGGAAATGTTTAGGAGAAAAAGTTGTGTTGTGGTTATGTAAACTATTTAATGAGATTTTACGGTCGAAAAAAATGCCTGATGATTGGAGATTAAGTACATTAGTTCCTATTTACAAAAATAAAGGGGATATTCAGAATTGTGCAAATTATAAAGGAATTAAACTTATGAGTTACACAATGAAATTATGGGAAAAAGTAATTGAGCATAGATTGAGAATGGAGACTAGTATTTTTTAGAGACAATTTGGGTTCATGCCAGGAAGATCCACTACAGAGGCGATTTATTTATTAAGGGGGATGATGGAGAAGTATCGAAGTAGGAGAAGAGATCTACATATAGCTTTCATTGACTTAGAGAAGACGTATGATCGGGTATCAAGGGATGTACTTTGGAAAGTCTTGCAAAAGAAGAGTGTGAGTGTTGCCTACATTAAGGTAATACAAGATATGTACGATGGGGCATTGATTAGAGTTAGGACACCTGAAGGTGAGACGAATGAATTTCCTATAGGAATTGGCCTACATCAAGGATCAGCTTTAAGCCCGTATCTATTTAATTTAGTTATCGATGCTATAACCGAGAGTATCACAGAGGAGGTACCTAAGTGCATGCTATTTGCGGATGATATAGTACTTTTAGCGGATTCAAGAGAAGAGATTAATACAAAATTGGAAATATGGAGAAATACGTTGGAGTCAAAGGGTTTTCGTTTAAGTAGGAATAAAATAAAATATATGCATTGTAATTTCACAAATAAACAACTTAGAGACGATTTGGAAGTTAGGCTAGAGGATGATATAATTCCTCAAGTGACAAAGTTTAAATATTTAGGATCAATTGTAAGACAAGATGGTGAGATTGATGACGATGTTAATCATAGAATTCAAACTGGTTGGTGTAAGTGGAGGAAAACCACTGAATTCTTTGTGATAGAAAAATACTCAATAAAGTTAAAGAGAAATTCTATCGTACTACTATAAGACCGGCAGTGTTATATGGTAGTGAATGTTGAACTATGAAAGGACAACATGAACGTAAAGTGGGGGTAGTCGAAATGAGGATGTTGAGATGAATGTGTGGTCATACAAGATTAGATAAAATTAGGAATGACCATATACGTGAATGAGTCGGAGTGGCTCCTATTAGTGAGAAAATGATAGAGAATCGTTTGAGATGATTTGGTCATGTTCAGAGAAGACCATTAGATGCGCCAGTAAGAAGAGTAGATCAAATAATTTGGAGTTCGATTAAAAGAGGGAGAGGGAGGCCAAGGCGGACACTTGACGAACTAATAGAGCAAGATCTATTGGTGAATAATATACCGCAAGGTTTGGTTACTAATAGAGTGGAATAACGTTGTATGATCCATGTAACCGACCCCACCTAGTGAGATAAGGCTTTGTTGTTGTTGTTATTTGAATATCATTTTGGTAAATTTATTTAAGATTAGATTGATTATTATAGTGTATCATATAATTTAACCTTTTCTAAGAACACGATGATTTTACTTGTTTTGTACATATTTATTTCTTAATGTAAACTTTTACGCGTCCTCCTTTTTTTATTGTGATGGTGAAGTGTAAATTATAATGAAAAGTAATTAGTAAAGAATCATGATGGCATCCTCTGGCTGGCTAAATAATCCTCGATGGCTTCAATTAATTAGGAGATATGAATATTATATTAGAAACGGACGTCGGACATTATAATTGTCACCCACGAAAAGAAGATCTTAAACGTTCCATTCATTAGAAACTGCGTGAAAATAATTTTGGTAATTATGAGGATTATACCGTTCTATTCTTTTATTTGTTCAGTAGCTTCAAATTTATGACTTGTTAATAACTCTGAATATCCCGGGCTCCGAGTCACTACCAAATTAAAAAAAAAAAAAAAGAACTGTGTGGAACAATAAGACAGCAGGGGATAAGAACGATTTTTTGAGTTTTAACTTTTAAATTTATTATTTTCTCCTCCAGACTCCGAAATTAGAACTTGACCTAAGTTTCCAAACTTCAATCAATGAAAATTTTCGTCACATGACCAAAGTTTTCGCATTGCGAGAATTTGAATTTCTTGCTTCCATTAAGAACTTTTTCAAGTTCTAACGAGAAACGGGAACTTTTCTTTTTTTTCTTTTTTTTTCGATTCTTCATTATATTTTAATTAGCAAAATATTATTAATTATTAGTTAATATTAATATTATTCATTAAATTATTTTAATATTATCTTAAATAATAATTAATTAAATATTATATTTATTAATATATTATCATTTAGTTTATAAAATAATAACTTTAACATAATATAACTATTTTTTGTATATTATAATATTAATGACATATGAAATACTACATTGTAATAATATTATTTTTTGTAAACAATAAATTATAATATTAACATAAATATTTTTCATAAACTATAATATTAATATAAATATTTTTTGTAAATTATATTTTAATTAAATAAATATATAATATTTTAATTTATCATAATTTTATATTTTATAAAATAATAAATTATATCCTTAATTTTTACTTTTTATCCAAACACCCACCTAACTTTTTAATTTTTCTATCAAATCAGAACTTAAAATCCCCAAACAAAGACAAGGGAAAAAACATCAAAATGTAAATGACTGCATTGACGGATGTAATTGATGGTCCACCAAATTCTGAGCAGGATGACAAATGCACTAAAGAAATCTTCATTAAATTACTCCAACGTCTCCTCAGTTCATGGTTCGTGGTTGGCAAACTTGAACATGGCAAAGTGCCCATTTAATTTTCATTTTTTTTATTTCTTTTTGTATAGTCAGCCAAGACCCTCCAAAATAACAAAAAAGAAAGGAAAAAAAAGGCTTTGAGCACACCAACTAGCACCTGATCTGGCATCATGAGATGGATGAATCTCGCTGAGAAACAAACACCAGGAGGAGCATTGCAGTGAACATGTATAACGAGTGCAATCAAGTTGCTGTACAATGGATGTGCAGCTTTTCTGTCATCCTTTCGTCACATCACCGACAGAAAACCACTAGTAACAAAAGCTTTACAAAAAGAAAGGAAAAAAGAAAGCAGTATCTTTTTGTTTCATGTAACAATATCCCTTCAATGCACAGGCCTCAGATTCCCACAAAAAGATTCAAGTCTGAAACTGAAGAGTGCAGGAAATTTTCTTAGTATGAGCATATTTTTTTAACACGCTCTGTAAAATCCTTCCGATGATGTAATTTTGCTAGTCGACATGATTGCTCCTTTATGATCCTATACAAAGAGGGCCTCTCTTCTGGGACAATTCCGTAATCGTCATTGTATTCTTCCATGCCTGGGACCATAAGTTGCCACACGAAGGCACCGGCCCCTGCTTTGTATCTCTTTGCGGATTTGTACATGAAGTCGAATATGCGCTTGTAAAATAGGTCCCTGTGGGCATGATTGAAATCCTTGTTCCTTTTGGAGAGTCCGAATTCCGTGAATAAGATTGGCTTGTTCAATTCACGTTCTCCATCTTCAATGTGAGACTGGACCCATTTAGCAACATATTTAATCTTTTCATCAAGACCAGCTAATGGCAGCCTACAAGAACAGTTAAAGGTAATCTTTAGTTTCAGCTGGATGCGCAAATTGATAAATTCCTTCAAGCCTTGTTGAGTTATGTAGGAAGGAATTAGAGCAAGAACTGAGATTTTAAGCTTACCACTGGTCAGGATAGATGTGAACAGATGCAAAATCAATGTCTGAAATTCTGGAATTTCTGATGAAATCAGATCCTAAGGTGGCAAACCATTTCCCCGGATTCACAGTAAGCTTTTCTTCAGGGGACTTTGGACCATAGAATCCTTCAAGTCCAACAGTCAGGAGATGGTTTTTATCTATAGATTTGACATAACTCGACATTTCTTCAATCCACTCCTGCATAGTTCACACCTCAGTCAGCCCCTTAATTGTAAATATTCACAAATCCATGCTGAAATATTCGTGATCACTTTGCCTGGTTTCAGATCCACTGAATGAGGAGTAATATTTATTTGAAGATTACTGGCACCAAAATTGTTTTCAAACTAGCAACAGACATATCCAAATTATACTCCGTCATGTGATGAGCACATTAAACTGTATAGCCCCATCTAAATTGTTTAACATAAAAGAAGTAATCTTTATTTGTCAAGGATGGAGCTTACTTGTAGAGTATCACCAGTTGGATCCGACATGCACCGTGGTTCATTCATGAGCTCCCATGCAAAGATAGTCGGATCATCTTTGTACTGAACTCCATTCAAGTGATTCTTCCTTGTCAGAATTGTCTGAAAAGAAAAGGAGTGATCTTTTCATAACACTGATCTCTTGCATCCACATTTCCGGAAGCAACAAGATAACATTCAATTGAGTAGCCGTAATTGAAGAAACATACACGATGCCTACTTGAAATTAGCTCAATAAGTTCTGAATTACTTGCCATAAGAGATACCTTGAGATAGGTCTTGAAATAACTGCGAATGGAGCGATCAAAGAAAAAAGAATCATTGGAAGAACTCAATCCAATGCCCTCATTCCACGCCCATTTGACATACTGAGTTTTGCCACCATAAGCCTCCAAATTGTTGGCCAAACTAAGAAGTAATCTGATGCCATGCCTTTTGGCTTCCACAATGACTCTATCGAGAGCCTGCAAAAACCATTAACACATTATTCATATTAACTACAAACAATGTAAAAACAAGAGATGAAACAGAAATTGCACAGATGTGACAGAAATTGCAAGGGGATTTTTTTCTGTTCTTCAAAACTTTCTGTCCGCGTCCAAGGGAAGCCAATAGGCATGGGACATGAACACAAGAAAAAGGTTTAGCACAAATAATGTAACAATCGCCAAAAATCTTTCTTTCCAGATAAAAAAGACATCTTTTGTCTCCTCATTTATTACAGAAGCGCTAAAGGATTCCTTTTGGGGGATAACAGCAGCCATCAACTAACCAAAGAAATAATAGGACCAATGTGTTCGCCAAATTTGAGAATTGAACGTAAAACCTGAAGAAGAAACTTTCATATGTACATACCCTGAAGACTCGTTCATCGAATTGGCCAAGCGAAACTTGCAGTGCATTGTAGGTTCCGTCATTGAACGCCCAGGTCCTGCAGACTGTGAGGCCCATCCCTGCTGCCGCCTGAAACATCGCCGTCACCCTCTGTCTGCTGAACTCCTCCACCGCTTGATCCATCAACCAGTAGGAGTTCCAACCATTCACGTAGAACGCCTCGCCGTCCACCAGGAATCGAGTCCCGTTCCTCTCCACAAAACTCACCTCAAGCTCTTTGACAGGGAACCACAGCGACCGGCCGAGGTCCCCAAAGGACATGTATATGAAGGCGACACACGATGCAAGGCCGAAGAAAGGGTACAAGACCCCATTGCCTGCTAGCATTGTCTTGGAATCCAAATCCAGAGCAAGTGCTAATCAGCTGCTGTGTGTGTTGTGGATTGAATTAAGCTCCCTGAAACGTCTAAATGACTCCACTGTGTGAGGAGTGAGCATAAAGTGGAATGCAAAGGCGGGTATTTTCTTTTGCCTCAAATAGGAAGGCAGATGCTTGTATCAAATCTTCCACACACAACAGTATGAGGTGGTCGCCATGTGAACTTTTGCTTTCTCCAGGGGTGGTCACACTACCAAAGCTTCCAGGATAAAACAAGAGGAGGAAGAGGAGGAGAAAAAGAGCTGCTGCTCAACAGAGGACCTGGACGCATTCTGTGCCTTCCAAGGATCCAACAAGTGGGGGTCTCTGACCCTTTAGCAGACAGCACTCACGTGTGTTTTGTGGCGGAGAACAGGAGGAGGGCCACGGCAAGTGTGGCCTGGGTGGCTGGACGTCTTTGGAACTCGTTCTGCCGCAGGGCACTAATAAGCCTTTGGCCCTGTGCACGGGAAGCTACTGTAATTAATCGCTTCTGGAGGCGGGAGAGAGAGAGACAGAGGCAGTGAAAATGAGGGAGGGAGGTGTGCGTGTGATGATGTTGGGAGTCTTGCTCTCCTCTCCTCTCGTCTCTCCAGCTAACCTTGCTTTCTGTCACTGTATCATGTCGAGAAGCATTGAATTAAGCATGGTGGTGGGTATAAAAGATCGGCAGGTCACCTGATCTGTCCTCAAAGCAACAATATGAAAGTGGTATTAATTTCTTTGCATTCGATTCATTAATTCCATTGCGCTACAGAACAAGTGCATGGCAACCGAAACTTACCACCTGCTTTGCCACATGACATGAGGCGTTGCGACGAAGCTGGTGTTTGTTGTTGTTGTTGTTGTGCCCGCTTCTGTTTCTATTCTTATGCTCGTTCTCGTACTTCCATGTCGGCTTGGTCAATTTAGCGGCGACATTAGTGCTCCAGAGTTGCTTGGATTCCGAAGTCACGAAGATGAGATAAAAATTGCACTTGTACTCGGGTGCTTTGCTGTTTGAGTGGCACATCTTACGGTGACACCGAAAATTTCTTGTGCATACAAAGAATCGAAACAAAATTTACCTGGACGAAAATTTGAGTCCAATAAAAAAAAAGATGACATGATTCTTAACTTGGCATTTGTGATTTTCTTTTCTCTGTGTTTTGAATTATCAGAGACGTTGAAGATTTGGGAACATAAATTGGAGACCACAATTACATCATTTTGATAATGTAGGCCTCTCAATTATTGCAAGGAATGCAGCTGCCCATAGTATCTCCAATTATTGACCTGCAACATGGCAATTTACCACAGTCGGGAAAACATTACTAAAATTCGGACATGGTTGATGACTTTATGTTTGCTTGGGTCCAACTCTAATTAACTAAAAAAATGTTAGCACCCACCGACTTTTAATCAGTAAGTATCGAGCAATATCTGCTTGTTCTCAGCTGTGAACCAGCAAAGGTGGATACCTCACTTGTACTCCAAGATAGATAGTTTCTTCAGCAGTTTGACACCAGTGGCCAGAGGTGCAAAGTGGAGTTGGCAAGGACTAAAAAGGTTTGATGGCATTGATTTATTGCAGCTGAGTGAATGATGCATCTAAAACTTCACCCCGTCCTGCTACTTTGATCGGAAAGAAATCTGACGACTAGAAGCAGATATTGATCATTGATCAAAATGGCTGTTCAAATGTTAGGATTGGTTTAATAGACGGTCGTTTTTTTTTTCAGTGGAGTGGAGAAGTTGCTTATATACCTATAATATGTCCCCATTAGTCCAGCCAGTCAAAAAATGATGTCTTGTTTGTTCATAATAAATATGTTTGTCCAGTCCACCATCTTTATTGTTCATCCAACAACCACCTCAGGGGCTTTTTAATTTTCACCAAAATGTTGAGCAACAAAATGGAACACGATTTTCTCACCGGAACAAAAGCAGAGGAGCAATATTTCCACGTTGACGGCTGACCTCTCCACGCTTTTCCCCTTTCGTGAGCTTGGCTGATCATTTGGTGACTCTTTTCACAATTTCTATGAATCAGAAGCATTTTTCGTATACAAATGAGCAAATGATCACATCTTAGAGATCATGTTCGGGAGTAAGAGCAAATGAGCAACCACACACTTGGCACCATAAAAATTCTGCATCTTACTAAAAATTAACCTTTTTGGTAGGAGTATTCAACGGATCCCGAGGTCACCCGACTCGACCATGACTCGACCTAGGGTCAGGTCGAGTTCGGGTTGAAATTTTTTAACCCGACTCGACCCAACCCATCCGATGATTCAAGTTTTTTTCTTTTTCTTTTTCTTTTTAATTTTAAATTAAGTTTATTTTTAAGAGTTTTAGATCATTTACTTTTTAAAAAAATTAAATGTAGAAAAATATATAGACATTTTTTAAAAAAATTGGTATATAAAAATAATTTATTTGTATTAAAAATAAACTAGTAAATACTTTTATATTAAAAAAATAAAAAAAATGTGATCGGATAACCTAACTCGGACAGATCGAGGCATAGCATAAAAAAATGAAACCTCAGATTTGTTCACATGTCAAGTTTGTATCACTCCTACTTTTTGGTAAGGGACAACATTAAATTGAGACTAAGAAAGTTAATTGAAGATAATAAGAACACATATTGCTCAAATAATTCATGGCTCTTCAACATTCCTTTATTTTTTATACCAACTTTTATAAATATTAATTCTTATTTGAGTAATATGCAGGTGAGAGATATTTTATTAATATGACATCTCAAATATATTCATAAGAATATTTGCTCTTTGTCGAGCTATCAAAATATTGCTTATATATCTTTATGATGATTTGTGGATCCGTACGCTAGAAAATTCTAATCGATCAAATGCCAAGTCTAATGTGTAACTTTATGAGTGGATCCCTTAACCAATTGCAGCGACTCAGATGAAAAGTTATATGAAAAATTTGTCCCCTCAAAGCTTCATATTTTTCTCTTCCACAATAATCTTCCAATTTTAACCCATTCCCCTTAGCTTCTCTTACTCTTCTTCTGTCGTAGTAACTCTTTTTTCCGCTTCGTCACTTTCATATTCTTAGGAACCCACAAGTACAACCAACCTCCAGAAATCAAACTTTCCCTCTGACCTTAAAACGAAAAAACAAAAGGTGCCCGAGCACAATCCGACTTTATGATTCTATGATTCAACCCAAACATCAATTTTTATCTGGTCAAATATGTGGATATTCCATTGAGACAAATGATCACATAGTTTTAATTTCTTAATTCTGAAATATTTTTTAGGTCAATTGGGAGCCACCTTCTTTTATATATTCTTTGGGGATAGTGGATATCGAATCCTATTGGGTGGTCGCATCCATCCTTCATCAAGATAAAACTTCTTCAAGCTCTTTTCACTTGACCATCTAGAAAACCATGACTACATTATGAAAACTGATTTCGACTAATTCCTATGAGTTGAACCATCTTGTGTGTGAAAAAAATGAGGCAGCAATCTTTCACAAAAAGCATAAAAAATACTTTTTAAAAAAACTCAAAGGAGTGAGTGGCCAACTTTTCAGAGAACACACATCATAGCCATCTTTTTTTTTGAAAAAGAAATGCAAAAAATATTTACCAAACAACAAGTAGAAAAAAGTAAATCATTTATCATCCAAAACATCTTTCCCAATGCAGTCCCAAATTTTCTTTTTAAAAAAAAAGTTATTTAAATTAAAACATTGCAGTTCGAGTACAGATAAGGAATGAGCCCAGGAGGTGGGTCATTGCACCAAAAAGAATCAGACAAGGCATTGCATCCAAGTTTGATGAGGAAGTTGGCTGCATGACTAACTTCATGGTAACAGTGTCAGACCTCCCATGCCACAAAAGATTATAGGACGTCTATTATATTGTTTAAAAAAAACTAATTTTCCATGGGTAGTAGCTCTTCTTCAGTAAGATGTCAATGAGATTTTGCAAGTCAATTTTCAAAATAAGTCTATGATAGCCAAACATTGTGCATCTTCGGATGCCAGCCAGCAAACTGATAGCTTCTAACTCAAAAACAAAAAGATGATCATGTCGTAGAGCCCCTACATCAAGAAGAACACCATTAGTAGATCTAAGCAAAAATCATGTTCCCCCTCCTCATTAACTCCAATAAAGGAGCCATCCGAGTCAAGTGTAAACCAAGACAGAGGAGGGGGCTCCCACTTGATCTCAGGTGGATCGGCTGAGGGGAGGGGGCCTCAGAAAGATGGTGTTTGAAAATACTCATTATACCATATTAATGCTTTCTCTCAAATCACCTGAATGGTTGCACTTTTGCAATTGAAAAAGAGATCATTACGATATGCCCCACATGCAGAAAGATAAAAGATATTGTAACTTTAATTTTGAATTCAAATCAAGGGACTAACCTTCAAGAATCCAACAACCTTCATACCATGAGTCAAATAGCTCAAAATTAAAATTAAGGGTAGACTGAACATGGCTCAAAAAACATACAGAAAATGGGCAAATGAAGATGATATGGCATGCAAATTCAGGAGAGTTACCACATAGGTGACAGTGGAGTTGATAATAGGATTGAAGCGAGCTAAAACATCCAAGGTTGAAAATTTACCATGTGCTAATTTTCATAGGAATATTTGAAGCTTGGGGGAATCTGAATGGTCCAAATTTTGTTCCAAATATGTGAAGTCAACAAATCACGATTGTGTAAGAAATAGTAAACCAACTTGGCTTTCGCACACCCATACGGGTCTAAAGCCCACATCCATTTGTCATCAAAAGACTGAGCAGCAATGTAAATAGATAGGTCGCTACAACAAGAGATTCATAAAAAAATATCATGCACAAGCTGATAATTCTAAGAATAAGTAGTAATCAACTAGGAAACATTGCCCAAAAGCCTTATAGTATTCATGAGGAACATTAACAGCTAGGGGTCATTAAGAATATCAGTGTGGCACTCATTGCCAATTTGCACACCTTTACCCAGTCTAATGTCTTGAAGGTGTCAAGAATGATTTCCGGCTCCAAGCAGAGCTACAAGCAAACCGAGTGGGAGTTCCAAGGGTGAAGGTAATATGTGATGAGCTTAATACAAGGGGAGCAATGTTGGTTAAGGACAAAAAGAATGTGTTTTGCCAACATGCACGGCTTAATAAGATGGAGTTTCCTAATACCTAAATGACTCATCCCCCAAGGAGCTTGAATGGTAACCTAGCTGATGAGGTGAGCCCTCCGGTGAACCCCTTCTCCCAAAAGAAAGAGCACGCAAGCCTCTTTAGATATTGGATTGAGGACATGATTGAATTGATCAGGGTGGTCTTACATGTTTGATTAAGGTCCTCTGCTAGTAGCATGCTCTCTAATTTTGGACCGATGGGAGGCGAGTATAAATTTATACGATATAGGCGCACCAAGATATATAAAGGGGAAAGAGCCAGTCCTAAGATCCAACATATCCATGTTTATAAATTTCCTACAGTTGTTCATCTTAAGGGAAAATAAACCTCAACTTATGAGAATTAACTTTTTTATTGGTAAGAAAATTGAAAAGTTGCAAAAAATCATGAAGGTGTTTACATGATTTTTTTGTAGCAGATATACAAATAAGAAGTTGTCTGCATAAAGAAGATGACTAATAGAAGAGTCAAATAGAGTGAAAGGCCTAATATTACCTAGGCTAACATGTTGATTTAACATAAAGGATAAAATTTGGGATACTAATATAAATAAGTAAGGGGATAGGGGTCCTTTTGTCAGATACCCTTGCAACTGGTAAAATATTGGGAGGCCTTGCCATTAATCACACATGAGAACTTGTGCGAGTGAATACAACATGCAATCCAAGAGATGAGCTTAGAAGGGTACCTCATAATAGTAAGAACCTTGAGGATCGCATCCCAGGACACACGGTCAAACACTTTCTCAATATCAGCCTTAATAAGGTGCTTTTTCCTACCCTTAGAGATGGAGTGTGGTAGCTCCTAAGCCAGTAGAATGTTATTTTAGATGGAGCAATTGATGATAAAAGCATATTGTGCCTTATCTATCGGAGGGTTTAAAGTAGGTTTGAAACGGTTGACCAAAATCTTAGATGTAAGTCAATAGATAACATTACAAAGGGGGATAAGTCTATAGTCAGAAACCAACTTAGGGCATGGGGATTTGGGAATGGATATAAAGGAGGTGTACCCCAAATCTTTAAGTAATCTTACATCCTGAAAGAAATATTTAATGAAATTATAATATATCAACTCCCACAATATCCTAGTATTAATATATCAACTCCCACAATATCCTAGTATTGTTTATAAAAATTCCACCATAAAATCATCCGGACTTAGGGCCTTTTTAGGGTGCATCTCCTACAAACAGTTCTTGATTTCCAAAGGTGTGATCTGGACATACATACTATCAGTCCAAGAAGGATTCAAGGTAGACAGGGCAGGCTAGTTATATATAGGAATGGAAGGTAATTGATTCGACTGCTAGAATTTAAGGTAGTGTTGAATGAAATAATTACTAATATGGTGTTCCTTAATAAACACATTGCCCTTTATGTCCTTAATACTTGTAATGTTGTTGTTTTTAAATGATGGTAGAGAGATGAAAGAACTTAGTATTCTTGTCCATAGCTTTTAACCATTGTATCCTGGATTTACTTCACCACTTAATACTTATTTGCCTAAGGTATACATCATGTTGATTGTAGGTTATCTCAAAGACAGTCAAAACCAAAGGCCTCATCCTTAGCTTCTAGTTCCCTAATTTTCAGGTGGGTTATCTCGACATGTTGCTCCATCTTGTCAAGATATTGTCGATTCCACTTCAAGATTTTGTTCTTAATTTTAATAAGGGCTTGCCTAATGGTTCTATTAGGGTGAGAGGTGATCCATTCATTACTAATGATGTGACGAGCTTCCAAGTAGTCAACAAAAAATGTTCATATTTAAATATTGATGTATGCCTAGAATTTGGTTGGTCGAGAAAAGGATCAACAAGTGGTTTGAGGCTGTGCGGACTAGGACCTAGGCATCAAAGTTTGAGTAGTTCATCAACACTTCACAAAATACATTCTACCTTACATAAAATACACGCGTTATCATGATGATTACCACATTATGTGAAGGAAGCATTAGAAAAAGAAATGTCATAGAGGCTTTGGCACAAGATGAGGGATCAATGGGACAAAATGGATGGGGTCAACTGAAACCTTCGACCACCCTTCTTATCTACAGGTGCTAAAAAGGAGTTAAAATCTTCAGCAATTATCCGAGAGATACAAACATCTAACTCAAGGCCTTAAGTTTTGACCACAAAGAGTTGTACAAATCTGGCAAAACATTAGCAAAAACACATGACAATAGGAATAAGAAACTAGAAATCGAGACGACAACATGCAAAATTTGAGGGGAGTTACGGATCGAAGACACGTGGACCAAGCTGACGCACCGAACCCTGATGATTCCTCCAACCACCCCAATCCAGCCTGGAAATGTCGCTACCAAGTATGTGAGGCTCCACAAATGCAATGGCTTCAATGTTATTGTTCCGGATCAAGCTAGAAAGGTGGTCCCTTGTGCGCCCCTCTATAGTTCCAAATAAGCAACTTCATTTGGATGCATGACATTGTGGCGGGAGAGTTGCCAGCGCTGGAGGAGGCGGATCCTGTGTGGTAGGGGAGACGATGTGTTAGGCATCTTACTAGATTTGTGTTACTTACCTACAGGACACAATTTGGAGGTATGTTTCTTTTAGACAAGAGTAAGGATTCAAACGTTGGGTGGAAACCACTTGATCTTGTTGTCACCCTTCACAACATGCAACGTTGGGAGCATATCAACATCAAAAATTTCCTTATCATCGTGTGAAGAAACCGAGCCAACCTCCTCACGCGCCAAAGGACCTCTGATCAAAAGACTGGAGGATGTTAGCGATGATCAGATTGTGAGAGGGGAATTACTTGGTCGAGGCAAATGAAGGCAACTTGTGCTTCAAATGACCTAAAAACAGGGGAATGGGACCTCGTCGACAGATAGGTGAAGGGGTAGATGGCAAAGGGTCCTCCATGGAAGTACACCACGCCACTAGAGAAAAGAAATGGGATTTAGAGTTGAGAGCACGAGTGGGGGTAGACAACCACCTCACATTTGATAGGTGCCAGTAGATGAGGAGGCGCAAGTGGGCACGCTAGTGGATCACCATTGGAAACCTCACGTGTTGAGTGTGTGTGCATTAGACAAGACGCAAAGTGGGGTTCGCGTGTCTAGAAGATGCACTTGACAAAGACCTCGAATAGATCCCCACCATTCATTTGGATGACAACTATGCTGCAATCGGCTCGAGACTCCAGTGGAGGGAAATCACGTGCGTCGAAAAATGTTGATTTCAACAAATGATATGGATCCAACTGTTAAGCGTCCAATCTGAGGTTGTCTATGGTCGTGGCGATCTGACCAACCATTACGACACTGTCAGCAGAATAGGACGGTTATCTCAGTTCCATCTGAAGCCACCATCGACTCCCTTTGGTGAGCACTGTCAAATCCATTACCCATAAGGATAACAATAGAGGGGAGGAACCACTCTGACATGGACTACCAATAGCCATGGGCCGAAGAGAAGAACCTATGCTACCTCCCTCCGCTAAAGCACGGACTAGTTGTAGGGGACAACACTCCATATGATGGCCTAAGATGCCGCACTTGAAAATAGAAGGTCCTCATATGTTATACGCTGAAAAAATCAATTACCATCGGGGGTGCCCCCCCCCCCCCCCCCCACATGCCCTTAGTCAAGGGCCAAGTTGTATCAAGATCTAGATCCATAAGCTAGGCGCAATTCCCAAATATAGAAGATAGATCAAGATGCAACGGGGTACCAACATGGGCAGCCATCTTGATAAGGGCGTCCCCCTCATGCAATTGAAAAGACATGCCCAATAATCGAATCCAGAGCGATAAAAAGCAACAGAGCTCTCAGCAAGGCAGAAGAATGATTGCGCACACGAGACATTCAGAATGTGGGACCAACGGCGTTCCAAGGGCCCTCCATGAGCAAATAAAAATTTGCCAATTCAATAACTTAAGTGGTCTGGTGAGCTCCCATACGGACAATAGTCAAGAGCGGAGTTACTACATAGCCATTGATTCACCATGAAACTTGCCCATTAGGCTACACTAGAACTCCTTTGCATGCATTGCAACATCAACCTTCATGATATCCACCTCAGCCATGATCGTAGGATCACATCTGAGCACTAGATATACGGGTGAAAGGGAGGAGGTTAGGAAGGTGGGGGAGTGGGGTTGGGGAATTGGGGGGGGGGGGGGGGGGTGTTTGGCAAAAAAAATGAGAATAACACCATTAATTCTAATGACATCTCCAATCCAAACAGGCCTTAGGATGCCCTGATCTTAGGAGCAGTGCTTTATCCTTTTTAAAAAATCATATTTGAGCCTGAAGGATTTAAAGGGAAGATAAGCAATTAGATTTGGATGTTTTATTCACGCTCCTAAAATATTAATAACAAGGGTTTTTTTTCCGCTGACCTCCCATGAATTATAAATTTTTTTAGCAACTACCAATGGCTTTCGACTCTGCTGGCATCCCCTAAATTATGCCATTTTTTTACTTAAGTTCATATGTCAACCTCTGTAATTTTCCCATTAATTTTCATTTTTTTAATTTATGAAATGACCAAACTATCCTTCCCTCGTATCATCTAATATTATAAAATATAAAATAATATATTATAAAAATAAAAAAGTATACTTCGTCGGCACGCGAGGGGGCATCGACAAGCGAGGGGGCGTCGGCCCCCTCCCCGACGATGAGATCGTAGGGGGAACCCCCTCCCATCGACGACGAGATCGTAGCATCCCCCCTTCCCCGCAATCTCGTCATCGACAATGAGAATGTAGAGGGGGTCTCCCCCCTCCCCCGTGACCTGCGATCTCATTGTCAAATGACGAGATCGTAGGTCGCGGGGGAGGGGGGGCGCCCCCTCTGCAATCTCGTCATCGGAGAGGGGGCAGCGCCCCTCTCGTGTGCTGACGAAGCACACTTTTTCATTTTTATAATATATTATTTTATATTTTACAATATTATATGATATGAGAGAAGGATAATTTGATCATTTCATAAATAAAATAAATGGTAAGTGGAAAAAGTGACATAGTTTAGGGGATGTCAGCGGAATATTTGAAAGTCGTCGATAGACTTAGAAAAAATTTCTAGTTCAGGGGAGGTTAATGAAAAAACCCTAATAACAATTGTTCCTATCCATTTTACCTTTTATTTTCAAATACGACTAAAATTTTATCTTTTTACCCTAAAGAAATTAAACTAATAGGATATTTTTCTTATAATTTAACATATGCATCATACATATTGCTAATTTTTTGAAAAAAAATACTTCTTTTTTTACTTTATAAAAATTCAATTTAAAATTTAAATATTGCTACTAAATCATGATTTGATGGTTCTTTATGGTATTAAAATAAATTTAATCATATTTCACATAAAAAAATATAAAGAAAAAATTTGCTAGAAAATGAAACTTAAATATAGATGAATTAAAAATAAAAAAATATTATTTTGCACCGCAGAAAAAAGTTATAATATAATAATTCAAATAATAGAATATGAAGAATTTTACTTGTTCAATGGGTTAATGTTAGATATAACTACTTTTTACTTTTTTTTATTTTATCATGATAGCAATATTATCAAAATAAAGTGATTATGTACGTTTAATATTTTTGAAAGATTTTTTTCTAAAAATTCTATACAAATAAAAGAATCAAATCGATAAAAGAGACCTATTTGATTGGAGAATAAGATTTGGTTGAAAAATAAAAGATGAAGGTCCTGCTTCAATAAAATTGTTGCAACCATTCACTATCATCTGAATGAATTCGAATCTCTACGCTCTCACTTCCTATATAGTGTGGTTGAAAACAAAATGGACATAGGTGCAATGCGCTAACGTTCTTATATTAGATTTATGGCAAACTATGCAGAAAATAAAAATCTTATGCTTTCAGCAAAAGTAATTTGACAGATATGACAGATTTTCTTCACAAGCCCCAAGAAAAGGAAGTGAATCATAATTAAATACCATCTCCAGCATTTATTTTCTACTTTGTTATATACAATAATAATGAATCGCTATCAACAATTTGTCGAAAAAATTGTGCATTTGCACCGTTTTTACCCAGTTTCATAGGCTTTGTGATTTTATCTAGGCTCATGACGTAAAAAGGAAAAAAAATCAGTACAAAATTTTCAAATCGAACTTGTTTCTCTTCCTGCAGCAGTTTTAGGATGGCGACGTCTGGCCCCTGGCTTTTTTTCCTTCCCACGCCTCATAGATATCTTCCCAGGAGGCTTTCTCAATGGAGGGGCTTTACCAAGCTTTTCTGATGCAGTTGCCACCACCACCGGCGGTTGCTGATCACTTGAAGAGATATGTGCATTCCTTTGTTCTAGCAAGTCTTTATGGTATGTCTGCAAAAGACCATTGCCAGAAATTAGAAAAAGCTTTTTGGCTGAATAAGTCTGGAGTCAAGAATTGATGTGGCCCCAAAGAAGTTTCAAGCAAAAGAACTAAGGTCTAAAATAAAGATGCTAACATGAGGAAAGAGATTCTTCACTATGCGGATCTAGTAAAAGCTCTATTGAGTCTCACAAGATCATTAGAAATTCAGCTTCCGATATCACTTTGAAAACGAATGGGCATTGCTGTTACCTGAACCACAAAGTTGCGTCTTTCACAGTCCATAAACATGTTGATTGTCCAATTTACTCTGGCCATTATTTTGTCCCTCACTGTGCTGAAACTAATTTGATCCCTCGATGTAAAGCGGTCTACTTCGTTGAACCACAAACAGGTGAATAGATTGGTAATGGGGATATGTTCCCTGATGATTACGCAGCCCTCAGGAACATCTACATACACATGACCACAAGATGAAACTCTCAGAATTTGGTCCCTTTGAGAGACTAACTAACATAAAGGCATTGATTACCCACCGCTTGTAATGGGAAGCTTGGCTGGAGTATAATGTGTCAAGCCCTCTTCCTTGTAGAATTCAATTTGATTATCAATTGACGCATTATCATACTTTCCTGCAGCTTTGTTTGCCTCTGCTTCCTCAAAAACATCAAAGCGCCTGTAGTGTCTGGAGATAGCAAAAGTAGAATTTTTTCGCCACAAGAATCTGCAAAGACATTAAATTAATTTTAACCATAAACATTGTAAGTTATCAGCCACATATTGGTGTCATCTTTCCGGTAGGAATGATCATTTAACAGTAAGAGGAAATTGTACATGACTACCCATAGTTGTTCTTTTTTTGAGATATCAAAGTAGCATTTTGATTGCCACAAGAATTTGTCAAGGCAGCAAAATTCATTTTAAACATAGAAATTTTAGGTGATCAGACAAAAATGTGTGTTACTTTACAACTGAGCATCAATGTAATAAACATCTACCAGACAATTATATTGTACATGATCAATATTTTCAAACTTGAGAGTTTATCATGTTTTTCACTTTGGAAACTCATCGTAAAGTTTTTTTTACAAGCGTCGTAAAGTTACTTTTTTTTCGAAAGTTACTTATAGAGTTTATGTCCAAGATAATATAGATTTAAAATCAGTCTATACATTATTGTTATTTGTGCTCACAAAAAAAATGTCAGGAAATATGATGTAACAAAAAATGACAAAGGATGGTATTGTTACCTCTCATGATTCTTCACTATCAGTAACAAGAAAAGGATGGAAGAACTTAGCAGGTTATGAGAGAGAAATAAGAGACTTTGAGAAAGAGATGTCAACGATCGCATGAAGAGACAAATCAACATTCGTTAGTGGTTTGTGTTCAAAATGATAAACATAGGATAAGCAATATGATAATATATGATCATTAACTCGAAGAAAGACCTTCATGATTCAAAATGTCATCTCCGCATATTATTTTTTGTTCACAATGAGCAATAGGATAATATATGATTTTTTAAAGTGATAATATATGATTGTTAACAACTTAACACGAAGAAAGAAGACCTTCATGACTCAAAATTCCATTCCTCATATTATGTTTTGTTTTCATTTGTCACGGAAAAGGACATAATTAAATAAAAAGATGATGTCAAGGAAGAAAATTGAGAAAGGTAAGGAGTTACCTCTCATGATTCTTTGCTATAATGACAAGAAAATGATAGAAATTCATAGGCTATGAGAGAGAAATAGGTGACCTTAAAAAGAAGATGTCAATGACCACACGACAAGAGAGATTGTCAAGCATTAGTGGTCGATTGTCTCACTGTGAACTACTAGTAAACAAGAGGCATAATAGATCACACAAAAGAGATAATGATGGTCATTAGAGATTGATTATATCACAGTATGAGAGTGGGAAATTTAAAATGAAAATAGGGAGAATTTAAAAAAAATAAATTGTCAACACCCATCAATAAATTTCAAGATCATAGGATCTACTTCTATTCGTGTACAGAGCTCACTCAAGAATTTACCTGAGTTTACTATAAATTAAGTTTCTACTCCGGGTTAATCCGTTTAAGGGTTGTGATCTTATAGACTCACAACAGGCAAAGAATACATGCAAGAGTTTAACAACATTGTATATGTCTTTCCTGTTTGGGAGAAAAGTATGCTACCTAGTTTGTTGCATCAGGATATGTATGTGTATATCGTGTATGAAAAAAAGCATTGTGGTGAGTTCACCAAAAGAAAATATCTCACATGTTACAAAAATAAGCAAATTTCCCATACAATTGGTGAATTGCATCTCAAATGTCGCCACTGCACCAAATTTGTTTTAAGCAAAATATTTTGGGCATAGAATTATGGTCATCATCATCAACAACACATTAGTATCTAAATGTTTGTAATGTGGAAGTAACAAGCAATCTCTATTTTTTGGGCTGAATGCATAACAAGTAATGTGTACTTAGGATAGATATTAGGAAGTTACGATGATGATTCCAACCAAAGTACCTATATAAGTCCTCTCAAAAAAAAAGTACCTATATAAGCTATGTAAACTGAGGATCATGGCTGCTTCACTACCCCCAAATAGTAGGAACCTATTGATCGAGTTCAAACATTTGATGTAAAACACCATCTCACCATGCAATGGGTAAGAACTTCTCCAAATTAATAAATTTGATTAGTTATCTTTTTAGTTTCAACTGGATATCTTCCATTATACATACATAATGGAAGTAAACTAACTCAAGAAGAGAGAATAAAATGAGTGTACTACCTCTCAAGAATTTGATAGGGATCAACAACAAGCTCAAGCTTTCCATCAATCCAAAGAGAATACCGGGCATTGGGAAATAGTCTATGGAGAAGAAGTTTCGGCACCTGCCAAGGTTCTAGAGTAAGAAACCATTTCTTCAACATCTTTAGTTTGGAAGATACCAAAAAAACTTTAGAAAAACAATAAACCATATAATGACATCGACAGAACAAGTCATTTCTTCCAAGCGTTTGTGATGCAAGATCATCAGACACTAGTAAAAAAGCAGACGTATGTTGGAAAGTGATAATAATGTAGAAATAAAAAAGACAAATGTTTTTTTTGAGAAGATAAAGGATGTGAGCCAGGTGCTCACATCCATTTTTTATTCATTATAAAAACTTGTATCTATTACAACATATCTTATAATCTCGCCCACTCACTCGCCAAGTTTCTAGCTGCTATTAGAATGTGATCAACATAACATTTCTCTCCCTTGAAAATGCAATCATTGCGTTGTCGCCATATCGCCCATAAAACCGCAATTGCTTTGATTCGTTGTCTTTTTTATACATATACATGCAAATTGGTACCATGTCCGCCTTGTCTAAGCCCGGATAAAGAGGAGAGTTGTGTTAGGCCCCGACAGCCAGCATAAAATCATGTCGAATCTTATGAACATGGATCAACGAATTTACTAATAGAGCGGAATGGCGTCGTATGATCCATGTAGCCGACCCCACCTAGTGGGATAAGGCTTTGTTGTTGTTGTTGTTTTGTTGTCCGCCTTGTCTAAATGATCGCCAGAATGCTATCACAAATATTAAAACATGATTTGCCTGCTGACAAGAATTATATGAGATGCCGCATGCCTAAGTTCCACAATTGCACAGGCGACGATGATTCAAATCAGATCCAAGACCAAGATGATGTTGTTAGAAGCATATGAGGAAATGTAAAAACAAAAGCATTCCCGTGATTCACTGAATCAGAGACAAGTTTATCAAAGACACACCCTGTATTCTTATTTAAATGCCAACAGTAAAGAAGAAAATCTGATTTTCTGTTAATGTTTACAGGATAATGGTGTAAACTTTTAACAGATATTTGGTTGCTGGAGATAGGTCAACTGCAGCTACAGAGATATATATTATATAATATTGTCTTGTAAAACAGAATCCAGTTGCTACTGATTTTTGCAAAGTTAACTAGAAGAACATCATGGACTCTTTTTTATTTGAACATCATTTGATTCTTGTCCCATCAGGAAGAACATGCATACACGATATGGATAAAACATCTTTTCAGGGGTGATATGTATAAGATAATTGAGATCCAAATAACATTATTTCTTTCCCAGAAACAATTGCCCATAATGGTTCTTCCCAATCCATTTTCTAACTGGTGTGATGCACATAACATATGTATCTTATGTTAATATCCTTGTTGATGAATTGTGGTGCAATATGCTTAGGACTACAGACTTTATCATTTCAGTGGAACAGTCTCCCAGAAAAATACAAATTAGGAATTTGAAATAACAAAAGGATATGCCATAGCACTTGGAATTTTTTATGTTGATCAGTAATGCAAATGGGAGTACCTTCCCTGTGCGCCTTGCGTCTGTGTATGGAAGGTTCCGCACTACCACCACTCTCCATAGACCAACTCTCTTGGTATCATCCAAGGAACTGGTATTCTTGATATAGGCTTCTGTTTCCTCATCAACAAACATATAAAAGCATGCATTTTTCTTGGCATATTCACCAATATTACTTGGTTGCTGCATTATATCATAATTCCCTGGTAAACCAAAAATTTATGAGGATATAAATCTTAAGTAACAAACAAATTTTGTAAAATAATATGTTATCTGAAAACAGGAAATAATGTTAATATAAAATTTGTACCAAAAATAGCAGAGGCTACAACTACACCATGACATTTCTCCATTTCAAGAAGATCAGCTTCATCTATGTCAAACCCAGATCCTATACCAGGCTTCTTTCCGCCAACAAACCTGTGAAAAATTGTGAATCCCAATTATATATACACAGATGGCAATTACAACGTTTTAAAACTAATTTGTGTTCACAGAGAGAATAAGGCGTAAGATGAATCAGGAAGCATATCACTTCTTTATGGTGAAAGAAAACTTGAAAATCATGTGCATCATACCCGCAGTGAACTGACATGGTCTCTTTAATATCAAAAGATTCTTTTCTCTCTTGCAGAGATGGATGCCCTCCAAAGCTAGAACCTGTATCTGACTCATTAGCAAACAAGTTATCTTCCAAAAGATAACTCAAATCCTTCAGTACAGGTGATGCTGATGAAGATGATGGCATGAAGGCCACAGCCTGCTCCACAGGTACATAGCAAACCGGACAAGCTGTAAAAAGGATAAATAGATGCAACATCAGTGGCAAAAACCAGCAATAAATTTCAAGATGAATGAAAGTACAAAAGGAGTTTGTTGTCCAGATGAAAACACGAGTTTCAACACTTACGACGTGGACCAGTTCGCTTTCTGTCTACTGGTGGTGGAGCAAATGTGAAATTTTGACATGGATGGGGAGCAAAACTCGTGCTTGGAGGCAGAACAGGGGCAGGAGGTCGGCTCACATTATCAGCATTTACAGAATGTTGATTTAAGTCGATTGATACATTGACCAAGTTATCTTTCGGGGTAACGAATGTAGGCCTGAAAACTGACGGCCTTTCCTGATTTACCAATCTCCGGGCATTATCTGTAAAACCTAAGTGAATATCAGGAGTTGCTGATGGGTCTTCATCTGAACAAGCAATTAGAGACAACATATCATATTCTACTAACGTTATGTTAGAAGTTTGAAACTCTGCCTATGTTTTATAGCCGGTCCCAAGCCCGGATAAAGGAGGAGGGTTGTGTTAGGTCCCGACAGCCAGCGTAAAATCCTGTCGAATCAACGAATATGACATCGTACGATCCATGTAGCCGACCCCACCTAGTGCGATAAGGCTTTGTTGTTGTTGTTATGTTAGAAGTTCGAAACCCCCAGGAAACAAGAAGAAAAAAAGAACTATTGGGACTTCAATTCAGAAGAACCAAAACATATGATTTCTGTTCAGTGAAAAAAGTTCCTAGCAGGCATCTAATACAACAACTAGGCGAAGATACTATCATCCAATGATGAAAAATTAAATCATTCAAGAAGCAAAACTCGAGTAAACTAAAGCAATCATAAAATTTTAACATTAGACGTGATAAAGATCCTTCCAGCTAGTCCGCACTTATGGCATCAAATATTACAGATATGCATCGAACAGTTGCTACATAAAAAATTAAAATCAAATACCAAAAGATGCGTTCCTTATAGACGTGCAAAAAAATTATCATATCCTTGAAGTCAATAATTAGAGAATACGCTTTATCTCAAATGCTAAAGCAACACGAGCTGATGGAAAATGCGCGAGAAGGAAACCAAACCTTTACTGACAACAGAGACGAACGAGAGGACGGCGACAGATGCCAGGAGCAAGAGCAGCATCCCCACTTTCCGGCGGCCGGCAATCTTGCAGATCCAAGGCAAGAACCTCTCCTTCTCTCGGGCACCCGCCAGAGACATCTTCGAAGTCTTGCGGACGGAGAAGGGCGGAGACGGCATCGGCAATGTGGCACCGCTGAGCTGTTGCAGTTGTAGTTGCTGCTGCAGCGTTCCATAACTCGCGGATCGCAGACCCAATGACCCACTAGTCATCGTCTTTCCCGCCCCTCTGGCCGCCCGTTCATCTCTGTTCCCCCTTCGACCACCCACTCTTCCAGTTCAAGCCCCACGACGAATCAAAATTAAAATCAATTTTAAGACAGAAAAAAAAATCTAAGTGCTCCCTCCTCCTCCGATGGCGTAGATCCAAATCTTCCACAAACGCGAAGAAGATCTATGCGCTACAATCCACACAAATCCTCGATCCCATGTCCTATCAGGAATTCGCCTTCGGCTCTACTACCTCCGTTTCCGACGACAAAAATACCGTCTTTTTTTTAAATATAAAAAAATATCCACAAATCCTTGCAAAAACGATTGAATCTTGGGGAAAAAATCGGGAATTCCTTACAGATCTTGGAACGTTGGAGTGCACTACTGCGGAGGATACAAGATTGGATTCTAGGGCTCTCTCATGGTGAAGCCGATTGGCTCGACGCCTCTCTATCTGCAGTGTGGTGCTTGGTATAGAAAAATATCGAAATTGGAGAAAAAGAAAGAAAGAAACAAATGCTGCGATAATGCATTAACAGGAATTAATTGCCAAAATATTTTTTTTCTTTTTTGTTCACAAAGGCGGACCAATCCGGATCAGTGTGGCGGCATTAATGTTGCCGCTGTGGCGCTGTCATGTCATGTAGAAGAGAACCCAATCCGATAGCCCGATTGGATACTGGGATACCGCTGCCCGAACCCGAACTCCGTGCAGCATATGGAAGGTAATTTTATTTTATTTCTTGTCTGAATTATTATGAGAACTAACGATGTAAATTATTAAATGTAGGAAAATTTTTATAGTCCCACGTGAATCGTGCACATAATCGCGCGCAAATTGAACCGTTAGTTAAAAAATAATTTGTTATTTTTGTTAATAAATAATTGATCATTAATATCCATTAATTCAAATTTAAGTGGACGATTGTCGTAAAAATTGGTTAAAACCATAATTATCTGATAAGTAAAATGAATATTATCTATGCAATTCTACCTTTATTGCGTAATTTCGGATGATAATTATTGCAGCCTTTGCTCCTTATTTTCGTTTAATTTCGTGTGCATAAATATTATTATGATTGTAGTACAGATGAGATAGTTGTATCTTCATTTTTATGATTTACTTGTCTTTTTCATGATGTTTATGTGTGAATATGTTTTCCAGTCAAATATATAATTAAGTTAATATTAATTTTTTAATAAATGTATAATAATCCACTTAATCGAGCATGAGCAAATGCACAAGTGGAATGGTTAGCAGTTGTTAATACAAGTCGTCCACTAGTAAAAATTTAATTGTAAATATTTGGATTCCTCGCATCTGAAAGTGGAATGTTTAATTTATGCAATTATTACTTTTTAAAATTTTTAAATACATCTTATCTTATGACCATGGAAACTTGACACTTGTCCACCACTACACTCTTGAGACTTCGCTGTAGGTGATGGCCATCCCAATGAAGGAATCTTCTAGGGCACTTGTCATATTGGATTGGGTGGAGACATCCAAGTCATTGATTCAATTCGCTTGAGTCGGATTCAATTGGAGTAAAAAATTGAATTGGTTTGATCTTGGGACTTGGTTCAAACAGTGTGTCCACATTTGATTGCATTAGGTTTCAAAGAATGACTCCTCTCTTAAATAAAAAAATTAAGAAAGGGTTCCACCAAAGTGAAATAAAAAAAAAGGAGAATCTCAGACATTAGATCCATACTCGTTGAAAAATTATGTACTGTAATCGGAAAGTTCACTCTGTTGCTCATTACTCTGTGCATTTTGCACATCGTCAAATCACGACCTCTTTTGGGAGGATTCATGGGGTCTTTCATTTATTGTACTTTGACAATTCATGATGGTTTATCGATTGGTGGCTTATTTTTTAAAAAAAAATAAAATATGCAAATTAAATGTTCGACATATTATTGTCTTATTGACGGTGTTAAAATCTGAGATCGATTTTTCTTCACTGGAAAATAAAACTAAAATGAATACAAGCTCTAAAGCATAAAATTCCTTTTTGAGGTGCGTATGGAATTTAAGCTTGAAAAGTAACATATTAAAAGATATCTAAGAGAATTAAATGTACATAAAAATGTAAATATAAAAATTAACCTTTCATTAAAATAGCCATAGACTAAAATAAGTTAACTCGTTGAATTGAAAAATATTGCTATAATACGAATCATGATTGATACAAAAAATTATATAGGTTTTATTTATAAATATAGTATATGCATGAGGGGACGAATTTTATACCACAAATTTGAACATAACGAAGATACACTATATTCTAATTAGTGGTCTATGGATTATTGACTCGCATATATATATATATATATATATTTATTTATTTATTTATTTATTTATTTATTTATTTATCAATACTAGCTATTAGGTTCCAATCATGCTTATTGTTGTACGAGTTAATCATACCATTTACTCATCCTCCGTAGATTTAAGTTAAAGAAAATATCCCAATAAGCGTGACATCTAAGGTCATGTCTGGTTAAAGGGATATTCCTACTTCAAAAAAAATCAAGTAAATTTTAAAATTTATAAATTCTTAACAAACATGACGAGACGAGAGTAAGCGCACAACAGTTAATATAGTACTTAAGAGTTTATCTATAATGACAAAGCTGAAAAGTTATCACTTGATTGAAATTATTTAGAAGAAAAAGTTTAAGTCCATAAATGTTGTTCAAAGTGAGAAAATGAAATTCTACGAATTAGAAATCACATCAAATAAAATTACACTAATCTTTATGCATTTTTAATGAAGAATAGAAAATATAAAAATATATAAACACTAAGGCTTAAGGAGTTATTTTAGGAATTATGTTTTTTTAATTGAGATAAAAACTTGTAAAGTAGCAGAAGTCTACCTTCGAACTTATAAGACGAACATCAGGTCTCAATCAACTTCTTGTCTCGTACTAAATGATGGCGAATGATAATTCCTCTCGAGTGGATCATCTTAACTCAAGTTCGAGAAAAAGAATAAGAAAACTCCGAACAAACCTCTCGGCCTTTTTGGCACTAGTCGATGACCTCTTAAACACAATATGACTATCATCCCACCTCTCGGCCCGCATACGACATTTGAGAAATAGATTATCCTTTCGAACAGGAGTCACTAACACTAAGAAGTCAAAAATAGTACAGATGAAGGAAGAACATCAGCAAAATAAATTACCTTGAAGCACTCCGGATCCACCTCTTTGCCTCATCACGGATTGACAACGACACCTCCTTAGACACAACTCAATCACTGCCCCCACCTCTCGGCACGTATGCAACAGCTCGTTAATAGAGCACCAATTTGGGATGGAATGTGCCGACTTCAAAATGTGTAGTCGAAGTTTTGAAAATAGGGAATCATCTCTCGAAAATCAGAAAAATATGGGAAGCTCGAGTGCTTTCCCTCGATCCTTGACGAATGGTGATTCCTTGACATATCCTAGTACAGAGCCAAATCTTTTGACTCACGTGTCTTAGTTAGGGACTGTGAACACCTTCTCGGACACGAATCACCTTCGTCAAAAGTTGTTCGAACTAAATTATCTGGTTTCAATAAAATCAAGCAACAGATTAATAAAGAATCAACCAACATTGTGGCTCGCCAAAATAATTCAACTTCAAACTCCTTACCTATTGACCTTGAAGCTTAAGCTTGAGAAGAATATAACCCTCTCAGACTAAGACACAATGAACGAACCAATAAATGAGAACATGTCAAACAATCCAAAAATACATCAGAAAAAGCACAACAACACAAATGGAAAAATAACATAGGAATAACCAAACAATAATCATGAGGTAAAATGGAATCTACTAATGCATATCATAAGATTAAAAAGATGAGTTGAAAAGCATAAACATCCATCACATATCCATAGCCCTGGCTGATTTTTTCAACTACACATAAAGAAAAAAAAAAAGAAAAGAAAAAGAAGGATAAGGGAGGTTGTTGTCACAACCTCTTTAGCTTCTTATTGCAATGTGTTTGGAAATGAAGGGATGAAAGATTGAGTGATCTTTTTTAACACCCTTCATGGGCAGCCTCATTGTTCTTTTATAGCTTTAATGCTTGATGTCACATGTCCACTTATATAGCTATTTTTTATGTTGTTGTGCTCACTTTTCCAATCAAAATAATATGTTTCTAGTCCCTCCTTGGCTGCCTCCTTCTTAATTGCCACCTTTATAATTTTTCAGCTACTATCTTATCTTCTTCACATAAATTGTTAAAGGAAGTTTCCTTCTTTAGTGCAAAGAAATCTCTCAAGTTGATGTAGAAATGTGTTTTTCTCAAATTATTTGTTGCTTTGGATAGGTTGTCTTTTTTAATAGCATTGCCTTTACCCGAATTCCTAAGTGTCTAGGTGAAGGTATCCATATGTATGCTCCCATACGATGTGTAAGTGGGGTCATGTACCTACATGCTCTCATGTGTATTCTACATGGAAAATAATCAAAACAAGTAATATAATCTTAGGAATGCATAATATTTGGAAGATTGACGTGGGAAAATAATAAAAATTACATTTCAACAATAAAGCATGTGTTCGAGTATGAGAATATAGCTAAATATGGAATAAATACATTTTGAACATAAATGAAAAATAAATATAATTTATCCACATCAACTACTAATAGCATTTACTCATATAATGATAACATATGAGTTATGCAAAGGACCTTACATATGTGTTATAATTAAATTACATATAATATCATATCAAGATGCATAACATTATATCAATATTGTGATTACCAATGAATTTTTGCAATCTATAATTTATCAGAATCATAATAATTACATATTAATGATATATAATTAACAATGAATTACAATAATTATTTATATTATTAATTTATCAATGAGAAATCAATATCAATCAATAATGCATTCATCTTTCATGATTGATTCTTTATCTATTGCCAAATTTTCATCTACAATTCTACATTATTTGTTATCAATAATAAATTAATAATTTATCATTATTTTTTATCCTATTTAATAATTCAATCAAGTATTATCCATTTGATATAAAGACCACAAATAATTAACTTTTTTTTATGTATCAATCATAATATTTGTAATAAATAAACTATTAAAAGTTATTCATCAACCATAAGATATGCGATTAATTATCTATCAATAAATTATTTTTACTTATACTTCAACCATAAATATGGTTGTTTTTATTTATTTTTTTAACATTTAACTTCAAGAAGAAATGTTATTTTTACTTTTTTTATTTTGTACTTATTCTTTAACTATTAAAAATTATCCTTCAATCATAAATGTTAATTTTAATCACGAAAATGGCTTTCGATAGTTCTTTCTTAATAAAGATACACTACTTCATGTCTATCTTTATTTGCACAGGATTTCTTTTTTAAAGTAAGGAATTTGATTTACAAGATGAAAGAATAAAAAAACACAAGAGTTTAAGACACTATGTAAATTTCAATGTTAATAGTTTCACAATTTTTTTCTTACTATGTTGCCCATCTCTTTCATTTAATAACAATTTCATAATTTTAATCCAACAGACAATCCATAATAATCACGTTGATTCATAACTTTCATCTTTTATTTTACCTTATGATGTCTATTTTCATCAATTTTATTTATCCTTGTATATCAAGGCTCATCGTGCCATGTAAATTATGAGTCATAATAATTAGTTCGATATTAATTCGTAATAGTTCATGATATTACCATGATTGCATAATTTAACAATAATAAAATTTTTCATAACATAGATGGCATTAATAAATTCCATTAAACAATCATACATAAAATATTCATAAATAAACATGTGTTATAATAATAACTCAAATAATTATAATATGAAACTATAATCAACCAATTCGAAACTTGGGTCAGATCAAGTTCGAGTTGTATTCTCGTAGGCTCAATTCATTCTCAAGTCTAATAATGAACCTTGGGTTGAACTAGGTCATACTTGGGACATATTCATTTATTCGAATTATCAATTTACTTTATTGGCAAAACTCAAGTTGAATTCAATGAAAGCCTAACTAAGTCAATTCATCTTCGATCTAAACAAACTTTTATTGACGAAACTCGAATGAAGTCTAACTAAATTTGTGCTAGATTTCTCACAAATCATTGTCTCAATTTTCATAGAACCTAACACACTTTTGGAATCTTGAAAATATTATAAAAAAATCCAAACCAGTTCTCATGAATTTAGTTAGTTCTTGTTGCATGCAAAATACAACATATAATTAGTCATGCATTTAATCACATTTTGATTCATTTTCATATAGATACATTAGTTTATGGCCTCATTTGCTTTAATTTTATAAAAATAGAAATCTACCCAAATACCATGTTTTATTCTAGAAAAAAGAAAGAAAATTGAATTACGAATCTATTGAAAAAAAACACGCTCAAAATCGGAGTTCAAACGAATCAGAAAGTGAAAATTAGTGAAGGCTACTAGTGTTGAAGTTGAATATAAGAAGTCGTGAGAGCTATATAACGGTCGTAACATGAAGGCCGTTAAAGACTCGTAATGGGCCGTTAAAATGTCAAATTTCACGCAGAAACTTGCTCGAGTTATGGGCCATGAAAACATAACTTTTACTTTAATTTAGAAAAGGTGAGGACCGTGAAATCAGTATTACGGGCCGGAAAAGTCATATTTAGGTCGTTAAGAAGTTAAATTTTGAGATTTTTTTTTACTTTTTTTGAGGAATTTAATTGCAGATTAATTCCAAATTTTATCCTAACTCCTAAGGGCCAATAGAAAACATATTTACTCATATTTGAGGAAGTTTTGAATAGTTTTAAAGTCCAATCAAAGTCTATTCTAAATTTTTATTATTTTGACATAAAAGACGCCCAATTAAATTGAAACTGTATTAAAACTTTTGGGACACTTAGAGGTTATAAATAGATGTTCTAGAAGACAAAAAAAGGTGTGTTGTGATGTTGTGTTTGTTGTTCTTGTGATGCTTGATATTTGAGAATTCGTGCCTTATTGCAGAGAAGAAGTTTTGAAGTCAGAAGATCAATCAAAGGAGAAGATTGTGCAGCAACTCATCGATTGTGTTGTGCAACGGTCCAGGGGTCCCGAAGGTTGCAAATTATTTTTTTTATCATATGTTTGGATGCTCTTTTACTTAGTTCCTATAATTTATTATTTCTGTAATAGAAATTTTATATTCTTTTTAAGAAGGAAAATTGTTTGAACTTTGTTATTAGTTGAGTTAATTTATTTTTTTGATTTCTTTTTATTATGCATGTTAAGTTTTTTTTATGAGTGATTTGATTTCTGAGATTAGATTACAAACTTATAAGAGCAGTGATTAATTTCATGAATTCTTATTACTTTGATAATTAATCTTTTACTTTAAGTTAAAGCATTCATAATGTGTGTTCAGTAACTCGTCATTTGTGCCGAATTTCGTGCGGTCTATTTTTTTAGATTTTATGGTTGAGTAATAGTGTAGAAGATACATACTCATGCATCTTAATACTCTGCGAAATTAATAATTGCGTCGATTGTAGTTATTAATTTTATTAGAAGTTAAGGTAATTTAATTTACTCGTCTTGAGAGGTCAATACTTTAGTACCACTAATCCGTCTTAAGATTTGATATTATTATTTTTTGTTATAACTTAATTATTACAGATCATATACGTTTATCTTTACATTAATCATCCATAATTCTCAAGACTCAACACCAGTTTATTTTATTTTGCTTATCATTTATTTTATGTACATTCAATTTTCTGTTTTCATCACAAAATCTTTTTATTCTCTTACTAGTTTATTGAGATAGACTAGATCTTATTAGTTCTTCGTGGGTTCGATATTCTACTCTTTACTTTATTACTTGATACGACTAATACACTTGCTAGCAAATTTATTTGTTACAAATTCAACGCATTAGTTCTCTTGCTAATCCTAATTGGATTTCGTAGTGTTTGTCCAATGATTTTTTTCTTGCAAATATTTATTTAATTTTTTAGTTCACTGCTCTATAAAAATTGATGCATCAATAGTAAATCTGTAATGTTACATATGAGACATTAGAATATGGGTATATATCGGAATCCCCTTATATATCTTAAAATTGACAGTAATTCACTACTTTTTTTGTGTGTGTTAACCGGCATAATTCAAACTTGATCATAATTGTGTCTCAATATTTATGCATTATTGTTAATGGAAGTAAAGGTGGGTGGTTTTTAGTGATCGACAGTGCATCAAGATGCGAGAAATACACTGAGATGCATGGCAATGCAAAGAGAAAGAGATGTAGGATACAGAGGGAGACTTCATAGGCGAAAATTTATAGAGAAGTGAAGATGTACCAAATTATTTACAATTTTAATTTAGATTTTGATAATTACTCTAGCATATTTCTCTCTCCTCGTATTTATTCTTTTTTTATTATATATCTATTCAAACTTCTTAATTCCTTCTTTTTAAATCTTTGAATTGTATAATATAATCTTATTTTATTTCCTTTTTTAGCTTAAAATAGTAAATAATATTATTTTATTTTATACATAATTTTAAAATATGAGACTATTAATTTAATCTCAAATGAGAATATATAAGTTCTAATTCTAATTGAATCTCCTAGTATTAATACAATCCCAATTACTTTTTTAGTTAGTATTTATTTTTACTTTTTTTATCTATTATGTAACTATATTTTTATTACCTTCACATTCTTCTTTTTAACCTTTTAATTCCGTAATAAACTAAAAAAAAATGTTTCATTAATCATCAAACGTTTGACAAGTCAGATAACCTTTTTAAGTTGATTATGTGCAATCGTTTACAATAATTTTTTATACAACGAATATCCAGTATTTCACATACGACATTAAGGGTGTGTTTTGTTTTCTAATGATGGAGGGGTGGATAAGGTTTTGTTTGACGTAGCTTTATAAAAGAAACTATCCCAAATGCAATCTAAGCACTTGAATTGTGTTTTTTTTTGTGCGCGGTGTGATCACACTTCGTTCGCACCTTCACACTTAGTGGTTCAGCCGATTCTTCCCAAGGAATGGAGGGCAGCAAGGACGTTGGTGCTCTTCAAGATCATGCTCTTCACTTCTTGACGAGGGAAGTCAAACATGATGGATCTTCCACTAGGAGGGATAGGTTACTCGTGACTGGTCTTTAGAAGACTAATACTTTCAGTGCTAGTATGTCTTAGTAATTATGTCTGAATGTGTCTAAAGGTCTTCACACTCTGCCTGTATTTATGTCTGACCGAACGACCTTTATATAGTCTTCCAAAGAGACAGTTACTCAATTGCTCATGTGCAACCAATCCTTCTTTTAGTCAATCCGAATTTATGGACCTCAAGTCAATATGAATCAACCCATTGACTTCCAACTTCCCTTGATCATCAGGACAGATGTTCTCCCACGATTCAACAGCCTGAGACTAACCCTTTCATGAATGGATGTCTAGTGTGAACGCAACTCTTCACAGTGTGAATGCACTTGTTCACTGGCACTCTTTCGGACAAGCATCCAAATTTGAATATGCTGTAACCCTTGGGTAGATATTTGTCGATCAATGGTTTTTTTTCGCTAATACGTGCGCCGCATGATAGTTGACCAACCTACCGTCGACTCGGGACGTAACCGCTCGATAGTTATAATAACTATCATCCACTTTTGCCAACGTACACCCGTAGCGTCTCAAAACGTGGTACGACTACGTTGCCTTAATGTTGGGCTTCCTCCAAGGTAAGAGCGTCTCCCCCCCCCTCGAATCGTTGTCGGCCTTGACAACTTCTTGAGTTTGGCGATCAACTCTAGGTCATGTCCCAAATCTTGCGCCTGTATGCAAGTTGCCCGTATTTGAGGAACTTCACGGACTTAGATTTTGTTCCCCCATTAAAAATCCTAAGCCTTCATGTCACAGACTTAATTGCTTTCAATGACAACCTTAAGGCTCCAACTTCATGCAACTAGTCTAAACTTTCTGTCACGACCCCAGATAGAAAGTTTGTTCTCGAGTTCTGCCACTTCTCCGAATGTCATCTCCCAGACTAACATTCTTCAACCTTCGACTTATCTGCACAGAACCCGTCTATGACAGACATCCTGCCAAGGTTTCATCCGATTATCACTAACTCTTAGTACCGCGTAGGTACTAGTATCCTTCATCTACCCACGAGGATATCTTGGTATGAGTATACCATCTTAGACACAAGGAACACATCACCCGCCTTAACCGAGTCATATCATAGTTTTATTTTATCGTGATCAGTCACTTGGCGGGGTCCATCAGTCACCAAACTGATTTGAGACAAGGATCAATCACCAAATTGATCCGATCAGTTATCAAACTGATCTTAGGACATCGGAAACATTACTGATTTGGGTAAAGTATAATAAGTTTCTGTCCCAACTCTGTCTATGCATCCTTGTATGGGTAGCTAAGCCGTCCCAATGATCGAATACGATCAGAACCACTTCAGGTCCTTGTGGATATGGGAACCACCCATAATCCACCAGATATGACTGACTCCTTCGGACCTATACCATCCTTCAGTTCACCTGCCATTTGGTTGGCCAACTTTTTCGAATATCTTTTGCTCCTTTTGTTGCACCGTTCATGCCCCACGATATGAGTAATCAAGTCTCCCTTATGGTCGCCCATGAACAGAATTGCTTCAGATTCTTATAGGCCTCAGTCCCGCCCATGATCTATCCGACATAACCAGTGATACTAGCTCACTTCTTTTTAAGTGTGAATCAGTATCAAACCAAAATGCCTAACAAGCATAACCTTGAGATCCCTTCTCGCTTTCGAGTCATTCGGTTGGCTGACTCCTTCGAATATCTTTCAATTCTTCTGTCCAGTCTGAAATGACTAAGTCATTTCACATTTTATGAAACATGTGCAAATGGCCAGTTCACCCTATCATCTCCCAAAATAGGATCTCGCAAGATCTTTCGAATGGGGGTGTTTCCCCACATTCGCATGGCATGGTTGGTTCCCTTAGATGTGGGCACTACATCTTTCAACTGGCCATCCATCGGTGCACTCCTTCGGATGCCCTAACATCTTTCTGTCACACTGCTCTTCCCTAAGGTTGGGATGAGCCAGGCAAGTACTTGCATTTGTCATGGTCTATCTTGGAGGAAAAATCATCTTTTTCCAAAGGATGACAACATTATCAGACATAGGTCTCTGCACCCCTCTTCCTTCTCGAACCTCAGAGTGTGCCGCCCACTCATATATTGAATCATTTCAAGATTCAAATGAGTACCACAACCTATTGCAGTCAAACTAGTGCTGCCCTCATTCTACTTCTTTCGGGGACGAGTCAGGTCCTGAGGATCCTTCTCGAGTAATCTATTTTTCCCATAATCCCAAGGTCCTGAACAGTTGGTTGTTATCGGTCCCGAATTGTCGCTACCATTTATCCGACCCTTCCTGAGATATGTTAAGCCGCCTGGGTGCTTCCGAAGTCATCTTCTACTTAATGCCTTTCGATTATCCAGTCTTTGGGGTTCTTTGGTCTGTGTCTACTCCAGATTAGGATGTGTACCTCCACATCTTTTGATGAGTGTTCTTTACTTGAACGTCATCTAAGCATGGGGCTTCATGCTTCGTTGAGATGTTCGCATCTCAACCTGGATTAGTCACTCCACCAGAATGGCCGCCAGCTCATCCTAAAGCATTCTGCTCATGCTATTGTCCCTTGGAGTATCTGACTATCCACCCATGTGTCTCGAATGTCTTGGCCAACATTCTTTTGAACACCAAGTATTCGTTTTCTTTGTGAAGTTTGCCCGTAACTTCACTAGACATCCTTCAAATGCCCAAAACATCAAAGTTGTCTACCCACCTCGGAAGACACTTTCTAAGTATTTTGTTAGAAACTTATTTATGCAAACATGTGTATCTCACGTTCTCGTTTCTGACGACGTTCAGAAGCAACGTCTTCATTGTTAAGTCCATGGCTGGGATTCTTTAGAACCCCTTCATGAGACTTAGCAATTTTGGAACATTTCCTCAAGGTGTTCCTTTTCCTTCTGTCCATCGGGACATTGTTTTAGAACATGCTGCCATCATGTTCTTGGCTGTCCAGGATGTGTGTTGGCCACACCTAATGCAAGCGTCTCCTTATTTTGGGCAGTCAATAGTCCAACCGGGAGAGACACTCCTTCCTTCACTATGGTTGCTATTCCTTGTACCCGTGCACAACCAAGCACAAAAGACTTAGAGTAAGCATGCAAGCATTTCCGAAAGAAAGGGATTTTTTTATTTCCATAAAACAACATTACAATTGTTTACTCAAAGCACTAGTTGCCTTGCAGACATCACAAGAACACAACAAGAAACAACACTATAACTCCTTTTTGTAATCTTCCCAACACACTTGTCCAGATTTGTCAGCCCCCAAGTCTAGACCACCAATGGACTTGAGCAGGTTCATTGTCGCTGAACTCTGTCGCCGTCTAACCAGTTCTTCAGTCATTCATGATCATGATTCTATCAACTTCTAGTTTCTAAGTCTGCTGCCACTCTCAGAAGGCTTTTTCCTGCAGCAGCACGTTGGCCTTGTCTGCTACGTCCCAGCCCCAAATCAGGGCTGTGGCGCTCCCTCCTCAGAAGGGTCTTCCTCGATGGTGGACTCGATGCAAACCGGAGACGCAATGCGTATTACTTTCAGAGTGGATTGCCATGCGTGACAATCCTTGACCGGATGGTTTCTACCACAGCAGTAACATTCGATCCTACCCTTCTTCTTGAGAGCAAGGGTTTGGGAGGAAGAAGAAGCCTGAAATTGAGACTTGAATTGTTGTCCCGTCGTCATGCGCTACAGCAGGTTCTTTCGGACAAAAGCCCACAGTCCTTCCAATTCAGTGCGCAATGCTTGAATCTGGTCCATCAGGAGGCGTTCCAAACGAACAGATTTTTGAGCCTACACTCTCTTTAGCTTCCCTTCCATATGTTCTAGAATGCCGCTGAAGTCCACGAGGTTCACCAAAGTTTGCCGCATGGTCTCAAGGAGGCACTGTAGGTCCAGAACGACTTCTTCCTGATCCATTATCGGGAATGTCGAGCAAGGGCATTCCTTGACGTACCTTGCGCATCACCAGCAGGTCTTGGAGGCACCCCTCTCTTTGTTGGAATCTCTCATTTGATGTCGTGAGTCTTGCAACTTGGGCTCTGATACCACCTGTGACCACACTTCGTTCGCACTCCGATGCAGAGCCAGCACCTCATCTTCACACTTAGAAGTTTAGTCGAATCTTCCCAAGGAATGGAGGGCAACAAAGACGTTGGTGCTCTCCCAAGATCACGCTCTTCACTTCTTGACGAAGGAAGTCAAACGGGACGGATCTTCCACTAGGAGGGATAGGTTACTCGTGACTGGCCTTTAGAAGACTAATACTTTTAGTGCCAGTATGCCTTAATAATTATGCTTGAATGTGTCTAAAGGTCTTTACACTCTGTCTGTGTTTATGTTTGGCCAAATGACCTTTATATAGTCTTCCAAAGAGGCAGTTACACAACTGACCATGTGCAATCAACCCTTCTTTTAGTTAATCCGAATTTATGGGTTTCAAGTCAATATGAATCAGCCCATTGACTTTCAACTTTCCTTGATCATCGAGACAGATGTTCTCCCACAATTCAGCAGTCTAGGACGCACCCTTTCATGAATGGATGTCTAGTGTGAATGCAACTCTTCATAGTGTGAACGCACTTGTTCACTGGCACCCTTTCGAACAAGCATCCAAATTCGAATTTACTGTAACCCTTGGGTAGCTATCCGTCAATCAATGATCATTTCCGCCAATACGTGCGCCGCATGATAGTTGACCAACCTACTATCGGCTCGGGACGTAACCGCTCGGCAATTATAATAACTACTGTCCACTTTTGCCAACGTATACCCCTAGCATCCCAAAACGTGGTACGACTAAGTTGCCTTAATGTCGGGCTTCTGAATTTGGACATCCTCCAAAGTAAGGACGTTACAACAGGGTCAAAATTAACATTTTCTACAATGCTCATTGATATAATTATAATTTTAAAATTAAAAATTTAAAAATATTATTATCTTAAAATAATAAAAAGTAACACCTATTTACATGCACAGTGTAAAAATGTTAATATGAGAAAACATTGTTATATCCATAATTTTTTATTAATGAGTTTTATAAGGTTGTAGAAGAAATTATTACCTTTAAATATATCACTTTTCTCGATATATCGTCATTTGAGGTATTGGGAGCCAGAAGAACTTATCATAAATTTCCTCAATATGTATATATAATATTTTGAGTTTTGAAATACATATATATATTACTTATTATGGTGATTATTACACTGTTTTCATCATGCTAAAATATTTTTTTTAAAAAAATTATTACAACAGCATGATTAAATTTTAACAGCGTGGCCACATAAAATATTTTACTCTTTATAATCCAGAGTATATGGATTTGTATCTAAAAAATGTTGTAATTTCCTTTGTACACTGCAATACATTTACATTGATTTATAAAATCTTTTGTATTTTTACAAAAAGATCCAGTGCATTTAACCACTGTAGCCACTATAAATACTCGTGGGCTTACAAACAAATTTACTTTTGTTTTTTCAAGGGGCAAAGATTTAGAAAGTCCACATAAATTTCTAATGAAATTATTCATTTTTGTTGGCGATTGGTCTGTGCAACTAAAAAAGGGAAGTACACATCCTTTGGAAAAAAAATGTCTACAGGAAAAAGTTTTAGATCGTGTAATCATACCAATAAAAATATTTTGTAGAAAACGTTTTTTATTAATCTTTTACGCTCGACTCTTGTATCTTTTTAATAAATAGAATTTCACATAAATTATCATTATTATTTAATATATATATATATATTAAAATGATTCTCTTCATGAACATATAAACTAAGATCATACAGGAGTTACAGATCTAAATGCAGATTTCAATGATTCTTGATTTGACCGATACATACTAGTTTGATATTCGATTAGCACTTGGTAATAAAACGGTGTAAAATAAAACGGTCTTACAAAAAGTTTGTGGGTGATGCAGGCGATATTTTATGCTACTTTATTCTCTCTTTAAAATAAACCTTGATTATTTCATAAGGCATAGTTCAACTACTGTTTTTTATGGCCTTTTTAGAACTTTATTTTCTTTAATTAAAATTTGTGTACGATTTTAGTAATACAGAGATTACATATACATGAACATTATGCAATGGCGTTTACAAATATTGGTAAAAATTTCGGAAGCTTAAAAAAAAAATCAAACTACAACGTGTCTTTGCTTATTGTTGACTTATACGGCATTAATTAAGGACTTTGACCGCTAATGAATATTTAACTTCGTGAACAATGACTAATACTTCTCGAAATTGCTGATATCTTAGACTTAAAAAGTAAAGTAAACATAAATGTACATTTCAAATTTTGATTTATTATAAAAGAGGAAACATAAAATTTGATATAAAGTTATCACAATTCTTAAAGTTATAACACGTTGTTTTCTTGTGCCCTCGTAGTACTTCCTGTATTTTTATTATTTGCCTAAAATAATTTCTTAATATTAGATATTGGCTTTATTTTTGTGTTCATACCTGAAAATAATTATAGTTATCATAAGTAGCATCCTACTAAGTTACGACTATTTTTTTAGTTTTTTTGGCACTTCTCTGTTATGGTATGCTTAATAAACATCGTCAAAGTATTATTGTTAACCAAAAAGGTGTCATTAGGAGCACCTTAATTAAAATTTAAGGTGCCAATCGCCGTGTTTTAGCCACGTATTAAACAAAAACAAAAGAAACGAAAAAAAAAAAAACAGAAAAAAAGAGGAGCGAAAAGAGCGAAGATATTTTTATGGCTGAGGTTGCGCTGAGGTTACTGTCGCAATTAAAAAAGGGCAAAAAGCGACCAGGCGCATTTAAAGCTTTAAGGCGGATATGTGGCTCACTTTTCTCCCCAGAGTTCGACCACCAGCAGCAGAACAACACCAACACGCTCATCCTTATCTCCCTCTCTCTCTCCTCTCTCTCTCTCCCTCCCCCTCCCCCTCGTTCTCTCTCCTCACCACAACTTCTAGTTCGGTTCTCGTTCTTCTTTCTCTCTCCCGATGCGAAGCGTTAGGTTTTCTCTGAGGTGTTGAGCTCTCCGGCTGCAAAATGGTGTGATGTGGTTGTCGCGAGAGTTTTGAAGCCATCCATGGACGGTTCCGAGGACGCCACCGCCGGTTGGGAACGGTCGTCCACCACCCGCGCTCCCAACGTCGCCTCCAGCGCCAGCCTCGCCGCGGGCCGTGACGACGACGACTACTGCGGGGACGCCGACGACGACGAGGAGGAGGAGGAGGAGCACCTCCGCGACCGCCGTCCCCGCCCCCGCCACCACCATCACCACCACGCCCTTCGGGGAGATCGCCTCCTCTCCTCTTCCTCCGCCGCGGCCAGAGCGCTCAGAGCTCCGGCCGAGGGCGCGGACGTCAGCCTCCGGGAGTGGCTCGACCTGCCGGGGCGCGTGGTGGACCTCCTCGAGTGCCTCCACATCTTCCGGCAAATCGTCGAGGCCGTTAGCTCGGCGCACGCGCAGGGCGTCGTCGTCGGCAACGTCCGGCCGTCGTGCTTCGTCATGTCGCCGCTGAACCGGGTGTCGTTCATCGAGTCCGCGTCCTGTTCGACTTCTGGCTCGTCTGACTCATGTGAGGATGCCGTTGGGCCCGGCCGTCCGCCGAGACAGCGCAGAGGCGACGCGGGAACCGCGCAGGAGAGGGCTTCGGGCATGCCGTCGTTCGCGGTGTTCGGGAAGGCGGAGGAGAAGGAGGCCTTTCCTCTGAAGCAGATCCTGCTCATGGAGACGAACTGGTACACGAGCCCAGAAGAAGCTGTTGGAGGTCCGGCATCTTTCGCCTCAGACATATATCGACTCGGCGTTCTTCTGTTTGAGGTGAGGGTTTCACTCCGTCGTCCTTATTTTCTTCGGTACAGTCTATTTGATTGAGGCATTTTTTCTTCGTTATTTCAGTTGTTTTATGCATTTGATTCGATGGAGGAGAAGTTGAGAACGATGTCGAACTTGAGGCACCGCGTGCTTCCACCACAGCTGCTTCTTAGGTGGTCCAAAGAAGCTTCATTCTGCCTTTGGCTTTTGCACCCACAGCCTAATACGCGGCCAAAAATGAGGTGCATGTGGAGTCTTGTCTTCAATTCGTCTTGATTTTAATAAAATTTACAATGTGGTAGAAATCTGTCAATAATCACACGGTTTTTTGGTTGTCTAAATTCAATTTTTTTGCTATTCTATTACTTGCAGAATTGTAAAATGGCCTGATTTACTTCCTTTGAAAATGATTGTATGACACCATGAATCCTATCAAAACAGGCTCTTGAATAGCCAGTCTCTGGATGATCTATTTAAATCATGCAGTCCAGGCACAAATGAAGAACAAGAAAAGCATATGAATACTCACAAAAAAAGGCAGATGGTAGTATATAAGGAAAACACTGTGCTTTGCATAAGTTTCATTCTTCATTTGTGGTTGGATATTAGACTTTTGTATGCCATTAGTTGTGGAAAGCTTAGGTTCAGGGGCAGTACTGGTGATAGTATGGTGGCTTTAAAGCTATAAGTTTCTTAGTTGTGTAGTATTTGCCAACTTTTGCATTGCCTTTTTTTGTAGTTTGGGAAAATGTGCACTTTGTGTTTGCATAGACTTAATCTTGTAGTTATTGAAAAAAATGCTGCATTTTGTATGATTGCTGAGTAAACTCTCTTGGAGTTATGGGTAATGATTGCTTCTTTATTTGCAAACAACATGCAATGTAAGCATGTGCAAGTAGCAGAGTGGTGCTAATATTTATTTCCTTTTAACGGAGTTTGATGTATTAAGGATAAGTATGCTTGTATAATGCAGTGAAGTGTTACAAAGTGAGTTCCTCAATCAGCCGACAAACAGCTTGAAAGAACGTGAATCCGCAATTAGGCTAAGAGAAGATATTGAAGATCAGGAATTATTACTGGATTTTCTTTTGCATTTGCAACAAAGGAAACAAGAAGTCGCTGATAGGTTGCATGATATCATCTGTTTTCTATCAGCTGACATAGATGAGGTTCTGAAGCAACAATCTAACCTCAGACAGAACTCATTTTCAGACTACAAGGATGAGCATTCCACTGCAGAAAAGTTGAGTTTGCCCATTGGTCAAGAAATAGATGAGGGTTCATTAAGTTTTGGTTCCAGAAAACGCTTTAGGCCAGAACTTCACAAACCACTGGAAGAGGAGAAGAATTTTCCTTTTGCTGAAGGTTCGAGATCAGAAACAGAAAAGCACATTCAGGAAAATGTACTTGCCAAGAGCGCCCGCTTAATGAAGAACTTCAAAAAACTGGAGGCTGCCTATTTTTCAACAAGGTGCAGGCTACTAAAGCCCTCAAGAAAACAAGTCAACAAGTCTTCTCAGGTTACTGATAGTGGTAAAGGATCACTTGTTAGAACTGAAGTGAGCTCAATTGATGACATGGTCTCTAGGGAAGGGAATAATATGGGAAGGAATAATGAATGGGTTAATCCTTTTCTTGAGGGTTTGTGCAAATATCTGGCTTTCAGCAAGTTGAAAGTTAGGGCTGATCTTAAGCAAGGTGATCTGCTGAATTCATTGAATCTAGTGTGTTCCATGGGTTTTGACCGCGATAAAGAATTTTTTGCTACGGCTGGTGTAAATAAGAAAATTAAAATTTTTGAATTTGATAGTATTCTTAATGAAGATCGCGATATTCAATATCCTGTAGTCGAGTTGGTAAATAAATCAAAAATAAGCTGCATTTGTTGGAACAGTTATATCAAGAGCCAGATAGCTGCAAGCGACTTTGATGGTGTTGTACAGGTACAACTTCCTTTGTTGTTGATTCTTCTGTTTTACAAATATCCTATGCAAAGCTAATAACGGTCATACCAGGTATGGGATGCCACAAGAGGTCAAGTTTTTTCGGAAATGCGGGAGCATGAGAAGCGCGTATGGTCTGTTGACTTTTCCCTTGCAGATCCAACAAAGTTGGCTAGCGGTAGTGATGATGGTGCTGTGAAATTGTGGAATATCAATCAGGCAATTCTATTCTTGCACCTTGTGTATGTCTGCTTTTGAACTATGTATATGGGCGACCAGTTTACTTAGTATTATGGTGCAAAGTTTTTAAAAAATCATGTGAAATAATTTGTATCATTCAAATGATTTGTCATGCAGGCTGGAAGTATTGGTACCATCAGGACTAAGGCAAATGTTTGCACTGTCAACTTCCAACCTGATTCGGCCCAAACACTTGCAGTTGGATCAGCTGATCACAAGATTTATTTTTATGATCTTCGTAATTTCAGAGTACCTTATCATACATTAGTTGGTCACTTGAAGACTGTGAGCTATGTTAAGTATTTAAATTCATCAACCATTGTCTCTGCATCCACTGACAATTCGTTGAAGCTTTGGGATTTGTCAACATGCACGCCAAGGTCATTAGATAATCCTGTCCAGACATTTTTGGGTCACACAAATGTGAAGGTACTTCATCCTGCTTAAAAAAATTTAGCCTGGTAAAAAAATTTGGTCCACTACTATTTTAGAATTTTGTACTGTTGTCATACAGTATGGATTTTAAAAGGTTGCTTAATCCATTTTGTTATCCGAAGATGATAGCTCATACAGCCTTTTCTGCTGGATGGATTTAATTAACTAAAAAGATCTCACTCTGATTATTTTTTTCCCCAAAAGATCATTTGTATTGAAGATGACCTCATAAACGTGTATTTTCTTAGTTTGACGATGTAAAAATATACCCCCTCTTGGCCATCAATGATCTGAGGTCAGGTTGTTTCATATGTGGACAACATTAGATGCTATTGCAAGTTTCTATCTTTTGCCTGATTTATTTTACTTATTACCTTAATTGCTTAGCAACTAGGACATATCTTTTTTTTTTCCGAGAAAGAACTAGGACATATTGCATTCCGACTAGGGAAAGAAAACTAGGACATATTGAATTGCATAATACTTAATACTTAATGCTTTTGATTTTTCAATTGTACTCTTCAAAATGATTTTCAAATTTCTCCTAAGAAAGTGATTTTCAAATTTACAATAGTAAACATACTGATAAGAACTTATGCAAGTTCTGAAAGGAATTTAATGCCCGACCTTCCAAACTAGTGGAACCTGATATTTGAGCTTTGGGAGTTGATAATGATTGATTATGGTTAAAGCAACAATGAGATCCTGAAGAAATCAAAATTTCTGAAATGCTCCCCTAGCACAGTGGTAGGGTACAATGAAGCATACAGTAGAAACTTCCCAAACTTGTGAGGAGAGAGAAACATCAGTGAGGTTGAGAAATTTTCTCTAGACAGTGGATCTGGAAGATGAAAATATATGAAATTATTTTCTTTCCTAGAAAATCTAATTGTAGTAGTCTAGTCTAGTTTTAAAATCCATTTGAATTTGATAAGAGACCAACTTTCAGAACACAAATGAAAGCAACACAAGATGGAATTAAAAGATAACTGTCCGTATGGAGTGGACAAACCTCCAGGAATACAAGGTCTAACAACAAAGCATACCCTTAAACAAATACTAAACATATATTTATAGGAATAAAGAAATAAACTAACTAGTAGTGCTGCAACTAAAGAGGACATGTGTTGGTAGTGTGCTGGCAGTTAGCGGACATTTACTAGGCAGAAGGTGGGGTAGTGGGCATTCACTATGTGAGAAGGTGGTTTGATGCTAGTGGTGGGAGAAGTGGGATACTTCTGTTGATAGAGGGACTCTATCAATATATCCCCCCTGAAAAGACGCCTTGTCCTCAAGGCGGAATGGACTCTTCCCAGCCAACTTCTTCAAGATATTGGCCACACTTTTTGACAAGTGACTCATAAGTTGAGGTTCCAGCTGTGTTGAGGCAGATTGTATGCAGAGAATTTTTTGATGAAGTGGTTGAATCAATGCCTTGTAACTTGTAACGTTTGCCTCGCCAATTGAAGATCATAGACATATCATTTCAATTAGCTTGTACAGTATTGAGAGAGGCCAACCATTTGATTCCAAGTACCACATCCGCGCCACCGATGGAGAAAGGATAGAAATCTTGAGTGAAAGTAAGATTAGATACTTCTATATCAAGGTCCTTACATATTCGATTGCAGCGAATAATGTCGCCATTGCCGATTTGAACCCCAAAAGGTGGAAGTGGATGAACATGTAAATTCAGTTCCTTCACTATTGCCTCTGCCACAAAGTTGTGTGTAGAACCGCTATCCACAAGAATAATAATTTCTCTCTGCCCTATTTTGCCTATTTTGCCTGTCGTTATGGCACATGATTCCGAAAACAGCAAGGACTAAAAGGAAGTTGTGAACATAAGCAAGACTGTAAAAAATAAATCATCAATAATGTAACGAAAAGAAACTGCAGCCATAGGTTTCCAAACTTTATGGATCATTTAATTTTTTATACTCAGTACCGCCTATGTTTTATAGCCGGTCCCAAGCTCGGATAAAGGAGGAGGGTTGTGTTAGGCCCCGACAGCCAGCGTAAAACCCTGTCGAATCTCATGAACATGAATCAACGAATATAATCGTATGATCCATATAGCCGACCCCACCTAGTGGGATAAGGCTTTGTTGTTGTTGTTGTTGTAGTAGTGAACACAACTTGTGCAAGTTCGTTTCAGGAAAAAAAAAACTTGTGCAAGTCCTGAAAGGAATTTAATGTTTGGCCTTCCGAACTACTATGACCTGATTTCTAAGATTTGGAAGTTTGATAATCATTTACTACCCTTAAAGAAACTTAGAGATCCTGAAGAAATGAAAGTTTTCTGAAATGCTCCCCTAGCATAGTGGGTAGGATATGACGAGTCATGCAGTAGAAACTTCCCAAACCATTGGAGAGAGAAACATCAGTGAGGTTGAGAAATTTTCTCTAGACTGGATCTGGAAGATCGAAAATGCATGAAATCATTTTCATTCCTAGAAAATCTAATTGGATCTGTCTAGTTTAAAAATTCATCGGAATGGACACATGATACCAAGATGGTAAGAAGAAAAAAGAAGTTTTGAGCATAAGCAAGACTAGAAAAAATCAATATGCGTAATGCTTGAATAGTAGGTTAAGTTCCTCGTCAAACAAAAAATAAATCGTCAATAATGTAGCAAAAAGAAATTGCAGTCGTAGGTCTTTGTACTTGATGGGCCATTTAATTCTTATATTCAGTATGAATTTAATACATGTCTTGGAAGCTTTAGAAGCAAGTGTGGCAAACATGGAACATTTTTTATCATGCATCAATAATCAATATCCGTCATGCTTGAATAGTAGGTTAAGTTCCTCGTCAAACAAAAAATAGTAGGATAAGTTAGAAACACAGAAAGAAAATAGGTTAATACAAAATTTCAACAAGAATATCAGCCTGTGTTCTTGCCACAAATTCATTTTCACTTTCCCTTTGCTAGAACATTCTTCATAACATCTCAAATGAACTTGCTTACTGATTTTCCTCCTCATTCCAGAACTTTGTTGGACTGTCTGTTTATGATGGATACATTGCAACAGGTTCAGAAACAAATGAGGTATGCATTTCGTGCTTTTATGTGATATAACTCATTCTTAGATAAGTTGGCAGTCTAAATTCATCCTCAAGAAGGAAACAGTTCGAATCAGACACAAGATTATGTAAATTGTTTCTCCAGTGGACTTCCCAATATCACTAGTTATCTAGAATATCTAACAGCTGTTTCCTGTAACTGGATGTAGATTTGGTGGTTATAATGTTTTCTTCTTTTCTTTAGTGATCTTTTTTTTCCTTACTGATCTTTTAACTGAATAGATAGCTTGTGGGAGCATGGGTGTTCTGTTCCTAAGAAACTTGATGAAGCAATCCGTTTATTGTTGAAAAAAAAGAAAAAAAAAGAATTGTCATTTTACATTCCTTCATCTACCTAGAGCACAGGCAAATGACACATCAATGACTTTTTTTCACTGAATCAGGTGTTTGTCTATCATAAAGCTTTCCCCATGCCCGTGCTTTCTTACAAATTCAACAATCCAGATCCCTTATCCGGTCAGGAACTCGATGATGCATCGCAGTTTGTTTCTTGTGTGTGTTGGCGAGGCAACTCTTCCACCTTGCTTGCCGCAAGTTCTAGCGGAAACATCAAAGTCATGGAGATGGTTTAAGGGTCACTTGCCAAATTAGTACGCACTCACCCCATCAGTCTGGGATTCTCATCCATTTAGCAGTTGATATTGTGTGACCCTTGAAGCGGTGGTTTCAGTAACAGCTGGACCACTATCTTTTTGGTGGCAGTGTAATTATTTGTAGTGAAATTTTCACTTGTGTAAAGATAAAGATGTAGGCGGAGACTAAGAGGGTGTGGTTCCTGTACATCATTGGTTTGAGGTATATAGTCAATTAAATGAGGCCTGATTAAAGAATTGGTTCCTTGCTTTTAATTCTCTTTCAATTTCCATTCAGCAGCCTAACGACTGCCTTCCCTTGTGTATATATAACATGCCGTAATCCTTTTGAATTTGGGGTAATCTTTTTTTTTTCTTTACGATTTTCTATAGTTTAACCCTACTTGTCGCCCCCGGTTATTCACTTACATATTTAGATCCTTCGGTGGGGCTCCATTTATCTTCTTTGCGAGCATCTCTTTCATAACTCCACAATAAAATTTATTAGTTTTGGATGATGGATTATGATTATAAGCTAAAGATTGGGTACAATGCAACGAAGCTGCCTTGGGGAGGTGGACCAGTTTGGAGGAATACCATCACGGTACTTCTTCTGGTTTTATATTTTCTTTTTTTTCTTTTCTTGTTGGTATAAATATTATATTTTTCAAACGGTGATATAATATTTATTTTGTTCGGTTCAGAAATGATTGTGTTGTAGCTTGTGGTCATACAACAGAACAGGCTTTTTGTTTTTTTTTTGTTCTGTTCTATTATTATTAATTCGACCAATTGCTATTATATTAACGTGCTTTGGTTCCTTGGTCCAATATCACAACAGCCGTTGCTTAGGGGCGCCTGTCTGCATGTCCTTTATCCAACACACACGAACACGCTTCACCCCGTCAACCAAACAAATGGAATTGGTACTTGCACAAATTAGGAATGTACAAACTTCTAGCCATTTGAGTGCAGATGTATCCACTTTAACCAAAGAATGTAATTGATACTGATGCATCAACCAAAAATGGTTGCATGGAAAATTTTTCAAAGTTCGAACGTTGAATTGGAGTTAAAATAATCTGATCGCAAATTTCTCAACTACTAATTTTCAGTAAAAAATTAGTTGGGCTCGCTAACTTATGGACAGTGCATACAATTGTTAGCGTCGCGTGAGTTGAATCGTCGGTACTATTTCTCAAATAGGCTGGCCACAAAAAAAAATTAGAAAAATATGTACTAATCTGGATATTCCTCTAATGAAATGGTGATCCTGAAACATAATTCAATTGCGTCAACAAAAAAAGTGTTTCGGCGTGAAATTAATGATAGTTAAAGACTAGATAATTTTATTCCAACAAGTAGCCGGACATGACAACGCTTCTAATTAATAATATTAGCGCTTTACGGTAGTTTTTTTATGGGCATTCGTGTAAAATTTTCTATTCAAAAGTTCCTGGAGTGTTGCCCATCTAGGATTAGAAGAGGGAGAGATTAAATTATTGAAAGGCTCATAACTATAACATAAGAAAATTTATTGAAGATTAAACTGCAACGTTAAAGACAATCATAAAAGCATCACAAATCAATCAAATTGATCGTCTTACGGTATTAGTGTTTATATCTTGATGCATAACAATGTTTTTTTTATAATAATTTCAAACTATGAACTTATTTTTTTATCTTTAAATTATCATAATTTTTTCACTTTAATTTTTCCGTCTAATTCTGTTATATTTAGTTTTCCTCATTTGTGAAAAGATTAACTTATCCTTCTCTCCAAAAAATATTAAATAATAAATAAATAAATAAATAAATAATTGGAAGAATCAATGTTGTAAACCCGACCCGAACATCGACCCGGATTGCTTAACGGATCAAGTCAGACCGGGTCGAACCGAATGGTCGGACCGGATAATACAAATTAATAAAATAATAAAATAAGCTAAGGTGACCATTGTAATATTATTAATATGTAATATCTTATTTAGCAAAAAATACAAAACATAATATAATAAAATATTAGATCAAATAATATAATAAAGTAAGCATTAATTGAATCATCAATCAAATATTTTCTAAAAAATCTCGTGAGGTAATTATAAAAAATAAAAATAGTGATGAAATATAATATATATAATAAAGAAGAATGTTAAACATAAATCTCAAATAAAGATATATATAAATAATATTTTTTAAAAAGTTTTAATAAATTTTATATGTTTTATTTTTTATGTATTTTACAATTTTGATCCGTCCAAGTCGGTCAAACCCGCCGGGTCGAACGGTTGAACCCGGGTTTTGACCGGATTTGACCGGGTCAAAGCGGGTCAATCGTTTGGCCGGGTTTTGATTGACCCAAGCCATTTTAATGCCCGGACACCGGTCCGACCGGCTGGGCCAGGCCGGGTCTTACAACAGTGGAAAGAATTAAAGTGGTAAACAAAAAAATTATCATTTATGGAAATACTAAATTACGCACACCCCTCAATTTTTTTCTTTTTATATTTATTATTTGATGTGTTATGAATAGAAGGTAATTTAGTCTTTTTATAAATAAAAAAAATAAAAAATAAGAAGTAGAGGTAAGGACTAAAGTAAAAAAATTGTGATAGTTTAAGGATAAAAAAAATAAGTTTGTAATTTAGGGTTAGATGAGAAAAATCGTGATAAGAGGAGGTTTATGGAAATAACCCTTTATTCAATAGAAAAACATAACATGATCCTATATTTTAAAATTTGATGATGTGCCATATACTAAGTAAATTTCACTTGGTATTGATGACTTAAATTTTCTGCATAGCAAAAAGTAGAATGGTATATATATTTCGGGATTTATAAATAAGTGTTTCAAATTTCGCAAAACTTTAGTAATATAAAATATGATTTTAATAATTTTGAGTGACATATACAACAAAAGTTAAATTTGAATGAACAAATAATGATACAAAAATTCGGTTACCTTACTACACCACCGATACTTAGCCTTCTTTTATTTATTATTTATTCCATCAAGACTTTGTGTTATTTATTTTCTTTTTCCTCGAAGAGTCCAAAGGAGGGGACTATTTTTATGGATCAAGATAATATGTAAAATTTAAATTATTTTATATCTCCACTTAAAGAAGAAAGGATATATATCTTTCTGTTATAGAAAATTTTTAAACAATAATTTATAAAATATATTTTACATAGACTATATTTCCAAATAACATTTATTCAAGAATTATCCTAGTATGATTCTGGAGTTTAAATGTTGATGATGCAGCATGTGTTAATTTAATTTAGTTGATGACTTAAATTTTCGACAGAACAAGAGTAGAATGGTCTGTATTAGAAAGAAAAAACGATTTTTTCAAAAGTCAAATAATTTGAAATATGATTTTACTAATGTTGAGTGACTTATAAAATAAAAGTTAATTTGAGTGAAACAAATAATGATTTTACAAAAGTCCAATTACCCAGTTGTTCTCTTTTTTTTTTCTTATTTATTTCATCGAAACTTTGTATTTTTTTTTCATTTCATCAAGGAGTCCAAAGGAAGGGATTATTTTTAGTGGATCAGCATAGCGGCTCAAATCCAGTGGCTCGCTCATACATGTTTTTAAATCAATGGGCAACAAATATGGATTTGATCAGCACATTTCAAGTCGCAAAAATATCATAGAACAATAATTTTGATATTTCACATCATCTTTGAGTATAGTCGATCATCAATAATTTTAAAGCCTCAACTAAACTAATTATGTGACCGACTCTAAAACATTAATTATTACGAAAAGAAAGATCACATAAAACACACAAAATTTATGAAGTTTATTAAAAAGAAATAAAATAATTTAATCATCATGAAATTTATATAAAAATTTTAATACAAAATAAAAGATAAAAACCCGGCCCTTTAGGGGAAGGATGACTTTGTTGCCGCATTGCTTGATTATAGGAGTTCTTCTAGAATTACATTCAGATTCGAAGCATTATAAATATTAATGGCATATATCTAAATGATATTCTCATATGATGATCAATTTAGTCAGAAATTATTTCATCTAGTCAGTCAAATGATTTAAATCATAGAGTGGAAGAAACACGATAGATCCAGATCCACCAATACGAATGAAACGTCTGACCACCATATCAGACAACTATGCATGTTGATCTATGTCATGAATCTTGTACCGATGCGATAATTATTCTGCGTGGGTGGTTTCCCTTGGAGCAAGCAGTTGATTGTCATCGTCATCGCCCCACAAAAATATTTTGGACAGGAATATCAACTTCAGATATGCATATGCAGATACATATGATCACCCCCCATGAGAGAGAAAGATGACAACGAGATATATATTATAATGCGTCAACATGCATGAACGGATAAGAACACAGGAAGGGGTCCACATATTCGTGCATGTGTGGTGTGTCTCGACTTAATTAGAATTGCAGCTATTCGGGTTTTGGGATCAGTGGGTGGGTCTCCGAGAACCCTAGTTCTATATACTACTTGAGACTTTGTGTGGAGGTCCACTGCTCTGATTTTTTTTTTGCTCTTATTCCCCCTGTCTGTGGACTGTGGACATTTGGTTGGGACTTGGGATAAGAATTGAGAGGGTGATCGGTTTCGTTTTGCTTCCTCCAATTAATTAAGATGCTTTTTCAATTCCCCTCGTCTCTTTTTAATCATTGATTTGAATGATTGTTGTTATTTCACTATATATGTTGTGCAATTATTAGCGAGACAATGCCCACTGTTTATGACTTGGATCTAGAGGTTCGATAGCAACTTCTTAATTTCCAATCGCTAGGGTTTAATAGAGTTAATTGACATTTATACACTAAATGCTATAGAAAAAAAAACATGGAAGTAATACTTAGGAAAGTAAAATTGACATATGCCCTCCTAGGGAATTTGAAGCATGCATGAACATGATGAACTTGGATACATTGACGTACGTACAGGAGGTTTCGATGTTCTAATTGCGCATTCATTATAGTTTTATTATCGAATCTCTGAATGATTAAGTAGCTATCAAAGTCCCTACATTAAATTTTGACCTGAAAAATCATTTTCTTTACGAATTTCGTAAGATCATCTCTCGATCGAAATTATTGTTTCAGCGTTTTAACTTTTAATTCATTTGGCGGCATACATCTAATATATGTATATTTAATGGATCAATATATAATATATGTATATTTAATGGATCAAATTCAATGCATATAGAAAAGTGGTGCAAATGCGATTAACGAGGAGAAAGGTTGTTGAAGGTTCCTAGGACAAATAATTAAGTTGGTGGCCTCTAGCTCTTCACCTATATATTGTGTTCCACATGTGAGTTGGATGCGTATCATATTTTAAGTTCAAAAGAACAAGAAAAGTGGATGAAGGCTGCCTGTTTAATTAATGGATATACAACCATCATATTTTAACTAATGCAGTCTCCGATCATTTCTTAATTAATTCACTGACAAGTATAGGTTGAAGGTTATTTTAACTGGATAGAGAAAGTTTACAAGCAATAATTGAGATTATGATATATGGAATTGGTTCATATTAAAAGTTGGCCTTTTTAACATCGGTGTCCAACAAATGAGCTCATAGGTCACTCAGCCCCTGGAAAAAAAAAATTATGTAACAATAAAATTATATACAACAATTTATATAATTGTTTTGTTGAGATGATAAAGAGATTAATGCTTCTTGTAAGATGATGATATATTAGTTTAAGTAGGTAACAATTGACTCTTCGAATATTTAAAAGGGAAAAGTTACATTATCATACGTGTTTAATTAGATACACTGCATGTTAATTAATTAATCATTCTCAACGTATACTAATTTATGGTGGTTGATGGATGTAATTTCGTCTTCCTGTTTATCTATTTCTCTATCCCTACACTCTGCAGGAAAACAATCTGTTCCATGTGTACTATTAAAGATCATCCACTGTGCAGGAAAACAATATGTTCCATGCGTACTATTAAAGATCATCCACTCTGCAGGAAAACAATCTGTTCCATATATATATATGGAAAGAGTTTAATGAGTATGTAATTCTAAGTCTTGGTGTAGAGTGCTTATTTTTTATTATTTAATTAATCTGATAATTATAATTCATGATTAAATTAATCATATGCTTTTTATATGAAAAAAATATATTTATTAAGATAATTTGATAATAAAAAATTATCATCTAAGCTAAATAAATTACAGCTATTAAATTAATTATATTTGTTAAAATAGTTTGGTCATAATCATCGGATAATCAACATATTTATTATTTAACATATAATTTAACTTAGTATATATTTATTTTATTAATCTAATAAATAAAATAAGTGCTCTTCTACATTAAATACTTTACATATATATTTTCCTCGCATATCTTCTTCTTCTTCTTCTTCTTCTTCTTCTTCTTCTTCTTCTTCTTCTTCTTCTTCTTCTTCTTCTTCTTCTTCTTCTTCTTCTTCTTCTTCTTCTTCTTCTTCTTCTTCTTCTTCTTCTTCTTCTTCTTCTTCTTCTTCTTCAAGGAAAATATTACGCTTCTCTGGTCGGGAAAAGTTGAACTACGCACATATTTATAAAAAACGTGGAAGCTTTTACACCAATGAGTTAGTGAGTGAGTGAGTGTGTGTGTGAGAGAGAGAGAGAGAGAGAGATTTATGTGAATGAAGACTTCGGAACTTGGCTGTCCTATTCAAGCACTTAATTAAACGTCAATTTGAAAAGATTGGAAATTAATCAAGTAATGTGATTTAGACGTCTGCAAAAAGAAGTTTAATTTAATCTTAAAACTGATACTATAAAACACAATGATGTCATACGTGATAAGTGTTAGGGTCGAGTCAGCTTTAACACCTAAAAGTGCAAATATTTATCCTAATAATTCCATGTGGATAAGAGGGACGGGGAATGCATCACAGTTGGCTTTAATTACTATTAATCAATAAACACTTTTTGATGTTTCAACATGATAATTTGTAATCAAATATCGCTGGCTTAGATTTGAGTCTCAAGTTGAAAAAGCTGGGAAGTTGTACTTTATATTTAATCTTTGAAGTCATTAATTTAGTTTTTTTCATTTCGATCTGAATAAAAAAATTGACGAGTGAATATTAATCGAATAAAACATAATTATTAAAATAAGAAAATCCATGACCAAAGAAAATGAATCAGAAACCTCTCAGCCAAAGCTGCTCTCGCTGCTAAAAAATCGTTAATTTTCGACGGATAAAATTTTTTCGCAATTTCGACGGATACAAATCGTTCGTAATTTCCGACGAATTTCTCGACGGATACAAATCCTTCGCCATTTCTGACAATCATCTCCATCGAAAATGTCTGTTAGAATTATTGATAGTCCAGTTCGTCAGAAGTACGGACGGAGACAAATTCGTCGATATTTTCGACGAGTTGAATCATCGGTAATTAAATAAATTATAAAAATATACAATATAATATATAATCTATTTAATATATTATGAATATTTCTTGCTGTCACGTCCATTGATACTTCTGACAAGTTAAATCGTCGATAACTAAATAAAATAAAATATAATAAATAATATATTTAAATATTATTATTATTATCGATGATTTGAACGGTCTTAAATTTGAAAATTTGATTGCAGATCGATTCCGACCACCCACAGTCGATCCTGTTGCGCGCGGTCATGTCCGATTCCACCGGGCTTTTTTTTTTTAATATTTGGAAGTTCCCACTTGAAGGCACCCAAGAAAAGATAAAGTTCAATTGCACATTTATTCATCACCGCGAACCACCTCCTTGAAACAAGTTCCATAAGCTGACATTTATATACCATTCACCAAGTTTATTTTAACTATTAGGATATGAAAAGTATTGCATCTGAATTTATCCTTCTTAATTATCTTATACAAATTCAAAATTCACAAAATGTTCAAATGACACTACAAAAAAATTTGAAAATTAGTGACACCACAATTCACATATAAAGCAGCGTTAAATCATCGTTAAAAATTTATCGACACATCAGTGTAAAAAAATGTGACACCCAACTTTCGAAGCTAATAGCATCACACTAGCCCTAACAACAACAAAAAAAAAATAACACAATTAACGTCGGCACTCAACGTTAGGGAGAGACTATAATGACATTGGTTGTTTGACAAAATAAATGATGTTTTATATGATGTTTTTTATGTTAAATATCTTCCATCGGATATATATGAAATTATTCAAGTAACAGATAAATTATTTTATGTAAATGCATATTACCAAGACTTGTATAAGATATAAACTATGATGTTTAAACACAAATTTGTTTTTTTTTCAACTATGTTGTTAAATATAATCATAAATATAAGATTAGTTAAAACATAAATTTGGGCCTTCTGACCGAAGAATTATTGGTGGCGAATAGGGATCGTTATTTTGTGCTAAATTGAAAAAAAAAACTAGTTCCTTGTTATTATAATTAAATAATATAGTGTGTCATTTTGGATGTCAAGTTTCAATACTATGAATGGACATATTTTTAATAACATGATATCCATTTAGCATATATTTTGAGCGAGGTGAAAAGAAGGTAAGTAGGAGAAGAAAAGGGAAAAAACTTTTCTTTCTTTGGATAAAATTTTGTAAACAAGAGAATGGAGAAGAAATTTGCTTTGTTTTTCTTCATTCGTGTTATTTTATTTTAACACCATATTAAGATATAAGGAAGGAAAATTTGAGTTATTTTATTTTAACACCATATTAAGATATAAGGAATTTTATTCCCATATTTCCCTTTCTATTGTTTCTTTCTTTTTTATATGTTTGGTTGAGTTTAAATTAGAGAAATGAAAAGTGAAAGCAAAGGATTCTATCATTTTCTTTTCAATATCTCATTTTTCTCTTCTAAAATAAAGTGGAATAAAGAGAAAAGTCACATTTTTCTATTGTGATCATACCTAATTTAAATATAATTATATATATGAAAAAATATTTGTCTATTTTTATTGTTAATTTTTTACTCTTTTTTAGTTGCTTGGTCTCAATAAAAAAGATGGATATTTCATTTCCATTACTCTGCTTTCTCTTTCTTTAATTTTCCTTCCTTTCAATTCAAATTTGAATCAGTCATATTCTTAAGGAGACTTCATCCACACAAGACCTTTTTTTTATAATTACCCGTCACTGCACATCGCATAACGCTATTGAGTGCACCGAAATCACTATCGTTTTCAAATAATTTGATAAAATCATTCCGAGAGAGACTTTCATTAGTTTTTTTTTCATTTCCAGATATTCAAATTCAAAGTGTTTCTTAAGCGAGGAAAAGTAGCTTCGACGTATTTTCTTTACTCCACCTTCGTCCTTCTTTTTTTTTAAGTTGTGTTTCCTCGAAGCGATGGCGCTTTGATTGCTTCCCTACGAATGCGTGCTTGAATTGGTAGTAGGCTACTCAGCTCAGCTCAGCTGTGATGACAGCCGGCGGCGAGCGTTACCAGAACACATGGGGGAGGACTGAGGGGGGATAAGTGGATAACTCCGCACGGCCACGGCCCCCGGCAGCGAAATAATTGAGCTAGATATCCTGACGTGGATCCGCGCTGTCTTTGTCGCCCCTCGTCGCCGCACCGGGACCCATCCGCCGCCAACGTCTCCGCGCCACGTGGACATTCATCTGTCCCCACCGCGTTTCGCGGCGTCCCGTTCGTCCACGTCGTACTGTGGGTCGGATCCGCGGCGTATATAAGGGAGGGGATCTAGCGGATGGGTTGTCGGGGAAGGGAAGCGGGGCGGTATCGGAGACTCGGAGTTCTTATATATATTATTATATATAATAAGGAGTAGAGCGATCCCGAGTCGAGAGCAGGGGAACTTGATGGACAGCAGGATGAGTCTGTCCGATACGGTATTCGAGTTCCTAGAGGAAGGAGGAGGTGGAGGAGGAAGTGACCGGAGCGACGACGGGAGCTACCGTCGCGGCTTCGACGACGGCGTCGACAGCGGCGACGACGACATGGAGAACGGCGGCTCCACCGCCGCCGAGAAGAAGGCCTTCTGGGAGACGCAGCACCGGGCTCTTCAAGTAAGTCCCGACGGATCGATCAGAACGCTGATTTAGTTTTGGCGACCTTGCACGGTTAAAGTTGATAAATTGTGCATAATAAAAAAAAGTGCTGAGAATCTGGATAATCTTGATCTCTGCTAGAACACACTATTCTCTGAGGACAACCGCAAAATAAATTTGATGTCATGTGAAGATATAAAAACTAAAGTGTGTATCGCCATGGTTGATTAGAGCCCGAGGGCTTAAATCGTTTGCAAGGGCTCCTATTCCCGTTTAATGTTCAGACAGAGATCAAGAAACAGGCCAACTACGAGAACAAATCAATCGTATATGCTGGAAATTTTGGATTGGATTGCTGCCTAGCTATAGATTTATAGTTCTTTCATTTCTTTTGATGATCATATGAAACTAAAGATAGCTCCGCATGATTGGTGGTTGATGTAGGAAACGTTGTCCCGGACTACCTCAACAGAGATCAAAATACGACAGCGAACTGTTAGCATAGTGAAGAAGATGAGATCCGCCGGTCATGTATGTGGCTGTTCAAGCCAAATTGAGAAGGAGTGCCGGAACTGTGCACTGAAGCACATCGCCGAGAAGCTCCGGGAAGCAGGGTACGACAGCGCCCTCTGCAAGTCCAAGTGGAGGAGGTCACCGGACATCCCTTCTGGTAAATAAACATATCTGCTTAATTAAATTGTCATAGACTGCGGATAGAGATCACGTGTGGCACAGATCTATCAGAAGCGCCCACAGATCTGCATAGCTTTCTTCTTATTTTGCAAGCATGCATGTCGATAATTCGCCGACTTAATTTGCTGTTAATTGTGCACGGTCCACAGGTGAGCACAGCTACGTGGACGTGGTGACGGAGGCGAAGAACGGGAAGAAAGGGCCGGTGAGGGTGGTGATCGAGCTGAACTTTCGAGCGGAGTTCGAAATGGCGAGGGGCAGCGGGGAGTACAGGAGCCTCGTGAGCTGCCTCCCGGAGGTGTTCGTGGGCAAGGCCGAGACGCTTAAGGGCGTGGTCAAGGTCGTATGCGGCGCGGCGAAGAAGTGCATGAAGGACAACAAGATGCACATGGGGCCATGGAGGAAGCACAAGTACATGCAGTCCAAGTGGCTGGGGACGCCCGAGAGGATCGTGTCACCGCCGTGGTCGATCGTGCCGCCGGCGCCGGCCCCGGCGGTCTCGGACCAGCATCGACCCAAGCTGAGGGCCTCCATGTTGACCTTCGATCTGCACTGCGGAACGGCCGTGGAAGTTGTCTGATGACTCCATCGAAACATGGAATCCGGCCGGCGATCAGTGTTAGAAATATATATATCCGTACCCGTAACCTTGAGCCCCCTGCCGACGTCATTATCTCAGTTTTGGTATGTTTCATATTCATATTATCCGCACTAAGAGTGTAACAACAGAAGTTGTTATCGTTTGTGTGTGTGTGTGTAGAGAGAGAGAGAGAGAGAGAGAGAGAGAGAGAGAGAGAGAGAGAGAGAGAGAGAGAGGGGTCTCAGCTGGAAAGTGGAAATCTGCACTGCGTTGGTGTTACAGTGTTATACAGTTAAGTAAATTATCCGCGACGGGAAAAAATATAATATTATATCTATCGAAGAACAAATCATTGCATTTATTCTCACTTTCACTTTAATCTTCGATCATTATTAAAACCAAAATACAACTCAGTATGGCAGTACATCGACGGTACACATTTTTATCTTGTACAGTTGTACATGAACCTTTACGAAAATGTCGTACTCAATTGTTTCCTCGCTTTAAGGTTTTGAACAAAAGAAATCATATATAACCTATACTCTGATTAAAATATGCATTATAATATAAAGTGCAAATTGACTTTTACGTAATTACAAGTGTCGTTTCATCTTCCATACTACACAAGTACGTGCCGTTAATTAACTCATGCATGGAGTTTAACCATGATCTTACCAAGGGCTAGTGGGTGAGTTGCATTAACAAGTTTAAGAAAAAAAGGTTTCAGGAATAAATCCTTCTAACCCCTCACAATGTCACTATATATAATTTTGTCAACTTGTAGGGGGTAAATATTTTGTATGAGTATTAGAAGAAGTTTTAGACCAAATTCCTAGCAGGATTTAGAAATTTTCAATATTTATTCTTTTTCTTGAAGCATAATAAATGAGCATTAGAAGAAGTTTTAACAATTTTATTGAAGCATAATAAATTAGGTATTAGTAGTTAATATTGAAAACAAATTTGCTGAAAGGTTTATCATATATTCACTTGCATATATTTTTTTACATGGAGGATCGATAATATGATACACGAAATAATGAGCTTTACTTTTTTTATCACTAAAGACAAAGTTTAAAATATTAAGGTATTTTCTAAAAAAACTTTTTGTTATATATAAGTTTATAGTTTCTTCTTAAATTTTTTTATTCTTATAAGCCTTGAACCTTTTGTCCCTCAGCCCCTCTCCATTTTGGATGTGGGCTCCATCCCTGGAATGAGAGTGTGAAATTTTTATGCACTTGCATGCCATAAATTTAGTTGTGAAATATGCATGATGTATAAAATTGCACGTCATAATCAATTTAATAATTAAAAACATAGTACTTTAATTTATGATAATAGTTATCTCGCATTTGCGTTCCATATTGAAATGCTTAATTTATGTGGGACGTTAATTCGGTAACGAGTGGCACATCGTGTTTAACCCACTCGAAATCCATCCATTGTGTGACACGATATCTTAATTAATATTTGTGCCAACTAAATGTGTGTGTGCCATACATCTCTCAACACTATTATTTATTTGTTAAAAGGAATCAGGGCCGAGACCACAGAAATGAATCCAATTTTATAAATGGGCTTTAAGGTATGCATTATTGGGCCAGGCCAAGGTTTGATTCATATCAAACAACCATTTGCTGAACGTGAATGATGCTTGGTGTAAATTTACAACTCAATTAGGGCACAGCGTTACTCCTAAAAAAATTGTGTTAATTTATAAATCCTTTCTGTTAATTTATAAATCCCTTTTGTTAATTTATATTCACAAATATGTTATGTTAATTAAATGTTTATACATTCACAGTAAAATAATTCAAAATATAATTGTAAAATTTTTTTATGTAATTTCTTCCGGATACTAATTTGATCGGTTATTAAAGACCACCAAATTTGTCGAATTAAAAGAAGCTATATGTTTCATTTTTTTTTAATGTCAGATGACTCGGATGAGATTATCTTATATTTGTTATAAAATAATATACAGTTCGGGAACCAAAGGCGATGTTTATAAGACGTGTATAAAAAATTACTATGTAACGTTACAAATAGTTCTCTGTCGAAATTTAGTTGATAGGAGGAGTTTCCCAAATTTTATTTCTGCCAAGTTTTAAAGCCCGTTTTCATATAATTAGTTGACGCAAAATAGCAGATAGTGTTTTTTTTTCCACTATAAAAGGAGGCCAAGTGGATAAATCTTGATGTTGATAAGTTTGTTATGTACTACTGAAACTTACCTTGAGTTATAAAAAGCTATTTGTTTGAAAATTGACTATATTCATGGTGTCGAAAGTGATGACAATTTATTAAGGATTATTATACCATTATTTTCTTATTACATATCCATAATAAGCGATAAGCGTATAGTGTTAGACGTTAGAATTTAAAAATAATATATAAATTGTAAATATCATACAGAAAATATGTATTTTTCTTATTAATTTTATGACATGTAAAAAATAATTGTTCACATGGTGATAATACTAAAAAATGAGGAGGATAAAATAGCAATATATTTGGTCAAATTAAATATCAAAGTTATATAGAAAAAAAGTAAGATCAAGATCTGCTTACTTATTTTTTATAAGTTATTTTTTCTAATAATAACTTAAGTTCTAAATCATGATTACCAGTCTTTGATACTTTTTAAACTACAAGTAAATTATTATAATTAACTTATCAGCTCAAACGCCCCCTTAGATTAATATTCCAAGGTTATAAGATAAAGTTTTGAGAAAACAATATTAGTTTTAGCATTGCTCTCAAATAAATTAGTGACACCACGAACATATGAATAATGTCAATGATACCTTGACTTCGCGATTGGGTATTGTCGACCGTGAACCCGATGATCCGATCTGATCTGAACTCGATCTGATTTTAACTCGTGTCGACCCGATCAACTCGATTTTTTTATTTAAACTTAAGCTTATATTTAATTTAAAAATTTTGATATAAAATATTTTAAGTGCAAAAATAATATTAAATAGTTAGAAAACTTATCTTATACTTTAAAATAAATATTAAATATTTTTAATATTAAATAAAATATAAATAGTAAAAAATAAAAAATTAGGTGGTTGGATATCCTAACCTAAGTCGGATCAATTTGAGTCAGATTTTTTACCTCCTTGACCCGATTCGACTCGATCCAACTAAATTTGACCTGATCAAATCAGATTTGTTCATGTGCGAATTGTCCAACCTGACCCGTGAACGGATGCCTTTCAAAAGACTCACAGACCTTTATAATCAAAACAAAAAAACATAATGGAAGAATAATTTAACTGGTTAGAAGATAATATTTTTTTATTACTTGATTAATTTAAAATTTGAATAGAAAATAATAAATTAAATTTGAAGATGTGATTATTAGCATCTAGTGAACTGAGTTAGGAACAATTCCCATAGCGGATTGTGCCATTGGTTATTCCTTTGATGCATTTTGATTCTCTACTTTTATTTGTATTACTAACCAAATATTATTTTATAATTTATAATAATAAAATAAATTCCCTAATCCCATGATAGCCCTATGTCGTCTGTGTTCTTCCACGGCCAATAGCAATATGTATTTATCAAATAAATAAAAAATTATTTCAAATAATAAAATAGTTTACAAATAAAATGATATTTTCAAAATATTTTGTTTTAGAAAACATTATAAATATCATATGCATATAAGAATGAGCATAAATTATATTTTTATGTACATTTAATTATTTTATAATTATACATTAATTCAATCGCCATGATTATTAAATAAGTCTCATCAAATGTGTACCAATAAAAATACAAACTTTGACAAATAAAAGTAAAATCGCACATAACCACATAACCAATTAATTAGACAGCGTGCCTTTAATTCAAATACTATGTTGCCTGCCAAAACAACAGAAACCAATCTTCAAATTTTAGTAAAAATATATAATGACAAAATTTGATTGGCTCTTCATAAAATATTACATACTATTACTAAAAAAATAATTAAGCTTTCTTCAAATTATTGAAAACAAAGCATCAAAGCTAAATGTTTGACTGAAACCAAGTTGGAGTTTCCGCGTCAATATCGATGGAAGATCTAAAGAGTGAGCTTGAAAAAACATGTCCGTAATTTAACTCGACGTCCTTCCTTCTCTATTATTATATATTTCCCTTTAAGCTTAAAGAAAGTGAACATTAAGGCAACATAACGCTTGCTCAAGCACAATAATTAATATTTTTAAGCAAAACTTGACCAAAGCTTAGTAAAATATAATATTCTTAAAAAAAAAGTAAGGTGTGAGCGATATTAATAATTTTATATTTTTAACACTCGTCATCATGTGTGGATTGTCGACAACTTTGATATTGCTCAACTCACTATGTAAACAATAAAGGAAGAATTTTTTTTAATAAAAATTTTAATGAGATTTGAATTGAGAATCTTTAATTTTGATATTATGTTAAAACTAATGTGCTAAATAGTTTGTTATAAAAATTAAATTATTAAAAAATTAATATCAATATTTTTATATTCTTTAACACACTACATGGCAAGTTTGAAAGCAAATCTCGCTCGTTTAGTTGATTAGTTGGAAAGTCAAATTGAAATGGAGTTTCCCAATTTACTTTGGTTGTGCTAGGCGATTTAATTTTTTATATATCGAAATTAATTATTTTTTTAATAAAATAATATTTGATTGACAGTTGACACCTGCACCTGGAGATTGTGACGTACTTCATTGACCCTCCGTTGAGATAAAAAAAAAGGAAAATAAAAAATGGAGAAATGCGTGATGGAGTTAATGGGAGGCATTTTGACATCGAACTTGAACTGGAAACCAACCCAACAAAATAAAAAGAAGTGCGACCATGAGGAATATTACGGAACTGTAGCATTTATGAAATAAAAAAGGATTTAATGTTTGTCATATCCATGAAAGTGGTATGAATCGTACGCGTGCGTTACAATCGTCGAATCTAATCCGACGATTAATAACGCTTCTGTCGCCACTTTGTTCCCAATTAATGATGTCGTCAGATCCTTCATTTCCGCCAACGACGCTTCCGCTCACCGTGCTAGACTGCAGGGCGCGTCCTTCAGTGTCCGGGCAATCGACGCCTCTCTCCCAATACCTCTTCTCTCAACTCCACCAACAAAGCTTAGAAATGGACGCTCTCGTTTATGTACATGTTGTTTCTTTCATTTGCTAGTTCTGTTCGTGAGGATTCAAAGGTTATCTTATCATGAACAGTGCGAGAAGCTCTTGTCTAGATTGACGGAGACCCGCAAGAGGCACTGTCGAGCGCTATTAGGAGCCATCGAGCAGCAGACACCGGAGCAGCTGAAGCAAAAGGATGCAGAGCTGGAGGTGGCCAATCGCCGGAAAGCCGAGCTAGAAGAGAAGCTCCAACGGGTGGCCACCGAGGTCCGGTCTTGGTCCATGGTTGCCAAGAACAATGCCGCGATAGTCTCCACCCTCAGTTCAAGACTCGAGCAGACTAAGGATGGCAATATTTCCAGTCCTCTGTGGGGCCCTGAACTCAGGGAATTTTTCCCTGCGGGGGCGGAAATGGGGAGCAAATTTCCCCCGAACTCTCTTTCAGGAATCGAGGCGGGAGAATTTTCTCCACCCCGTGGGGCCCCGAATCCCTGGCCCTTAATTATATATATATATATATATATATATATATATATATATATATATATTATTGTAATCTTTAGATCAAATGACAATCATCCATCCTCATAGATATAAGAAAAAACTCTAAAGCTCTTCATGTCGGCTGATCCATTCTTTTTCTTCCTCCATTCTTCCTCCATGTCGGCCGATCCATTTCCCCTGAAGGTGGTCCGGTGATGGCAACGGTGACAGCGGAGGAGCCCGACGGCGACAGTGATAGCGGAGGAGAGCGATGATGATGGCGGAGGAGGACGACGGCGGCGCTCCTTTGAGGAGGGCAGCACCGGATCTTGCTTGAAGAGAACGACGTTGCCCTCCTCAAACGAGTGCACATCACTGACGGTCAGATCCGCGACGACCGTCGCCGCCGACCTCCGTCGTAGTCTCGCGGCCCTCTTGTCCTCTGCTCCATTCGATGCCGACCTTTGTCGCATGACCCTCGCAGGCTTCTCCCCCCGCCGGCCTCTCCCTCCGCTGCCTCGATCACATTCTGCTCGACCTCAGCCTCCCCCTCCACTCCAAGCCGGCACTCCGCATCTCCTTCGCAGCCGAGCGGTGCCTCGTCCGGTCCAGCCCGACCGAACGATCGATGGCTGAGCTCCGCATAGGCGACGCTTGCGCCGACGACCTTCGATCCATAGACACTCCAAACTCCCAACGACGATCGGTCGGACGAGCCAAGAACCACCATGCTATTTTTTATTTTATTTTTTGCTATTTTTTACATATGTATTCGAGGCTTGAATTTCAAGAGGAAGAGTCCATGCTATTTTTTGCTATTATTTTATTTTTTTCACTATTTTTATTTAAAAAATCGGATGGAATCAAGTTCCCGCGGGGGTTCGGGGCCCCGCGGGGATCAGGGCGAGGGATAAAATTCCCTCCGGACTAGGGATTTAGGGAGGGAGGGTGGGGCGGGGGCGGAGGCCAGTCGACGGAGTTGGGGCGGGGGAAGTGTCCCCCGTCCCAAACAAGGTCGGGTGCCAACTCCTAGAGCAGACCCTCCAAAACGTCATCGGGAACTCCAATGCGACAGTCGGCTCCCTTGAGAGGGAAGGATTTGGGGAGTTCGACGGTGCCCATTTTCGCGCCGACAATGCCCCGTCGTGCTGCTTCACGGGCCATGGTCAGGGTCCCTTGTGGCGTTGTGAAGCAGAAGGAGAGCGGCGAAATGAAAAAAAAAGAAGAAGCCGGTTCACACGGCTGAAAATTTGATCGTCAAATTAGATCTGATGGTTGTAATGCACATGTATGATGGTCATACCACTATCATGCTTATGATAAACATTAAGTCCAATAAAAAGATATGATGTGATAAGAAAAAAAGTGTTTTTTTGTTTTAATAAAAAAAAGTCATATATATTGAGGAACGTTTCATTGAATTATTAATCCTTAATGTTTATTTATATTGTTTTAATAATAAAAGATGGAAGGACAGGGCTAGGATCTTCTTCAACTCGATTTAACGAAAGATATTGATCAGACACAGCTGCATTTAAAGCGATTTAAAGTTACTTTTGATCCAAATAAAGTGATTAATAGTTAAGATTTGAACAGTCTTGGAATACATCAATAATAAAAATAATAATATGACAACCAAAAAAGTATATGTTAACTCTAGTCGAACTAGATTTCTTTGTACACAAAATATTTATTTTATGTCAGAATCTATTCATCATAATTATTATTAAAGATGTGTCACTAGGAAAAAAGAATAGATGGAAAATATAAAAAGTGATATCGTATCTCTTCCGCATCAATGATCAACCATGGCTATGGAAATATAAATCTAATTTCATGGATCAAATCGTCTTTAAAACACACGTGGCGTTTCTCCAACAAGGATTCAAGACATCTACACAATGTAATGAAAATCGGACCAGATCGACTGGTTCATCCGGTTCAATCGTGAATCGGCCGATGATCTAGTCCGACTAAAGTACAAAACGGATTTTGATATTGAATCGGAAAAAACCTATTGAACTGATCGGTTGGATCAGACCGGTTGAATCGGTTCAGTTCTGTTCAATTCATGTTTAAAAAAATTTAAAAAATGACAAAAATAGGAAAGTTAAAAAGGAAAAAAATGAATATAAGAAATTTAAAGAAGGAAGGAATATAACATGTATAAAATTAATTAAGAATGGAAATAAAAAAGTAAGTATTTGAAATTATCTAACATTAAAATAGAAAATTATTAAAAGACATAAATAAAGAAAATAAAAAACAAAGTGTTAAAGAAAAAAGATCGAAACCGATAACATTCGAGATTATGTAAAATTGTACACGAAAATCTTTTTCTGACTCTCTCTTCAGTCCTATGTCTCTTATCCCTGGCAGAATTGTGCACGAAAGGTCTTTCCTCACTGGCAGATTTTTTTCGGAAAACTCCATTTATCCTGGTGAGAACAATACGAATTATTTAAGATAAACTTTATTAATATATTATCTATAATAATTAAGTAATAGATACTAAATTAATAATAATCTATTTATATTTAAATATTAATCATTATTTATTATTATTAAAACTTTTAACAAATTAAAATTATGTTATATCAATTTTTTAATATGATTAATTAATAGGTTATTAGTATAATATTTGCATACTATATCATATAATTTATATTATATCTTTATAATTATTATAAATAATATTATTTTAATAAAATCTGATTTAATATGATTGTCCAACTATAACCCCATAGGAAATATGATCCGATAGCCGATCAGATTTTGAAAACATTGCATTTAAGACTACCCCTCTCAATCAAGAACATATATCATGCTTACGGGGCAGACCACCAGAGATGAAGGTCTTGACCACATGGTGGGCGAAATGTGGAGCGTGCGTGGAGGAGCAGCGATAACTTCCAACTCCATCACACGCTTTGTGGATCTCAAATATATCATCCAGTTACGTCGTTACATAACTAACTACCATTCTCTCTCCTCTCTCCTCTCATTTTGGACCCCTCAAACTCAAACTGCACTGCACCTAATAATTAAATTTTCTCACATTACTTTCTTAGCAGGTTTCTTTTGCTTCTTTCTTCGGTTTCTTTAACTTTTTTTTTTAATATTTTCTTCTCTTATCTTAATGTGATGGCTGAATGCATTTCTGGAAGCAGTTCCATCCTGCTTTCAGTTCGTTTAAGTTATGGAGCACCACTTTTTATAACTCCTCCCCCCTTCTCATTTATTTCTCTCTCCGGATCTATTACTACTACCTTCTTCTTCTTGGACTCACTGCTCTGCTGAATTCTGAGATCTGTTACGTCGTCCTCGTTGCCACTTTGCAACACGCGCGAAGCCTCGTGGCTTTGGAGGCCAAGATCGATGCGGAAGGGAGAGTAAGGCAATAGATGCCATGGACGTGGAGGTGGCGCACGCTCCGGCCATGGAGAAAAGATGGGCGTTCCCCTTAGTCCTGAGCTCTCTCCTGCTGGTCTTCTTTATGTTCACGTCCATCAACGTCGGTATCGTCGTGCCTTCGCTGCAGTCCGTGCTATCCGTACTCGCGGCGGCGCCTCTGTGGCCGGACAAGCCCGCGGACCCCTTCGTCGAATCGAAGTTTACAGCCCCGCGGCCGCCGGGGCCGGCGCCGGATCATCTCGTTCCGCGTTTGGCGTACTTGGTATCCGGCTCCAAGGGAGACCTGGACCGCCTGTGGAGGACTCTGCGGGCCATCTACCACCCGCGGAACCTTTACGTCGTGCACCTGGACAGGGAGTCGCAGGAGAGTGAACGGTCGGAGTTGGTCTCCCGCGTCGCGAACGACGCCGTCTTTGCGAGCGTCGGTAACGTACGTGTGATCGAGAAGGCCAACATGGTCACCTACCGAGGAGCGACGATGGTGGCCAATACCCTGCACGCTTGTGCTGTGCTCCTCAGGATGAGTAGGGACTGGGACTGGTTTATAAACCTCAGCGCCTCTGACTACCCTCTCGTCACGCAGGATGGTCAGATTCCGATCATTCCCGTTCTTTGCGTCACACCATTCCAGTCAAGAACATTTCTCATGAGTTTTTATCTTCTTCTGTGTGCAGATCTTCTCCATGTCTTTTCTACTGTCCCAAGGAATGTAAGTTTTGTGGAGCACACTGGAGATTTAGGATGGAAGGAGTGAGTTTATTTTCCTCATTGTTTAGGATCATACTTCTAAGAAGTCCGATAGGGAACAGAGACTACCATTTCTCATTGTTCAGAATTCGGCATTGCATAATACAGTTGAATGGGGATTGATGTAAGCTGTTGTTGCCAACAGGGGGCAGAGGGCAAAGCCATTGATCATTGATCCTGGACTGCATATGTCTACGAAGTCGGACGTCTTCTGGGTATCTCAAAAGAGGGAGTTACCGACAGCATTTAAGCTTTTCACAGGTACTCGAAGCATCTTATGAGCATATTATGCATCGATTAATCATACCAGCCAATTAAGCATTTATTAGGATTTAAATCTTAGAAAAAGAAAGGTTATTATGATCTTCTTTAGCAGAATATTCTGATTTGCATGTAAGGTTTCCTAAACATGATATCCACTTTGTCAATCTTATTCTTTTGTCGATTTCATGAATTCTGTACAATCAAGGTTCTGCCTGGGTGGTGCTGTCGCGGGAGTTCGTCGAGTACTGCATATGGGGATGGGACAACCTGCCCAGGATTCTGCTCATGTACTACACCAATTTCCTCTCCTCCCCTGAAGGCTACTTCCACACGGTCATCTGCAATGCACCCCAATTTGCGAGCACCGTGGCGAACCATGACCTCCACTACATCGCATGGGACACGCCGCCGAAGCAGCACCCGCTCAACCTCAAGCTATCCGACATGCCCAGAATGATCGCCAGCAGCGCGCCCTTCGCCCGCAAGTTCGACCGGGACGACCCGGTGCTCGACAGAATCGACGCCGAGCTCCTTGGCCGCGACAGTGGAAGCTTTGTTCCCGGAGGGTGGTGTGCCGGAAGCCCGGCGTGCTCCCAGGTTGGGGAGCTGACGGAGCTACGTACTGGACCCGGGGCCGTGAGGGTGGCCGGGCTCATCGACAGGATAGTTCGATCTGATGCGTTCGTCAAGAACCAGTGCAGATAGATGTCGTCATGTATCAGAAGAATTTAGGAAAGATTCTTTCAGGATCCCAGTGAAAAGAAACGTAATCGAACGAATAAACATACTGTGAATATTAGGACTCGACAGCTGAGCTTTACTTGAATACTTTGTGTTGGTGACTTGGTGTATCAGAATAAATTACGCTGTGAATGCAAAATTTGCAATGGTAAAAGAGTTATTGTATAAGGGGCTTTAGATCTTGTTTCCTTTCCACGACAAGGTAAAAATTCTAGCCCACCAAAGGAGATAACATGCTGTTTTATATTTCTGAGACACCATTTGAATTGAAGAAAAAAAATAAGAACTTGATTTGAGGAAATTAAAATAAAAAGTATATATAAACGTGGAAGACATCACAAGCTGGGTCAGAAATAAGTATTCATGCCTTTGGCAGCAAGAAACGGCTATCTTTTCAGATGATCCTTGGGAGAATCACCTCCAAAGGCAAGCCATTTGAGCTTGCAATAAATAGATCTCAGTAGGATACAGATATAAAGCAAGTTCATGCAGAAAACTAAAAGAGCGCCTTCATTGAATACTGAACACCTTTACAAATTCTACTAAAGATGGATCCATCTATCTAACATATGACAGAAGTTACACCGAAAAGATTGTTACATAGCAAAAGTTTCATGCAGAAGAAAATGACAACCATACATCCCCCACTTCCAAGCCGGTGGATGTCCTTTTCTGCATTTGGCATTCGTTGATGACTTCAATAAGAAGCCTATCGGAAATTTGACCTGTCGTTGTGTCTTAAAAAGATCTAATTAAGCATTCAAATTCCATATCTTTTATCCAATCAATCAACACCTTTTTGCATTTGCAATCTCGAAATTGGATATAATTAATATCTCGAAAAAACAAAGCCAAAAGCTAAAAGGTAATACGAAAGCTAAAATACATGGAACACCAACTGCAACTTATTTACATCTAATTGTGCTACATTTACTTGTACATCATTGTTAATTCTTGCTCTATATACTGTGGGTGGATCGGAAGCCGGCAAATATCTTCTTTTTCTGATGAACTGTGGGTGGAGTGCGTCCAGATTAAGGTTTCAAGCCAGGAATGAGGAATTATGGGTTACATACTTACATGTGTGGTTTATATGATGGCTAAAACTCAACTACAATTTTTTACACAGATGAAGAGAGGAAAAGGTTATAATAACTTTGGCACCAAATCGCCAGTCCCATCAGCATGGTGGGGCTTGAGCTTTTCTAACCAGTGAAGTAACTTCTTCTTGTGTTCCTGGCGAGTCAGAGTTTGACACTGGTTTAAGGTGCCATCTCTAGCTATTGCTGACTCGAACTGCTCCAAAACCTTTACAATCTGCCAAAACTCAGGCCTCTTCTCTGGATGTGAACTCCAACATTGCTCTATCAAAGCTTGAAGAGGTGCTGGACAATTGGGAGGGATGACTGGTCTCAAGTTCTGCAAATACATCAAGTATTGTTCAATATTCTTGTTTTTCATCTCAATAAAACTGATAAACTATGAAGGGTCTACAAAGCTAAATCACTCAGAATAATAAAACAAATGAAAAAACTGTTATCATGTGAAAACTCAAGAAAAAGAGGATATCTGGCTTTTATTGTGGAAGCATATTGAGGTAACTCTGTAATTATGCCTAATATATAACTAAGAAAAAGGAGATGAATATATATTTGAAACAAACTCTAGTAACTAGGGCTCCAATCACATCGCTCAAAAAATTTCAAAAGGAAAAAGAAGCTCAGAGTTCGATTGATTTCCACAAACGTTGATCATTCCAGTTGATTATTCCAATGGAAAGGAACTCTAATAACTAGTGTCATGGAAAGGAACTCTAATAACTAGTGTCATGGAAAGGAACTGCCAGTTGATCATTCCAATGGTTGTGGCATAACCAATAAAAAGTATTTTACTTATTATCAACTTTTGGGGAATTCTGACCCTGGAGAATAACTACTATAGAAATGGAAATAAAACATTATAGAAACTTAGTTTTTTTCTCAAAATTGAATCAAGTGTGTCAGACCAATACACACCCAAAGTTAATGATAGAAATAAAAAGTGTCAAAAGAAGAACTTCAGCACTGAAAACGGTACCTTATCAATTACAGCGAAAGCGGCTTGTTCAGGTGTCATGTCAGCATAAGGGGTTACTCCCGTTAACATTTCCCATAAGATTAATCCAAAACTATAGACATCAACTTTTCGACCATGGTGCTTATGTTTGATGAGTTCAGGAGCCATCCAACGGTATGTCCCAGCATCGTCTGCTAATGCATCACAGTATTTTTCCTTGCATGCTATTCCAAAATCAACAACTTTGATATGGAATTCTTCATCAAATATGACATTCTCAGGTTTCAAGTCCCGGTGAACAATCCCTTGAGAATGAATGTACTCCATTCCCCGTGCAATATCTAAGCCAATTCCAATTAGCTTTGGGAGAGGAAGAGGTTCATGATCAAGCTTGTGTAAGAATGCTCTTAAAGAGCCTCCAGAAAGGTACTCGGTCATGATAAAAAGCACGGGTGGTTTCTTGATTGCACCTACAAGCTGCAATGGAACAATATGAAAAACTTAATGCATGGTTGCATATGATGTCTAGTATGACAGGGTAATGAAGACCACAAAGAATATTTGATGTTACTAACATTATTTTATTTTGAAGGTATGTTAATATAAATTTGTCTTTGAAATAAGTGAAAAGGCAGCATAGACATTGTAACCAAATGTTGCATATCATAAAGTTAGTTTATGTTTTAATTTACGTGGTTATCTACTACCCACCAATCATTGTGTAATGTAAGTCTATGATTAACAAAATTGGTAGGCTTCATAAGTGATTCTTTTTACTGTCAATTTGGGATGTGTACCTTTCCAGAATAAGATTACAAGTTTGTGACGTTTCTGGAGATCATTCAGGTTTGGTGGACCTCAATTAAACACACATACTTATCTACCTACGAGTCCACGCCCGGGGCCATTTGTCATTCTTTGGGTTATATGGTCGCAAAGAAATGCATGTATCTTTCAAGGAGATCGATGCTACATAGAGAACATAGCATCAGGTGCTAAAATCTTTGTAACAAATCTGGATAGATTCATCAAACGCAAGATAAAATCTAGTTTTATTTCTCTGCAAGGCATATTAAGTGCATAACCATTCATAAATAATAATGGATGACCCTGCATATTTCTCTGTACGGCCATCCTTTTCCCTCTAAAAAAAAAAAGTTGTGAACTTTCAAGTTTCATTTCCTTATCGAAGATCCAAATGATTAATATTCATTTTGCGTTCTAACATGGATAAAAAAATGGTCATATTTGGGGATTAATTGCCAGAATTATATGAGAAAATAAGCAATTCTACAACCTGCAGAAGAACCATGTAGCTTTAACCAGCAATTATCACATCAAAGAAAAGTTCCTACATGCAGGGGTACTCCAATTTCCTCAACGTGCATGTACCGGGTACGTACCCGGTACCGGTACTTCATGGATATTTGTGGGTACTCGTATTCATACGTATCCAATAATAAAATATTTTTTAAAAAAATGGGTACTTCAGTAGGTACTCGTACCTATGCTTCTGGGTACTCCATATCAAAATTTTGTCAAATAAAATTCTAAAAAAAATAATTAATGATTGATGATCATAAAAGCACTAATACTAGAGAACATGATACACATATATTTTGCTACGTTTTTATCAAATGTGAACAATAAAACTTATAGATGTTATAAAGAAAACTATTAATAACTCCTCGTTTAGACATAATAGTAAAAAGAATAATTAATTACTTATTTTGAAAACTTAAACAATATGAAGATACCAGAAATCTTATGAAAATTTATTTTATATATATATTATATATTTAATATATTACCGTGCCCGTACTCTAATTTTTTAGAATTTGACGTATTCCGTACCCGTACTCGTACCCGGTATCGGTACCATACCCGTACCCGGTACCGTACCCGTACCCGGTACCGTACCCGTACCCGGTACCGTACCCGTACCCTTGCACCATAGACTAAAGATAAGAAAGACCAATTCCCCCAAATACCTTGATTACATTCCGATGATTGAGATGAGAGAGGAGCGTCACCTCCCTCGTGAACTCTTCCTCCAGCCTCGCAGCCATGGCCGCATTCTCTTCGTCGTCCGGCTGCCGGATAAGCTTCAAGGCGACGCTCTGGTCTTTGTACAAGCCGAGGTAAAGCTTGCTGTGCGCGCCGCATGCGAATCGCGGCCCAATTAACAGCTCCGAGAGCTTCCCGTTCTTGTCATCCGTGGCGTCCACGGCCGCCACCTTGTTGCCTCCTCCCTGGTCTAAGAAGCATGCCCAGGAGCTATTCTTCGGCCTCTCCCCGGCCTTCGCCGGTGGCCGCTTAGGACTCGTGCGCCGCGTATTGGTGGCCTCTGATCTGGTCCTGCTGGGTGGCGGCGTGGAGAAGCGTCTGCCTATCGATTTCGCCTCCTTAAATGCATCAGACAATATCGTCGTCGGCAACGGCGACACGGACCGCTCTTTGGGCTTTGATTTCTTCTCATTCCTGACCGGCGCCGAAGTCGCCGTCCGAGAAGGGCCGGCGTCAATTTTGAGACTTCCGGTGCAGAAGTCCGATTTCAACAGAGAGCGCCTCTTGTCATCGGGATGAAAAGAAAACTCCGACGAGTCGCCGGAACTTTTCGTCCCGGCCTCCCGCTCGCCGCCGCGCCGCGAAGATGATCCCGCCACGACGGGCGGTGGGCTCTGACCGTGCGAAGTCAACCCCTTCTTCGCCCTCGCTGACGGCGGCAAGGCCGAGGGAACCGGAGAGGCGCCGTCCGGCGGCCGCAGCGATTTCGACCGGACGAAGACGGTGTGGGAGAACTTGGCCCTCAGCACCCAACTGCTGTAGTCTTCTTCCATGGCTGCTTTCCCCTTTCGGTACCTCGACCAAAACGTATCGATCACAAGAAAGAATCTCGGAGCTCTTCAACGCAATCCCATTTGTGGCAAGAATCTATGTCAAGATTTGTATTTCATAACGCAGACACGGATCCTGTCGAGGGGAGATTAGATACGGAAACTTAGCACTCCAAAAGATCCTGCAAAAATTCGTATAGCAAAGAAGCAAACAGGGGAAGGGAAAGGAAATGGCGCGCCATGGGATTGCACCAACGCAGGAAGAGGAGGACGACGACGATGGTGAGGAAGCAGGTGGGGCGTTCGTTAGACGACGACGACCAAATCGATGAGGATTTTAGCGAGGAAACAAATTAAAAATAAAAAAAAGGTCTAAATTTTTGCTGCGTTCACGGGCATGTCGTTGAAAATGGGGGAAAAATCCAAGGAATCTATCATCGTACTCACCTTAGATTCTTTTTATGTCGGTAAATAAATGCAAACTGTGAGAAAATCTATGAAATTATAGCACATATAAATTTAATTAATGCGTTATATATTACATTAAGGTTATATTTTAAAATAATATTTGTTAGTTATTCTTAAATTAGCAGGGTGTAGTGATGAGTATATGTCGTATAACAATAGATAACTCTTTTATAATAAAAAATCGAATTTTAAGTAAAATTACTTAAATAAGGGTGAAATTTTGACCCAAAAAATATTCTTCATGCACTCCTTCTTCTCCGCCAGTCATATCAATTATGGCCCCGATTTATAATCATACAACGCGGAACAGAACTTGAACTTGCAGTCATATTTCTATTATTTGTTTTCTGTTATTATTATTATTTTTTCGGGTAACGTGACATATAATATGGCCAATATTTGATTGAGAAGGATGCAGTGCCCCAAAGCTATTTGACTTTTTTTACACCTACACTTCATTTATTTATTTTTTCCATTGGCTTTATAGTGACATCACCATCACAACTGAAGAGATCATAGCTAAAGGACATGGACTATATATTATTTTGGTATGATATTATTTTGCTGCATATTCTCCCGAGCATTATATAGAATTATAGAATTGGGAAAAGTTTGGATTATCTTCTGAATATTGAGAAAAAAAAACGTCTAGATATTGTTGTTAACATATCTTAAATTATTATACTTTTGTGCCCAAAATTATGAAGAAAAATGAGAAAAATAAGAATTTATTATCCATAGTTGCGATGTAATCTTCATTTTTTTGCTCATAATATTTATTTTACAATGATCTTATTTATTCGTGAATGTTTGTTATTCACATTGATAAAAAAATATTATATTAAATTTATATGTCAGTCTTTTTTCCTTTTTTAAAAATGTTTCAATATTTTTTCCTCACTTTTACTTCGCAACTTTGCTTATTAATCATTTTCTCTACATCATATACCTAAATACTGTTTTGGGTTTTAATTATTTATTTCGTGCTTTATTAGTTCTATATACTTGATTAATTAATTTCATTTGCCCTCTTTTATTAAAAAAATGTGGTTGAAGGAAGGCGGTTGGTACACGGTGCGTTGGAATTTCTAAACCTGTGCAAAGCTATTTTTTATCATAAACTCTGATAAATTTTTTTTAAGAAAATAAAGATAAGGTCAACCAAGGTAGAATTTGAGTATGAACATGTGTTTAATCGAACTCACGGGTTGCACTTGCAATTGCATGTTCAAATAGGTATTTGGCACGCGTCGCTGACTACCGAAAATAATAATAATTAATTGACACCAAGTCGCGTTAAAACAAAACATATACACAAATTATACTTTTTATTTTTTTATGTAATTTGTTGGATAATATATATAATATTATAGGCTTAATGAAAATGTTTTTTTACATATAAATAAACTTTTAGTGATCGAAATCAAATCTAACAATAATGTCATTTTAATTTAAATAATATTCATATTTTTTTTTAAAAAGACAAAACAGAACTAAATTAGAAGTTGAATGTTTTGAAAACGGAATTCTTAAACGTCTAAGTTGCCCATTCTTAAACGTCAAAAGGCGGGAGGGCCGAGGGGCAAGAAATGAGTGCTACGTTCACCATCTACATTTGTTGAATTTTAGACTTCTATACGTTTCCTTTTTGCTTCATTCAGATCTGACTAATTCATTTAGAGACGTATAATACAAGTCTAAACCTTTTTCTAAAGTGACCACCAGAGTTTGATGGCCAACACACCTCAAGGAATCGAAAATTTGAGAAACCATAATCTCTCCTTAAGTGTGGCTTATTACAAAAATGGAGCTTACAATTAATTGGTCAACTGCATGCAATTATACAAAAGTTAGATCAGCTATGAGATATGCAGTGGGATAATGTGGAGTCAACATTTTTTTTTCCTTCTTTTGGGCAATCGTAGAGTCAAATTTAATTTGTGTTGGAGGTTTCAATTTGGAGGTCCCTAATTTTACTTAGAACGTCTCGACATTATTTATTTCTTAAATTATATATATATATATATATATATATATATATATATATATATATATAGCACTTACTTTATATGTTGTGTGCACGATACACATGGGCTTGGATCTTCTTACACAAAGCTTGAGATCTCAATGGATAAATATTTCAGTAAATTAATCTATATATGAAATCTTTTTATCCAACTATATAAATATTTTTTTTATAACGCATTTAGTATTGCTGTTAATTTAAAAGCTTCGTAAAGCTCGAAGCAGAAATGGTGCTTGGAAGTGATGGACAATGCCAATTATGCCATTAAGCTTTTGATCGTTTTAATCGACTTGGGGATCAATTGACTCAAGTCGTCGATTGACCCCTTCCTTGGAACGAAACAGTGTTGAACAAACGTTTTTTTCTCGGAATCAACATGGTGTGCCCACAAGCATCACTACTAAAAGTGCTTTTTTATTAACAAATAATTATTTAATTAATAATTTCTAATAATTTATCATTAGAAATTACTACATAGCTATTAAGGAATCGACAAGTAAATTACAAAAAATAATCATTACATATATATTGTTCAGTCGATCCGCACCTATTTTGTAAGTTTAATATAGGATTCAATTTTGATGTTCCCTACTTCATCTTATTCTTATCTTTTATATTATCAAATCTTCATCTAACAGTTCACAATCGAATAGCTACACCAAACTGAGCTTGAACTTCAACACAAAAAGATACAAAGATAGATAATAATTCAGTACGATTCTTCATTAAATAAATCCATGTCATCCTGAAATGATCATCAATAAAAGTAACAAAATAACGATAACCTTGTTTTGAGTTGACATGACAAGGACCCCATACATCTGAGTGAACAAGTGCAAAAGGTGCACTAGCTTGTTTGTTGACCCTACTTGGAAATGAGATTATGGAATGTAACATCACTCGTATACAACTCATGAGCACGAATCCATACCTCTCTACAAGAGCGATAGGGACGAAACATTACTAATAAAGAGGGTTCAATTGCTTGCCACAAGAGACTAAGCGCATCTGTCTTCCTCCAACTAGCTTGTTCAAAATCTTTGATCTCTGAAATAGTCTTGATAAGATGTTCTTCTTGTCCTACTCCCATAAACCAAACTTCAACAGCGGCACTCCAATCAGAAAAATTCTTTCCATTCAGTTTGATTGTTGTAATAACTTGGCTTCCAGAACTATATGATACGTTGTCATGAGACATGGCTGATGGTGAAATAACTGAGGACGTCCCAGATATGAAAAAGAAAGGAACTGATCGAGTTCTGCAATCCAAAAAGTCTATGTTGCAGATAAGAAATAAAATGCAGAACTAGGATCTGCACTTTAAAGCAAGTAACCTGCACAAGATATCTGCAGTAGAGAATCTAAAAGATCTGCACAGAAAATCTGCAATAGGGTTCCTTGCAAAGTAGAAGGAAGATGATCTATGCAAGGGTTCCTTGCACAAGAATATCAAACAATAAGAAATATCTGCACAGAAGATCTGCGCTAAGATGCCATGAAACAAGAGCGACTGATCTTAGGGTTCCTTGCACAAAAAGAAATTCAGACAAGCCTGCACAGAACATCTGCACTTCAGAATGCACAGATCTGCACTAGAATTCCTTGTAAGAACTGCGGGTGCACTGAAGAGGGGGCGGCAGAATTCCTGGTGCACTGAAGAGGGGGCTGCAGAATTGGTGCAGCAAAAACTAGGGTTTTTTTTTGGTGGCTTTGTTACCATGAAAAATTAGAGAGAGATTGATAGAAGAATTTTCTCCCTTGCAGCATCTCAGGGATCCTCTTCTATTATATATGAAAGGCTGATCATACATACCATATATGTCAATAGGAAAGTGCTCTGTGCATATAATTATCATTACAAGGAAATATCCCTAATAGAATCTTTCTTTATATGGAAAGATATATTCCTAATAATACCAATCCAAAATCCCACTCCCAAAGAACAAAAGAGATGTTATGTACAATACTCTCAACCTAACATAGCTCTCCACAGGAAAAAAATCGGTTACACTGAACTTAAATGGGCTAGGAACCGACCATAAAGGTCGTCAGTTCCATCTGCCAACTCTGATGTTGTCCGGCACGGAAAAGGAGTGTCTGCCGTCCTCCTCCGCCTCGCCGCATAGGACGCATGATGTCCGTTCCAGGTGAGAACCATCATAAGGAAATAAAGTCCCCCCATAGCCATCTCCGATCGTGTCCAAGGTCGCCGGCGAACCGGCAGCCTCCGCCACTGAGCTTACCTCCTCATTGGTTCATCAAGTAAGGAAGCTGGACTGCCCCTGCTTGGGGATGGCAGGCGGCGACGTCGGCATGGGCACATGGGGCGAAGATGGACCAGCATTGACAGGTGGTTCTGGCACAGATGGCGGCACCGTGATGCTGGGACTCGGGTGGATGGTCCGGCGTCGCCTGTAGCAATGTAATGACGCCACCATGTTGGAGCTTGGGCGACCGTCGGTGGATAGGCTGGCGGCGAGGAGGTCTATCAGTCCCGTCGGGGCGGAAGGTCGTGCCAATGATGAAAGAGGTGGTGCGGCCGGGCTGGACAGGTTGCATGTTGTCGGCGAGGAAGAATGCATCAGCAGGGTGATAACAATTGATACCATAATTTCATGTTTTCATGTTGTCGGCGAGGAGGGATGCATCAGTGGGGTGATAACAATTGATACCATCAATTGCCCTGGGAAGTCAAGATCTTTGCTTGGCTTTTGCGGCGCGGACGGCTTCTTATCAGGGCACCACACAGTGACACTTCCTGCCTTTTGTGCAGCGAGTCAGCAGAGGACATTGCTCACCTGTTTTTTGACTGCCCCACATCACAGGGCATCTGACAGCAGAATACCATTGCGCTCACTTTGTCGTCAGATCTAGAGTCCATGTGGCTGACCTTCAGAGACACGTTGCGTCAGAGAAAGAGTTGGCGAGCGCCACTAACGACTTTTTTGGCCAGTAACTGGGCCATTTGGCTGTAGCTTAACCACATTATTTTTTGTGGGGAGCTATGTCAGCCTGCTCGTGTTGTATATCACATCTCTCTTCTTATTGGTGTGGGGTTTTGATTTCTTTTTGTGACCTTGGTCACCTTTTGTCGCTCTCCCTCCCTGAGAGCCTACACCTGTACATATCTTCACATTTCTATATATTACTGGATGACAACCAAAACTCCGGTGGTCATCCTTTTTTCTCCTAAACAAAAATGTTTCCTGGTTGAATATATTTCTTTAAGCCAGTTTGGAAAGAGATTTGGTTGACCAGTCGACAGTTTGTGGAGGGTGGTCTTCATGACTTTCTATGGGCACAACCTGTCATGGACACCAGTGCTTCTCTACCTCGGGGAGCCTCTTCTTTTTAGCGTGGTGTGGCGGTTATTCTACCATGGGTGCGTTTGTTCATGGTCCCTTCTCTTGACTTGGAGGAGGCATTTTCTTTTTGGCAGTAGGAGGCTGCCCGGGCGTTCCTGATCAATGGCTTCCCCCGACTATGGGTCTTGCATATGCACCATTTTTTTATTTTTTAGTTTAAATGTTTTAAAAATACATTTAGTATTTTGTTTTAAACAATGAAATAACATTTTATTTATTTAGTATCTTTTTCTATATTTTAAGGACTTTATTTCATATTTTCTTTAAATTTCAATCACATAAAAGTGTTCGCCGGGTCGACCTCGGTGAACCCGACCCGAACCCGACCCGAATCCCATTTTTAGTCCTATAATTGACTTAAAATGAAAAAATATTAAATTAAAACATATCAATTCCTTACATTTCTCTTAATAGATAAAATATTGGAGTAGTGCGACACTTATCTTAAGTGTTTATCTTTTTTTCTAAAAGGAAATGCTAGTTTATTTGGATGATAACGAAAAAATAGAGAATAAGATAATTAAGGCAGGGAGCACCTCATTTTATCCTTTAATATATGCATTTGAGATAATTTGTATAGCTTGATATTTAATTTATTTTTGAAATTACTTTTTTTAATACTTATTTCATCATGAAAAACGAGAATAGCATTAATCAAACCTAGAAAAAAACTCCTTTATATACATTAGATAAGAAAAACTTGGTTTAAAAAATATGGAACATTACGGAAAAAATCGGGATGTGACATTTAGGGATAAAAAAGGAAGATAAAAGAAGCTGAATTTATTTTTCTCGAAAGAAACAAAGAAGATGTATATTAACTTAATCAAATATTTAAGATGAATTATGCGCGATTGATCAATCAAAAGATATTAAATCTATATTCAGGGTATATATATATATATATATATATATATATATATATATGTGTGTGTGTGGCCACCAGCGTTGTTGCGATGTCTTTTCTATGCGGATGGAGGTGCAATTTTTTGATCCCACACGCTCCGCGCGACCAGAAATCCCATCGTGATTAATTTTTGTCAACATTCTGATTGTTTAGTTGACCAATAATAATATTCTGATTTTAAGTACTTCAAAAAGTACATAATTCCAGAGTAACAATCAATTAAGACTCAATTGCTTCATTACGAAATTATTGCTATTGTTTCTTGAGACGCAAATTAGTTATTGGTTACCCGATCGCCATCACAAAATTGGACATAATAATAATAATAATAATAATAATAATAATAATAATAATAATAATAATAATAATAATAATAATAATAATAATAATAATAATATATTAATATATTATATATTATTATTATTAATATATTATTATTATTATTATTATTATTATTATTATTATTATTATTATTATTATTATTATTATTATTATGATTATGATGATGTCCAATTTTGTGATGGCGATCGGGTAACCAATAACTAATTTGCGTCTCAAGAAACAATAGCAATAATTTCGTAATGAAGCAATTGAGTCTTAATTGATTGTTACTCTGGAATTATGTACTTTTTGAAGTACTTAAAATCTCATTATTTTCATAATCTAGAATCTCCATTTTATGTCCTTAATTGGAAGAATATAAAATAACTTTACCCTCTGCGTCCAATTAATTGGAAGCTCCATGTATATATTACAATGAATAAATTAAGGAGTTATTCATGAGAATTAAACTATTTGGATGTTATACCAATGAAATTTTATAGTTAATTGGTTAATATGTTTGAAACTTAAGTCCTACTAAATAATTACATATTTCTTTCTCTAACTTTTTGAAGGCCATTATTTCATATATATATATATATATATATATATATATATATATATGTGTGTGTGTGTGCGCGTGTGTAGTTAAATATAATTATAATATTTTATCATAAAATTCAACTTGCAAGATTAATTACATGATAAAGACGTAAAGGAAAAAAAAATTAAGCACGTTGGATAACGAAAAAAAATATAATTAGAATAAAATAATATTTAGAATTATAAGTTATTTTAGCCGGGGAGTCTGGAAATCTTGTTTCTTTAGACAATTTATCTCTCACAAATATATATGTATTGCTTGATCATAATCATTATTTAATTTGCAAAATAAATTAATACCAATGTTTTGATGTAAAGTTCATTAGTTTTACTGATACAAAATAGATAAATAGTGCGTAACAAAATACACCACATTTTATTCCCAAGTAGATTACTGTAGAAGTCCAACCAAAGGGGACTCCAACTTAATTTCTCACATATGTCCACATATATAATATAATAATACTCATATAGATAGAGATAGGTAGACATATATATAACTGGATATGGCATAGTTTCAAAGGGAACACAGGGACGACTTAACGGGACCGAGTTGGAAGAAGCCTGCAGTGTAGAGGGAGACGGTGGTCTTCCCCTGCGTCAAGTTCCTCTCATACGTCAACTTCGCTCCGGCGCCTCCCAGCCGGTAATCCCTCGGCACCGTGCACTGCCGCACCGGCGACGACACGAACACCTTGCAGTAGCGAGCCAAGTACTTGTTGGCCAACGTCGCCCTGATCAGGAAGTATCCATTGGCGTCCGCCTTCGATATGTAAAGATTACGCGTGCTAATGCATTTTAGTATCGCCACAGCACCTGCAAATCAACCCAAAAGTTTTAGCCACATGATTAACTATGCACACATATATACCTCAGTCACGCATTAATCGACTGTAACTATAAGATGAACGAGTGATTAAGAAATACACGTTTACCAGGAAGAGGTGCAGCATCGACAGGTTTGAGGTAACCCGTCAGGTTGCACCTGCAGTAGATTACCCCTTCGGCCTGAATGGTGTAACTCGTCTTGCTGTCCGCCGGCACGGTGGCGGACGCCGCATGCGCAGTGTTCTCTGCCTGCTCCTCAAAGCACTTGATCGGAGCGACCGCCGCTGCGACGACCAGGACGAGCACGGCGAGCTGAGCAGCCACCGTATGCCTCCCCATTTCAGCCATCTTCTCCCCCCTTGACAATTAAGTATCTACCTATGCAATATGTACGTACCTACGTACACTTGTAAGTTGTAACTAACCAAACAAAGATGTCAATTCTAGCTCAAAGCTGCAAGCTCAAGTACTCACACTGACGATTGCGCACACAAGGCCCTATTTATAGCTGCATCATGCATGATCTCTCGCAAGTTTTGGATCGATAAAATCTGTGGAGGGCTTGACGGCTAAGCGTGCGGTTTCGCAAGACTAAGGCATTTATGTTGGTTTGTTGTATGTATAATACCTACATGGCTATACATATACATAGTGGTAATGAAAAAACAAACCTATAGAACTTTGGAATTTGAACTTGAAAATAGATAATTATTGATCTCATGGGAAGGCTCGTATATGTAGCAGAAATCGAGCACAAATTGAGAGCCCGATTGCCTCTTGCCTCTTGGCCAGTGTGTGAATAGCTGGCCATGCACGCAATCTCGTGATACCCAGAAGTTTGTGCTACGAAGATGCTGTTTATCATTAAGTAGTATCATAATTAATAAGGATTGGCATGTATATACGCCTATATATGTGGTTCAATTCCTTTGCCTATTATATATGGGTGACCAACTGACCATGCAATGAGTTGACTATGCATAAGAAATCCGACTAATTTAAGCAAGGGAATGATACAAAATCGAAATCAAAATCAAAATATCAACTTTTCTGTTATTTTTATTGTTACAAATGATGTCCAAGAGTATAATCGTACAAAAATCCAAACAAGTATCATCTCAACTAACTAATCGATATCATCTCAAATCATAAATTATGACTAATGACATTTCTAACATATCCTAAAAACTTTGGCGTATGTAGATTTTTTATATTCTCGTCAACCTGAAAAGGTGGATCTAAGTATTGTTGAGACCTAAAATTTACTAATGCTATTTTAAGCGGACCTATTTAAATGTAAGTCTCGTTGTGAATAGAGTAATAAACTAATAATTAGCACTAAAACTCAAACTTAGTGTACATATAAATATTCTAAAAAAATATAGTTTAGATAAACTTTTACCACGTCGATCTAAAATCCTTATACTGTTTCCATAATATATACGCACACTCAGGTGTCTATTTGCCTCGTTAATGATGCTAAATTGCGTGCAAAGGAGGTCTCCACTTCAGGCACAGAAAGTTGGACCTCTACTTTCATCATCTACGTTGATATTTATTTATATTAGTTTATCTCTTTTTTTAACAATGTATCAACTGTGGTTTTAGGAGGTCGTGACTTGCGAGGAGTCATCTCCCATAGTATTTATATTAAATTCTTCTATATAATTAATATTCGCGGAAAGTCAATTTCTTCACATGATGTGAACTCTAGTTTTAATTATTCAATTTGGAATCAATAATTTTGAACATTATACTCAATATAAGTAATAAAGAAATAATTCAATTTTGATTTATAAATATGATTTCATAAATAATAGAAGTTTTGAACTAAATGTTTGCATAATGTTCAAAATCATATATTTTATATCCGATTGTTAACATTAGGATTCTCACATACATTTAATAAATATATATATAATATGAAATTTAATAACAGTGACACACTTTTCATATATTGAGTGTGTCAAATTATCTCAGTATATGTTTTTATTTCTTTATTTGGTAATGATTTTGAAATATCATTAATAATGCTAGAAAAAAATAATTTTTCGATATAGTAATTATAAGAAAATTGATTATATCTTTAAATTAAAATTGTTTAAAAGTTTGTATAAAAAATATAAATAATTAAATCTATTGCTCTCTAGTATGTATGCAGCGCACAGCACGGATAACCCTTCTTTTGCCTCCGACCATTGCACAATTTTTTTAAAACAGTTTTAAAATTCGATCGATATTGTAAAGTAGTAAGTCCATCACCATGTTATGTAAATGAGATGTATTATTAACAATCCTAAAAACTTAATTTGCAAAAAATATAATATTTTAGATATTTATAATCTCAATGAACAAAGTTTTATATAGAAGTACTACCGATTTGATTATTAACGAGCTCTTTGTCCCCTGTTCATAATTGAAAATTATTGATCTGATATGCCTCGATGTTATCACAAATCAAGAATTTATTGTAAACATATTATAATTTCGATGCTTAATCCCAAGAGTTTTGAGCCTCTCGTGATGCAGGAGATTAATTTATTGTTACTGCATCCAAAGGCACAAATCCCATGCTATGCTACTTAAGACCAAAAATTTGAGGGCCCATTACAAAGTGGCCCAAATTTGTTTGGCACAATAGGCCTAGATTTCCCGACCTTCATGGCCTGACATGAGATCACGTGAAATCTCCTGGTGTTACTTATTTCTATATTTATAGAACCAAAAATCCTTGAGAACCGTTGAAGCATCACTGGTTAGTCCATGCTTTAGATATGGAGATCAAGATATTGTTAATTTAATCAGTTTTTACGTTCTAGGCACATCATCCGGTGGAAGCTTAATTTTGCATTATTACTGTTTAATAAACATTTTTTTCTTGAAAATCGCGTTTGACAATTAGAATGCGGTTCCGCTTGGTTCAGTCGGTTCCGTCAAATGAGGTGAATTTGACGAAATAGAAAATGAAATTCAATTTCACAAAAAGGGTCACATGTCCCCTTTTTACTTAACTTGGTTCAATCAAAAGTATTGTAGCCCCGGCAAAAAAATTTTTTTTTGGCTTGAGTTAACGTATTGGTCTTTTTTATAATTTTGTTTATTCTTTTTTTTCTTTCTTTATTTTCTCTCTCACACATATACATCTTATAAAATAATTTATTTATTATATATAAAATATTTATTATAATATATTAATAAAATATTATTTTTACTTGTTATTTCATTAAAATTTTTGAATATTTTACTACATATAATTTATTAAAAATCTCATTTCTTGATATTTAAATAAATTTTTTTACAAAATTTTTTTGAACAAAAATTTTATTTTTATTTATTAACAATATTTTATTTTATATTTATAATATCAATTTTTATTTTAAAATTCATTAAAAATTAATCCATCATATCTATTTTTTTATCACATCAATTATTTTATTTTTCATCGTCAAATTTCACTCTATCCAAACACAATTAGAAGTCTAGAAACTTGATGGAATTCCAATTCCTATTCCCAAACGGCTCATGTTATTCCATATTCCTTTGACATGTTCTGAATTCCCTAGTCCCTACATAATTCATGCGCAACATTTGTTAATCCATTTTAATAAACATGTATAATATGTCATCTACATCATACATCTATGTTTATTACTGTTACTTTACCGCATTTTTTATATCCTCTTTACTCTTTAGGCCTCCCGTTGTCCAGGGGCGCTAATACTTAGACTCGAGTGAAAACATATTCGCTTTACAACACAATTATCAATGATGTAGTTTGCTCATTGTTTCAGTAATGGGGATATATCGAGAGTACCAAAAAAAAAACCATGGTCAGTGTTAGGGGATGGTTATGATATTTCCCACAAATTTCTATTTTGGGGTCTAATAATTGACCTCCACAGATATGAAAGGTCGACAACAAGCTACAAGTAAAGGAACCAAGAAAAATAATGCTCGGTTCAGTTTGAGTTGATTCAATATTTACAGGTTCCACTCATGAGTTGTCGAATTTGGCAATAATCCTCAGTGTGAGTGATCATAAATGATCAAAGGCAGGACATGATCACTGGCTACCATGAAAATGTTGAAGATGATGAGCTGAAAACTTGTGGGATGTCAAAAGAGTGCAACATATTCTAAAATGGACAGTGCTGAAAGGTCATTCCATTGTCCACTTTTTCAGCTCGACGAGAATGTTTGTGAGCATCAATTGTTGCAGCTTGCCGTTGCTTTCTGTGCAGTGGAGTTTTCCCACTAGGCCATTGATGATAGATAGATATATGGATTGACGGCACAGCTTTGGACTCCATGGTTTATTCCTTGTTAATTAAATGAAGAACAATGAACAGTAAAGTTGATTTTTTTTTAAAAAAAAGTCTTATCTGATATTTCAATTCTTCTTCAATTTGATAAAGTTGTTTTTGGTTTTAGAAATTATCAAACTTAGTTAAACAGCTCAATTATCAGGGAAAAAAATACAGAAAAAAGTATCGCCCACTACAAAAAGATTGTCATTTGCTGATGCATATATTTTTCAACAAATGAAAAATTTATTGGAATTACTAAAAAGTTATTATTGGTATATACTTATTTTCATTCATAAATAATATATATATGTTATTGGTATTATTTCATTAAGTCATTAGGATTGATAGTTATCTTAAATAATTAACACTCTCTTAAAATTAGTTATTTTTAATAGTTGTTGAAAAATGATTGTATGTGTTCAATAGATAATAACAATGTAAAACAAATAATAATAATATGATAATTAATCTTTTTCCCTTATTTTTTCATCACTTAACCTTTCATAACTATCTGTAAATTGAAGTTGACATGAATATTATTTCACCAAATTTTTTATCTTTTTTATCACCAAACCACATTGTGATAATGCATATGAATTGAGTGGAAAAAAATAAAATGCAAGTTATTGAATGAAGATTGTTTGAAATTGAATGACAGGATTATTGATATCACTACAATAAAATTATGATTTGTTGACCATTTTTTAGGAACAATTATATTTGGTTCTTAAAAGTATAAATATTAGAGACTAATGTGATACTAGTCCTAAGTTCTTATTTATTTGAAATCAAAATTTAATTTGTGGACATTAAAATATCACTCTTTAAGGATAATGGTAAACTTTTGATCATTAAGAATTTTTAATGACCAGCTTGTATAGACCATGGGGGACCAAAATATTTTGGTCTCAAAAAATATTAAAGACTAAAATTGATGTTCTAGAAATTAATGTGTTTAGTTTCTTAAAAACTTTTTTGATGTAGTGTATAGAATAATTTTTATTTTTGTCAAAAAAATTGTTATATAATTGGAGCATATGCACATATGATAATATGTGATATATGAATTGTTCAAAATTTGAGTATTCATTTTCTTGACACACCATGTCAATCATCTTGCAAGTTTCATACTATAGAAATATGCATTCATAATATACATGGCATAACATATCATGATATTTTATTTTCATAGTCATATGTATTCTAGGAACTTTTTTTATAACTCCTTAATTCTTATTTGTAGTTCAAAATCTTTCATATTTAACCTGCATTTTTTAGTATTACTTTATAATCCTTTGATTTTTCTTTCATTCGACTTTTTCTTCTTTATTATGTGATACTTGTAATGTTATTATAAAGTGACATCATCTTTACGTTCATTTCATATCATAAATTATATTTTGAACACACACATCATAATAGTGGAGAATTTTATTCCTAGACATATTTAGAAATACACATATTTTATGATGAAGAACATTGTTCCTTGTAAAGAACATATGCAGATGTAGGACTTTACTTTTCAGGCTTAGGTCCCTTGAAGCACATACATAAGTGTATAACTTTATTTTTCATCTTTACTTCATCATCATTTTAATTTTATTTATTATAAAATACTTTGAAGTTAAATTTCACTTTCATTCTTACTTTATATGCCTTTCATTTTTACATTAGAAAATCTCAAAGATGACATTTACTTCTCATCTACATCATTATATTAGTTAATATGGCGCTAAAAAATATCAAATATCATTTGTGTGATGACATTATCATGAGGTAAAAGGCATATACTTCTTACCTCATCTTTCATCTTTACTTAATTGCATGCTCATGACAATGTCATTACAATCAAGCCAATGATCTATAGAAAATCTCAAACATCCTTTTAGGTAATGACATTATTTCTTGAGAAGTCTCAATCACCATAAAGTGAAATACATTTACTTCTTTAACATAATATGTGTAAAGACATTTTCTTCAAGTTCATATTTTATTAGTCATAAATCCATCAAACATTCACATCAATCTTTTCATAACCGAGCATTCATTACGTGTATTTATGTGTCATATACAATCAACACACATACATACATAACTTATATACATTAAAAAATAGGTTTAATACATTTTGAAAGGCATTTTTCAATGTCACGATCGTGCCCAGAAATGTCATGAACATGCCAGCATTATCATGGCCATTTTCGAGCCTTGTCACGATCGTGCCCAGAGTTGTCATGACCATGCTCAGTCTCTTCACAATCATTCCTAGACTTAACTAAAATTTGGCTTCGTTCTTCTCGTTCGGCCTTGTCACGATCAAGACAGAGGTGTCACAGGCGTGATCAAAAGCCTTTTAATCACCCTGATCTTGTCCGCTCGGTCACGACCGTTCTTAGGATTGGCTCAGTCATTCTGAATTCTTAATTTTTAATCCGAAAATATCAATTTTTGAGGTGAAATTTTTAAGAAAACTACATATCATCCCTAACAATCTTAAAGGACATTCATATACATCTAATAGGCATATAGGATGAATAAAATTATGGAACCATAGCATAAAGAAAAATTAGGATTCTTCACTAAAACATACAAGATTTTAGATCTAAAACATTATCATCATTTTCTAAGCATAGAAACATATAGATCTAAGCATAAAACTTATAGATTTAAGCATACGACAAATGCATCCTCAATCACAATCTCTACTAAAAATTAGGGCATTCTTAAATCTCTCAATCCAAACATAAAATATATTGAGAAGAGATAAATGTGTTGAATCCCCTTTACATACTTCTAGATTTTAGATCTAAAATCCATTTTCCTAATCATCTTGAATAATCATCTAGAAGCCTCTAAATTTTATTGATATTTTTCTTAAAATATTGACCTGCTCCTCATTAATCTTGCAATATAGCCACCATGAAAAATAAAATTCTAACTTTTCTGGCCGGCCTTAGAATTTTCTTAGTTGAGAAAATAAAAAGTGAGAAGTAGAGTTGATAGCTAGATTTTGTGAGAATTAATAAAATTGTTAGATCTTATATAAGGTTTACATTAAAATTTTGATAAAAAAGTCCAAATACTTTTGGTTCAAAGTTTCGGATTGTTACATATAAATTGTAATGACTATATATTATTACATATATAAAATGTTGAGGTTTTAAGCCGCATTATTATATTATATGGAGTTTATTATTATTATTATTATTATTATTATTATTATTATTATTATTATTATTATTATTATTATTATTATTATTATTATTATTATTATTATTATTATTATTATTATTATTATTATTATTATTATATATATATATATATATATATTTTGTTGAGCTGGGGTATAACAAATTTTTTCCTAAAATATATCAGATCAATCTATCTCTTGCGTGCAATGTAAATTACAACACAAAAAAATAAGGTGTGTACTCATTTTACCATTATATTATGCATTCTAACTTTGATAAATTTTGGTTTACACTATAATATTTTATTGACTTTTATAACTTATAACACTCAAATTTCTAACACTCGCTTTCTACATTTTTATATAATTTATGTGAATGATATATTAAAAATAAAGGTTAATGATTATGTAGAACACTTTGCTCTACATCTTGATGTAGAGCGTATATTTTTTATTATTTAATTAATTTAATAATTATAATTCATGATTAAATTAATTATATATTTTTTAGATGAAAAAATATATATTTATAAAAATAATTTGATAATAAAAAAATATCATCTATGACTAAATAAATTACAACACCCATTCTACGTTAAATGTTCTACGTATATATTTTTCTCTTACAAATAATCGAAAAGTTTTCTGAACCCAGCTGGGATGGACATTTTGGCACCTTCCTTGCAATTTCAATGGGATGTCATAGTTGACGCTTCACGTGAAACCCGAGGGGGTGGAGGGGAGAGAGCATGTGATTTTTACCCACACGAGGATAAAATTAAGATGAGAATTGAGATGGAGATTTTTTAGCTACTACGTGGCGTTGGCTTGGTTAGTTTTGTTCCATGGATCACTTCTGCAGCAATCCGAGTCATAGCTTTCAAACGTGTTAATAGCCAGAGGACTCATCAAAAGTATGGCCCACGTGAAAAGAAAGCTTAGGGTTTGCCACTCCATTTAATTATCTGTTGACTTGTCTCCACTTCTTCCACGGCCCCATAGATCACCAAATCGATCGTGTGACACTGCATGATCACTTGACCAGTTAATATCATCGATGAAAACATTTATACATACCACTAATCAAGCACACTATAAGTGAGCTTAATTATTAAGATTTTGTTTTCTTCTAATGATGAAACTCAGGAGTTCTAGATATCAATCGTTGAGATTCCGTATGTCCCAAATTTTCTTTTATTTCTTGTTTTCATATATATGCACCACCTCCTTTCCTAATGGAAAAAAAATATGCAAATTTGACGGCCAGACGTGTAACATATCATAGATGAAGTCAAGTTGAAGATATAGAACATGTGAACTCATTGAGAGAATGCATATAATATATATAAAATATATATATATATATATATATATATATATAATACCAGAAAAATGAAAGGAAAATAGAACGAAAAAGAAGAAAAGGAAGCATATAAGACAAGAGTTCATAATAGCACGTGAGTTGTTGGATCTTTCTTCTTATTGGTCCCGAGAGAAGAAAGAAGTGTTAGGTTCATTTTTATTTTGTTTTGTTTGAACTTTGAAGAGCTCCCCTGTTCTCCAAGTCAGGCAGCTTCTTAACTAACTAATTTTCAAAGCATTTTTGGATGTCCCTACTAGTCTCCAGTCTTCGCTGATACATCATACATGACATGACACAAAATGCTGGTCCCAAATTTCGCCACTTTTAGCATTTTTTTTCTTCTTCTCACTGATTAATCATGAGTTGAGTAGGAGATGACATTATGACATACCATCTGACTTGACTACAAGGTAGTTTCTACCGAGCAGCAAAAGAAATGAACTTTTGGAATTAAAAAAAAGGGGGGAAAAAGATGAACAAGCACTGAGGTCATCCTGTTCTTGCTTCTCTGTTACTGCATGGTATTACCACTCCACCACACTGCAATAGAGCCATTCACCAAGTTGACTGGGGCATGATGCAACGCTACCTTTACAAAAAGTCACAAGGCACCGAAACCACCATTGCCCTTTTCGTGAAGCCAAAGCTTCTTCTGTTCCCTTTTATAGACCACCACCTCTTTGGATTTGGCGCACACACAGAGCTACTTATAATTTTACATATAATTTTGCCTTTTTTTCTCATTCCACCATCAGATTAATCAGATGGTAGTAGATTACTTTTAGAGGCACCCTGCCATCTACAGAAGTGCATCTTTTTTGACACCTAAATGTTGTATTACGAAGAAGGGAAAGATGCCACTAATATCTAATTGTCCAAGTAGTAAGTGATTTGAACCATATATAAGAAGAAGGGATGTGATTGAACTCGGGAAAAAAACATATTTACCAAGAATGTTAAATTTAAACATTTCAACCCCCAAGTGAAATTAATCTAAATTCATTAAATTTGTAGATATAAGTACGAGGCCAAAAGAGAAAACAAAAGAAATTAGAATGATGTGATAGCTTCTTTCTTTCTCCTCCTTTTGCTTTGTTTTTGACCAATCTACTATGTTAATTTAAAATATTATGAAAAGGTCTTCATTTAGGTAAAGAATGCATCTACATGGAGATGAGGGTGCCTAATGTGCCACCCCCTGAGCTCACTACTCACACCTTTGGCAATATTCTCCTACTTGAGGAGGCATCCATCCATGCAAATTTCATTTCACAGTTTGGCAAACCCAGAAGCCAAACACAAAGGAAAACAGAAAGAACAGTAATTGGGAAAAAAAGGAGAGATGACGATGAAGAAGAAGGATGCAAAACAAGCAGGTTCCATCTTGAGAAATCAATTCAGATGAACTCCATCATAAATCTCTTAATTTTAAGAACCTTTCTTTTGCTGAAATTTGATCAATTTAAGATGAAACACTTTGAGAGAAGATTAATTCTGACACAGAACGCTAAGAACGGCGGTAAAGATGTTATTTTTAGCACTTTCTTTTTATACGAGAATTCACGTTGTTTGGACGTAATTAGATGCCGAAACGAGGAGAAGAAAAAAGTTGCCATCTTGCAGACTCCGGTCGTGTTAGATTCAGAAAGTTTGAATTTTTTTTTTCTTTTCCATCGCATGGAGAATACAAGCACTGAAAGAGGAAGAAAAGTCACAAAAATCATGGAGCTCAAAGTGTACAAACTGGTGCATGTAGTGGATCTCCGGAAGGCCTACTGCCATCGCCGGCCGGCTTTGCTGTGCTTCGTATTCTTCTGACGGAAACTCCAATCAGAACCTCAAAGTTCCACGAATTCACATCACTCTAATCCGAATTGCTTGAATTGGCGGTTCGTTAAACAGATGACAGTCTCGGCGACGTCTCCGGGAACAGCGGCAGCAGCCTCGGAGGCTCGGCGCTCCTCGGAGACGGGTGCAGGTAGAAGCCCTTCTCGGCGATCGCCAGGTCCTCGGCGGATGCGGACGAGGATGCCGAGCTGGGGTTGGACGTCGACCGGTTGAAGGGGTCCGGGATCAGCGGCGTGACGGGACTGAGGGCCAGCGACGGGAAGTCCAAGATGCTCGGCGACAGGATCTCCGGCTGGTGCTTCCGCGGCGAGAAGGCGGCCGCGCTCCCCATGGGCGAGCGTGGGTTGGCACTCGCGAAGGCCGGTAGGAGAGGGCTGATCATCTTGAGGTTCTTGAGGCTGCTGCGGCGCTCGTAGAGCTTGAACGCCGGCTTCTTCGGGCCGGTGGCCTTGGCTGCGGGCGGGAGCGGATTCTTCGGCTGCGGAGGGGGCGGGGGTGCCGCGTGTTTCGCCGCGGTCTCGGCGGAGCCGGTGAGCATCTGGACGACCTGCTTGAAGGAAGTGGTGTCGGCCTGGATGAAGGTGGTCGGGTACGGGTTCGCGTCTATGGATCTCGGGATGGATTTGGGAGTGGGAGGACCGGCGGGCGAAGCGGCCGCCGGGGCCGCCACGCCATTGCTGCTGCTGCTCTGGTGGTGGTGGTGGTGGTGGTGGTGGTTGCTGCCGCTGCCGCTGCTGGAGGTGGAGTGAGGGGAGTGTGGTGCTCTGTCGACGCAGAGATGGTTTCCTTGGTGGCTCTCCATGATATGAAGAGAAGAGTGACCTCAACAAAGTGTGTAGTGTATGTAGCAAAAGAGGTGCCAAAGAGAGAAAGGAATGAACTAGAGATGCATGGGGTTGAGGGGTGTGTGTATGTATCTGTGGAAGAGGAGAGAGGAGGGGGGGTTAATGTAATTTAACGTAAATGAGATGAATGGGTCTCTTTCTCTCTCCTCTCTCCTCTCTCTCTCTTTCTCTTTCTTTCTTATTTCTTTTGCACAATAAGTTTCGTTTGTCCTTGTAGTTGGGAAGGCAAAGAAAAATGGCAATTGGGGAGGAGGGTGCTGTTGGAATCTGGTTTCTGCTTTCTTCTTGGAAAATACCCAACGGCTTCTGGGCAAATTGCGATCACAAGACACAACAATTAATTACTACTATTATTATTAGTTTATTTTTAAAATATTATTAGTCATGTTGTTGTTTCATCTCTCTCTCATCATGCTGATCCATTCAGAGCACATTCATTGACTTCAGAGCATCTCTCTCTCTCTCTTCCTCAGGTCCACTGTAATTTTTTCCCCCTTGTACTGTTATGCCTCTCCTGTTAATTTTCTTTTTGCTGCAACTCCCTTGACAAATTATTAACATTTTAAAGTAGAATATGGTGATGCAGCAATATATACCAAGCTTTAAATCATTAATCTATTTTTTTAATGTTCTCGTAACGACGAAATATAAGTCATTTCAGCTTCCCAGTCGAATAACGTATTCAACGTTGCGGCCGGATAAAATTAATGCGGTGCCGATTTGATCCACCCATTCAGAGCGTGCCACCGAAATAAATACGCTACCAATTTTAGTCAGCAATCTCAATCAACTCAGTCCACAGTCAATAAGATTAGATTGGCAGCAATAACAACTATTTGGACCAAGAATCATATCATTATGTTTGATTCAGATCATTAAACTTTTAATATTTTTCTTCTCGCGTGTTTTGAAACCTTCAGGTTTTGTTATATATCGAACAATTATTTTTATTCCCTCGCAGTAACTTTACCTTGAATTATTTTTTTAACACTCCCTTAACTATAGCTTTTTTCGATATCTAATCTTAGATTATAAACTTACAAATTTTAATCTCCAAACTTATCCAAATTTGACACTTTAAATTTTAACTAACTAATTTAATTATGAAATATTATTTTTACCTTTACGTTCATACTACAAAAGAATATTTTTTAAAATAAAAAATAATCAATGCAAGTAAAAGTACTAATTGGTAAAAATATTTTTATACAATATTATATTTATGTCAATATTTTGATTTTTTTAATATTTTCATGTTAAAAATAAAGGGGTAAAAATGAAATTTACATTTATTAGAAAAAGAAAATTAACCAACTTTATATTAAATTTAAGTGAAAGACTTGTCAAATTTAGATAAATTCGAAAATTAAATTTTGTAAATTTATAATTTAGAATTAGATGTGAAAAAAAGTTGTAATTCAGAAAGTGTTAAAAAAATAACTATTAAATTTAATGAGCCGAGTATTAACAATTTTTTTTCTAGGGATCGACAAAATGCTGTCTCACGTGAATGAAAGCATGTGTCTTGGAGTCGGCTATGTAAAAGTTCAAGTAGTCATGAAATCGCTCGAATATATATATATATATATATATATATATATATATATATATATATATATATTACAAAATAATAAATGTTTTTTCTATTTAATTCTTAAATTATATTTTAGTATGACAAGTTATAAATTGAAGTATATTTCAAAATGAGAAACTAACATATTGAGTTTCATTTATATTAATTATTATTACCATGTCTATAACTTTTATTATGTAAATATAATCATACAATTTAAATTTAAATTTACAATTAATAAATATTTTTTATATTTTTCCCTGTTTAATTCTTAAATTCTATTTTAGCAGGACAAGTTATAAATTGAAATATACTTGAAAATGAGAAACTAACATATTGAGTCTCATCTATATTAATTATTATTTTCATGTCTACATTTTTTGTTATTTGAATATGATCATATAAAATTGTATAGGATTGGGATAAGATCATACAATTTGAATTGCATTCCAATTCATTTTTTTATGTATGAAATATTCAAAATAACATCAATATCAATTAGAAGCTTCAAGACCATAAAATCCATAAAATATAACCTTAAACTTCACCCTTACCTCCACAAGCAGTGTGTCTTCCCACTTCAAAGTTTCAACCCTCAAAAACAAATTAATAAAAGGAATCAACAAGGGACCACTATTTTGTTTCCCTACCCTTTTTTTTCTCCTCTTTTGACTGGCCAGTCCAGTGGGTGCAGATTGCAGAACCAAACAACAACTAACGAAATGGGGAACCTCAAGGCATCTACTTGACTGGGTTTGTGGAAAGCAAAAGGGAGCAGGTGATGGCCATCTTTTTCCAGTGGCTGCCTCCTCCTCCCATAAAATTAGGCTGAACACTTCTGAGTAGTTTCATCAGGCTCTGAATACTTTAGTACTACTGCAATCATAATAATTTGTGCATGGCGGGGTTGCTGATGGATTTTGCTGCTGAACCATGCACAACAAATTTATTATATGTGTACACTCTTTTAGCAAAAAATATCTCTCAGCACCACTACATAAGCAATTCTTCAGATTTAGTCATACTGTTAGGTTAAGTACCAAGCAATGGGCATTGCTGTGGAATTTGCAGAGGAAGAGGGGTAGAAGTAGAAGTGGAACTTGTCCTCTCCAAAGTTGTGATGCTGCTGTGGGTGGGGGACCAAGTAAGCCCCACGCATTCAAAGGGTCAAAACGATGTCGAAGGGCTGTTACATCAGGAACCGGCAGCTCATTATTATTTTTTCTTGAAAGCTGACAAAAGTAAAATTATAACTCAATTTACCAAAACTTTCCGTCCCCCTCGGCTCTCAGTTTCTTGACTTCTTCTTTCTTGGGATCTGAGAATTGTACCGAGTTTAATGCTGTCACAGGTGGAAAGATTTGGAGGCTACTACTGCGGAGCACTTACTTCAAACTTAAATCTGTTTTACTTGCAGGCTTCTGTTCTTCCTTCTCCTCATTTGAGCTTGCAGCATGACTTTGCTATGCGCAAAGCATTTGGTTTCTTCAAACTCATAAGAAGATAATATCTTATCATTTAGGAAATTAAAAAATTCTTCTTTTTTCTTTTCAGTTATGAAACGACAAGGCATGAATTATGCAACTAGTAAATTGTCTGACTTTTAATCATTTGTCATTAACAAGCATAAAACAGAAATGATTTCATCTGAGAGCAGAGGGAGGAGTTGGGGTACTTTGTGCCTCTTCTTTCTGCTGTTTCAGTTCTGCATATTTCTGCTTATGTTGTCGACAAGTGATCCCATTTTTCAACATGAACCGTCGCATGGATTTTACTCATCATCTTGGCAGAGGCAAAATAGTGGCTTGGCAGTCTTGTTCAGATGTGGACGAGCCACGGTTTTAATGCCTTGACTTGTATGCGCCACTCCAAACTCTGTTTTCCCATCGCCTTGGGCACCTGAATCCTGTCCATAATTTGCTTTTTTTTTTAATCTTCCAAAGTTAATTCCTCTAAAAATAAGAAATCAATACAAATCAGTGGTCAGTGATGAATCTGATGCAATCTTCTTAACATCAATCCTTGGCAAAATATTTAGGACCTCGAACGTCGCCATTTCTCTTTATTCCAAATACATTTTGTGATTGAGCTTCATACTATCATCCTATGCCCCCCTCTCCCCTGTGTGATACACACCAATGTTCCCCCATCAAGGTTATCTGAATGCAACTTAGACTAATACTGCTGCACAGATGAGGGAGTTCTATTTGAAGTTTTATCTTGCTGATGAACAATCCACCTCCAAAAATATTTAGCATCTCACAACAGGATAGGTTGGAAGATTACTCCAAACTTGCATGATTACTAGCATCTGAAAACAAGTCAGAACATTAAAAAAAAATTGAAATTCCAACTTGATGCCAGTACTAGTAGCACTAGAAGTTGCATCTCGATTGGCATTCAACATTCAACAAAGTTAGGTCGCATATAGTCAATGCAAAGTGGGGGCTGCTGTGTACCCCCCACAAGGATGGAGACTTCCCTTGGATTGGTGTTGTGGGGGGTGTCATGGCCACCACAGCCACCCACCCCTGTCTGGTTGGCCGAAGACTTGAGCATCTTCTTTGCATTTGTTCCTCGACTGACCACTTCCTGGTACTGCTGCCAAATTCACGTTCGTCCTCCCTTTCCTGCAATGCAACAAATCGAAATGGCCCGTCGTCCAGAAACCACGATCAGTGGATAAGGCAGCCACAACTGATTGCAACTTTACTTTGAAAAGATTGCACACTAACTGCAGATGGATTTTACCCACCAAGACTACTTTTAGGCTAATCGTCAAATTAGTGCCTAACCAAGCACTTGGGAATCAAAGGAAAGCTCATTCTAGCCAATATGGCGCTTAAACTTTCCACCCTTGCTATGATTCACTATAAGCTTAGCTTGCTCGTCTCACAGGTCACTACAGTTCCTAGCATCAAAGGGGAGCAATACGATCAGAGACACCACATGAGATGTGCTTAATCAAAGTTGTCAAACGATCAAAGCAAGAGAATAAAATAAAGCCGAGGGTACACGATCCATCTTTCTTCAATTGTGGCGAATCAATTTCTTGCTACCTTGTAGTTAATTTTTTTAGGCCATGCAAGCGGGCGATTGATGGGTTTCAGTTTCTCAGAAAAAAGTGATATGGCCAAACAGCATCTGTCATTGTGCGTACTTTTATTCGAGATAGAGGCATGCCACTGTTACGGTATTGACAAAACAGTTTGTGATAAAAGTAAGAAGCATGCATATCCAAAAACATTGCAGAAGCTCCATTTCATTTCCTGATACTCTGTTTCCCGTTAATAACTTCTGTTTCTAACCTATTATGTCATGAGTTGCGACAATCACAGCTCAAGGATTGACCCACAACTTGATATGGGGTCATGACAATTTAGAGCGTGGAAAAATGGGGTTGTGACGATGTAGATCATAGGAAAATATCATTATATATATATGTATATGTATGTATATATGTATATACACACGTACGCATGTATGTATTATTTTTCTCAATGCAATGAGTCGATAGAACAACAGCAAATTTAAAACTACCGAGAAAGACTTGATCCCGATTTAAACCAACTTATTTGTATTCCCAATTTGCCTTGCAAGCAATAAAGCCAAAAAACCACTTCAGAACTTCCAGCTAACAGGAAGCTGATAAATGCACCTATCTAAGTGGCACATCAGTTTCCTTCAAGATACCTATTCTTGCAGCAAAGGCATCCACGTACCACATTCCCTTTAAATATTACTGTCATCTCCAGTACAACAACAACAACAAAGCCTTATCCCACTAGGTGGGGTCGACTACATGGATCATACGACGCCATACTCGTTGATCCATGTTCATAAGATTCGACATGATTTTATGTTGGCTGTCGGGGCCTAACACAACCCTCCTCCTTTATCCCTCCTCCTTTATGTTGGCAAGTCTAATTTTGTCAGATTAACAAAATTTCCAAAGGTAGTTACTCTGTTTGAAATAGCAAGCAACAATAACGTTACTTTGTAAACTCTTGACACTTACATGATAATAACAATAAAGTTCAAATACACCGAAAGTCATTTTCTGTATTTGAGGAAGAATACATCAAAGTAGGTTGACAAACAAGAACAACAACAAAGCCTTATCCCACTAGGTGGGGTCGGCTACATGGATCATACGACGCAATTCCTGGTTGACAAACAAACACAAACTATTTTAGAGTGATGAAAAACAACAATTACCACAGCTCCAATGCACAATACAGCATCAAAGTTGCCAGATCTGCCAAGTCTTTGTGCAACAACAGGTATTTCAAAACTACCTGGGACTTTCACAATCTGGGGAGAAAATACATTTCTAAACTTAGAAGTAAACAAAGAAAAACGTTGACTATAGAGAATGAGACGGTGGAAGTTATAAAATAGCTACTATTGTAATGGCAGTGCATATTTCAATTTCCTTGAACATAATGGAACTGAAGAAACTGAAGTTGTCATACAGTAATGTCATCATCGTCAACCGAGTATCGTGTAAAAGTTTCCAGAGCCCCCTCTAGTAGTAAGTTGGTCACAACTTCATTAAACCGTGCCACAACAATCGCAAACTTCATTAAACTGCCATCTCCAGTAATGCATACAAATTCGTCTGCATTGACATATTTGCAAGTGGGGAATGAGGTTCAGGTTCTCCACTTCCAAAAGTTGAAGCTGACAAACAGAATTTAATTACAATAACAAAACACCAAATACACAGTGGTCATCAAGTTGCAAAGCAGTAAGTATTGGCAGAATTGCTAACTTGTCAAAGAATGAAATGACTTCAAATTCAAAATAAACGTCTATAACATAGTCTAAAATCCAACATAAAGCAGAAAAGTTAAACAATATAACTAGTTATGTTTGTTTGCATCAAATTTCTTGTTCATTAAAATAGGGAAAAATCATACATCCTAAGAAGCCCCAGATAATAAATAAAGATATCACTTCTTGTTCATTGAAATGATTCCAAGTACAAGTATCTAAACAGAAGGAATATGTAATCGTATCATGCTTCAGAAATCCCAGAACTTAAAAGTCGAGAAAATAGACAATTTATGATCCAAATAGCCAAGGCGATTTAAAAGTTAGTGGCATGGACAAAAACAAACTGACAGATGTTATACCATAAGATGCAATATTGACATACATCATATCAGTTGAAATTCCCTATATACTATGTAAAACCATAGTGAGGCATGTTTCATCCTTTTTGTTGACTTGAAGCTAAATTACAGTGTCCTAGCTATGTTCTTGAACTCATTCAAACAAGACTGCAAAATCTTTTGCCGCTTATGAAGCAATTGCTGTTCACTCTGAAGGACATCTATTGCTCCAGGTGCTACAAACATGTCCATGAACTTTTCATCATTGACCGCAAATAAATCCAGACCAACAGCTACGAATAACCTTTCTCGACTGCATAATGCAAATGAAGCCGAATCAGTACATTTTCGATGAAAACATAACTTAGATGAGGGGTGCATGTGGTAACGAATGACATAACTAAAATAAAAGGACAGATTGTTTCATGAAAGGGTGCACATTTTATTTTGTTATTCAAATGATCCAAGGATTCGCAATAAATAAGTCACTTGTACTTAGCATAAGAAAAAGTTGGGCAGAGAAAAGAACAAGGATATCACCATGGGGTTAAGAATCCTGCGTTCAATGCTGATGGTAAATTCCTCTCGACAAGGACTTCACGCATTTTCGCAAAATGTCGTGCTGAAAGTGAACAAATTTCTGCATATGATGACCTTGCTTTTGAGTTCATATTACCTGAGCCGAACAAAAGGCTACCAGCATGGTTTCTATTAGCATCCAAGTTTCTTCCAGTGCCTGCAATTCTAGCATGTCGTTTTCTAGCTCCAGCATCTATTATATTCCCATTATCCTTCTTAAATCCATAACCATCGCTTCGTTGATCAGGTGATGGTGTCTCAGGGATTGTCATTTGGCTTTCTTTTAGCAGTTGCTTTGGTTCAGTTCCTTGACCTGATGTGTATTCTTGGTCTTTTGGTGGCACATTTTCTTGATCTACACCTAGTGGTTCATTTGTTGCGCCATCTGATAAATCAAGAAAGTATGACATGGATGGAACATGGTTAAATCCATGCATATTTAGATGATCATTTTCGTAGCAGAATGGGGCATATGGACTTGTGACTGAATCTAAGTGATGCCTCACTAGTTGTTTGCATTGTTTGGAGAGGTCTTGAATGAAGTTATTGTATGAGCGCCTTAAGGCAGCTTGGAAGCCAATATAGCCTTCCATATCTTCATTTGTGCATTGATCTGCATCAAGAGAAACATGGATGAACATCATAAATGCACATAAATATGTCATCATAAATAGATAATGTGACAACTAAAACTTGATATGCACGAAGGATAATCATATAACCAGACTATACAAAAACGTGTATCATATTTTGCTAAACCAAAATCAGAATATATGGAGCTATCATGGTATATAGTTTCAACCTCACTCATGAGATTCGTGTTGTATACCATCATAATGGCATAAGCCAGATGAATTCTATAGGTGATTACCCACGAGCAGGAGATTGCCTATCATGAGAGTCCTCACAGAGAATTACATACTTAAGATACTTCAATCTCGTTTGTTGTGAATGGTTCATCATATATAGTACTTCAAGTTTATTCCATGGCCAAGCATAATTACTTTGATATTTCTAATCAGACATTGACCGACAAATTGTGTTGCCGATAAAAAACAATTAGATTTATGGTTTGCCAAAGTTGTAACTTATCAGTGATGAAACCATGAATAATTGGCACCACTTGCAATATTTGGGTGCCACATGGAAAATTCATCAAATTCATGAATTGTATTACTTAACAATGGCTCAAAAGAGCAAGTATATTTGTGAAACATTTTCACATGAAATGATAGGCTTCAAATGGTTGTCAAAGTTAAAATTTACTAGTGATGGAACTATGAATATTAATATTTGAACATCTCCAAGTAGTTGTTTAGATTCTTTAGGTCATACCAGATTATAGAAAAAGCCACATTTGACACTAAATCAAATATACCAATTTGTGTTCGGAAATTTAGTGTACCACATTGAGCAATATGGTTGATTACCTTATTTAGTTTAAAAGTTCCCGTTAGATACCTTGCTTGATGAAAATCCTTACGGTCGCATTTACCAAAAGGAATTCAATGTGTGCATGCTTAGGAAGGCATAGTCCATTTAGGATATTATCAAACAAGAAGCCATGTAAGTAAGGCATGGCCCAATGATCGGTCAAGTATTATTTGTATTAATAAAACAAGGTTGAAGTGCTGATGCATGCAGACTACAAGCAATACATCCTCCAATTCTGTGTGTATAGACAGAAGTTCTAATGGGTCTAGATGATTTAATGTAGAAGGTGATATTTAATGTAGAAGGTGTCAGTGTACTATAGATAGATCACAAAATAGAACAAAAAGGTACTAAAGAAACTTGGAATTCTGTACAAAAAGGAAATGGAAAGCAAAATATAGAACTGAAAATTTTACGATAAAACAGTCAACATTTCAACTGCGTTCTAGAAAAGAAAACATATGCTACGTACAGTCTCTATTGTGAGTACGATTGCGCTCCATAGCCAAATCAAACAGACTTTTCAAGACAAAGGAAAGTCGTTCACAAACAGTATCAAGAATAGGAGTCAGCCATGCTCGTGTAGCTGCACGTGCGATTTCAGCTGCAGCTTCAGATAATCCACCACTTCTGCCTCTGCCGGCATGAGCAAGTAATATATTTGCAACCTGATGAAAAATACAAAATTTAAGAAGCACGAAACTCAATGTATACATGAAGGCTTAAGCTTAGTAGATTTACCTTCTCCCTGGAAACTTGTGGGCATTCAATTGAATATGTAACACACTGAAATTCACGCATAACCCTCTCGAATGCTGCACCGCCATACAATTTAAGCATATAGTTTGCAGGCTTCACAGTCATTGAGACACCAGGCCAACTCCCTACCCCACTCTCCAATTGCTCTTCCTCTGTAGTTTTTCCCCATTGTTCAGGAGCAGGATCTGCTGCTCCCTCAATTAGTGCCCCCTTAAAAAAGCATAAACGAGAACTTATAAAAAGAAACACCACTAGCAAAAGAGAAACAAAGCAACTGAAAGCATACCACATGACTGCAAATAGATGCTGCATGCGACATGGCTGAATGTCGAAGATGTGAAACATCCGAAGTTGCCTGCAGCTTTGATTCCATTTTAGCTAACTCCACAGAAATTTCACTACAACGCTGTTCTAGTAAGGCAAGTGTTACAGGAGCTGCCTCTTTGTATCGTTTCTGAAGTTCGTTTTCTAGGAATTCTCTGAGACAACTGAAACCAATGTAGGTTCCAAATTTGTCTTCATCAAATCCTCCTTTTATACTTTCACGCAACTGTCGCAGCACATCTGTGTCTACCTGAGAAATCTGTCTTCTGAATTCTTCATTAGCAACTGTACCACGGTCTTTTGGCAGAGCAACGAAAAAAGGACAAGTATTATCACCAAGGTAGCCACTGGCCCCCAAATAGTTGTCTACTTCCCAGCGCTCAGTAAATTCCTGCAGGAGAAATTAGGGACTTCAACTTGAAGTTACCATCGTTAGGTGGCAAGAATGAGGAAGTGTACTACATAGACAAAGAAAGGAGTTCTTATCACTCGACTAGGAGAGAGTACATATATTATGGCTAGTGGGTATGAGTTGGAAGTGCAGTAAATACCTTCAAACGATTATCGAATTTGGAGACGACAATTATTGTCCTTTTGAAAGTTGGATCAATCTCGCGAATAGTATCCAACCATAACGAAGAGCACCATTCCACACTACTCTGTTGTAAGAATAAGAGGAGACGATGAGGAGGGCTTGCTAGTGCCTTCACCATGGACAAAATTTCACTCGGGGTGTTTTCAGGTTCACCCTTCTTAGCCTGCAAAACATGGAAGTGAACTAAAGAAACACAGAAGAATACATGATAGTAAACAGTCTAGGAACTAGTGCCATGATGGTAAACAGTGTAAAACGTAGTGCCACTACTTTAAACCTCAAAAAATTATCAAGTTTGAATACCTTGAGCACAAAACCAGGGGTATCGATAATGGTAAGGTTAGGGCAATAAGCATATTCAGCTCTCATCACAATTGGCTTCGGAGAGACCGCAGATTGCACCTTTCTAAGATGCGCTTCCGTTCGGGACCTTATAACATCGGCAATTGCAGAAGCCAAAAGCATCGGACTTCCATACTCCTCCGAATCTTCTTCCTGCAGTTATGTAGATGGATGCATGTAAAAGCTTAAATTTTAAAGCAACTTATCAACAAGCCTTCACATTAGCTAAAAAATTGAGCATTCCATGAACCATAAATTGAAGAAACAGAAGGCAATTTGCAAATGCAGTCTGCTCCGTCCCCAGGGTAAACCAGGATGAAACGACGGTTCAGAAAGACCGAAGTAATATACCTGGAATCGACAGCGAGGCTCGAGTGCCGTAGGATCGTGGACCATCTGGAGCACGAGGGGTCGTCGGGTACCCATCTCGACCTCTCGGATATTGAAGCGGAAACCAAGAAGGGCCTCGAGGAGGGAACTCTTTCCATCGGACTGGCCACCGAGGGCGACGATCTCCGGGATGGGAAGCTTCTCGCCGAATGCGACGGCGGCGGCCTGGAGGCGGTTGTAGGCCTCGAACCTCACTCTTGAATCTGTCGCCGAGACTCCTCCGGTCGCCGTAGCTCTTTTAGACGCAACGGAGGAAGAGTGCTTGGTGTTGGGCGTTTTGACTGGAGTAGAGCTCTGAAATGCCATGAGATGAGAGAGAGAGAAATTTAGATTTGGAAATTTGAAATGGGTGGAAGGAGGGAGAGCGGAGTAGCCGTTTGAAGATGATTGATCACTTGAAAATTGAAATGGATGTTCGGGTTTAGAGCACGTATTATACTGTTATAATGGACAAAAATATTTTATTACGCGTTTTGTTAATATAAAAAATATTTTATTGGTAACACTATGTTAGGTGGGCAATATAAGAAGATTTAATTAGATTAATTAAATCAGATGATGAATTAACTTTCATATAAAAAATTTATATGAACAATATGCTCTTTAATATCGTTTCCGACACGAGAATTGTTTAAAATAGTAATAAAGTAAAATTAAGCTGTCAGTCATGTCAACATTATTTTATTATTTGTTTTTCTATCAAAAAGAAAAATTTCGTAAACTCGAATTCAATTTTACGAATGAATGAAAATATGTACCCGGTTCTCGTACTCTCAATATGCAGATTTTATACACAATTTCACAAATCAATCTTTCATGATTTTCACATTTTTATTTTCTGAAAAATTTTTTTGCTATATATTAATGTGCTTTTTTGCCATAAAAAAGGAAAACTATTTTTGTAGTGTTGCACCTTGCAATCTCACTATGCCCTGTCTAATGAATTAGAATGACTCCACAAAAAATATGGTTATTTCCTCTGACTTCCTCTGAACTATCGCGAATTATCACATCTAACCTCAAACTATGAACTTTATTTTTTGAATATCTAAATTATCACGATTTTTTTCAGTTTGGTCCTTTCGTCGTCTTCTCCGTTATTTTTTATTTTCACATTTACGAAAAATCTATTATATCCATGCGTTAGTTCACTTTTACATAAAAAATATAAAAATAATTTTTTATTTAAAAGGAAAAACATGATGAAGGGGGTCCCCCCAGTCGTCGAAGGTTGCAGGGAGGGGGGCGACCCCCCTTCTTCCCTGCGCTCGCCGGCGTGGCACAGGGGGTGGGGGGGGGGGGGGGGGGGGGGGGGGGGTCGCCCCCTCCCTGCGACCTTGCCGGAGGTCACAGGGAGGGGGGGCGACCCCCCCACCTCTCGCGCGAGGAAAGGTGGGGGTCGCCCCCCTCCTCCTTCCCCTACGCTCGTCGGCGTGGCGCAAGGGGTGGGGGGGTCACCCCCTCCCTGCGACCTCGTCGAAGGTCGCAGTGAGGGGGGAGGGGGGTGACCCCCCTTCGTCGTGTTTTTTAAAAAATATTTTTATATTTATTATTATATTTTTATGTTGGATTAACACAGGGGTATAAATGGGTTTTTCATAAATGTAAAAAATAAAAAATAACTAAAAAATTGACGGAATTGGACGGAAGGACCAAACTGAAAAAATCGCGATAGTTTAGGTATCCAAAAAACGAAGTTCATAATTTGGGGTTAGATGTGGTAATTCGCGATAGTTTAAGGGAGGTCAGAGGAAATAACCCTAAAAAATAAGCCTCCTTTGACGCTATCTCAAAATTTTTTATAGTAAGTGTTTTTGTTGTACTATTGACGATGCGCAAAAAATAAAATAATATGAATATATAATAATATAATATAATTTTTAATAAATTAATAGAAAAATTAAAAAAAAATCGACAATCATAAATTTGATTTTTTTCATGTATTGTTCTCTTAATAGTGAATTTTTCTATTGCACTATTGACGTGGCACAATAAAAAATAATAAAATAATATGATCAGATAATAAAATAAATAAATAAATAAAGAGGTCACAACCTTATGGTTGTTGTCTCTTTTTTATTTTTTAATTAATTTATTACTTCTTATATTAATTTATTATTTTTCATATTGTTTTATTTAATTTTATTGTGCCATGTTAGTGTCGCAATCGAAAAACTCACTATCGTCGATCAGGAGCCAAGAGGATAACATGCACAAGAAATCAAAACTTTGAGAATAATTTGATTATAAATTGAAGTTAATTTATCCCAACAATTGTAATAGTTTTGACATTAAATCGCAATTTTATGATAAAAGTAAGGCTGTCAGCCCAATTTTTTTTATGATAATGGATTAACAAACTTTAATCCAACTCTTATATACTCCCATCTTTATCGAAAAAATTATACCAAATATCCTTCAACTTTAAGGTTTACTCAGTGATGTTCTCCAACTTCACTTTGTAACAGCGATGCCCTCCATCTTTTAACCCATTTCACCTTATGCCCACTTTACCTGAGATAGGTGGTCTTCCAATTTTTCCCTCTATATAACCATCTCCTCTTTCCTCCATGTAACTAGTCGTCTGACATGAGAATATTAAAAATAAAAAATAATCAAAAAAATTCCACGGCGACGTGTGGGAAGGGGGCCTCGTGCCCACCCTCTGCGACCTTGCCGCCGATGAGGTCGTAGAAAGAGGGGGGGAGCCCCTCGCACACTGACGAGGAGGGGGACCTCGCCACCCCTCTATGGCCTCACTCGCTAGCGAGGTGGGGGTGTAGGATCCTAAAGGGCATCAAGAGGGGGAGGGGGCGGGGTGAATTGATGTTAAATAAAAAATGTCGATTTCACAAAGATCATCGCGGAAGCACAAAACTGATTCTTTAAAACATTTTAAAATAAATCAATTCAACTCATAAGCATAATATGAACGGGGAGAGAGAGAGAGAAAATCAACGCAAAGACACAGTTGTTATTTACAATGTTCGACCACACCTTGGCTTACGTCTCCGCTCTGACTTCTCGACCTCGAGACCATCAGAGATTTCACTATAATTCTTCCTTAATTCTAAATGGGACAAAGAAGAACATCACTTACATCAACTATCTTTTTTCGCTTCGAAAGACAAGACAATCTCTCATTCTAGAAAGCGAATATTTTTCTCTTACTCAAGAGGTAAGATTTAAAACTTCTTTTACACAAGAGCTCTCTCTATTTTTTTGAACAAAAATGTTTCCCTCTTTTACAATTTTATGCTCATAAGAGTGAAAGAGAAAAAGAAAGAAAACTCTAATCAAGAAAAAGATCTTCTTTTGATAACTTGAAATTTTGCTTCAATGCATGGATGGGTGCTTTTGCTTCTAGTCTTGGCACTCCTTTTATAAGCTCTAGTATGTGAAAAATTCGTCCAGAAATTATTTCAAAAGTTTCTCCTTCAAATTTGATCGTTACTGTTCATTTGATTCGGAGGCCGATCGACCGCACATATGAACCGATCGATCGGTACACTTTTTTTATGAAAAATATGACCGTTGGTGAATTCTGCACTGTTCGATCGACCTATGTTCTTGATTGGTCGACGTTCCTGATCGATCGACCTATTTTTCAGCCGACAACTCGACCATCATGCACTATTTTAAGCATAACTTTTGCACAGTTATTTAAATTAGATAATATTAGATTCTATGGATAACTATCAAGATTCTCTACAACTTTGATATTCATGATTCACCCATAATCTAATAAATCTAATGTCAATTATTTAATCAAAATATAATACATAAAGTTATCTCTTTTTTTAAAAAACTTTTTCAGTACTTTAACTTTAATCATTCGGTATTTGTATCATCAAAATATAATTTTATATGTCATTAAAATTTAGATCCAGAGGGCCTTCCCACGCACCGATGAGGAGAAGGGGGGGCTCGTCCCCCACCCTACCCCCCACCCCCCCCCCCCCCTCTGGCGGTGAGATCGTTGAGGATGGGCACGAGGCCTCCTCCCATGCACCGACGTGGAATTTTTTATTTTTTAATAATGTCAATCGGACTGTTAGTTTCGTGGAGGAGGGAGGAGATAGCCATGTGGACATCACGTAAACAAAAAAACAGAGACCGCCTATTCCAGATAAAAGGGCATCGAGTGAAATTATCGCTAAGCAAACTTTAAAATTAGAGGGTATTTGGTGTAATTTTTTTCATCTCTATCTAGTCCAAGTGAAGCATGGTATTCTCACTTTACAAAAGAATGGATCAAAAGAAAATTATGTTTGGCAAAAAGATAGTAAGAATAAAGAAATAATACGAGTGTTATCCTATTAACAAAAAAACTACACTCATATTGAAAAATCCAAAACATGATATTATTTTAATGATAATATTTTTTTAAAAAAATCACATCAAATGCAGTATTAAATCTTTGAAAAGGGTACATAATATGAATAAATAGTAAGTTAAAGCTTAGAAGTCATAAACTCGCAAAAGTTGAATGTAATACATTCGAAAGTTGTGTTATTGCAACATACATGTAAATTCAACTGATGTTCCATAAATTCTTAGTGAAATCATCACATGTTTAATCTTTAAGTATTATTATTTTATTATCATAACTCCGCATATTCATCATATTATTTAACTTTTATCGAAGTATTATAGTTCAAAGAATGATATAGTAGAAGGCATTATTGGGAATAAATATTAACTTACCATTTCCAATCATGTTAATTTATTCATGTTATTTTTTGCAGTCATATTTTAAATTATTATATATCATTTTAAAAAAATATGATTATGAAAAGATAGCAAAAAGAAAGAAATCAAACAATAAAAAGAACAGATAAAAATAAAAGAAATGAGGCATTGACAAAAAAGTTCATAGCACATTACTACTTTCACCCATGCCATTTAACACCTACATATGATTTTAATGAATTTAAACACACTTAGCTCCAATGGAAACCCTACTTATGAGTTTATATGGAGTTTAATTGTTATCCTATCATATAAATATAAAAAATTCCATGCGAGTTCAGTTAGTAAAGCAAGATTTTAACAACAAAACTTATGTCTATATATGGGTTCATGGAGACCCCCTATCTTACATTTTATATTGTGTTGTCGTTTCCTCAATGAACACGAAAGGCTTGAAGCTCCATCTCCACCAAATTGTCTAACAATGACAATAACAAAAAGTTGATCTCCATCGATCTATGTCTACTATTAGGGAGAAGTTGTTACTCTTAGTATCCTAAACCCAGAAAGTTGTTGTCTCCATGACAATTTTGTCAAGACTAATCTTGATCAATCGCTCGATAAAAATATGATCACAAGTTAAGCAATTAGAAGCTCACATCACATGTAGTAAGCTAATGTCATGATATCGTATGTGGTACGTTTGCTTTAGTTTCATTCTACATAATAATAATAATAATAATAATAATAATAATAATAATAATAATAATAATAATAATAATAATAATAATAATAATAATAATAATAATAATAATAATAATAATAATAATAATAATAATAATAATAATGATGATGATGATGATGATGACGATGACGACGACGATGATGATTTTTAATAATAATAATAATAATAATAATGATGATGATGACGACGACAACGACGATGATGATTTTTAGATAAAAAGTCATGATTTTTTTAATCTTAAAATAGTCTCTATGTTAAATTTGATGACGGTCTATATGGGAATCCAAAATGTGAGTTTAACAACATTTTGAAAACTAGTTCGGACCGGCCAGTTCAACTGGTCCGATCATGAACCGGTCACAAATCGATCTGATTCAATTATAAAATCGGAATGAGTAGAAAATCAAATTGAGTCAGATAAAATAAGAATGAACCGGTAAATAGGGTTCAACCCGATTTTTATTTTTTTAAAAGTTAAAATATGAAAAGCTTTATTAGGAAATTAAATGTTTAAATGATTTTATAATGAAATTGGAAGGTTATGCGCGTGAAAGGATAAAAAAAGGAAAAACATTAAAATTCAAATAAGAAAATGAAAGGAAATATTTATACATGGAAAGAATTTGATTGGAGGAAAGGAATCAAAATGGTAACAAATTATTAATCAAATAAAATAAAGAAAATTATACATAAAAAGAGAATAAAATATGGTAATAATATATTAGTAATAAATTTATATTGAAATTAAATTTAGATTATTATATTAATAATAATAAGAAGAAAACTGCTAAAATAGAAATAGATTATTAATCAAATCAAATAAAATAGAGTTATATATAGAAGGAATAATATGTTAATAATAAATTTAGATTGACATTAAATTTAAATTATTGTATCAGTAATAATAAAAATAAAACTACTATTTAGATTAACATTCAGTAAAAATAAGAATTATTTAATTGGCTTAATCATTTATATAATAATTTATATATTAAATCATTCATAAATAATTATAAATAATATTATTATATATAAAATTTGGTTCAACCAATTGACTCCCGATTCAACGGATAGAACATTAGAGTTTCCACACCCATTTTCTTATTATATGGGACCGGCGTGCTTTCGCATTAATCTATGAAAACGTGGATCAAGTCTACGTCAAGCATTGGGGCATTCATGTGTAATGAATTTTATTATATTAAAATATAATCAAATATAATATTTATAAATATTGATTGAAAAGTCTTCTTTTGATATGTCCTACCAATAAAATTATATTATATATGATATATATAAGTAGAATTTATAATGTAATATGTAAAGCATATTACATATATATTATGTTATGTAATATAACATACAATAATTGGATTCCTTATACTGCATTATTTTTGGGCAAGCAGACACGGACCTACTATTCCAAAATAGAACAAAATTTACAAAAATCCAATCGGTCCGAACTCCGAACACCCCTAACGTCAAAATATCACAACATATTTAGTTCGTCAAAGTTTACTTTTATGTTTTAACATTTTAAATTTGTCAACCGATTCTAAAGAATAAAAGACGTAAAAGAAAAAGGTCGGATATTAATTGTAATGATACAATATCAAAGTAGATTATTATTATAGCTTTAAAAGCCAATGAAAATACTCTAGTTATTTCCTAAAATATTAATTTTGACTTCGATGAAATGAGCGCGCCTTCTTTCTATTTTCTAAAATTGGATTGGGCCTGTGACAGATTATCATACTAAAGTTGGACCTTAACAGTAATAAATTGTAGCCCAAGCCCAATTTGCCTTAGGGTTTCTTTCTGCGTATATAATAAGAATATAAAATATCCACGATACTCTTACAGGTGGGCGGCTTAATTCGTCGTCATTGTGTTCTACGCTTGCTCTTTCTCCTCTGTTTTTGCCGATTATTGATTCAACTTTCCGTAGATGTAGTGATCAACCGGATTTTTTGTTTCTTTCATTTTCCTTGGAATTTGTACACGAGGAGGTCTTTGATGAAAGGTTTTCAGTTGCAATGAAATCCATCATGGTGTATGATTAATACAATCAAATTCGCTACGTTCTTTCTGAGACCTCTGTTTTCCTCCCGCGTATCTTTTCTTTCTATTTAGTCGGTGTTTTGCCCTCTGTTTGTTTCGCACAGATTCTTTCACTTTTCGATAAGCAACTCTTGGCATCACAGAGTTTATGCACGTATATAACCAGATCGCACCGATGATCCAAGGCTTGAATCCGTACGTCATCTTTGATGGCACAATATGCAACTATGGCTTGGATCTTAGAGAGTTCTTAAGTTCTAACATGGTGGTTGAGCTCTGAGCATTCTCATCCTCTGCAAGGGTGACGCTTCAGTATCTTCTGTGATCTGAAGTATTGATTGATCGTACTATAATTTCGCCTTCGTTGCATCCTTTATCTTTGCCAAACCCGATGCTGAAGGGCGTTTTGAAGTATCAGCGGCTACTAACAAAGGGGAATGGAAATCAAAATTTACTTTTTCAAGATCTACCTAAAATTCTGTTTCATTTGTTTTTGAAGTTCAGTATCCTTTAGAAATATGATCAATGCCGACGAAACAGATATTGGGTTGCAAAAGTAAACTTTTTATTACTCTTTTTTAATCAGAAAAGGGGCAAAATACGAGATTTAATGGGGGAAATTATGGCTACCATCATTTCTTTACGTTGTAATTCCAAGACCCACTTTTTTCTTACCGAATTCGAATTAGCAGTAACGCATATACACTTTTCTTACATAGTAATTCGGTTTCGACTTCTAACTACATTTAATTATTTGAACCTTGACGCTGTTCCAATAATAATGTCTGTTCGTGGCAGCCTGATGGACTCGGCCTTTCTTGGCCTTGAAAAGGCCTTCCGATTCAAGAAATCCCTAGGACGCCACTTTTTCACTAACGCATAATCTAAACGGACGATATTGTTTTCCAATATTTTTCTTCTTTTTGGCTTCGGCTTTTTTTATTCTTTCTCATATTTCGTTGAAGATTTAACTTCCTTTTGTGTAAAACGAAAATTACGGACTAACGGGGAATGATGTGGTATATGAGCCCCCATTATTAGTTTTATCGTAGTTATATATTTTTTTATCGAAGTAGAAAGAAATTTGTATTCTCCTTGTTGCTTGTGTTGCCACTAGAATCAAAACGTGTTACATGTTGAAGAAAACAAATGCAATAAATGGGCTAAACGATATAGCTTTAAAGATTAAATTGGAATGTGAAAAAGTTATCGATGCAATATAGATGGTAAATTTACGGACAAATAATCGTTATTATTAAGGACAAATAATAACCCTAGAACACCCGTGAATTCTTTCTATTATATTATTACGTTTGGAAGAAGCATAAAATGGTAAAATAATCAAACCAAAACAACGGAATATCTGCCAAATATTAACATAGTAATCATTTTCACGGTAAGGAAAACTTGAGGAACTCAGAGAAAGGACAACATAAATCAATCCCTCTGTGTGGATATATAACATTTGTGGTTCACGGAAGGAGGGGAAAAAAAACATTAACACTATCTTGGGTCACGTAAGGATAAGGTACCGCGATCTTGGCATGCATACAACATTTCCAGTTCTATTAGTAACATTTTATATCAGTGACCTGTCGGACTATATTCGTCAAACATCCCTCTGATCTCTTCACATGAATTGTAGATTAAGCTTTCACTGCATGCATAACGTGAGTCCTGCATCTGCATGCATGGCACACGTAGGTACGTGCAAGAAGCTTAATTTGATATTAATCCAGTATCCTGGCGCAATGGGTGATCATGGTGCATGCACGGCGGTAAGGGTTCACTTGGACGTGCCCGTAGCAGTCGTAGTAGGAAGCCCCCCGCTGGCCGCACGGCACCCTGTTCTTCTTCAGCGCGTCGTAGCTGATATGCCGCCTCCGCCGCCTGTTCGCCAGAATCCGGCGGCTGGTCTCCGATTCCATCGCCATCTCCTCGTCCTCGTTGCACTCGCCGAGCCGCCCGTTGCACGTTGGCATCGTCGACGACACGTTGAGGACGTCGTCAGCATCGGCCTCCACCACGTACCAGCCGTCCGCATCGAAGGCCGCGTCTCCGCCGGCCGACGCCTTCGCTACAATTGAGGTGGCCATGAGGAGGGAGATGAAGACGTGAAGCAGGGGAACCATTTTGGATGTATTCCTTGCTAGTTTCTTTTGCGGTCTTCTGCTTTGATTTTTTTGAGAGAGGAGAGAGGAGGTGGTACGTACGAAGTGTGGTGGTGAGTTGAGGGAGAGAGGGACTAATTAATGGCTTTTAGATTGTCTTAATTAGGATGATGCATTGTGGAGGTGAGGAGTTGGTATTTTGAGGAGGGAGGTCCGATTCTTGCTCCGGTTCATACGTTTGAGGAGAGGGGGGAGTTAGATTTGTTATATTCCGACGCTGTTAGTTGTGTTCCAGGTTTATTCCTTAACACACATAAGAAAATAAAAAAAATTTAGACTGTTGATTTTAAAGTATTTTTTCTCTACATTAAATTTTATTATGTACGTTCCAGGATTAAAGAGCTTCGAGTTTAATTTCTAAAGTCACTAATTTGATGAGGATCTCATCTGAATGAAAAAAAGTTGATTTTGTATAAGTATGGTTATCTATATCAAAATTAGCATATCAATGAAAAAATTACACCAATTACCTTCAACTTTCACGTTGTCCACCAACTTTAGTTTGTAACACGAATATCCTTCATATTTTTAAATCATTGCACCGAATGCCCTTTTCACCATCGATCTCCCGTTTTCGATCGCATAGTTGGCATGACGCTGACGCGACATCTTTTTTCTTCTCTGCATAAGTATTTACTGTCGTGACGATATTAAAAAATAAAAATATAATTTAAAAGATGAAAAAAATGCAAGAGAGAAAAGGAGGGACGACGCGCATCAAGGGGAGGGGCGTCACCCCCATCTACGAGCTCATTGAAGCTTGCATAAGAGGGGGAGGGGGGGGGGGGGGGCGACGCCCCCCACTTTTGTGCTACGTGCGTTGTTGACGCACACAGGCAACAAGGGGGGTTGTCGCCCCCTCTATGGTGCCGACAAGCTCGTTGGAGCTCGTAGAGGGGGGAGGACGCCCCCATTTTTGCGCTGCGCGTTCGACGCAAGCTTTATTTTTTATAATGATACCATGTCGAACTATTGATTGTGTAGAGGAGAGAGAAAATTGTCATGTGGATACGACATCAATAAGTTAAAAGATGAAGGGTAGTCATGTTACAAAGTGAAATGAAAATATCGCTGGAAAAGTACTCAAAGTTGGAGGTATTTAGTGCTCAAGTTTGAGAGTGATTGGAGAGTATATATATATATATATATATATATATATATATATATATATATATATATATATATTATGTATATATGTATATATATAGGGATTAACGGAGGTGTAACCTTCCTTAGGTGAAAATTGGTGCAGCGCCTTAATCGGGGCCGTTCATTTTACATCTAAGGCTGAGATTCATCCAACATTTTCTCTCTCTATCTTTCTCTTTGGACAGATCGCCGGCAATCGGCGAATGGGGGTGGCGGCGGGTGGGCAGCACTTGACGATCGTCGTGGGGGAGACACATCGGCGAACAAGGGCGATGGATCTACGGCGAGCGTATCTGAAGACGGTGACGGGCGAGCAGTACTCGACGATGGTCAACGACAAATGGGGCGGCGGATCTACGGCGAGCAGATCTAAGGATGACGGCGGGCGAGCAACACTCGATGATGGTCGACGACAAATGGGGGTGGCGGATCTATGGCGAGCAGATTTGAGGATGGCAACAGGCGGGCAACACTCGATCATCGATGGGAAATGTGGGGCGACACATCGGCGAATGGGGGCGGCACATATACGGTGAGCGGATCTGAGGATGATAGCGGGCGGGCAGCTCTCGACGATCGTCGACAGTGGCGAGCAGATCTGGCGGCGTGTGGGTCGACGACGAGCGGATCTACGGCCTCAACGGCTCTCGACGAGCGGAGGATGGGTAGCTCTCGATGATTGTCGATGGTGGCGAGCTGATCTGCGAGCGCTCGCAAAGGTGAGAGACAGTCAGCGATGGCGACGATGCCGATGCTCGGAGGAGAAAAGGTGAATGGGAGGACGGTGGCACGCATGAGAGAGAGAGGAAAGAGAGAGGTCGGAAGGAGGAAGGTCGCTCAAGAGAGAGAGAGGGAAGAGTGAGTTTTGATCTGGACCTTTGATCTAAATCGAGCGGTCTAAATTAGAGTGTTGCACCAGGTTTCACCCAAGGAGGGTTACACCTCTATTAATCCCATATATATATATATATATATATATATATATATATATATATATATAGGTTATATATATATATATATATAGGAATATTAGTGTGACACCATCTTTGCGCGAAATCTTGTTGACGATGTCTCCAATCTCCCGCCCTGGTAGGTCTCCTACATTAGAGCTCTGTTGCCGAGCTTTTCTTTTCTAGGCGACGGACGAGATGAGCTTTTTCATTGTAGATTCCGTTGGCCTCCGCAGCTCAATTCGAGATGCATTGATCAATCTTGTCGTTGGCCTCTCGCCACCGCCCTTCGCTCACCACTGGCCATCGCCCTACGCCATCCGCTTGCCGCTCTGCTGCCCTCTGCGAGCTGCAGATCAGGGAAGATCGCAAAAGATTGTGAATCACATATCCTTCCGCGAACCATGCAAGATTGTGCTACCGCTCAAGATCAAATCTCGTCTGTCTACTCGAATTTGACGATGCGGGAAGCGTGGGTGCACACTAACACTAATATTCAGTTCATCCTTTCCACTACTAGAAAAACGCTGATTACCGACGGTCCGGACCGTCGGTAATCAGCCTGAAAACTATCGGTAACGCAATTACCGACGGTTTTTCAGTCGGAATCGATCCGTCGGAAAAACGCTCGTCGCAAATGGATTTGCGATGGTTAAAAAATTCGTCAAAAATATCGACGGTTCTGACCGTCGGAACAGTCCCGACGGTTCGAACCGTCAAAATTTTCCGATGGTTGCAACCGTCAAAAAAGTCCCCGGCGGTTCGAACCGTTGAAATTTCCGACGGTTGCAACCGTCGGAAAAGGCCGGCGGTCCGAACCGTCGAAATTTCTGACGGTTGCAACCGCCGGAAAAGGCTGGCGGTTCGAGCCGTCGCAACTTTTCGACGGTGGAAACTATCGAAACTTTGGACGGGCGTCGCAACCGTCGATCTTTTGACGGTCGCAACCGTCGCAAATAATTTTTTAAATATAAAAAAAAATAGCGGCCGGATCCGGCCGCGGCCGAATCCGCCACCAGGCGGCCGATCCGGCAGCCTGGAGGCCGACTGGCAGCCGATCAGGCCGCTGGAGGTCGGATCCGGCCGCCTGGCGACCGATCCCGGCCAGATCCGGTCGACAGCGGCCTTTGGCCGGAGAGAGAGAGAGACATCGGCGCGGAGCGGGAGAGAGAAAGAGAGAGAGACGCCGGCGCGGGAGAGGATCGCCGGTGCGGGAGAGGGTCGCCGGCGCGGGAGGATCGTCGGCGTCCGGCGCGGGAGAGGGTGCTCGCGGCCGGGAGAGAGAGAGGAGAGGAGGGAGAGGGAGAGGAGAGGAGGGAGAGAGAGAGGAGTGAGGAATATATATATATATATATATATATATATATATATATATATATATAGGGAAAAAGTGGAAAAAAGCGGGAAAAGGGAAAAAAGCGGGATAACGAAATTTTAATTACCGACGGTTTCGGCAATCGAAAACGTAAATATTAAATATTTTTTATAATTACCGACGGTTGTGACCGTCGAAAATATATTTAGTTATATATAATATTTATTTTTTATTTTACCGACGGTCAAAATCATCGGTAATTGTGACGATTTGGACCGTCGCTAGTTATATTAATAAAATATTCTTTATATGATATTATTATATATTTACCGACGGTTACGACCTTCGAAAATTACAGCGGATTTTGTGACGGATGGATATCCATCGGAAATATCGACGTTCCTAATCGTCGAAAAATTAAATAATAATATAATAAATTATATAATTAATTTTTTATTTCCGACGGTCGTGACCGTCGGAAAATCCGTCGGAAAAATTTAATAATAATATAAAAAATACATAATTTAATTTTTTTATTTTCGACGATCGTAACCGTCGAAAAAGTCGTCGGAAATTACGACGAATGGATATCCGTCGGAAATATCGACGTTCCTAATCGTCAAAAAATTAAATAATAATATAAATTATTTCCGACGGTCATAACCGTCGAAAAATCCGTCAGAAACGGAACCGTCGAAAAATCCGTCGCAAATTGCAACGGATTTAGAATCGTCGAAAATTATCCGTCGGAAAATTGCGATTTTCTTGTAGTGTTCCAAAACGTTATATTTCAATATCTACTTTCGAATAATATGACTGCATTAATTGAGGGTTATATATTGAAAAAGTATATCATTGTATGTTCTGAAACTGGACTAAAAAATAATTGGTCTCTAGTCACAATCATATGATATTATGATTGCATTAATTAAGCGTGATAGAATGCAATCAAAACAAGGAGAAATAATGAGAAAAAAAATATTACAATGTACTATGGATCCCCAGAAATATTACCATATGTAGAAATGGCCACCGTCCACTACCCATATTTCTTGAAATAAGAGCAGCTGCAGGCCGAGTAGCCCTCAGTCTGATAACTAAAATCCCAACTATTGACGGCCCAAGTGTGTGATCGAGGAACCTATTTATTGTGAGGGCATAAAATAAGTCTACACCAAATTTTTTGAGGTCGTTTGAAAATGCAATCGTGCATAGTTAAATTAATAGATTAGTTCGAGATGTATTTGGTTGGAGTGGAATTTGATGATGAGAAATAAGGTGGTTCATGTGATAGAAAAAAATAGATGTGATGAATAAATTTGAGTGAGTTTTGAATTAAAAATAATTATTATAATTATAAAGTATAATTTTATTATTAATTAAAATAAAAGTATAAAATAAAAAAGTTTATGGGAAAATTTTTCTTAAAAATTATATTATTTAAATATAAAAAACAATTTTTTAAATTAATTATATTTAATGAAATATTAAAAATTCTTAATGGAAAAATAGGTAATAAATAATATTATGTTAATTGTTTATTAAAATTATTTTATATTTATTAAATAATTTATTTTAAAATAGACATTGTGTGAGAGAAAAAAAAAATGAAGAAAATGAAATTTGAAAAAAAAAAGAGGAAACGTCACGTCAAGGTAAAAAAAGAAAAGTATGTGGCTTTCGATTCCACCATTTGCTTAGGCTAGTTGGCAATTGGAATCACACGTCTGGTTTCGTCTAGTTCCAATCGATTTCACGAACGATGTGACGTTTGATAAAATCGAAGATAAAATCGAGTTTAAAAAAAGTACTTTTTGTCGGGCACCGTAGCATTTTTTTGGGACTTCACGTCTTTGCTTTTTTTTCAATTTTCTTTATTTTTTTCTTTCTTTTATTTTCTCTCTCATACATATATCTTATAAAATAATTTATTTATTAAATATAAATTATTTATTATAACATATTAATATAATAATATTTCTTACTTATTATTTTTTTTAAAAAATTAATATTTTACAACATATAATTATTAAAACTGAGATTTTTTTAATTTAAATAAATTATTTTTTAACAAAATTTTTTAAAATATAATGTTTTATTTTTATTTTTATTTATATTTACTAACAAGATTATATTTTATATTTATAATATCAATTATTATTTCAAAATCCAACAAAAAAAATTAACCAATCACATCTCCTTTTTCCAATCACATCAACTATCTTATTCCTCATCATCAAATTTCACTTCATCCAAATACAACTAGAATTACGGGAACTTGATGAAACACATGGTTCCTATTGGCAAATGACTCTCGGGAGTGTGGAACCGGGGTCACGTGACCCGGATTCCACCAACCTTGTTTCCGCCTCGGAACCTGATTCTGAGATAATGTTTGATAGAATCGAGCAGAACAAGGCCGCGGTTCCTGTTCGATTTCGTAAACAAACGCCCTGGAATATTGCACCTACATGTTTATAAATGTATAAATGTATAAACTTTTCTCATAGTACTTTATTTTTTTTATATTGCGCATGTGATTTTTTATTTTTAATAATAATAATAAATTATGTGATCTTATATTAACGTTTTGGTCAAGATTCACCGCCAAATCTCAATTCAATCGGATGCCATATGTGTAGTTTACATAAAATTAGTTATCTTTTTTCCTGGTTTTTTCTTCATTTTCACCAGTGCACGCGCCATTCTCAGGAATCCAAGCGAAAGAGAAAGGCACAACCGTATAATATTATAGTAGAGGCCTAGAGGGTATTTTTGTTTTCAGTTTGAAAAAAAACTTTCAACATTTGTTGGATGAATGTTTTAAAACAGAAAATCAGGACAAATTTCTTGAAAAACCGTTTTTTAAAAATTTTCTACAGGTTTTTTTAAAAATATACAATACAATATACAGTACGATCATATGATTTTCAGTTCAAGCCGTAATTTGAGCAGATTAATTTTTCATTGTATTGAAAGTCATATTATCCTAATTTTAGATTCTGTTTTGTTTTATCAAAGAGATCTTTTGGGTTTACCAGTATTCATAAATGCCTAAATCAGCTTCTTCAAACAAAAGTAATTTAACAAATAACTATATAAGAAACAAGTTTATAATTTCTTGAAAAAATATGAGACATCGACAATAAAAAAATCATCGAGAAATCATAGAAGAGATAAATCGATACCGAGGATAATCTAAATAAAAAATCACGCGAAAACTTAAGAACCATAAATGAAATTTGCAATATGTCATTAATTTTTAGAACAACAATATTATTGACACGATCATAATTGAATAACTCAAATGCCTACTGTAATTAAAACTTCGACAAATTTAGACCGAACGTTGATGGCATGCTTGAAGTCAAAAAATAATTATTTTCAAACCTCCAAGCGGCAATGAAACCAAGGTAGCTCGCCAACGTGGAAAGCCTGAAGGTCTTCTCTTTTAATCCCACGTTCATTCACACACACACGCACACACTTTTCTTTGTACATATTTTACGTCCTCATTAACTAGACGGCAGGTCCTAATTGGTTGAGAAAAATACAAAATAAAATGCTCCTTTTAGTAAACCTGCTTAAATGCATTACCCGTTGGAGAATATAATTGTGCAGACAGACAGTTTTGATGATACCTCATATATGCATGTAGTTAAGTCCGGCAAGAAATAACATGCAATTGTATTAAATTCTTGTCTATTACCACTTTTTTTTCGTCTTCTGATAAGGTATGAACTTGAAACGCATCGCACTATCTATGTATAACAGTGAAGATGATGCCACTTCGGTCGAGTGATGGATGATAAAAGCAGAAATCACAGCGAGTTTGATGTGTTCAATTTTGTCCATCATCACATGGTGCCCATAAGATATAAAAAGATGTGACACATGTTAAGGCTAAAGCTAGGAATATGCGACATAAATGTCTGGATATATAAGGATCCAAGTAACATCACAATAAAAAGAGCACGTATAAAAATATAATTTTTTATACTGCTCGGAAATGGTTATTATTATGCATATCACATTACCAATTTCCCACTGGTTGATGTAGTATGATGAATTGACCATGTGTTAAGAATATAAAATAAACAATGTTGTGCTTTTTTAATGGTTTAAACTTTTAGAAAATTGATCAGCACATTAAACTTATTTGATCATGATATTTATTCTGAAAATTACACGTAAATCTTAACGAAATGGGTAAACAAAATGATAATACATATGTGATGATATTGCTAAATACCATGAATAGGAATCAAATTCTAAAACATCATCAAATTGTTAAACTCGAACGTGTTAATCAAGAAATAGTAGCCACCTAAAAGATTATAAATACTAAGATTAATATTGTGCATCCATTTCAATAAGAAACCTAAGCAATTTAAAAGCTGTTCCTATAGAAAATTCTAGAAATTAGCATCCAATGGACAAAGAGAGCCTCAACTCCTACGAAAGACACAAATTCCATCTACTGCACTTGCGACCTATAAACACCTGTAAAACCCATTACATCAGAAAGGTGCCGAGCGCCATGAACAGGATGAGCACAACCGGGGAACTGAACACAGAGGACGAAGATTTGGTGGTGGAAGGAGTAGGAGCCGGCGACCCTGATGCGTGAGGCGAAGGGGCGGATGGGGCCTGGGCTGGTGGCTGGGCTTGCGGAGAGGGTGGAGTTATGGCTGAAGGGGATGGTCCCGGAACAGGGGCGTTCCCGGGGGCGGGTTTGATGGACGGAGGAGAGGGAGAAGGAACAGGGGGGTGAGCCGGCGGTGAGGAACCGGGCGCCGGCGGAGGGCTCGGTTTCTTGTTCCTGGGGGCCATCACCACCACGGTCAACTTCTGACCCTTGTTGCAATCCTCCGGCACGCCGCTGATGAAGTAGAACGGCCCCGACCGATTGAACACGAACGTGGAGTCGCCTCCGTCCATCTTTGCGATCGGGTTCTGGATGTTGCATGAATCGTAATCTTCCTTGCGCACAAGCAGGACGGAGTTCTCTCCCTTCTTATATTTGAACACTGCACAAGTCCACAACAAAAATAGTTCAAAATTTTAAAAAAGCAGAAAGATCGAACGAGGAGGACGACAAAGACCAGCAAAGTCCTTCAACCAAGAGAAAGAGAGATCAAATACCGAGAGTGTCGTTGATTTGGAACCTATTCCTCTCAGCCCAATGGCCATAACTCTCAGAAGGGCTCAGTGTCCAACCACTTCTGCCCCCAACGTAGAAGACGTAACCCTCGGAAGGAGACGCCATGAGACCGACCAAAACGCCGAGGAAGAGAAGGAAAGCCGCCAACGAAGCCTTCGAAACCTCCATGACCGATCGAGTAAAAATGGCAGGAGGAGGAGGAGGATAGCTGCAGCTAGCTAGCGATGGAGGAGGCAAGTGCGGGATGGAATGCGATGGCACGGCGCGAAGAGAAGGAATGGGAGACTTGTAGAGGTTTATGTCGCTATAAATAGAGAGTGAGATGGTTCTAGGGTTTTGTTATCTTACCGTTGGTTGGTTCGTGAGCTGTGCGGCTCGTCGTAACGGCGTCGTCGCGTGCCAACAACTCCCGTAACGCATGCAGTTATTTCGTGATGCGTGTCGGGGCTTACCCTTCACCTGACACGTGTCAGCATCGGGCGAGCCCAACGAGGCGCGACACGACGCCGCTATGTTCGCGGAGCGTATCACAATGCGACGGCCCAAACGGCCGACGTTTCTGGTTCGAGCTCCCGGTACCAACCCATACGAGCTTTATTAGTAACTATGAAATCACTATATATTTTTTTTCACCTTGGGCAGTTTTTTTAATCTTATCGAAATAGGGGAAAAAATAATATTGTTGCTAGGGATTAGGTCTTCAAAAAGCATTTTTAACAATAATCGATGATAGACGCATGAGATTTTAGCATGATTTGCTTCTGAATTTGGAAAACGTCTAGAATGTAGATGGTATCTATTTATTTATTTGCATTAATGCGAAATTTAAGGGTTGGAGGTGATAATAATTAATTAATTAATGGGAAAGAGATAGAATCAAATAATTGCTATTGATATACATATTTATTCATTTTTATTGGTACGGGTGAATTGAGTTGTTACCTTCTAATGATAAAAGATAATAACCGTTTATTTCCTCCTCGGCTTGACAATTGATGGATATAATGTTTTTCGATTATCATTTGTTTTAATTTTATATTATAAAGATGGATAAGTTCCAATGTCATAATTTATAATAAATAATAAAAATATTATTATAAATTCATCTGAAAAAAATGTTTATTAAGGACTCTGCCATTGATCTATGTTTTGTGGATCCTTTTTTAGTCCACATATTTCTTAAATTCATAATCAAAATAACGAGAATGTGAACTAAAACAAAAAATAACGTCATTATCAAGTGTCTCGTATGACATTTGTACATAATAATTATACAATCAAAATCCCCACATTTTTTTGAGGTTGTAGCCATCGGGTTCAAGTTAATTATTTGCACAACTTAAGAAACGTAGAACATTCGATCGAAAGTAACAGTAGTGATTAGGAGAAGAAATTTAACGCTTTAACGCCCATTGTTTAACAGTTATCTAATTTTGTAATTAAGTATAGAACAAAATTCATCCTTTCTTATAATTTTGCAATGGTCAACGGTGTGATATATATTGATGACATCAAAATTATTTGAAATATTTCTATCTTATCTTGCCGAAGAAAATATTTCTATCATACGAAAGAAATTGTTCATCCTTTAAAATATTTATCAAATTACAGAAAAAAAAAGATTTTATCATAACAACTTCTCACTTTAAAAAATAACGCCTCAAACTTTTAACAAACTAACTATACTCGTTTTTCTTATCGATTTATGATTACGTTTAAGTCTTACTAATATTATTCAAGATTTTGAACAATGAGATGTATTTTAAAATTTAAATTCAAACTCGATACTTCTGTTTACAAAATATGGATGGGGCATGGAATGATCAAGAATTCTTTTTACTACTCAGTATTATTATCAGTCACGACCGGACCGGACCGATCGGTCGATAACATGGCCCATTGTAGGGCCTAAAATCAAGGAGGGCATTAGATCGGATTGAACCGGTCAAAATAAGATAAAGCTAGAAAAATTGGATCGGACCACGTTTCCATTGGAACGACCAGTTCAAAAAAGAAAAAAAAAACAAAACCCAAAACCAACGAAGAGGTAAAAGTTAAAACACGACGCGTTCACTGCTACAGCCACTGCTACACAAAAAAAACTCTAAACCTAAATAGTAAATCTGGTGATCCCTTTGACGACCGGACAACGCGACATGCGCGACTCCGACGGTGGCGAATGATTTCCCATCCTGTCGGCATCCATTGACAAACTCTTACAGCCAACCATGAGGTTCAATTTGTTTTCGTCTCCTTTTATTTCCATTCGATTTCACTTCGTTCCTTCTTGTCTTCGTCGACGATCTTTGACTGTCTAGCGATCTCCGGAGTCCCCATAAGGCACCGGCTTCGTTGCTTCAAAAGCTGCCGCTGCAACTCGCAAGCTCAGCATGCAGCCTCACAGGGTCCGACGAGAGCGACAACGAGGCTCTTGGGAGGTCTATGTGCTAGTGCTGCTGCTCGCGTTCGCGATGATGCCGTTGAGACCCTCCCGCGCCCGATGGCTAGAGGGAGTTCTCTAATCCCACAACCTCGTAGGGCCCAACGTCGTTGAGCCTCGCAGGGCCTGAGCGAACAGCAACGAGGCAGGTAGGGGAGTCAGGGTTTCTATGCCCATGCACCGGCTCTGTCTGCTGCTCAAGCCCATAGAGCACCGTTGAGATCTCCTCCTGCTGCCGACGTTGCCGTGTAGACTATAGCCGCACTTTGTAATCTCGCTTGATTGTGTCGCCAAGAGAGAGTGCACTATGCAGTGGACTGTGCAGTATGCATTATGCAATGTTGTGTGATTACTAATTGATCGAGACTAAGAGTTGCTAATTGAATTTGTTACTAATGTGATTACGAAATGTGATTATTATATTGTTGTGATCAATATTGTAAAATGTGATTATTTTATTGCATGTGATTAGTGATATGGTTTTTTAAATGCTATGGTTACTGATTATATTGTAAAATGTGGTTTGACCTTTTATTGTAAATGTTATTACTATTTTTTTACTAATTATATTGTTGTGATTACTAATTATTAATTATATTGTCTTGATTATATTATGTATGATTCAATTGTGACATCTGCCACAAGTAGTGCTGGTGATTCTCAAACTGTAACAACGAGCACTCAATCAGTGAGATTAAAATCTAATATTGCATGGGAACATTGCCAAATTTGTCATGATGTCGAAGGAAAAAGATGGTTGAAATGTTTACATTGTGCAAAAGTTTTTAATGGTGGAGGAATACATAAAATGAAGATGAATCTTGCAAAATAAAAAGTAGATGTAATGCCCTATCCTAAAATTAGCTATGAAGTGAAGTATCTTCTTGGAGAGCAATTGAAAGCTGCATCTGCATCCAAGAAAAGAACACTTGTTTAAAGAGATGAAGAAAATTCTAATCAACAACTACACGTGGATGCACAATGTTCACAAGAACAAGTCACCATAATTTCTAATCAAGCAAAAGGGAAGGAAATAACAAATGCATTGAGTTTTTTTCCTCCAAGGATAAGTCTTAGCGCACAACCTTCTATGAAAAGTGTTTTGGCAAGTAAAGATGCTATATATCGAGCTGATTTGGCTATTGCTAAATTCTTTTATGATTGTTGTATTTCATTTAACCATGCAAATTTAGTTTATTATTAACCCATAGTAGATATTATTGTTGCTATTGGTCCGGAATACAAGGGACCTTCTTATCATTTTATTAAAACCAAGTTATTATATGATATAAAAAGGAGGTACGATTATTGGTTGAAACTTTTAAAATATTTGGAAAAAAACTGATTGCACTATCATGGGTGATGGTTGGCAGGATTGAAAGAATAAATAACTAATCATTTTTTTTATTTATTCTCCAAAAGGAATTTATTTTGTTAGGTCAGTTGATGCTTCTAACGTTGTTAAAGATGTCACAACTCTTTGTAATTTATTTATGGAATTGGATGAATTTACTGAAGTGAAAAATGTTGTGCACTTGATTAGTGATAATGCTGCAAATTATAAAGTTGCAGGTAGATTGTTGAATAAGAAGTATCCTATTATCTTTTGGTCTCCTTGTGTTGCACATTGTTTGAATTTGATTTTAGGAGATCTTGACAAAATAGAGCTTGTGATTACCTTGACAAAAAAGCAAGTAAGGTAACAAAGTTTATTTACAATCATCCATTTTTACTTTCTTGGTTAAGAAAAAGGCCAAGTTGGACTAAAATTTTACGTCCTGGAGCAACTCATTTTGCAACAAATTTTATTGCACTAAAAAGTATTTATGATCACATAATTAATTTGCAAGCTCTAGTGATAAGTAAAGATTTTTCAAATTCAAGATACTACAATGATAAAAAAAAGCTAGAGTTGTCATGGGCATTATCTTGGATAGTAGATTTTGGAATGATTATAGCGTTATTGTGTAAGTTGTAGCTCCTTTGGTTCGATTGCTAAGAATTATTGATGGAGATGACAAACCTTATCTTGATTATGTGTATGATGGAATTGCAAAGAAAATAATTAAGCAAATATTTATGATGAAAAAATCTTTGTACAAACCTTACACAAAAATCATCAAGAATATATGGGATAATCAGCTTCGCAAAAAGATTCATTTTGTTGCATATTTTTGTAATTATGCATTTTATTATATTATGACAAAGGAAACTTTTGTATCAAACCAGAGTGCAACAAGGATGGCTTGATGTATTGGCAACACATGTTACACATCTAAAAACTAAATCCTTAAAACAAAATTGGCTATATCATGATCGAATGCTAAGCTTTGGTAATTACTTAGTTATTGAAATAGCTAAAGATTAAAGACTAGGTAATAATATCACATTTATAATTTTTTATATTATTAACTTTGTTAAGTGTTAATAATCTTTTTATATTATTTTTTATTACAGATGAATGGTGACGTAGTTTTGGATTTAATGCTTCAATAATATCACAATTGACAATTCTTCTGGTTGTGAGAGGAATTGGAGTGTGTTTGAAAGGATACATTCAAAGGAAAAAAATAAATTAGAGCACAAGAGATTAAATGATCTTGTGTATGTTTATTATAACTTGGGTTTGAAAAAATAGGTATGTGTTATGAAAAAGTTATTACTTATAAAGAGTTATAGTTCATATTTGATTGGTTATATATGTTGCTTTGTTTTATAGGGCTCTTAACAAGGAGAAATCTCTTATTGATTCCATTGATTATTAGAGCATGGAGAAAATTGATTATTGAATTGTAGAAGATGAAGATACTCCATTACTTGATTATGATGAATTGAAAAAAAAATGATTTATAATGATTTGGATATTCCAAAAGTTAGTACACAACGAGGTACAAATTTAAATTATTATTTATTAAATGCAATATTCTAATAGTTCATTATTATATATTCTGAATTTTTTTATACCTTTTGCTCTTAAGGTGATGTGCAAGAAGAAGGGATTGAAGTTATGGACTTTAACTTGATTTTTTTTCACGAGAAGGTGAAGATTATTTCATAAGAGAATGATATTTGGGATTATAATTTGAATTTGATGTCATGGATATGTGAACTTGTATATTGTTTTTGGAATTTAATTGATCTTTGAACTTGAGGTTATGCATATGTGAAGTTGTAATTTAAATTTTGATTTTGGAGTTATGACACGTGAACTTGAAGTGAAATTTAATTTTGTATTTTGAAGTTATGAATGTATGAACTTTGAAAATGAAATTATGGCATATGACCTTTAGTTTACAAGTTAAATTACTTGGTATTTATTAATGTCTATTATTTTGATATTACTTGTTAGAGTCTAAGATATTATGGTTTTCTTTCATTACAATCTTTTAACTTATTGTGTATACATTTTTTTTCGTACATGTTTATTATGTAAATTATTTGATGCATACTAAATAATAATATTTTATTACTAATCGCTCTGACCTGAAACGAAAACTATTATGATTCGTTGTCTGGTCCAATCATGACAACATTAATTATTATATGCTTTATTGTACTTTCACGTGAAGCTAAAGAAGCTCTTTTAAGAATGCGGTTATAAAAAATGAGGTTCACAATAACTAGGTAATCTTCTACAAATATTGAGTAGTGATAGACATACCATTTAATATATAACTTAGTGTTATTTTGCTATTTTTAATGTTTTATATATAAGGTAAAATATGAAAAAAAACTAAATTTTAATTCTCAAAAGTTTGTTATATAAGGTAATAAAAATAAACTAAGATTATATTCAAAGATAAACCTAATTTTAATATAAGTAGATCTTTTGTTCAAAATCAATATTTATAAGTATAAATAATAAAATATTTTTTTATATATGATAATAAAAAATAAAAGAAGATAACTCCAATTTGAATTCAAGTAAGATTTTTTGTTTGGAAAATTTAATTCCATTAGAAGTAGGATTATTTTGATTAAATAAATATATTATTTTTTTATTATATGTAAAATAATATAGTTATATATGTATGTTATTATTATTTTTGGAATTTTTCTAATGCTTTATATATGGTAATATATAAACAAACCAAATTTGAATTTTTTTAGAAAATGAAAAAATATATTATAATAAAAGTTTGTTATAAATATAAGTAAAATATAATAAAAATAAAATAATATTAAATTCAAATATAAGTCTAATTTTATTAGAACTGGTTTTTCTTATTTGAATAAAATATTTATGAGCATAAAATAAAAAATTAAATTCAAAGGAAATTTGATTAAAAATAGGATTCTTTTGTTCAAATAAAGAGATACATTATTTTTTAAAAAAGTTTTCATTATATATTAAGATAACTTGAATTGAAGTATAATTCCTTTGATCAAAGAGATTATATCATTTTTTTAAAATTTCATTACATAAAAAATAATAAGAGTTAAGGGACATCTAGAACAACTCAAATTAACATCCATAAATTATCAATCCAACGATTGAAATATTAGAGAACATGCAATGTCCCTTCAGATGTTGTTAAAAATATTAGAGAACATGAAATATTAGAGAACATAGTATTTTTCATAATAATTATGTTGTTAAAAATATTGGATGTAATGTAACAGAAGATAATAAAGCCACCTCAGTTGTCGGCGAGCAAGGAGTCTGAAGAATGTAGTGTAGAACAAGGAAAGCCAATGGGTGGTCTTTGACTTTAATGGTAGATATTGAAATAGATGATATCTAGATCTCTCCCCACGAGTTTAATCGCTCAGTAGGAACATTTTACCTATTTGTATGGGTGAAAATAAAATTAACTTAAATTAAAAGATAAGCCTATTTTATTAGAAGTAGGATTTTTTTTGGTTGATTGAAATATTTTTAAGATGTTAAAAGTAAAAGAAGGTTGAATTCAAATGCAAATCTAATTTGATTAGAGATATGATTCTTTTGATTACAGAAACAAATACATTATTATTTTTAATATTTCATTATATAATGAGGTTTATATCTAAAAAATATACATAACTTATAATGTTTTAAAGGTATTTTATAAAATAAAAATATATCTTATAATAAAAAATTTCATATAAGGAAATAATATCAATAATATATGCATGTATGTGTTATTTAATATTTAATATATGACAAGAAATTTACTAAAAAAGTTTGATAGTTAATAATATTTATAAAGCTAGATATAAAATGATATCAATAGAATTAACTTTATTAAAAGTAGGATTCTTGTTTCATTAAAATATTTATAAGGAAAAAATACAAATAAAAATAAATTTAAATGTAAGCATAATTTGATTAGAATAAGTATTGTTTGTTTGAATGGATAAAGATAAAACAAGATTAAATTATTAAAAGTAGGATTTTTTAAATAAACAAGTAAATATATTATTTATTTCTATTCAATACATATAAATATTTATATATCTAAAAAAATATACATAACTTAATAATAACAACAACAACAACAACAACAACAACAACAACAACAACAACAACAACAACAACAACAACAACAACAACAACAACAACAACAACAACAACAATAATAATAATAATAATAATAATAATAATAATAATAATAATAATAATAATAATAATAATAATAATAATAATAATAATAATAATAATATGCTACATATTATTTATTATGTTGATAAAAACAAATTATATTTAATATAAAATTAAAATCCAAAGAACTATTATGTAAAAGGATTCAAATGTATTACCTTCAATAATAAAATCAATGAATCCAACCACCAAATTAAACATTATATGGAGAAATAAAACTACTAATTATATTGATCCAGTTGGTAATGTGCTTCCATTAGCACCTATGGCTTTTGGCATTGTACATAATTACTCATATTTTTGCTCCGCATAATTATATTGGACTTATATATAATGAAATTTTATCTTAATATTTTGTGAACAAACTCTATTTCAAATAAAAGATTTAAGAATTTGAAAAAAATATGTTACACTTAGAATATTTGCATAACGAAAATGTATTTAATTATAAATTTGTTAGCATTCATATTTTTATTCTATTTTACTTAATGTAGTCACTCATAATGTGTTTAATTAATTTAACTATTTTTAATTTTTCAAATATTTATAAATTATTGAATTGAGTTGTAATATATGTTCAAAAATATTTTATTAAGTTAAGAGATTTGAGTTTTGATTTTTGTGTAAAAGAGTGATTATTCCATCACCTTAACAATTCCTAATTCCTAATTTAAATTTAAGAACGATGGCGGGGACAGGGGTAATGGCATATTGCTGAAAGGGCTACTATAATAGAATTGTTAAATTATATGTGTTTAGGGGTGTTCACAAGTCGGGTTGGACCCGACTCGTGAACAAATCCGATTCGACCCGACCACAAGGCCTATAGGGGCAGAAAATCCGACCCAACCCGACCCGGTTCGGGTCGGGTGACCTGACCATCCTTTTTTTCTTTTTTTTTTTAATTTTTGTCTTACTTTTTATATGTATTTTAATATAAAATTATATTTAATAATTATTGTAAAATATAACATATATTTTCTGAATATTTGTTGCATTATTTTCATAATTAAAATATTTTATTTTAATATTGTTTCTATTTTAAATTAAATATAGGACTAAAATTAAGTAAAAAAAATAAAAATAAAAATTAAAAAATAATAAAAAAATGTCGGGTCATCGGGTCGGGTCGGGTTGACTCGGGTTGGAAAATTCCAACTCGTACCCGACCCGAAGCACCATCGGGTTGGGTTCGGGTCGGATCGGGTCCGACCCGACCATGATCGGGTCGGGTCGATCCGGTGAACACCCCTGTATGTGCTGAATTTTAAGTCATTATAAAGAATAGCATTTTATATGTATAATCATAACATTATTTCATGTGATTTTCATCTAATGCAACCCATCATATGGATTTTTCAATATAGTTTCATGCATATATGAAATCATGATATCTCAATTTCGCTCTCATACCATGTAACTATTTTTATTAGCACTCAATAAAAATAATCATATTTACAATATATAAAAATCACTATATACAATGAAATAAAGGTATTTTTTTATTTTCTAAAAAAATGGTAGCATTAATTGTAATTATGATAGTTTTCATTATATAAGATCACTAGCTAAATCATAAATAAAAAATATATAAAAAACATATTTCTAATGTTTCTGCGATACTTATACATCTCTAAATGATTCATGTGCAATGTGCTTCGGAATTTGGCATTTTATCGTTATTGTTTCAAGAGTACATGATGTGATGAACGGTCCTAGGTTGCCTATAGATAAAGTACTAGAAGTAAAGTTGTTGGAATTAGATGTCTATCATACTTTACATTAGGATATATTCTACACAATTTTTCTACTTTTTCTCAAATTCGACAAGAATCATCTAAATTTTTTTGGATAGCCAACCCTCGATATCTGGAAAGTAGTGCCGACGATCAAATTCACGCGGTGCTAAAGAGCGCAATGTCCACAGGTTGGAGGTCGGCCCACCATCGAGATCAACTAATCTGGTTAGGTCGTCCTGGGTTGCATACCTGATAGTGGCAGGTGAGACTCCCAACATAAATTTTTTATGTTCACAAGACTCGAACTCGATACTTTACTTAAGCGAGGAGGAACCGTTTTCCACTCCATCTCAAGAATCATCTAAATTTGACAAGCACTGCATTGCACCAATGTACCCTATATATGTAGGAACCTAAGACATTAAGAGGGGGGGATGAATTGGTGCTAAACCAAAAATATCGATTTTATGAAAATCATCGCGGAAGCTTAAAATCGATTCGTTAATATTCAAACCAACACAAAATAGATCATATCACATGCATAATAAGATAGAAATGAGAGGAAGAGAGAAAGACAAACACAAAGTGTACGATGATTTGTTGACGATGTTCGGCCACACCTTGGACTACGTTCTCGCTTCGACTTCTCGACTTCGAGATCCTCGAAGATTTCACTAACATCCTTCCTTCATTTCAAATAGGGTAAGGAAGAAACCATTTACAACTATTACTTTTTCTCTTTTTCAAGAGGTAAGGCACATCTCTTTCACTCGTCTTTTCTTTGCTCAAGAGATAAGACACAATCTCTTTTCACTCAAAGCTAAACAACTATTAAAATATCACAATAAAACTTCACAATCTCTCTTTTACAATTTGAAACCTCACACAAGAGTAGGAGAGAAAGAAATGAAAGATTTGCAACTTGGAGCTCAAATAGACTTTTCAAATGTTCTTCCCACTTTTTCTTGAAAGTCTTGATCATTCCTACACATTTGGGTCCTCTTTTATAGCATTCTTAACTCCATTTAGCCGTTGGGACTTGTTTCCTAATTTTGAGGTCAAAATATGATCATTATAGTGCATTCTGTACGCTGACTGATCGATCGTCCTGCACTTTTTTAAACATATTTTTTGCACAGTTATCCAAATGGAACGATCTTTGATTCTATGGAAAGCTAACAAAATTCTCTACAATTTTGATATTCATCATTCATCCTAAATCTAATGATATCATAGTTAAATATTGATTCAAATTCCAGTATATAAAATTGTCTAATTCAAATAAAACATTTTAAATCTTTACTCTTTTATACATAACTTTTCATACCAATTTTCAAATGAGATGATATTTGATTCTCTATAAAGATAAGAGAATTACCTATAACTTTTATATTCACCCATCAATGTAAATTTTGTGAGAACATAAAAAAATATTAATCAAAAGATTAATGCATGAAGCAACTCATTTCTATTTAAATTATTTCAGCATTTTAAATATAACTCTAATCTTTCGAGGTTTGTATAATTAAAACATAATTATATAGGGCATAAAAAAGTTGCTCCAACAATCTCCCCTTTTTTATGAATACAAACCAAGAAATACGAAAAGCATATGAGTTGAGAAGTAAAAAATATTAAAGTCAATTTTACTTCCTCTAGAACAAAACTTTCCTTACAATTATGAATATACACATAAGTCTTAATTATAAGGCACTTTTCATATAGAGATATATTCATGAGGTCCATGTAATAAATTAGAGGTTATATATATTTCTCATATATAAATTTCTCTTATATTTTAATCATATTTCTCTTATATTTCTTCCCCTTTTGTTTCATAAAAAAGTAGTTTGCACATGAAGCATATAAGAAATAATATTAGATATAATATGTACCTCCTCCTTAATCATGTCATCTTCCAAAATTTTTATTCTCCCCCCTTTTGTCATGTAAGATACGATATGTAAAATATCATAAGAGAGATGAAAAAAAATTTATTCTTTTATCACATCTATAAGAATTGTTTCATGTATAATATATGTAATAAGCAAAAATAACTCCCCCTAAAGTCATGAATAATTCATAATAGCAAAACATAAAATCAAATGAATAATACGTCTCAAAAAGAAATCAAAACATTACATGAAACTTTGAGACAACAATGATATATCAAATTTAAATTGAATAATATTAACTAATCAAAGATTTGACAATAAGGGTAACAAATGAATGGAGAAAATGATATTTCAAACTTTTGAACAAGCTCTCCCTATCATTATGATCAATTTTCGTTCTCTTTTTATCTTTCTTTAGTTCTTTATATGTTTCTTTTTTCTTTCAAAGAACCAATAACACTATAATATTATGAGTGAGAAGTCAAACTTGATTTTATAACACGAATATTTTAAGCCTAAAGTATAAAGGTCATGCCAAAATATGATAAAATAGTTTTGTAAATAATGAGAATGTATATTCATGCACATGTAAGTCAGATAATTAATATATTTTATGCTATGACATAAATATCTCAAATGTAAATACAAATATAAATTTTCATTTGTGCAAGAGAGATATAATTTAAGCATCATTCCAAATTTAATGGTATAAAGAAATATTCAAATAATAACAAGTTATAACCACATAAATTTATGCAAATTAATCTTATAGTACAAGATTTCATATGAAAAGACAACTACAAATGAAATATATGAAAAAAATATTTTTCAAATTTTGATAAAATTCTAAAACTTTGTCTTATTTTAATTGCAAACACACAAAGAATCCAATGTGATAAGTAATAAAGTCCAACTAAATTTGCATACTCATAATTTTAAAAAAATAAGCATGATAGGTAGCATTTCCAAAATTTACCAAATTGAAATATGTCCAAAAATGGACTTCTGAATAATCATAAGTTTATACACAAATTATGATAAACCAGTAGACAAGTATAAAGCACAAATAATTGTGACAAACAAGTATATCTAATTTTTCATTTCTATGTTCAAAATAATACTTTTACCATAAAATTCGGGTTTGCACTTCTTCAAATTCATTTTTTCTTTTCTTCCTTTATCATAAGATAATAATAAAAATTGGTAACAAGAAGTAAAACTAAAAAGATATTCAAAGTTTAGCCTTTTACACTTTCTTAAAATGTTATTTATTTCAAATTATGGATATGGGAAATAACTTTTATAAATGTCATGATAATTTGAAATATGAAAGAATAAGATTCTTATCAAAATATTTCACAAAGATGAGCAAAGAAATCAATTTTGATAGAAGATGTATATAGCAAGTTAAAAATGATATCTTTAGTGATATGCTTTAATTTAAACATGTGCATAAGCATAGAGTTTAACAATTAGATGTATTATACAATAATTTTAAAATAGCACATCAATATGATTAATCATCTTATTCCAAATCATAATGTGCATGTGTGTCCAAATGATATAGTGTAATAAGTCAAAATTCATAATAAGTTCATACACTAAAGCTCATAACAAAAGAGTCACACAAATATTGTGCTAAACATATTTATTATAAATATGAAGTTTTCTTTATAAATAAACAAGAATTATTCAAATTTAGAAGACTTAACATTCATATTTTCTTGTGTCTTTTTTTGCCAAATTCAAGGAATAGTCATGATAATAAATGTCAAAGGTAAAAATAGACATATATATCTTTCTTTGACATGTGAACAAGATAGATTTTGCAACTATATTATCACAAATTAAAAGAAGATATTATGTATTAATTTCAAAATTCTCCATAAAATTGCATTTCAAAATATTCGAAAGATATTCAATTATTATATCAAGATCTTATCAAATGCCATCAACAAAAAATATGTGATGATCAAATTTCAATCAAACAAAGGCATTTACTATTTTTCGCTCATAAAAATATTATTCTTGTATACTTTAAAATCATAAGCATCATATAATCACATTTAATCACAAATATCAAAGTGAAAATAGTACACAATATTCATATGAATCAATTATACATGCTTAATGTCAAAATTAACATATTTTGAGTGTGAAGAATCATGCATGCAAACTTTAGTATTGATATGAGTGTCCTTGCTTTTCATAAATATGATTTTCACATTGAATTAGTAAGATAGTCCAAAAATGTCAAGTTATCAACCATTATGCATGTGACATATTCACATCAAACATATTTAGGCAACATGAGTAATATAGACACTTTCAAAATTAAATGAGCAACATAATTCTAATATGCACAAGAATCATAATCAAATATTATTTTTAAGCATATATCATGATAATAAATTGACTAATTCAAAAGATAAATATGCATCAAAATGAGTTCAAATTTTTATTTTCATATACCAAAATACTTTTACCGCAAACTTGTATGCATTCAACTCATTTCAATTCCATTGTTGTTTTTCTCTTCATGTCACACAACCACTAAGTGTGTGCCTTCAATTTACTTGAAGCATTCTTCTTCATTCCTTGTGAAGCACACATACAAATAAAAATCATTTGCATTTTGGTACTCAAATTTGTTTGGGTCCAACATGATTAATTTTGATTCCTTTAGGAACCCACATCAATTTCATGCTCATATTGATAGATTTTTTAATTTGACATTCAAATTAATAATGACCATGGGAATTACAATAATGACAAATCATAGAGGATTTAATAGAGTGATTATGATAATATCTAAACTTCAAAGTATTATTATGGGAGAGATGAAAATTTTTAGTACCAAGAGAACTATCATAAGATAATTTATTTTTCAAATGATAATCATGAGAATGCTTAGGTTTCAAAGAATAAGAGTATTTCATATAATATTCATTTATGTTTTTAAAAAATTTGTTTGAGTCATTTTTCTTTTGTGGCGCATGAAAAATATTCTTTATAGGAGTTTTGACAACATGAATAGGCTTCTTAACATTATTAATGTTTTTCCAAGAACTAGTATTTTTTATTTAAGAAATTTTGTAAAGAAATATTTTTCTTTTGTAACTCATCATGCAATACAATTAATTTTGAATTCTCAACTCTTAAATATTCATAAGATGCACAAGATAATGAAAGAGAATCATTTTTTCTTTTTAAGGTATCTATTTGAATTAAGCATGCATCATTTTTTCTTTTTAAGGTATCTATTTGAATTAAACATTCATCATTTTTCTTTTAAAAATAATCATAGTTATCTTTCATGATATGAAAATCATTTATTAAAGTTTCTTTTTTCTTTTTGAGAGAAATATTCTTTTGAATAAGAGAAGCAAATTCTTTATGAACATCAAAAGCAATATCAACATTATCATCACTATCATTAGTAGAGGAATAAGATAAAGTTAATGTTACCTCATCATCATCAATTTTTTCCATTAAACATAACACTTCATTCTTGGATGTCATGAATGTAGAACTATCGTTTTCTTCATTGTCCACATTCGACATGCGATTTTTGTCGAAGTTGCTACCTTCGTACCTTTCTAACAAAACTTACCAAATTTCATGAGAAGTAGAGCATTTGAAAATAAGATTCATGGCATAAGAATTTAAAGAGGAATAAAAGACATTTTTGACATTGTAGTCAAGTTTTTCGATCGCCATTTGAAAATCGTCATATTCAAAGAAAAAAATCAATGGAAACATCATTTAAAATTTCTTTGACTTTTCAAAACCATTTTCTATAACTTCCCACGTATCAAAATCAATGGAACATAAATATGCCTTCATTCTAATTTTTCAAGAAGAAAAAGAATAGTCATTAAACCTCAGTGGGTCAAAAATTGGAAGAATCTTCTTCATAAAATGGTACAATGCTTTAAAAGATGGTTAAATCTTTTTTTTTTAAAGAGCAATATCACTCTGATACCAATTATAGGATCCCAAGGCACCAAGAGGGGGTGGGGTGAATTGGTGCTAAACCAAAAATATCGATTTTATAAAAATCATCGCGGAAGCTTTCAAACCAACACAAAATAGATCATATCCCATGCATAATGAGATTGAAATAAGAGGAAGAGAGAAAGACAAATGCAAAGTGCACGATGATTTGTTGACGATGTTCGGTCACACCTTGGCCTACGTTCCCGCTCCGACTTCTCGATATCGAGACTGTCGAAGATTTCATTAACACCCTTATTTCATTTCAAATAGGGCAAGGAAGAAACCCTTTACAACTATTGCCTTTTCTCTTTTTTAAGAGGTAAGGCAAACCTCTTTCACTCGTAAGCTTTCGCTCGACTTTTCTTTGCTCAAGAGATAAGACACAACCTCTTTTCACTCAGAGCTAAACAATTATTAAAATATCACAATAACACTCCACAATATCTCTTTTACAATATGGAACATCACACAAGAGTAGGAGAGAAATAAATGAAAGATTTGCAACTTGGAGCTTAAATAGACTTCTCAAATGTTCTTTTCACTTTTTCTTGGAAGTCTTGGTCATTCCTACACATTTGGGTCCTCTTTTATAACATTCATTTAGTCGCTGGGGCTTATTTTCTAATTTTGAGGTCAAAATATGATCGTTATAGTGCATTCTGCACGTTGACTCATCGATCATTCTGCACTTTTTTAAGCATAACTTTTTGCACAGTTATCCAAATGAGTTGATCTTTGACTATGGAAAGCTGACAAAAGTCTCTACAATTTTGATATTCATCATTATCCAAACTCTAATGATATCATAGTCAAATATTGATTCAAAGTTTAGTATATAGAATTGTTTAATTCAAATAAACATTTTAGACATTTACTCTTTTATATATAACTTTTCATACCAGTTTTCAAATGAGATGATATTTGATTCTCCATAAAGACAAGAGAATTATCTATAACTTTTATATTCACCCATCAATGTAAATCTCGTGAGAACATAAAAAAATATTAATCAAAAAATTAATGCATGAAGCAACTTATTTCTATTTAAACTATTTCGACATTTTAAATATAACTCTAACAGTATATCCTTCGCACGTTGATTGAAACAGTCTTGATTCTCATTAAGTTACCCTTTAGCCTTTTGAACTTGATTCTCATTTTTCAAACCTCATTTTGACATCAGTTACACGGAAAAAAAGATATCAAAATGTAATTATAATGTGTGCATTTTCACAGGTATTGTCGTTCTTTTGCAATACTGATGTAAAATTATTGTAGGTAGTTATGTTCAAATAATACATATTAATTATTTTTCTTTTACAATATGGATGTAAAATTATTGTAAATAGTTATGTTCAAATAATACATATTGTTATGTAAAATTATTGTAGATATATGCATTTGAAAAATAATTCACATGTTCGTACGAACGAATTGGGGTATAATTCACATACTCATAGGGACGAACTGGGGGATAATTCACATACTCGTACGGATGAATTAGGGGGCACTAGCTTGAATAAATAAAATAACCCTCTAAAAAATTCAAATTTCCTATTTGCCTTGCTAATAAGTGTCACAAATTCAAACTCAAAGGTTAAGAGTTTGATTCTTAGATTCTCCCAATTTTTAAACTTTTAAACTTATATGTATTATATTAAATATAAGGTTATTTGATTCTTACTACTAAAAAAATTCCATTTCTTTAAGTGTTGTCTTTTCATTTATTGTTAGTTTTTTTATTATGATTTTCTTTTATTCTTATTTTCATCAGTAATATTTTTTTTATCTATTTCCTATCATGTTATTACATGAAGTGGATTTAGCATTGTGGTGCTAAAAAATGATGTTCACGGGGATACTACGAAAATAGTGAATGATAGTACTAGAAATAATTGAGAACTTCGCTTCAGTGTAGTATACTTCCTCGTCGCTAATTTGATCAAGATTTCATTGTGCATTGAACTTCATCGATTTGCACATATCAGAGATGTTGATGTTTCTTGAATTAGTATCATGTACCCAAAATTATGAAAAAAAATGAGAAAAAGAAAAAAAATGAGGATTTTTGACGAAAATGAAGAGCTTGGGCTGTTAGATCGTGGGGGTGTGGGGAGCGAAGCCCCCCGCAAAATAGACATATTTATATGAGAGTTAGGATTTTATTATTATGTACTCTCTTTTGTAAATAGTGGATTTCTTCTGACGGCGGTCTCATTTGTCAATGACACTTTCATATTAATCAAGAGAGTTTTACTATGATAAATCATTGTGTTCATCTTCTTTTCTATTTCTTTATTTCGATGTCTTCATTATTCATCGATCATCAATGTTCTATTTCCAACAGGAGAGAAAGAGAAGGCCTAGAACTTTGCCAAAAGCTCAATAACTCGATGACAACCTTTGGATAGGTCGAATAGATGATGAAAAAAAGTTGTTTGCTCCCATCTTGACGATTAGGACTTTGATATCGTGAAGCGGTCCGCTGATTGATTTTCATAATTGATTATTGCACTTATATGTGTGCTTAATATAATAAATTTGCCACATTTAAAAAATGCATCATCATTAGGTCGAGATATTATAAAATCCAAATAAGTTTCAAAATGTCAATTGGCTCATATTTGATGTTGATTCACTCGTTGAAGTCATCATAAAGTATAAACTTAATATATTTCTAATTACTCTACAAGGAAGCTTTCATTTTACCATTCCAAATAGTGAGAATATTTTTTCCCCTACCACCTATATAACTCTAGCCAATATCCTTCTAGATCGTTGTGTGTAATGAATTATGAAAGAGAAATATAAAACATAAAATCTTCAAGTCACATCAAAAATAGTTTTTTTTATTAGAAATACAGAGCTCATACTAAAAAAATAATTAATTTATTAAATCTCTTATGAAATAAAATGACTAGTATATAAACTCACCGTAGGAAGTTCGTGATTTTCACTTTAATTCATTCATCTAACTCTATTAATTTTTTTTTATTTTTCTATTTTTCTATTTATTAAAAAGACTAAATTACCATTTTTCTCAAATTTAGTCTTTAAAAATTTTAAATAATATATAATAATGATAAATAATTTTTTTTAAAAAAATAAAAGGGGCGCTGACCCCTCCCGCTCTTTGGCGCCAGAGGGGGAGGTGAAACGAAAAGTGGAGGACATCATCCCTATGTGAGCTCAAAAGGCGAGGAGCCCCCTCGCCTAACATGCATACATAAGGTGCCGAAGAGAGGGAGGGGGCAACACTCCTTTTTATTTCTTTAAATTTTATTATTTATTATTTTATTTTTTAAAAAGTTTAAATGGGATGGAAAGGTAATTTAGTCTTTTAATAAATATAAAAAAAATGAAAGTGTTAATAGAATTAGACAAATGTACTAAAGCGAAAATCATGTTATAATTTATGAACATTATATGGTGAGTTCATATATTATGGTTTGATGCGAAAAATCGCTATAGTTCAAGGGTTTTAATGAATTAACTCTTTTAAAAAAATATTTTTTTATTAATGATTTATATGATGGGTTGGATTAAACCGAGTTGCCAATGACAAAGTATTAATATTATGAATATACAATAGAGTTAAAAAGTTTTAATAAGTCAAATTATTCAAAAGTATGTAATCAAGGACGAGACATTGGAAACTTCTAATTCTTTTTATCCTTATTTGTTGGAGATCTCTATGTTTATATTTGTGTTTTAAAAATGACATAAATGCAATAATAATATTTTATAAAATTTATAAAAAATGTATTATTTTGAAATAATAAGCATAGTTTGTGATAAAAGAAAGAAACATGTCATTGTTGGTTATCAATTATTTTGCAATAAATTTTTTATAATTTTTTATTTTGTTGTATGAAATTAATATATGTTTAAAAATATGTTATTAAGTATATTTTGTGTTTTATTTTTTTGTTATAAATTAAGTAAAAAAATCACTCCATACATATTTAACAATTTTACTAATTACATACACAAGGGACATAAATTTGAGAATGACACTTGGAGTAATGGTACACTAACATGTGTTAAATTTTTGTCATTATAAAGATTAATATCTTTATATTTATAATCATAACACTCCTCATAGTTTTCATGTAACTCTTGTGGAGAGCTAAAAGAGGTTCTTTTAGCGTTTCAACTAAGATCTCTTAATTTTGATATCATAGTATATCACATCGAATGCATCTTTTTGTCTTTTTATTTTCTTAGAAGGTTTCAATAATATCAACTATAATTACAATAAATTTTGATATGTAAAATCAATAAACAAAATATAAGTCAAATGTATTTTTTTTTGTTTATTTTCAAAAGGTATCAGTAATATAAATTGCAGTTACATGTACATTAGGTTTTAATAAAATATTAGCTAAAACATATATTAAAAAAGATATAGAAAAACCTAACTATATATGCTTTGAAGTTTTCCCTATTCAACTGAAATAGAATGCCTTTAAAATCACATGCATTTACATCATAACTCAAAAGTAAAAAAATTGCTTAACAACACTCATAAACAAATTCTCAATATATCATAGCTTGTTAATATATTCATGGCATGTTGTTTCATGCACATTATTCAATGCTTTGGAATTGATCCACGACGAATGAATATCTTAGAAGATCGATGGTTCACCTTTATAATTGATTATTGGACTTATAAATCTTCCCAATATAATAAATGCCGCCACATTTAAAGAAATGGATTATTATTAAGTTGGGGAGATTATAAAAGGTGGACAAATCAGGTTCAAAATGACAATTGATTCATATTCAATATTGGTTCCCTTGTTAAAGTTCATTTTAAAGGAAAATTTAACGTTAAATTTCAAAATAAAGTTTAATTAAAAAAGTCAGTCCCATTATCGAATCCTTTATAACTCTAGCAAATATTCTTCTCGATCGTTAACGTGCAATGCATCATGATTAGATAAAAATAGAAGTTGAATTCATTGAGGTTGGCGACCACTACAAGAAAATATATCATTAGAGAAAGAAAATACGATCGTTACTATTTAAATTCTTGTCGTTATTGATCATTAACGACCAATATTTTTTGTCATCACCGGTCATTGTAGATGCCGTCGTTAAAATTCAACAACGACGATTTAAAAATGTCAGTTGTTAAAGGTCATCAATGACCACAAACAATCCGGCCAATAATTCCATATAAGAATCATTTAGTTGGTTGTTAAATACATTAATGGTCAGCAATATCTTTGCCGTTGATAACCTTCAGCGGCTGCTAATATGGTCGTTAAAAGTCATCAATAACCATAAGTAATATGGTCATTAAATCTATATAATGACCAATGTGTTGTTCATTAAACACATTAATAATCATATATATCTTTGTCATTGATAATCATTAAAAATCATCAACGTTCATAAATAATCGAGTCGATCATTTATATAATGACCATTTAGTTGGTCGTTAAATGGTCATCAATATCTTTGTTCCATTTAACAAAAGTGTAACTAATCACAGCATAGATTAACAAATGTTTAACTAGTTGACTAGTTTACAACATCAATAAAACAACAAAAATTTATAGGGCCAAGGATTAACAACAAGATCGACGACGATGAGGCAGGCGAGCTCGTCGACTACGGTGCACGAGCTCGTCGGCTACGGTGCACGAGCTTGGCGCTGGGGGCGACACACGGAGATCGACGGGGGGCACGACGTGATCGAGGTCGGCAGCAAAGCTCGGAGGCGGGCACGACGACACATGCAGATCGGCAAGGGTCGCGGCGTGCTCGAGGTCAGGGCTAAGCCTGGAGGTAGGGGTGATGACACGGAGATCCGCAGGGGTCGACGTGAGGGGGGTCAGCGAGGCTTGGCTGATCTAGCCGAAGGTCGTGTAGATCTGGTTCGTCATCGATGTTGATAGGAGAGGAGACAAATATGAGGGATGAGATTCAGTGTCGACGGTAGGCTCGCTTGTGACAGGGGTTGGGGGGCCAACAACGGGCATATCTGCGGTGAACGGGCTCGAAAGAGGTCGTTGTAGATCGATGCGAGATCGGAGGGATCACAGATCTGGCCGGGGGTCGCGGGGGTCAGTGGCAAGCAAATCTGTGATGGACGGGCTTGGAGGACATCGGCACGAGGTTGATTGACGGGGTTGCAGATCTGACCGGGGGTCGGCAGCGGGCAGATCTACGATGAACGAGCTCGGAGGAGGTCGCCATGGGTCGGCGAGGTCGATGCGGAGTCGACGGTTGCTCGTCGCCGTCGGACAGCGGAGAGGAGAAATGAATAGGAGAGAGAGAGGAGAGGAAAAATGAGTTCGCATCCAAGGGTTTCCAGCTTTTTATAACCAGCTTTTTTTTTCCATTTTGATTGTAAGTTAATTAAATACATAAATAAATTTATTTTTAAAATTAATGTTGTTGTTGGAGGGAAATGTTTAGTTATCCCTCCAAGCCTATAATTAATAAAGACAAATTTGAATGATCATTAATAATTACTTTTAACCACCATAATATATCTTTTTGATATGAGCATTTTTACCTTTCATTAATGATGTATTTGATAATGTCCATATTTATTTCTGAACATTATTGACTATTTATAATGATGATAAATTACACAAAATATCCTCCAACTTTTAAGTTTGCTCAATGATGCCCTTCAACTTCACTTTGTAACAGCGACGCCCTTCATCTTCAATCTTATTGCATGGAATGTTCTCTCAACCGGGAATATCCGATTTCCCGGTCAGTATGCTGACGTGGCGATGCACTGTCTCCGTCACGCAGGAGAGGCATTCGATGTGGCACCGCCACGTCAGCAAATTAATAAAAATAATAATAAATATTAACATAATAATAAAAAATATTAAAATAATAATAAAAATATTAAAAAATTACTTCCTCTCTTTTCGGCGTCCTCGATGGAGGGAGGAGAGGAGGCCGGTGACCTCCGGGGAGCCCGCACCGACGAACAGCAAGGGGGGCCTGCCCCCAAGGCCCCCCCTTGTTGTTCACCAGCGCGGGCTCGTCGGAGGTCACCGGCCTCCTCTCCCCCCTCCGACGTTCGAGGAAATAATTTTTTAATATTTTTTAATATTATTTATTAATTTATTGACGTGGCGGTGCTACGTCAAATGCCTCTTTGCGTGGCGGAGAGAGTGCATCGCCACGTCAGCAGACTGACCGGATATTCCCGATCGAGATGGCATTTCATGCAATAAGTTTGAAGTTGAAGGGCATCACTGAAATTGGATGACATCGCTGAGCAAACTTGAAAGTTGAAGGGCATTTAGTATAATTTATCCTTTATAATGATAATTTTTTTGCCTTGACACTAATAGTGGGTTGTTAAAGAACTTTTTTGTTATAGTGGGCACTGCTTACATATCATAAGAGTTAGTTGATTTGGACATTGAACTCTTATTTAAAAAATATTTTTTTTCAATATATTTTCTTATTACTTTATAGGTGGATTGGACTAAACTATTGTTGTCAAAAGTCTATATATGAGAAAATTAACGAAGATTACGAATGTAGATTTAAAACAATTTAAAACATTTAAAACAATTCTAGAAACATTTAAAACAATTTGTAGCTCATCTAATTCAAAGATCTTATTAAAAATATATTTTCTCCTTTAGTTGTCCATTTGATTGGCCTAGTTAATCAAAATCATCAAGCCAATGAGGAGTGTTAATATTATAAATATGAAATATTGATATTATTCGGCTTAAACTTGAAGACAATTGGTAATATTTTCGATTTCATAATTACTATGAAAGGAAATTCAACATTTATATGTACAATGTGACAACATAAATATATATTTTTATTGAGTTAAAAAAATCCCAACAAATCAATTAATTCAAATATATTTGAAAATGATTCTCACATTAGCTAAGAATCAGACTACTTTATTTAAATAATTAATTAATTGTAATAGGACATAAATGATTAAATCCTGAAAAAAGCCATTTATGCATGAAGTTTTTGTAGGTATCATAATGTAATGAAAATTTTTTGGTTAAAGATATACGAAATTGTGTATTTTTTTTTCAGTGTGCATTGTATATATTTTGATACAAGATAGATGTTTTTGAATTAGCTTATATGCATAAATCAAGAAGAAATGTTAAATATATATGAAAATGTGGGAGGGATGCATTTTAATAAAATTGTGTTACTTAAGGTCCAACGCGGATAATATCTTGTGCAAATATAAGAATGTGATATGTGATGTTTGCGGCATTTCATATGAACTTTTGTGTATTTTGGGGTACGATCGTTTGAGTTCCCGAATATGATTTGAATTTGATAAGATGCGCTTTAATAAAACCTACGAGTCATGATTCAGAACAGATAATATCCTACTTCTCTCGATTACACTTAGTTTATGAGCTCTCTTTTGTTTTTAGAAAATAGACTTGAGTAAAGTTTAACATAAAATTGTAGAATTTAACACTTTATATGCACTAAAAGTAACAAATTCTACTTATACTATGCTCATATTTTCAAACTTGACATAATTGGTTCGTACCAGAGATAAAAATTAATTCTCTCCATTAACAAATCCTATTGAGAAAGTATAATTTAACATACAAAATTTCAAACCTAACTCCATTTATTGAATTATGCTTTAATTTGTAATTTAACATTGTATCTGTATCAAGACGACATGAGTGATAAAAGAAGATAGATCCATAAATTTATCACATTACTTTTTTATGTGATTTCAGTGACTATGAAAATCCACTTTCATGAAATTAATAATATAACATTTCATAATGTTTGAAATATGATTTATAGAGAAAAATAATTTAAATATGGAGAATCAATTTGGAACTAAGATACCAAGCTCAAAGACCACATGGTGGAATTTTTCTTGATTTATTCGCTAAAACTTTTATTTTTGTTGATTTTTTAGCTTGAGAGTATAATAAAAGGTAAGTTTCAAAACTTTTATAAAATTTCGTTTTTATTAATGATTAAAAAAATATTAGAGCGAGTAGTTGGAGAGTTGGCCGCGTAAAATCCTATGCGTCAAGAATGAAAGTGCAATTATAAATTTTTGCCTAAAATGATCATTTTCTCCCTAACTAATATTATTTATCATATGCTAATATGCATGATGATTGCTATAATTTAAATAATTTATATATAATTTTTTTAACCTTATGAAGATATGCATATAAAATAGTTGTATGAGTATCTAAATTAACTTAGTATAATAATTTAATATTTAATTATGTAAACGTGTTTGTATATATATGTATGAAGTTACTCGCTGTCTAATCATACAGATATAATTTGTAAGTCGTCATCTAAGTAGGCCGGCCCTTTTAACGTGTAACTGGTTCAGGCCCATCCAATTGAAATTCAAGAGGCCCAATCTGATCTTATGCAGGATCTCTTTAAATTGCTACTATTTGCAACAAAAAAAAACAATGATTATTTTACAGCTTTTTATATTTATAATAATAAAAAATATTCTTATTCGTTAAAAAAACAGTAATAAGAAACAAAATATTATTTTTCGTTAAAATTATTCATTGATCCGCCTGCAGGTCATGGTATAAAGAAAGATGATAAAATATAATATATACTATATACCTGTGCCAATACAAGTAGAATTTACTGAACGCTCGGAGGAAACTCGAAATTTAATAGCATATATGATCTTAATATATGATTTTAGATAAGCTTTTGGGTCCTGTTTGGTTCGAGAATATATCTTCAGGAATAGCGTCATTTAACCAGGTGAATATCTTTTATTCCCTCGCACACATCTCGAAGTGGCAGTATCCTATTTTCGCTCGCCGTTTGGTTCGTCGTGAATATCGGAAGTTGAAAAGCCATTGTAAAAGACCTTGTTAAGCTATTTCCATGCAACTTTCCGGTTGTTGTCTCCTAGCTAGCTCTCCATTTCTCGGCGGTCTACTGAAGCGAGATAGAGCGGAGGCGGTGGCGGTAGGACGTCTTCTTCAGTTCTTTTTCAGGTGAGACGCCGGCAATCATCTCATCCCATTTGGTTCTTTACCATGTCACCCTTTCGTCGTTGTGATTTCTCCGTTTCGTTTGTCTGGTTTCGTGTGTGTTACTACTTGCGCAAAGAACCAAAAATCTCTCCGTTTCTCCGTTTTCTGAGTGATGTCGACGATACTTCTTTAAGAAGGGTACTTCGTCGATGATGTATCCGTCCAGTGAGACACAGGATGTGTCGGAGTGCCATTGTGAAGATTTCTGCGCCTTGAGGACGTCGTGGACTGATACAAATCCGGGGAGGCAATTTTGTGGATGTCCCCATTATGACGTCGGTAACATTATCCTCCGTCGATCCGTTAGTCGTAGGTTTTCTTGTACTAATATATTTTGCTCCAACAGAAGGCATCTCCTCATGGTGCTTGTGGCTTCTTCAAATGGTGTGATCCGCCAATAGAGCATCGTGGTGCCGTGGTGATAGCAAAGGTGCTGAAGAAGTGTGACAAGTTGGAAGACTATGTTAGTCGGCTGAAGCGAGAGAGAGTTGTGTACTTCATCGTCGGGGTGGTGTTGACCTTGGTGTTAACTAAGTTCGTATAAGGATTGTTGAAGTCGTAGAACATGTTGCCCATTTTTTGAGTTGGTTCGTATTGTATGATGTAGTTGGGCATTCTTGTGTCAAGTATGTCTTTTGGTACTTTCTAGCGACTTTGTTATGTTGACATGAAGACGAATGTGTTGTCTTTTGTATGAACTACGTTCTATTTCAGATGTTATGCAAATGTCTTCTGTATGAACTACATTCCATTCAAGTTATGCACTTTGCATAAAATGTTCTTTCAAGTTATGCACATTCCATTGTTATGCAAATGTTCTTTACTGATGCTTCAATTTGCTTTTAAATTGATGAATTATCATATGCCAATGTAGACATAGTTCATTGAGTACACGATTGCTAGCCAATGTGTGAAGGCATCTTATATGCTTCTGGTGCATTGCTTGGCATGTAATTAAGCACACTATCACATTCGAAGACATTTGAAAATATTATTACATATAACAAACGTCAATTGAGCACAATGTCAATTAAGCATGCGAAGTTTTATTACAAACTTGCTAAAGCATACGAATGTCAATAAAGCAAATACCGCGTACATTACACCATTCATAATGTCAAGCACCTAAACACACATGATATGCAATCCCCTAACGAAGTGCAAATGCATTCCATATCAAGTAGGCTAGCATGCGAACCGTTCCACTGAACTCCATCGCCCTGTTCATGCACAACGACAAATAATTGTGAGGTGAGTACGATACTGGTTGACACTTATACAAGATAGCATAATGGTTGAATATGCAAAGACAGTTTAATTAATTTAAAACAATTGTATGAATTTGTCAAAATGTATTACTTGCATACATGAAGTACACTCGACACCCGCACCTCATCCAGAATGGCATGTTATGCATCATGAACTGCAAAGATTAAGCAGGCGTGAGCATTCCAATTTTAATTTATAACACCCTTACACATCACAGGATGAATATCTACTTTTTCCTACGTCTTCTTACCTCGCCGATTCATGTGAGCATTCCAAAGTTTTACAGTAATGTCACTACAAAGCTGCTCACCCCTTCTGCTCTCTTCAGTTCCCATATTCGCATTTTCAGTCGATTCGTTGAGATTGACATTGTTGGCATCGTCCGGTTGTAACCGTGGTCCTGTAAAGTATTCATCGCTTCCTTGGTAACGCTTGATGAAATTGTGTAGGATGCAACAGGCAAGAACTATGCGTTCTTGTGTCCCTATCGAAAAATGAGTCATTGTCCGTAGAATACTAAAGCTCGACTTCAAAATACCGAATGTCTTCTCAACGTAATTTTGAAGTTGCGTATGTTTATGATTGTATAACTCTTTCGGATGCTCATATGACCGTTGCCGATTATTGTACTCTGACAAATTATATTTCACACCTCTATAAGGAGCTAAGAACTTCTCCGTGTTGGCATATCCTGAGTCCTCCAGGAAGAATTTACCTACAAGTATTTCTCGAAAATTAACGTCCTATTCATCATTGAACAAGCAACGATTAACTAGGAACCATACCTTCGGGAACATGGAACGCAGCATTTTCAACGCACCAACACAGCACTCTCATATCAGCGGTGGAGCCCTCCCAACCAGTGCAGACGTAGAGAAAAGAATGGTCAAAGGACGTTGCTGCCATCACATTTTGAGATATGAATCCCTTGCGATTTCTGTAACGAGCCTGGTCCTCTTTACGGACCATCGTAGGTACATGAGTTCCATCCACTGCTCCAAGTGCATTCTACAACACACGTGAAATTGTCAAATTGCCTAGATGGAAATGTGAAATGGAGAATAAATGGCCACAAACCAAAAAAATGTATCACTTACTTTAAAAAAGGGAAGAATTGGCCACTACGAAGAATTCGTGGATGCACATCTTCAAGTCCATTCGGAAGGGTTATGAACTCCTTAGAAAGAGAGCATATCCCTTCGAGCACAATATTGAAATAGCGAGATACAGTCTCGCCTGAATGCTGGAATTCCTCCGTCAAGTTCCTATTAGTCATGTTGTGTTCCAAACAATATAAAAAGAAGGCTAGCTGCTCGCACGAACTGACATTGTGAGTGCTGTGTATGATATCTCTCGATGTGAGTAGTTCCTCTAACTTAAGGAACATTTTAGGAGACATTCGGTATAGGTCGTAACACCATTGATGATGGCCTTTTAGTATGTCTAAGATGGGTTCATGTCTAGTGAATGGGCGAGTCCTGCACGAGACCCTCTCAATTGTGTCCCGAATGCGTACTTCCATCACACCAGTAGTCGTCATGATTCTTATAATATCTTCATGTATTCTCTCCTCCTCGATCAAGAGTTGAATGAACGTGCGTTTACTCATCTTTAATCATCATGAGTAACATGTAAAAACTATAATGATGACATAAAGTGCACAACTATAGAGAGTGGCAAAGTATGTAGCAACACAAATATAATGGATAAAAACATGTAATAACTGATTCGCAATAGTAGAGAGCCATTGTAGTAATGCAACACAAAAGGTTTCCACAAGTTGTACCCAATGTACCAAGACCATAAACAACACAACATAATGTTAAAAAGCGCCTACATCCCACTAACAAAGAAGTGCGCAGTGGAGCAGCTACTAACAAAAGCTTTAGGGGGAACAAGAAGCTCCCGCTGAAGTCGAACCACCGACTGATGATGTACGGAAGCTGAATCCCATTGTAGTGCCGGAATAAGGCCTTGCTGGAAGATCAGGTCCTAATACACTCGTAGGAATGAAGGAACTACGAACAAAAAAAGCCGTGACACTTGTACAAAAAAGGGAAGGGGATGAGACAAAGGGAGTGGGAAAAGTTGTGTTCGAAGCAAATGACGAACCAAATATGTTCAGTGGGGTTGCCGCGGATGATGCTCTAAACACGTCAGTTGGTATTGAGTGAGAGACGCCAACACTCAAAGTCAAGCTCGTGCACTCGAAGAAGTTGGAAGACTATCTGGTTGGAGCCCTCTTCCTTCTGTACGCCTCGAGCTGTTCCATAAGCCATGGCTCCAACATGTCATCCTCGCAAGTCATGAAGGCCAAACAATTACTTTCATCCTTGAATGCCTCCATCATGGCCATCTTGAATTCAAGAGTGCAATCTGTAACCTTCTGACGCAATTTGGCCCAGCATTCAGTCCTTGTGTATGGGTTGGCATCCTTCTCCCGTTTCAGTGCCTCATCCAACAACACGAGATGCTTCTTCCCTTGTTGTGTTAGTTCTTTCATCAGTTCAACCGTTTCATTATTGTTAGACCTACCTTACGTGCTTTCTTTCCACTGAATCTAGCCCTTTTTGCCGCAGTCGGGAGAGGGGACACATTGCTAAAAGGATCGTCGAACACAGGTGCATCTGATGGACTATCGTACGTGCCTTCGTTGCCTGTGCCCCCACCTGTTGCCTCGTTGCTAGTCGGTCCATGGAAGAACTGCAAGGCATCGAAAGTTATGTCAATATCATCCGCGTCTATATCCTCAAAATTGGCATTGTCTTCAACGGGCCTATCAGACATTGTAGTCGCAAATGCTCGGACCCCCGTGGCAGTGTTAGTCGAGGATATAAATTGCAATTCATCCAAGAGTGGGAAGGGCTTGTCCTTAATCCTCGCATACTCCTTGTTTGCCTACACAATGAAAAAGTCCATTCGTCAGTAAAGAATGAAAACCTTGGGGTGATGTATCGATGTGTAAGTACTTATCAATATGACCTCATCCCACATTTTGTCCTCGCCGGGTGTGGGAACTTTTTTCTCGTGATCCCAACCCTAACCACTTTTGTTAAGCAGGCCTTGGTACAATTGGTAGGTCTTCTTCAAATTCTTCATTCTATTCTTCAAATTTTCCATGTCATAACCCTTCTTCGTGGTTTCATTGAACCTGAGAACCATGCACTTCCAACTGTCCGTTGAGAAGACACAGATTTTCTTATGATTCCCATCAAAGTGTTCTACTTTCAAAAGACCGACTAGAACTTCATCGAGATCGTCATTCCAGTTGGCTAGTCGCTTCTTTCTTAGCGTCCCATCTTTGTTTCTAGACGCAATTTCTTGAGACATTTGTGTGCGAACTGCTTACATAATTCACGCATTGATAGAAGTATGTTCAAAATAACGTAGAGAAAAAAATCTGTGATGTCAATCTAAACCTGCCTTGGAATCGTACTAATGCTAGGTCTTTTGTAAATAAAGAAAGTGTAATATAACAATCAATACTGCTATAGCAGCGAAACAAATTCATAATAATCATGGAATCCATCTAAGGCTACACATGGTGTGCGAAAAAAGTGAAACGAATCATCATAACGACGCAGCAAAGATGTGATCGTACCTCAAGCAAGAATAGAGTTCTTCAAGGGATCGACACGGCTAGATGTCTGCAGATCTACAAAGACGCACCCCCATTTTCAACACCAGATGCACACATACGACAACATCGCGCAAAGCAGTTAAGCCAAAGGAGGCAACCAAAAAGAAGTAGTGGACATGAAGGGAAAAAAGAAATATGCAAACTTACCACACGAAGTACGGCAAGATGTCGGCGATGCTTTAGTCCTTCGACGCCGATCCACAAGTTCTTCACCGGATCCCTTCACGCTGATGCCTTGCTGCACACTGCTGAAAAGGGGAGAAAAATTGCGATCGAAGCATGCAACGGCATAATGAGTAGAGATGACTTCAACGGAAATGTTCAAAACTTACCACGCCGATCCGCCGCTGCACGTCGAAGCCCTAGGAGTGGAAAAAATTGCGGTCGAATGTCGAAGACGTTGATGAAGTCTGCGCTGCACGCCAAACCCTAGCCCAAGTCGACGATTCCACGGTGCGATGCCCGTCCTATTCACGAACCAAAAAATAGATTACGCCCTATTCGGCCTCATCAGCCGAATACCCCAACCCGAAAACAATGCACCCGACAGGATTAAACATGCATCGAAACTTGCGCGGGCGATGTTGATGTTTATTCTTATTCCGATCAATGTTTGGCAATTTTTGGTCGATTAACCTTATATTCCGAGCTTTACTCGCGAACCAAACATGGCCTTGGAGATTTAAATTCTGCTTATAAACTAACAGTACCTTTTTTAAAAAAATTATTAACTGTTATACTATGAACTCTGTAACTAGAAAGAAATGAAGTATGATGATCACACCAAACTTTGCAAGCATCTTGTTGTCTTAAGCTGCGTTTGGAAATGAAATCGTAGTTCCTCCTAAGTTCTCAGTGAATAATTGAATTGATAGATGAGTTCGATGTGTATTTGGATGGAGTGGAGCGTAACGACGAGGAATCAGGAAGTTGATATGATAAGAAAAAGTTAACGTGATAGAGTGAATTTTTGTAGAATTTGAATTAAAAATTATTATTATTATTTTATTAAATAATTAAAATATAAATATAAAGTTTTGTATGAAAAAGCTTTTGTTAAAAATATATTATTTAAATAGAAAAATCATTTTTAAAATAAATTATATTTAATAAAATATTAATATTTTTTTATAAAATAATAAGTAATAAATTATAATATATTAATCCTTTATTATAATTATTAAATAAATTATTTTATATAAGCAAGATAAAAAATGAAAAAATAGTAAAAGAAAAAAATGGTGAAAAGTTAAAAAAGAAACGGTCAAACAAAAAAACAAAAAACATCAAGACGGTAGAACTAGGATCACGTGAACTTAATTTCACTTCAAAAAGAGTGGCTTGATTTCACTTTGAAAACCGTGCCACACTTTGATGTTTGGAGAATCAAGATGGAATCAAGGCCTAATTCCAACTTGATTCCAATTCCAAACGGCCCCTTAACGGGAACCAGAGGAACGAACAAAAGAAGCTGCCACTGCTCTTCTAGGCCTGAGAAGATTAAACGTATATAGCCGAAGGACCCGTTTGAAAACATAATCAGAGTGAAATCGGAGGCTGATTCCATCTTATTCTACCAAACACTAAGTAGCAACATGATTCTCGAGACGAAATCATGTTGCATTTATTAAGGTGGAAGAGGATCATGTCTCTAGTTCCATCATGCTGGTTCCACCAATCAGCTTGTTGTTCCACTTTTTTTTTCTTTTTTGGGGATTAAGGTGACCTTTTTTATTTGGCAAATTCTATTTTTTTTCTTTTATTGTTTCTTTTTTATATTTCCTACATAAAATAATTTATTTATTACATATAAAATATTTCTAATAATCATTAATATAATATTATTTATTATTTCATTAAAAAGTTTAATATTTTCGTTAAATATAAATTATTTAAAAATTATTTTTACATTTAAATAATATATTTTTTAACAAAAATTTTTGACACAATTTTAAATTTTATTTTATTAATAATAAAATTATACTTTATATTTAAATAACTAATTTTAATTCAAAATTCATCAAAAATTAATCTATCACATTTACTTCTTTTTTTATCACATCAACTTTTTATTTCTCATCATTATGTTTCACTCCATCCAAATATAATTTGAACTAATCTATCAATTCAATTATTCACTAAAAAATTAGTAGAAACGTAGATCCCATTTTCAAACGCAACGAAAGGATTTGCAGTTTGCACGTACCCAGCTGGAAAACATGAGGAGCCAGCCATGCATTCAATTTAGTGTTATGAAATAATATATGCATTACAAATAGAGAAAAATAAAGGTTATGTTTAATATAGATATGGATGGCTCCTCCCAGGCTCCCACATATGAGGTTTAGTTTCTTTTATTGCGTTAATAAACGAGTTTACTGAAAATTCTGAATGGATCGCTGCCTTTTCATTATCCTGAAGACTATTCATCAAAGGAAATAGAGCTACAGGAGTGCTTTTCCAAACTGTGGTAATTAACTTGAAGTAATTCTACTTTACACATATTTACTGCTGAAAAAAAACAAATCATAACGATTTGTTAGATGCATGTTCGTACCTTCTGCCTCATTATTCTCTGCCCTGCATTTTTTTTAAACTCGTAGTGCCAGCCAGGAAACTGGAATTTAGCATAAATTTCCTGCAGCAGTCTACTAATTGCATCTTGAATGCTGAACTCACAGGTCGAGTTATGTCATAAAGTTTTAATAGTGCGTCTAGAGGCAGTCTGTCACAGTAAATTCTGCATCTTGTTCTTGGTTCAATAGCATGTGGCTGTATGTCAAAATTAAATGTCACTTCGTGTGGACCTTTATTATATTAAAAAGTCTGGTGAACGAGGTCAAGGCATATCTACGATATCTTGAGTAAGACTCCTAGTACAGGTATAATATATACATAAAAGATGCAACAAAAGCTTTAATGCTTATCATTATACTAATCAAACTTTACACTAGAGAGTTCCAAGGTAAAATTTCACAAACGTATACGTGCTAACTGCTATGTCGTTTTGAATTTCATCAGAATAAGCTGTTTGAATTGCAAACCCGAGTGATCAATAACATTAGGGTTGCTTATATACCATATATATATGATGCTTATGTATAGCAGAAACTGCAAGGGACCTGTTCATATATTTGGTTAGCCTAACCTTATATTCATTTCTAATATGGCGATTATTCTATATAATCTCAAGAGCGAGTATCAACCGTATAAGTTACCAACAATAATGAAAGGAACGTAGGAGTTTGTCGCTAGGCTTTCATATCTAGGACAGTTTAAACTTTAAACCAAAGGAGACGAGAGATACAGTGAGGCATGGACTGTAAAGTGACCTACAATGAATGAAAGATTCCATGGTAACAATCTCCCCATCCAGTGATTTAGAAAGCCTTCTCCTTTTTCGTCTTGATTGATTTCCGGGAAGATTATAGTCAAAATCTAGTTACTAAAGCTTTTTGCAGTAGGAGCAAGAGCAGTGGAAGCTGAGAAGAACAGAGAACTGCATGCACATTGCGAGTGCATTTATGCTACCAATGTGCACAGAGGAACTCTTGGGTAGGTGGCTACATTGTTCCCAAACACTTTATGAAGCTTTGCAGAGGAGCTGTCATCATTAAAAGCAAGGTCTGACTTTGAACTAGGAAAGACAAGTTTTTCTTCCTGCAGCCTCTCAATTGTGATTTGTGATGGCAAACACCACAATTAACCCATCCAAGTAATTAAGAAAACATGTGGCGTGTGGAGCTTCAATCAGCTTAAATACACAGAATCAATTCAATAGCGATAGTACGTGCTATGTATAAAGATGGATTACGTCTATCGAGCATATTGAAGAACCTATCTACGTACGCACATGAATATGATGCATGAAAAAAAAAAAAGAAGATGCAATAGAATTTAGTGGCACCAAGAAAATTATCACTATACTTCATACGTGCAAGGTATGCATTTACTACATTAAATGCACCCGCCTGCAACATACCAACTAACCATTTACTCCTCACTCTCTCTCCCCCCTTGCCCACTGTCATGTTTGTGAGTTGATGTGTGCAGGGTCCATGAATACATGCTCCATTTTCGTGTGTATATATGCCATGTCGTTCTTCACATCAAACTAAGAGTCTTCCATTTCTTTGCTGCCCTTCTTCGGACATTGTTGCTAGGGATGGAGATCGAGAAGAAAGGAAGGCCTCTGTTGCTATGCCTTCTCTTACTAGGGTCACTCTCTGCGTATGTTGTCACCCCGGTCATGAGCAGGACCATTGACGGTGCAGGTGACCTTGGCGAGCAGAAGAACTACTACCCTCCTGATCATGCTCATCACGGGAGTTCCCCTGGACGTAAGCATTGCTTCTTTTCTTACCCTTTTCACTTTTATTTTAAAGCTCATGAAATATTAGAGATTTAAACCTAGTCCGAATAGAGCGCATGACTGATCAGGCTGCGTTGCATGATGCAGGCGCCCACACTCCCAGTTGCCCCACTCCCTCACAAGGCGGCGGCCGCAGCGGAGCTGCACCAACTTACAGGCCACCCGCACCTTCCCATGGCGGCGGCGGGTACTATAATCCACCTTCCACTCCAAGCGTCACGACCCCTCCGACGGGACCTGTCACACCGATCACTCCAAGCCCTCTCGTCCCTCTCGTGCCACCGTCTCCGGCGACTCCAATCTTTCCGGTGTTCCCTACGCCTCCTGGCGTGCCATTTGACCCTAACAGCCTTCCCTTCACCTGCGAGTAAGCCATTCATCAGCAATGTGGTTCTTTTATCATGAAACATTTTTGTTTGATCATGCAATGCATGCAGCTTCTGGAGGACGCATCCAGGTCTCATATGGAGCTTGTTCGGCTACTGGTGCAACATAGGCCAACTCTTCGGACCAGTAGCTACGTCCCTTTTAGGGAGTAATATGAATGTGCTCGACGCACTGTCGAAGCCTCGCACCGACGGATTCGGGGCGCTCTACAGGGAAGGCACGGCGTCCTTGCTGAACTCCATGGCGAGCAGGACGTTCGTCTACACACCACAGCAAGTCAGGAACGCGTTCACCGCCGCTCTCGTCTCCGATGGCGCAGCCGCCACTCAAGCCCAGGTCTTCAGGAAGGCCAACGAAGGCCACACCAAGCACACCTAATTAGTTCGCCTGCTCACCAGCAGCATACACCATTCATGTTCTTTAAAGTTCCCTCACGTCCCTTTCCATCGTTGCATGCAGTTAGTATAAATTAGCGTTAGGTTTGTCATGGGGTTTGGGTGGTGTGCTGGCGCTACCACTCAATGATATGTTTGTCTCATTATGTTTCAGGTTTCCTGACGTGAGTCCTATGGCCTACAGGAAGCATTCTATATCGCTTCCGACACATCGACTATATGGTAGTGTCATTAATTTAACCTGTGAAAAATGAAGAATGCCATCTAGTTCTGAATCCAGTATGCCTATATATATTCAACTGGCAAAATGAAGTCCAGCTTCTGGTCTGCAGTAAATTTGGTTGTTCATGACTCAGCATTTACTCACTGGTAAGATGAAATAGGGAAGAGAATTATTAATGGACTTACAGGGAAGTCCCATATCAATTCCTGCATTCATGAAAAAAAGTGGCTCTCAGAATCTGAAATACACAGGCAGCATAAATGAACCTAACTTCAAGTGGACCCGTGCGTTCAAATCCATGAGCATTAATTAAACTAGACTAATTTTCCATCACTTACTATAAATTGTAACTCTCACACTTCCATTCATTCATTCAAGTCGAAACAAATCAACGTCACAATACCATTTTCTGATTGCTAATGAAGTCTGCCCTAGGATCTGGTATTTCCGAAGCAAATTTCTAAGAGAAATATGGCAGACATGTTATCTGTGCTGAAAAAATCTTTGCAAAGTTATGAAGCATGACAGACATACATCACTGCTCTCATTCAATTCTATTGTTTACAGCAAAACCGAAAGAAAAAAAAAAAGAAACAGATGATTTCTAAAGAATAAGACCAAGGAAGTTAGTAGAGCAACAATAGGATTTTCATATCATATTATAAAGACAGGCAATTTCGAAAATTTGAAGAGGCACGCCATGGCCACCTTACAAGCATTGGGAATTGCCAGAAGTTAGGTGTCTAGATTTTGGGTCAGGTCTCAAGTACAAGTTAGAGATCTTGTTCAATTATACTCTGAGGAGATCTTGCAAAATAGTGTGATGTACAAAAACTAGAGGAATTGGGAAACTTAATTCTCAAGCTATACAATTCTATATTGAACTTTAGTTTCAAATGTCTAATCGAATTTTATGGAAATAAACAACAAACGACCGAAGTTTTCCTCAGGGAAACAGAAAGAAGTGGTGACTGAATGTGTGGGTAATTGTAGGGAAGTTTGTACATGACGACGTGATCAGTTTCGCATGCAGTAAATAAACATCAGAGCTATTGTAAGCAATGTAAGACTCGGCCCGGCCCGATTAAAATGGTCATGCGATTGATCCGCTTTAATCCGATCAGAAAGTCGGATTCAACCGGCTGATCCGACGGGTTTGATCGATCCGGACGGATCAAAATTATAAAATATATAAAAAAATAAATAACAACAACAACAAAGTCTTATCCCACTAGGTGAACTCGGCTACATGGATCATACGACGCATTGATCCATGTTCATGAGATTCGACAGGATTTTACGCTGGTTGTCGGGCCAAACACAACCCTCTTCTTTATCCGGACTTGGGACCGGCTATAAAATATAAAAAAAATAAAATATATAATTTCTTTAAAAATTTATTATTTATATATATCTTTATTTGAAAATTATGTTTTAACATTCTTCATTATCATATATATAATATTTCATCAATATTTTTATTTTTTATAATTATCTCACAAGATTTTTTTTAGAAATTATTTTATTGATGATTCAATTAATGCTTACTTTATTAGATTATTTGATTTGAATATTTTATTATATTATATTTTGTATTTTCTGTTAAATAAGATATTACATATTAATAATATTATAATGATCATCTTAACTTATTTTATTTTTATTACTTTATATTACTCGGACCGATCATTCGGTTCGACCCAGTCCGACCAGTCCGACTTGACCCGTTAGGCAATCCGGGTCGATGTCCGGGTCGGATCTTACAATATTGATTGTAAGGTTAATTATATAAGGCGCATATAACGTGATCAGTTTCACAGAGTAAACATCAGAGCCATTGTAAGGTTAATTATATAAGGGAGACATGAAGACGCCAGGAAGCATTTCTTTAATCCCCCAATCGTCGAAATATGGATTAAGATTAAGAGATGAATATTTAATTCGATCGGGCCGATGTTTTACAGGTTTATTTATTTTTCAATTTTAATGGATTAAAAATTATCTGTCGTAATCCAATTGAGTTAGAGAACTCTTCTCCTGAATTAACTAAACCAAGCAGTCTGCTACCTTCCCACTCCTCACAAGTAAAGTAATCCTTCAAAGCTAGCTACACAATTTGTGCATTAGTAATAACTTTGGTGTAACTTTGTGGATACTCCGGAACTCGTAACTAAGAAAGATACATGTGATTTTATTTATAATCTTAGGCGATATATTGGATTTATTCATATGTATTTCTACCTCATTTCTAGCAGTATGGTACTCAATAATTTATTTTGTTGATAAATTATCTGTTCCTAAAAAAAACATTTCTATTGTTAGTCGCATACATTACGGACCAGAAATGAAGGCGCCTTAATTATTCTTAGGATAAATAATAATACGATAAAAATAATAATAAAATCTAATGCAAAGGTGTGTTCCACACACGTGTGTCGCCCCTAATGACTGGTCTCTGTTCTCCGTCCATGGTCTCCTTAATTCCCTCTCCTTTCTCCTCCATTTTGGCAACAACGTATTAATATATATACTGCGCCCTCCCCGTCGCGATTGACACTCTAACGTCTCTTCACACCTCGCCAAGTTGCTGCCTCCTCCTCGTAAGTTTCTCTCCTTCTCCGCTCGATTAAACATTCCTATTGCACCGTTTGAATGATGTAATGAATCCGTCGTTCGGTACGGATTGGCTTACATTTCTTTCAAGTTGCTGTTTGATTCCAGGAAGTTATTCCCGAGAGGGCATTGCCGTCTCATTGCTATCTGCGTTTGGTTTGCCGCTGATGTCGAAAGTTGAAGTGAATTGTGTCATGCGGGCGTGGCACGTGTTTGATGGATTGTCTCAAGGATTAAGTGTTGATTTGCTCGGGGGTTCCGTTAATGGTTTTAGCGACTTAACTTAAGTAGTGATCAAAACTTTCAATAAGGTTTCTTGTAAAAACATGGTCGTCGCTTTTGTTTATTGTCTCCTTCAGGAAAAAAATGTGCAAAAAATTTTAATTCAATTTCCTCCGACTAAAAAGTTCTTATATTTGCTGAGTTTATACTATGATTTGGTATTTGGAGAGGGAAAACGAAAAGGCAGCGTAGTTGTTTGCTTTTCTTAAAAGTGTAGTTGGTTGTTCATGACTCATGAGCATTGTCATTTGGATATTAGATAGTTCCTGATATTTTTCGCATTGAATTATTTTGTTGCGTGCCATATATTAATGCAATCAGGAAAGTTCATCCTTTTTATCTCTGAATGGGAATATACTGATTTATCCAGTTTCATTTACTTCATATGGTTCATTACCGTGAATATAAAAGTAAAGGACCTCTTATTGATGATAGGTGTTTGATTCTCTCTTACTTTATACCGACTTGTTCACAAGATGTAGTTCCCTTTTCTACGTTTGTTCTAAGTATTAATCAAGATATTTTTATTGATCAACAATGTTAACATTTGTTTTTCATTTCAGTGTAACTTTTTTGGTTAAAGAAAAGGAAACATCGATGACAATATACAAGCCAAGAAACATTCTTATGACAGGGGCGGCTGGCTTCATTGCATCCCATGTTGCAAATCGTCTCATCAGAAGCTACCCGGACTACAAAATTGTGGTCCTTGACAAGCTTGACTACTGCTCCAACCTGAAGAACCTCGATCCATCTAGTTCTTCTCCCAATTTTAAGTTCTTCAAGGGTGACATAGCTAGTGCTGACCTTGTCAACCACCTCCTGATCACTGAGTCAATAGATACCATCATGCACTTTGCAGCCCAAACTCATGTTGATAATTCTTTTGGCAATTCATTTGAGTTCACAAAAAACAACATCTATGGAACCCATGTTCTCCTCGAGGCATGCAAGGTCACTGGCCAGATTAGGAGGTTTATCCATGTTAGTACTGATGAGGTCTATGGAGAAACTGATGAGGATGCTGTGGTTGGAAACCATGAGGCATCTCAGCTCCTGCCAACTAACCCATACTCAGCCACCAAAGCTGGGGCGGAGATGCTTGTCATGGCTTATGGAAGGTCATATGGGTTACCTGTGATTACCACTCGAGGTAACAATGTCTATGGGCCTAATCAGTTTCCAGAAAAATTGATTCCAAAATTTATTCTTTTGGCCATGAGAGGGCAATCCCTTCCCATCCACGGTGATGGATGTAATGTTAGAAGCTATTTGTACTGTGAGGATGTTGCTGAAGCTTTTGAAGTCATCCTTCACAAAGGAGAAGTTGGGCATGTTTATAACATTGGTACAAAGAAAGAAAGGAGGGTGATTGACGTTGCAAATGACATTTGCCAGCTTTTTGGCTTGGATCCAGAGAAATCCATTAAGTTTGTAGAGAACAGGCCCTTCAATGACCAGCGATATTTTTTGGATGATCAGAAACTGAAGAATTTAGGATGGTCCGAGTGCACCAGATGGGAAGATGGGCTAAAGAAGACGATGGAGTGGTACACGAGCAATCCTGATTGGTGGGGTGATGTATCTGGAGCATTGATACCTCATCCACGTATGCTGATGATGCCTGATATTGAAAAACATAATGATGGTGCTGAAAAGATCAAGCCCGTGGTTCGCCAGCCAACTAGCCCTCATAGTCAGGACAGGATGGTTGTTCCTTCTCCTAGGGGCAGCAGTTCGCCAAAGAAGCGAAGTTTGAATTTCCTGATTTATGGTCGAACTGGGTGGATTGGGGGCCTTCTTGGGAAAATATGTGAGAAGCAGGGCATATCATTTGAATATGGCAGAGGACGTCTAGAAGACCGTTCCCAGCTTGCACTAGATATTCAAAATGTCAAGCCCACTCATGTGTTTAATGCTGCTGGTGTTACTGGTAGACCTAATGTTGACTGGTGTGAAACTCACAAGCCGGAGACAATATGCACAAACGTTGTGGGCACTCTGAATCTGGCAGATGTCTGTAGGGAGCATGGATTACTAATGATGAACTATGCTACTGGTTGCATATTTGAGTATGATGCTAACCATCCGAAAGGTTCAGGCATTGGATTCAAGGAGGAGGACAAACCAAACTTCACTGGTTCCTTTTATTCAAAAACAAAGGCTATGGTGAATTCTGGCTCTCTGATGATGAACATCGAATATTTCCCACTTTGATGCATTTTCTTTAAAAAGCTCTATATAACTTCTTGATGCATGCAGGTTGAAGATCTTTTGAATGAGTACGACAATGTCTGCAACCTGAGGGTTCGAATGCCAATATCTAGTGACCTGAACAACCCACGCAACTTCATTACGAAGATTACTCGTTACGACAAAGTTGTGAACGTTCCTAACAGCATGACAATTCTAGATGAACTCCTGCCCATATCAGTTGAGATGGCAAAAAGAAACTTCAGGGGCATTTGGAACTTCACAAACCCGGGTGTGGTGAGCCACAATGAGATCCTTGAGATGTACAAGACCTATATTGATCCTAGCTTTAACTGGATTAATTTTACTCTGGAAGAACAGACCAAGGTCATTGTTGCACCTCGGAGCAATAATGAAATGGATGCTTCAAAGTTGAAGCAAGAATTTCCAACACTGTTATCGATCAAAGAATCTCTTATCAAGTTTGTATTTGAGCCAAACAAGAAGGCTCTTTCTCGTTGAGAATGTCCTTAGAGCTTAAAATTACCCTAGGCACCGTAGAAGGAAGTAGGGTCCTCGTGTTCATTAATTTTCTACTGATTTCAACCATCATTCATATACTATCATCACACAAGTTATGTGATGACAGTAGGTAAGTCGTGTAGGCAGTGTGAAGCCCCAAACATGTTTCGCTTTTTTTTAGGGTATATGTTCTGCCTTTTAGTTGTTAACAGTGGTGATTTTTTACCATCTGGACTCATGTCCAGTTCAGAGAATGTAATTCTGTACAATATAAGCTCTCAAAAAAAGTTCTGTACAATATAATACATAAAACCAATTTGGCTGAAGACAAAAGCTACTCCCATCCTTCTGAACTGTGTTATTACTGTCTAACATAATGTGGGGAGCCTGTGATCATCTCTCTACTTTACAGGAATCAAATTTAATTTCTCATCTCTATGGGAACCCGACGATCCGACTTTATCCGACCTAGTTTGGATAGGGTTAGATCGGTGCTTGGATCGGACCTGACCCGTCCCGAAAATCTAACCCATACCCAAATTGGCCAGACCGATGACCTAATTTTTTTTATTTTTTTATTTTTATTTAAACTTAGGCCTATATTTATTTTAAAATTTTAAAAAATGAAATAAAATATTTAAAATACATAAATAATATTTAAATAGTTAGAAAAACTTATTTTGTGCTTTAAATAAATATTAAATAAATATTTTTTATATTAAATAAATAAAAAAATAGTAAGAAAAAAAGGAAAATTGGGTGGTCGAGTAACCCGACCACCCGACTCGGATTGGGTTGGGTCGGATTTGACCCCAAGGGGGATTTGACCCGACCTGATTCATATATTTAGGATACCAAGAAATCACATAACTATGATTTACCGAAGAATATGTCATTCGCTTGATGAGAAATAAAAGGAATATCGAAAATTCGCGTGGCTGAAGCTGAAGCAACTACTTTCGAAGTATAAGTATCATATCAAATCCCATCAATCGAATCACTTAGATATTTGCACCTTATCGAAGTAAGGAACCATAATATATATGTTTGGAACAGATTCCATTTTGAGATATTTGAAAAAGCACTATCTCGTTTTATCATTTAATGAATGAATGAAGAATTTATTTCATTTCATTATATCAATCATAAGATTATTAGGAATAAATTTTAATATTTTTAAATATGTTAATAAACATGTTTAACTACGATTAATTATAGTTAATTAGAAGTTTAACACTAATTTTTAATAAAATAATATAACTGAACTTTTATTTCAACCAATAGGATTTCAAGTAGCTCAAGCAGGCAACTCACCAGCTACTTAGAAAATTTTTTTTTCCAAACCGTCATATGACGTGTTAAAAATCTGAACAAATATATAAATTAAAACATCTTACCCTCGTAGAAGAGAAAAATTGACAGAGGAAACTACCTAGCAGAATCGCCTGAGCAAATTTGCTAAGGTCGCTTAGTTAAGGTAGGGATTTTGATCCGAAATTGATCTTCATTTTCATATAATAATCTCTTCGTGGGTAAATCCTAAACTTTTGCATGGTTCATCCTCTCGACGTTAGCTTTCTATGACCACAAGAATCATATAAAAAGAATTTTGTAGAGAACATTATGAACCTAGCACCGTAGGTCGCTCACTTTGTCCTGAATCAAAGACAGATCCAACTTGTAAATTAGGATAAAGCGAAATATGATTTGAAACTTAGATATTTCAAGTAGACTTCACCAGGGTTCGGTGAGAAGTGAAATCATCCAATTTGGATGTGTAGATGTGGAGAAAGGAATTTTTCATTTCATAGTAATTCTTCTATTAGGTTTCAGGACATTGATATATCACGACTCAAATCGACTATTTTTGTTATAGAATTATAGAAGGGGTTAAATTTTCTAAATTTTATAAGTAAATACTACGGAAGTCTAGTTTCTATGAAAATTAGGATCTCATCAAATTGATAAGTATTGTTAAAAATATAAATTAATCATTCAGTATTACACAATCTGTCAAAACACAAACTCTTGATCAGATTGACTTGAATTTTATAACTTGATCATTTGGAATTAGTAAATGACATTTGGATGTTGGAAACCTTAGTAAGTCTAGTTTCTAATTTATCCAGAATCATAAGATTTTCTCATATGGTTAAGAATTTATGAATTATTTATTGAGAGTAACTCAGTCTGAAATTCTGAGACAACACCTATTTAAACTTTGAAAGATTGAATAGTTGAGAAATTTTAATTTGTTGTCGTATATTTATTATTCTCTATGCACAGTAAAAGTATATTTTTAGAAATAACATAAATATAAAATTGAATAAAATAAAAGGACCGAGGATTGTATAAACCTAAAGGAGATCTACCTATCGTTCTAGTGTTAAATTTATTATAAAATCATTTTAAAAAGTGCTATCAAAGTCTATCCATTAATTTACAAATCAACGAAGAATTCAGGTGTATGGATTCATTTTTAATTCACATATTTCTTGAATTTTAAAATAAATAAAATTAACAATACAAAATTTTGAAATTATTAAAATTAATAATAAAATTAGGAAAGTAAGTAAAAATCTATGCATATGAAAAACTTGCTCAACCCGAAGGCAGTAACTCCGAAAAATTGGAAGGTTGATGTTTTGGGAATAAGCAAAATTGCCCACTCAAATTAGAACCCTAAAAGAAATTGAGATTCTCGATCTGAACCATATATATATTTAAACAGTATTTCATAGTTTTATGCTTTCTCTTGCACCCTAATTATTTAATAATATTACTTAAAGTATTTTGGTAAAGTTGAATGCATGTTATTAATTAATCTATATTAAGAAATGAACATGAGAATAATTAGAATTACTTAATTGTGATTATATATATAATTAGTCAGATCGAAAATGTAAATTTTACAGCTTGATTTTAAACTTTTAAATAATGTTTATACTTTTTTTAAAGAGTTAAAGTAAGGTCTCAACCTAAAAAGGCGAAATCGTCCTTTTAGACCATTTTTAAAGAATATTACCGAAGTTTTTCTTCACAAATAAACCATATTTTTTTAACTTATTTTAGATGCGTATACTCAGCCTATTGTTTAACATAAATTATTATATCTAACTTACAAATAAAGAATTGTGATATATATACAGCTAGCTACATTTTTTTTCATGTTTATATATGCCCCTAAAACGGGCGGGCCGCACGGTACGTCACCGGCCCGCCCAAAAGTCGTGCCCGCCCGACCCGGCATGGACAGCCCGCGCACGGAAACATGGACCGTGTCGTGCCATTTCGTGTCGGATCGTCCTCCCGCACTATTAACACAACACCACCCGAGCACGGTGAACACGGATCTAGCACGACATGATCTGTTTTGGCATGGACACGGACCGCACATTATGTATAACACGATTCGCGTTGAAGTCACACGGTCCATATTATTTTGATTTGACAACATGATCACGAACCGAGTTCACGGACGCGTTATGAGTACAATATAGACGTGTTTAAATCAACACGGACCGTGTTGAACCCCCTCGTCACTTATAAAATGCAACTGAACTCCTCCCCTTTCTTCATCACTCTCATTATTTTTCCCTCATCTCTCTCATACTCTCACTCTCTCTCTCAATCTCATCTCCTCTCCTTTTCTTCTTCTTCAATTGGTTACATGACTGCATCCCTTCATTTCTCTCGATCTCATCTTCTCTCATTAAATAATTAAGGTATCATTTTCTCAATAGTCGTTCTTAGACTTATTTCGAGTGATACTATCTTTTCTCTTGAAATTGATCTAAATAGCGATTGTTGAGAATATGATACCATGATTACTCAATGAGAGTTTGAAAATTATAACTATATAATTATTATATAATAACAATTAAAGTAGTCGGTAGTCACTAAACTAAAGTCATATTATAATTTCATTTAAGTACTAGTTTACTTAGTATAATTTCGTTTAGTTATAACATAGTAATATAGTATATACTATTATAATATATAGTATCTTGGTTATAAGATAATTAAATACTAATTTACTTAATATAACCTAGTTATAACTTAGTATATAGTAATTAGTAAATTAGTACTTAACTATCTATACTAGATTACAAGTATACTAATATTACTAATATATATTTATTAAATACTTACCAATTAATTTTATGTATAAAGTTATAAGTTATAACATATTAGATATTACTTAGTACTCAATTGTTCATTTTACAAATTTATTTACTTAAATAATTATAAATTAATGACTTGATGTATTTGAAAATTTAACTATATAATTGTTTATATAATAATTAAAGTAGTCACTACTCACTAGACTCACTAGTCACTAAGTCATATATTATAGAATAATTAATAATACTAATTATATTATATAATAATCTAATAAGTAAATTAAAATTAAATAAGTTCATGAAAGGCAAAAAGAAAAACGGGCCGTCCAACCCGGCACGACTCGGCCCGACCGGCCCGGTCAGGCCGGGCCCAGATCGTGCCGGGATCCAAAATGGACCACGTGGCACGACATGGTCCGTTTTCAAAATGGGCCGTGTTGGCATAACACAGCCCGCAGCACGGCCAAACACGGGTTGACCGGGCCGACACGACCCGTTTGTCCATCTTTAGCCCGGAGCACCCCAAATTCCTCGTTCAACGACGCTTCCGCCGCAAGCCTGCAACTCGTGGCGTGAAGTTACATTAATTGATGATAGTAAATTTCCCATTGAAAACATTCAGTGACGTCGCTTGATTAGCGAAAGATGTCACAGTATATTTTGAGAGATTCAATCATGAATAGGTAATAAGTTGAGATAGGAAACACCAAGAGATTAGATAGCATGTAACCAATTTTTGTATAACTAATATACAATCGTCAAATCTCTATTGAATTTAATGTTAAGTTATTAAATTTAATCTCAATCATGTAATCATCATCTAACGATTCAGATTCATTGGATGCATATTGATTGTACAACTTTTGATTGCATATTACTTAAACCCAGGGTTGAAATTAAATTTAATAACTTAACATTAAATTTGTTAGGATTTTTACACGAGAGAAATTGTGCACCGCGAGAAAATCCGAGAAACCTAAGGTGACGCAAAATTTTATTAAATGGAAGAAACAGAAGAGGATTACAAGATCAGATTGTGTTCTCTTTGGACCCTAGGGATTTATATAGGTACTCTCTTTAATAGATGATAGAAATTACAGACCGACTGAGACTCTGAATTAATCCTCAAAAATAAGACACCCGTAGGGAAAATTTACTGAAGCGCCTAACTACATAGGAGGATAATTGAGTTCAGATTTAATGGAGGTTGAATCTCAACCATATAATCATGATCTAACGATCCTGATTTGTTGGTTACATATTGATTGTACAAAAGTTGGTTGCATGCTACCTAACCTTATATATAATTTGGCATGACTTTTCGAAAAGGATTATTTTAATAAATCTCTCTTAAACTATCACGATTTTTTCACTTTAATCATTCCGTCTACTTCTCTACTATCTTTTTTGTTAATTTTATTTTTTTCATTTATGAAAAGACTAAATTACCCCTCCCTCCATAACACATCAAATAATAGATATAAAAAAGGAAAAAAAATTGGGGGATGATAATTTAGTCTTTTCATAAATGACAATTTTTTTTTGTTTACCGCTTTAATCCTCCTAGCGATTTTTTAAAATTTTAAAATTTATTATTTCATATTTTTCTAGATGGAGGGATAATTTAGTTTTTTCATAAATGGAAAAAAGTAGAAGTAACGGAAAATGTAACATAACTAGACGAAAAGATTAAAGTGAAAAAATCATGATAGTTTAGGGATTAAAAAATAAGTTTGTATTTAAATGCGAAAAATCGTGATAGTTTATGAAAATAACCCTTTCGAAAATTAGGATGATTTTTTTTATTTTACTTTCAAATTTTCAGAATATATTATTTATGTTGTCAATTACAAAAGTGAAATTGTATCATTTTTTTCCGACGAAAAGGAGAAAATTTCAAGTCATGGTTGTAGGTATCATTCAACTTCAATTGATGTGAATGTTAGGTGGCATCACATTAACATTTTCTCTCTTCTCCACCTTAGCTTTTAAAAAATAAAAAAATACTCATCAACATTTTTCTTTCTCATCCACTCAAACTTAATTTTGTATCTATATGGTCATTGAACTTTTTAAAATTTTGAGACACAGTCATTCAACTTTTCAAAATTTCAATTACGATCATCATTAAAAACTTAAAATAAGAATGTAACTAATAAAATAAACTAAACTAAAGATACATAGATTGATCCAGGTCGATTTGGGCATGACCTAGTCGAGTCAAATCGTCCACTTTTTATATGCATTAGATACATAATATTATAATAAATAATATTATTAAATTTTGTAAATAAAAAAATTGAAAAAAAAATAAAATACATATTACATTTTTGCCCTAAAATTTGGACTCATAAAATTATGATTATATATATATAAATATATATATATATATTATTTTGCCCATCACTCCGTTAGATACCCCACTATGATTTCACGTGAGATTTCATCAAAGTTGAGCCTAATCATACTGGGCCATTTAGCGGATTATTGGATCATGCTCGACATCTAGTGGGGTGTTGAGCTAAATCATAATCATGATACTTTTTAATTTTTTTATATATTTAGATTTTTAATAATACATTATAATTATGATATATATATAAATAATTTTATTATATATGTAATAATCATACTATCATATATTATAATATTTTTATTTTATATAGGGCAAAAATGTAATATATATTTTATTTATTTATAGTTTTTAATAATATTAATTATTATAATATTATGTATGCAATGCACATAAAAAAAATTGGACCAATTGGGCCGTGTCCAAATCGTGATGGATAAATCTAAGTGCCTTTCATTTATTTAGTTATTATTATATTTTATATTTTATTATTATTTTAATTTTTTTATAATCGTGATTTAAATTTTTAATAATAATCGTGATTGAAATTTTGAAAATTTGACGCGGTGCTACTTAAGTACCGTGATTGAAATTTGATCATAATGTTACATAATTAAGTTGAGTTGCCAAGTAATCCTAAGTTGAACGACGATTGCCAAAATGAAGAAACTGTACAAATTTGTTGAGAGGAAGTATTTCTATTATTTAGATTATAAATCCATTCCATCCTGCACAGATGATCCGACACTATTCGAATCGGTTTGAGTCGAGTCGGATTGGAATACTCGACCCTATCAATCCGATTTTTTTTATTTAATTTTAAGCTTGTATTTGATTTAAATTTTATAAGAAATTAAAATGAAATATTTTAGTGAAAAAATAATATTAAATAGATAGAAAATTTATTTTATGCTTTTAAAACAATATTAAATAATATTTTTATATTAAACAAAATATAAAAAAGTAAGAAAAAATTAAACTAAAAAAATTGAATGATCGAGTAATCTGATCACTCGAACCGAATCGGATCGGATTGGATCGGATTAGACCCCCAATCCGACTCGACTCAACTAAATTTGATCGGGTCAAATTTGTTCACGATAATAAATAACATTCTTAAAATAATTATTTTGGATATATGAAAAGTTAAACTCAAAATTATATTTAAACGAAAGAAAACGCATTGATGTATAAAGACACGTTTTACTCGTCAGAACAAAAGAAATAATTTTGAACAATCAATTCATATGATTCTTCGAGCGGAAAAGTCCAATGACGGTCTTTCAAGTTGCTCTCCCAACAAAATAGTAATCACAACATTTTGTGCTCATCCTTACACATAAATGCCGACTTATATATGTCGCCATCTATATTTTTATTTATCAGATTAAAAATATGTAAAAAATAAATAAAATATATAAACTATTATTATTATAAAATTTCAATCTAACGATTAAAATGATAGGACAACGATGTTTAAAAGAGGGATACATCCATATATATAATGAAATGTGTCCCTTTTTAATGTATATGTATATTACTAAATAATAGCTGCATGCCTTGGAGAGAGAGAAGAAAAAAAGCTGGATGACTCGACTTAATAGTACTTCATTGACCCAAATCACCGTTTGCGCCAATGTACTCTGGTCATTTTGGCGAATCAATAAAAAACGACTCGTCATTTTCATTTTAGATGTTAATCTTTTTTTTTCATATATCTTTGACTAAACAAAACACTAAATCAAACGACAGTATTTCTCGAATTCGTCATGAAATTTTGTTTTAATTTTCTCTTGACATACGTCCAAAGTTTTTTGCCATTAAACGAATAATCATCTGTCGTTTGATACAAATTATTCGTTTTAAATTGTTAATCACTAGGCTAACTAATTCTAATTTTAAGATTTCATTCGTAAATCAAAAATTTATTCTAATTTTATATTGATTATGCTTTCTTCCAAATGTATATTAGTATAGAATTTGATTTGATCGGACATGACTTTTTTTCTTTTGTTGGACACTTCTATAAACCTCTTAATTAATCCGAAATCGAAATGAAAGAGAATGTCAATATTTTTTCGATCAAGTATCAATTGTGCTTAATTAAAAGGGTTTTTTCTTCTTACCTCTCTCGAACTATGAATTTTTTCGCGTCTACTCACGATTTTCGTACTTTTCGCAAATCTCTCCTAAATTATGCCGCTTTTTCACTTAGGTTCATATGTCAACCTCCGTTAATTTTCTCGTTAATTTTTAAGATTATTTTCATAATATTTCCTAAACTATCACGATTTTTCACATCTAATTCTAAACTACGAACTTATTTTTTTAGATCATTAAACTATCACAAAATTTTCATTTTAGTCATCCCGTTACTTCTGTTATGTCTTCCGTTAGTTTTACCTTTTCTTAATTTATGAAAAGATTAAATTACCCCTCCCTCAAAAAAAATGAAATAACAAATATAAAAAATAAAAAAATTGTTGGAAGGGTTAAAGTGGTAAACCAAAAAAATTTGTCATTTATGAAAAAGATTAAATTATCTTTGCCATGATTTTTTTCTTTTTTCTATTTATTATTTGATATGTTATGGAGGGAGGGGTAATTTAGTATTTTCATAAATAGAAAAAATCAAAGTAATAAAAAGCGTAACAAAAAGTAGACGGAAGGACTAAAGTGAAAAATCATGATAGTTTAAGGATAAAAAAAATAAGTTCGTTGTTTGGAATTAGATGTGAAAAATCTCGTAGTTTGGAATTAGATGTACAAAATCGTGATAGTTTATGAAAGATTTATGAAAATAACCCTAACTTTTATTATTTTAATTTATGAAATAACTCAATCGCACTCGCACAACTAGATCAATAGAAAAGGGAGAGCTCACTTATTTGAACTTTACGAGAGCAATTTGATTATTTTATAAATTAAAATAATAAAAATTAATGAGAAAATTAATAGATATTGACAGATGGATCTAAATGAAAAAAGTGACATAGCTTAGAGAAGGTTTGCGAAAAATATGAAAGTCAGTGAGTAGACACGTGAAAAAAGTTTTATACAAAAGGAAAAAAACTCTAATTAAAAATGATTATATATAGAAGAATGGCTACGTATAAAAAGACCGGGGACCTTGGGCCATGACAACAACACCGAGAGGAGAAGACCAAGAGAGGGTGGACGAAGCGTTATGCTGAGCAGCGGGTCCCACGCAATAGCTGGAAATTACGTGGCGGAGACAAAAATTAGCAAAGAATCCAACGCCAAATCGCAATCCAATATTTATGTTCCCATCAGCATTCTCTATCAACTCCATGACGTCATGGCCTTGGGACAGTAATATTTACATTTTTCTTTCATGTTGGTCATATATCATATTATCATTTAACATTCCGCATTAAATCAGGAAATTGCATTTTTTTTTTCAGTTACAAAATCAAACTTATTGGAAAAGAAAAGGGATGCATGAGACGATGTAACACAACAAAATGTGCTCACCATTTCACCAAGACTTTTCCGAATCTAACTTAAGGACTGGCATTTGGACAAGCCTTGGCAGGTGCAGTATAAATAATTCCCCCAATCCCCTCCCCCCCAAAACCCCTTTCCTTTCTCCGATCTATGAATGCTCCACCGAGATATGATGGAAGAGTTCCAAGAGTCTGACGTCCTTTGGCCTGACCACGACTACGACTACGGCGGAGGAGACGGCGACGACGACGCCGACGACTGGCCGAATGGAGCAGTAGGCTCCGTCGACGTCCACACGGACGAGCCATGCAGGAGGGTCCCGGGCGTCGCCGGACGCATGGCCGCGACGACGCCGGCGAAACCTATCAGGGTTCCCGCGGCACCTTCTTATCTCAGTCGATCATGCGTGTCGTACTTTTTGGGGGGCGGCGGCGGCGGCGGCCGGCACGGCCGGGGGATGAGCACCACGCCGCCGCATGTGGTGACGTCCCGGAGGACGACGGCGGCGGAAAAGGTGGCGTTCTCCATGTGCAGCGGCGGCAGGGGGAGGACGCTCAAGGGGAGGGACCTCAGGCGAGTCAGGGACGCCGTCCTCATGATGACCGGTTTCATTGAGACTTCTTGACCCAATTAAAACTTTTCCCCGAATAACAAAGTGATAGAAAATCGTGAGCACTACGTCGTTTTAGGCTTTTAGCAAAATATTGTAGCAAAATTTATACAAGGAAATATTTTTTTCTTTAATGAAAACAACTGGGACGTGTTTATCTTTCAATTGTGAATTAAATTTATTACCATTCCACTAATTGTATATTACATATATCTTAACGTTTGCTTTACTCTTTTTTATACGTCATATCTCTAATCTAAATATAACGAATAAGATTCTCAAAGGAACTTTTTTTTCACAGACCTGCTCAAAAGATAATGAGCCGCTTACCAAATTCATTCCAATATGTGATGTGTTTGGTGCAAAACAAATAATTCATTAATGCAAGTTTTGGACTGTCCAGCTACTAATATCCAGATTCCAGGGAATATAAGCCTTCCAATAGTTAAACTTGGTTAAAAGAGATTTATCAAGATTCTACCAAGTGCATGCATAATAGTTTTATTGTTGCTAATTTAATCTTATTTATCTGAAGATATGAACCCTTAATATCTATAGGTATCCCTTAATATAGGTATCACCTGTGTCATGTAGCTAGATCATTAGGCCATAGGTGGAGGAGTACGCAGGCACGCAAGGCAAACGTGTACTTGCCAAGGAACACTTGAGCAATCGACCAATCGGCGGGAGGAGTACTAGAGGTTCTCTTGCTGTGTGGATTTGGACAAACGAATTGGTCCAAGTACGTCTTAGTTAACACCAAACCAAACTAATACATATATGGATCTCCGCAGCGTTATGCATGCGTAATTGAGGAATTAACATGAGCAAGGTGGAATTTAAGTTAAATAATTTATCTCCACTACAGTATATATATTTTATTCTTTTCGCTACTAATTTTAGATTTGATCTTTACTGTTGCATGCTTGATTGTGGCGTGTAAATTAAATTAAAAAGTATTTCCGCCTCCCTGAAATTCATATATATATAATTTAATATTTATATAAATATATTTATCATTAATATCATGTGAAGACTGATCCCTAATTATCAAATTTTAAACTTGTGATTATGATCCACGTATGAATAATTTATATATTTAACGGCGTACTTTACGTGGATAATTTGAATCATAACATATTCAAGAATTGATAAGTAAAATTAGACTTCATTGTCAAAATAAACCATTATATACGTGCATACGTATACCGCCGAGGAATTATTTATATATTTGTATTCGGTAGATTTGTGCAAAAAAGTATTCTTGTACATGTTGAGGAATCCCGAAGCTATCTATTTAGCTATCTTTTTTTCTGGTAAAAGTTGACTTCAGTTATCCGGATAATTTGACTGGTAGATTAGGATGTTTTAGTTATATATCCTTCATATTTTTATATACCTTTTTCTTATAGTGCTTGAAAAAGAATAAGGTCATGTGAACTTTATTTACAGTGAAGTTGAAACCTGGCTTAACCTAAAAAATCAGAGAATCCCTATATGTGTGATTGATGAGAGACTGCATTTATGGTTAGATAAGTATGTTATTAAGTTTGTCAGGTTATTAATTTAACTTATCCAGACAAACTAGTTATATTGGAATATTCTTCTGGTCTATTCGAAAGCGATTGTTATGGATGCATTCCAAATAGTGATTCAGTGCTGAATAATAATAATAATAATAATAATAATAATAATAATAATAATAATAATAATAATAATAATAATAATAATAATAATAATAATAATAATAATAATAATAATAATAATAATAATAATTTTGCTATAGATATATGGTTACTCAAGTACACGTACCGACCTGATCCATGAGATGGACCACATTAAATGCCATCGGCGATGGACAAACGACAAGACATTGACGATCGACTAGATCGACAGAGAAATGATCGAGTTGGTGGATGTGTAGATTTCAACGTGTTCAAAATGTAGGTATTTCATGCATGACCATTGATCTTACCATGACCAAGAAATGAGTTCGATCTAGAAGCTACGAGTTTGCATTTTATTCGAATTGATCTGCTCGTTCATCCCTTCAATTGGTTTAAACCCAAGACCATTTATTTATATATACAAGTCCCTGCAACAGATATTTATTTATTTATTTATTCACTCGTCCAAATTAAGGCTCTTTGAACAGTTCAAATAGTCGAAGGTCCATTAATGTCAAGTCCCTTTCATCAGTGGGTTGACAAATTACGCCAAATAATATCATGCCATTATTTTAAGTACTGATCTTATCGGCAATAAGTGTACTCGTGTCGGTATCAAACGCGTCTCCCACTTTTTTAGATCTTAACTATAATATCCAAGAAGTCTATTAAATCCTATTTATGAGTGTTATGAACGAAAGAAGAAATATAAAAAAAAATATATCGCGAAATAAAAGTACACGTGGACTACATAAGTTCTTGTGATTCGGAAATGACCTCCTACGTTGATACCAGGATAATCATGAGAAATTATACATGAATTCACGGTGATTCCGGCCGAATGATTAATTTTCACACATTCTTTTGAATTCAAGATATTTGAAACTTCTATTTTTAGTTATTTCATTATTCTCGTTTATCAAATCATTGAAGTCAATCAAAAAGATTTTTTTTCTCCTGGAATTCTATGAATATATATATATAGAGAGAGAGAGCATTGAAAGTAGAGTAAATACATAACACTAATTGTACTTATTAAATTAGTAAAATAATATTATATTAATTAAATAGTGAATTTGATCAAGATCAATATCATCGATTATTATTCGATGATTAAGATCAAGTCATTTTAACGAAAATGATAAATTCAACAGTCCTAATTAATTTAGATCACATTTAAGATGATCACTACTTAAATTACCAATAACACTACGTTATAGTATTTGGTAAGTATTGATAACATAAATAAAAATTTAAACATTTAGTGAACAAATTATCAAAATAGTCCTAAAAAAAATTTAGATTCTAATCACATATTATTATAAGAAAGAAAGTTAAAAATAAAAAATATGAGGCAAAATTAGAATGTATTTGAATTTTGTTTTTCAAATAATAATGAAGATGAATATGAATGATATTTGTTTATTAATAAAATACTTATAATTAAAATTTTAATTAAATATATATATTCATATAAAACATTTCAATCAACTAAGAATCTGGAAAGATATCTTTGATGCCTACTATCAGATAGTAATCAAGATAATAAAAATTATCAGTAATCACTCATAATCAAACGATGTAATGTAGTGAGATCTATAAATTTTAAGATAATCTATCTCAATTATCTGATACCATGATTGTACAATTCTACATCATAGTTACCCTTTTAAGTTTGAATTATTCCCAAAAAAGTCGTATTTCCGACGGTCCATTTTCGACGGCCCGAAATTCGTCTTAAATATCGACGGTTTTTTCGGTGGATCTTCCAAACCGTCGATATTTTCGTCAGATAATTTTCGACGGTTTAACCCGTCTAAAATTTCGACGGTGATAAATTCGTCGGAAGATTCCGTCGAAAATATTTATACTTCGACGGTTATGACCGTCGATATTTTCGGCGGTTTATCTAACCGTCGAAACTTCCAGCAGTCTGAACCGTCGAAAATTTTCAAGACTGGTTGCGCATAATTATTGAATTTATCGACGGTTTTGACCGTCGAAATTTGCGACGTTCAAAGCAACCGTCGATATTTAGGCGGTCATAACCGTCGATAGTATTTAAATAAAATATTCCACCTTACTTTTTTTCGACGGCCTCAACCGTCGAAAATGGAAATTTATAATTTACACAACCTATGTATCTGTCGATGTTTTTTAAAAATTATCATTAAGGGAATCGACGGCTAAAACCGTCGATATTTCGACGGTTTAAAGAACCGTCAAAATTATCGACGGCTAAAACCGTCGATATTTCGACGGTTTGAATACCGTCGAAACTATCGATGGTTTTTCCAGCGGATTGGAGCCGTCGAAACATGAATTAATATAATATTATATTTACCTATGTTGCGGCGGTTTCGACCGTCGAAAAGTGGTTATATAAAAACCCGACCGCACTCTTACTTAGAACGTTTTGAACGTTCGTCCGACGCCGCCCGTTTCGTCCGCCGTTCGTCCGGCCATCGACCACCTCCCGCTCGAAGCTTCCGCCGCCGACCATCCCCGGCGCAGGTAGGTCCGATCCTCGCCTCCTTTGATATATATTTTTTCTCTCCTTTGACCATCTCCGTGCGGCGGCCAGTTCCGGCCGCCATTCGCGCGCGGCGGCCAGATCCGGCTGCCATTCGCACCATCGGCCAGATCTGACCGCCATTCGCGCGCGGCGGCCAGATCCGGCCGCCATTCTTGCGCGGCGGCCAGATCCGGCCGCCAGTCGCGCGCGGCGGCCAGATCCGGCCGCCAGTCGCGCGCGGCGGCCAGATCCGGCCGCCCTCCGCGCGCGGCGGCCAGATCCTGCCGCCCTCCGCGCGCGAATGCCAGATCCGGCCGCCCTTGCGCGGCGGCGGCCAGATCCAGCCGCCCTCCGCGCGCGGCGGCCAGATCCGGCCGCCGTTGCGCGGTGGCGGCCAGATCCGGCCGCCCTCCGTATGTGGAATTTTCTCAGATAGAGTCAATTAGTTGCTCAAACGAATAACATATTTCTAAATTTTAACCTCAATTGATAAGAGTCAGTAATCTTCAATTCCATTTCTAAATTTTCGATTTGCTGAAACTTTATCCATTTTACTTTAATTTGAATATCGTATCAAATCAAATGCATATCTAAAGAGACTAACACCTATGAATCATCGACTTTTAACTAAAAAAGAAGTTATGCCTAAAGGTTTTTTCTCTATGCCCTTCTTAGCCCTAGACATGTAGTTCAAAGATGATGTGTCAAAAAAATTTACTCTCTGAACAAACATATATTTTTAGACTCCCAACCAATTTTCTTAAGAAATAAAAAATTGCTCTCTGTATAAAAAAAAATCATGCATTCTAACTATCGTTTCTAAGCAATGTGCCTTTCAAGATGACTCGCAGACGTCTGTGGCCCCTATTGTTGACACCAAATTAGTCGACGATCTACATGATTCAGAACACGTATTTGAAGACTTCGATAACGTCGACATACAAAATGATGAAAAGGATTCGGACGAAGATGAATTTGAAACTACGACGACTTCTGATGATGATGATGATGATGACGATGACGGGTACCAGTCATGTGGAAATTCAGATGATGAGTAAAGGTGTCTTTACTTGTCGTCACGAATTATCAATTTATTTTTACCTTACAACTAGGATATTTTATTACGAATGTACACATCTTATGGATTGTTCATTTACGACTCATATTCATTTTGTTTGAGGCAATAGTTTGTTTGAGGCGTTAGCGATGAATGTGGACAAACAATCGGATCAACAAATGCCTGACGCGGACGATGCATTCTTATATTCGCTACCATCTCGTGAGTGTTTGAAATAATGATCAGAAGAAGTCATTCGCAAAAGCTTATTCGAATTAATTTGTTTATTTTTTTATAAGCGCCTCCGGATATTAGGAATTGGTTCTCGAGTTATACGTACAATTCCGTTACTCAAGATGCAACACAAGACGTAGCCGAACATAGTCAGGTCGAGACGTTGTGACATTTGAATTTTTTGTCAATTGTGAATTTGACTTGTAATAAATTTTCTACTATGCAGATGTATCGATTTGTTAAAAGTAAAAACAAAGGAAAGGAGCCGGTCGTCCCTAGAGCTCTCAGTACTCCGTGTGCTCCTCCGTCAGCCACGGGCATTCGCATAACAGAGCGTTCTTCTCCTCCGTCAGCTCCTCGATCAGCCACGGGCATTCACATAATAGAACGTTCTACTCCGCCGGGTCCTTCCTCTCACGCTGATATTGCGGACTTGGATACACAATTGCCACAACAACCCGTCAGAACTCATTGTTCCGTGGAAGACTCGGACCAGGCTTCGTCAAATCGTGTTTACAAAGCATACGTGCAGCCAGATGGGAATTTAGGGTAAGTGTTATTTTATGTATATCGAATCCTTATTCATGCTTTGATTCAGCCATGACATTTTATAATTCTGTGTCCTTCAAGATTTGTACCGTCGAAACCAGCGGCTGTAACAGTTACTAAAGTATTGCGACATAGGTATACTGAAGCGTGGCTTACATGGAGGGAAGTTCCTTATGCCACGAGACAGATGTTATTTAATGAATTTCAGGTATCATTAGAAGCCAACATCATCATTAATATTTTTCTTCGTCATGCACATTAATTATTTTTAAACACTTACAGGCTGATGTGTGGTGGGAGCCTGAGCATACGGAAAAAATGTGGAAGGCTTTTAACTCTCGGTGCTCAAAGAGATTGTCCGTGATGCTTTCTGAAGCACGAGCTGACGGAGAACGACCCAATTGGATCCCCGAGGCCGTTTGGATCGATTTGCTAGGAAAGTGGTCCACCGAAGAGTACAAAGTGAAATGCGAAAAAGCAAAAACCAGTCGAGAGTCCGACCAGGAAGCGTGCTTGCATTCGGGCGGATGTCTATCCACGAGCACGATTGCTAAGAAAATGGTAAGGTCTTTCTCCGAACTCAAGACGAAATATTATACTTTAAGAAAATTGTAAGTAATTTGCAAATTTTAAAATATTATCTCATTGCTTTCTAGTTTTTATGGTGAAAATTTAGAAGTGTTACAAGAATCATATAATTGGATTTGAAAAAAATTGATAAAAATAAGAGGAAATATAAGTTTCTCACAGGATAATTCTAAAATCTATGAGGAAAATAGGGAATTAATATCACGAAATACATTTAAGGGGCTAAATACATTAAGATATCAATGTCGGATATGGGAGGGGGTATCAAAAAATTTGTTTGAGTTCATTTCATATATTGCTTTACATTGAAAATATGGTGCTGATAATAACATAAAATATCATCTTCACATCACATCAGTGCCCTCTAATGTAATTCTTTTGTCATGTCCCTAACATTAAAATATTATCTCATTGCAGGAGAAAGAGACGGGTAGACCACCGACTCAGGACGAAATATTTCTCCGAACCCATCAAAAGAAGAACAAAGAATGGGTCTCGAGTTATGCCCGGAAGACATATGTATGTAAATTTTTGTGCCTTTATTTTTTTCTAAATTGCAAGTTAATAATTAATTAACAAAACTTTGAAGTCGATCACCTAGTCATCGTTTGTAGTTAATTATTTTCTTTATATTTCAGGAGTCTTATAAAACAAAAGAAGTTGATCATATTACGCAAGCCACGCAGGAGGGGACCACACCGTTGACCCCAAGACAACTTTGGACGGACCACGTCGGCGTGAAGAAGGGTCACATTTACGGACTTGGATCTTTTGTGAGTGACACAGATATTAGATATGGTCGACGAAGTACTTCAGGTTCATCTCCTTCTACTATGCAAGAAATTATGGATCAGGTGACCATCAAGATTAGGGAAGAGGTCAGACAGGAATTCGAAGAACGTGAACGTCGTAACAGGGATGAAATGAAGAAAATGATGCGTGCCTTCATGCGTGGCGAATTGAATGACGACGACGCCGAGGTAGATTCATATATAGTACATAATTATTTTTGGAATTTGCTTTAATCTGATGCATCATTGTACTCATTAGATTCATATGCACTTTGACACTAACTTAGATTTTACTCTTCATCCCTTTCAGTTAGATCTGTAGGCTTTCAAAATTTTCACCGAAAATGGAGTGCAGACAGTTGGATCATGTAAATGTCAGTACTTAGTATAAACTTGTTAGTTTACGCTCGATTTTGAGATGTCGGCGTTAGCTTGTTAGTATACGCATCTTCTAGATTTATCAATTTTGAAGATGCTCAATCAATTATTTATCAAATTATGTTGATGTTAAATTGAAATAATGTTTTTATATTTTAGATTTTAGATTCAATTAGATTGTGATTACGCATCTTCAAAACTGAATTCATGTTTTTTTTTTGCATTTATATGTTATAACTTTTACTCCATTTTCAATTTTGTGCAGTGATGTTTTGCGACGAAGATGATATGCGAATTGAACTTCAGCTCTTCGTCGTGACGAAGACGTTATGCCGTTCAATTTGTGAATTAAGCACGCCGTTCCATTATCTCGTTCCACTATGGTTGACGTTATTAAATCTATGAATTATGGATTATGTTTCATGTTTGGATACCCTTATGCCGAATTGAACTATCTGTGATGTGATGGATTATGTGCTTTATATGTGAATTACGATATTGCTGTGATGGATTGCTGTGATGGATTATATTTCAATTTGTGCTTTATCAATGTGTTGTATTATCTGAGAATTATCTGTTAATTCATTATTTTTTTTAAAAAATTTTTACGTTTTCGACGGTCTTGACCGTCGGAAACAGCTGAAATATTGCAATTTTCAGCGGATTTTTTCGATACTTACCGACGGTTATATCCGTCGGTACACAATTATCGACGGTCGTAGCCCACGAGTAAAAGCCGTCGATACTAGATTGTCGACGGTTTTAACCGTCGATAAAATCGACGGTTCAAGCCGCCGATATATATCGACGATTAAAACCGTCGATAGTTTCCACGGTTCAAGCCGCCGATAGATATCGACGGCACGAACCACCGATACTATCGACGGTTTAAGCCGCCGATAAATATCGACGGCTCGAACCGTCAATACTATTGTCGGTTCAAACCGTCGATATATATCGGCGGTCCTGCCCGTCGATAATATTGACGGTTCGCACCGTCGATATTTAACGTTCGATTGCCGAGCCCGCCAGCTAGACCGTCTGTAATACCGATGGTTCAGAAGAAACCGTCGCAAAAAATTTGCGACGAGCCTTTTTCACACGATCATTGTCCGTCGAAAGAACCGTCGGATTTCCGACAGATCTGGCAAATTTACCGACGGTTAGGACCGTCGGTAAAAGGCAGTTTTCTTGTAGTGTCCTCTTGTCCTTCCGAGTTCTTAAGGAATTAATGTGTTTGGATAGAATTACGTAAATGTAATAAAAAATTATTTTGATAGTTTGATTTTAGTGAGTGTTTTTTAATGAAATATACAAGCTTAATGAAATATAAGTAGAATAAAAAACTATCATAATTGTTTTAATTTAGACATTAATATATAATATTATTATAAAAAACATAAAATGATAAAATATAAACGTATAGAATCTTATTTAATAAATATTAAATATTTTAATTAATTCATATAATAGATTACTTTTTTAACTAACAAATATGGAGTTAATGTTAATTATACGATTGATGCAAACTTCCACAAATGACGTTAAAAAAGATAAATATTCAAATTGAATCTAGTGATTCAAAATTTGTAAAATTCGATTCGACCTGGTTAATAAGTGTTTGATCGGTATTATATCGACCTGACTAAGCGGATGAACACCATAATTTAGTATATGCATGGCTGCGGCTCCTTTGGAGGGTATTGTTTTTTAAAAAAATCTGTCATCATTATGAGAGATATGTGCCTAGCCAAGTACTTAAGTTGAAACTATATATACTAAAAATAGAATTTTGCTTGCTAAGTGCTATGTAACATTCTCCACTAGCGTGTGATATTGTTCGCTCTGACCTCGGCCCGCACGGTTTTCTCAAAATGCGTCACACCTGGTGAAGGACATATTCCCATATATACACAGCATCTCTCCCGTGACTTATGCATGTGGAACTAATCTAAGGCATGTCCCATGCATCCTTCCCCTCTTAGGGGACTCAACGCTCTCGTTGAGTGATCGCACCCCACCATGCACAGAAGCTCACACGGAGTGGCTCTGATACCATATGTAACATTTCCCACCAGCGTGTGATACTGTCCGCTCTGGGCCTCGACCCGCACGATTTTCTCAAAATGCGTCACACTTGGTGAAGGACATATTCCCATATATACACAGCATATCTCCCGTGACTTATGCATGTGGGACTAATCCAAGGCATGCCCCATGCATCCTTCCCCCTTAGGGGACTCAACGCCCTCGTTGAGTGATCGCACCCCACCATGCACAGAGGCTCACGCGGAGTGACTCTGATACCATATGTAACATTCCTCACTAGCGTGTGATATTGTCCGCTCTAGGTCTCGGCCCGCACGGTTTTCTCAAAACGCGTCACACCTGGTGAAGAACATATTCCCATATATACCCAGCATCTCTCCCGTGACTTATGCATATGGGACTAATCCAAGGCATGCCCCATACATCGACCTATAGTCGGTTGGAAGTAAGTTTCCAACTTTGCCCTTAGAGTTTATCTTATTTACAAGAATATCATTTAAGTAAATGGCTTGTCATTTATCCTATTATTTATTTTATTTATTCATTTAGGTAAGTTGTCTACTCCTTTTTTTATGAATTATTCCTAAGAAATTCAGATGGAACTATGTTCTTCTGAGCCTTCAAGATCTCTTTATGCTTCTATGTCCATGTTCTTGTGGTGTGGATCAAACCCTAGTTCACCTACATGAAGTTTCCTCCTTGCTAGATACCAAATCCTATCCGAAAGTTGTAAACATGTTCTCAACATCTTAAAGTGCTTAAAAAATTATGAAATTTCGTAGGATGAACCCTAATTGAGTCTTCTTTCTATAGGATCTGGAATCAGGTTAATTGGAGTTTTATATGAAAAGTTATGAGTCAATTACTCTGAGTCGCCCTTTCTATTTACTTGGATGAGTAGTCCGAATTGTAAATACTATAGTAATTTAAATGTTTAGACTTAATATATGAAATTTATACGGATTAAAGATGTTAAAGTTATCTTCCAAGTGGAATCACGTTTATAGACCATGTACAATGAAAGTTATGAGTTTTAAAGTGAACCTCACTCAGTTTGTCAGAACAAAAAAGTAGAAGAGAACAGAGGTAAATCTCTGGATTTTCTGATAATAATATATGAGTAATAAAATTATGACATTTATATGGGTTTGACCTGGGGTAGTTTAGTTTCATGAAAAATTATAAACTTAATTAAAGTATTCCAGAAGTTATGAATTTTACATTTGACACCACTCAATCTATCAGCAAACTGGGTAGGTGAAGAATATGATTGTCTTGATGAAAACGCTCCCCTCCCCTCTCTCTCCCGGCGTCGGGAAAGAGAGAGGGGGGGTCGCCGCCCCCCTCTACGTCGTCGTCGATAATGACAACGATGCAGAGAGGGCCGGCGCCCCCCCCCCCCCCCCTAAGAGAGGGCCGCCCCCCTCTGCGTCGTCGTCGTCGATGACATAGAGGGGAGGGCGACGACCCCCCCCCCCCCCCTCTGTGTCATCGTCGACGACGACACAGCGACACAAGGGGGGCGCCCCCCTCTTTTTCCCGGCGCCGGAAAAGAGGGAGAGGGGGGGGTTTCGGGGGCGGCGAAACCCCCCCCCCCCCCCCTTTTCCTTAACTTTTTTTAAAAAAAATATATATTTTTATATTCATTATTATAATTTTTTATATAAAAGTGAACTAAGGCAGGGTATAATGGATATTTCACAAATCTGAAAAATAAAAAATAACGGAGAAATCGATGAAATTGGATGGAATGATCAAATTGGAAAAATCGCGATAGTTTAGATACCCAAAAAACGAAATTCATAATTTGAGATTAGATGTGGGGTCAGAGGAAATAATCCTAATGTTAATGCAGCTCGTGTACTTCATTTGGTCCAGCTCTTCTCACGACGAGAGATAGAAATGCAAATGGCGAAGTGGTACTAATTTTATATAGAAGGGCAAAGATATACTGGTTTCTGTTAATTAAGTTTTTAGTATTAACAAAGAATCATATCACTGCTTACAAATGTGTTTTTTTTAATGAGTTATGCCCATAAAATTGTGTAAATAACATAAAACCACGTTGATGTCAACTCAAAATTGTTTTTTGTTACCTGTAACTTTAATTCAGGAACATTTTTGTTACTTTTCTTTTTGACACGGTAAGTTTCACATTGCGCTCTTGCCTGATTAATTAATTGTGAATTCTAAGTAACACACAGAGTAAATGGAAACCACAAGTTTGCATGCCTACGGGACCAACTTATTCCGGTGCGCCGGGGATTGTCGACGAAGCAACGGCCGGCGACGTCGGCAGTCACCCCTCGAGGAATCCGGTCATGCGAAGCACGGCGTTGCGGACGTATCTGAGATCCCTGCCCTTGAGCGTTCTCCCTCGCCCGGAGCAGACCGAGTAGGCAGCCTTCCCCACCAACCTCCTTCTGGACACCATGACATGAGGCGGCACCATCTCTTTTTCTTCTTCTTCTTCTTCTTCTTCTTCTTCTTCTTCTTCTTCTTCTTCTTCTTCTTCTTCTTCTTCTTCTTCTTCTTCTTCTTCTTCTTCTTCTTCTTCTTCTTCTTCTTCTTCTTCTTCTTCTTCTTCTTCTTCTTCTTCTTCTTCTTCTTCTTCTTCTTCTTCTTCTTCTTCTTCTTCTTCTTCTTCTTCTTCTTCTTCTTCTTCTTCTTCTTCCTGGTATGCTCATCGGGCCCGCAGACGACACCGCCGGCGACCGCCGGGTGTGTATCCTGTTGGGCGATAGAGCTGCCGCACAGCTTTTACGTGCAGTCCCACTCGTAGGCGGCCACTGGCGGAAGCTCTCCGGCCACACCACCTCAGACTCGTAAAGTACTTCCATTCGTCAACTATACCTATGAAGTCATGCTCGGTTGAAAACTTTCCTGCTGATCACTAAATTAAATCTCTCTCTCTCTCTCTCTCTCTCTATCTAGCTCTCTCTTGGTTAGATTTGGAGGGGGAGGAGCAGTTGGGAGGTATATATGGGCGTTGTTTGTTTCTGCCTCGATCGTTTTAACTTTTATCTGAGCGGCGTGTAGTGCGAAAGTATATCTGAACGGCCCAACCGCCGCCTGCCACGCATACTCTATAAGAAATGAAGCGCGTGTCAATACTATACAGCCACTTCTTAAGCATCTGTTTAATCGATTAATAACGGTATGTGCATGATTGAGGATAACATGGACAAATATACGTGAAGGGGGCAGAATCATCATCAACGTTATCATTACATTATTAAGATGCGATCTGGATAGAAGCTTTGTAGCTGGGCGTTGGTAGACAAAGTGAGGAAGGAAGAATTAACCGTGAGCTCTCGCAAGTTGTTTCCTGCAATAATTTTTGCATAAATAGTATGGTCCTCCTCGGCTTTCTTTAGGACGACTTAGGTTAATGGAAAAGCTTATCTCACTAATTTTTGCATCGAAAAGTATGGTCCTACTTGTAGTCTAGATCTAAATCATTCATGGCGTTAGAATGGAAGTTATTGCCTGCATAAGTTAGGAAGAAAATTGCCAAACTTTAGGCAGGCCAATAAGCCGATTCAGGGACAGATTGGAGTCACATCCATGCTGTTGATAACAGTCTCTTGAAGGTATATCTAACGCGAAAACTTCAAAAGAGAGAAAGGAAGACACTAGAAACAATTACTCACCATCATAAATCAACAAACTTAAACAACTAGAAACAGGGAATGGGAGCAATCTTTGCTGAATTCTTTGTATCAACCATTAATGGCCAGTCCAGTCTGGCGGGAACCAAATTATCGGGGCTAAAAATATAGGAGAATTCCAACAGGAAAAAAAAGCTCTTCATGATTAGACTATAGATAACATACATCCACATAAAACATAGTACCGCAGACAAACTTGAAACATTTTGTGACGAAAAATTTATCTAGCTGCACCAGGGAAGCACGCTGTTTCTCTAACTTAACTGTAACAAAACATATGAAAAGATGACCATCTTACATGATTTTCATAACATATGTAAAGGTGATAATTATGGTTTTCAAAGCATATGAAAAGGTGATAATTATGATTTTCAAAATATACGAAAAGGTGATAATCGGATACAGAGATAAATAGACCTGACATGACTGATCAGATTGGGTAAAAAACTTTTAAATACCCGAGTCAGCCAGTTCTTTGAGGAACAAAACCACGTCATCTGACGAATTAAGCAAAAACCTGGCATTTGATCGCTTTCGGCCAACAGCACAAGAAAAATAGTTATCACCCTTAAGATCAAGAACTGAAGATCCTTCACGCCATGACATATTCTCTTGTGGCATTCGCGCTCCAGCTATATTATTATGATTTGATGGTCCTCTCTTCTCTGGTCCAGAGGGCACCTTCTGCGTCTTAGAATGAGAGGCCTTTGAATTACTCTTGTTTGATGATTTTCCCGCGAATCTTTTGTCAGGTGAAGGCTTGCTAGAGTCAGATGCTTTTGTTCTTGATGAATTTAGAGATTCAGATGGAAGCTCTGGCTCAAAGAAAGTATAGATGTCCTCGTCCTGAAAATAAACGCTTATGCTGTAACAATAGAAAAATTAACTACAAAGAAGGCATTTGAAATGAATTTGAAGGGTTTTTTCAACCTGTGTTTGCATGAGCATCAATAAATGTCGAAGTTGAAAAATGAACTCCAACAAGAATGTATGAAATGACAAATCTTAGACATTCGTCATTAAAGTATTGCAAGTACAAATCTTGCAAGTATCATCCAATTATTAAAGTATTGCAAGTACAGTCATTTCTCCACACCATCTTATAAATTAATAAAATAATACAAATCGGTGTTGAGGGGGGCCCACCCCGATGGCAGGGATGGGGTCAATACAAATAGAAAGCACAAGCTTTCTCCTCTGGACTGCTAGTTTTCTTCTTTGTTTTTTTTTTTTTGAAGTTTTGTACTGTTTGATATTAGTCATATGAGTTTGATAGTAGCCTTTAATAATCTGTTAAATTTCAATTTCATGCTCTTGTATATGTTAATAATAGGTCAAACAGAATGAAATCAGAGAAAGCTCTTTGGTGTTTTCATTTCCATTTTAGTATCTGTTACAAAATAATTTTCCTTGATTGTGAATTGTCAGGGAGAACTCCGCCTATGTTTTATAGCCGGTCCCAAGCCCGGATAAAGGAGGAGGGTTGTGTTAGGCCCCGACAGCTAGCGTAAAACCATGTCAAATCGCATGAACATGGATCAACGAATAGCGTCGTATGATCCATGTAGCCGACCCCACCTAGTGGGATAAGGCTTTGTTGTTGTTGTTGAAGTTTTGTACTGTTTCATTATTTTATAAGATAATGTGGGGGAGAGAGGAATTCTTTATATTAATGAGGATGTCTATGGACATGAGGGAGAGAAATTCGTGCACATAGCAGATTTAACAAAGTTTAAGTCTAGTAACCCAATTGGATTGTGGATAAAATTGGAGGCCCAAACAAGAAATTTGATATACTAATCTTGATTTCCTTTTAATTAAAATAATTTGTATTCCTACAAGGAAATGAATTAGAGTTAAATCAACTTTCTTGATATAAGATATTACATTACCATGTTAAAATGCAAAAGATAAATGTATAAAAAGAAACATAATGAATAGCATATCAAACATTTTCAACTGACAACAAGCATAAATCTACAGCGTGCGACAAAGAAACAGAATATCATGTGATTACCTTTCCAAGGAAGTGACCAATGCATAGAACATAATCGATTGGGGTAACCATGCTTTTATTATGAACTATTTCTCCCAGTATGCGATCAATTGCAGCACCCTGAGGAGGACGTAAAACCAGTCACCCAGAAGTACAAAAGAAACATGAAGCCTTGAGTATTCTATGATAAGCACATCTGTTCTTTTAAAATATTATTATAGCATAATTTAATTGTTTGGGCTTGAGTCCCTCTTGCTTATGCACCATACTATTCTAAAATAACTTTAAACAGTAGCTTTACAGGATATATATCAATTGTTAGCCTATCCTTGTCTTCTCATTATTACCAATGTACTTTAATACAATTAGTCCCTAGCACTAAGTTGAATATCACAGTTCTTAGGATGAACTATAGAAAATACTTTTGAATGTGACAAATATTTGTGGTATAATTGGCCAAAAAGTCATACAAAATAATTGTGTTAAACCCAAAAATTTATTTGCAATGCCATGAGTATACAACAAATAGTACGGTGAAGCATGCGAGCTGCAAACAAAAATGACCTAACAAGCTTATCTAACAAATTATATTTACCACTATTAAACATAAGATCCAGTGCCAAATTCAAATGAGCACCAACATAAGGATAAAGGATAAAGTATAAGGAATACATGATGCATCTTTTGTGAAATGGATGTTCTGTATATGCACCTTTGTAACTCCAACAGACCGAACCTCCACAGACCTGCTGCCTTGCACAACATCAACAGCAGCATTTGATATAGGCCCAGTCCACAAGTGCTGAAGCATATCTCTTGCCTGGAGTCTGCCAAATTCAACATCTGTTGACAAGCAAAAAAAATCAAATTGCCAAAGGAGATTGAAACACGAGATACTGGAGCTGATGATTTGTCATAATTCTTCAAAGATAAACCATACCTACCTGCATACTTGTAGTTCCATACCAGAGAGGTCTCACGATGTTCAAAATGAGACCTAGGTGTTCTCTCGGTAAAATATTCAAATACATGCTGGACATTTTCACTTAGCAATATCAGCTTTATTCCTTAGTAAAAGAGTGTGCAACAAATAAAATACATCATAAATACCTTTACACTGTCAACCCAGTCCATGTTTAGATGTTCTGGCATTGTTGTCATCCAGTCCCCCCCTGTTGCACGCAAAAACATACCATTTTCTGCTGCTAACCACATATTGAACTCTCCAAAGTTCTGTGGAAATAATGAAATAAATGGGAAAGAAAAAATAGAAACCAGGTTAGCCTAAATTCATCTACTTATGGAGGTAATACGTAAGGAAATAACTTTAGTGAGCATACATCATCCAGGACACTTCTGTCACTTCCACTTAAAACAACAATCGTTGTCTGCGGGTCATTGCAAAGAGTTGTCAAGGGCGCATTCAAATCTGGATGCAGTTTAAGTTCCATCTCTTTGATCTGGTCACCACCTCTTCTTCCAGATGATTCAATTGGCTCTGTCAATGTTGCATTAAAACCCTAACATGGTGAGACAGGAAAAGAACATAATAAGAAATGGTGTCAGGAAAAAAAACAATTAACAGGTATGTTTGGAAAGAATTATGTAATAAGATACAATGCAAAGCCATTCAACATAATAATGAAAAAAGTCTAACAGACTAAAATTTCATATCTTACCACTATGACAAATGAGAGGGGTAACATACCAATATAAGTAGACGATTCTTGGAATGCATATACCGCTCGATTGCAATTTGCGTGGGAAGCAATGGTGGAACCTGTCTTGTTCTTATCTGAGCTTCAACGACAGTGTCATTAAGTTCACTACAGGAGAAACAAAAAGTTCGGTGGTTCAGAATAAAAATATTTCACAACAAGGATTGACAAATGACATTAGAATCTTAAACTAAATGGAAATTCCATGAAGATATTGCAGAAGAAACTAATTAGGGATTTGGCAAAACTTTTTTTGAGGGAATTTTAGAAAAGTGTGTCGTGTCATCACATTAGTGCCTTATTTTCAGGGGAAAAAAATAAAACTAGTCAAGCTACAAAGAGTGAGGAAATACGATATTATTAGTCTTTCAGATAAGGTCTGTCGCTCCAAAATAATCATGAACAAAGATGTAGATAGAATCTTCTTTTACAAAGATCTATTCATGTGGAAAAGAACACCTAAACCTCATCAGTAGAAAAATAAACATTTTTTTTTTAGAAGAAGAAAAATAAACATTGACACTTGCTCATCATGTGATGATTCCTTACTGAGTTCATAGAACCAAGCATAGTACGACTCTTTGCATTGTGGACCAACCTTACAATGCCAAATTTAAACTACCAAGAATTTCGTTAATATTATCCAAGCAACAACATTTCCTAAATTCCATAGTGTAACAACCAATAGGTGGACATTTTCTTATCAACATTTTTCAGGATGTCTCCTCAAATGATTTATTTTTTTAACAATGTTTATGAACCTAGAAACTCTGTGTCATGTCAACGTACAGTGACAAGATTATGTTATTGGAAGTTTGGTGATTCAGTTTTAATTCCTTTTCACAAGTCACAATTGGGGATCCAATAATATGAAATTAAATTCCTTACCTTACAAAAGTTTCTGCCCAGTCTTGAGCAGTGTGGGTAAGAACATGCGCATAGTTATGCCTATGTCTCTTTTCTCTCTCATCAGCTGACATATTCAAAGCATGCGCTATTGACATTGCAACTTCCGTAATATTCCATGGATTTACAAGGATAGCACCAGCTCCAAGGGATTGTGCTGCTCCTGCAAACTAGATACCAACTCCCTAGATTAAGGCAACAATCTAACACCAAATTCTGCTGCAAAAACATTCATATGCACCTTAATCATATATGACAAGGAAAATTTAATTTAGTATGAGATAATGAATGGCAGTGAAGCTGGAAATAATGTATCTGCTGCCAAAAGAATTGTTATTATTTTTTTTGAGCAGAAGTGAATTTAGAGTTGAAATATCTTAATATAAGAAAATGTAAAATATTGAATGAAGCCATTATAATGGTTCAATCCCCTATTACGAGCAGTTTCTTCTTGAAGAAAGGCTACATAAAATAGGTCCTTAGCTGGAACCACTTCAGTAAGCCCTATTATTCACATAATATGACATGCAATACTAAAAGTATAATGCAAGATGAGCAAGGACATGACGTAATTGCATTAAATAACATAATTTTTTCTGGAACTGAGGGTACACATGAAAATTTGCAAGAGAAGTCTTTGTTAAGTCATCTGTAATACTTACTTCACTTAATATAAGAACTCCTTTCTTTGAGCCTTGGCATGCCACAAACTCATAGCTTACAAGATTCATTCCATCCCTCAATGAGGTTACAAGTGCAACATCTGAAATTTTCAGGATACATTTAATAAGTAGATGCAGCCTACTCAACATCTTGAAGCAACAACAATATTTGTAACTAGATGGAGAATTCGGCAAAAAACTCGGTATAATATTTCGCACACTTTATTTGACAAACATTTCAAACTTGGGATGGTTATATGGTTAAACACATATCTTAAAGAAATGATGAGGTACAATCCCCTTTACAGATAAAAGAAACAATTTCCACTCACTAAAGGTTCCATATTAATTATTTTTTTCTTTGTAGATTACTAAAGCCTCCCAAATATGTCTAGAAGAAACCAATGACGGAATATACAACAACAACAACAAAGCCTTATCCCACTAGGTAGGGTCGGCTACATGGATCATACGACGCCATTCCGCTCTATTAGTAACCAAACCTTTCGGTATATTATTCACCAATAGATCTTGCTCTATTAGTTCGCCAAGTGTCCGCCTTGGCCTCCCTCTCCCTCTTTTAATCGGACTCCAGATTATTTGATCCACTCTTCTTACTGACGCATCTAATGGTCTTCTCTGAACATGACCAAACCATCTCAAACGATTCTCTACCATTTTCTCACTAATAGGAGCCACTCCGACTCGTTCACGTATATGGTCATTCATAATCTTATCTAATCTTGTATGACCACACATCCATCTCAACATCCTCATTTCGGCTACCCCCACTTTACGTTCATGTTGTCCCTTCATAGCCCAACATTCACTACCATATAACACTGCTGGCCTTATAGCAGTACGATAGAATTTTCCTTTAACTTTATTGGGTACTTTTCTATCACAAAGAACTCCGGTGGCTTTCCTCCACTTACACCAACCAGCTTGAATTCTATGATTAACATCGTCATCAATCTCACCATCTTGTCTTATAATTGATCCTAAATATTTAAACTTTGTCACTTGAGGAATTATATCCTCCCCTAGCCTAACTTTCAAATCGTCTCTAAGTTGTTTATTTGTGAAATTGCTATGCATATATTCTGTTTTATTCCTACTTAAACGAAAACCCTTTGACTCCAACGTATTTCTCCATATTTCCAATTTTGTATTAATCTCTTCTCTTGAATCCGCTAAAAGTACTATATCATCCGCAAATAGCATGCACTTAGGTACCTCCTCTGTGATACTCTCGGTTATAGCATCGATAACTAAGTTAAATAGATACGGGCTTAAAGCTGATCCTTGATGTAGGCCAATTCCTATAGGAAATTCATTTGTCTCACCTCCGGGTGTCCTAACCCTAGTCAATGCCCCATCGTACATATCTTGTATTACCTTAATGTAGGCAACACTCACCCTCTTCTTTTGCAAGGCTTTCCAAAGTACATCCCTTGGTACCCGATCATACGCCTTCTCTAAGTCAATGAAAGCCATATGTAAGTCTCTTCTCCTACTTCGATACTTCTCCATCATCCCCCTTAGTAAATAAATCGCCTCTGTAGTGGATCTTCCTGGCATGAACCCAAATTGTCTCTCAGAAATACTAGTCTCCATTCTCAATCTATGCTCAATCACTTTTTCCCATAATTTCATTGTGTGACTCATAAGTTTAATCCCTCTATAATTTGCACAATTCTGAATATCCCCTTTATTTTTGTAAATAGGAACTAATGTACTTAATCTCCAATCATCAGACATTTTTTTCGACCGTAAAATCTCATTAAATAGTTTACATAACCACAACACACATTTTTCTCCTAAACATTTCCAAACTTCAATCGGTATACCATCCGGTCCAACGGCTTTACCATTCTCCATTTTCTTAAGAGCTTCGCTAACCTCCAAGACTCTAATTCTACGATAAAATGACCTATTAAGCTCACATTTACTAACTGTTAAGTCCTCCAAATCACAACGGGAACCTTCACATCCATCATTAAATAGCTTATAGAAATACTCTTCCCATCTGTTCTTAATATCTCCTTCAGTAACTAAAACCTTACCAGCTTCATTTTTTTTTTAAGAGACAAAATATAGAAGTAGAAATTATAATAAAAATAGAGGGCTAAATATCGGAGTATATGACTTTAATATCTATATGGGAAAAGGGGCATGTGGTCTGGGTGAACCACATGAAGAACATTATGTTTTAAGCTACAGTACATTCTTACTTCCAACACTAAGTGTACGCATACACCTAGCACACTACACATGCTTTTTATTGTTTGTTATGAGATTAAATAAAGGTACAACAACAACAACAACAAAGCCTTATCCCACTAGGCGGGGTCGGCTACATGGATCATACGACGCCATATTCGTTGATCCATGTTCATAAGATTCGAAAAAACCCTGGCTGTCGGGGCCTAACACAACCCTCCTCCTTTATCCGGGCTTGGGACCGGCTATAAAACATAGGCGGAGTTATTAAATAAAGGTACATTGAAAAGAATTAGAATACACATGCCTTTTACTGTTTGTTATGAGGTTAAATAAAGGTACATTGAAAAGAATTAGATACACTATGTAATTAGACCCATCATTTCTCTCTCTATATATATATATGTATATATATATATGTGTGTGTGTATGTATACATATCTATCTATAAATATACACATACATACATATACATATGGTATGTCCTTGTTTAAAAAGTTAGGTGCATCCCTTAGAACAAGAGAAATCTTCCAGTACCAAAATCTCAGTTTAGCAAACAAGGAGTTTCATATAATTCCAACTGAAAAATGACATCAATAAGAAACAGCAATGGCAGAGAGCTGGAGCCACAAAATAGGATGGACCATATCAGCCAAGAAGTCCCCCCCCCCCTGTTATTATTAGATTGTTATGCTCTAAGGTTTGCGCCACCCTGCACACCAGGCATAAAATATCATACCACAATGCTTTTTGGCATCGAGAGGATATAGTACACTAGTACTTCATTCATTGGCACAAGTCGCTAGTAGCTAAGCAATTGAGTGATAGTCAACGTATGTTATCTTCATTTTTAATAAAATTAGTAATTGCAACATCAAAAGTTTCCCATTTCAAATTGACCCTGCTCTCTTTTATGAACACAAAGGGGAACATGCTGTCCTTAGACCGGGAATGATCAAGGAAAACAAACTTAAAAATGAACATTCAGCCAATTGAAAACCAAGAGGTGAAGGTGGAAGCTGCCGAAGAAGACAAGTGGAATGATAAGGAGTAGGGGCCAAGGTGGAAAAAAGTATTAGAGTTAAATGCAGCTAAGATGAAACCATAGTGGTCAACAAGAAAATTTAATAATCAATTAACTTATAAATTAAACCAATTTATCTGGCAGGGTATTTTATTCACTGTCATCCCAGTATCAAACCATCCAATCACATGACGTAACAAAAGTGTCAAGTTTCATGAAAATTCGTAAATATAGACATTAATGGTAATTGAGAAATATGATTTCAGAATTTTCTGTCATGATGAAAAAACCGTATTCTCAAAAGAGAATAGCATTATGTGAAGACAGTAAAATGGTGCACACCACATTGTAAAATTGTAATGAAATAGTACTAAAGTTAGCAAGAGATCAAAGATGAGAGATAACATCAATTTAAATCTTGAGATTTCAATGACTTTGAAACGTAGAGAAAAATGGTTTATCTTAGAGTAAAATGGTTTCTTGTTTTACCACAATTCTTTTACTTTTAGTAAACCATTCAACATTAAGTGGAAAACTTAAAATTTAACATTTAGGTTTCTTTTTGTCGGATATTTTTTTTGAAGGACTTCTATTGTTTATCTTAGCATCACAATGAAAATAACTATTTTTAAATCATACAATATCTTTAATGTGAAATCATAAAATGAAACATCGCAGATGGACTTTAGTCAGTCCCTATTATGAGTTTTTCCCATGTCAATTGTGGTTAAGTTCTCATTACAAATGATTAGGTAATCCTTTAAGGTTTGCATCATTACAGTCTCTCTATTGATGTACATGTTTAATGAAACAACAACAGAATCAAAAGCTTCTCCTCAAAAAAAAAAAATCAAAAGATGAAATTAAAAGGGAAACAATCACTAATGAATATAAAATGATTACCAGTGACCGCATATAGAGCACATAATGCATGGAAGTCAAGGGAACGATCCTGTAAGGATATGTTTCAATAGTACATGACGAAAGTTAGACCGAGAAATTTCAAGAGCAGAGTGAACAAAGGAAAGCATATCAAAGAAAGCAGAACATGAAAGATAGTGTAGAAACATGGAGAATTAACAGCAAAGAGACATGTGTAACATCTGTACAATACAACAACAACAAAGCCTTATCCCACTAGGTGGGGTCGGCTACATGGATCATACGACGTCATTCCGCTCTATTAGTAACCAAACCTTTCGGTATATTATTCACCAATAGATCTTGCTCTATTAGTTCGCCAAGTGTCCGCCTTGGCCTCCCTCTCCCTCTTTTAATCGGACTCCAAATTATTTGATCTACTCTTCTTACTGGCGCATCTAATGGTCTTCTCTGAACATGACCAAACCATCTCAAACGATTCTCTACCATTTTCTCACTAATAGGAGCCACTCCGACTCGTTCACGTATATGGTCATTCCTAATCTTATCTAATCTTGTATGACCAACATCCTCATTTCGGCTAACCCCACTTTACGTTCATGTTGTCCCTTCGTAGCCCAACATTCACTACCATATAACACTGCCGGTCTTATAGCAATACGATAGAATTTTTCTTTAATTTTATTGGGTACTTTTCTATCGCAAAGAACTCCAGTGGCTTTCCTCCACTTACACCAACCAGCTTGAATTTTATGATTAACATCATCATCAATCTCACCATCTTGTCTTACAATTGATCATAAATATTTAAACTTTATCACTTGAGGAATTATATCCTCCCCTAACCTAACTTCCAAATCGTCTTTAAGTTGTTTATTTGTGAAATTGTTATGCATATATTCTGTTTTATTCCTACTTAAACGAAAACCCTTTGACTCCAACGTATTTCTCCATATTTCCAATTTTGTATTAATCTCTTCGTAGGCCAATTCCTATAGGAAATTCATTTGTCTCACCTCCGAGTGTCCTAACCCTAGTCAATGACCCATCATACATATTTTGTATTACCTTGATGTAGGCAACACTCACCCTCTTCTTTTGCAAGGCTTTCCAAAGTACATCCCTTGGTACCCGATCATACGCCTTCTCTAAGTCAATGAAAGCCATATGTAAGTCTCTTCTCCTACTTCGATATTTCTCCATCATCCCCCTTAGTAAATAAATCGCCTCTGTAGTGGATCTTCCTGGCATGAACCCAAATTGTCTCTCAGAAATACTAGTCTCAATTCTCAATCTATGCTCAATCACTTTTTCCCATAATTTCATTGTGTGACTCATAAGTTTAATCCCTCTATAATTTGCACAATTCTGAATATCCCCTTTATTTTTGTAAACAGGAACTAATGTACTTAATCTCCAATCATCAGACATCTTTTTCGACTGTAAAATCTCATTAAAATCTCCATCTGTACAATGTTTAAGAATAAAAGGAAACTAATTCTACTTATACTAGACTCAGTTTAAGCTAATTGTATGATAATAAAAAGTTATGACTTCATGATTCATAGGGATCAGTTATTCGTAACGTGGAAGTGAACCTCACAAACACCTGCTTTATCAAAATATAAAAAACAAGAACCGGATGAAAACAGGCATTGATTCATCAAGAATGTTCTATGAATCTTTTCTATGCTTATACATGTCGATTATATTGAAATTATCTTGACGTAATCATTAAATTAGTCCGCTAGAATATCTAAATTAAGAGAAGGATATTTGTGATATACAAAAAATAGGAATAGTGTCCTCTCATGCCTAGGCGGTTATAGTAATTTATCTTAAGCCCTTGAAAAACTCAGTTTATTCGATGAATGAGAATAAATTGAATATAGAGATATCTAGAGTCCAGAGCATTTTAAAAATCAGAATGAGATTCTGCAGTAATAGTGCTTCTCACGAGCTTCTTATCAATACAAGTTACTGACCTTTATTCACTACATCATACTACCAACTTGAAATTCATGCATTGGTCCTATTTTTTATGTTGCTTTCATTGATCTAAACTATTTCTCAGGACCAATGAACTGAGGCAATATTGGTACCAAGCAATAATAATAACAGCCACCAATATCCTGCATGTGGTGACAAAAATTACATGCATTGTTCGCTTTAAGTAGTGCACATACTTCAGAACCGATAATAGATTTTCTCATAATTGTCCAAGAAATCATGAAAATTATTTTTTGTTATAATAGAATATGGATGATCTAATACCTCTAGATTGATGAACTAGTTCATTAAAAATATATAACATATATGTACCGTCAATCAAACAGTTCCTTTACCTCTACTATGATCCTTTGTTGAGGTTAGAGTCCGCATATATTTTGCATAGGGCCATAAGCATCCTACCAAATCACAATGTGTTTTCTACTTAACCTTCTGAGATTTTCCTAAATCTTCACTCAATTCTCCTCTTCCTCCTCTTCATCAGTCCTTTTCTACCTTGGACATCCCAATAATATGTGTCAGTCAATTGTTCTTTCAATCACTGTAATATGTACCAACCTATCACTTCCTTACTTTCATAAAGTGTTTTAACGATGAATTGATGACCTCACTGTAACAGCCTAAAAAAGTGTTAACAAATTGAACGTGAAGAATGGTACTAAAAGATTTTTTTTTTTTTGAAAGTAATGGTACTAAAAGATAGGGAAACACCAATCAATACCAAACATTAGGATTACACAAGTTTCAAATTGCAATCAGATAAACTTCCACAAGGATAAGTAAAAAATAATAGACAATTAAGAGTGAATTCAACAGAGGGACTGGATTAAAACGTAATGGAAAATACAAAAATATATAATGAAAAAGAGAAGCTTTTAAACTAATTGGGGTTTTGTGTGACAACAAAAGAAAAGAGAGACAAACCAAGTGTATTATAGGAACAGCAGTTAGAGTCCCAAACCGTCCATTTATACGACCCACAATCTCATGGACCTGGCTAGTAAGCTTTTGATCTGGATAATGGAAAGAAAAGAGGACATCAGTGAATGTAGAATTACCATCATGCTGTTCTCAGTATGATCACAATGAAATCAAAAGGTAAAAGTACACAAACAAAATGAATAACATTATATACACTGCTTTCAAATTGTATAATGGTGAGTAAATAGTGAAGACACACAGTAACTTTATGAAACTTCATATTTCTTGTGAACATGTAGTACATAAAAGTAACTTAAAGGAAATGGAAAAGCCTTCTGCTTGAAATGCAACTTTTTTAGGGCATACTTGAAATGTTATTTATGGTATTAAGATAAGAAACTTTATGTCAATAAAAGAAAAAATGTTAGGCTAGGCAAATAACTAAACAAGCTATGAGGTTAAATAATTACTAGAAAAGCACAATATGCTACATTAGCTAGAAGCCAGATTCTCACACTCGGGTACATCAGTTCTAGTGGGCACTGCAATTTGCAACAAAACAACTTTATCGCGCCAACCAGGATTTTCCTCCAGGAACTTCTCAAATGCCAAAATCTTTTGAGGAATCCCCTTTATCATGTCAAGGCGGTCAACACCCAGCATGACCTGATGTAAAGAAGCCAAATGATTTTTTTTTTCTCTTTCAGAGGGAAGAAGCCAAATGCATTGAGAAGCTAAACAAACACAATCAGAGAATTTAGTCAAAGCAGGAGAAAAGTAAATGAATTATTCTCCATGGATAATGTGTAAAACAAAAGTCACAACTTAAGTTCTAAAGTTCTATTAAAATTACTAGAGCAAAGACAAAAAAAACTCGATATAAAGCTTCCACAATAGTACTAGGGAATACGAGTAAATAACAGAATGAATTGGATGGTTCCCCAAGAATAAAATGACTAAATCATAGAACCAACTCATGACCACAAATGAGCCAAAAATGAACATAAATCCATGAAGTCTTATACAGGCTATCACAAGACAATTGTTTGTCGAGTTGACACAGTCTACCAAACAAAGGGAGCTGATGAGGTAAGAATTCTTAGAACATTCCTGGAGATTTATAGAAGTAAATGAAAGAAAATCCCCAGAAGATCAAAACAATACAAGATTAATATAACTCAAAACCAAACATGTATTGAACAGAAGTTAGAGATGTCTAGAAACATGAATGCATTTGAATATCTATCATAATAGGAAATACAACAACAACAACAACAAAGCCTTATCCCACTAGGTGGGGTCGGCTACATGAATCATACGACGTCATTCCGCTCTATTAGTAACCAAACCTTTCGGTATATTATTCACCAATAGATCTTGCTCTATTAGTTCGCCAAGTGTCCGCCTTGGCCTCCCTCTCCCTCTTTTAATAGGACTCCAGATTATTTGATCTACTCTTCTTACTGGCGCATCTAATGGTCTTCTCTGAACATAACCAAACCATCTCAAACGATTCTCTACCATTTTCTCACTAATATGAGCCACTCCGACTCGTTCACGTATATGGTCATTCCTAATCTTATCTAATCTTGTATGACCACACATTCATCTCAACGTCCTCATTTCGGCTACCCCCACTTTACGTTCATGTTGTCCCTTCATAGCTCAGCATTCACTACCATATAACACTGCCGGTCTTATAGCAGTACGATAGAATTTTTCTTTAACTTTATTGGGTACTTTTCTATCACAAAGAACTCCAGTGACTTTCCTCCACTTACACCAACCAGCTTGAATTCTATGATTAACATCGTCATCAATCTCCCCATCTTGTCTTACAATTGATCCTAAATATTTAAACTTTGTCACTTGAGGAATTATATCCTCCCCTAGCCTAACCTCCAAATCGTCTCTAAGCTGTTTATTTGTGAACACAATAGGAAATAAATGAAAGATTTTTCTAAAGGGAAAAGGATGATTATTTTTAGGAGGGGCAAAGGATGATTACCCTATGTAACCATCCATTTCTTATTCTAAATCATCAGGGGATGTGAAATATGACCATGAAGGCAAAAATCAATTTTGAATTTGTTTCATTTTTGGTTTCCTAGTTATTTGGCATTGGGTGTTTAGAAACCCTATTATGCTTTAATGAATGGAGATTATTTTCTAATTATTTCATAGTTTAATCATTTACAACATGTGTTAACTCAGTAGATCTCAATTATTATTACCGCTGAAACTCCACTGTGTTGTTGAGCCTGTTAAGTTGCACAAACAAGCATGCAAAGTTAACAATCAAGTATGGGATAGTGATCCCAAAGCATTAATGATATTGGAGATAAAATACCTCACATAAGTATTCTATCACTCCTAAGTAAGACCCTTTATCTTAATCTAAATTAACACTAGATTTGTAGACTTTTGCGGAGAGTCCTGGTGCCTTCGATCTAACATATCTATATTTGTATTGATCCATATATGCATCTAAACATGGAGATAGCCACTTAACTAGCAAAAAAAGTATAAAACTAAGCTCAATGAAAATGTGTGTATTGGCCATCTCACATAATCTTTTGTAGAGTAATAACAGACAAAGTTATTGACATCATGCACCAACATTTTATTGGCCTCATGGAATAAGATGCTTGCAACTTTTTCAAATGAGAACAACTAATGCAAGTTGTGTTTGCATGTACCTTTCGACCAGCAAATCTGTGTGTCAACTCATTAATGTGCTCTTTGACAGCTGGAAGTTCAAGAGCTCTTTTGAATCGGTCAGAGTCTATCCCAATAGGAAACTGATTCAAAGTGCAAGTCAGATGTAACAGTTGAAGAATGCATCAGTTTTTGGACCAAAGATGTGTTTTCTTAAAGGATGTAAATAGTAAAACATGAAAGAGTAGCATGCTTTAAGGGAATACTTATAAACGAATCAGGTGTAACAAGAGGCATACAGCAGCCACACGAGTAAGCTTCCCCTGGTCTTCAACCCCTTCAGGCGTTCCCTCGAGCCCAAGAATGCGGGTGCAAGCACTAACAAAGTGTCTTGCATAATCATATGTATGGAATCTGGAAAAAACAACATAGCAAAAAAACCACATTATTGAAGCCAGCTTATCAAATATAACTTAACTGCATTCATATGTCAACAAAAGGAATCACCAAGAAACGAGTCTTTCCAGATCAAGACAGTTGGAGAGCAAAAAAGAGAAATGGAAAACGTATTTAATATGGACTAGTAAAAACAATTTGTACTTTTCCTTTGAACAGATGATAAGTGATCGGTATTTTTCTCAAAGAGGACATGATTTAAATAATTTGCTTTCCAAAAGATGATTTCAGACCAATGGCCGGGCCTAGAACATGGGAACCGTGAAAAGTACTAAAATGTAACAAATTGCATATTGTACAATCAAATATGGGGCTGTTTGGCTAAGCTTATAACTCACTCAAAATGGCTTATAAATAGTTTTAAAAATTTCTCCATGTTTGGTAATTGACAAAAAAACTAATAAGCACTTATTTTACCTGCTTATAAGTCAGAAAATATACGTTGGGGCAGCTTATTTTGTGTGAGAAAAAAAAAACTAATTAGTTTGATTAATGAATGTACTATTTTGCCCTTGTAATATACATAACTTTCTTCATATATTTCATCTATTGTAATATTAAGGACTTTTTGGTCATTTGACTAAAATAATAACTTATAAGTTTTTTTATTGCCAAACACGTAATTGCTTATTTTAAAAAATCAACTTCAGCCATTAAACTACTTATCAACACTTTAACTTATCAATTATTTTATATCAGCTAAGCCAAAGAGGCTATAACATCACTTACAAGCATGGAAGCATGAGCAAAATAATTCAAAGAACTCATGCCAGCATCAGGAAAGATCACTTTGTAAAGTAGAAATAGATTGAAAGATAGAAAATGATTATAGGAGATGGGTGATGTCTGAATGGCTTCAAACAGTAACTTTTTTATCATTCTGGATGCAACAAAGCCAATTAAATTAAGAGAAAACAGTATATGTCGAGAAGTGGTAGCCTTCTAATTTAGCCAAATTGTTTCAGAATTATATTCTCAAAGTTCACTAGTGGCAGTCTCTTACTTCTGTCAACCATTGAACTAACATAAAAGTGCAACTCACTCGAAATACAAGTAGATGTTCAGTTTCATACGAATATGCCATGTTCAATTTTATAGAATGTTTGGGTATTCTTTTCTAACCAATTACTATTCAGAGAAAACAACAGAAGGCATGGTTTCCTTTGAACTTAACCAAATTGTTTCAGAAGTTATATATTCAAAGTCAACTACTAGCCTGGCACTTCTCTCCATTGAATTAAGTCATATAAAATTGTCATCCACCAAAGGTAAGAGTAGATGTTTATTTTTATAGGAATATATCATGTCCAACTGGTAATAGAATGTTTGGAGATTCTTTTCTAAAGTCTCCCTAAATGCAAAAAGGTATATGCTGTAAGTGGAGTACAGATTACAATGAACGGTCACTACAAAAGATTACCCTCAACCAGAAGCCATGTTGCACATAGATGCTAAATAAAGCATAGCAATAAAAGGTTCTCTCACCCAACAAGGTCAGCAGCAAGAACTGATTTGAGTAGCTCTGATCGAGATGGCAGTGTCCTGTGTATTTCTGAAGAAGGGAAAGGCGTGTGAAGAAACCAGCCAACTTTCATCTTGCTATTGTGCTCTTTTAGGCACTTTGGAAGAAACATTAGATGGTAATCATGACACCAAACAACATCACCCTCCTGATAATGCTTGTTCACAACATCAGCAAACATCTGATTTGCCCGTTTGTAGGCATCAAACTGAGACTGAAAACTGCGTGTTGTTGCTAGTCGATCTTCTTGGGGAAGTCCCAGATAATGGAAAAGTGGCCATAATATGTTGTTGCAATAACCATTGTAGTATTGATGCACGATTTCTTCATCAAGAAAGACAGGAATGCATCTCTGTTTTGACCAAAATGGCAACATTTCCATACAATAAGTGGTGCAGAGAGGAATAACTTTTACTCTATGAAAAAAAAAGTAACAATTATAAAGAAACGGGGGAGATGTCTAGCATGAAGCAAATTGAAGTTAAAATAGAAAGAAACTTAAACATGCCTTCTCAGCCAATGCCTTTGTAAGCGCCCTCTGCCCAACTTCATCTGGCACATTGACACCAGCCCATCCAATCCACTTCGCATCAACATCCTTCACACCTGTGGACAAGGATAAACGAGCCATAAATTTGTTTTCATGTAACTATGACCCAAAAAATTTGCATATGCAGGCCACCAGGTCTTCCTATTTGGTGCCATTGAAGGAAGGTGTAACGATAGCTCTAAGAAGAGATGGAATTTTCCGGCAGTTACCTTACTAAAGCATGGAAACACAAAATACATTCTTCTAATGTTAAACCTCGGACGTGCATTATTCTCGTATTAAAAATGATTTTAGAAGAGATAAATGCTCTAAACTTTAAGGTATTTTTACATGTACCAAAAAAAAAGTTACTTTACATTACCAGAGGCAACTCAAGCAAAGAACATGAAACTTGGCGGTCCGAACTCACCTAGCAGAGCGCTGACAAGCCCACCAGCGCTGATCTCCAGCGACCACGAATCCTCGCCCCGCCGGACAGCTGAGACGGGTAACCTGTTCGCCACGACCAGCAGGCGCTGCTTCATGCCCCGCCCGCGGCCCCGCCTTATTCCCTCCCCGAAAGTACCCGTAAACAAGGCAGCTGCAGCAGCAGAGGACGAGGCATCCGCAATTTCCTCATCCGGCTCGCGACCCATATGGACGACAACGCTAGCCTCCTCCGGCTCCGCGTACTCCGCCTCCACGCCGTTCTCGATGTCGCGGACGCCGCCGCCCTCGCCGCTACTGTCGGCGTCTTCGTTCGTATGGGAGGCCCTGATGATCTTCCTGAGCTCCCTATCACGGAGCAGCCGCTCAACTCGCGTCGTGCGGCCGTTGTACATGCTACCAGCCACCTGCTCATCTGACGGCCCGGTGGAGGCCGGCATCATGCCCTCAAGAAAGAAGAACCGCCTCGGCGATGGCGGCTTCCCTGCATTATCGAGCCCCGCGTCAGCTGTCTTCCGGCGGAAACCACCCAAATGGACAAGAACAACATCACCAAACGAAGAAACCACCGGCTACCGAAAAAAAAAAGAACTTTTTTCTTTTGCGTTAGTTTCCGACGGAAACCCCGCTGCTCGCTCGCCGTGCCGGCGGTCGTAGCAGAAAGTTACGGGTTTGAACTTTGAAGTAAGAGCGATGCGGGAAAGGGAGGAAAGCTTGGACGGAGAGGGATAAGAAATGGTGGGGGCGGTGGTCCCTCTCCCTCCTCCCCCGCCACTATGTCAATTGACATAAAAAAAAAAATCTCTTCCAAATAGAGTGTTTTTATTCTTTTATTCCTTGGGAAGATTTAGAAGTGTCCAAGGCTTCTTGACGCCTTGAGATCGCATGAATCTGGCATTCGCCTCCACAAAAAACCGCCACTGAAATTTTCTCGGTGAAGTTAACGGAGAAATCGCAGTAAAATTCCAGAATTAACAGCGACGATGAAAGAGTTTAACGAAAGCAGGAGGGAGGCGGAGGGGAAGACGGCAAAGGAAGCAACGGATCACGGAGTCGAAGCAAAAAGGAGTTGGAAAAAAAAATCTCTATCGCTTCACCACACACAAATCCACTTTAGATGGCAAAAATCTAAAAAACACAACGAGAAACATATATAAAAGGTAAGTTTATCCCCATTGCCGAGATAGAGAGAAAAATCCTTGTCCATCACCGTGCCCAAAAGAAAAAAAAAAAAAAAGAGAACAGCGCGGACTCAAACGACGGCGACTACAAAGCGAAGAAGCATCGCGGCCGGCGCCTCCGCGACCGCCGTCGGGAGCATCACCTCCGACGTCAAATAACACCGAAGGGAGAACTAAGATTACGATAGAAACGGCATCAGAGAACTCGCTGTCGCTTCATCAACTACGAGTCACCACGCGAACACAAGGCCGGCGCGGAAACGCGAGGACGATCGCGATCGAAAAGCGTTTCGGAAACCATTTTGCGCAGAAGAAATCGTGAGGAAACGGGAAGAGGAGGAAGATATCGAAGATGGAGATTTCACCGCTTCGGCTTTAATCGCGTCGCTCCTCGGCGATGGATCGAAGTGTACGGGAGGAGCGGAGAACAAGAGAGCAATAAGAACCCCAGTCGAACTCAATACTCTCATTCCTTTTATACCCCTCAGGAGAGAGAGAGAGAGAGAGAGAGAGAGAGAGAGAGAGAGAGAGAGAGAGAGAGAGAGAGACTGTGTGTCGAAGGCCGAAGCATTGCCACACGCCCGTCATTTGTATGTATACACCCGATTCTAAGAAAGCCACGCGAGAGCAGTATAATTTGTATCTACCGTGTCATTATTTTGAATGAAATTTCAATATATTTCCTATAATTTAAAAAGAGTAATTTCATTATAATCAATCAAATTCAATTTAAAACCACGATTATCAAATATAATTATCGCTAAATTTAAGCCACTGACATAGCACTACATTAATATTTTCTCTTCCTCGCAACAAATTTAAAACAAATAAAAATTGACACGTGTGTATTTCTTCTCTTTCCTCCATTCAAACTTATTTTTTTATCTCTATCATCATACAATTTTTAAATATCATTCAACTTTTTAATAAGCTAGTCACTAAAAATTTAAAATAATAACGAAAGACAGAATAAAATGATAATAAATTATATACAAAAAAACAATTAACAGCGAGAGGTTGCTCTTTTATGGATTGCAACCTTATTTAACATTCCAAATTTTCCATTCACGATCATAATTAAAAAAATAAAAATGTGAAATAACAGAATAATAATTGATCAATGAATATTAATTTTATGTAACTATTATTTATTTTAATAAATACTATCACATCAATATTTTCTTTGGGTAATAAATATCACTCTGCATGAGCCCGACAAGCACGCCCAAAAGTTTTATTAATTTTAATCATACATTATAACTATTATATATATAATAATCAAAATATCATACATTATAATATTTTTTATTATTTTATTAGTCAATATTTTAGGTCAAAAAATGTGATAAGTTATTACTTTTTATTTTTTCCTTAATTTAATAGCATTTATTTATTATAATATTATATATTTAATACATCTAAAATTTGAACGATTCGATCGAACATAACTCAGCCCATCTGACATGATTAGTGGTGCCCAAACTATCTTGGTCAGCAAAAGTGTTTTCTGGCATGACCCGACATGACACAATTATAGACTGTGTGACCTAACATGATAGTAGGCACGATCAAATATGATTTGTCCAGTCTGAGCACAACATAAAAATAATAATAATTTCAAATGCGATTTTTAGAAGAAGTAAATTTATGTATATAAAAATAAATTAGATAATAAAATACCTTTGAAGGTGCACAGTTATGTTTTTATTTATTTTCCCCTTATATCTTCTTTCATCAAATCAAATAAGTAATAAAAGTGGAGAGTAAATTGCACGAATCGTCCATCAATTTTGAATATATAACTAAATGATCTTTCAAATTTAATTTATAATTAGATTATACTCCAACTTTTTTGCATGCATCGTCCTTCTGACCGCTAATAGTCAATTTTCGGATTACGTTATAGAGGGGGTCGAAGAACTGACTATTGATGATTAGTTATAAATTGAAGCTGGAGGATTATTAAAATATTGTCTCAAATTTGATAGATGATTGGTATAATTTACCTTAAGAGTAAATGAAATATGTAATAAAATATATATGATTGCACGGAGTATAATTATTGAATAATTAACATTTCCATCTAGGGGTGTTCACGGGTCGGGTTTGGCCCGACCCGTGAACAAACCCGGTTGGCCGGGTCGGGTCCTTGCCCTTTTTGGGCTACGACCCGAACCGACCCGATCCGGGCCAGGCCGGGTCGGGTGGTCGGGTTACCCGATCACCCTTTTTCTTTTTCTTTTTAATTTTTCATTTATTATTTTAATATAAAAAGTATTTATTATTTTATTTTTTAATACAAAATAAAGTATTTTTAAATACCAAAAATATTTTTTAAAAAATCTATATACTTTTCTACATTTAAAATAATTTATTTCATATTTTTTAGATTTTAAATGATATAAAATTATACATTTAACTAAAAATAATTAAAAAAATTTTTAAAAAAAGAAAAAACCGGATCGTCAGGTCGGGTCGGGTCAACTAGGGTTGAAAAATTCCAACTCGAATCCGACCTTGGTCGGGGGGTCGGGTCGGGTCGGATTTCCGGGTTCATCGGGTCGACCGACCCGGTGAACACCTCTATTTCCATCGTATGTTGTGATTAAAATTTAACTCAAACATTCAATCGTACATAAGTATTATATTTTCTGCATAAAATGTTTACGTTCTAGGTATTATTCGTATCTTGTTTTACGATTATCTTAACAAAAAAAAGGTGACGTATAATTAGACTACTAGAGAAACTTAATTGAAAAAAAATACATATAATTAGAAGAAAGAATAAATTAGCAGCCCTGTCATGTTAAAATGTGATTCGGATGCAGAGTTAAAATGTGTGCAATCCTGTCATGTTAAATATAAATTACGAATTTAGGATGAAGCGAACACGCCCAAAAGTTTTAACAATATATTTACTTTTCATTAGGTTACATACTTTGCGACGATACATATGAACGAAATGAGAATTCAACTAGGGTGGAGTTCGAGTTTGGTCCTCTCTCTTGATCAAAGTTTCGAATTCGAATTTTTATAAATATATTTTTTTATTAGATTTTATTTGTTATTATTAAGTACAAACACAAAATAATTTAATCAAATTAATTCAACTTAATAATGGGTCGATGAATAATATATTATTTTAGCATCATACGAGTAAGACCGTCGATACCACTTGCTAAGTCAACGAGAGCTTGCTTAAAAAAAATTACAATTATATGTTTATTTGGAAATTCATCTCCGAGTGTCTTTTCTTTTGTACTTTAACTCTTCTAAAGCTCTCGCTAATAAATAATTGTTAATTGTTTAAAAAATATATGGAATTTATATAATCATTTCTCCCTCTTTCAATTGTATTAGAACTGTCTAGGCATTCTAAAAAAAATGGAACATCTATCATGAAATATGTCATTAAATCAAATTTCAATAAAAAAATGGAATAAGTCATAAAACTTTTTCAGGAAAGCTCCTCTTAACCTATGCCCACCAAAAGACCTCTGACACATTGTTTAAACAATGAGACTTCAATAATATGTGGACTAATTAATTATAATATTTGACGGTTGATAAAAATTTGTTTGGGTTACTAACAATATATATGTATATTCTTTCTAATTATGTTAGTTTACAGGTCTAAAAATGATGATAAAAAGTTTTAACTGATCTAAATTGGTGAAGCTATTGTTTGCTAAATGGAGTTGTCTTTTTCAAGATTACATTGAGTTATTGTAGCACAATACAACATATTTTCATTTACAACAAGCATCTCTAGTGTTATTTTAAGTTGTATTCACAACTGAGATGATGAAAGTGACATAATATTTTTTAGAGTGACAATAATGCTGCCCTATTTCAAAATTACTAAATATTAAGATTAACTATTTTTTTAATTAAAACACATCATATATTTGTTGGAAGTTTAAAATAGTTATTTTAACAAAACAAAAATATTAGTAGCATGTTGGTTCAACCGACAATATTTTAAAAAATCTCATAATTAAATTTCAAAAATATTGAAGCTTGGAATTGGGCTTAATAAATAATTAATATTCTTTATTTTTACCAGCGAATATTTAGTTTTATGAAACTTTGATATTTATCAAAATAAATAGAATTCCAAGTTCGAAAAGCTGCTTCTATTTGTCTGAATTTATCACCACACTGGTAGTTGGTAATGAAAAGAAATATGTGCTAGAAAGAAATATAATTATTTGTAGTATGTATTTCTATCACAAAACTTCAAAGCTTACGTCAAGGATTGTGATTGATCGAAAAAAATAATTAATAAATTTGTTATTCATCATACATTAAAAAATGATGAATGAAAATTTTATGGTGTTACTCTTTTAAAAAGCAAAAAAATGATAGTGCTACATGTTTTAAAAGGTAGCACACGTTTATTTATCATGGTTTCATTCGTGATAAACGATTGATAAAAAAGAATTCAATTAACAAATTCATCGTCTATTTAAAAGAGATAGCAAACATTAAACTTATATATCTATATAGAATTAAATGTTCACCAATTAAAGTTAAGTATTTTAATGACTATATATTTTTAGTCAACTCTCAATGTCTAGAAAGCATGTCCGACGATACAATTCACGCGATGCTAAAAAGTTTATTATCCACATGTTAAAAATTGACTTGTCATCGAGTCCAACTAATTTGATTAGATATCTCATGTTATAAAGACTTATCTTTTTTTAACATAATAAAATGTTGCCATTGCTATGATATTAATGGCAAACATTTTGTTATCTACAAAAAGGAGAGGTGCCTCAACTTATCATTCACGAATAGATAGATAAGCTATTTCTACTTTGGCGAGTCGCTGAATCCCTGTCCATGATAAAATAATTGGAAATAGTAATAATGAAATAAATATATTATTATTAAATCAAGCAAGCATTACCTTATCCATGTCATGTTAAATACTGCTTCATGTCTGAGACATTTAATGCACAAGGCTAGGGGAAACTGATTATAAAATTAAAGAATATAATATCATATTGGCGAGGGTTAAAACTTAAAAAAATTAATAATGTTATATTTTTAGTGACAAGTTTTTTAAAAAAATATTCAGCACACTTATTTTCATGTCTTATCATCTCTTCACACTCGTATTAAGATTTTTTTTAAAAAAATAATTCACGTGATGGGCTAAGGCTAAAAAATGAGTTAATAAAAAAAGTAATGCCTACATGCCACATGAAAGTGGATGATTTTATGGCTTTATATCCTTATAAATTATAAATATAAATAAATGATAATTAAGGATTAGGTTGTTGGACAAAGCAATTAAGAAGAAATCGATATGTACATGCAAATTGAATTTTTTTAAAAAAAAAATTGTCCACTTTAACATTGGAAAGTGATATTAATTTGATCACCGTGACTCATACATTGATTAATTGATTATGAAGATGAAGCTCTGAAAAGAAATTTTTTATATGTATACAATATTAAAATTGATATCTCATTTTAAACGAAAATGTTTTATGTTAATGGAATTCTTCTGATGCAATTAGTCTCGTCTTAATTTTAAGATAGGATATCAAAGTTCAAAATAATTGGACAAGAAATTTTTTAAAAAAACTAAAGTGGAGAACAACGTGAAAGTTGACTCGATTGAGATATATGTGTGTGAATGATAAGAAGATTGAAGTTTGCACAAATCTTTTATCAAAAGAAAAAAAAAAGTGCACATATCTTCCTAATGGGGGAGTTACTTGGCATGCCAAAATCTTTAGTCTTTTCCTATTTGCATATACAGATATTAAGTTTTGACCTTTCTTTAAATTGATTCGTCCGACATTGTCCAGTCCAAATTAATTACGTAATAAGTTAATGACTACTCGAACTCAATTTTGAAATCGTTTTGTTGGATGTCATCTGTTAATTAATAGTTTATTATATACGACTATATGATTAATTTATCAATAACATAAATCATTAATAATAGTATAACTTTATAACTAAAATAAATATAAGTGGTATTCCCATTGTTGTAGATATAGACTTAAGCCTTTTGGTCGGTGATCTTAGTATGAGTTAAAAAGATGGCATAAAATTTGTAGCATTAATTGTTTCAAATTTTCAGTAGGGTTCCACTAAAGTATTTCTTATTAGAGAAAAAAAATGTTATCAGCATTTACACTTGGATTCTAATACTTCATTGAAAAAATAACTACATTAATTGACAACTTCAAGTATGATATAGAGTATTAGAAAAAGAATCGGGAGATAGATTATTATAAAAATAAAAAAATTCTAAAATGAAGAGCTCTTTTATCTTGATTTTCTGGCATGCATATATCTTATGCATATGTATGTATTAGATAAATACTTATAATTTTTTCCAACACAAATTAAAAAAATACAAGAGAAAATAAATAGTCCAATTATGATCAACAAAAATCATGTAATAATTTTTCTAAAAAAAATATGAGAAAGTTAAACTCTTAAAAAAATAATAATGAGATCAAAGAGTTAAAAGTTGATTATGTTGCTATTAGTGGAGATAGGTGCCTAGGCATAATTCCTAAACACGAGAATGACCATATTCAGTGACAACTGAACTTTGCCTGAATAGGAATACTATAGACGATTTCAATTTCCATGACAATTAGGAAAGAAAACACTTGGTGTGGAATTAGGAAGTTAAAGAAATGGGAATACAATGCAAATATTTTGTCTGTTACAATGAGTTGGTATATGAAATGAGTAGGAATAGAAGTTAGAAATTTCACTAATTTATATTAATTAATACAATCATTTCATATTGTATTTCTTCTTTCAGTTTTTCAATTTAATTAATAGAAAAAAAATGACATTGCCTGTTATCATTTAAATTTTTTTCTATAACATATATATAGGGACCTTTTGACCAGGAGAATAATTAATTTAGGGGGAAAGATTAAATTAATTAATTTAAAGAAATTTTAAAAATTCAAAAATTGATGATCAAATTCAAAATCTAGAAGAAAAGATAAATATAAATGGCTGAACCACAAAGATATAGCATATTGGCTGTGATTGTTTGAAATTTTATATATATATATATATATATATAACAAATTAAATCTACAAAATTGTTGCATGATTGATATAATAAAATCTCAGTCTTTTGTTTCAACAGAAATGATCTATAGATTGAAATCACCATGATTTGTTCTGGCACATTATGAGATAAAAAATGTAGATTTAATCATTTCACGGTGCAACGATTCAAAAGACTTGCACCTCCATTAACTCCTTGATCACACCATAGTACACATGAATTTTGCAATCATATGGCAGATAAAGTTTAATGTTCATATTATATTTCAAAAAAATACCATAAATAGGTAGGGTTTAATATTTATGCATAAAATGCTAGTGTATATTTTGTAATTACAACATACACCTATCTTAAATTGACTTGCATAACTTTTATTTGTGGAGGAGTTGACTTCGCTTCGTGGCATATATCCTATAAATATTTACCGAGAAGGGTCGTGATCTTAAACTATCCAAGAACTCACATGACAACTCCACAAAGATGTGGCAGTAATGACGGATGGTTTCAAATGCTTTGCATTGAAACCTCTCATTTATATATGAATAGCAAGTGCACTTGTTTCCTTTTTTTTCCTATTCATGGTGTCATAACTTGTAAGTATTTTGTGAAGCACGTTTGGATCTTGTTTTTTCATCGGAAAAAAAATTATTTTGCATTATTTATGCAATAAATTATATACCATTATGAACATGTAACAAGAGATTTGAAGAGAGTGAAAACTTATTTGTTTAATATTTAGATTTATAAGGAGGCTCACCTAAATCAGAAGTCATTTGATTATTGAGAAAGCACCATATATATATATATAAGGAAAAGAAAATGAAATTTCTACACAAAGTGCAAATAATTCTCCACCTAAGCTAAAAAAAAATCGAAAAGATATATTAAAGAAGATACCATAAGTCCCCTAACTTTACAAACTTTACAAAATTATAAAATATTACTTAGTTATTAAAAAAATATATAGATATATTTAGAGGGGTTCACGGATCGTGTTTGATCCGACCTAACCTCGAATCGACCCAATCTGATCATAATTGAGGAGTCGGGATGCTATCAAGGTACTCTCTTTAAAAGAGTGGATGAATCCAATCCGATTGGATCGAATCAAGTCGAGTGAACAAATCATGTTATCATCATTTTTTTATTTTTTTTATTTTTGTTTGTATTATGTTATATAAAAAACTATTTTAAAGTATAAAATAATTTGTTAAATATTTGAATATGTTTACATATTTAAAAATATATATATTTAAGTTTTTTTGTATAAGATATAAGCCAAAAATAAAAAAAGAATCACTTTCTGAGGGTTGGTCGATCCAACCACTTACCCAACCCAACCCAAAATAGTTAGAATTGGATTGGATCAGGTCGGACCATTAGATTCACGGGTATATTTGTGAAAATATTTTCTAATATAACATGTGTATTTATGAAAATATAATGTATGCACTAATAATTTTGATTCCTTTTCATAATAAATCAAATTATTTAATTAAGTTCTATATAGCATAGTTAGATATATCTTCCTGGAGATTTTGAAGTTATTTATTTCATATATATATATTATGTTTAACATAATTATCTTAAAATTTAACTTTCAAGATGAACATGCTAAGCACAAAAAGGGAAACACATGATGGATAATAAAAAAAACATTTTAGTTATAATAAAATAATATTTATAATTATAAGTCACTTTTATTACTCTAGAATAATATTTTCTATTTTCCTAATTTTCTCCTTTTAAACCAAAATATTTTTTTTTCAATTACAAAGGAAAAATCGTAGGCCTAATATAAAAAAAAAGACTGAAAATAAAAAAATACATAAATTTTACTAAATTTGTGACTACAAATTTTTAGGTGCAGGAATGAACCTGTCAAACCTCTAGCAATTCCCCATAAAGTAATTTGATCACGGATGAAACGATTGAACGAGTGTTTTTTTTTAATGAGAACTTGATTATATTAAGTTAAAGGACCATAACGGTCGTTGTACAAAAACATGTGCAGATTCCGCGGAGGATTTCCATCCCAAAAAATATCACGAGAAATAGATCTAGCAAGTTTTGCAAGATGATCAGCGGCCCGATTATAAGTTCTAGGGCAATGTATACATTTCGTGTTGTCAAAAAGTGTCAGTAAATGGTGAATTTCCTTCATGATCGTCCAAATACGCCATGGAATGCCCACATTTCCGTTGATAGCATCAATGAGCGTCAAGGAATCAGATTCGAGAATGATCTGCCGGTAGCCGCGTCTCCAAGAAGCACGTAGACCCAGGAGAGCAGCAAAAGCCTCAGCTTGCAGAACGGTCATGAGGTGATAGTTGGATATACCTGCAGAAAGAAAATTTGCGTTAGCATCACGGATAAGAAACCCCGCACCAGTTGTCAAGGTCCGACGATAAAGCGAGCTATCGAAATTGATCTTGACCCAGGAATAGGGCGGGGGCTCCCATTGGACAGAGGGAACGTCCAGGGGAATAATAGATGCGCGTGTGTGGTTATGTGCCTCAGAATTGTGGTAAGCCTCATACTCTGAATACCAGGCCTGAACACGTGTCCAAATTGCCTCAATGGTTGTCCGTCTGGAACCAAAATGAGACTCATTGTGTCTCTTCCATAATGCCCAGAGAGAAAAGGCAATAAGAGATAGTAAGGTAATTCTAGAACTGTCATCAAGGGCCGAACCCTCATGAATCCAGTCCCCACAATGCGGAGAGTCAAAGAATTGGAAATTATAATTCAACTTGGAATGTAACAGCATCCAGAAATTTCTAACATCAGTGCAATCAAAGAAGAGATGTTGAATTGTTTCAGAATGAATACCACAAATCGTACAAGAAGAAGGGTTGAAGGATGCAAGCCAAGCAAGTGTGGGAAGCCTACAATGAAGAAGCTTCCATAAAAAAATTTTAACCTTATGAGTAATTCTGAGTTTCTAGATAAGGTTTCAGATGGAGCATCCAGATTGAGGTGGAGAGTGTTGGCAGCATAGAGAGTGATAGACAGATTTGGCAGAAGCCTTGCCAAGGGGGTCGTGGACCCAAAACCACTTATTATCATTGGCTATTGGTGAAAGAAAGATATTTAAAATAGAAGCAACTAAGAGAGGACCAAAAACTAGTGTTAGAAGATGCATGTTCCACTGCCCAGTATCTAAAATAAAGTCTCTTACCTTCATTGTATCCAGCGATATGTCCATATTAATGTATGTTGGCATTGAATTTAGAGGTACACAGAACAGCCAAGGGTCATGAATAATATTTGTGGAGCGTCCATTACCAATGTGCATCCTAAGGCCAAATTTAATTTCTTATTGAACTTTAAGAATGAGCTTCCAACACCAAGAGGTAGATTGAGTGATGTTAGGAATAATCCAAGGATGAGTGTGTTGATATTTAGCATTGACCAGATGGACCCAAGGGTTTTGCTCATTGTTCAAAAAATTGAGAACACATTTGGCTAACAAAGCAATTCTGACATACTATAAATTCCTAACCCCCAGACCCCCCTCCTGTCGTGATTTCTGAATAGTATTCCAAGCAATTAAATGAAGACCATTGCTATTTCTATTATTGTTCCACAGAAAAGTTCTAGCTTGCTTCTCAAGGATCATAAGAAGGCCATCAGCAATATACATTGCCCCCATAACATAATTAGGGATAGTGTTTAGAACAGAGTTGATTAAGATTAATCTACCAGCCATGTTTAGTACATTAGCCTTCCAGCCACTGATACGAGAGACAGTTTTATCAAGAAGAGCATGTTATTGAGAGATTGTAATGTATTTGTTGGATATTAAAGCACCAAGATAATTAAATGGGAGATGCCCCTGCACAATACCAAGGTTGGTAATAATGTTTTGCTTTCTTCTATTGTTTAGAGATCTCAGCAAGTAAGCTTCAGATTTCATGGGATTTATCATTTGATTTGTGAGGTTGTAGTATAATGTGAGAATGGTTTTTAAACATTTGCAATTTTTAATGTTGGCAGCAATAGTAATCAAAAAATCATCTGCATACAACATGTGACTCAATGAGAAGTTGTTTAAGGAGAAGGGGATTAGCTCAGAGTTAAGTACTGCATTATTCATCAAGGTGGTTAATACTTGCATGATTGTGATAAAGAGGTAAGGTGAGAGGGGATCACCCTGTCTGATCCCACAATAACTTTTAAAATAGGGGGATGGGGTGCCATTTATGTGACAAGAAAATGAAGGAGAAGTAACACAGACCATAATCCAATCCATGAAAATTGGTGGAAATTTCATACAGGTGAGGGTGGTTCTGATTGCATGCCAACTGACTCTATCAAAAGCTTTATCCATATCAGCTTTAATGATCATAGTCTTCCTCCTTCCATGGTTCATGGAATGGGCAATCTCTTGACTAAGTAATATATTATCATGAATTGATCTATCAGACAAAAAAGTAGATTGGCATCTATCAATAATGCCATCAAGAGTAGGCTTTAGTCTGAGAGCAAGAATTTTGGATATGACTCTATAAATAATGTTACATAATGCAATTGGTATGAAATATGTAACTTTAGTGGGATTAGGTTTTTTTGGAATGAAAATCAGTGACGTAAGAGACCATTCTCTAGGTAATATATTGCTATTGAAGAATTTCTTTATTTTAGAAGATATGTCAGGTCCAATGGTGTCCCAATTTGTCTTATAGAACTCCAAAGTGAAACCATCAGGCCCCGGTGCCTTCCCAGGGGTCAAAGACCAAAGACCATTAAGGATTTTCTCATCAGTAATTGGGGCAGATAATTGGTCATACCAGATATTATCTAAGGTAGAAAGAGAAGGTCAGGATGATATAGATATTTGAGGATCAGTATTGTATTTCCAAAGATTGCTATAATGGTCAATAAAAGCATTCATGATATCTTTGTCATTTTTCAGCCTGATTCCAGAATCGGTTTCAATTGATTGGATGAGATTGTTCTTATATCTGATCATTGAACTTAAATGAAAAAATTTTGTGCTTTTGTCACCATCTTTAATTCATTTCTCTCTAGACTTTGACCACCATTTTAGAGTAATTTGTCTCAGTATGGCAGCATGATGGTGATAGAGGGATCTCAATTTATTATGTTCTTGATCATTAAGCCCAATAGATTCATCTTTTAATTCGAGAGAATAAGGACCTTGGATTCAAGATTATCAAGTTGATGTTTGTATTGAACCAGTGTTTTAAAACAGGATACAAGTACAAAGTTGATTAAATTAACTCATCCTCTAATAATGATACTTCCAAAAATCGACTTGTTATCCGGAAGTTCAACTCACTCACAAACTGAATCTCTCTTACCAACTATGTGTAGTGTAGTGAACTTGTACATTAACAAGTTATTATATTTCATTCTTACCGTAATATTTATGTTTTTTTATTTGTATATTCATCTTTCAGTTCTTGGGGCCCTCTTTTAATTGGAAAAAGTGCGAAATCCCAGATTCTTCTCCCAAAGTTGTAAACAATTTTTTTATCAAAAAAAAATTCTTAATATTTTATAAAAACAAAAACAGAGTTTTTTTGTATAAAAAAATATTTTTCCCTACAAAAAGTTCAATCATAATTATAAGATTAGTTATATGGATTTAATTTATCCTTCTACTTTGGAGGGACACTTAGCGAATTCAAATCGTTGATCCATCAGTAATTCAGGTGACAGATGATTATATTTTATTATTTAAATATATTATTTATTTTATCGTTATCTAGATGGCTTGGGTGCTCCGAAGGTAAATTAAATCCTAGTTATATATGTTAAAGAGCTTACAAAATCCAACGTCTACTCTATGTTTTTTTCCTACGATGTACACGCAAAAACAACTTAATTGAACGAGAGGTCTTAATAAGATGAGGGCATTGAACTGGTTTTGAATCTGTCCATGTTCAAATACTCACTGAAGCCAAAGAAATAAGACATGCGCGTATACATTCAGATTGCATGGATGATTTGATTCATCCGTGCACGTATGTGGCAATCTCATCTATTAATCTCTTCCGTACGATTGTAACAAAAGATTTCCTTTTACGTGGAAAGAATCCGTCCTCATTGACAAATTTGATGGAATGGAGTGGAACATAGGAATGGAGTGGAACATAGAGGAATGAAATTTATTATACCATATTTGATTATATTTTTTATTTAAATTAAGAGGGGTGGAATGAATATCTAAACACATCAAATAATTTTATATCAATATTATCAAATTAAATCATTTCTTCTATTACCAAATTAAAACATATCTCTTTTCTCTTTCTCTCGCACATTGATAAATTATTTTTTCCTTATATATAGATATATATATATATATATATATATATATATTATTTTTTACTTTTTAAAATAGATGAAGAAAATAGTTTTAAAAAAATAATAACAGAAAATTAGGTAAAATAAAAAATAAGAGAGAAAAAAATTAAGTGGTAAAGTAATAAATATTTATTAGTCTTTATATATTATAAATAATTTTTGTATCATAAAAGATAAAAATAACTTTTTAATAAATAAAACTTTCATTCGTCATATTCAAATATAACCTTTCTAATTACACCATACTCCACCACCCATCTCTCATTTCACCATCCCAACCCAAGTTCTTTTTTTTTTTCGGTGAGAGAAATCGAAGTATTTCTATCAGTAGGAAAATAATATCTCAACAATATCAACTATGCATCCAACATTTAGAATGCTGAAAAAGCATATAACTACCTTATGTACGAATTTATTTTACAATTAAATAAATAACAAATTGTAAGAAATATAACAAAGTTTTATTGTGATTAACATAATTTTCATCAGTATTTTTAACCACTGAGGGTATCTTTGCATAACTAAATAAATTAACAACTAGGATAGTATTTTGCATAAAAAAAAATAACTAGGAAATTCGCATGGTGTTTAAAGCATAAAACATTATCGGGAAATTTCTTTTTAAAAAAATCGTCCTAAGGGATCTCGATTGTTTGGATCTGGACCTAGTTGAAAACAATAATATTTTTTTAAATAACTATAAATATTGAGATAATAGTATCAAATATTTAGAAAGTTTAAAATCAAACTTTAACTAAATTCAGCTTTTTTTCATATAATTATATCAAAGCATCATATTATCACATCAAAATTCAAGATATTCTAACTATTTTCATAATCAACTTCACCAAAATAGGCTAAACACTAATAACTTAATAATCTTCACGTTCAACTTTAAAAAATTAAGTTAATAATAATACTAAATCTGACGATGATATAAAACAAAGAGTAAAACTATAAAATACTATTTTAAAATAAAAATACTTTTTAAAATTATAATATTTTTTAACAATAAAAGATAATTAGGGTCTCCAATTTACGCAACTGATTTGGTTAAAATTTATTTGTTTTTAAAAAATAATCTACTTTTTAATCGGATTTTTTTATTATTTGGATTCAAATATTTTGATAATCTTGGATCAATTATTATTGGAGTACTCATGAAAATCTGCAAATTAAAGAAAAAGATAACAAAACTATCAAGAAAAAAAAAAGAAAGACATCACAGCCATATACCCTTCGTGATCACGTTTCTAAAATGTATACATGTATGGAAACTTTATTCCGTCTTGTCCTTTCTTTTCTCAAGAAAAGAAAGTAAAAAAAAAAACATGACCACAAGGTCTTTTCTATTTGGATAGCAACTGATCTCACCTTGAAAGATACCTATGCATTGGCGTATCTCCTGTGGTGATAATATATATATATATATATATATATATATATATATATATATATGCAGATTGGTACAAGCAGGCAGTATATTCGATGTAGCAGGCATGCATGCAGCTTTAATTTATCTCATCCAAGTTGAGAGCTTTCTAAGGCCTCTGGATTCACGATAGGGCATATATATATATATATATATATATATATATATATATATATATATATATATATTATAGTGCTTAGTGCATGCATGCATCCAAAGATTTAAAGTTTGAGATGGAACGTTTCAGAAAGAGATGCTCTTAAATTGTTGATGACGACGGAGATTCGAAACAAGAGGCCAATCGTCTCACCGCAGAGGAAAAGATGAGGAATTCGATGCCCCAACAAATAGGACGCACATTATGTGCAAGCCTTTTGTTTTCTTTCTTTCTTCTTCTTGTTCTTCTTCATTCTTCTCTCCTTTCTCCTTTCCTTTCCTTTCCCTTCCTCCTTTTGCTGTATAGAGATGTACATAGATTGCGACATGCTATTAACACCTCTGTCAAAGTATTCCTTGTCAACGGAGATCGGAAAGAATCATTCCTTAGAGTAAATCCATCTAATTTTGCCCATCTTTTTTGTTCTGATCATGATGTACATCTAAAGGCATATATAGCTTTGGAACAAGATATGACAACCATTGGATTAATTTGATACGTAGGCTGACCCATTTTTTATTCTCGATTTATTCTTTTATATATTTTTTCCTCCTCCTCACGTAGACTTATATAATTAATATATTAGCCAATATTATATTTTATGCATACAAAGTGCATGCTTCTCTTTAAAGTTGTATATTATTCATTAATTTATTAGTTACTTTCCAAAGAGAAAAAATTTAACGCATGATAGCATATGCATATCTGTGTGTTTGTTAGGAAAGACAAAAAAAGTTAACCTGGTGGAGGCCTAATTTTTATTCTCCAATAATGAGTAATATTTTTATAATCGAACCGGCCGTGGAACCAGACTTTCAATTAGGTTACAGTTGGATAGATCGGATGAAATCTTGTTATAATAATATTATTTATTATAATTTTAAAGACAGAAAACTAATATTATATATGAAAATTTTAGTAATATCCTATATATTATCAATGAAGTATTAATATAAAGATATTGTTTATCTATAAGAACTAGTGTTAATATTGTTAAAAAAATAGCTCTTAACTTATAAATAGTGGTAGGTTATTATCAAATTTTCTATTTGTTATTTAGTATTATAGATGATGTGTTAATGTATCTTATCATAAATAATTCTTTTCTCTTTTACTTTACTTTTTTTAGCACTTTCCTTTTTATTTGCATTTTTCCTGCTCTCCAATAGTTTGTTTTTAACATTATTCTATTTTGTTTCTAATATTATTCAATTTTTAAGACTTAGCTTCATTTTTTATTCTTTATTTCATACACCTCAGTCTTTCTCTGCTTATTTACTTTCCCTTTAGAATTTTCTCCTTCTATTTTTACTTTTCTATTTTATTTTAATTTATAAATTTGAATCGATCTTTGGGGTCCCCTAATTTTATAGTGATCCAATAGACTTTTCTTAATCCTATGTCATTTTTCAATTTTGATGTTAAATCTAATAACAATTAACTTGGCAACCAACTCTTAGTATGTGTCGGCAACTCAACTCATACGACGTAGCTAAACATGTTATTCACATGTAACGATATGAGGTATAGTTTTACGTGGACAAAACACGAAGATGATCATGTGTTTATATGTAGCTATCATCTTTATCTATCAAGACGCATTTTAAATTCGTGCGGGCTGAAAGTCCAAAGCGAACAATATTTTGATTGGACTGGGGATGTTACAGAATGGTATTAGAGCCAACCTCACATGCTCACTTAAATCTTGTGAGAATCACGAGTCACGAGATAACACAGACCCCATTGAACGAAAACGTTGAGCCCTTTATGAGGGACGATTGTAACGATATGAGATCTAAGGATTAAGATGATTTGATGAATAGTCTCACATAGACAAATCACGAAGGTGATCGTAGGCTTATATGGAGCTACTCCTTCACTTATCAAAATGTGTTTTAAATTTGTGCGGGCCAATGGCCCAAAGCGAATAATATCTTGATTGAGCCGGGAGTGTTACAAAATGGTATCTAAGCCAACCTCGCGTGTTCACTTAAGTCATGTAAAAAATACGAGCCATGAGCCACGGATTAATACGAACCTTGCTCAACGAGGACGTTGAGCCCTTTACGAAGAAATATTATAAGATATGAGGTCTAAGGAGTAAAATGATTTGATAAATAGTCTCACATGGACAAAATACGAAGATGATCATGGACTTGTATGTAGTTATCCCTTTACCTATTAAGATGCGTTTTAAATTCGTAAGCGAACAATATTTTAACTGGGCATCATAAGTTAAAAGTTGACCATCTAGCTTAATTATAAGTAGTAAATGAAACTGTCAATAAATATTTTATATATTTATAAAAAAAATAAATTTAAAATTTTGCTCGAGGAACTGCTTACGACTGTATGTCAAGCCCTATCGATGATAATATGAAAAATTAGTGCGGTCAAAGTGTTGGTGTCAAGGTTTCTCTCCCTGTCGCCATCGGCTTCTATATGCAGATGATGAGGTGCAATTGCAGGTGAAATTGGAATATATATACACTAATTGACATATATATAATATATTAACTCGTGTGATGTATATATATATATATATAGTTATATACACACTAGCTAATTGACAGGTTGATTTTATTAACTTACAAGGTGTCTAGAACACGCACGCATGCTGCTCGCTCTACGGTTCTCAGCAGCTTGGCAAATGGCAACCATCTAGTTGGGAATCTTTGGTCGTCATTTTCCCACTGACCTAGCTCATAAAAATATGCGGAATATATCCCATAAACTTATGATATAATATGTTCGTTATACCCATATAAAACTCCAACGTATATGTTCTATGCTTCAGTATATCCGTGTGCATATTATACACTATCCCAGTTCCCAAGGCTTCAAATATGAGTAAATTTGTAACGCCCCAAAATTCGATCCTAATTTTTTAAATTTTGCCAAACCTTGGACGGCATTACATCGACCTTGACTTTGACCTAATTTCATAAAATTTTACAGCGGAAATATAATATATTAATTTAAAATATTAATCATCAATAACAACAGAAACATAATATATTAACTTAAAACATCAATCATCAATAACAGCGGAAGACTTCATGGATAATTTAAAATAAAAACCCAATATAACATAATCTGGCCTATGGGCCTAGTAGGCTCTAACGTATACCCAACAATGGGTTCTTACAACATAATGAATTCAAGTAAATTACATGACTCCATAAGGCCCATAAGCCATACATAACAAACTCTTACAAGAGTTCAACATATGACGTAACATAAAAAAGATAACTTGAGTCATAGCCCGACTCGCCCATGTGCAATGTCTTCGTCAAGAGGCCCTCACCGCCGAACCTAAACCTCATCCATACCTGCACGGATCCATGTGATGCAGGAGATTTCTTTCGTTAGAGTATGTTGAGGCCCATGCATGCTATGACCTTATAACATAATCTTTATATGTCATGGCGTATGCATATCATCATCATGGAACATAAATCATATGCATGCTATGAACTACTTATGCATACTACATGACATGTGATCATATCATCATGGCAATATAAGATAACAAGTAACATCATAATCTTTAAATATTGCATATCATAACTTATCATCATGCTAATGCATACCATAATCTTGTCTTACTTTACTTTAGCATCTTTCATCATGTCATGATATGATGTGACAAGTAGACATTTACATGGCATCCTCATAGATGCATACTTCATCATACTTCTTTAACATCTTTACTTTATGTCCCAAGTCATTCATCATTCATATTTTCATCTTTACTTAGATACTTTTCTTATTTTGTTTGATTGAAAAGACCATGTTGAAGCTCAAGGAAAAAATGGCTAGCTAGGCTAACTTGTTGGGTTCGCGGGAGGCCAATAGAGACGCCACGCTTGGGGTGGAACTCGCCTCCTGATTCCGCGTAGGCCCAATAGAGACGCCACGCTTGGGGTGGAACTCGCCTTAACTTATGAAAACGTCACGCTTGGGGTGGAACTCGTTTCCCCGAGAAATGCCACGCTTGGGGTAGAACTCATTTCCCCTTTCCTTGATTGCAACAAGTCACCTTCAAGCCAATCTGTCTTTTACTTGCTTTCATCAATACATACAATCAGTCGCACATGTTGCTTGATTTAATCCTATTTAAGGTCATACATACTTCGAATCATACTAGGTGTGGTCATTCAATCATAGCAAATCAGCCTCCAAAATGGACGACCATTTTGGGTATCGGTCGACCATTGGTAGGATATCGGTCGACCGGTCGGGTTATCGATCGACCGTTATGGTCCATTCGGACGATCGAAATCAGACTTCGGTTCGTTCGCTAATCACAGAATATGACACTCTTTATATCGGACGACCGTTATCAAATCGGTCGACCGTTCATGGGTCTTTCGGACGACCGAAAAGGAATTTCAGTTCGACCGCTAATCACAGAATGTCCCGACTGTTTTATCATCACATATCGGGCGACCGCTTGTAAATCGGTCGACCGCTTGTAAATCGGTCGACCAGTACTTGACTTTTCAGACGACCGAAATAGGGTGCTCGGACGTCCGTTAATCACAGAATATCCCGACCATTTCAAAACGGGCGACCATTATAGAACCGGTCAACCGTTGGACAGAGTTTTACACTATAATGGTCTCCAGAACGGTCGACCGATACATTATCGGTCGCCCGTTCTGGGCCGACAGACATGCGACTTTTACATCATTCCATTCCAAATCTTTCATACATTGTCACATTGAACACATACATGATTACAAACATCATATAGGGCATTTCTTAGCATTCTTAGCATTCTAATCATGAAATAAATGAAGTTTTCACATGAAGCATCTAATCATGCTATCTAAGTTCATACATGTACATAAACATAAAACTACTTCATTTGAGCTAGCATAAATAACAATGCACATAATTATTCTAAACATAATTAGCATTAGAACAGCTTCATAAAATATGGCACATATAAACACTAATATGCATAAGCCCTAATCATCCTTTTTAAGAACACAAGTTAGTTCTTCATGCCCTAATCCATTCACACAATCATCATAGGGAGGTGATTAAGGGTTTGGGTCCTCTCAAACATACCTTGATTAGCTAGGCTTAACCCTAATCTTCTTTTTCTAACTTCAATCCCTTATTTCTCCCTTCTAGCTCACTAATCACGAGCTAAAACAAGCTGCTACAGTGGAATGGTGATTAGAGTGAGCTAATCTCTTGATTATAGCTAAAAGAAAAGAGAGAAATGATAAGAGAGCTTTCTATGATCCAATGATGATTCATGGTGACTTACTGTAGCAGAAATGGAGCTCCTTGCTTACTGGCCGAGTGGAGTTCTAAGATGGGAAGAGTGAGCCGTCGCTGTGGCTACAGTGGAGATTGGGAGAGTTTTCGGCTGGTGGAGCAAATGAAGGAGAGAGAGATGGAGTTACGTGGAAAAGTAAGTTTGCTTTTTACTTTAGGGCATAGTTAATTATATGGGCTTGGGCTATGGGCTGCCTGGCGTGCGTGTCCCTTTTTCTTTTTCTTTTTTTTTTATTTCTTAGGATATTACAAAATTAAATTCTCAAACTGACCATAGATATGCAATATAATATATACAAACTCAATATACACACGCGCGTTACCTCATGCATGCAGCTAATTCCCCGTGGAGTAAAATGAACAAGTCATGTCTGAACAATTAATAAAGCAATTATTTTTGTCCCAAAACAAGACATGCACACACACGAGGACTGTGATAGGAAAAGTTTCGATGCCCTCCTGATCCTTGTAAACAGACATGCAGAGTGGTTAATTCGCCTGCTGCAAGGTGCCAACTCAGTTAATTAGCCATGAAGGACCTGTGAATGGAATCGATTCGTCGCCACTTCTGTTGCCCATTTCATAGTTTATTGATGAAGGCACTATCTCTCTTCAATTCCTTGAGAGCTGAGATGAAATGCCAGCATTTTGCAGCATGCATGCGGCTGGAGAATCTAAGGAAGCAGTGGATATATATGTTTAATTCTGTGGATGAATTCATGATCGCGTCACATTGCATGCCTTTGGAAAGCTCTCAGAAAAGGAAGAGACATTTGAGACCCGGGAGGCAATTATTATGGCAAAGTGAAGATAGAGATGCAAAGCTGTGGGTTGATTCCCCTTTCCAAATCAATCTATCGAATGCCCACAATGCCACTTTCTGTGATGCCGCACCCATACATTGGTCCCTCTGGAGCTCCCCTAGTTCTCAAGTACCAAAAGTACTTGGGGTCAGGGAATCATTTTTTGCCCTCCTCCTTTAACAATATCTTACCAGCAGGATTTAGTGCAGATGATCAAATCCACTTTCCGGACAATTCATGCATCTTTTCTGCACACCTTTCTCTCTCCTCCCTGAAACAATTCATCTGATCGGGTAGATACCCGTTTATCATATGGAGGGTCCCTCTAAATCTTAGGAACTTGTACCATGCTCCACACTGTTACTTTATGTGATTGCCTTCTTGTAGTTATATATCTTTTTTCCTCTTAACTTTGCAGAAAACTTACTGTGCACACTGCACAGTAATTGAAGGTCCGTACAAAACATAGATAAAGAAAGTTATTTCTAACGACTGGAAACGACTAAGGATTGGTGTTTCTGACTTTTATTATTATTCGTTATCTTAGTGATTGAAATCTAAACAGCATAAATCAGACATATCCTCAGGTACGTGGACCCTGAAGCATTTCCACCGAAGGCAGCACTTTTTAGTTTTTAGATATATTGCATGCTAAAGTCTAAAACTGCGTATTGTTTCATTTACCACTTGTCAGTCACTTTTATTTGATATCCTTCACCTTTTTTTCCTGAAGGCATTAATTAATCATGCTTAACCATTCCACTGTTGGGCAACTTTAACAAGTTAGATTACAGGAATCTTAAACTCTTAGGCAATAGCTGGGGATCGCTGCTACACGTGTATCAATCTCACTGTAAGATTCTTGTGACCTACCTGTGCTTTGTTCCATGGCCTTAATAAATTAATTAATTAACCATGCAATAAAGGCCTTTCCTTGGTAGTTAAGGTTCTGTATGATGCAATGTAGCACAGTGTGGCATTTCAGAGAGAGAGAGAGAGAGAGAGAGAGAGAGAGAGAGAGAGAGAGAGAGAGAGAGAGTGAGAGAGAGAGAGAGAGAGAGATGCACGAGGGTCTTTTTTTTTAGGTGCCTTTAGTTGATAGTTCCCCGTTGTTTTGCCATAAAAAAGATACAATTGGAAAGAAAAGTTGGGGGTCATGGTCGGTTTTCTGCTTTGTCGAGAAGACTCTTCTGATTCCTGAAGAAATTTATAAAGAAGAGCCTTTTACCACATGAACTTGTTGAGGGGAAAGCGGTCTAATGAGTCATAGTGTTCTGTGTGACGTTTTTGTTTCTTTTAATTTGCTTTAATAACAGTCTTTCTAAAAGCTCCATCTTTATTCCATTGGGATACAGCTTACCAGTAATATATGTATTTTGTCATTTGTCAATGGCCGGGGCTCCTATATATTTATACATGTCTTATCTTAATTCTATAGGTTTTGTTGGAATTAGGTGAATACTTCAGGAGAATCTGAGTATTATTCAATTACCTGTGTTGCGAGCGTACGAACAAAAGAGGGGTTCGGGAGGCACCGTCCCCCGACGGCGGTTCCGCTCGCCGGTGAGTGGGCGGGGGTTCGGGGGCGCAACCTAGACGATTTTGGACTTTTGTTTAGCCGGCTCGTGTGGTGCGGATTATGTTTTTTTATCTATTTTGTTCAGATTTTTGAACTCGTTTGGTAAAGGCCTATTTAATGTTGTAATATGCGGCGGCTGTAACCTAACGAAAGATATAGTGGAATTTTTTCTTTCGTGCGCCTCCTCTAATTTCTCTGCTATTCTCTTTGTGATCTTCTACTCTTGTTCTCGAATTTTTTCCCTTCAATTGGTATCAGAGCACAAGTTGTTCGAGGAATTAGGATTTATTCGAGATGTCAGGAGGATCGCGGATTGAGATAGAAAAATTTGATGGAACATGGTTTGATCTCTGAAAGATGAAGATGGAGGATCTCCTCTGTGATCGAGATCTTTGAACGGCAATCGAGAAGGATTGGCCAAGTAAAGAAGCGGCGACGGCTGCGGATGCGGCGAAGGCTTCAGATACGGCTTTCTCCAGTCAAGATGATTCAAAGGTGAATGAAAAGTGGGATCGGATTGATAGAAAGGCGAAGGGTTTGATTCGGCTTTGTCTCGCGGATTCAATTCTTACGAACGTGATGAGCGAACCTACAGCCAGAGATCTGTGAAAGAAGTTGGAATCCCTATATCAAAGTAAGTCGTTGGTTAACAAGTTATTTCTGAGGAAAAAATTGTACAATCTTCGGATGCAGGAGGGTGACTCGTTCTCTACACATCTTTATAAATTTAATACGGTGATTAGTCAACTTGTATCAATCGGTGTTAAGTTTTAAGATGATGATAAGGCAATAACATTGCTTTGTTCGCTGCCGAATTCATGGGACAATCTGATTGTCGTGATTGGTAGCGGGGATAAAGAATTTTCGTATGAAAGTGTATGTGTTGCCTTGTTATCAGAGGAAACACGGAGAAAGGGATCGGCAAGTTCTGGTAAAGAGGCGCCAGAATCAGAGAGGGTCCAGATCCAAATCTCGTGGACGTTCGAAAAGTAGAGATAAGAAGATGCAATGCTAGAGATGTCAAGAGTGGGGCTATCTGAAACGAGATTGCAAAAACAAGCCGGTTCATAAGAAAAAAACTGAGTCAATCTCGGACAAAAAACAAAAAGAAAGCTGAAGCAGGGGATATGTATCTGGCTTCTGCATGTATGACAGTCAAATAAGAATGTTTGGTTCATCGATATTGGTGCTTCGTACCACATGACACCTCATATACACTAATTATATGAGGAGTATAATGGTGGGGATGTCATGCTCGGAGATGATACTGCGGTTCAGATTGTTGGACGTGGCAGGGTGAAGTTGAGGATGAATGATGGCACGGTGAATACTCTACCAGATGTGATGCATATACCACTTATGAGCATGAGTTTATTATCTGTTCGTACAATAGCTTATTCAGGTGTTATATTCAGTTGCGATAAGGATTCGTACAATATGATCAGAGGGTCTATTGTGACTGCACGAGGGGAACGTTATGGCACATTGTACAAGTTGCTCGGAGAGACTATATTTGTGGGCTGCGAATTTATTTCTGAAGAGGCCAAAGAAGATGAAGACAACACATCTATGTTGTGGCATCAAAGATTAAGTCATATTAGTGAAAAAGGACTCTCTATCATAGCATCAAGTCATATGGTAGAAGGAGTTCCAGATTGTTCTGTGGGCTTCAAATTTTGTGAACATTGTCTCCATGAAAAATAGAGCCGAGTCAACTTTCAACACACAGGTTCAAGAGCAACGAAGATTCTCGAACTGATCCATAATGATGTCTTTGGACCAACTCCGACTCCATCTATTGGAGAGTCCATGTACTATGTCTCTTTCATAGATAATTTTTCGAGATACAGTTGGATTTATTTTATCAAAAATAAATTAGATGTATTTGATAAGTTTCGAGAATTTAAAGTTTTGGTGAAAAACCAATTGAGCAACAAGGTCCTTCGTACAGATAACGGAGGCGAATTTTGTTTCGAGAAGTTTGAGCAGTTCTACGTAGACAATGGTATTGCAAGGCAGAAGACAACTCCATATACATTTGAGCAGAATGGAGTAGCCGAAAGTTTAAATTGGTCACTCATAGAGAAGACAAGATGTATGCTGAGTTGGGCTGGATTTGGTCAATAATTCTGGGCAGAAGCTGTTGCCACAACAAACTATTTGAAGAATCGCTCACCGACCTCATCAGTGAAGGATCGGACGCCTTATGAGACAATGTTTGGGAAGAAGCTGAATCTGTCTCATGTTCGGGTGTTCGGATGTGATGCATATGTTCATATACCCAAGGAAAAGCGAGGTAAGCTTGACAGTAAGTTTGAAAAGAACATATTTGTAGGATACAAGGAAGGAGTCAAGGGCTATAAACTGTGGAATCCAAAGTCAATGACTATTGTCTACAGCAAGGATGTTGTTTTCCGTGAATCACATTCCCAAGTTGAAGTTCAAAAAGGTGATGAACCTAAGAAAGTGATAGTGCTTGAAGAAGATTCTGATTCTGAAACTTCAGAGATGGATGTACAAGATACTTCAGTTGAGTCTGTTCCAGAACCGGATCAAGAGAACTCGGTTAATGAAGTTGAAGATGCAGATTCAGATGAAGACCCAGATATTGGTACTACCATATCAATTCTCAGAAGATCAACATGAGAAAGAAGAGCACATCTGAGATACTCTCTTAGTGCTCTGAGTACGTTTCATGCTTTGAGCATCATCGAAGAAGAACCTAGTTCTCTAAAAGATGCAAGATATATGAATAATGCAAAGCAGTGGGAGCTTGCTATGACAGATGGAATGTAGTCACTGGATAAGAATGAAACATGGAGCTTGTGTAAATTGCCTAAGGATAGAAATGCAATTGGTTGCAAATAGGTGTTCAAGTGAAAGCTGAAACCGGATGGGACTGTGAAGAAGTATAAGGCGAGACTGGTAGCTAAAGAGTACTCTCAAGTTGAGGGAGTCGACTATGATGAGATTTTTTCTCCCGTGACGAAAATGACTTCAATCAGATTTGTTCTATCTCTAGCAGCATCATATAATCTTAAGGTAGAGCAGATGGATGTGAAGACATCATTTCTTCATGGGGATTTGGAGGAAGAGATATATATGAAGCAACCAAAAGACTTTGAAGTTCAAGGCAAAGAGAATATGGTGTGCAAATTAAAGAAGTATTTGTATGGATTGAAGCAGTCGTCAAGAATGTGGTATACATATATGCTAGAGGTCAAGTTTGTACGCTCAGATTCTGATCATTGTGTTTATGTGAAGAGAGTTAGCGATCAATTTGTCATTCTTACACTGTATGTGGATGACATGTTACTGATTGAAAACAGCATGAAGATGATGAATTCAGTGAAAGGTTTGTTGGCCAAGAAATTTGAGATGAAAGACTTGGGGCTAGCGAATTATATTTTGGGTATGCAGATTAGAATGGATCGTCAGAAGCGAAAGTTGTGGTTAGGACAGGAGAAGTATATAAAAGAAGTGTTAAAGAAATTTAACATGTCGGACTGCAAGCCAGTGGGTACTCCTATGTTTCTAGGAACCAAACTTTCTGAAGAGATGGATCGTGTTCCATATGCAAGTGCAGTGGATAGCTTGATGTATGTCATGATGTGCACGCGTCCAAATATAGTCCAAGCAGTGGGAGTCTTAAGTCGGTATATGTCTAACCCAGGCATGGAATACTGGAATGCTATCAAGAGAGTTTTCAGATACCTTCGTGGAATTTCAGATTTTGCTTTGTGTTTTGAAGGTACAGGGAAAGAAAAGAGGCTTGATATTGTAGGCCATGTAAATGCTGATTGGAGTGAAGACATTGATAGTAGACGGTCCACTAGTGAATATATTTTTACATTATTTGGGGCTGCACTGAGTTTGATGAGCAAGAGACAAAGCGTGGTAACACTTTCTTCTACAGAAGCAGAATATATGACTCTTACTCATGTTGCAAAAGAGGCCATATGGCTACGGCGGTTGTGCTTGGAGCTCGAATTTGAGCAAGGTGCCATAGAGGTGAGATGTGATAATCAAGGTGCTATACAGTTAGTTAAGAATCCTGCATTTCACTCACGCACAAAGCATATTGACATTCAATATCATTTCATCCGAGAAAAGGTAGAAAAGAAAGAGGTTCAGTTTGAAAAGGTTGATACAACGGAGAATAGTTCTAACTTTTTGACTAAAGCTGTTACAGGTGCAAAGTTTGGATGGTGCTCTACTGATGTCGGATTAAAGAAGAATATTGCTGGCAAGGCTCTCATTTGTGTGAAGTATCCACCAAGTGGGAGAATATTGAAGTTGGTGAATACTTCAGGGGAATCTGAGTATTATCCAATTACCTGTGTTGCGGGCGTACAAACAAAAGGAGGGATTTGGGAGCACCGCCCCCCGACGGCGTCCCGCTCGCCGGTGAGCGGGCGGGGGTTCGGAGGCGCAACCTAGACGATTTTGGACTTTTATTTAGCCGGCCCGTGTGGTGCGGATTAGATTTTTTATTTATTTTGTTCAGATTTTTGAACTCGTTTGGTAAAGGCCTATTTAATGCTGTAATATGCGGCGGCCGTAACCTAATGAAAGATATATTGAAATTTTTTCCTTCGCGTGCCTCCTCTAATTTCTCTGTTATTCTCTTTGCGATCTTCTACTCTTATTCTCGAATTTTTTTCCTACAGTTTTATCATCTTCACTTCACAGCTATTTCAATCATATATTGTCCTCATAGTTTGATTTGTTCAAAAAGCATAAACGTATGTAAGGCTTTAAATTGAGCGCCAATTCAAAGATTTCAATCAAGATACATTAAAAAGTTTGGTGTCATACTGCATAATTAACAACGAAAAGTTAGAATGGTTTAATAAGAAATAAATGCATAACTTGCACAAAAGAAAAAATTCCGACGGTATGATAACCCTCGCAAATACTGACAGGAATTTTTCCTACGAGCTAAACCCTCTCAAATTCCAACAATCAGCAAACCGTAGTTATTATAGATAGCCATCACAAATTCTCACGACTCAAATAGTGGGAAACATAACATTTATATTACAAATCATTAAGTACAAAACTTTATATTATATTACAGAGACTTTATAACAGTTTTACCATCAAAATTGCCACGGTTCTAACAGTGCGAATTCATAAAATTATTTAATGACACTTATAATTAATATTTATAAAGGTTCCCACGGCTCAAATTCTAGGAAATTTTGACAAGTCTCCACTTGTCACAACTTCACAGGGTTCACACTGTGGGAATTAAAAATAATAATTGAATGCTATTATGGCCACAAATTTTTCATAGATGAAAATTCATCCTTATTTAAAGTAAATTAGGAAAAAAGTTGCTTAATCTTTTTATATCTAAGTGCTTGCATTACATTTGAGTCATATGCTTGGCTCCAATTGCACGCTTAACTATAAAAGTTAATTGAGCTATATCAACACATATCCATTGACACACATTGCTTCCACCACCATTTTGAAAAAAAAAAACATTGTCATTTGTGTAATGCATTAATCTTGTACCAAATTTTGACAAAAAAAAGTTCTCTGTCGCGCGTGAGAACTTGCGACTTCTGATTAAAATCGTGAACCTATTTTTCTTTCATTTCAACTTTAAATAGATCCCACATCATTAAGGATAAAGAGAAATAAGTAAATACAAAAATTGTTACTTCCTTTAACAACCTCTCAACTATATCTTTTTTTCACATCTAACCCTAAACTATAAACTTACAAATTTTAATCATCAAACTTATCAAAATTTGACACTTAAATCTTTCTATTAAATTTTAAATAAATTTTATTTAAATTTAATTATGAAATGTACTTTTTATCCTTATGTTCATACTATAAAAATATTTTTAAATAAAAAATAATCAAACAAGTAAAAGTATGTACTAATTGATAATAATATTTTTATACAATATTATATTTATGTCAATATTTTTTTATTTTTTGAATATTTTCATGTTAAAAATAAAGAGGTAAAAATTACATTCACATTTATTAGAAAAAGAAACTTAACAAACTTTAGATTAAATTTAGAAGGAATTAAATGTCAAATTTAAATAAGTTTGGGGACTAAATTTTGTAAATTTATACTTTAGGGTTAGATGTTCAGAGGATGTTAAAGGAAATAATCCATAAAAATATAAGAAGTACATAAAATTTTTAAATAATAATAAAAAATCTTTAAAGTAATTAATTAAAATAATTATTATAATATTAAGTTCCCTATGATTAAAAAATAAATAAATATATTACTTTTATAACATATAAGTAAAATAAATTATTTTTAAATAAGTATTGTACTTTAATGTTAATTTAAATTCTAATAAATATATAATTAAAATATAGTACGTAAAATAAAAATCTAATAAAGAATTTAAAATACTGTTACCTAAAATAAATTTATATTATCTTAAATAATAATAAATTTAAATATAAGATTTACTACATTTTAAAAATAAATTTATTTCTCTACTTTTTTTATTTTTATTCAAACATTTACTAAAATTTATTTATCAAGTCAATTTTTTAATTCCCTGTTATTACACTTTTTTGACTAACCGATTAATTTCGATGAATTCTCTAATAAAAAGTTAACTTCTTACCTCCGAAATCTTGATCCATTTGAAGATGGCTCAGTGCACGGATGCAAGACTTTGAGGCCTGGATTAGATGTTCGCCAATAATAGAGCCTTTATTTTTTTTCTTTATTTTTTTGTCTCCTCTTTTTCTGATACGATTGCCGAGCACTTATTCCAATGCCATGAACAAATAAAATAAATCAATCAGATCCAATATGTTTTGGTTTCGCATCGGACGGGCGTTTGGAGGCCGGCTTAGATGGAAAGCGTGGAGGCCGCCCGACGATGGAAAAAAATTGCCCCCCATCCGGTTCTCTCTCGATGGTGTACAAAAGCACCCCGGTTAAAGTTTTACCTCTTTTACTCTCTCGCTTTCTCTCACCTCTTTTCTTGTCTCGCTCTCTCTCTCTCTCAACGGTTCGTGGTCGCCGAGTTCGCCCCTTCGAGCTTCTCCCCCTTCCTCGACGCCGTCAAGATATACCGCCGGAGATCTCGTCCCTCCGGATCCGTCGGCCGCCGTTGAGATCCACGCTTTCCAGCGTGACGATAAGACTTTTTCACCTCTTTTACTCTCTAGATCTCAGCGGATGACCGGCGCGATCATGGTTCCGATGCTGAGCTTCTCCCCCTTCCTCGACGCCGTCAAGATCTACCACCGGAGACCTTGTCTGTCCGTTGACGATCGCTGCGCCTCGACGACCACGTCCAACCAGAACCGCTCACCACCGACGAGATCTGCGCCTACGAGATCGTCTTCGTCATGATCCGACTGTCAACGACGATCGCTGTGCCTTCGCGACCACGTCCGACCAGATCTGTCCGTCGCCGACCAGATCTAAGCCTCGGTGACCGCCTACGACCTCGTAGGTGCTTTCCCCTCTATTGTCATTGGTATTTTTTCCACTTTTGTAGTCATCGTCCTTTGTCATCGCATCCAAGAAACCTGATTCCCCGCCTCCGCCGTCGTGTGCTCTGCCCCGGTGACTGTCGTCGCACGCCGTCGCCCCCGGTGACCTTCGTTGCATGATGCCGCCCTTCTGCCCCCACTGACCGCTGTCGCACGCAGCCACCCTTCCGCTCACGCTCACCACCGTCGCACGCCCTGATCGCTCTCGCACTACGCCGTCGCCGCCGCCCGGCCGCCCCCGCTGACTGCGATCGCACGCCACCGAGTTACCGTATAATTAGTTAAACACCGTGTTATTAGTTGATGACCTTGTAATCATTTAATAATTATTTATCAATTGTAAGTAGTTTATCACCTTATAAGTAGTTGATCATCTTGTACTAAGTTAAACAACTTCATAATGGAAGTACTTAATCACCTTGTAACTAGTTAATTATGTCATAATTAATAAATTGATGTGAGTTATAATGTTGTGACAGAAATATTGTGAATCTTGTGACTGAAAAACATAGCTACTTATGTCCAATCTTATTTACACAGTGATTATTATATGTTAAATATAATAGTGAAAAATGCATAATTATCATTCTGTGTTTGTAATTTTTAATGTGAATTTGTTTGTATTTTTTAGGTTGTTTATAATTTCCAATATTTGACGAGCAAGATTGCACATGGATGGTGAAAATAGTGTTAGTAACATGACAGAAGAATGGGTGAATGAAGACTATATTGAATATGACAAACCTGAAGAAGACGATGGTAATTTTGTAAAAGGATATGAGTTACCGAAACCTTATGTTGGAATGCTATTCGACACAGATGAAGAAGCTTACAAGTACTATAACATGTATGATAAATTAGTAGAGTTTTCTGTGAGAAAACAAACTTCACATAAGCATAAGATTACAGGAAAGGTAATCAATGTGAAGTATGTTTATTCTAAAGAATGACACAAGATAATTAGACAAGGACAAACACAAGTTTTTACACACAGAAGAGAAGTTAGGGATGACTGTCATGCTCATCTATATATTATTCTAAGACAAGATGAAAAATGGGAGGTGAGAAAATTTCAAGAAGAGTACAGTCATTGCCTGACAACTCCTTCCAAGGTAAAGTTCTTAAGATCACATAATCAAATCAGCGCAACTTCTAGAGAAGCTATTGATCATCTACGTGCCTTCGGTATGGGTCTATCTAAGATTGCGAGAGCCTTTAATATGTCTGAAGAACCTTTTATAATAGCTCAGAATTGTATTGATCATTTAAAAACATAAGAAAAAGTACTTTCTCTGTTGAGTGCTTGGAAATTATATCTAATTTTCAAAAAAAGGTACGCACTGATTCGAAATTTTTTCATAGTTGGGAGCTCGATGCGGATGGCACAGTTCTGAATTTTTTTGGGGCTGATAGGAGGTCAAGGAATAGTTATTTGACTTTTGGTGACGTGATTGTATTTGATACAACATATCGAACTAATAATCTGAGAATGCCATTCTTACCATTCACAAGGATTAATCACCATTGGAGATCTTGCTTATTTGGGTGTGCTTTACTTGTAGATGAGACATTCGCATGGTTGTTTGAACAATGATCTGAATGCATATTTAGAAAACATCCATAATGTATTATTACATATCAAGATATCACAATGGGGAATGTCATACATAATGTGAGGGGCATTGATGAGAGAAAAAATGTGGTGGAATTTAATCAGTCTTAAAAAAATTATGCAAAATGTTCATGCAAAAAGTTTGAATAAGAAGGAATATTTTGTTGTCATCTTCTTTGTATTCTGCATAAGAAAGATGTGAGTTTCTTGCCCGAAGATTATGTGCTTCATCGCTGGATTATAAATGCTAGATACACAAAAGCACATGCCATTTATGCTTGTCAATCCACTTTCGATGATAGCATATCACCCATTCAAAAATTATCTTGACAAAGTAATCTTTGGAAAGTACAAACGATGGGTCTCATTTCACCTACGCATATACAATGTAAGGCATCGACTATATATGATCTCATATTGAAAATGAGTGCAATTCATGTGCCGAATGAATCTATAGATGCAAGTGGAGCATGCACAAGCCACATTCAAACAACTCAATTTAGCACTACTGAGCTACAACTTATCCAACCAAGCTCCATAAACTTGCATGAGTTGGAACTTATGATACGCGATCCACTTTGTGTGAAGTCTAAGGGGAGGCCTAAGAATGTTGCAAGGATTAAATCTGGCATGGAAATTTTAATGTCACAAAATGATTCCAAAAGGAGGAGTTGCGGAAAATGTGGGAAGCAAGGACCATGACAAATGAAAATGTCCATTATTGCAGGTTCGTAATTTAGTCTTTCTATATTCATATTGATCTAATTTAGCCCATTATTGCTGATTTAAATTTTATTCACTTACTTCATAGGGTGCTGAGAATGAAGGCCATACATATGATTAAACACTTATGGATGTAGGCCGATGTTGCTGATGTGCCGCTGTTCTTTGATGTTGCTTGTTGTTTTTTTTTATGTTATATCATGGATACTACATATGTTGTATATTTTATGTTTCTTAATCTTGGATGTTGTTGGATGTTATATGTTGGATACTACATTTGTTGTATGTTCTATGTTTCTTGATCTTGGATGTTGTTGGATGTTATATATTCCTTTTGGATGTTATATGTTCCTTGATCTTCAATCCAATGTTCTTAATATATGTAGATCACCTATACAAAGGTCATTCTTGTAAATCCTCGCAACCTGCCTAATTCTTATTTACGAGTTCACAACATATTGATCGTCCTATTCTTATTTACGAGTTCAAGGAATTCAAAAAAAAAATATTCGAGGAATTCCATGATGATGATGATAATACACGAATTTGATAAGCAAAGGAATGCAATCGACAAAAATGTTAATACACGAATTCGAAAAGCAAAGGAATTCAAATAATATACCATACAAATACAAATTTTAATACACGAATTTGTTGTCCAATACGAATACAAACTTTGCAACTAAAGAACGTTCATTTTAACTAATACAAATGATATTATCATTCCAATAACTAAATACACTATTTTATCTCTTCTTGCCACATTTTCATATGCGACAACTTTATCGAGCAATCCTATTAAAATGACTCTGTATTTATCTAATTTGCGTCTTTGAGCTTTATCATCATCACTGAGCAACCTTCTTAAAATATTTCGGTGTCGATCATCCATAGTTGGATCGAACCACCGAAAAACCGCAATCTTCAGACGAACGTTTACCCTATAAGAAAAAATATGATCAAACAACCGATAAGACAAATGAACAACAAAATACATTATTATATACCCGATAATGAGGGCACCCCCAAAATCATCTACTGGGATTATTACTTATCCTTGAGGTCTGCAATATTGCCTTATCTCCACATGCGCAATAAGGACTATCTAATTCATTCGAAGGACGTGATGTCAATGAAGTAAAAGATGACATGCCGATGATAAATTTAGTGACATGCGAAACAAAAAGATAAATGCATGCATCAACCATGAATGAAGTATGAAGTATGCAGTATGAAGTATGTACTTGTTCTTATCAATAGCTAAATTGCGTGCATGAACATGAAGAACCTAATGTCCGCGACAATGTGATTAACAGAAATAATAGAGTGCGTAACACTAAGTACTTCTTGTTTAACAAAACTTCATTACACTAGGACGGCGATGTGCGACGACGGTCAGCGGGAGCAGCAGGGCGGCGATGTGCGATGGCGGCCAGCAGGAGCGGCAGGGCGGCGATGTGCGACGACGGCCAACGGGAGCGGCAGGGCGGCGATGTGCGGCGGCGGCCAATGAGAGCGACAAGGCGGTGATGTGCAATGGCGGCCAACGAGAACGGCAGGGCGGCGGAACTCGAGGATGGTCTCGGCTTCCTGAAGGCGAAGGGAACTAGTAGGATCGAGGGAGTGAAAGAGAAAACGAAAAGGAAGATGGAGAAAGCACTTGTGGGAAAGCACCTGGTCGGGCCGAGGAAGATCTTGGCGGCCGCGGGCAGAACTAGACGGAGACGGTCTCTGAGGCGCAGATCTCATCGATGACGGGTAGATCTAGACGGACACGATCTCAGAGAATGGATCTGAGGTGCAACGATCATCGTTGGAGGGCGAATCTGGACGGAGACGATCTCTGAGGCGCAAATCTCATCGACGACAGGATCTCAGAGGAGCGGATCTAGACGGACACGGTCTCGGAGGGCGGATCTGGTCGGAGGGCGTCTCTGAGGAGCAGATCCGGACGGACAAGGTCTCGGAGGGCGGATCTGGGGCATAACGATGGTCGGCGACGGGCGTAGATCTGGAAAGCATGGATCTCGGCGATGGCCGACGGATCCGGAGGGACAAGATCTCCGGCGGTAGATCTTGATGGCACCGAGGAAGGGGGAGAAGCTCGGAGGAGCGAACTCGACGATCATGATCCGCTGAGAGAGAGAGAGAGACGAGAAAAGAGGTGAGAGAGAGCGAGAGTAAAAGAGGTAAAAAACTTTAACTAGGGCGCTTTTGTACCCCGCTGAGAGAGAACGAGATCGGGGGCGATTTTTTCCCATCGTCGAGCCGTCTCCACGCTTTCCATCTAAGCCGACCTCCACACTAGATGAGGCCGGCTTAGATGCGCGCCCGTCCGATGTGAAACGGACGGGAGCGATTTAATGGGTGGATTGTCCTCCCAACTTAAATGGGGGACGCCCATTAAATCTTTATTAAGCCTCCCCTCAATTATCACACCTAAACTTTAGTTATAAAATTGGACAAAAGCAGATGTAAAAACTTAGGAAAATTTGCATTAAAAAACTTAAATTTTATACTTATTGCAAATATGATCTCAACTTTAATTTGTCGGACAAAAATCACCATTTTTTAAAATTTTCATTAAGTATAGCCTAAACATTTTATTGGACTAAAAAACACCGACTTTCACTCTTTCCTCATGTTTAGCCTTATAACATATTTCTTTTGGTAAGAAATATGTTTATTAAAAAAAATTTTTTTAAATAACTGTATTAGCAAAGTACAATAAAGATGTTATATGGTTTAGATTTTTTTTATGTAAATTTAAATTTAAGTAAATGAAAATAAATAACTTGAATATAGAAAAAATATTTGGTAATTATTTACAGGCATAAAATAAAATGTTAAATATTTTCATATAAAAAAATAAAAGAAAAGAAAAAATTGATGGTCAAATTATCTGACCACTCAAATCGGTCCATCTGAATTAGATTGAATATACACTTTTTGCTTCTCCTCCATATTCCTTCCGGCTTTTCTCTCTACTACATACCAATATGCAAATATGACAAACCAAGATCATATATGTAGATTACTATATTTGTTTATTTGCGAAATAAATATATTTTTAACACGCACATATTTTCTTCAAAGTACTATTATCGGTATTGGTAATTTTCTAATTGTTATATTTTTTAACATCTTACATTTTAATGTTCTTAACAATTAAGATCATTATTATTGTTAAAAAAATGTTTCTATTCATAATATTTAATCAAAATTTCAGTTGATTATTTAACCATTTATTATGTTATGGTTATTAACCAATTATATTTTTATTGTATCATGTAATTAACATTTAAGTGTAATTTGAATTGTATTCACATTAACTAAGAGGAGGTGTCCATGCATATTTCATTTCTATCATTTTCAATATTAGATAAATAAAATATGAAATAATATAAGAAAAGTATATGTATTACCATTATTATTATTATCATCATAATTAATAATCTTAATTTATTTTAATTATTATTTTATAATGGTTATTCACATGAATTGCATATTATTATTAATCATTATTTTAAATAGTACATATATTTATTTGCAATATTTCATTTAAAAATATATATTATTAATTATTATTATTACTATATTTAGTTAATTTATTAATTTAATTGCTCAAATTTTTGGCCGGACTAGATAAAATTTAACTTGACATTAGTGAGAAAAAAATGTGTTACATAGTAATTTTTATTATAAGTAAATGATGTCATTTGAATTGTTGAAAACATTACTTGTAAATAATAAAAAAGATAATGCGCATTGTTGATAATTTAATAAATGACAATCTTTATGTCAAATAATGTAGATTGTTAATGTGAAAAGGTAATGCAGTAAATGTAACACCCCCAAAATCGCTCCCTCCTGCCACGTAGGCAGTCATGTTGACCCCAGGAGCGCTACACTATCTACTACACTATTGACCATGATTGTTCAACAATAATGTTTACATGGCACTAATAAAATAATAAAAATATAATCAAAGACTTTAATGCGAAATATTAAACGGTGGAAAGTTAAGGAACATTTGATAACATAAATAGTCCAACATGCGGAAGTTTAAACGTCAACATAAAGCGGAAAGTGAGTAACATAGTTTATGACGAAAAACAGGAATGCATTAGTTTAACAAGCAAATGAGAAGTTCGATGAGCGGAATAACTTAGTATCTCTAGACCAAATTACAACTTGAGATAAATAGAGCAAGGAAAATTCTAAGTATTGTAGCAGTCATGTGCAGCATTCTCCAAACTCTATGCCCTCCATCCTCTTTAATTGACATTCTCACCTGCAAAATCCCATTGCAGGGAAATCGGATACCCGTGAGCAAAAAGCCCAGTACAATAGCAGATAGACGGAGAAATAAAGATCAATGATAAATATGGGATCAATGAATCAGTCTCTGACTATAACAATGTCAATGCGTTATTCTTTACTATAAAATGATCCAAACTTTACTGCACTCTATTGCTTTGCTATGCTCTGCTTTGAATTTCCTTACGTTACAGTGCTATGCTTTGCATCACTTACTTTACAATACCCTGCTTTACATTGCTTTACATTACATTACTTTACTGTGAGTTGCACTACGTCTTTTATATTACTATAATAACCTTAAAGTTAGTTGTCCTATGCGAGCTTGACTTTATTAGGTTGGGATGTCAGGGGTGTCTCTTTGCTCTGAAGCCAATAAGCCTATAAAGGGAAAAGGGGTGGGTGTTAAGACCTCACCCAATTCGAAAAGTAGGGGGAAGAATTCTTACAATTCAGGAACAGTGGTCAATTAAGAAACCTGTAGGTTCATTGTCTCCTCAACTAGCTACCTGTCCCTCTAGCACAATACAATAATCTTTAAAGGAAGGAGTGTGACCTTTGCATCACCCTTCATTTGAGATACAAGTAGGAGAAGACCTGAAATATCAGGAATAGTGGTCATTGAAGACAGTAGCTTCGTTGTCCCCTCAGCTAACTACCTATTCCTTCATTGCTTTAACATTGATCTTTGCTTTAACATTGGGAGCGACACTTAGCAATCCCGTATCTTTATCTTTACATTATTTATCTTTGATTAGTATGACATCTACATATTCTGAATTCAAATGGGAGTGAGTATCTGTTAAATAGTACTCAACCAATATAGGAGAATTGGTCAAAGTCTCGGATTCTGGTTCAAATTCATATTTGGGTACACTGTCGGAATTGGTCGACCATTTCTAGACCGGTCGACCGTTTCCATGTGACCGGTCCTCTGGGATCGGTCGACCATGTTTCTGGTCGGGCTACCTGTATATCGATCGACTATACACATTCGGCCGGTCGACCGATTGTGAAACCAAGCGGACGAGCACTGTGCATCTGATTGGTCGATCTGTCATGTGTCCGGTCGACCGATCATGAGATCGGATCCATCTGTTAACCAAGTGGATCGGTCGACCGTTCGAAGAATCGGCCGATCGATTTTAAGATCAAATCTGTCCGACGACAGATAGGTCGATCGACCGCCCTGTGAGGCCGGTCGACCGATAAATCAAAACTCCGACGAGTTCTTAGTAAGGATCGGTCGACCATTTCTGAAATTGGTCGACCGGTCCTCTCGATAAAATAGGGCCGCCGAATTTCTCTCTCATTTCCGACGGCCTTTCGGCCGTTAAAACACGACAACAACTATACAAAAAATGTAGACAAGCAACTCAGGATCATAATGAAATAATCATATGCATCAAATACTCATTATTTCTTCGTCTAGGGATTTAGAATGCCACGGTACCTTGGTTTCTTGTGTTTTACGATCGTCGGTCACTGTTCTTCGTTGTTTGCCGATCTCTGGTCGTTCCTGACCGACGAGGATGAACTCGCCCGGCTCTTGTGTATGTCAAGGAGGTCGATGGATGATGAAAGGTCGTCGAGTTGGCCTATGTGCGTGCGTGCTCTGCTCCTGTTTGTTGCTCGCTAGGCCGCCGATCGCCGGTTCTGAGGAAGACGAAGAGGAAGACGAGGCGGCGAGGGTTTCCAAGGGGGCGCGAGGTCGCCCTCGCGTCCTCTCTTTATAGGATCGGCCGGCCATGGTGGCCGACCGATTTCGAACGAAATCAGGGGAGGAATTTCCTCCCCTGTCGGTCGTTTCGTTTCAAATGTTTCCTCTTTTTTTTTAATCCGAATTGGTTTTGAATTTGATTTGGAATTCATTTTGAATTCTGTCATTAATGGCCATTGATTTGCCATTGATTTCCTTCTACGGAAATGGTATCCGTTACAATATTACCCCCTTAAAATAAAATTTGTCCTTGAATTTTGATAAGAGTTAGGACTTACCGAATAATTGTGGAAACTTTTCTCGCATCTCTAATTCTACTTCCCATGTGGCCTCGTTTCCTTGATGATGCTTCCATGCTACTTTGACTAGTGATACTTTCTTCTTTTCTTGTTGGTGTTCTTGATACTCCAATATCTCTACAGGTTATTCTTCATATGTCAGATCCTCCTTGAGGTTTGGTTCCTCAATTTGGATCACGTTGGCGTAGTCATGTTTGTACATCCGAAGTAGAGAGACATGGAAGACATTGTGTATTCTAGCATATGCTGAGTGTAGGGCCAACCTGCATGCTGAGTCTTCAACCATATATAATATCTCAAAAGGACCTACATACATTGGACTCAATTTCCCACGCTTACTAAAAAGCATCACTCCTTTAGTGGGGAGACCTTGAGTAGGACTTGGTCTCCTGCTTTGAACGTATGTTCTCGACGCTTCTTATCCGCGTAGGCCTTCTGACGATCTTGTGCAGACTTCATTCTCTTCTTTATTAATTCCACTCTGTCTGTGTACTCTTGGGTCTGCTTCTGTAATTATGCACTCAAGATCTTTCTTTCTCCTACTTCGCCCCAACATGCCGGGGAGCGATATGGCCGTCCATACAGTGCTTCAAAAGGAGACATCTCTATGCTAGCATCAAAGCTGTTGTTCTAGGAGAACTCTATAAGAGGAAGATGTTTGTCCCAGTTCCCATGCCATTCCAAAGCGCATGCTCTAAGCATATCTTCCAATATTTGGATTGTCCTCTCTGATTGACCGTCGGTCTGGGGATGGGATGATGTACTGTAGCGAAGCCTAGTACCAAAAGCATTCTGGAGGCTCTTCCAGAATCTTGATATAAACTTGGGATTTCTATCAGACACAATGGCTGATAAGCCTAACAATCTCTTGTACATATAGATCCATTAAACTTTCAAGAGATTATTTTACCTTAATGGGTAGGAAGTGAGCCGATTTAGTGAGTCGGTCCACTATTACCCAAATGGCATCATGCCCTTTCTGAGTCCTGGGTAAACCGGTGATGAAGTCCATTGATATCTCTTCTCACTTTCACTGTGGGTTGCTCAGACTCTTCATGGTTCCTTGAGGTTTCTGGTGTTCTATCTTGACTTGTTGGCATACAATACATTTGGAGACATATTCTGCAATCTCCTTCTTCATATCTGGCCACCAAAAACTTCGCTGGACGTCTTTATACATCTTCGTACTCCCTAGGTGAATTGCAAATTCTGACTTATGGCATTCATCAAGTACTTCCCTTCGAAGCTCAAGATTATTTGGTACACATAAACGATCATGGTACTTGATACCACCATCTGTTGAAATCTTAAAGTTAGTAGTCTCCAGACTGGTCTTTATCGTCATCGTCTGATACTCTGCATCTTCTACTTGTGCCTCAATGATTCTTCCAATCATATCTTGTACTATACGCTGCATCATCATTAGTGAGCCATCATGCCTTACTCTTGGGGTCCACTTAAAGAGTTCTTCTATCATCTCAAATTACCGAAGGCGCATGAAGGCTACAGATCCTTCCCACTTTCGGCTAAGTGCGTCAGCCACTGAGTTTGCTTTTCCAGGGTGGTAGTTGATAGCGAACTCATAGTCCTTTAAGAACGCCATCCATCGTCTTTGGCGCATATTCAACTCCTTCTGTGTAAAGACGTACTTTAAACTCTTATGGTCAGTGTAGACCACAAATTCTTCTCCATACAGATAATGTCGCCAAAGCTTGAGGGCAAATACCACTGCTGCTAATTCAAGGTCATGAGTTGAATAATTGACATTATGTTTCTTCAGCTGTCTGGATGCATATGCTACTACTTTTCCGTATTGCATCAGTACACATCCCAATCTTGTACCACTAGCGTCACTATAAACTATGTACCCACCGTTGCCCGATGGTAATGTCAGGATTGGTGCTGAAGTTAATCGCTTCTTTAACTCTTGAAAACTTTCTTCGCACTTGAGTGACCAGATAAATTTTTTCTCCTTTCCTTGTGAGTTTGGTCATTGGCAAGGCAATTTTTGAGAAGTCCTTTATGAATCATCTGTAGTAGCCTGCTAAACCAAGAAAACTCCTGATCTCGGAGACATTCTTTGGTTATGTCTAGTTGGACACTACTTCCACCTTTGTTGAATCCACCGAAATCCCATCCTTGGAGACAATATGGCCTAGAAACATCATCTGTTCTAGCCAAAATTCACATTTGGAGAACTTTGCATACAACTTCTTTGCTCGCAAAGTCTCCAATACTATCCTCAGATGTTCCTTATGCTGCTCTATACTTGGTGAGTAGATGAGGATATCGTGTACAAAGATAATTACGAACTTATCCAGGTGTTCGTGGAAAGTTCGATTCATGAGGTCCATGAATGCTGCTGGGGCATTTGTTAACCCAAACGGCATTACAAGGAATTCGTAGTGCCTATATCTTGATCGAAATGCTGTCTTTGGAATGTCCTCTTCTGCTACCCTTAACTGGTGATATCCGCTCCTCAGATCGATATTGGAGAACACATTTGCTTTGGACAGCTGATCGAACAGATCATCGATGCGAGATAGCGGATACTTGTTCTTGATTGTGACTTTGTTCAACATCTTGTAGTCGATACAAAGTCTCAATGATCCGTTCTTCTTGACAAAAAGGACTGGTGCACCCCACGGCAAGACACTAGGCCTGATGAAATCTTTGGCCAGTAGTTCTTGAATCTGATCCTTTAGTTCTTTCATCTCTGCTGGGGCCATATGATATGGAGCTTTGGAGATTGGTGTTGTGCCGTGTGCCACTTCAATATGGAAATCTATCTCCCTTCTGGGCGGTAGACCACTAATATCGTCAGGGAATACATCCGGAAATTCCCTCATAACTTTTATATCTTGAGGGTCTTGGTTGGTTCTGTTATCTTGATAACACTTGCAAGATAACCTCTACACCCTTTCTGGAGTAGTTTATTTGCCTTAATGGCAGACACTATAATCTTTGATTCTTTCTGTGCAATGCCTCTGACAACTACTTTATCTGTACTCAGTGTACCTATAATCACTTTCTTTTGCTTGCATAAGATAGAAGCATCATGAGAGGTTAGCCAATCCATGCCCAAAATAATATCATAATCTCGCATAGGGATAATGATAAGATTCGCAGGAAAGTTCTGTGTTCCTATCTCTATGGGTACATTAGGGAGATATTTTGTAGTAACTAGAGTTCGTTGTGGGGTTAAGATGTTCATCTTAGGCTCTAGGTTCATTACAGTTAGCCCTAATATCTTGGCACATTCTTCAGACATAAATGAATGGGAGGCACCAGAATCAAATAATATTATAGTGTGTATCTTAGCTACAAATAACGTACCTCGAATGACATCAGCATCATTCTGTGGGGCGTCTTCTTCCATATTGAAGAGTCTCCCTTGTACCAACTGTTGCTGCCCACGTCTTGGGCAGTTCGTCGCATAGTGGCCCATTTCACCATAGTAGTAACAGGCTCCAGACTTCATGCGGCATTCTCCTGCATGGGTCCTGTCGCAGGTGTTGCGTAAAACCCGCTCACCTTGTGCGGGTGCTGCCTGAGGAGCTCTGGGAGGCTGTTGCCTCTGCTGTTGAGCTGGGCGCCTCTGCGCCTGCTGTCACTACAAGAAAACTGCCTTTTACCGACGGTCCTAACCGTCGGTAAAATGGTCAGATTCGTCAAAAATCATGATTTCCGATGGTTCTTTCGACGGACAATATCCATGCGAAAAAGGGGCGTCGCAAACATTTTGCGACGATTTCTTTTGAACCGTCAGTATTACAGACGATCTAGCTGGCGGGCGCGACAGTCGAACGTTGAGTATCGACGGGGCGAACCGTCAATATTATCGACGGTTAGGACCGCCGATATATATCGACGATTTGAACCGACAATAGTATTGACGGTTCGTGCCGTCGATATTCATCGGCGGCTTAAACCGTCGATAGTATCGGCGGTTCGTGTCGTCGATATCTATCGGCGGCTTGAACCGTGGATACTATCGACGGTTTTAATCGTCGATATATATCGGCGGCTTGAACCGTCGATAGTATCGACGATTCAAACCGTCGACAATCTTGTATCGACGATTTTACTCGTGGGCTACGACCGTCGATAATTGTGTACCGACGGATATAGCCGTCGGTAAGTATCGAAAAAATCCGTTGAAAATTACAATATTTCAGCTGTTTCCGACGGTCCTGACCGTCGAAAACATAAAAAAAATTTAAAAAAAATGGTGAATTTTAAATGTCCGAACAGATGTAATACAACACATTGAACATCACAGATAATTCAATTCACAGATTCACATCACAGATAATTCAATTACATCACATCACAGATAATTCAATTACTACAATTAATTCACATAATACAAACATGAAACAAATTGAACATCACATAACGGAACGACATAACGTCTTCGTCACGACGAAGAGCTGAAGTTCAATTTGCATAACGTCTTGGTCGCAAAACATCACTGCACAAAATTGAAATAGAGTGAAAGTTATAACATATGAAAATGCAAAAAAAAAATATGAATTCAGATTTGTTAAGTGTTGAAGAGCAAAATCTAAAGTGCGCACTAAATTGAATCTAAAATCTAAAATATAAAAACATAATTTGAATTTAACATCAACATAATTTGATAAATTCAATAGAAGATGCGTAAACTAACAAGCTAACGCCGAATCTCAAAATTGAAGCAAAATCGAGCATAATCATCCAAAATAATAAAAAGAGGCATATGACTTTTAATCATCATTACCATTTAAATCCAAAATGCCAAAGTTATCATTAAAATAAGGTTGTTCAGTTTTTTTCCTATGATTTCATGCGATGATCAGGAAGTATGTTGAAGTTCATGGCCAATCAGGAAAAAATAGGAAACATAAACTACAAGTATATTTATTTATACTAAGTACTAACATTTACATGATCCAGCTGTATGCGCTCCATTTTCGATGAAAACTTTGAAAGTCTACAGATCTAACTGAAAGGGATGAAGAGTAAAATCTAAGTTAGTACCCATGTTGATGTCAAAGTGCATATGAATCTAATGAGTACAATGAACCTACAGATTAAAGCAAATTCCAAAAATAATTATGTATTATATATGAATCTACCTCGGCGTCGTCGTCATTCAATTCGCCACGCATGAAGGCACGCATCATTTTCTTCATTTCAAGCCTATTACGACGTTCACGTTCTTCGAATTTCTTTCTGACCTCTTCCCTAATCTTGATGGTCACCTGATCCACAATTTCTTGCATACCAGAAGGAGATGAACCTGAAGTACTTCGTCGACCATATCCAATATCTGTGTCACTCACAGAAGATCCAAGTCCGTAAATGCGACCCTTCTTCACGCCGACGTGGTCCGTCCAAAGTTGTCTTGGGGTCAACGGTGTGGTCCACTCCTGCGTGACTTGCGTAATATGATCAACTTCTTTTGTTTTATAAGACTCCTAAAATATAAAGAAAATAATTAACTACAAACGACGACTTCAAAGTTTTGTTAATTAATTATTAACTTGCAATTTAGAAAAAAAATAAAGGCACAAAAATTTACATACATATGTCTCCCGAGCATAATTCGAAACCCATTCTTTGTTCTTCTTCTGATGGGTTCGGAGAAATATTTCGTCCTGAGTAGGTGGTCTACCCGTCTCTTTCTCCTGCAATGAGATAATATTTTAAAATTTGCAACTTAAAGTATAATATTTTCTCGACACTTACCATTTTCTTAAAGTATAATATTTCATCCTGAATTCGGAGAAAGACCTTACTATTTTCTTAGCAATCGTGCTCGTGGATAGACATCCGCCCGAATGCAAGCACGCTCTCTGGTCGGACTCTCGACTGGTTTTTGCTTTTTCGCATTTCACTTTGTACTCCTCGGTGGACCACTTTCCTAGCAAATCGATCCAAACGGCCTCGGAGATCCAATTGGGTCGTTCTCCATCAGCTCGAGCTTCAGAAAGCATCGCGGACAATCTCTTCGAGCACTGAGAGTTAAAAGCCTTCCACATTTTTTCCATATGCTCGGGCTCTCACCACACATCAGCCTGTAAGTGTTTAAAAATAATTAATGTATTACAAAGAAAAATTTTAATGATCATGTTGGCTTCTAATGATACATGAAATTCATTAAATAGCATCTGTCTCGTGACATAAGGAACTTCCCTCCATGTAAGCCACGCTTCAGTATACCTATGTCGCAACACTTTAGTAACTGCTGCAGCCGCTGGTTTCGACGGTACAAATCTGGAAGGACACAGAATTATAAAATGTCATGACTGAATCAAAGCATGAATAAGGATTCCATATACATAAAATAACACTTACCCTAAATTCCCATCTGGCTGCACGTATGTTTTGTAAACACGATTTGACGAAGCCTGGTCCGAGCCTTCCACGGAACAACGAGCTCTGACGGGTTGTTGTGGCAATTGTGTATCCAAGTCCGCAATATCAGCGTGAGAGGAAGGATCCGACGGAGAAGAAGAACGTTCTATTATGTGAATGCCCGTGGCTGATCTAGGAGCCGACGGAGGAGAAGAACGCTCTGTTATGCGAATGCCCGTTACTGATATAGGAGCAGACGGAGTACTGAGAGCTCTAGGGATGACCGACTCATTTCCTTTGTTTTTACTTTTAACAAATCGATACATCTGCATAGTACAAAATTTATTCCAAGTCAAATTCACAATTGACAAAAAATTCAAATGTCACAACGTCTTCGATCTGATTATGTTCGGCTATGTCTTGTGTTGCATCTTGAGGAACGAAATTGTACGTATAACTCGAGAACCAATTCCTAATATCCGGAGGCGCTTATAAAAAATAAACAAATTAATTCGAATAAGCTTTTGCGAAAAATTCTTCTGATCATTATTTCAAACACTCACGAGATGGTAGCGAATATAAGAATGCATCGTCCGCGTCAGGCATCCGTCGATCCGATTGTTTGTCCACATGCATCGCTAACGCCTCAAATAAACTATTGCCTCAAACAAAATGAATATGAGTCGTAAATGAACAATCCATAAGATGACAACAGTCGTAATAAAATATCCTAGTCGTAAGGTAAAAAAAATTGATAATTCGTGACGACAAGTAAAGACACATTTACTCATCATCTGAATTTCCACATGACTGGTACCCATCATCATCATCATCAGAAGTCGTCGTAGTTTCAAATTCATCTTCGTCCGAATCCATTTCATCATTTTGTATGTCGACGTTATCGAAGTCTTCAAATACGTGTTCCGAATCCTGTAAATTGTCGACTAATTCGGTGTCGACAATAGGGGCCACAGACGTCTGCGAGTCATCTTGAAAGGCACATTGCAATGCACCATCAACTTCTATCATGCTTCTTGCCTTCGTCTTTATTACAACCCATCATTGTGATTTGTCCCTGGTCTTGTCCGGATATGGCACATAATATACTTGTCTTGTAAAAGACGGAATAATGAAAGGAGCAAAACGATCATAACACTTATTGTGACGTATTTCAACTATTTTGAAATATTTGTGAACTCGCATCCCTCTCATTTCCTTTGAATCAAACCAATTACACTCAAATAATGTGACTTTATTACCTCTAGTATATTGCAGCTGAATAATGTCTTTGAGAACACCGTAGTAGTCACGCTCATTTTCTTCGTCCGTGGATCCCACGACACATACTCCACTGTTTACGGTTTTCTTTCCGATCGATCAAGTTTCAGTGTGAAACTTATAACCATTCACAAAATACACCGGCCAACTTTTCACCTTTTGAGCCGGTCCCCATGCCAAATTATGGAGACCAGACGCCGTGCCGGTACTGAGAACCTAATATGAAAATAAATGAGTATAGTAGACGCTGAAGACATCAAATTGTTTAGAATATTTTGAGAATTACCTGTTCCTTAAACCACGGTGCGAAGTCATTCTCGATTCTATCTTGTACATGTTCTTCGGGGACAATGTATTATTGCAAGAAAGCACTACATACGAAGTGATGGCTAAATCAAAATGGTGTTTGTGAAGACGTTAAAGAAAAGAACGCATGGATATTAAACTTACTTAATGTAGCCTTGCACCTCCGACGTGTTTAGAAGGACATGATTCGTGGCAGACTTGAATTCTGCATCACTGAGCCATCTACTCCTTGGCTTCCCAAAATGTCGTCCTAACTGGTTGAAGAGCGACAAAGATGTCACATCAGACTGTTCTTCTGGAACTTCATCATTTTGATGGACTCTGGTCCTCACACACTTAACATGGGACTCGAAGTAGTAAGAACAGAAGTATGAAATCTCCTGAATCATATACGCTTCACAAATGGATCCTTCGACCCGTGCTTTGTTCCTAATCGTCCTTTTTATTTGATTGAGATATCTTTCAAAAGGATACATCCACCTATATTGTACTGGTCCACCTACCCTTGCCTCATATGGCAGATGAATAGGTAAGTGCTCCATAGAATCAAAGAATCCCGATGGAAATATTCGTTCCAACTTACATAATATTATCGGAACATTACGTTTCAATTGGATCATATTTTCCACCGTTAATGTTGTAGAACACAATTTTTTGAAGAATTGACTCAACTCCGTTATCGGCTTCCAAATCTTATCCGGGAGTGAAGAAAAAATAGTAGGAAGCAAAGTTTCCATGAATATGTGGCAGTCGTGACTTTTCATGCCAAACAAACACAAGTTATTCATGTCCACACATCGGGTCAGATTTGATGCATAACCATCCGGCATTCTCAGCTCTTGGATCCAGCGACACACTTGGGTCTTCTGCTCCTTAGTGAGAACATAACTTGTTTTTTGTTTAGATAATCTTCCGTTAGATAAAGTCACTAAGTGCAACTCTGGCCTTCGACAGTACTCCTTCAAATCTAGTCTCGCCTTGAGGTTGTCCTTTGTTTTACCCTTAATGTCCATTACGGCGTTGAATACATTTTCAAACACATTTCTCTCAATGTGCATGACGTCCAAGTTATGACGTATCAAACAATCAGACCAATAAGGTAAAATTCCAGAATATACTTCGTTTGGTACAATTATAACAAACACCATACTCATTGTATGTGACATTTGGGTCATCGACAATTCTGCATAAAGCATTGACAATGCGACGTAATTGAGCTCCTGAGCGTCTAACCGGAGGCATGTCTTCTACAACCCTATTCCGTCGAAATGCATTTCGGTTATTTCTGTACGGATGATCAGCTGTAACAAATCGTCTATGGCAATCAAACCAACTATTTTTACCCTCATTTCTCAAAGTGAACACATCTGAGTGTTCCATGCAAGATGGACAAGCTAATTTTCCTGCAGTCATCCAACCAGACAACATCTCGTAGACTGGAAAGTCATTAACAGTTCACAATAAGGCAGCTCTCAATGTGAAATTTTGTTTGGTCGACACATCATAAGCGATGACACCATCCCACAGTTCTTTTAGCTCGTCTATTAGAGGCTGTAAATACACGTCTATCCGCTGTTTAGGACTCTGAGGACCAGGAATAATGCATGTCAAAAACATATAAGGTGCAGACATACAAATCCCAGGTGGCAAATTATAAGGTGTTATTGAGACCGACCAACATGAATAAGGAACTGAAGTCTGACCATATGGTGTAAAATTATCTGCGCATAATCCGAGCCTTATGTTCCTTTGGTCCCTAGCAAAATCAGGATGCTTACGATCAAAATATTTCCACACTTCACCATCCGATGGGTGAAGCATGACACCTTCAGAAGTATTATGCTGTGCATACCACTTCATTTGCGACGCTGACCCTATAGACGAGTATAGTCTTTTAAGCCTTGGAATAAGAGGCAAATAATACATTTTTTTCACAGCGACTTGAGACTTGTTAGTCACTCTATATCGTTCGGCCCCACAAAACTTGCATTCATTTAGATTGATGTCCTCGCCGTAATATAACATACAACCATCACGACAACAATCTATTTTAGTTGAGCCAAGACCAAGTTTACTGACCAATCTTTTTGTCCTGTAAAATTTTTCAGGAATACGAGCCCCAGTTGGTGTGACCTCTTTTAAAATATCTAGAAATACATCAAAATATGCTTGTGAAATATTGTGATCGGCTTTCAGATTCAACAATCTAACAGCAACTGATAGTTCCGAATGACTTTCACACCCAGGCCATAAGGGTTGGCTCGATGCGTTTAGTAAGTCATAAAAATCTCTTGCTTCTGGATTTGGTGCCTCTTCATTCTGCTCAAATCTAATATTGTCATACTCAGTTGCAGCTGCGTCATAAACTAACTGTTCATATTGCGAAGCAAATGTTGGTTCAGGATCCACAAAATGAAGACCTGAATTTGGGATGCTTATCGAAGGCGCTCCTTCGCTTAAATCATCCCATTGCCAATAATTGGGTTTGAAACCCTTTCTATATAAGTGAACTTTGTTAGTCTCTATCGACGATCGTTCAAGTATGACATAATGACTGCATTATTTGCAAATCATCAAAAATTTCAGTGATACAAAATTGTATAAGGAAAGAAAAAAGTTTATGAAACAACTGAGGAAGAATAGATTGTTTAGCTAATGTTTACTAATCATACTGCTAGGTATAGAGATAGCATATACATATACACATGTACATTTACTCTATGTAATCAATGGACTTATTGCTGTATCGGTTGTCATATGAATTTTATCTTTTTGGAACACAATTCAACTTCTGTTTCCGAAAGATGTGGAGACAAGGAAAGATGTTGTAACTGCAGTTTCACACAGTAGTGAAACACGTCACGCGACCACCGTGGAAGCAAGCAACAGAAATAGTTCACTCAGAACCAACAGTAGAAATATCACCACAATAGCAGCTAGAGCTTCACATAATTTGGGGAGAGACCAAACATTTAGGAGAAGAATTGGACCTAGTCAATCAGCGGATGCTGCACTGGCTTTTAGGTTGCAAAGGGAAGAATCCTTGGTCCTCATTTCACGGCATGAGTAGTGAGCAGCAGAGGAATGCATTTCATGCCGCACGAGTTAATCTGAGGGCTATAAGATCCAGAGGAACCGAGCAAGTTAGATTCACCAATTTCTTTGTTATTGCATGAATTCAGTTTGAACTACTTTGTTGGAATTCTTTTACATCTATCATTGTATAATAAACAATCAGTTGTTTTCTTACAACACATAGCGGACTTATAATCCACGAAATCGTGCTTATGATTTCACTGAACGATGTTGTACCTTGGCATTTATGTTTTCTTATTCATAATAATATATTCATTCTTTTCGTTTTCAATTGGTGTCTGAATGTAGTATTGAGTCATGATCTGAAACCTCTTGGGTTGGAGGTTTGAAACGAGATAGATCCGTCGAATTTCATTCTTTTATGATGAGCTTTGTGTCATAGTTTCGTCAACAGCTGATGCTTCTTAATTGTTTTGTAGTACGTTAAATGTTCAAAGAATCATGTGTCAATGGATGCTGCTGGATCGTTTCTTCGCAAAAAACTGTGTGCCGTGATATCGTTTCTTCTGGCCGCCGCCGCGTTGAGGGTGGCCGGATCTGGCCGCCACCGCGTGCAGGGCGACCGGATCTGACCGCCGCCGCGCGCAGGGCGGCCGGATCTGGCCGCCGCGCGCGGAGAGCGGCCGGATCTGGCCGCCGCGCGCGAATGGTCGACCGGTGGATCGGTCGACCGTTTCCATGTGACCGGTCGACCGGTGGATCGGTCGACCATGTTTCTGGTCGGGCTACCTGTATATCGGTCGACTGTGCACATTCGGCCGATCGACCAATTGTGAAACCAAGCGGACGAGCACTGTGCATCCGATCGGTCAACCAGTCATGTGTCCGGTCGATCGATCATGAGATCGGATCCATCTGTTAAACAAGTGGATCGGTCGACCGTTCGAAGAATCGGCCGATCGATTTTAAGATCAAATTTGTCCGACGACAGATAGGTCGATCGATCGCCCTGTGAGGCCGGTCGACCAATAAATCAAAACTCCGATGAGTTCTTAGTAAGGATCGGTCGACCGTTTCTGAAATGGGTTGACCGGTCCTCTCGATAAAACATGGCCGCCGGATTTCTCTCTCATTTTCGACGGCCTTCCGGTCGTTAAAACACGACAACAACTATACGAAAAATGTAGACAAGCAACTCAGGATCATAATGAAATAATCATATGCATCAAATACTCATTATTTCTTCGTCTAGGGATTTAGAACACCACGGTACCTTGGTTTCTTGCGTTTTACGATCGCCGGTCACTGTTCTTCGTCGTTTGCCGATCTCTGGTCATTCCTGACCGATGAGAATGACTCGCCCGACTCCTGTGTACGTCAAGGAGGTCGATGGATGACGAAAGGTCGTCGAGTTGGCATGCGTGCGTGCTCTGCTCCTGTTCGTTGCTCGTTGGGCCGTCGGTCGCCGATTCTGAGGAAGACAAAGAGGAAGACGAGGCGGCGAGGGTTTCCAAGGGGGCGCGAGGTCGCCCTCGCATCCTCTCTTTATAGGATCGGCCGGCCAGGGTGGCCGGCCGATTTCGAATGGAATCAGGGGAGGAATTTCCTCCCCTGTCGGCCGTTTCGTTTGAAACGTTTCCTCCTTTTTTTTTTTAAATCCGAATTGATTTAGAATTTGATTTAGAATTCATTTTGAATTCTGTCATTAATGGCCATTATTTTTCCTATTATTGCTTTGATTTGCCATTGATTTCCTTCTGTGGAAATGGTGTCCGTTAGAGTAAATGTCTTCCATTTTTCATATAGAAATCCAATAACTTTAGATAGCTTCAGTTCCATGATCACCAACGGCCAGGTATAGTGTGATTTAATAAAACTTTAAAAAGTCAATTGAAATGACGTTTTTTTAACTAAGGCGTGGAAGATTTATTTCTCTATATTGCATAGAAAACAAATCACGATGGAGTTTTTGGTAGATGAATAAATGGGTGAATAGTAAGAATAATGCCAGACATACTTTAGAATAGGGTTAAATTATTTTTGTTGAAATTCATCTCAAAATCAACAAAAACACCCTTTTTGTCATCGTTATAATCGAATAATAATTCTTATTGATAGAAAGAATAAAATTATTCAAACTTTTATTTAAATTTTCAACTACATTTTATATTTTGTTCACTTTATTCCAAATACAATTTAAGTATAAGATATAACTTACCTTTTAAAAATCAACAAGGATACATATTTTATCTTCTTATTCTTCTAAAAAAATATTCACAAATCAAACACCCCTTATGTATAATGAATTAATATGCAAGATCGATGTATATATATGTGCACAATAAGCATCACTATCATCATATCTATACACGGACAAGATCCTTTGGCCTTGCCAATTTGAACGGTGTTGAGTGTGCTCCGACGTTCTACTATCTATGGAGTAAAGTTAACAAAATGCCCTTCAATTTTAACATATTCCCAACTTTATAATCAAACTTTACTTTATGACCAAATTATCCTTCAATTATTAATTTGCTTAAGCAACTATCCTTTAGATCGGAAATAGTTATTTTTTTATCATTTTACTAAGATGACATTTTATTTAAAAATAAAATATTAAATTATTAATAGATATTTAAAAAAATTTTAAAAAGAGAGAGGTGGAGCACAACCAGTGCTCAAGAGGCCGAAGGGAGAGGAGGGGTCCGACGTCGGAGAAGAGAGAGGGAGGGGGTGGCTCGCTCCCCCTCCCTCGTCGGCACCCACCCTCAATCGACGCATGATGCCACGAAACCGTTGCGGCTCCGGAGCGATTGCAGCCGCACATCATAGTAGCAGTACATCATGTGCATATGTCTCATTGGGTTGTGGGAGTACGAGGCCATGGGCCCGGAGTGTTGCGTCAACCGCACACGTCTCGGAGTCGACGGTAAGCATGGGAAGGTTGCGCGCCAGCAACCACAAATGTGGCGGCAAGGATGTCATTGACGTGGGCGGTGTACAGAGACATGGCGAGGGCCGGGCAACAGTGCCGGCGATGTGAGGAGGGTGACAAGGTAGAGGCGAAATCCATGGAGGAGGCAAAGATGGTGCCAACCACGAGCTGGCGCGAGAAGACGACATCGATTGTGAACTCTCAGTGTTGAAATAAATTAATAATTGGAGAATAGTATAATTACAACATAAAATTTGAGGATATAATTGAAAAAGAAAAATTAAAGTTAAAAAATATTTAGTAAAATTTATTCTTTGTCATTTTCGGTGTTATTTTATGTGATGAGAAAAAGTTAAATTATGGAATAATTTTTAATATTTAAAAATTGATGCCCTTTATTATTATAATATCTGCTACACATTTTCTACATAAATATTATTAATATTTTTTTTCTAGACATCATGATGAATGAAAATAAGTTAAATTGACAATAAAAAGTGTTGAAAAAGATAATATAAAAATCGCCTGCACAGACAAAATACATAGGTTGAAATTTATTATATATTATATTGTGTGTATATATAATTATATATATTAGTCAGTGCAGGGTGGAGCAGGGGGGCACGAAGAGAGACATGCCCGCAGCATGTCCCCAGTGGCAGTCTAATCATCAAGATTTTGCCTCGAAATCCAACGCATGCAGCTTAGTGAATACTTTTGATCATGTACACCAACTCCTGGGATTTGTTCCCTGACCCTTTTAAATTTTGTTCGGTGCATCGCAGAAAATTTTGTTCCGTATGACAAGATGGCCATCCATCTGATCTTATCACACTTTGCTTTGTATATTCCTCTACGTGCGTGTGCAAGCGGATCACGTACGTTCAACTCTCTACATGCCACTATTCCCTGTTACGTGTGCACATATATTTATACAGGGAATAAGGACCGTGTGGGTCAAAAGTTACCCCATATATGTGGGGCATCATTAGATGATGATCGGATGGCTACAAAAAGGCGTGGTTCATCTACTTCTAAATGCTTTCTGAGTTGATAAAAAATTCGATTCAACTAACAACAAGGTCCGGTTCAGCCAAAAATAGAGATCCAAAAAAAAATTCTCCGTACAGCCCCCAAACCCCCAAACGAAACCTAAATCCCTCGCTCTGCTCTGGCGAAAATCCTGTCGTTGCGATGTCATCGACCGCTGGAGTCGCCTCAACCAGAATCATTGATCGTCGCAGCTCGAGTCATAAGGATAGTTGCTGCTGGATCATCTGATCGCTGTTGCTGCTATTCCATGCCATTGTTCGAGCAGATGTGTGTCGCGAAGGAGGCCAGGAAGGCATACTAGAGCGGCCAATGTCAACCCTAAACCATGCATCCCTAAACCATGAGGGTCTCCGAAAGTTGGCGGCAACAGGTACGTGGTGATCCTAAACCACGCATCCCTATACCTTTATGCGTTCCTAAACCATGCATCCCTATACCATGATGTTAATGATAAATAACCTTACAATGCAATTATCACACTCCTCTTTTGTTGTGCTAGAATTCTATCACTGTTACATGGGGGAGATGGCGTCAATGTTTTTGTTTTCGCATGTTGCACCTTTGGTGCTTACAGGATGCGTGGTCCATGATAACAATTGTTCTCTCATCACATAAATTTATTAAGTAGCTATTTACCAATTAGTTCATGTTACAAGGTAGCGATCTTCTTTTAACTGCTACATATGATTTGCTATGTATCTTGTTTTAATTTCTATGTAATTTCTTACAGGTTTTTTGATAGCTGACTATGTGTAATCAACATCAGTTTTTGGACAATGTTGTGTATCTTCGGTTAAAGATTTTTCTGGACAATGTTTTATATATGAAACTGCCAAGGTTGCATCCAAGAAACCAGTAAGAAGGATTCAAAGTGAGGGAACACTCTAAAAATTTTGATGACAGTTAGTGGTGTGAGAAGACTTAGAAGTGTGAATGCTTTATTGTTTGACTGCGAGATTCATGTTTAGGATTTATTTGTTGAGCCTTTGTTTTGAAAACTTTGTTGTACGATATTGTCTTTATAATTCATGTTTGAGCTCTCCAATTTATAGGATGTGTATTTTTTTATTCTCATATATACGTCTAGGATGTGTCTATTATACATGTTTTATGGAATGGATGATTTGCGTCTACACATTTAATGGAATGTTATGGAATGAATGCTTACTTGGATTATAGTAAGAATAACGGTTGCATGCTTTACCCCTACAATGTTGTGGAATGAATGCTGAGGGCGTCTGCCTCATGTGATGGGTAACAATGAGAAAGTGGAAGATACAAAAAAATTGTAACACATATTTCATGTTTTTATTTTTGCAACTCTTGTGACATAACAAGAGAAGCAGTTGGATGCCTTCCAATTACACAAAAATCAATGGTAAGAAAGTTAGCAAACAAGATAATGCTGCCTCACTGCCGCACACACTGCCTCCTTGTTGAAGCCCTCGTTCTTCTCCCTCCTCTCCATTGCACCTTCCTCACGAAAGCATGAATTCATACTTGTTGAACTTTCTTGTCCAACAGGAATGAATGCTTCTATTGTTGTTTCTTGATGAGGACCAGGGCACAAAATATAAAGGGGATGGTTGTGTAAAGCATAATCCAACTCCTTATACATGCAACTTACAGCTTCAATTCATGATATCACATACAACATCCATGAGAGTACAAAATATGTAAAAGTTTCTCAAGCTCATGAAGAAAAGTTTTCTGCATTAACTTTACAGCTTGAAATTGCTGCAACAAAGGTCCTAATACTTGACATATCCTCACATAATTAACCTTTCGTTCCCATGATTGATTGAATGCAATGTAACATTATGGTAATATGAGACCAAGAGAACATCAAACAAAGGCCACTGCATGCCACCAACTTATACAATACTTAGTTAATAAGAACAATCGACAATGTTTTGTTAGAACATATCATCCTTGGCAGACTTGTGGCCGAGGTGGTGACATCAGGCGGCGGACGAGGGGGCTGCTTTTGTGCGAGCAAGAACCTACGGCCGAGGTGGCGGCGGATGGGATCGCGGCAACAATGAGGCACTGGTGTATTGGACGAGCAAGCAAAAGCGATGATCGGACGAGAGAGCAGCAGGTAGATCGAATGAGAGAGCAGCAGATCGGACAAGACCCTCGTCAGCGCCAGCAACAACGACTTTCGTAGACCTTGTTAGCGGCTGAAGGAGATGCTGATGTCGATGGCGCTTTGGAATACCTTCCTGGCCTCCTTCAAGACGCCCACAACAACGATGGTATGAGGCAGCAGTAGCAGAGGCTATGGCTCGAGCTCGGCGCTGACGTCTGACAACACCTGGTCGAGGCAACTCCGACGATCGATGGCATCACAGCGGCAGCAGCGATCGGATGAGGCAGCAAGAGCTTGATGATGGTGTCACCGCGGCGGCAGGATTTTCACCAGAGCGGAGCAAGGGATTTAGGCTTCGTTTGGAGGTTTGGGGACTGTGCTTAGGTTTTTTTTAGTGCTACTTTTGGCTGAACCGATCCACGCTTTCAGCTGAACCGGGTTTTTTGTCAACTCAAAAAGCATTTAGAAGTGAATGAAGCGCGCCTTTCTTTTAGCCGCCGGATCATAATCTGACGGTATCCCACATATATGGGGTAACCTTTAGCCCACACCGTCCTTATCCCCATGTATATATAATATATATAGCTATATACCCTATATTACACACACACTCTCCCTCTCTCTCACACACACAGGTCATGCAAATATCACCGAGTCTTAAACCTAATTAGCCTCAATGCATCGTAATTAAATGTTTCTCAACTCAACTTACTTGTGTGCATCAGTGATCTTATAACATATCAAAATCTGACATAACGTATGATAATGTATCAAAATATTTTGTTAATATTTAATGAAATTTAATCTAATATAGATTATAAAGAGCTACATGTAATTATACTATATTTATATTATATTAACGATGAGGATAAATTAAAGGTCGTAAGGATAAGCTGAGTGCGATAAGTAACTTAAATGCAAAATACGTAGCATACTAGGAGTGACAAGAATCTAACTAGGTCAACGATGGAATAAACTACCAGCGAAGTATATCCCAAGTCATCTTAGCAAATGTTTACATGTGACATTTGGAAGGATCGATAATTCAAGATTTAAAATATAAAAGATAAAAGTAGAGCACTATATGTCAAAATGGCATTCAGTGGATTGACTAAATTACCTCATTTGATTCCTCAGTCCATCATCTTTTTATGCCACTCCATACATTTTGCATTTTCCTCGTTGAAAATGTAAAAGAAAGGATCGTCAAGTGAATTTCCACTTTATGATGTCTTTGAAGTGAGGGAAAGAAGGATAGTGAGTGCAACACAACACGCACACACAAAACACACATATAATTATCTGGATAGAAAGTTCATGCTGGACAACTAACATCTATTATTTTCTTTCTCTGTGCGATTTAAAACTTCACATTCGTTTGGTTCTGTCTGTGATAGTGTTATGGCAAACAGAATCATAGGCTGGAGAGAGCACCCATCAAAGAGGCCTCCATTTAGCAGTACATCACCGCAACAGATGGTAGACTAAAATTGCACTAATGCATGCATGTCCCAAGTACTGATACATTGGCCACATGAAGATCTCTCTCTCTCTCTCTCTCTATCTCTCTCTCTCTCTCTCTCTCTCTCTCTCTCTCTCTCTCTCTCTCTCTCTCTCTCTCTCTCTCTCTCTCTCTCTCTCTCTCTCTCTCTCGTGTGTGTGTGCGCGCGTGCTAGCTTGTGAAGAGCTAGCAGAAAACTGATGTTCAGAAGCACATATGATTTCACGCATATCGGTCATGATAGCCGAAGAAAAAGCGTAGTACAACAAGGGGGGCTTCGTTTGACATGAGATCCATGCTCAAAATTCGGATGTTGGTCCTTTGGCCAACAACGAATGTGGGCGATCTGCAAATTGTATCCGCCTCTGCCTTTGAAGAAGATCCATCTTGGAACGAGAGCAAGAAAGACGACAGATCACAGCTGCTGTTTGCTGCTGCTGCTGCTGCTGCCGTCGTCTATATATGACTCATGTGATGCATCATGCATGTGTATGTCTATTGTCTAATGGCCCCCCCTTTCAACGCAAAGATACCAAGGTCCCTCTCTCTCTATATATCTGCCTCCATCTGCGCCCAACTAGTGGAAAAAAGATCCTTGAATCTCTTTGGCTGCTGCCCCCATGGACCACATGTTTTGAATTACAAATATCATATAACTCATTTATGTTATCATTAAACTTGGGGTTATAATGAAGAGAACAAAGTTGTTTTGCAGGTCAAAATTAAGACGAGGAAATAATTGTAGTAGAATGGATAGAAAATGACAGTACGTAGTGGATTGATTGAGCCCACAAATGGAGGGCTAACGAGTGGGCTGTGTTTGCAACATGTGCTCGAAATGCTAAGATTTGACCGCATTCGAGATTTTAGTGTGGCGAGATAGATATGGATGGTGGATTGGGACACACATTTATGATATTTTGTGTTTAGAATGGTCGTGCACTAAATCTTTGGACCAATGGAATACATATTCTTGAAAACATCGGCTAATATATCCATTGCAAAAAAGGGAAATCTGTATTGGACTTCCGACATTGAGTAATTTATTTGACAGTGAATTGAACTTGATGGAGTTTCATCTTTCAGCGGAGTTATAGAAACCAAGATCCTAATTAAAAAAAAAGGACTTGGCCATAGAAGTAACTTGGCCAGGAAAGGATACTTCTAACTCTGCAAAAAGTTCTTGCTCTTCCTTATTGACATCTAACTCAGGTTTATAACACACTTCTTGCCTTTGGAGAAGGGTGCCAAAGGGCAACAAAGCAAAAATGACCTAGAAGCTCCCAGGAAAACTTATGATTTTCTTACCACTAGATAAAATTGCATTATATTTATAATTAAATTTTTGTATATTAAAAAATAGCCATTACGATTTTAGTTATTTCTAGGACGATAACGAGCAAAATTTAATGAAAACAAAACAAAAAGAAAGAAAGAAAAGGATTAATAACCACTGGATCTCGACTGCCTGTGCGCGTGAAAGCCCACAGCTTTTAGTTACAGGCCATAAAAGCCCATTAATGAAAAAAAGGTTAGCACTGAATCCGTTCCTCTTCCGCGAAGCGTTCACCACCGAGTCGCCAACTCAAAAAGGTTCGCACGTCCATGAACTCGCGACTCGTCCAAATCGCCCCGGGTCACCTCCGATTCCGAGGCGCGCGAGAAGCCTCACGGATGACTCGGATGCGGACGACGACTCGCCGGCCGTTCTCCTCGCCTTCTTCGTTCTCCTTGTCATATCTTCGCCGCCTCTGGCCTCCGCCCTTCAGTTCACGCAGTGGGGTTCCCTTCTCTCCCTCTCCCACTCCCTCCTGACCCGCGTCGCTGACTCCCGGGCCGCTCGCGGTGACCTCGCCGCCGCCGAGCGCGCCCGGAAGATCGCCGGAAACCTCCGCCTTCTCTCCGTCGGCGGTCTCTGGTCGCTCGGCTGGGATTTCGTCCGGAACTACGCGTGGCGCGGCGGCGGGGGCTTCCCGACTGCCGAGATTGCTCTTGCCGCGGGGCGGCTCCTGGCAGTGCTGGACGAGGCGAGACGGGCCGGTTCCGCGGAGGAGATGGCCAGGTGGGCGATCCGGAGGTCGCCGGAGCTTGTCGCGCGCGCAGACTCGCTGATGCGGAGCCTCCTCCGGGTCTTTTCCCAGTCGGTAGGTTGTCTGACGGCTTGATAGGGCGTGAATTGTTTTGCTCTCTGGCTTTGAAGGTTCAGTAAAGTTTCGATTTTTAATGTTAATTTCTTCAGGGACCTTTGCGCGATATGATGCTGGTGATAAAGGAGGAGGTCGCCGAAGGGGGGCTGCTAAAGATTGCTTGGAGGTTGGCGCAGGAGACCTCGAAGGGCTGCTTCGGATAACTAGAGATATGTTCAATTCCTACAATTCACGTCACGGGGAACTGTAAAGTAGGTAAATTACTTTATCAGTATAAAACTTATGCAACCAAAAGAAATTTACTGTCCTAGAATTATATCCTCTTTACGCTTGAGAATTTGTTTGAGGAGTTTCAGACTAAATATGGGCAATTGTTGAATTGAGTTCCTTCGGAATTACATAAAAGAATTGGCTAGTAAATACTACGATAAGGTTTCAAATGAATAATGGTGATTGCACCTGTATGGAGTATGCTTTATTCATCTTTCTTGATGAAAATTATTGTAAAGAAAGTGAAATGCCATGAAAATTTTGTGTAGTAGTGCTCTAACCGGGACAAGGTTCAGACTTGAGAAAATCATATTGTTTTGGGAGACCACTCATTAAGTAAACAGGAACCAAAATAGAAGAAGTCCATCACCAATCAGTCTTCCATTTCATTTCATTGTCTCTTCTAAAAAAACATTTCCATGTTAAAATAAGTGATATATTCATGTTCATTTTATGATGAAGAGGGGATAAACTTTAACAACTTCATTAGAAGAAATTATTGATAAGCCTACTATAAAGTAGTTTCTAATGGCAAACGTTTCTAATGGATGAACGTTTGCAATCGTAAACAAGCTGATCAGTTACTTAAGCAGAGTCCATCTATTTCTAATGGTAAACGTTTGTTAGATGAACATATACCAACTGTCGAGGCTATTTTTTATAAGGCAGTTGAACATTATCATAGATATTTGAAGTTGCAATGGTGATAAACTAATCATATTTGAAGTTGCGTCTCTACATGCATTGGTGATAGAGGTCTGTTAATCTACTTATAGTTGAAGTTGCAACTCTACATGCAATGGTGATAAGAAATCTGATATTCTACTTCGAACCCTAATTAAGTTATACGATTACAATAAAAAACACTAAAAGCAAAGATCATTCATCAGTTTTGTTTGACTTTCACATATATTTCACTCTTATAATAGGAGATTAATCATTTACGTCAGCAATCTCGCACTTTGCATGTTGATTGCTTCAAAGGTAAGCTTATGTTTTCATATCTTTTGCCAATGTGCAACAGAGAAGAAAACTGAATACACAACCCCATGAAATTAGCCATTGATTAGGAAAAAATCTCCTAAAGGACACCTAATACAGTGTATGTGTGTAAGTGTAATCGATAGGGCATAAGAACGAAGGATAAAAACTCAAAAACCTTCTCCACTATAGCCAAAATTTTTTGAGATAGATTGTTCAATTTGTTTGTCTTTTTTCAAATATTCAATTAATCAGGTTTCGTGTTCTAGTCTTTGACTTTGATCAGAAAAAAAACATGTGATAGATATACAATGTCCTGAAATGACCAGCTCCTCCCATGAAGCAGGCGTTAGAAAATCGGATGAACTAGCCACCTAATTCTTGGTAGTTGATGGCTTTGCATGGACACCGCTTATTAATCATATTTTATATGAGTTGAGGCCATATTTTCTCTTTCTAATGATCACACATATTTTCTCTTTCTAATGATCACAAAAATTATCTTGCCATTTGAGCACATTATGGCCCTAACACACCGAGAAATCCTCTAAAAGAATGCCAAGAAATGCTACCAGGGTAAATTGTTGAACCGTGGATGAATTAGATGGAGGTTTTCATCTTTTTGTTCATGCTTCTGATGAACTCTTTAGTTTTGAATATTTCTTTTGTTCAGATCTCATGGCCTCATGCCCGGCAATATGAATTGGTACCATACCATGCACTTATTCTCACAGCCTGAGCATCAAAATTCATATTGATGGTGGTTGGTTATCTTCATAAAAGGCATCCATGAGTAGAGGAGATTGCTCAGCATGCCAGGGTCCTGGCATTGGTTTGAAATATATCTTGGACGCTTGGCAAACTAAATTGTATAGGTTTCATGATCTGAGGACTGCTAATGAAGGCATTGAAAGCCCAATGCTTAGACCTCATCTGGTGGCTTAAATAGGATGGATATATTCATTTGGTATTGCATGGTTGCTAAGGCATGCAACTCAAGTTACTGTTGCACTTGGAGCATTGGATTGAAGGTAGTGGCACCATTATTGCAACTTATTGGCCCTTTCTTCCTTAAGGTAAGGAACATGATTACCAGTTGAATCAGAGCAAGTGATCATCACTTTTTTTTCTACTGCGTCATTCGTTTGTCTACATCTATGGTTCTGCTTTTGCTAGCTGCAAGGACTTGTCTGTAACTTTCATTGATGGAAAAAGCCACAATCCTGCTCTCTCTCTCAAAAAAAAAAGGCCACAATCCTGCTCTCTCTCTCAAAAAAAAAAAAAAAAGCCACAATCCTGTATCTAAGATCGCGTCCACATCTAAAGTTGATTTCATGCTGACCTAATAGTTTTCTCCCGTCTTTATGATGTTAAAAGGGTTTAGCATTAATTGACATAAGGACAACTCATGCTTTCCATTTCTTTTATTTTTTATAACTTAACCATATAGTATTATATTATTATTTTTATAATCATAATAATAATTTAATGTCAAGTATTTATAATAAAATATTTTTATTACAAAATAAAATATATTTAAATTTTATTCTTATCGAACCAAATAAGAATATGAGAATAATATTATATTCTTCTAAATAAAATTTTATTCTTTAAAAAATATTTTTCCTCCAAACGGGCTCATAGTTTCTTACTCTCAGTTGGCCACCTTTGTGGTGTCCCCCTTGAGTTGCTTGCTAATGAATGAGCTCTTGCATCAAGGTTTGGTGGAAAGAAGGGGCCCAAATTCTTGGATATCCTGTAAATGAATTGAATGCTGCTAGGTCATGGATTGGGCACCAAAGTCAGCACGGCAGGAAGCCAGCTGATATTTTTACTCGACAATCAGCAGTGCCCCTAGCTGAATCATTTATTGGTCTGGCTTGGTTGATTTTGACCTGCTCATCGCAGCACACAGTAAAGTAGTTGTGGTGTGAACTTTGCAAGCACCGCAACAGCTGAGTTTCAGATGACCAGCAAATCGTGGTGCGTGCAGATCAAAATCCTGAATGTTACTCTCTGTTTTTCACTGCTCATGAGAAAGAAGAAAACTGACTGATGCCTGAACAAAGAATCGGAAGGTTCATTTAGAAAAGCACATCCTTTTATCAATGTGTGAACCTTCACCAAACAAAGAGAGATTATTATCAGGTCAGTTCTTAGAGCAATGTTAAAATTTGAGTAAATTCATTTTTTGTTTCGTATCGTAAAATCGTCTCGTGAATTCGTAAAATTGATGTAAATAAATTTGATTATTTAAGTTTATAATTATATAATCATAAGCACATATGTATTATTCATAAATATTAAACAACTAATATATTTTGCTAATATAAAAGTAATCAAAATAAGTACTCTCACTTACAATTAATAAATATCAAGTAGCTATCAAATATTATGTTTAATAAGTTAGAAAGCTTATAAAAATAAAATTGAGTAAAATAACTCCATTAGAATGTCTAATTATGATATTAATTTTACTCTCAATTACAAATATATTAATTAAATAAAATATTTAAGATTTTACTATTGTTTTTATTAACAAACAATAGTTTTACTTTAAAAGTTGTTAGAATTGTACCGAATTTATAAGATTTTATCAAATTCTTACAATTGATTTTTACAAAGATTTGATTTGTTCTACTTAGTTAAACTCTTGAACTTGCAAGAGTTTGACTCCAGAATTTAACAACATTGTCGTAGGTTCAATAGTTTTATAAGTAAGAAAAAAAAATCTCAAATCGATGCTCCTTAGTTCATGCTTTGGCCAAAAGTATTAAAATTGCAACTTCTTGCCCTTGAGAGCGAGGAAACTTAAGGGGCCAGCAGATCGATGCCTCTCACTCTCGATTGGAGGACAAAGGCTTAAAGTTGCGACTGAGATAACCCACAACAGGGGTTATGGTCCAGCCAGTTGTTGTCTCTATAAGCTGGAAAGCCAGGGAGCATTAGATCAATGATCCATCCGTCGTAAGTTAGTAGAGCGTCCATAAACAAAAATGGGAGCAACCTTTCTCAATTTGGAATACCCGTCTAACCATCCAAGACAATTGTTATCCCCGATTTATATATGTAATGCGAAAATTGGTTGCCTTAACAGTGCAACAATATGGAGCCAAAATTGTAAGTAATTCCGTTCATAATATTCTCAAGACAACATTCTTACAACTTGCAAGAACTCATGGAATTCTTATAAGCCCGGAGAATATCAAAACTAAAATCGAACTCACATATTACGAAAAGATGGAGAATTTGCACAAACACAAAAGAACACATAAAATTTATAATATTCATCCTAAATTGAAATACGTCATCGGACGGATATGAAATATTGATGATTATAAAGATGTAAAAATAATCTAATCATAATTTCAATACAAAATAAAAAAGAGAAATTCAAAATTGTTTAAATTTCGAGGACTTCAGCTCAAACCGCAGGGGGATCCCCCATTAGACTCTCCATCAGACATGTTATCTGAGCAGCGAGACCTCTATAAGGGTCGGACGATTTCGTCGTCTCCGATGTCTTAGCGCTTGACTAATGAATTCATTGTATCGAGTGCAGTTACCTTGATCACATATAAAAACCTCACACCCAAAAAAGATGGCATAACACAGCAGTTCCGATCTCGGAGTTCAATTTTCATAGTCAAGGGGAGAAAAAAAACTGAGTCGTATCTTCGGATCAAGTCCAAAGTAAAAATGGACGTAGATAGATGTGATGGGAATGGGATGCCCCCACCCACGAGCACCGCATTAAGTAGCCGCATTTGTACCTTCCATACCGCGTGTGCTGCTTAACTGAGTCACTTATTCGCTTCCCCCTTCTGGACACGGACGTCGCAGTGGGACGAAACCTCCCTCATGGCCACATCTTTAGTTATTGTCTCATGGCATTAATTGTTCGAGGAGACATAACGCGTTCATCCGCCATGCTCTTCAATTAATTGGAAGAAGGAAAAAAAAAACAATACTAAAGAAGAAGCTCATAATAGATTCATGTGTAGGAGGCAATTAAGTTGATGACAAGAAAAGAAGTTTTCTTCTTTTCCGGATTTAATGCGTGAAATGCCAATGCAGAAAAAGGAGGACACGGAATCTTTTGATTTACCGACAAGAATAAACTCAAAGAGTTATATTTATTTCGCTCGTAAATGTTGTTGAGAATAAGGGTAAACGTTATCTATAGTCTCTATGAATTTACAACTTTCCAACTCCATGTTTTACTCACACCATTTTGTCCTCTTAATACTTTACTTTTTTTTTGTTGCGAATTGTAATATTTTAATTAAAATTAATGTGAAATCTACCTTTTAGAATACTTCCTTTTTTTGGACTAAAAGAGGTATTCTGAAAGGTAAATTTAGTTGGTACAAGTGACAATGGAGTTTTTGAGAAACTAATAACCACTAGACCCATTATACCAATTTGGTCTGAGATATCATTTCCGCTCATTATCCGAACATCAACCACCGACCAAAAAGAAGGCAAATATATCGATTTCTTCGGTACTTTGCTTGGTGTTTTTTGCCATATAATGGTACTCTATACGAATGCACATGCCGCGTTAAACACAAGGAATAAATCTTCTTGGGCATGCTGTAGTTACTTCTGTACATTGGTAGTGCATTGAATCAAACATAATTGCAGAGGCTACCGATCCGATCATGCATCTACTACTGATCACGAGACAAATAGTGCAACACCTAAGAAGGCGAAGCAACTGCTGAGATCAAGTTTGGCCCTGGACAATTAAAGAAAATTAAGTCTGATTAGTATGATAAGCCGATTTGAATCTCAAGTAAAAAAGCCAGAAGAGCTAAACAGTCATCGATTTAATTAATATAATAAAAGCATGCACGTAGCATGCATTTGTAGCCATTCTCCTCCTCCTCCCCTTCCACATGACTCCACTTTAACCCCTCGCCAAACCACTTAAATGCCTGCTCTGAATCAACCTCCACTGCCCCAACCAATGCCACCTCCACTCCACTCCGCTAGCTCATCTCCTATATATATTAATGAGGAAGCCTTGTTCACGTTTCAGTGTTCCCCGGCTCCCTTAGTTCTACTTTATCTGCAGTTTTGCACATATATATTACTACGTACACCGATTTCCACTTCCTATTGCAATGGCTGGAGCCTGCAGGTGGCTACTGCTGCTTTTCCTGGTGGTCTCGAGCTCGCCGGCCTTCGTTCGGGCCGAGCCCCAGGTGCCCTGCTATTTCATCTTCGGCGACTCTCTCGTGGACAATGGCAACAACAACAACATGGCCTCCTTGGCGCGGGCGAACTACCCGCCCTACGGCATCGACTTCCCGGACGGCCCCAGCGGGAGGTTCAGCAACGGCCTGACCACCGTCGACGTCGTCTGTAATGTCCTTGATTTCCTTGTTATACGCAGTCATCTTTATTTCAATCTCGAGGAGATTTAAAAAAGACCTTATGCTGGTAGGTTGGGAGCAACCACGCATCTCAATCTCAACCAGTTGTAGTCATGGCATGACTTGCATGTTGCTTTCTGCCATCTCCAACAGCTGCCTTAATGGGCAACTCAACATCTCCTATGATGTCTACATACGAATTAATTAAGAAAGGCTTTAGCCTGCGTCCTTGCAAGTCACCATTATACAAATGGTTGATCATGTTCGACTAGCCATTTCACACTTAAGTGCGGGATCATTTCTTATTTTCGCATTGTTACATTGACTGTATGATGACCCAATGGAGATATATAGATGATGATGATGACGTCCTAAGACGTAAGTTCATCATGTCGTGATTGATTGATCTCTTTATAATGAACAAAACATTAAGTGTTGAATTGATCTCTCATTTTGAGTAAGCCCCTAGCCTAACATTTCTTGAATGTTAATTGTATTCATTTAATGCATTTTTCGTAAGAAATATTAGTGAAGCTGAAATAGCATACTATTGGAATTTTTTATTCGCTGATCATCTTATTTTACTTTGATGCAGCTCAATTGTTGGGTTTCGATGACTTGATCCCGCCTTACGCGAGCACAGGAGGCCAAGCGCTCCTCACCGGTGCCAACTTTGCATCAGCCGCTGCCGGAATAAGGCCGGAAACTGGTCGACAACTGGTACGCACGCACGGCTCTTTCCCATCCATAAAACTATAAGAACAAGATTTTAAAGCCGAACCGCTACGTCACACTACAGGACTGGACTCGGTGGCCAAACATAATCTAACTCGTATCTTGTCGACGACGCTGCTGCGTTGTCCTTGCAGGGAGATCGTACATATTTTGCCGGACAAGTGCAGAACTACCAGTCCGCGGTGGAGCAGGTCGTCGACATCTTGGGGGACGAAGACACGGCCGCAAACTACTTGAATAAGTGCATCTTCACCATCGGGATCGGGAGCAACGACTACCTCAACAACTACTTCATGCCGCAGTACTACTCCACCGGCCAGCAGTACACCCCCGAAGCCTACGCCGAGGACCTCATCCAGTCCTACTCCCAGCAACTCAGAGTTAGTACCAGTGCTGTCAAATGCATGCAATATTGATTTATATCCTCCATGCATGATGCAATGCATGCATCTCTATATTGTACTTGACGACGGACAGATCGAGTGCGTGGTCAGGATTCAGCTACCTACTAATGATGGATTTGTTGTTTGTGATTTAGAGCTTGTACAACAACGGCGCGAGGAAGGTGGCGCTGATCGGCGTGGGGCAGATTGGGTGCAGTCCGAACGAGTTGGCCACGCGCAGCGCCGACGGCGCCACCTGCGTGGACGCCATCGACAGCGCCATCCGGATATTTAACAAGAAGCTCATAAATTTGGTGGATCAGTTCAACACCTTGGACGGCGCCCACTTTACCTACATCAATTCCTACGGCATCTTCGGGGATGTCGTCAGAAACGCGCCTGCTAATGGTACTCTTGACAGTTGATCCATCTCGTATATATATTTCTTGACGACGAACAGGCGCCATGCACTGATCAAACATATACTGTTGCAAGCATGGCGCCATTGCTAACTAACCCTTTTGTTCTTTCTTTCTCTCAGGTCTGAAGGTTACCAACGCGGGATGCTGCGGGGTGGGAAGGAACAATGGCCAGATCACATGTCTTCCGTATCAAACACCATGTCAGAACAGGGATGAGTACCTCTTCTGGGACGCATTTCATCCCACAGAAGCTGCCAACATTCTGGTCGGGAAGAGATTTTACAGTGCTCAATCTTCGGATGATGCCTACCCCATGGACATCCGCCGGCTTGCTCAAATCTAGTGGTCCCGTCGCGCTTGGCCGATTTGTATAACTGTTTGTTTAGTAGCATGTCAGCGAAGTCGGAAGACTCGGAACAGTGCAGAGTTATCGTTTTGGGATAGTTGATGTATGTCCTTGCTGTTCGTTTTCATTGAATATTTATGAGGCTTAATTTACATGTCTTTGCTGTTTTTGATCGAGAACTCAAAACTGGCTGGTGAGTAGTTAAATGATTCAGCAGTTAATATCGCAAACCTTTGGTGAAACAGTAACAGAGAGCCAAAGCAAAGACTGCTTCTAAGAGTTCAGAACTGTTCATCTATTTGGTGTATCAATCTGCTTGGCAATGGCTCCTAAAATCCATGTAGCGCTGCTTAATTATTGTTCACGTGAAGTGATTGGCTCCTCCTTTTTAAACCCTGGACAGTTGGACGAGTGACACATTGAATGTGCGCATGGATTCTTTTATAAAGAGTTTATAATTATCTACCGAAAAAAAAAGAGTTTATAATTTGGACAGCACGTCGAGAAAGGCATTCTTGCGGGTCGGGTCTGAGATTTACTGCAAGGCCAAGAAAAACAGCCAGCAAAGTTTGTAAATGATTGCGAGCGGAGGTTGCACAATTTTGCGTATCTCCATCTAGGAACAACTTTGCCTATCTCCAACTAACAACAACAACAACAAAGCATTATTTTATTAGATGGGATCGGCTACATGGATCATACGACGTCATTCCGCTCATTCGTTGATCCATGTTCATGAGATTCGACAGGATTTTACGTTGACTGTCGGGGCCTAACACAATCCTCCTCCTTTATCCGGACTTGAGATGTCTATCTCCAACTAAGAATGAGTATATTCCCATAGTAATAGAATCGGATTTAATACAAAAAACTTCTCAATTTTAGATCAGATTCGGACAAAAGATTTATTTTGTTGAAATTGAATTTCTGCTTTCAGCTGATATAATGATTCCTACTTTTGTCTTACAAATTTTTTTTTTTTTGAGAGAGGATCCATGTTACATTTTTAAATTAATATTTTTTATCAATTTGATTATTTATAATTGAGATATTTTCATAAATCACCCATAAACTATTGCGATTTTTCACATCTAACTCTAAACTATGAATTTATTTTTTTATCCCTAAACTATCGCGACTTTCCACTTTAATCCTCCTCCTGTCAACTTATGTTATAATTTTTTTGTTAATTTTACTTTTTCTCATTTATAAAAAGACTAAATTATTTCTTCTTCAATAATGCATCAAATAATATATATATATATATAAATATTCCTTGTGTCGATCGCCCACCTCCGATCCAGCGGCCGCCTCCATGAAGATGTTTGCCAGTGCGCCTGTTCCACTAGTTCATCTTCGTCGTTGCCTACTCCCACTCGCGGGGCATCTTCCACCAAGATCTCAAGCCGGAGAACCTGCTCCTCCACGAGGCTAGTCGCCTCAATGTCTCTGACTTCGGCCTCGCCATTGTCGCCGACCACCTCCATCACTAGCAGCAGCAGCACAACACTCTAATGCTCTTCCACACGCTCTGCGGCATGCCGGCTTACGTCACACCGAGAATCCTCTCCAAGCACCCCTACAATGCAGTGACATCCAACATTTGGTCCTGCGGCATCATCCTATTCGTCCTCATCGCCAGCTTTTTTTCCTTCAACGATGCTAACCTCATGGCGCTCTACCACCAGATCTAACTCGGGTATCGCCAGATCTAAAGGCTCCTCTTCGACTCCTCGATGTCGATTTGTGGACTCGCATCACCGCCACCAAGATCATCGATGACATGGCGATCACCGGCCCCGAATTCCATCACCGTGAGGAGATCGAGCACAAGATCTCCAAAATCGAAGACGAGGATAATGAGGTCCTCGCCGGCAATGCAAATCGACCTTTGCTGAAATTTTTTCTTCTTTTTTTTATATTTATTATTTGATGTAGCATGTAACGAGGGGTAATTTAGTTTTTTCGAAAAAAATAAAAGTAACAAAAAATATAAATTTGGACGGAAGGATTAAATTAAAAAAAGACATGATAATTTAGAAATTCAAAAATATAAATTTATATTTTGAGATTAAATACGAAAAATCATGATAGTTTGAGAAAGGTTTATAAAAATAACCTTTTTGAATTGACAAAAACTCTAGTTTCACAACCGCATATAGGTAATAATAAAGAAAAATTATTACTATATAAATATATTTTTTAACTAAAATTATTAATTTTAGTTCAAAAGACACGCTTGCAGTATATTCAGCAACCGTGACGTGCATGTTTATTGGAAGAGTAATTAACTCTAAATGTTTTTTCCCCTTCCGTGATGAGGTACAGGAATGGAGCTCCGATATTACGGTTCTCGGACTGCGATTAGAATGAAGTTTTGATTGACATCATTTTAAACTAATGACAACAAATTAATATGGATATCATAGACAAACACAGATGCTATTAATGGATTCTTTTTCTCCAAGAAAGGATTGATCTATTTTGTTGACAAGAAGCGAGTCCAGAGAAAAGAAAAAAAAAGGTGAAAAGCATGAGGTGGTTGCTCCTCCCACAAAACCTCAAAAGGGCTGTGCATATTATAGTGGGATAAATAAATATATTGTCAAAAAAATGTACAGCTTTCCACGTCTGATAATATTCATAATGCGCCATGGACATACTACTGATTCTTCAACATGTTGATCAGATTCGACAAGTCTCGTTCTATCCGGATTCGTTTGATTGCTAAAGATTTGTTCCTCGGGACAGAATTTGACAAATAATGGATCCTGCATTCGATTTCTGGAGCGACTTAATTTGATCAAATTTATTGTTCCATTCATATCAAAACATTAAATTAGTGAGCTAATAGTACTACAAATTAATGAAAAAATCATTTGGAACGTTAATGCATGTAGACCAAAGAAATTCTTGATCTAAACTAGAAGTGAAAGTCAATCCTCATCTTCCATATTCCGTGAAAGCAAGAGATTTAGATAGATTGAACTTTAGATTTTGATGTTAGTGGCAGGTTGTTAACTTCCCTGGCATGGGAATCTTCAAGGTTGCATTTGGTTGGGAACAAAACGCGAGAACATTGCGTTTGGTTGGGAACAAAACGCGAGAACATTGCGTTTTGTTCCCAAACGCAATGTGTGAAAGTTCACATCACGTGACGTTCGATCGGAACATTTGGCCAAATGTTCCAGTCGAAAGTTTTTGTCTTCAGTTGTCGAAGGCAAGAATATTTTTTTTTTTTTTTTTTTGCTTTTGTCATTTCAACCGCAATGTTTGACCTTTTTTTAAAAAAAATTCATCCATTTTTTAATTGTTTTAATGTATGTATGTATAATTTAGAATATATTAATATATGATTAGGGATATTATAAAATAATTTATTAAATGTTATTAATTAAAAATTATAAAATAATTAGGTCTAATAAGTAATAAAAATTTATTAATTAAACTATTCAATTATTTTTAAAAAAATTATATTATATTTGAATTTTAAAATATACGTACATTGTAATATTAATAATATTTAAAAATTTTAATCAAAATAAATAAAAATAATATTAATAATATAATAATTTATATAAATTATAATATTAATAACATATTCTTATTTAATATAATTTTATACCTCATACAATAATAAATTATATTCTTAATTTTCATTTTTTATCCAAACACACATTAAAATTTATCCATCACATCAAATTTTTAAATTCTTATCATTACACTTTTTCATCCAAACACTACACAAATATTTCTATCAAATTAATTAATTCTCGAGAACCAACGTTCCCTCCAAATTTTCTTACCACACAGCCAAATATCTCAACCTTGTTCCCGACTGTATCGGTAATCAAAATGAATGGATACCTTGTCTGCAACCTCATGCAGAAGTTTGGAAGACCAGCATTTAAACCATTCGGAATATGTGGTGTTGTGTCATGGCATGCATGCTAGGAAGTATGTATCTATAAGCGTGTACAGCAAGGCATCTAGTAGATGAAATAATAAAGTGGATAACTTTTTCCAATGACATCCAAAGGTGGGATAATAATCCAATTGCATTAATTGATGTTTGTCTTTCGTACCAAAGACAAATTTCAAGTCATCTATATTAAAGCGTAAAAGACGAATACATCCAAATGAAAATTACAGAAATTATATTTAATCTTACAAATAATAGACAACGCCTGTTCCACGTCGACCATGCAATTTATAAGATATATTTCCGAAGTCCAAACAGTTAGCAGAACCACTACCACTTTCAAACACGGACTTGATACAGATACTTATGGGCCAACAGAATGACAACAAAATAATTTCTCATAAATTTTGGAGAGGTAGAAACCGAATCATTCCAGCAAAAAAAATCTAATGCAGCACAAAATAAAACAGTGGTGAGGCTGAATGAAGAGTTCAATGCAAAAATACGTCTACGTTAAGGAGAAATCTTCTGTGATCACAGTGTTATATACGTGAGAAAAATCTGTATAGAATGTAGGCCTTCAATGTCCAGTCCCAAGATGTTCATCTGTTAACAAAAGTAACAAGAATGAACATCTTAAACAAGACAAATACATGACCCATTTTGTATTTAGAAATAGTAAATAAGCCAATGATATCTTACATTTACTGGAAATCCAACTATCTAAAACTTGAGGCAGATGAGCGAGATGATCTGGTGCTATGATCTGAAGTGTCTTTCTTCCATATGGCCTCTAGATTTTGGAAACATTGTAGTGGTCTAACCTGTAAAGATCATAAAATTACATAGAATACTAAAGAAACTAGATAATCTGAAGAACAGAAATGGACAGTTATGCTTTTATGTTGTAGAAACTGATGGTGAGTTCGATTCATTTTGTTGTTAACAGTATGAATTCTATTTCTGTAAAACCCCATTGCGGTTCCTCCATGTAGGTAGGCAACTCTTAAATTTCTTTTGTATTAATTATGATTAAATTATCCCAAGTAAACTAAGCAACAAAGTATGGAAAAACAATAGACGAGCAAGATGTATAACCAATTAAAATTGTGAAAGTGTATGACAAGTAGCAGATAATATACACACAACATAAGACACTCTTTCATGTTATGATGCACACCTTCCAACGTCGCTTTTGAGCAATTTGATTCTGAATGTACGTAAGTTGGTCAATAATTTCTTTAAATGTAGGTCTGTCAACAGGATTGTCCCTCCAGCAGTGCTCAATCAACCTAGACAAAGCATCATGACATTCTAGCATGAGACAAAGGAAGTGAACAAAATATAACTCAAACAATCTAGAACAAGATTTCCCTATAATTAGTGTATGAACACGATCCTCTATTTTAGTATTTTTCGTTGAATACATCCTGGCTCAACTTCTCCATTAGCCATAACATCATATCAAATTTTCTATAACTCACATTTCAGTTCCACCACTATGATCATCTACGGCAATCCAACCCTTGCGCATAAGGAACCTTTTTCCTAATATATCATATGCCACATTTTTCTATATTAACCATTTACCATATATTAGCTACATTTTTGGGATTAATGGGATATCTAACTCGATCACTGTTTTTCTCTCATACATGAATCTTTTAACTAATTTATATTTCAGAAAAATAACTCCATATGCAACAAAAATAACATGATCATCAATTGTGTTTAGCCTACAGAAGACTTACTCTTTTAAACCATAAGCATACAATTTCGGTGCGGCTCTAAAAGGCGGCCTCTCTTTAGATGCATATACTTTGGGAACTTCTTCATCATTTTTAACACTGAATGGTGGACATCCTTCGATCATCTGAAAAGTCACAAACAAATTATCTCATGCCCTTATTCTTCTCAAAAAAATCTCATGCCCTTATTTGGGGCACATAAGCAATTCAGGTATGAATTGGTGACAAATACGAAAAGAAAATTGGCAATTATGGTAAATTTCTATGTTTTGTTTAAAGGATTTTTTATATAATTCAATGGTTTAGGTATGAATTGGTTACAAACACAAAAAGAAAATTTTGGTTGTCTTTTTTTTTTGGAGAAAGGAAAGGATTAAAATTTTGGTTTTGTAACCAGAAGTCAGATAACAAACCACAATATTTTATTTCAAAAAACATTTTTTTAAGGAAACACAAACATTATCAAATCATCCTTGGAAGTTGAAACAATTAATCCTAGCCAAACATGCAACAAAGAATTTACCTCCTGGAGAATCAAAGAGAATGAGAAAACATCAACTTTTGTATCGTATTCTTCATTCCGGAAGACCTCTGGGGCCACATACCTGCCTGTTAATATTTGTTATTGTCAGATAAATATATTGAGATGATAAGACTACATGAAAGATACGTCGTAATGCCGCACTGATCACTTAGTGCAATTGTTGTGAAACATCATAAACAGAACATGATTCTATGAGATATAACACTCCCTATTTTTTCCTTGTGAATCAGTGGGTAGGAGGCCGCATATTTTCATAAGAACATTTTTTTAGGAATACGAACAGCACCAAATTGTAAAACCAATTGGAGAATGAATAAACAAATCATGAACTTAAATGCCTATAACTTCATAAATTCGTTGATGAGTATTTAAGATTAAGAAACAAATGACAATAACTGAAAGTATTACAACAACAACAAAGCCTTATCCCACTAGGTGGGGTTGGCTAATAAATGCAGTGTCAACACAATACTTATAACCAACAAGAATAACAGTGCTCATGAATATATGAAAAGATAAGAAAATACTGTAAAACATACATGCAGTGTCAACACAAGTTAACGGCCTGTCTTCCTTAATGGTTTTTGCCACCCTCAACAATTTGCTGACACCAAAATCTGCAACTTTCAAATGTCCAGAATCATCGCGCAGAATATTTCTGTTATCTCAACAAAGGAAATATCATTAGAACCTTGGAAACACTTAGATGAGAGGTCAGTATAAGTTTGAAAGAAAATGAGTACAACGATTACACTTACGAAGGTTCAAGATCACGATGAATAATAGCTTCTGGTTTATGTTCATGCAAGTAATTCATTCCTCTGGCAATTTTGTCACATTGAAAAAAGCTCAATACTTATAACCAACAAGAATAACAGTGCGATAGTTAAAAATTGAAGATAAATGCAGACCCATATTACTTTCATAGTAAAAAGATGAATATACCTGGCAATATCAAGTGCGAATCTGACTGCCAATACTGGCCTCAGAGCCCCTTTCCTTTTCAGATAATAACGTAAATCACCCTGTGCATACAAAATAAATCAAAATTTTGAAAGAAAGCTCCAGGTTGTGAACCATGTGAACAAATACTTTCCAACTTGAGTCTTGTGTGGTTAGAGGTTGTACAAAATGAAATCTCACTTGTAGCAGAACAATGTTGTGTGTTATGTACATGACATTTCACAGATATATATATACACACATGGATGACAACCACAACTTTGGTGGTCATCCTTTTTCTCCTAAAAAAAGATTGTATTATAAAGTGAATGTTCATGGAGAATGAAACTCGAGGAAAAAGGATTTAAAGGATTTTCTGCTTTTATCTGAGAAAAGAAAGGTTGACTATTGAGCTTGAGTGGTCATCAAACTTGTATTAAAAGCTACAATACAAGAGAAATATATGTGTATACAAAATATGAGGACCTAAAGGATCTTGAGGGCCAAGTGGCCAACAATCAATTACTCACGCAAACAAATGTGTGTGCACACAAACACACACGTGAGAGTGCTTGTGCGTGTGAAAAAAAAAAGATAAAGAGTGCAAGAGTCAGCCTACTTTCACATCAAAGCATCAAAGAACAGCAAAAAAAGTAAGGAGATAAACAAAGAGTAACAACATAAGAATAAAAAACATTTACAGCACTTTTTTGCTCATGTGGAGTATATCATTGATTTTAATATTAATGGTTAGATGTGACACAAAAAGTTGGATCATATTTTAATTAAATAGTTAAATTGCATCTCAATCGTTGATACCAAAATTGATGGCGTTCTATATGTAGGAGCAAAATATGTTCCATACCATTCTTAAACCCAATTTGAAGAAAACAAACATGCCACAAGGGAAATGTTATTAATCCATTATAACGGAGTTTTTTTCCTTCTCTCGTCATTTTTTGAAAAGTACTTTTGAGGTGGTTTTTGTAAATGAGTTTTTAGGAGGTTGCATTAAGAAAGGATAAACCGAAACAGCACAGCAGAAAATGTCCTTAATAAGGGTATTCTTAATCATATTAAGATTACCAGGACAAATAAATTACCTCCATTGAAAGCAAGAAAATTCTGAGTTTTTTTTTAGAAAGAGAAAATTCTAAGAATAACAATAATAACCTTGGGTAAATACTCTGTGACAATCATCATTGGGTTACTTTGTGTAACAGCTCCTAAAAATTGAACAACGTTAGGATGTCTTATTTGCTGAAGTAATGCAAGTTCATCCCTGAATGCTCTTCTGCAGACCCAAGAGTTACCACTTAATTTGGAATGCACCATTTCAAGCAAAGGCAAATCCACAATCAAAATAAACATGAATTTATGCATATAACATAGGACCAACCCACAATTTATCCTCATCGAACATCACATCTTCACCAAACTTTTTAACAGCAACTTGAATCCCACGCCATGTTGCTATACGAAATGTTCCCTGAAATACAATACAAGAAAACGTGATATGATTCTATAGGGACAATGACGATCAAAATATCATGTGCAGAAAAATGATATTTATACAACTATAATTGGGTTGGTTTCGGGGATGCATCTACACACGACCAAGATGTCTTTAGTTTTAATCCTGGTGATAGGCTATGCAATGGTCTTGAAGAAGTTTTAGAACGATATAGGGAAATTGTTCCACACTTGCGACTTTCTGGTAACTCCGCCTATGTTTTATAGCCGGTCCCAAATCCGGATAAAGGAGGAGGGTTATGTTAGGCCCCGACAGCCAGCGTAAAACTCTGTCGAATCTCATGAACATGGATCAACGAGGCGTCGTATGATCCATGTAGCCGACCCCACCTAGTGGGATAAGGCTTTGTTGTTGTTGTTGTATACAACTATAATTGAATTGTTACAAGATCAAAACCTGAAAGTGTATTTTTACATATCCATAATTTTGCATGAACCCACTTAAATGATAGTTAAATGTTACAAAAGCACGAAAATTCTCAAGTTTTCTATAAAAGGTGTGTTAATACTAAAAAGATCAAAACAATCTTGCTAACATGGAACTGAAAAAGAAAAGATGAACTATAGGCAAACAGTGTAGAAACTAACTTCAAAATATAAAGCGAACCACTTGAGTTAATGTCCTGTAATCTTGACGTTGCAATAAATAAGATAAGAAATAGAAGACATGATTTCCAATTCGAGCCACTCATCATGTATTTATAGAAAACAAAGATAAAAGTTACCTTAGTAATGTCAACACTGTTAGTGAAATCCAGTTCTTCAGGGTTAATCTCATATTCTGGGACTTCACGAGCATTCTTAACATGCATAGGCGCAATCTAAGTAAGATAAATCACAAAATTTCGTGCTGTAAGAGACTTTTGTTTCATACATAATTTAAAAATATATTGTCGTATCAATGACCCCAATACATAAGACATACCGGAACCTTGGCACCATGCTTCTCCAAAAGTTTAATCGCTTCATGTTTTCTGTAATGTATTGCATCTGCAAGTGGCTGTAAGTATGCATAAGTGAGGAATTTATCCAAATCAAGAGCTGCAATACCACTACTTCTTATCTGTGTTCCAAAGAGCAGAAAGCTACCAAAACGTAGCATTTTCTTCTGCATCCTTCATTCTAGAAAAGGAATAGAGCTTATCTACTTAATGCTTCTGGGAGAAGGATAATTTCTTGTTCGTCATTATGTTATAGTTGACCAATCAATTTGGCCATGTAAATGAAGAAATCAAATAGTTACAACCAATGTCATGAAAAAAATCTTGTTCCTCCTTCCCTGCCTCCACAAACCAAAATTTGTAAAAGCTTCAAAAAGTATGCTGCACTAAGCTGTGCAGCTTATGACCATTTAAAGTTGTTAAAGCCGCCCCCAATAAGCCTTCAAAGGCTTCAGTCAAACATAATTATCTTTTTATCTTCCTGCATAAGCCAAGTAAAAATGGGGGTTTTTGGTCTTAGGTAGTCCATGCTACCTACTTGCTGACTGTTCAGCATTCATCTGTTATGAGTATGACTCTGCAAAATCCAAGTTCCTGAGCAATCTTTCTTCTCGTATGACCCACTGAAAAAATTAAACACGGCCACACACCACTAACTCCCAGACTTTTTCTTTCAATCCGTCCATCCCAAAATATTTGCCCTCCATAAAGTCATGCAAGTTAGTCTAACATGACCAGTAGCAATTTCTATCCCCTTTTCCTTTAATTTTGAATCAACTTAAAGTTCATCAACGACGCAGAAAAAAAACAGAAAAAAAGTTTTTTTCTCTTTGTAGAAGTTCGCCTTTATCTATAAACACAACCGTAGCAGGAATTAAAAAAAAAAGGCCAACCCGAGCACGTACCGTGCTGCCCCACCGGTCCTCGGGATCCACCTGGGCGCCGCGCTCGAGGAGCAGCTGCACGACGTCCTCGAACCCCTGGCAGGCGGCGACGTGCAGCGGGGTGCGGGCGTCGATGTCGCGGAAGTTGACGTCGGCGCCGCCGTCGAGGAGCTCATCGATCCCAGCGAGGTCGCGCTCGTTGGCCAGGTACATGAGGCGGAAGTTGGCGTCGATGTCAAGGGGGACCTGGAACCCATCGGGACCATCTCCGGATGGCGATCGGAGGACGTCGCCGCCGCCGCCGCGATCGGGGGCGAGGGAGGACTGTTTGCCGAGGGTGAATCGCCCCGTCGATTTGCCCTCCATGTCGCCCCAAATCGATAGGGAATCGAGGGCTTAGACAACCCCGGTATTCTTGGAGCAAAAGGGAAGGGCGATCGAGGATTGCGGGTGGGCGGAATCCGAAGCTAAAACGAACAAAAATGGGGGAAAATGTTTTTATTTTGACGGGAGCACTTTTTAACATTTAAAATAAAATTAATTAAATTAAATAACAAAAGAATATTCAATAAAACGTGTTTTTGGGGGTTTGCATAGAGACAAAGAAATATGTCAAGTATTAATCTTTTTAATTAGATAATTAACATTCAATGACCTCCTCGGCAATGACAGCTATTTGAGGTGGGGTGGGTGAGTGGGGCCCACGGCAACTTGGTGGCCCATCATGAAGACTGCCAGCTAATTGGACACAGCACTGCAGGTACGAAATTTTAAGAAAGTTATTTGTTATTTAATGTTTGTGTCAGACGTTTTTGTTTGGCAGTTACCACTGTACTTTTTTGTTTTTTCAGGTCATTTTTTTCTTTTATTAATAATGCTGTTAAAAATAACTCTTCTAATTTTCCATACGGATTTAATGGATCTTCTACCTACATCATATATCGCCGATTTAATTGGACAGCATCTGTTAGAACACATCGAACCGACAAAAAATAGTCTATTCGATAAAACTGGTGAGCACGGGCTTGACTCTGTTGGGCGACGATCCAGCGTCGGCGGCATCCAGCGGCAGCAATGTCGACGACACCTAGAGGGGGAGCAGCGGCGTCGGCGGCAACCCTGGGCTCCCCTCCTAGCATTTCAAAGCCTTCTCCTCCTTCATCGCATTCGCTGACAGCGAAGAAGATGAAGAGGAGGAGACCATCGTCGTGGACGAATCCCGTCCATCGGAGTTGGGCATGATGACATCCCCGTTAGCCACATCTTTAGCTATGCAACTCCCCCCCTTCGCCGGAGGCGTTCGGATACTGCTCACATTTCCTCTACAACTGTTCTCATTCGTATCTGCACAAATTTCGTCGAAGTAGATCTGTCATCGTTAGGAGTGTTCACCGGGTCGGAACCCGAGTATTCAACCCCACCCGACCCCTTTTGGGTCGGGTCGGGTTCGGGTTGGATTTTTCCAACCCGATTTGACTCGGCCCGACCCGTCAGCCCGACCTTTTATTTTTTTTGAATTTTAAATGATTTTTTATTTATTTTAAGCATTTTATACCATCTAAAATATTAAATATATATAAAATAATATATTTTAAATAGAGAATAATACGTGGATATTTAAAAGAATATTTTTTATGCTTAAAAATACTTTATTTATATTTAAAATAAACTAGTAAATGCTTTTTTATATTAAAAATTAAAAAAGAAAAAAGGTGGTCGGGTAACCCGATCCGACCCAACCCGACCCAGCCGGGTCGGGTTGGGTCGGGTCCAGCCTAAAAAAAATTGAAACCCGACCCAACCCGACCCGACCAAACTCGGTCGGATTTGTTCACGGGTCAGATCAAACCTGACCCGTGAACACCCCTAGTCATCGTCAATCTCGCAAACCGTCGCATCCACGTCGCCTAGGGCATGTGAGATCAGCAATCACCATACTGTGTTTGAATCGCCGCTCGATTTCGCCTTCATCGTCGACCTGGCCGGGTCGGGTTGGGTCGGGTCCAGCCTAAAAAAAATTGAAACCCGACCCGACCAAACTCGGTCGGGTTGGGTCGGGTTTGTTCACGGGTCGGGTCAAAACTGACCCATGAACACCCCTAGTCATCGTCAATCTCGCAAACCGTCGCATCCACGTCGCCTAGGGCATGTGAGATCAGCAATCACCATACTCTGTTTGAATCGCCGCTCGATTCCGCCTTCATCGTCGACCTCATAGTCACCAACAGGGGAATTTTGTTGTCGTCGACCTCACAGCAACCGAAGAAGATTAGTTGTTGACGACCTTGCCTTTTTGTCAACTTCGCAGCCGCCAAAGGAGATGTGTCGTCGTCGATCTTGTAGCCATCGAAGGAGATGTGTCGTCGTCGACCTCGCAACTGCCAAAGGAGTTCTCTCGTCGTCAACCTCGTAGTATGACCCGACGCCGTCGCCTCCACGTCTCCTAGGGTATACCAGATGTGATCGCCAGTTTTTTTTTCATATTATCATTTGAACGGGACGCTTGATCATCCTCCATCAATCAAAGATCAAATGGATAGGAATGTGGGTAGGAGGGTCCTACCCATTTGAACGGGTAGGACGCCCATTATACCCTTTTGATACATTTGAATACACATAAGAAAATAATATTTTGAAATTTAGATCGGACGACAAATTTTGAGCATGATTTAATGACTTTTTTTATTTAGTTGAACCATATTTTATCAAAATAATATAGTTAACTATAATTTAAAAGACAAAACATGAATAAAATAATTAAGACATTCAAAAAGTAATATATTTAACATGAAATAATAATTGATCATGTTAATTTATAAATAATACTATATAGTATTTAATTAAATCTATTTTTTCCTCCATTTGTATTATTATACTTTTCTTCAATATCTTATATTTCCATTCATTATTCATTATTCATTATTTATTTATTGAGTCAAACCCTACTTATTACATTTTGAATTTATTATTATAGTCCATAATTATTATTAATCATATATGGAAGATTTATATATAAACGGTGTAAACTTTTATACGGATAATTTTAATCGTCATATATTTTAGACCTTATAGTTAAAATTAGACTTCATACCATTTAATAAATGATTGATTTTCTCGTACATTTGTATCTTATGTACATTTCTGATTTATTTATGGTTGTTTATTTTTATCCTTATTCCTTTCTAGTTGTTTTTTTTTCTTAGCATTTACTTTCCATATTACTAATTCCTTTTTTGTGCTATAATGATTTTTTTTTCTCTTCCTATTTATCTTGCATCAAAATTTATTTCTTTAATTTTTTTCTCTTAATGTTTTCATATTTATCCTATCTAAACTTTTCGTTTAAATAAAAATGAATTGAAAGGATTTACTGGTTCAACTAATTTTAATACCCGGTCAATTCAGTTTTTTCTGGCAAATTCAACTTCGTTTAAAAATCAAACCGGACTCACCACTGATTCATGGTTGAAACATTTGAACCAGTGAACCTGGTCCTATTTTCAAAATATTGATAAATCGTGGTCTTTTTTTTCCGGTAAGTATCATGTGATGTCTTTTAAAAAAACCATGTGACCGAATGCTCAAATAAGGCAAAATCGTGTTTGAAACTGTCACTTCCTTCTGTGGCGAAATAAAGGCAGGGGTCCATGGCGATGAGATAAGATAAACTCATAAACATGAATAAATAATCTCAGAATTCTTCAAGAATTTTGACGTTTACTAACAATATTGATTTGTGACCCAGCAATTTCAAATTAATAAAAAAAATTAATTACTCGAAAAATTATTAGAGTTCTTCGAAATTCGTATAAAATTGATAAATCAACATGATGGACGCAGAGGTTAATTTATTTTAACTTTATTCACATCAGAATTTTCGCATAAAATTTTGCATATATAGGACTCATAATAAATACTTCAAAAATGCTTTTTAAAAAACAAAATACATCATAATTCGAACGACCAAAATTTTTTTAAATTAATAGGACTTCCCAACATTACAAATTTAACCTTCCGTCTATTTTGCATAAGAAATTATGTCCTCGTAGGCAACTGATTGAAACGTTGATAGATCAAGCTTTTTTTTTCTCTCCTGTCCGGATGGCCCCTCTCCAGGTCCACTCATATGAACTCATATGCACCTCTTGTGCCTCTTCTATGACAAAAAAGAGGAGGGGAACTCCTTATCTCTCACAATTGAAATTGTAATGCCAAATCTTGTATTATCTTTTTTTCTGAATCCTTTAATGTTTGTTGTCATAAAAATTGAATATGATTAATAAACTAAAGAACACAAATGATAATAAAGAAATGAAATTTATTTATTTTCTTAAGAAATCCTATTTTTTTACTTTGGCAATCAATAAAAAATTGGTATTCGTGCAAACCATTATGCAATTCTGGGCGAAAAAGTTGAGAAATATTTCTCAATCTTATATTGTCTTATTTTGACATGAGTAACGATAAAAATAATATGGCACTCTTGTAATCCTCTAAAGAAAACTTTTGGGGGGCATTTATTTGCGAAACTTGTTCCACTCGGTTCTGTCAAACATTCGTTCGAAATCGAGTTTCGGAACGAGAACAAAATAGATGGAATCGAGAGTTGTTTCACTCGTTTCGATTCCACCTTTTTAATAGAATCGAGAGTTGTTTCTTTTATTTTTTTTTATTTGACGCGACAAGTTTTTTTAAAATTCGTTTACTTTTTTTCTTTTTCTTTTCTCTCATATCATATCCTTCATAAAATAAATTATTTAATAAATATAAAATAATTTTAATAAAATGATTAATATAATATTATTTATTACTTATTATTTCATTAAATTTGTAAATATCATTAAATATAATTAATTTAAAAATGATTTTTTATATTTAAATAATATGTTTTTAACAAAATTTTTATTTTATAATATTATTATTAATTTTTATAATTATAATAATTATTTTTAATTTAAAATCTACTAAATATTCATCTATCACATAACTTGGAAGGAACGATGGTTCCATTTCGCCTTGCACTATCCCTTGTTCACAGGTTACGTAATGCATCCCTTTGAATCGCTTTACATAAGTTCATCCACTATCTACTCCGGATTTCATAGGATGCTCACAGCAGAACACCAACATCATTTCTTGAAAGTTCACACAGAGATGCACGCACACCACAACAATGAAGCTTAGTTCTGATAAATATAAGGGAAAAATAATAAGGAAATATTTTCTTACTAGATCATAAAATGATTCTGAATACAATAATTGCCAAATAGAAATCTTTAGGACTTCTGATGCAGTACACCACTAAGCAATTTATAACGCATCTTGCTATTGTTGATTTGTAGTACACTACCACTAAGCAATTTATAACACATCCTGCTATGGTTCATTTAACAAGGTGGTGCTTTGTTACTCAAAGGAAAAGGATGCCACTTACAGGGATGTTGAACAGCCAAGAACAAAGGACCCATTGCCCAGCATTACAGAATAAAAATGTAACAAAGGACTATCCAACCGGATATATACGTAACAAAGAAGTTGATACAGAATGCGTGTTTGAACAGAGTCGGAAATTTCCCAGCAGCAAACTCAATCTTTTCCAAAATTCTATTGTTTTCTCAGTCTGTGAGATATTAGATCATCTGCACTTCTATAAATTCATGACTCGAATATAACATCTGGTAGCTGATGAAAGGAAAATCAATCTGACTTCGATTGCAACATCCTCCGCAATAAGTTGCTAAGAACTTATAAATGCCAATTCGCCAGCACAAGCTGTTGTATCGTAATAGCCAGAATGCTTCCCATGGAGATATTGATCACATTGACGACATCATTGTTCAGCTAGGCAACAAAAGAAACAACAATAATTTTGAATTAAATGCTGAAGTTTAGCAGCCCAAAATATCAGGTGCAGATAGTAACTATGAGGCGAGTCCTGTGTTTTCTAAGAAAAAAGAATGCACCACTGAGATGCGAAATTAGTCTCAAAATGTGGGCTTACCCACTGAAACCCTTCCTTTTCTTGGATTGCAGCACCAATTAGACTCTCACCAAAATTTGCAATCTGAGATGCTAGAACACATATAACTGCTTGTGGTACATCTACCTGTTTCAGAAAAATTCAGTCAGGATAGGCCATAATCATGTCGAACATTGATTAGAACTTAGATACAGCTATATTATTTGAACATTCATGGTTGTAAATGAATAAGTTCTAAATAAAATAAATACATAAATAAAATAAGTGGTTCCACCAATTAAAAATAGGTATACAATTCTTAAACTTGTAGTCTTTCAGAATTTTCAGATTGCACAAATAGTGTTAGGATATTATGAATCAAGTCTTCATAAATAAATTATTAAGTCTATTTGGTCTCTGATTCAAATACAAGATTGACCAATAAAAGCTTCAGTGCATCATGTTAAGCCCTTTTAGCATTAAACAAATGATTTCTTTTATTTCGGCTCAACCTGAAAGGTGAAACCTTAATTTCCAGATCAATTTCAGCTCAATTTCTTTAAAAGCTCATTTCTAGATAAAAATCTCTTAATTATTCACCATAAATAAATAATTATCATGCTAAAAAAATGTTTATTGTTGTGTTGGTGAAGCAGATAAAGCCTTGTTTGTTTTTGTGAAAGCTCAATCAATTTGAACTAACGATTCAACTCTTTGGACTGAGTGAAACAGCATTAAATAGTGTGTTCGTTCCTTGGATTACTTCTTCTGTAGATCATGGATATCACAATCAGTAAAGATTTCCTAGGTATGACTAAGTCAGAATAGGGACTAGAAAATTACTTAAGAAAAGTTAAATTTGAAGATATGATAAAATGCACCTCTCCTAAATAATGGCCAATAGCAGCAAGAACAACTGAAGCTAGAAGTCCAGCAAAGGTCCCTTCAACACTTATAGCCCCTTCTGTACCTCTTGGGACCACCTTTAATGTGGTGACAAGATACCTATTTAACAATAATCAAACAAAATATTCAAGAGAATTCACGTAGAGGAACAGAATGAGAACTGACGGCTGTGCGCCAAAGAGAGAATAACACAAAACTATAAGAGAGCTTTATCTCCACATATAATTTGTAAGCTTAAAGAAAAGGTAATGCAATTCTCAAGCAAAATCATGTAAAACTTGTAGTGTCTTGTTAATGTAACATCTCTAAATCACTAAAAGCTTCGATGACTATGCATCTCATTAATCAACATCTTCGTTCTCAATAAACAAGGGAAATATTAAGGCATTCGTAAAACTTTTCATGCTTTGCAACTACTATAATTAAAAAGGTACAGATAAAATGAGTCGAAACATGATTTGGTACAACCATGTTGAAATGAGAATTGCAGAAGAAACTTACGTTGTCTTACCATATGCCTTCCCTATCTCACTTGAAACTGTGTCACTCAGCTTAGTGCAAAAGCTTGCAAGAAAACCCAGCTGCCAAAGTCCCATAAATGCATCTCCACCAAGACCATATATAGACAAAAGTCCACAAACACAAGCAGCAGCGCCGGAACCAATAACACTACCTGGCCCTCTCCTTCCACTCCTTTTCTCAGCTATTCCCAAAGCTTCTTTTTGTTTAATCTTAACCTTTGTTGCTAATGTACCCTGCAAATCCAAAGGCATTGAGAAAGTAGGAGAATGAATTGCCTCAGTGACCAACAACACCTATAATTGTATGCAACAAAGTTAAAGATGCAAATGATATGAAAACTCGATTCCTGATATGTACCAAATCCCTACACACTGATTGTGGGAGTATGTAAGAGTATACTGAAGTTTTGACACTATTTTGTTTTCCATGTCAGCCAGCAAGCAAAAACCAGATTTTTCTTTGTCACGGAGCATTTTTTTATTATAAAGGGAGGTTCAAGGCCTAATGCAAGGAAAGAACATAACACCCACAGTGGGATTTGAATTCGAGACCATTCGATCTACTAGTCAAGATGTGTGCGACACCACGTCCTCCAGTCCAGTTGGCCATTGTAACTAGTCATGGAGCATTTTAATTGGTGGGAATCAACTACTTTTTTGTAACTCGACCTCCAGTCCAGTTGGCCATTGTATTCCCAAACCCAAATCACCTCATTCATGAAATTACATGAATAGTGCCTCCTTGCTCCTCAATTTGATGCCTCCATCCTTCCTTGCTCTTTTTTGTATACAATATCCATCACTGAGTTCACAAAGCAAAGACACAATTGAGAAGTGTAAGAAAATACAGCATCAACAAATCTTGAACTTGATCGCTATATATCATCATCCATCCATATGGTCAGTGAGAAAATGGAAAGCGTGAGTTGATAATTTGCATTGCCAACAAGCCTCACAATTCGCATGGCAAAAGGAATGACACATGCCAGTATGCCACAGTAGTACAAATTTGGGTCCTCCAAATCTCCGGACATTGACGATGCACAGAACCAAACACCAACACTAAAGAAACAAACTTCATTCTAACGGGATCCCGACAGACCAAACACAGCAAAAGCACTCTCTTACTGCAAACGACACCTTGAGAAATGAGCGACAAATTTACTTAAAAGAGAAACTAACGTATGACTACGAATAAATGGGTAGATTTGCGAAGAAATTTTTTTATGATTGCGATAGAAACTGACGACAATGAAGTAGGCGACGACGACGAGAAATCCGGACGGTCCGAAGGCCCTCCAGGACAAGGTCCCGAGCAGGAGCGCCGCTGCGGCGCCTGAAGCGGTGAGGCCCGACGCCAGAATCGGAGATCCGAAGACGAAGACGAGGAGGTTTGCGGAGACCGCAGACTTCCATGTGGGCGGAGAGGTTTGGAGGAGATCGATGAACGCTTCTTTAGCGCCGGCGAGTCCCTGCGGCGAGAGGGCTCTGGGCGGGGGCAGCGTCCCCCGAGTCCTGACCCTCGGATCAGGTGCAAGGGCTGTGGAGGAGAGGGAAATATGCGGCGCCAAGGGGCGGCGAGGCAGAGGACGAGGCGGCGAGGAGAAGGATTTGGGGCCGAGAGAGAGCTGCAGGACAAAGGACGCCATTGGAGGGAATTGTTATGATAACTACTGGACAAGCATAAATTGGATTATTTCCTTCTCGCGCTCTGAGTTATTATATATATAGAGAGAGCACAAAAAGTGCAAGTTGCCTATATCCATTGAGTCTTGGCCGTTGGATCTCCACTTACGTGCTTCTGTAGCTGTGATTGAATCAAATCAGAACCATCCAACAAATCGACCCTTAATACTATATATTTGATTTTTTTTTGTTTGGTGGCTGCACACTCCAACCCGCAAAAAAAAGGTACGAGCCTCCCCTTCTCTCTTCCACTCTCTCTCTTCCTTCTTCTCTCCTCCAGCGCTCCCCCTCGCGCCTCGCGGCACGCCGCGATTTGACTCATCATTACGCCGCCGCGAGGCCCGAACCTCCGTCTGACCTCTCTCTCCCTTAAATTTTCCACCGGAGCCGTCTCATCCTTCCTTTCGCTGGACACGATTCTGTTGGTCGCTGTCTTCTTGGATTTTTTTTCTTTGATTATTTCTGATAAAAATCAGATATTGTTATGAGTTTTGCTGTAAGCAATATCTGTCCAACGTCCTGTGTTTTTCTTGCCTTTTTGCTTTCCTCATGGAATCAAAAGGTGCACCACATGCTTGTGGATATGCTTATTAGAGAACAAAATGATGCGATAGTCTTGAATTCTCCCATCATGTCTTCCTCTGTTAATTGTGTGCTTGTTTCAATAATTTTTCCAGAAGAATGCAAGTTGCTGGGATTGCCTGCTCGTCTGTCCAGCTTTCATTGCGCTATGGCGGTAGGTTTTGCAATCCTGAGAATAATGCTTGTTTCTGTAATCAAAGTAACTAGCATTTCTTATTCCGTACATTTTTATTTATATGTTGTCTAATGTAAATCTACGTGTTCGTTGTTATGTTCTTTTTATTTTATTTCATGGTGTTGAATTCCACTGTCTCGTGAATTAAGTTTGAAAATAGAGTTTGCATTCATTTAGAATTATTGATAGGCAGTTGTAGACTTTTAAGGCTTGTTTGGCAAATAACTAATGGAGGGGTGGGGAGTAATGAAGTGGTGAAGTATGGTGTCATTATAAAGTTTTTGTTTGGATAATAAATTATATAAGATGAGAGGTGGGATAATGAAAGTTTTACTTGTGTAAAAATCATTTTTACCCTTCATTATATATTTAAAACATTTATAATGGTTAACGATTAACAAATATTTATCATATAGTTATTTATTACTTAATTTATTTTTCTCTTTTATTTTTTAACATATTTTTTCTATTTTTTTATTATATTATTTATTTTTATATAAAATTTTCATTCATGCATCTATTTTAAAAATTTGAAAATGAGAGATAAATATAGATTAAAAATAAATATAGATAAACATTTATTTCATCAGAATATTTATTTACTAGAATGAGAGAGATGAGAGATTGATGAGAGACAAGAGAAGAGAGATGGAGAGAGACAAGAGAAGAGAGAAGAAAGAGAGGGTTAATTTAGTCTAAAATTGTTAATCCTTTCTCATTCCACCAATTTGGTGGAATGAAAAATATGATGTTAGGACGGCTTAGCTACTCCACCCCACCACTTCTAACTATTATGAAATTATCCAAACAAGATTTATACTCCCATATACCACCCCACCCCCTCAAACCCTCAATCCAAAGAAGCCCTTAGTCTATTTGGATTGAGAGATATGAAGGGGTGGGATGGAATATGGGGGAATGAAATTAGTTAAACCATGTTTGGCTATATTTTTTATTTAAGTTAAAAGGGGTGGGGTGAAATAGCTAACCCTTTAAACACCTCATTTTTTTGATGGAATGAGGAGGGATAGATTATTTTAGACCAAATTAACCTCTCTCTCTCTCTCTCTCTCATTCATTGATATATATCATCATATATTATCTTTTTTCTAATATGACTACATAGTTATCTATAATTTTTTATTAAATAAAACTTTTTAGTAAATATAAAATTTTATTCAAAATAAACATAAATATACTATTTAAAAATAATTTAATATTAATATAATATATTCAATTGGGTTGGGACATAAATTTGGATTCGGTCCTGACCAGACCCGGCCGGGCGTCAAAGAAATGAGACTCGATCCTAATCCAATTATCTATCGGGTCGGGAAAAAATTTGGAAAATCTTAGTCGGTGCGGGCGAGAGCGACCAGGTCATCCCAGTTCATGTTCACCCCTAATTAACGATTATAAATACTTTAAATATGTAATGAAGGATAAAAATGACTTTTATATAAATAAAACCTTCGTTACCCCACATCTTATATAATTTATTATCCAAATATGGACTTTCTAATGACACCCCACCCCACCCCATCACTCAGCACACCACCTCATCCCATCCCTTCATTAGTTATTTGTCAAACAAACCCTTAGTATGAGTGGAAGGGAATAATGTAAACATCAAGTTACAAATTATCCTATAATTTTAAAAAGAATTTAGGCGGAGGCAAATGGCGGAACAAAAATAAAGATTCAGGATCTTATCAGTTATCACTTTCGTATAAATAATAAAGAAACATGTATTGTGATCCATCCCCTTAAAAGGAATAAACTTCCATGCTCTTTATGTAACTATGACGTTGTTTCAATAGAAATGACAACTAGACTGTAACTCATTGGTCTTTGGTGCATCTTACTCATCTATATTTAGTTTACACAAGCAATTAAGTAAATAAAATCAATTTGACTCTTATCGGCTTATATAACTATTCAACTTTTACATTAAGCATTTATGATTCGTCCATTCTGTTTTCTCTTTTTTTAATTTATTTCTCTTTTCAAAAATGCCAAGAAAAAAACAAAGATAGCTGATAAACGTGCTTGTGTAACTATCAAGGACATGTAGAACTTTACAGCATCAAAATGAAGGTGGGTCTGGTAGCAAATTTAACTAACAACAGCTTATAAATCACCAACTTAAAAGATTCTCCTCCAATAAATCACCCCTCCTGATAAAACTTTCCTTTAGCTTGTTCAAAGTTCAAGTACCTGCTCTACAATAACTGATTCAGAGTTGAAATATTTATCAAATGATCACATGAAGATGAAATGGGAGATTTCTTTCTCTCCTTCAAGAGAAGCTCTTTCTTGAGAAATTTCTGTACAACTTTTTGTTCTCCAATTGCAGTGGCCATAGCCTAACCAGGCCTCCCTCTCCAGTAAACAGGAAAATAAAAAGAAAAGAAAAAAAGCCTAACCAGACCTAGTGTCAACTTTGTGTATAAGCTCCAACTTCAGGAATGATCAATCAGAGTGATTGGTGTCTATCCTATATACCTGGATCTAACCAGTTTTATAGTAGTTTAACTCCATGTTGGATTGATCCAACAAGAAGTAAGTTTTTATAATGCCCATGTCTGCTCACTTCACTTGCATTTTTTGTTGTTTAAACCTAAATTTCAAGTATTGGAGCATGATCCCCTTCCAATAAAAAAGTAAAGAAACAAAGGATTGGAACATCATCATCTGATATAGGTTTTATATTGTTGGATTGTTCATATAAAATATACTTCAACTCCTCTTTTAAGAATTGAATCTTCTTATGAGTCTCAATAAGAATTAATCGTTAATTGTCTTAAACTTGCCAGCTATAATTACTGAAGCAAACCATTTCTTTTCCATACAAGGTGGACTTTATACAGGTCTCACGAGACCATCACGTATACAATACCTCAAGACAGATTGTACTCATTCTAAATCAGAAAGTGTAGAATATTTAATTGCTGAACATGATTCAAAGAGGATCAGGCCAGTTGTTAAAATGTGTGGTATCACATGTGCTAAAGATGCCGAAATGGCTGCAGAGGCTGGTGCCAGCCTCATTGGTATGATTCTTTGGTCCAATTCAAAGCGTTCTGTTTCATTATCCGTGGCAAAGGAGATTTCCAAGGTTGCACGAGAATATGGAGCAGAACCGGTTGGGGTGTTTGTGGATGATGATGCAGACACTATACTACGAGCGTCAGATGCATCCGATCTTGAGCTTGTTCAAGTGTCGACTTGTCTAGACTTTTTATTCTATTAATTACATTTATCTTCTTTTAATGTTATGAATAATTATTCTTTTTCTTGTTTACTCTGCAGCTTCATGGGGATCTTTCCCGTTCCTCTCTTAATATCATTTCACAGCAAAGACGAATAATCTATGTTCTCCATGCTGATGAAAATGGAGACCTGATCAACCAAGTGTCTAACGAAGAAGCTGCTTCGGTGGACTGGCTCTTGGTGGATAGTGCAAAAGGTGGCAGGTAAGAAAAATATAATCCATAGATGATAACAGCGTCAGGTATTCTTTAAATAAAGGTACTTCATTGTTCTGGGTGTTTCAAAAAAAGTATAGTTAGCAATTCAAGAATAAGGAAAACTACCTCAACAGAAGTTTTTGTATTTTGTAAAAGAAAAAAAACTGTGCCCATGATGGCATTTGATTTTCTGATGGAATCTTGCTCCTCCTATACAGTGGTAAAGGATTCAATTGGCAGAAGTTCCGCTTGCCACTAGTAGAAAGCAAGCATGGTTGGCTATTAGCTGGAGGTCTTCATCCTGACAATGTTTCTGAAGCTATTCTTACTCTGAAACCTGATGGTGTTGATGTTAGTAGTGGCATATGTGATTCTGATGGTATTCTCAAGGACGCTGTGAGGATATCTTCCTTCATGAGCAAAGTCAAATCATTTAGCTATTGATCAGAAATCAAAGGCGCTGATCACTAGTGCTTCATCCGTGAGCTTCTTGTTTGTTGTATTTAAAATAGTCGGCCTGATAAAAGACCCTCAATTCTTTGTAGCACCAAAATAATTAATGCTGCTCTTCGTGACCTTTTATTCGTTGAAAAATAATCAATTATATCAGAAACTGTGCATTGGAAACCTTGTGGCAACGTGAGTAAATAAACACTCCCATCGGTTGAAACTTTTTTTTTTTTGAGGTAGCCAGCCTCCCGTATCAGTGTCGACGGCCCAACTGTTAAAAACTTGTTATAGGAGTGCTGGAAGCTGACAGTCTGAGATCTGAATACAATATTACCTAGATTGATCTCCCCTTTTTTCTTATATTACTTAGATTCGATCTGAATACAACTGTATTGCAGTCGTTGGCTCGTCCATAGCAATTGTTGTAAGCTTACAGTACTGCAATTCCATCACATGCAAGTCAAGGTGTTCTATTTATGCTGTTTGTAGAAGTTCAAGAACGGAACTCTGGATTAAATGAAGCTGTCTTGACATCTTCCTCGGGTTGCTGAGCTTATCGCAATAGATGACGATTAATTGATAGACAGCACTCTTTCTCATTAGAATTCAACGAGAACAAGTAAGCAACTCTCTTGTTTTGATAAGTAACTCTCTTGTTTGGTTGGGGTATAACTTAGGCGATAAAAGTTTATCTTCTAATTTATATTTTGAAATACCCATATCTGATTTTTTTTAAATGAATAATATTTTTCATTTATTAAAAAAGTATACCCTACTTTAATACAAGATTAGGTAATCAGGTGTAAGGCATGCGATTTTTTTTTGTAAACAAGGAAACGGTCCAATTTGAAATTAATTGGTAATTAATGCAATAAATTTGGAATTCAAATCGAATTCGAAAAAAAAATGAAGAAAAAGGAAACGGCCGACCTGGGGTCCCCTGCCATGATCGCGCCCCACGATCGGCCCCGGCCGATGCTATAAAGAGGACCACTAGGGGTGCCTCTGTGACCCCTTAGAACCCAACCCTGCCGCCGCTCTCTCTCTCTCTCTCTCGAATTCTTCTACGACTCCGGCGGGCCGCAGCGAAGCAGAGCACGACGCACGCGAGCCAAACGACGACCTTCGACACGCAGTGACCCTTCTCGACGTGAGCAAGGATACGACGAACTCTCCTCCGCATACCCAGAGGCGACCGACGACGACCGGACGAAGAACAGTGACCGACGAACTCGAATCGAACAAACAGAGGTACCTTAGATTTAAATCTACTAGACGAAGAAATATAGATATATTGTTGCGCATAGGATTATCATAGTGATCATGAATGTCCTATGTGTATTTTTCATATTATAATATGTTCGATCCGACGGCTGGAATGTTGCCGGAGATGAGAGGGATGACCGGCGCGATTCTGCGCGTCTGGCACCCGGCCCGAGTTGATGACAACTCGGCTCGGGTCTGACTTTGTCACGGTCCGAGTCCAGATAGACACGGACCAAGCCGTCTCATCGACGAATCGATGAGGTCGCCAGTTCAAAACCCTACTCGAGTCCAAGTAGACTCAGACCTGGCATCCTCGCTGACAATGTCACGAAAGTACGGTCGAAAACCCTATCGGAGATGGAGAAGATGATCGGCATGGATCTGCGTGTCCAGAACCCGGCCCGAGTTAGATGTTAACCCGGCCCAAACTTTACCGAGTCGAAACGGATGCAATTCTGATGCGACATTGACCTGTACAGTATTAACGACCCGACCGAGTCAGACCCCAACTCGAATCGGGTCATGTGTATTTATTCCTCGACACAGACTCGGCCCGGGTCCCCATCCACCCAGCCCGGGTTCTATCGACCAGAAATGCAAACACTTCCGTTGAGTCAAATCCTTCGGAAGTTAGGTTTCCTTTTTCACCAGAATCATGTAAAACCTTATCTAAGACTCTCAAAATTACAGTGAACTTTATCTTGTCCTAAGGAAGATCCAACTCCTTAAAGAAAAGAAATCTCTTCCTTTACCGATTTTAAACTTTATCAAGGATAATTAAAGAAAAGTAAAGTAAAGTGGAATTGCTATGTGCCGCCCTCAGTGTATAGAACAAAGGTTAGAGTAAAGTACAGAGAGGGGCAGGTAGTTAGTTAAGGAGACAACGAACCTACTGATTGACCACGGTTCATAAGATTTCATGTCTTCTCCCACCTGTATCTCGAATGAAGGATAATGCAATGGTCACACTCTTTCCCCCAGAGATTATAGTATTGAGCCAGAGGGACATGTAGCTAACTGAGGAGACAGTGAACCTACAAGTTTCTTAATTGACCACTATTCCTAATGTGTAGGTTCTCTCCCACCTACATTCCGAATTGGGTGAGGTATTAACACCCACCCATTTTCCTTTTTTGAGCTTACTGGCTTCAGAGATTCAGAGATGCGCCTCTAGCATTCCAAATTAATAAAGTCGAGCTCGCATAGGATAACGAATTTTAAGAATATCATAGCAATGTAAAAGACGTAGTGCAACTCACAGTAAAGCAAATGCAAAGCAAAGTATTGTATAGTATGACAAAGACATTGTAAAGTATGGAATATGGTATTATAAAGATCATGCAGAGTATTGTGAAGACAAAGTATAGTTAAAGCAAAGAATAAAGCACATATATGGATAATGTTAGAGTATAAAGTATGGCTCATTATAGTTACTGTATAACCGTCAAAGTCTACAATTTTTTATCATTGTTATAGTGTTTCAATGTTTTTCACTGAATCTTATTTCATCGTCTATATTCTATTGTACTGGGCATCTTTGCTCATGGATATTCAATTCCCCTGCATTGGGATTTTGCAGGTGAGAATGCTAACTGACGAGGTGTTGAAGGGCTCAGAGCTAGCCGAAGGCTGCACGTGGCTATTCTATCATCAAGCATACTTCGATTGAATCTAGCGCTATGATTTTCATGTTATCCAGAGACATTATGGTATTCCGCTTATTATCTTTCTTCCGCCTATTGAACTTCATGAGATTTATGAACTCTTGACATCTTGTTAGCACATGTATGGATGAACTATGTCTTTGATATTCTGACTATTGAACTTCCGCATTAAAGACCTTTATTATATTTTATTTTAATATTGATGCCACGTGTGCATTTTGTTGAATGGTCATGGTCAATAGTGTAGTAGGCAGTGTAGCGCTCCCGGTGTCAACCTTGTAGGATCGAAAGCACCAAGAGGGGGATGAATTGGTGAAATTAAAATTTTCAAATATTCACCTTCGGAGAAAATCGATGAAAACGATCACAAGAAAATAAGGATAATACGTAGATGAAGAATACAGAACAAACACAAGAAGTCACGATATATTGACGAGGTTCGGCCCCAATACTTTGGCCTACGTCATCGCTCCGACTTCTCGACCTCGAGATCGTCGCAGATTCACTATCTTTCTCTTTTCTTGTAGGGAGAGAACAACCATCTTTAAACAATCACGCGTTCTTCTTTGCTCAAAGACTAGGCACACCTCTATACAAGGAGTTCTCAATCTCACTAGATTCAGAAAGGAAATGTTCCCTCTAATTCTTTTCTATTACAAAAATTTTTCTCACACTCAACACTAAGAAAAGAAAAGGGAAGAAATTTGCAACTCTATGCTCAAAAACTTGAGAGGAGCTCTAGGATGTTCTTTCTTGCTTGGATGCAGTTTCTTCAGGCTTTGGCACTCCTTTTATAGGCTCCTAGGGGTGAGATTTCGGTCAAAAAGTCTCCCCCAAATTTTTTCTCAAAATTCTAGCCGTTACTGTTCATTTGATTGATGGGACGGTCAATCGCTGGGATAGGCCAGTCGATCGGTCTATGTGACCGTTGTCTCATTTCTGCATTTTGACGCTGTCCGATCGACCGGTCCTTCGACCGATATAACGACCGGTAATGACTCGACGTCGATCGATCTAAATTGTTATCGATCCGACTATCGACCGGTATAGTCTCGACGTCGAACGGTATCTTATTGTCTTTCCTTGCACCGAATATCAGTCGACCGGTGCTCATGATCGGTCGACCGGTCAGTCGACCGGTCGTGTCTAAAACTTTTTCTTCCAATTTTAAATTTGCCGAATTCTTCTGCGAATCTGTTCATATCAATCCTACACATATATTATCATCACATGAAAGTAGATTAATAACTTTTAGATCCATTTAATTTGTTATCATCAAAACATGGGATTCAACAATCTCCCCCTTTTTTATAATGGCAAATTAATTGGACGATAAGGAGAAGAAAGAAAGAAATGAAATGTAAGTTTTACATAGAAAATAATAAACAAGCTTCCCATGTATTTATGCATATTTTACTTTTTCTCCTCCTAAATAAGTGGCATTTATATTCTCATAATTGATATGAACATATGGCAAAAATAAATATGATATCAAAGGTGAAATAAAAAAGTCATAAGAAAAAGTCAAAAGTCATCACATAATAAAATTCATTCCATTACATAGTTAATAATACATCATGCACTAACAAATGTGACTGAAGTCACTACAAAATGGTGCACGATACAAGTGTGAGCACATAACATACTAAGACACATAACATATGATATCGTCATAAACTTTCTCCCCTTTTGACATCATCAAAGAGGGAGACAACCCAACTACTCCTCATCGGAAAGTTCATCCTCACGAGCTACGGGCGGAACAAATTCCTGGAATGCATAATAGGTCTGTAGCGATCCAACAAGGTAGCGGGAGTCACGCTCCATCCGTCGAACACGTCGATCGATCTGAGTTACATGATGGTCCATCTGTGTCATACGATGGTCTATGGCGGCCACCTGCTATGAAAGAGCCGTGAAGTCATAGGTGCCATGGAAGTCTGAAGCGCTGTGCTGAGAAGGCCCAATATGCTCAGTGGGCGCCGATGGTGGAGGGAAGTTAGGGCCAACCTCCTGAGTGTCCATCGGTGCTGGCTCACCATCTGTGGCATCATCTCTATCATCAGTATCTGACGCTGATTGCTCACTAAACCTAAGTCTCATCCGGTGTAAAGTCCCGAAACCAATGACGTCGGTGGGATGAGGTCGAATGTACTCCTCGTCAGCAGGGATGTCGACACCAAAGTGGAGTAAGATCTTCGTGATCCAAACACCAAAATATAAGTGGTGTCGTCCATGAGCAGCAGAAGAGATCTTCTGGAAGGTGTAATCCATGTGATAGAAGACATAATGTCCAAAATGAATGAATGAGGCATCACGGATACAAAGACAGTGAAGAAAGAAGAGATCAAAGTGAGTGACCTCTGTATAGTGCCCGACTCGAGGAGTGATCATTCGATTAAAGAGATGATGGACCATTTTCATCAGTGGATGAAGATGTCGATAGGCCATTTCGATAGTATATTGGATGTCGATAGGCCATAGATAAAAAAAGAGAAAGAGGCGGCGGCCGGAGATAGAAAGAGGAGGAGAGAGCGACCGAGGAGGCGGCAGCCGACGAATGCGATTGACCTAGGAGGCGACGGCCAGCGGATGCAGTTGACATAGGAGGCGGCGACCGGTGGATGAGGTTGACCTAGGAAGCGGCGGTCGGCGGATGCGACCGGTCGCAGGAGTTGCCCGAGGGCAGCTGTCGAAGGAGGACAGGAGCGGCGGTCGCGCGAAGAGAGATTTTTTTTATTTTTTGTCGACCGGTTCGAGAGATCGATTGCTTATATCGCGCGATATTGGCATATACCGGTCGACCAGTCATGCCCGCAGTCGATCGGACACTTCATTTCATATAGCGCAACCGGTCGCAGTAATATACCGGTCGACCGATTGTATCATATCGGTCGACCGATCGTTTGTCTGCGTATAGCGTTCAACCAGTCCATTCTGTAGATCGGTCGATTCCTGTATTTTTCAAATTTTGAACCATTTAAACTCATTAAAAATCATATTCCAAAAAAGATCATACAAATGTAAGTGTTGTGCAACACTTTTAATGTTCAATTCATGTCAAAAGTGATGTTGTATAGCCAAATCACTTTTAGTTTGAATTGATATGCAATCAAGAGTTAATCATCCCTAATTCCTTTCTAAACGTGCAAAATCGTTCTTCACTTAAGGGTTTGTAAATATGTCTGCAAGTTGAACTTCGATGGACACATGTTCAATGGCAATGTTCTTAAGGGACACATGTTCTCTAATGAAATGATATCGTAAGTCAATGTGTTTAGTCCTAGAGTGTTGAATTGAATTTTTGGTCATTTCTATAGCACTTGTGTTATCGCACTTAATGGGTACATTTGAACAATTTACACCATAATCAAGTAATTGTTGTTTTACCCATAGTATTTGTGCACAACAACTATCAGTCGCTATATATTCGACCTCGGCGGTAGAAAGTGTGATGGAGTTTTGTTTCTTGCTAGCCCATGAAATGAGAGAACTATCAAGAAAATAACACATCCCACTAGTGCTTTTTCTATCAACTTTACACCCGGCAAAATCTACACGGTGTAGGTATGTCATTCAAATGAGGAATTTCTATCATACCAAATGCCTAAGTCACTTGTATGCTTTAAATAATGCAATATTCTTTTTACAGCAATTAAGTGCGATTCGTTGGGAGCGGATTGAAACCTATCACACAAACACACACTAAACATTATGTTCGGCCTAGATGCCGTCAAGTAAGCAAACAACCAATCATACCTCTGTACCTTTTTTTATCAATAGACTTGCATTTTTCATCTTTATCTAATTTTGTAGTAGTGCTCATAGGAGTTGTGCTCGGCTTGCATTCGTTCATCCCGAATCTTTTGAGTAGCTCCCTTGTATATTTTCTTGATTAAGAAAAATATCTTTCTTGGATTGTTTTACTTCTATGCCTAGAAAGAAGGTGAGTTCTCCTACAAGACTCATTTCAAATTCTTGTTGCATAAGAGTTTCAAACTCTTTGCATAGACATTCATTAGTAGCACCATAAATAATATCATCAACATAAATGTGAACTATTAAAATATCATTTTAAAATGTTTTAAGAACAATGTTGTGTCAACTTTCCCTTTTTTAAAATCATTTTCAATTAAAAATGAACTCAATCTTTCATACCAAGCTTGAGGGGCTTGTTTCAATCCATAAAGAGTTTTGAGAGTTTGAAAATATGATGGGAAAAATCTGAATTTTCAAAACCTTGAGGTTGTTCAACATAAACTTTCTCATTTATAAAACCATTCAAAAAAGCCGATTTAACATCCATTTGAAAAAGTTTTAAACATTTATAGCATGCAAAAGTCAAAAGCATTCGAATTGCCTCAAGTCTAGTAACAGGAGCAAAAGTTTCATCAAAATCAATCCCTTCAATTTGTGAGTAACCCTTGGCCACTAATCTAGCATTGTTCCTCACATGATACCATTTTCATCTAACTTATTTTGAAACACCCATTTGGTTCCAACGATAGAATGATCCTTGGGTCTTTTTACAATTTTTCACACTTGATTTCTTTCAAAATTATTTAATTCATCATGCATTGCATTTATCCAGTTTGGATTTTTAAGTGCTTCATCTATATTATTGAGCTCATAATTTGCAAGAAAAGTCGAAAAAGCATAGATTTTTTAGAAAATTTCTAATTTTTATACATTCATTTATATTACCTATAACTGGGTCAAGTGGATGTGATGAGGCATGTCTCCAATTTCTTAGGATGATTTGATTCTCTTCTCTTTGAGATAATTCCATTTCTTCCACCTTTGGAGTGTTATCTTTTGCTTCTTCTATGTCCACAACTTTAAATTTTTTTTGTACTTCAACTATTTCTTCTTCGTCATCATATGCTTGTTTGCTCAAAGAATCATTAGTTTCATTGAATTTAATATTAATAGACTCTTCAACAACTAATGTTCTTTTGTTGTATACTCTATAGGCTTTAGTTGTATTAGAGTAACCAAGAAAAATACCATCATCACATTTATCGTCAAATTTGCCTAGTTTATTTTTAATGTTCAAGATATAACATTTACATAAAAAAACTTTAAAATAAGAGATGTTTGGTTTCTTACCAAATAACATTTCAAAACATGTTTTATTTTCAAGAGGTCTAAGTATAATTCTATTGAGAACATACCAAGACGTGCTTACGGCTTCCGCCCAAAAATGTTTTGGTAATTTGCTTTCATTTAAGATTGTTCTAGCCATTTCTTGTATAGTTCTATTTTTTCTTTCTACTACTCCATTTTGTCGAGGTGTTCTAGGAGTGAAAAAATTATGAGTAATTTCATTTTCTTCGCAAAATAATTCAAATTTATGATTTTCAAATTCTCCTCCATTGTCACTTTTAATTTTTGAGATCTTTTGTTCAAATTCATTTTTAACTCTTTTTACAAATTTGGAAAACATGTTTAGCATCTCATCTTTACTAGCGAGAAAAATTGTCAAAGTGAAACGAAAAAAAAATCATCAATAATTACAAATACATATCTTTTTCCTCCTAAACTAGTCACAAACAAATCAATATGTAAAAGTTCTAAGGCCCTATGCGTACTAATAACACCTTTTAATAAAAAAAACTTTTGGTTTGTTTACCTTTTAAACATGAATCACAAACATTGTTTTTCTCAAATTTGATCTTAAGTATGACTCTAACCAATTCATGATTTGAGAATTTATTTAACAATTTATAATTTGCATGTCCTAATCTCATATGCCACAAGTTTATGTCATCATGCATGACACAGACATTTTTCATTTTTTCAAGTTATCAAAATCAATTTTGTATACATTATTGTACCTAAATCTCATGTGTAAAACTTTGTTATTTTCATTTATTATCTAGCATTTGTCTTTTTCAAATTTAACTAAATAATTTTTATCACAAAGTTGACTTATGCTAATTAGATTATATTTTATATTTTCAACAAGCCAAGCATTTTCTAAATACACTTTGTCATTCTTACCAAGTTACCTATACCAATTACTCTTTCTTTGTTATTGTCTCCAAAAGTAACTTTACCTCCATTTTTCTTTTCCAAATTAATGAAATTTGAGACATCGCCGGTCATATGTCTTAAGCATCCACTATCCAAATACAATTTACCTTCATTATACATAGGAACTTCCTACAAGAAAGAAGTTAGGAGTTTCATATTTTTGGTACCCAAACTTGCTTGAGTCCATCTTGGTCAGTCATGGTCCTTTTTTGGACTCAAATTTTCTTCATTCCTTTACTTATTCATTTTCTAATTCTGCAATCATAAGAATAATGCCCTTCATATCCACAATGAAAACAAACAATTTATGATCTTGTGTAATCATGTGATGCTTTAACAAATAAAATTCTTTTGTCATTCTTTTTTTCAAAAGAGGTGAAACCAAATCCCTTTTTGTTTGAAGATATTCTAGATCCACTAAGCATGGAGTCTAACATTTTATTTCCATTTGAGAATTTTTCACGTTCAAGTTTCAATTGATTAATTTCTTTGTTCAAACATGTACTTTCTACAATTTGTCTTTTACATATTGATTTTAGTGCACTATTTTCCGTTTTCAATTCTTCAATTGAGAGTTCTAAGCTATAGTTCTCTTTATTCAATATATCACACTCTTCACATGCTTTAACATTCTTATTTTTTTTTTTGCAAATTTTTAAACTCTATTTTTAGATCATCGTATTTCTTTTTTAGGCATCCATATTTATTAATTAGACCTCTAAACTCCTTATGCACATTGAAAGATTCACTATCATTATAATTAGAGGAGTTAGATGATACATCATGCCTATTAGCCATTAGACATATGTAGGCTTCCTCGTCATCACTGGAAGAGATGTTTGAGTCGTTCTCTTCATCTTCGCTTTCGTCCCAAGTGGCTTGGAGAGCTTTTTTCTTCCTTATTGAGCTTTCTCCGTCTTTCTCCTTTTTGACCAAATTTGAAAATTCATTTTTGTAGTGTCCAATCTTTTTGCATTCAAAGCAAGTTATTTGGCTTTTGCTTAATGATCTTCTCTTTGAATAACATTTCTTCTCCTTAGCGAACCTGAGATCTTTGTCAAGCTTCTTTGCATATAGAGAAAGCTTCTTTTCATCAAGATCATCATCTTCTTCATTTGTATCTTCCTCATCTTTGTTTGCTTTCAATACAAGTGTTTTTCTTTTTGGAGTGTTTGCTTCTTCATCCTCCTTGATCCTGTTCTCATAGATTAAAAGTGAACCTATAAGATCATCAAAGTCCAACTTGTTTAAGTCCTTTTCTTTAATCACCGTCCTCTTTGTATGCCACTTGGAGGAGAGAGACCTGAGAAACTTTTTCGCTTTTTGAGGATTAGTCCTTGCCTCGTTCAAAGAGGCTAAGCCATTTATAATATTATTGAAGCGAACAACCATCTCATTAATAGATTCATTTTTAAAAGAATCATATTGATGATTTAAAATATTTATTCTAGACTCCTTAACTTTATTCGTTCCTTCATGAGTAATAATGAGTTTTTTCCAAATATCATTTGCACTTTCACAACTAGAAATTCGATTAAACTCCGTTGGATCCAAAACATAATAAAAAATATTTTTAGCTTTCCAATCTAATTTTACTGAAAGTCTTTCTCCTTCGGTATATTCAAAAGATTTTTTCTTACTTAAATCAAAATCATTTTGAATAATGTCCCATATATCAATGTCAATAGAACAAACATAGACTTGCATCCTAATTTTTCAATATGCAAAATTTGATGCATTAAAAAGCGGAGGACGATTAATAGATTGACCTTAGAACAACTTGGCTCTGAAACCAATTGTTGGATCGAAAGCATCAAGAGGGGGGGGGGGTGGATTGGTAAAACTAAAATTTCCAAAAATTCACGTTCGGAGAAAATCGATGAAAACGATCACAAGAAAATAAGGATGAAGAATAAAGAACAAACATAAGAAGTCACGATATGTTGACGAGATTTGACCCCAATACTTTGGCCTACGTCATCGCTCTGACTTCTCGATCTTGAGACCGTCGCAAATTCACTATCTTTCTATTTTCTTATAGGGAGAGAACAATCATCTTTAAACAATCACGCATTCTTCTTTGCTCAAGAGGCTAGGCACACCTCTATACAAGGAGATCTCAATCTCACTTGATTCAGAAAGGAAATGTTCCCTCTAACTCTTTTCTTTTACAAAAAAATTCTCACACTCAATACTAAGAAAAGAAAAAGGAAGAAATTTGAAACTCTATGCTAAAAAATTTAAGAGGAGCTCTAGGATGTTTTTTCTTGTTTGGATGAAGTTTCTTCAGGCTTTGACACTCCTTTTATAGGCTCTTAGGGGTGAGATTTCGTTCAAAAAGTCTTCCAAATATTTTCTCAAAATTCTAGCCGTTACTGTTCATTTGACTGATGTGCCGGTCGATCGCTGGGATAGGACGGTCGATCGGTCTATGTGACCGTTGTATCATTTTTGTGCTTTGACGCTGTCCGGTCGACCGGTCCTTCGACCGATATAACGATCGGTAATGTCTCGACGTCGACCGGTCTAAAGTGCTGTCGATCGGTCTATCGACCGGTATAGTCTCGACGTCGACTGGCATCTTGTCATCTTTCCTTGCACCGAATATCAGTCGACCGGTGCTCATGGTCAGTCGACCGATCGTGTCTGAAACTTTTTCTTCCAACTTTTAATTTGCCGAATTTTTCTGCGAATCTGTTCGTATCAATTCTACACCTGTATTATCATCACTTGAGAGTAGATTAGTAACTTTTAGATCAATTTAATTTGTTATCATCAAAACATGTGATTCAACAAACCTAACTACCTACGTGACAGGATGGACGATTTTGGAGGCGTTACATCATGTCAGTGTCTTATCTAGACCTGGAACGTTGGACCGAAAATATTTTTAGACTTTTTTATTACGAAATAGAATTATAGAAAATAAAATAACGTAATACCATATTTTTTAAAAAAAGTTAAATTAGTTTTACTCAACATATTATTTGGCTCGAAAAAAATATTTTAAAAATATAATATTATTCAATGTATTTCACCTAAAAATAACCTCCAACCAAACGGGCTTTGAATTTTTTTTATCAACGGATGAGATATACACGGACTCAAATCCTTTGGCAGCAAAAAGAAATGTACACGGCCCTCGCCAGCCGGCCCTAAGACCCCTCCCCACACCGTCCGCTCCGAGGCGTCTCCTCTCGACTATTTTGCCTCCCTCGCATCCTTTTTTCTCTCTTCAAAGTGTGATTGAATACTTCATTCGAAGACACTCGTTTTGCTTAATTGCTCTCATGTATCGGCAGATCTCTGGGAGTTAAATACTTATTTCAGGCGGCAACTCAGATCTCAGTGCTTGTGATTGCTTTGATCCATTTTTTTCTTCTGTGCGTGTGTGCGCGCGCTTGGTTTGTTTTGTTTTGCTACTTTTTTGTATGAACTGGTTTTGCCAAATGATGTTGGGAAAATTTGCGCAAGGGCTTTGAGCGCTGCATAATATTGCGAGTTGCTATGAGAACACCTCATGTTCTTTCCCTCCTGATGGCAAATTTTACATCATGCTGCAGTGGTTTAACGATTGAGTTTTTATTTTTCTTTCCTTTATTTTTCCCTAATTCCCGGTAAGCATTATTGTTTTTTTAATGTTAAAAGTGGATTCATTGGGTTTATAGTAACCACAATCTATTATAACTTTGGGCGTTGATTTATGTCTCTTTAGTTCTAGCATTCTTTTATTTGCTTTTTGTTCAAGTTTTTATACTTTCAGACCTTAAGGAGATCGATTCCTAGAAATCACTTGCGCGCTTAAACATTTTTCTCTGAGCGCATATTTTTACTTGAAGTTTGAATCTCACTTGTGCGAATAATTGCATAAAAAAAGGTGATTTATAGCGGCGTTTCCAATTTATGGTTATATTCCTCGTTTTATCGCTGCTCTTATATTTTGATAGAGAGGAGTATTTCCGTGCTAATGGGAATCGAAATGGTTGACCCCAAAACGGGTTAATGATGTGGATGTGAAGTCGTGAGCATTAATAACACCTGCAAAGAAAAAAAAAAGGATCATTTTTAGGAACTATGATGCCAGCCTGATTGCGCCATGACGTCTAATAATAGATTCAGAAGACTGATTGTGGAGCTTCCGAGTCCCTACCAACAATGATGCAATATGTTATTACAGTGACTTCCCCAAGATCGAACTCCTATTTCCATTGCCTATCTCATTCACAAGTGCAGAAAGGACCCATAATCCATTTAGTTCATCATGGAGCAATGGTTCAGCCCACTGCCAGCCTCTTGTATTCGGATAACCGGGTAGCAGCATGTGATCCTTCAGTAGGGCGCCAAGATGGTAGCTTCAATAGCTTCCCTGGTGGGAGATTGATGCACCAACATTGCTTCCAGCTCGACCTCGATTTCATCCTCGTTGCGGGTCATATGGAGTGCAATTGCAGCAATTGATCATTTTATCACTTTTTTTTACACATTACTTATCTATCGAGCACTGGGTATTCATAGCAACAAAATTAAGAACCCATATTTATATTTCACGTAAACAAATAAAGAAATGCTAAATCATCTTAACAAAACTCATAAAAAAACTATTACAAGATTTTCCCAAAAAAGAAACTTTTATGTTTAATTTAAAAACTTCATCAAGTAATAATGTTAACAACGTCTGAGTACAAAAAAAAATGGAGATGATTTGGAATGAAATTAAAAAAGGCATCGGATAAATGGGAATGTGCATCCGTATCGTTTGAACTATTAAGAAGCGAATATGCCGTAACAGGCAACATGGTAGTCCACTGTTGCACTCGCGATTACTCAGTCATCAGCGCCTCCGTCTATATTTCCGCACATCGCACGCGGGGAAAAGCTGCACGGACGTTGCACCATCCCATTCAGATCGGCCTCCGATCTCCCTCGCCTGAGGCTTTCAACATCGATGGCGAACCCGGTCTCCGGAGCGCCGGAGGATGAGGCGGCGGTGTACTCGGTGTGGGCGCTGCCGCCGGAGGACGTGCGGGACCGCCTCAAGCGCCTAATGTCCGCCCTCCGCTCCGAGTTCAGCGGTCCCGAGTTCAACCCTCACATCACCGTGGTCGGAGACACCCGCCTCTCGGCCGGAGACGCCCTACGCCGCCTCCGTGCCTCGGCGATCGGCCTCCGCCCGTATACCGCCCGCGTTGCCGCTGCCGCCTCCGGGACTTTCTTCTACCAGTGCGTCTACCTTGTCATCGAACCCACTGACGAGGTAGATTTGAAACCCCCCAATTTTCCATTTTGCCGTTTAATTTCTCAAAAGAAGAAGAAAGACAAGTAGATTGGAAGCCTGAAAAATTCCCTCTTTTTATGCTGTTTTGTGCAAAGGTAGTAGAAGCAAGCTCCCATTGCTGCGGTCACTTCGATTACAAGAGATCCGCTCGTAAGTTGAAACGAATGATCAGAGTAATGTTATTTCGCATCGGAGATCCTAGGACACCTTTTGCACGGCAGTTCGATCAAAATCCTTTCTTTTGTGCTGCGGGTTCATCAAAATCATCTCTTTTTTAACATTGCACGTTTTAATCAACATCATTTCTTTTGAGTTGGAAAACTGTGCATTATGGAGTTTTTTTTCTTTGTTTATTTTATCTGATAAACTTGCATCGATGAGTTTGCAGCGTACATGCCCCATGTGAGCCTTCTGTACGGGGATCTCACAGATGAAGAGAAAGAGCGAGCTCGGCGGAGGGTTGAAGAGCTGGACAAAGATATCTTCGGACTCACTTTTGAAATCACGGAGGTCGCCCTCTGGAAGACGGACGTAGAAGACAAGAGCTTGGAATCATGGGAGAAGGTCGAGGTCTGCTGCCTTGGAAGCGAAAAGTAGCTCTTTTGCGCCCCTGTTTCATCCGCAGTCCTAAATAAATGGAGCTTCTGATTTTATCTTCAATAATAATGTACTTTGGTCACTGTCGATTTGTTGTTTCCTTCAGTGTGTCTCTCATCTGCTACCCTAACATGTCTGTGATATCTGGTTCCATCTTTACTCAAAGTCTCTACTTGCAGAGTTCTAAGAAGACAGATGATTCATGTAAATTCTGCAGAAACTTGGATGTTTAGTTCATGTCATTTGGTTGTAAGCTATTTGTTTGCTGCGTTGTTGCTCTTATTTGCAATCCTAAGGGTCTGTGATGCCTAATATTTGCATCATTTTATGTATCTTTGAAGAAACTGACATGCTATTCTCTTTTGTTCATACGAGTCTCATTTTTGCTGCACTGTTGTAGCCAGGGGAATTCAAATTCTAAAAGATGGAATGGACTCTGATGTCTAGTGATACGCCTGGGCCCTGAAATAATTGAAGGGCTCATTTAGTATGTAATTTGTTACATCATTACTTAATATATCAATTAAAACTCGCACATAAAATATTATAAATTAACTTAATATATTCAGAAGGGTACTAATCTTCTTTAACAAATCCGATTCGGTATGAGGATATAAATGGATAAGTTCGACGGTCTTTAATAATTTGATTTTCGGATACGACAACTACAAACATTATAATATGACCCTTGGCTTGTCACTATTTAATCATGTCTGATTTGTAAGGACGTTGTAGACATATTAAACGTATTTGATTATAAATTCTTGATTCAGCTATCAACAGCCGGGAACCAAAACGCGTATGGTACGTGGGATCTGAGTCATTATTTTTTAAAAACTATTATGTACATGGTGAGCTGCTCTGGTTTTCGGAAAAGGAAAATTGGTTCTCGAGCCGGTCTCGATCCATCAGGACAAAAATTGAGAATTTATAATTATTTCGATTTGATCATTAAAAAATAATAAAAAATAATATTATTATATAAATATGATCACTATCAATTAAATTATATATATGACAATATAATATAATATATTTTTAAGATGTATATCAAATAAAATAAATATATTTAAAATAAATATAAATATATTATTTAAAAATAACTTAATACTAATATAATATATTTAATTTGGTGGGGATCGGATCTGTGTTATAATAGTCTGAACTCGGTCCCTGACCGGATCTCAAATAAATGAAATCCGATTATCTATCGAATAAAAAAAATTAAAAAATATGAATCGCCGGAGCGACCAGATCGTTCCGGTCCATGCTCAACTTTACTATTATGGTTGTTCAATGATTTTATTATAAACAAAATGAACATGAAAACTTAAAAAATATATTAAAATACGAATTCACTGGTTATATTGGCATGTCACATATAATGGCTTAGAAATGTTCTCGCGTGAATATATATATATATATATATATATATATATATATATATATATATATATATATATATTCATTTCACACACACCGCAAGTAGTGGCAAAAAGAAATACTCATTACATTCTATTTAGCACTAAAATAGATTCTTAATTATTTTTTTTATGTTGACATTTCATCCCCTCTTAATTCAAAACATATAAATATAACTTTCTCGTATTTTAAGTTTTTAACCTGGCACATACTTTGATTCCTTGCATTTCATATATTTTTCTTTTCATGGTTTTTACCTATCCACATAATCAACAATGCTTTGTTTTCTTATAATTTAGTTTGATTAAATATATTTAACATTAAAATATTTGAAAACAAAAAAATAGCTTGAAATTTAGAAATAAATAATGAATTTATTACTTTCTTTTACAATAAATAAGTAAATAATAAGTTCAAAAGTATCTAAAAACGCAAGTTAGTAAAGTAGGTCGTAGGTTCCATTTTACATTTTAGACCACATCTATTAAATATTTCTGTTTCAAAACTTAATATATTCATATACGTAACTACCCTGCATTTGGGTGTAATCTTGGTGCACAATATTCTTTTCTGCTTTGATCAAACATACTAATTAATAACGACTTAAAAATTTCCTTTTGCCCCTATTAAAAATGTTGGAAAGGATCATGGGGTCACAAACTTTACTCTTGCATTATATATGTAACTAGGCAAAGTCCTCACACTTGATGCAATTTTAAAGACGTCATTAAAAAAAGTATTCTTTTATCAGAAGAAAATATGTGAATTATTTTCATATAAAATTTAATATTTTATAATAATCAAAGTATTCAATATTTTATAAAAAAATAACTTAAAATACATATGATGCTTTAAAATTTCATCCTTCTATGACATGATAATTTAACTTTATTTTGACTGATGTTACCTAAACTTTCTTTTAAGCTTTGATTGATTAATTTAATAAAAAAATTATTATATTCTTATATAAAGTGCAAAAGTGAAGTGCGAAAGTGAATTAACTTTTAATCTTTTTTTTCTTAATGGTCTTCCAAAATTAACTAAATTTTCAATAATTCTACATTAAATAACACTAAAGAGTTGTAATGACTTTGTCCACATATGTAATTTTACATCATCAGGAAACATCGTCGCCACATGTACCTTCATCCTTATCATAAAATCATATGTGAGATTCAAATATATAAAAAAATAACATTTACATTAACAATGCCACTAATGACGCGAGATACTACAAATGAATATAAAATTCATAATACAAACGAATCAAACTGAATAATGAGAAAATTATAAGGTCAATTGTTAATAAATTTTAATCAATAGATGCTTTCATTTTTGTTTCAACTTCATTCTTAGTCCTCTTTTAACTATATTTTCTTTAATCCATCTCTATGAAAATTTAATATCCTTTATTTTTCATGACTTTTCATAATAAAATAATATTATTCTATCTTCTGAATAATCTTGAATTAAAACTCGATTTTGTCTCTGATTGGGAGTTTTTATAACATAATCTTATAAATATATTTAAATTTAAAATTTAATCCCTAATCTCAATAAAATTTTCAGTTTCTATTTTAATTATGACTTATCTTTTTCCCTTCCTTATTTTTTATCTAATTATATTTTTATTCTTTTCCGAACTTTATTTTATCCTCCTTTAAAATTTTCTCCCACATTTTCTAAGTTTAAAAGTAGGAACACATCTTTTATAAATGAATACTCTTAAAATTTTCTTTGGTCCAAGAGATAAATAAAATCTTTATTACACAAGAGCGCACAACTAACCTTACAATAAATGCACTCTCTTAGTTACATTCAACCTCACACATGGAGAAGAGAAAAAGGAGAATGGACTAAACAATTTTGTCCAACAACAACAAAACCTTATCTCACTAGGTGGGGTCGGCTATATGGATCATACGATGTCATTCATTCGTTGATCCATGTTCATGCAATTCGACAGGATTTTACGCTGACTGTCGGGGCCTAACATAACCCTCCTCCTTTATCCGGACTTGGGATCGACTATAAGTTGATTTTGTCCAACATTTTTTAAAAATTGATTTTTTTGGTGTTTTTTCTTCAACTAATTTGACATATGCCCATGATTTGATTAAAAATAAGAGTTATTTTCATAAATCTCCTTTAGACTATTATGATTTTTCGTATCTAAGCTCAAAGTACGAACTTATTTTTTTATATCCCTAAACTATCACGATTTTTTCATTTTAGTCCTTCCATTTACTTTTGTTATATTTTTCATTATATTTTACTTTTTTTCATTTATGAAAGACTAAAATATCTCCCCTCTAAAAAAATATGAAATAATAAATATAAAAAATTAAAATATCGTTGGATGGGTTAAAGCGGTAAAAAAATTTGTTATTTATGAAAAAAACTAAATTACTCTCCTCCAATTTGTTTTATTTTTTATATTTATTGTTGGATGTGTTATAAAAGAAGGGATAATTTAATCTTTTTATAAATAAAAAATAACGAAAATAGATGAAAAGACTAAAGTAAAAAAATCGTGATAATTTAGAGATAAAAGTAAATAAATTTATAATTTAAAATTAGATGTGAAAAATTATAATAATTTAGAGGTAATTTATGAAAATAATTCAAAAAAATAATCGTTACTTATAGTAAAAGAACTTTCTCCACGAGTCCATCTTGAGTCTTTTACTTGTCGACCATCTTACGATAACTATATTTTTTGGAGCGATCAGTCACCAATTTTTATTTCTATTTGCTCGGCTGCAAAAAAGTAAAAGGAACGGTTAAAATTTTTTAGCTACTATGTCTTCCAACTTTGGTCTGTCTACACTATTTTGCATATACTTTTTTATGATTATTGAAATTGTATCATTTTTAATTATTTGAAAAATTAATAGAACGATCTACGAATTTTATTCAGATATAATGGAAAATATATTCAAATATTGAGTTGATATTCGGTGAATAATATTTGCATTTCGAATTAAAGTTTTTTTATATTTGAAATATATAGCTCGTATCACTTGATATTTGTATCATAGAAATATAACCGGATAAAGAAGAGGGAAGAAGTGTAAAAAAATGAATGAAAATAGGAGAGATGATATAAATAATAAAAGAATTAAAAATAAATTAATAATCCAAGTTTAGGGTAAAAATGTGATGGAAGATTATAAGGAGCGAAATTGAATACATAACAAAGATCAAATTATAATGATCCCAAAAAACACTATGACAATGCTAAATTGTATTATTTTATATTTCATATTCTAAGTTTAAATTCTTCAGCGATAACAATTGACATAACACGAGTAAATTATGAAATTAATTATTGATAATATTATTTTATTTATTATTTGAGGGGTAATTGAAAACAAAGACTTCTCCTTTTATTCAAATTTAAATTTACTTTTGTCTATTTTATCTCATTTTATTTTTAAATATACAAATCTTACTATATAATGAAATTTGAAAAAAAAGTATCTACCATAAATGGACTCCTACTTCTAATCAAATTTGTTTTAAGTCTTCAGAATTGATCATATTTTATTATTAGGCTTATATATAAACTTTTATTCTAAATATGAAAATAAAGACTTCCTATTTTTAGTCAAATATATATATATTTTGAAATAAATATTTTTTAATTATGAAAATCTTGTGTAATGATGAAAAATATTATTACAAGCCGCGATATTTCGCCACTTTGTCATGATTCGGTGCTTCTACCTCATATAAAATAGAAAGAACCGAAAAGTGTAAGCTAAGAAAGTTTCTCTATGATAAATTTATTTTAAAGATGTGCCAGTTAATATAATGATAAATTTACATGTGATGTATTTTTGAATTTGATAAGAACCATTCTATATGATAAACACAGATAAAAAAATATTTATTATCTATATATATATATATAAAAGTAGAGGTAAAAACATAAAAGTCCAGAGCGCGACAAGTGATAGAATATAACGACGACACATGTCAAATAATAATAATAATTAACATAATTAAAAGTTTAAATCTTATTTTTTATATTAAAAATTATATATATATATAAACAGAGGTAAAAGCATGAGAGTGGTGAAATATAACGACGACACATGTCGAATAATAATAATTAACATAATTAAAAGTTTAAATCTTATTTTCGGAATTAAAAAATAATATAAAATAAAAATTCAATTTAAATATAAAAGATAAAATTAATTATAGAAAGTTTGTTACATGAGGTAATAACATATAAAACTTTTTTTTATCAAATTGAGTAGAAATAGGACTTTTGCAAATTAAATGCGATTATTTTTTAAAATAAAAAGTTAATTTGAGTGGATCTCTAGATTAACCAAAAAATTAAAATATATAAATGTACGAGATGACAAGTGCCATGCCACGATAGTCATCTAATAAAATTTGATATTTTAGATCAGTAATCCAAACTCATTCCAAAATCTAATTATGATCCTAATATATATATATATATTAATTATTACTAATATTATAGTAATAAGATCATGATACGTATCCTGATCTCATTAAACTAAAATACATATATAATGATAACTATTAATTCATATATATAATTATTATTCTATTTGTAACATACATTAAATTAAAAGGTAAATGCCAAGTAAAAACTGGAGTCCTATATAAATAAAGATAAATAGGAATTTTTTACTTGAAGAAAAGTATTAAAAGGTAAATGTCAAGTAAATATTGGAGTCCTATATAAATTTTTACTTCAAGAAAAGTAATAACTCATAAGTATAATTAAACCAATTAGTCTTTCTTTTCTAAAAATTGATATCCGGGATTAAAAAATAATTCAAAATGACGAATTCAATATGAGTACAATTAGAAAATAACTTTTTTTCCTTTTTTCTAAAACGATAGTGATTTATTTTCCAATTTATAAAATGTAATTTGAAGAAGAAAATTAAATTTGAGTGTAATTAAAATAAATATTTTTTCCCATAAAGGAAAAGATATATTTAACAGGTAATATATTTATTTGGATTTATAAAAATATTGAAAAAGTAATTGTCTTATTTTTCGTTAAATAGTGCATTATTTTCATATTAAAGAAAAGTAATTTGATGAATACCTGTCCCAACATTTAATAAAAAAATAATATTATTAATCTAATTTATTTATGACAATTATAAAGGTGAAGTTTAAGTAAAGGACAAATAATTGTACTATCCCTTTTTACGGTAGCACCATAAGACATCTCTCCCTCATCATTCCTTTGATGACGAACGATTGATTAAAAAAATATTCAATAAATAGATCCAAATATTTTTTTTTAAAAAATAGACAAACTATTTTAATTTAAATAAATAACTTGAAGAAGTAATGTGTCAATATTTAATCTTTTAAAAAATTTATAAGGAATAAATTAAAAGGCAAAGTTGAAGTAAAGGTGAAGACTCTCTATAAATAAAGATAAAGTAAATTTTTTTTTGTCTTGAACATAAATAAATTCAATTCGAGTATAATCAAGATTAATAACTCTTTTTAATTTTTCAAAAAAATAATTAATACATCATATTCAGATTAGAAAATAATTTGAAAAATGTGTATGCCACTATTTAATTATTATTATCATTGTTTTATATATTTTATATTTTTGTCATTGTCATCGTTGCATACTTGCATCATCATCATTATTATATATAAAAACAAAGATAAATGCATGAGATTGTGAGCATTTATTAATATTAATTTAGATTAAAAAATACATTAAGAATCATAGCCATAATCATAATCAAATTGAAATAAAAAAAGTTTCAAATATTTTCGGATGTAAAAAAAATACACTTAAAAATTCATAAAAAAGGTAACAGTAGGCTGATCCAAATTAAAATAACTTATTTATCATTCATAATTTTTTAAATACAATTTAATGATAAAAAGTTATTATCTTCATTTTAAATTTACTTTCAATTTATTTTCCGTATCGTGTCAACATTTTTTTAGCAAAATACTCTAGCTAAATTAACACTTTTACATCTTTTAACACTTTTACTCTCAATGATTCTTAAAATTATAAAAAATATAATTATATAATGTCTAATTTTTATAATATTCCTGTATCGCACGACACTTAGCACTAGTTATATATAAAAGGGAAAAGAGCGGCTCCTGCGCTAAGCAGCCTGCGAATGGCATATGGGCCGTCGGATGGCATCCGACGGCTCCTTTTTTTTTCTTTTTCGTGTTATCCACCACCTCCTTGCTGGCTGCCGCTTGCTCGTCGGCCGCCACCGATCTACTTGCTGTGTGCTCGTTGTCGAACGTCTTTGCAGCTGCCGCTGCTGAACTCCATTGCCGCTGTCGCGCTGTCGTCGCTCCTGCCGTTGCCGCTGCTCCTGCTGCCACTGCCGCTGATCCCGCCACTGCCGATGTCGCTGCCCTCCTCCTCCGATATGCCTTTCGATTCACCGTTGCCTTCTCATCATCTTCCCTTTCTCCCTCTTTCGCATTCTCTCCGTCGTCGGATCCACCGATCTGCTCGCTGCCGCTGTTCGCCGCCGTCACTCGCACTGTTGTCCTGCTCCCGCCGCTATCCCCGCCGCTGCTCGCACCGTTGCCGCTGCCGCCGCTCGCACCGTTGCCGCTGCCCTCCTCCTTGACTTCGTCACGCGAAAAAGAGGGTTGATTCGTTCGATCTCGACCGTCTAAGTTGCTATGGACGATGGAGATCGCGTAGGCAAAAAAAATGTTAAAAAAATGTGCACGATGTTGCTCACCAGTCTCCTTAGCGCACCCGTTAAGGAGGCGCTCTTTTCCCTGTATAAAATGTCACTTTTTCAGTTTTAAAAACATTTCAAAGCCAGATAAATGAACTTTTATGGTTTTTTTATGATAAGCTTATCTCTTGTTTAACAAACCCCAAAGTTTGTAACTTTTAAATGTATTTTAACATTTGGACTCTCCTCGGAGGGAGGGAGGTATAAAAGTATATTTAATAACAAGTCTTCCCCAACTTTCAAGTTCTGGAGAACTGGTTGCGTGTTGCGCTTCTGATTACATAGCAGCCGTATCGCTCCCGTCTCGCCGTTGGGCATCATCGAGGAAATGGTAGACGCCAGAAACAATCCGGCGACGGCGGCCCGTGGCCGGATAGCCGTACTCGCCTCTCACCTCACGGCGGCTTCCGGCGACCGTTCTCCGCTCCTTGCGACGTCTCCAGTATCCGCGCACGACAGCGCCCCCCCTCCAGCGAACCTCGCCGGCAAAGTGAGGATTGTCGACGAGCGAACGGGGAAGAACTACCAGATCGAGGTCTCCGCGGAGGGAACCATCCGATCCACTGATCTTAAGAAGGTATCAACAAAAGTTGTTCCTTTTTTTTTCCAGTTTTCTTCTTCTTCGCTTGCGTGGTACTAATTTCGTGTGGAATAGCGATTGGGGTTCGTTTTATGATTGGGTTTTGAGATTCTAGTAGATCGTACTATTTTTTCTCTTTCTGGAACGTTTATCTAGTAGATTGGAAGATGAAACAATTAAAATTAAAAAGAACAAAATTTTGAATTCGTATGTATCTAATTTCTTGTAATTTCATCTGTGAGATGACAATATATGATTAACAATCTTAGTATCATTTTATCATGGTTCGTGACAGATTAAAGTCGGGGAGTACGATAAGGGGCTTAAGCTCTATGATCCGGGCTATCTTAATACTGCACCAGTGCGGTCATCAATTTGCTATATTGACGGAGATGAAGGCATTCTTCGATATAGAGGCTACCCAATTGAGGAGTTAGCAGAGAAAAGCACATTTCTTGAGGTGGCCTATCTCTTAAGTGAGTGTCATGTTGACTTGCGGTTTAATGTGAACCTGTTATGTTTTTCTCAACGTTTTTTTTAAATTTTTATTGATTATGATCCTTTTGCTTTCAAGTGTATGGCAATTTACCTTCTCAGAGCCAGCTGGCGGACTGGGAGTTTGCTGTCTCTCAGCACTCTGCTGTTCCTCAGGGTCTTCTGGTGTGTTTAACGTTCATGAATGTTTTATCTTTACAGCTAACTGTTATTTGTTACCATCAAATCACATGTGATCTTTTATATTCTCAAAAGTAGGACCCCCAGTTCTTTAATGATTGTAAACTCTGGTCACATCATTTATATCGTCATGGATTTCTGCAGGACATTATTCAGGCGATGCCTCATGATGCACATCCAATGGGCGTACTTGTGAGTGCAATGAGTGCACTTTCTGTGTTCCATCCAGATGCTAATCCTGCTCTTAGAGTAAGTATTTTATAATTATTAGAGCTCCCATTTTTTTAAAGAGGAAATTGGAGTTCCTACACGGCTACACTTACCAACACATACATTTTATTTCATTTTCTTGGATATACTTTCATACAAACCTGGTCACATGATACACATTGCAAGTGATGTTAAGATGAAGAGAAACTGACCCTTCAAGTTCAATATTCTCTTAATATATTCAGAGAAGGCATCATTATTTCATTCCAATAGAACATATCTTTTTTTTTTAAATGAGTTCCAATGAAACTCTACAGTTTTCAAAGAGAAACTGACCCTTCAAGTTCAATCTTCTCTTAATAACTTTTTTTAATAATGAGATCCAGTGACTATGAGATGGATATAATGTGCATTTTATTGCTTTGTAGGGTCAAAGTATTTATCAGTCAAAACAAGTGAGGGACAAACAGATTGTGCGGATCCTTGGCAAGGTATTTTTTCATATTTCCATTTTCATTTGGATTTTACCACTTAGCTTTCTATAAAAATTACTAGGAACAATCATGTCTTTTACATGTAGCAATCAATTTTCTTATTTTGATCATTGCCTTTTCTTATATTGGTAGGCACCAACTGTTGCCGCTGCAGCATATTTGAGGTTAGCTGGAAGGCCTCCAGTGCTTCCTTCCAGTAATCTGTCTTATTCAGAAAATTTCTTGTACATGTTGGATTCATTGTAAGTGCTCATTGATGCCTTCCTTACTAGTATATGCTTATTCCTGTTCACTTCACCTTTTTTATAATTGGTACAAGAAGTAGCTGCACAAGGAAATTATTAGTCCCATGAAATTTTGTCATGCTTCTTGCGACACGCTGATCTGATTATCTGATATATCTTCCTCTCAGGGGTAATAAATCCTATAAGCCTAATCCACGGCTTGCACGTGTACTTGATGTGCTCTTTATTTTGCATGCAGAGCATGAAATGAACTGCTCTACTGCTGCTGCAAGACATCTTGCATCCAGGTATTTGACTGTTCTGGAAGCTTAACAAATTTCTAATTTCATCTATTAACTCTGGTTCAACTTTCCAGTGGTGTGGATGTTTATACTGCTATTGCTGGAGCTGTCGGAGCATTATATGGCCCCCTACATGGTGGTGCAAATGAGGTGCAGTATAGCTGTAGTTAGATATGCATAAAAGATACTGCAATTCAATGATCATGTGGATCTGTGTAGTTGGCTAACATGTGTTTTTTTTGTTTTCATAAAGTCATGTCTCATCATTGGTACTGTAACTTGCTAGCGTTAAATTTATGCTGGAGAGAAAATTCTACGTGAAATATCTTCTCGTTAAGCTTACGGGTTTCAATTGTATTTCTTGGAACAAAAATTCAATTCAGGCAAATGCTAAGATATGTTTAGTGTGTGCATAATGTGTTTCTTTCTTTCCTTTCCATTTTATTGCCAGGTGTCTAAAGAATCATTGTTCTAGTTACCCCCCTTACTATTATGAACAAATTGCATATCATTTCCTACATGATATAGAGCGAAAGCAGTACAAAGCCACCAAAATTTCATATAAGCTCTTGTTCCATGTCATCTGACTTAACCATTTTATCTGATTAAATTTTAGTTTGGAGACCACAACAATGCAGCTTTCTTTTTTTTTTTCAGTCACAAGCGGAGGCTGTTTGGCCTAGTACAAGAAATTAAAAATAAACTTGTCTCACGTAATACTTGAACCGTTGACCTCTACAAGAGGAATCAAGATCCCAACTTCTCCACTATGGAGTTGGTTGGCCAACAATTCAGCTTCTGTTAGCATTTTATCATGCTGCACATGATATCAGTTGGACCTAAAGTTATCATTTTCAAATTTCATTGAACCAAGCTTATTTTCTTAAAAAGACTCTGGATTTCAATTGCAGGCTGTGCTTAAAATGTTGAGTGAGATTGGAACAGTTGAGAACATTCCTGATTTCATTGCTGGTGTGAAAAACAGGTGCAGCATCTTCTTGAAAAATATATATATTGTGTAGCGAATTGATAATTTTGGATGTCATCACCTTGCTAGTCATCCTTTTGCTCAAATTTTTTTTATATAGTATTTCTGGAACTTTTTACCTCACTTGCTTTTCTTTAGGTGATTTATTATTGATATTCACCTTTCAAATGCTGCCAAAACCACAGGAAGAGGAAAATGTCAGGCTTTGGACATCGTGTCTACAAAAACTATGATCCACGTGCTAAGGTGATACGCAAGTTGGCTGAGGAGGTCTTCTCAATCGTAGGACGGGATCCTCTTATTGAGGTTGACTTTTCTTTGCAAATTGATTCAACTTGAGATTTCATTTTGGGCCATTGCATGATTATTTGGAGTTGAGATGATTCCATTGATTTTTTTTTATTGTGTTTCCAGTGATATTGTTTTTTTATCCTATCATGACTTAGAAACTCTATCAAATATAAAATAGCTTTCTTTTGGATCCCATAAATGACCTCAAGGCAGGGTCTTGAAATGGGCTATCAGTATTGAGAGGAACCCAGTGGATTATTTACTTCCCAATGAACCAAAACATATTGTATACATCTGCTAAGCTTATGTTACCAAATTAGTTGCTGAGGTGAAAGAAATCCATTCAGTTAAAAGTGATGTGACGATGTTGGTATATAAATAAAGCTTAAGAATGGCATAACTCTTAGATCTTGGCATTGTTTGTTTGGCGAACCTTGATTATATGTATTTCCCTAAAAAAGACTGTAGGATGTTCATCACTGAGTTTAGACAACAATTGAACTTTCTGTTTTTCTTTTCCCATGGTTATTTGTCTGGTTTGTATGGATCAAAATCTGATGTCAGACAAGACATGTCAGATTCTTTTGGGCATAAATTTATCAGATGCCATCTCAAGATATATTTCCTTTTAATATTAATAGGATTCCCTGCTCTTAATTTTCCAGGTGGCTGTTGCTTTAGAAAAAGCAGCACTATCAGATGAATACTTTGTTAAGAGGAAGCTTTACCCCAACGTTGATTTCTACTCTGGTTTGATATATCGGTATGATAGAAATTGTCAAATTTCTTAATTATTCTTTGATCCAAGCTAATGGCATATCCAACTAAATCGTAACCAGGGCAATTGGCTTTCCTACGGAGTTCTTTCCTGTTCTGTTTGCAATCCCACGAATGGCTGGATATTTAGCACACTGGCGAGAGTCACTTGATGACCCTGATACAAAGATCATGAGGCCCCAGCAGGTAGGTTTCTGGACGATCAAAGTCAATTATTTCTGCGAAAAGAAATGGATTATATGCACCCAAATTTTCTTTAGAATAAAATTATATGCACAACCATCGACTATGAATTCTATATCCAATGACTGACATGCTTAAAAGTATAAAAAAATTTATTATATAAGAATTATTTTCCTTATCTTTTTGTGCTCTTTAGAGAGTATGCATTTTAAGAAAAATCTTATAGGTATATACGGGTGAATGGCTTCGACATTACATGCCTCTACAAGATCGGCAGCTCTCAAATGAAATTGACAAGCTTGGTCAGCTATCTGTTTCTAACGCCACAAAGAGGCGGTTGGCAGGCTCTGGGTTATAAGAGTTCCTAGTTGCATTTCTTTGATGCTTGAAATAAAGTAAATAAGCATCTCAATGTCATCTTTCCTGGAGGTGTTTGGCTGTATATCGTTGTAATATAAACGGTAAGATATGTATTAGGAAGTTAATTTTCCTCATAAGTATATTCTGTTCGTCTTTCTGATACATGTAATAAATACTAGGGCTTTTCGGTAAGCCACTGACGGCATGCAATGATAATGTAGTACATTTACTCTTATCAATTCGGGATTCCTGACAAGCTTTTCATGTATATTCACTGTTTTTTTTAATCTTTGCTTTTGGTGGATAAATGATTTGGGATATAGCACTGTGATTATTATTTATTACAGCAAGGATTTATTTCGAGGCATTTTACATTCTTGTCAAGATTCAATATATAAGCTGCTTTTGGTGTGATCCAAGTGATGATTTGCTTTACCTCACAATTTGATGTGTGGGATAGCAAAATGGACTACTTTTTGGACTTTTAAGAATCAAAAGAAGAATGAAAAGTGCTATAACATATACTGTTGGATCAAGTATTTGGCTAAATTATGCAATATTCCATTATAATACCAGTGGTGATCTCTTGTAGATCAATATATCTCATGTTTTATTGTGTTATGAAATTATTGGGTGTTAGAATCTTCAAGTTTAATTTTCAGTCATCATTTTTGTTAAGGTGCATTCATATTATTTTCGTCTAAAGGCCGACTAATTCGAAATCGAAAAGATAGAATATGGAGCTATTAACACATCTCGAGTACGAGGGATTCAACTGTGTTATCAATTGAATAAACCAACATTAGTTATATTAGCTTACCAATTTCTAGCTCAAATCTTTTGTTGTATGCTCTTACGAAAGCATTTTGATCACCATAGACTTGTAGGTTGTGTTTGGGAGTCAGAACTGGGTCACAACTTGCTCTAGTTCCAAAAAAAAAAAAAGTAGATGAACTCAAGTTCTGGTCAAACTTGCCTTTGGTTCTACAAGATCTTGCTGTGACCAAGAACTTTACTTGGTTCTCGCTTTCAAAACCATGTATTTTTTTTACTTTTTACATATAGGTCTAAAAGTAGGTGGTGCTACTTTTAGGCCTATATATAATAATATTATTTTTTAGTTTAATATATATATTAATATATTATTAGAAACAAATTTATTTGGATCAAATAATTAAAAATATTTTATTAATTAGTTATAATATTTTGCTAGTATTAATAAAATTATAAAAATTCATATTAATTAGCTGAATTGATGTAAATATTATAATTGCATTTATTGTATTATAATTTTAGTTAAATAAAATTAATGTAATTTCTTATGTAAATATTATATTTTTTAATGTAAATTCTTATATATATAAGTATATTTATTATAATAGAATTTGTTAATTAAAATATTCAGTTTTTTTAGAAAAAAATTATAAGTCATCTAGTTTATATTATATTTAGATCTTAAGACATTCTTTACATAAATTATAATACTAATAACATTATAAATTAATTGAAATTAATATTAATATATTACCACACAACTTATGTTTTAATATAATATTCCTTGTATATTATAAATTATAATATTAATATAAATATTTTCATCAAATATTATTTTCATTAAATAAATACATAATATTTTAATTTACTATAATTTTGTACCTCACAAAATAATAAATTATATTATTAATTCTTACTTTTTATCCAAACACCTACTAAAACTTATCTATCAAATAAACTTTTCAAATTTTCATCGTTACATTTTTCATTCAAACACCAAAACTTAAACTTTTTTTATCAAATCGATTAATTCTCAGAAACTAATGAGAACTAAAAATTCTCATGCCAAACACGGCCGTAGTGAAGTCGAATTTCTTTTGTTTAATCTTTTCTTCCTCTTTTATTTTGCTTTGATAATTTTCTTCTTCTTTTATGAAAGAAACCAAATCCACTTGATTGATGATTAAATTTAAGTCTAGTATTTGATAAGATAATTATGATACTGTTAGAGTAAGTTTTATTTTTAGGCTTGCCAAAAAAGTTTACACTAGTGTTTAGCGCTAAATAAAGTGTTTGGTAACATAAATTTGATAAGTTTTATTTCAAATATATCCTTATATTATTAAATTGTTATTATACATAATTTGGAGGTCTCATTATAATTATTTTATTACTTTTAAATTTTAATTATCTGATATAACATTATATTAATTTTATTTATTGTTTGAACAATTATGAATCAATGCAAAGTGGATAGTATGATTTTAAGTTAATTTTTTATTCTTTATACATTAGGATCTTCGTAGAGAAATTATGTACCGAAGAAAGAATCGAGAATTTTAAGGCAGCGTTAGACTTTTATTAGATGGAAAACAGACGAGAATACAATTCAGACAAGAGAAATTCATTTCTGCACGAGACTCCCGTAATACGAGAGTGTCTTTTATTTCATAGTATCTTGAGATCGAATGAATTTCCAATTTTAATTCTAAGGCATTATTAACATTATGAATATTTAATTTTTAAGATAAAAATATAATAGGTTACAAACAAGTTTTTTTTATATGATATCTAAACTTGAATAAATTTATTATCTTATATATGTTTATGTATTTTATATAGATAAACTAATTCAAATGCTAAATTTATCAAACACTATTATTTTCTTAATTGAATCTCTAAACATTAATCTCTATCCATTAATCATTCTTCGCTAATTAAATCATTATCTGTTGATCACATTGCTATTCGTTATTAAACCACTAAAATTTTCAAATATAGTAGTTTTACACCCCAAATGTATATATATAATTTTGAGGATTCAGTGACAGTTTTGTGAGTAGTCTATATTACTTCTTTATTCAGCATTCCTATTTATTTTTTTTCTGAATTTCTTAGAATTTTCACACATTATTTTTTTAAGAATGTTATAAATGACACATATTAGTTGCTTAAGAATGAAAAGTTTTAAGAATATTATAACCGGCCGCAATGTACTAAATGAAAAAATTTACCATTTCTATGTATAATATTTTTTCATGCAAAAATCTATCTATATATATAATTATGACGATTCAGTGACAGTTTTGTGAATAATCTACATTGATTCTTTGATCAGCATTCTTATTTATCTTTTCCTGATTTTTTTAGAATTTTCACACATTATTTTTTCTAAGAATGTTGTAAATGGCACGTATTAATTGCTTAAGAATGAAAAGTTTTAAGAATGTTATATCTGGCCGCAATGTAATAAATGAAAAAAATTATCATTTCTGTGTGTAACATTTTTTCATGCAAAAAAAAAAAAGAATAATTCCAAGGATTTATAAAAAATTGGCATTATAATATCTCTATATTTTTAAAATATATTATTTTTTACATGTAACAAAATAGATTCAAGGATTCATAACAACAAATTATTTTTTACATGAAAAGTTTTAACATTTATTTGTATAGCATTTTTTCATGCATATATATATATATATATATATATATAATTCTGATGATTCAGTGACAATTTTGTATTTCATTTCATCATTTACATTTATTTATTTTCTTAAAATTTTGAACTATTTGGACCTTTATTTTCTTTGTTTAATTTTCGGTTATAAAGTAATGCCATGTAGCGGCCTTCGGCTACAAAGTTAAGCCATGTAATGACTTCAAGCGGTTATAAAATTTTTTTTCGGTTACATATCACTCATATGGGCTATATATATATATATATATATATATATATATATATATATATATATATATATATATATATATATATATTCTTCCCATGTATGGATATATTCACAATCTCTTGTCTTCACCATGTTCATTCTTTTGGCTGACCATTACGAGTCTTTAATAGCCAATTCTCTTCCTCTTAAGACAAGATTGTTGTCGTTCTTTGAGAAGTACCACCAATTTTTGAAGTATAGCTGAAAAGAGTTTGGTTGCCAGTTTATTTTTCTGGAAGGCAAGGTTATTCTTTAGCAATTTTCCTAATATTTTTTTGACAAGACAATTTGAATCAATACTAACTCTAATATGCAGGTATCCTCCTGCTTTTCGGATCTTATTGTAGTGGTATGTTGCGATTTTGGCAACTTATATTGGTGAGAGAGTTTTTTGTGTTGTTACGTGGACTCATTGTTGTATTAAAATTTCAAGAATTCTACATTTTTTTCGTAAATGAAATTGATTGGAATGTTCTTTTCAGAAGGAAGACAAATATGTAGTTATATATAATTTTGTGCGAATTGAAATTTTGCTAATAGATATTTCTTGTTGCTCCTTCGTTTCTTGTGCAATGCCCAGTCTTCTGTTCTGTTTGAGCTTGGACATGTGATTTCTTTCATTTCCTTTAACCATTAAGATCTTTTTATGATAATTTTTTCTTCTATTTCATTTCCTATGTTCCTTCTCCTTAGGTTCTTTATTCTTTGTTCTTTTTTTTCTTTCCTTTTGTTAAACAATTTTTCATTTATTTGAGTATATGATTCTAATTTAGCCATATCACTATTATATTCAATCACCTTATATTTTGGTACAAATAACTTATCACAACTAAAATTTCAATTCATTTATTTATATTACTGAAAAATATATAATAGACAGTAAAAAATAAACTTATTTGTAACGTCCGCTCCAACTGATTATTCTCCCTTTCCTCTCCACTACATATGATAACTTCCTACGTCTTTATCATCCATCTCTTTTTGTAACATCAACGTCTTCAATAAAGTTGATGTTTAGCTAATCATTTCAAAATTTATCTTTTTTTTTACTGTTTTTACATTTTTTAACATTCTTTCTCTCCACTGTTATTTAGGTTATTCTCTCTCCTATAAATCACCACACATTCTCTCTACTATTATTACCATTAAAGCAGCTATTGTTAAATTTTATTGATTTATTTGTTAGTGCACATATTCTCTGACTCTAATAATTTAAAATTAAATCACCTATATATGTATTAAACAAAAATATTAATATATATTTATTTAAATAAATATATTTTGATAATTAATTAGACTATTCTTTTTCTACCCTTGCATTATTTTTTTATGTTTCATATTAATCCTTTCTTCTTAGCATAACGGAATTTAATTCCTTTAGGCAGTGTTGTAAATAGTTTACATTGTCATCTTAGTTCTCATATTTATAAAACTAATATATTCTAATATGATAATTGATTATTCCACCAACACCACTATCTCATTAATTTTGTTTTAAAAAATTGAAATACTAACATTTGACCTCTCACTCTATCACCATTGTCATTTATCCCACTATCTCTTAAACCATTAACTAATGGGAGTTAATATATTATATTACCATGAACGTGCATGTGTTATCACATGTCTTCCAAGAACTCCGCCTATGTTTTATAGTCGGTCTCAAGCCCGGATAAAGAAGGAGGGTTGTGTTAGGCCCCGACAGCTAGCGTAAAACCCTGTCAAATCTTATGAATATAGATCAACGAATAAAACGTATGATCCATGTATCCGACCCCACCTAGTGGGATAAGGCTTTGTTGTTGTTGTTGTTGAACGTGCATGTGTTAATACAAAATTATAAATATATGAGACCCTATAAAATACATTGAATCTTAAATAATTGGCTGAGTTAATGAAATCAACACAAGTAATTAAGATTTTACTACAATAAATATGAATTTGATTCTTTTTTTATCCTTAGCCAGCTTTGACCTAATAGAAATCACATTTGTTATTCGAATTTGCTTTAACACATGCGTCGACTAAATCTTGACATCTTCTTATATCTTATCTTATAGATTTCATTCTACGTTTTTCTTTTTCTCCTTTTTGAGTTATTGTAATCTTTTTCTTGGACTTCATGCATTTTAATAATTTAATTATATTAATACCTTTTAGTTAATAATGACAAGTCACAATTATTCTTTATTTTAGAAAGTCACATATCAGATATCTATGAAACTTCATTAATTATTTTTGTTTAAAACGAAGAGTCATTTTTTAAATTTGAAAGATCACATATGATATTTAATTATTATTTAAAATTAGTATATTATTATTTTTCCTTTCCATTATTTATTTTATTTTTCTGCTTTTTAAAATTATTATAATATTTTTTTTTGACTTCATGCATAAATTACTTAATGAGAAATTATGATAAGTTAAATATATTAATTACTTTTATCTCTCTCTCTCACATGCGCGCGTGTCACGGGGCGTTTCCTGTGACATGAAGCGTGAAGCCTCGCGGCACCAGTGCCGCTCAACTTATAGCCCTCGGTCGCTCAACGTCGAAAACATGGAACACATGCAGCCGCCCCGCACTGCGTAATATTGCGGAGTATCAAGTTATCCGCCCTTAGGGCATTTATCTTGTAAGGCCGTCCTTATGAATGGCCAAGTAGGTGACATTCCCGTAAGGTACGTCTTTTGCATCTTCAATATGTAACAAGACTCTTATACTTACGGTACACTGGGAGGAGTTCACTAGTGCCTTCCGAGGCCCAATTGTATGTTATGTTTCATCATATTTAATACAAGTAAGCTTTCCTTTAATTCTAGTGTCATGGCCTTGAGCGTGGGGTGACAACCCACATCGGTGTCGCTTCGTGGCGTCCCGTGGTTCCTTCGTCGCCCCTTTGGATTTTAAGCGCCCAAGCGCCTACATTAGTGCCGCAACGCGCTAATGCCACTGTCTCGTGACGAGTAGTCCAACACTCTAGTCATGTCCGTGTTTGAATGCCTATAAGAGCGACTCTCGGCAAAGTCGTCTCGACCATAAAACTTTCGCTGCAAACTCAAAACAGGCTTGGCTAGGTGTCCATCCGCCTAGTCGTCGCACGTGATCTAGTGTCCGAGAATAACCTCGTGACAAGTGGTATCAGAGCAGTTCTTCCTGCTCGGATTACCCAGCGACGATGACTCGCTTGTGTCGTCGCAACGTGCCCTGGCGGAGGAAATGTGCTTCCGCTCAAATATTCATCACGCCCAGGCGCACTTGTACCATGGTCTTTGATCGTGGACGCCAACGAGGAATGCATGGAAAGCTTCCTCGCCGCACGCCCAGTCGTGCCCCGCAGCATGTTTCTCATACACCCGTGTCGTGTCAAGGAACGTCCGTCATGCATCATGATGGCGGATTGATCGCCCCGCCTAACCGGGACGATCATGCGTCGCTCACTCGAGCAGATCAACCACCCCAAGTATACAGTCGGGAATCCTGAAGTGTCGCGTTGCGTCAAAGAGTGGCCATATGCTCCGCATGATGATCTTGCGCTGCTCATATCATGAGATCGCTTACACAAGCGTCGTGTAACTCGGAGGACCCGTGTCACATTCAGGGACTGTCGGTCATGCACTATCATGACGACCTGGCGCTGCTCGGTATTTCGTGACGTCGCATCGCATGCCCAGTCATGCAACGTGAAGTGCACAACCGCTTCACGGGAGAAGTTGACTTAAAGACAAATATCAAGGTTCATGGTCCATTTTCGGTCAAAGAATATCATCCCTTCGGCCAAGGAGCATCAATCACAAGCATCTTGTCGTGCCGCAGCATCGCCTGCCATGCCACGATGACTTTCAGGAATGGAGCAAAGCGTTGATTACTTGCAAACACTCGCGAACGAGCTGCCAGCCTTGCCTGCCTCGTCAAGTGTCGCCCCGCAAGCGGCGTGATGCCATCCATCGAGGAGTGGGACGAACCTGATACATGCCAACGCAAATCGACGCCTCAACTCAGCGACCAATTTGGCAAATGGTCTGAGCGTCGAGCATCGGCGAACCTTGGCATGCTATTGTCAAGCGTTCTGTCGCCAACCGAAGGAAGGAGTGCCCTTTCCTTTCGGACATCGCCTCGAGTAATCGAAGCGGCCTCCAAAGATCGCAATGCAAAAGTTTTGAAGGACACATTGGCGATGTCATCCCTTCGAATGGAGATGGAGGTAATGTTGGGAGCTCATGCCACGAGTTCACCAACCGCAGTCCGCTTATCTAAGCGGAGCGTCTTCACAAGCATCCGCCTGGATTAGTGAAGGCCCGGAATGGCTACTCTTTCGCAAGGGTCAAGCCGCCCGGTGGACGAGTATGTCAAAGGTGTATGATCTAGAATGACAAGCACAGTGGCATTACTTTGTCCAAGGTGCGGACGGACGAGCATCTAAGGTGCATCCTCTTCGTGAACGAGCACAACGATCTCGCCCCGTCCATACTCAAAGGGATTGCCAAAGCTTCAAAGGAGGTCCCAGGATCGGAAGAAGGCATATCCCAAGAACCCTGCAAGATGTGGCAAACTCAGGATGACATTGCTATCGCGACAATGTAGAATGTGGCAAACATGCATCCCAGACATGGGACAGAAGAAGTGGCAGTTCATCAATTATGCAAGCCCTGACAAGTTGGGACTGGAGGTCAAGATCGCATTGTTCAGCATCGGCCAGATGGGCATGTTGAAGGAGGAAGTGAAAGAAATCACCGAGCTCCGCCTACAGTGTTCCCAGGAGGATGAAGACCCAGTGTTGGTGCTCTTCAAGCAGAGGGGTTAGAAGCTTTGGACAAGGAAGGAGTTGGAACGACCGGATCGTCCAACCTCCGCTCATTAGTCGATGCTGCCAAGTCAATCAGGACAAGTGCCATGCCACCAAAGCCCTTGGGCAAGGGCAATGGTGGGGGAGAGAAGTTCAAGTCGCAAGGAGGAAGCTACTTATGCCGAAGATAAAGATCGCCCATCGAAGCAGGAGAAGCAAGTCGAACCACAGGCACATGTGGGGAGACCCTCATCGTCGCTCACTATAGCGACTGTGAGTGGACAAGGTGCGGAATGTTATACCAAAGAACCTTGCTCCACCTCAAACCGTCGAGATATCTATTGTCCACCAAGGGGAAGGTGGAGATGTTCTCAAGGCTCGGCGGACGAAGGACTCAACGTTGCAGCCATCTGCAACTTGGGGACAGCGAGTTGAACCACAAGGAAACGTGGGGAGACTCTCGTCGCCCACTATGGCGACTTGGATGGATAAGGCATGGATTGTCAGATCAAAGAACCTTGTCCCGCCTCAAGACTGCCGAAACATCAGGTGATCACCAAGGAGGAGGTGGTTCTGCGCTTTTCGTTCGGCAGAGGTATGGAAGACTCTACGTTGCAATCATTTGCAACATAGAGACGTTGAGTTAAGCCCACAAAGAGACATGAAGCGTCCCAAAGTATCCGTGGGAAGACTCTCGTCGCTCATCATAGCGACCCTAGGCACTCGAAGCAGACAAGCTACAAGCATCGACATCGGAGAGCTTGTGCTATTTCAAGCCGTCGAAATTCAAGAATGATCATCGAGGGTGAGATGGTCCCGTACTTTGCGTTCGACGGAAGGGAGACCTTATGCTGCGGCCATCCGCAACATGAAGGCATCGAGTCAAGTCATGCAGGTCGAATGGCGAGACTCTTCATCGTGTTCTACACGACCATGAGACAACTCTTCTCCGCGCTATTCCTGAAGGCATACAAGAGTTGTTTCACCCCCAAAGAAGCCAAGCCACACAAGTTGACGCTGCGCAAGTCGAAGAGAAGTGAAGCCAACAGAGACTTGATGGACGGGTAGTTGCTTGATGAAGTCAGACCGCACATGGCGGACTCCACTGGCGCTGCACAAGTGATGACCCTGGATTGGACGAAGGATCAGCGAGCGAAGCAGGCCTGAGGGAGGAGTCCTCAGCGAGACCCCAATGAGCGGGCATTCCTGGCGTTGCGTGATGCTGGTAAAGTTGAAGTCAAGGCAAAGAAGGCAGAATTGAACGAGACAAGTGAAGTCAAGACTCAAGACGAAGGCCCCGAGGAAGCCCGGACAACGGCGTCGGGGGCGTCGCCGACTTTGGTGGGGGAGAATGTCACGGGGCGTTTCCTGTGACACGAAGCGTGAAGCCTCGCGGCACCAGTGCCGCTCAACTTATAGCCCTCGGCCGCTCAGCGCCGAAAACATGGAACACATGCAGCCGCCTCGCACTGCGTAATATTGCGGAGTATCAAGTTATCCGTCCTTAGGGCATTTATCTTGTAAGACCGTCCTTATGAATGGCCAAGTAGGTGACATTCCCGTAGGGTACGTCTTTTGCATCTTCAATATGTAACAAGACTCCTATACCTACGGTACACTGGGAAGGAGTTCACTAGTGCTTTCCGAGGCCCAATTGTATGTTATGTTTTATCATATTTAATACAAGTAAGCTTTCCTTTAATTCTAGTGTCATGGCCTTGAGCGTGGGGTGGCAACCCACATCGGTGTCCCTTCGTCATCCCTTTGGACTTTAAGCGCCCAAGCGCCTACATTAGTGCCGCAATGCGCTAATGCCACGGTCTCGTGACGAGTAGTCCAACACTCTAGTCATGTCCGTATTTGAATGCCTATAAGAGCGACTCTCGGCAAAGTCGTCTCGACCATAAAACTTCCGCTGCAAACTCAAACAGGCTTGGCTAGGTGCCCATCCGCCTAGTCGCCGCACGTGGTCTAGTGTCCGAGAATGACCCCGTGACACGCGCACACATATATATATTATTCCATATTTAAGTCACATCTATCCTTTCTCAATTCTTCATTTCTTTTTGAATAATTCGGCATATAAAAACAAAAATTATAAGATAACTTTTATAAAATGTTTACAAATTGTTTGAAATTGCGCGAAGCGCGAGGATGTTCCCTAGTTTCAAGTTAATAGCACGAAGTAATTATTAGTCGTCTAAAAATTTAAAGAGCATTAACTTAGTCATGTCTGCTTTAAGTGAAAGCAAATATGATAATTCATTAGACTTGGACTTGAATATCTATCACTTAAAGAATTTAATGAGCGTCCACCAATATCTACTACTTAAAGGATTTAATGGGTATCCACCATGGATGCCCCACTCTATTTTTAGATCCGTTAGATAGCGGATCAACGAATCCAACACGTGCAGCGTTCCTTGTGTGGTCCAAGGCGCGGTTCAACAGCAAGCGAGTGCAGTTCAGCGGTCCAACATTTGACGTGTTTCATTCATTCAACGTTCACCGTACTCCTCATGTGCTCTCGCCGTGTTTGCCCTTGACCTTGCCCGTTCGTGCCATCTTCGACATAGCACTTCTCGCGTGCTCTCGTCGTGCTCGCCCTCGACCTTGACAATGGTGGAGTCATCGATCCTCCATCTAATGGGGCATCCCATTAAATCCTTAAATACTTTGTTTTCTCATTCTCAATTTTATCTTTAATAATATGAATCCACTTTTATCCTGGGGAATTATAATCTCATATTATCCTTCATTCAATTTTCTTCCAGTAAGATGGGAGAACTCTTATAACCTTGCTCTATATTGTATAACTATCATATTGTTCAATTAAATTAATATTATATGATCATGCATATTGCATCATTAAAATATCATCAAAGACTAATCTAACAAGCTAAAGTACTATGCAAGGGCAAACAAAAGGATGTCCAGAAAGTAAATAAAAGAGTTTGAATGTGCTCAGCAAATGGTATGACAATCATGATCATGACCAATTAGATAATGCAGACATAAATGAAATTATATAGTTTTCTAGTCAATAAAAAATTCCAATGCAAAGTGAGGTGCTATATATAGGGAAAGAGGCAACAACACAAGATAGGGGGCTAGAAAGCAGCAACACAGGGGGCTTTCTTCAACATCACGAGGCACATGCTTTCTTTGTGCTAGGCATAAGAAAGAAGCAGCAACACTGGGGGCTGAGTTCCCGATCTATTTTTTTTATCAAGATCTGCCCTAAGTTCCTTTTCAATGAACCGATAATTCCACCTAAACGGCTCACGTAGGGGCTGAACCAATGCATTGAATCATGCCTTTTGAAATCATTAAATCACGCCCACACATCCAGATCAGATGACTACGATGTTGGGATTGCAGGGTGCATACACACACAAATATATGCACTCTAATATACCTCGTTATATATATATATATATATATGTTGCGAATAGAACACCGATGATCGATGAATAATCAAAACAACGAAAGAAAGAGAAGATGAACACACAGATTCAACGTGATAAAACTCTTTTGATCAATGTGAACAAGAGAGAAACATCCACGGGCAAAGAAGGCCGCCGCCAGAAATTTTCACTATGAGCAAAAAAAGAGTGTACATCATATAAAACCCTAACCCTCATATATAAATGTGCATACCGCGGGGGGCTTCACCCCCCGCACCCCCACGAGAATCAGTGGCGGGCTACGGGCTTGGGCCTAACGGCCCAAGCCCTTCGCTTCCGCCACAGATTCTCATTTTTCCTCCTTTTTCATTTTTTTTCTTTCATAATTTTGGGTACATGGTACATAATTCAAGGCACACCAACAAATCTCCACCTTGACTTTAATTTCACAAAACTTTAAAAAAAATGCTCAACATGCTCTCCTTGCCGAATGGCCCACGAGGGCCTAGCTTGATCTTTGCGTAACGCCCGCCAAGTCTGAACAATAGTCAAACTTGGCAACAGGTAAGCTCTTTGTCATCATATTTGCTGGATTGTCATGTGTGCTAATCTTCTGAACTTGAACATCTTACTTTTCCACAATATCTCGAACAAAATGATATCTCACATCTATATGCTTTGTTCTTTCATGATGCATTTGATCTTTTGTAAGATGTATTGCACTCTGACTATCACAATATATGACAGTAGCTTCCTCTTTCATAGTGAGCTCTCCAACTAATCCTCTCAACCAGATAGCTTCTTTCACAGCTTCAGTGATAACCATGTATTCAACTTCAGTAGTGGATAATGCTACTGTATCCTGCAAAATAGCTTTCCAAACACAATCAGTAATAGTAAATACATAACCAGTTAGGGACCTTCTTCTATCAAGATCTCCTGCAAAATCTGAATCAACATAGCCAACCAGTCCAGCTGAATTTCTATCAAATTTCAAGCATACATCAGAAGTACCTCTTAAATATCTCAGTATCCATTTAACATCTTCCCAGTGCTTCTTTCTTGGATTAGACATATATCTAGTAACAACACTGACAGCATGAGATATATCTGGACGAGTGCAAATCATTGCATACATAATGCTACCAACTGCACTACAGTAAGGAACTTTTGACATATACCTTTTGTCTTCATCAGTTTGAGGTGAACATGAAGCTGAGAGTTTAAAGTGTGCTGCAATCGGTGTACTGACAGTCTTAGAATTCTGCATTCCAAAACGCTCCAAGACTTTTTCAATATATTTCTGCTGAGACAGAAATAGTCTTTCTGAACTTCTATCTTTAGAAATTTTCATTCTCAAAATCTTCTTTGCTGCTCCAAGATCCTTCATCTCAAATTCAGACTTAACTTATTTTTCAAAATATTAATTTCAGATATATCTTTCGCTGCAATTAACATATCATCAACATAGAGCAACAAATAGATGAATGAACCATCGACAAGTTGATTCAAATAAACACAACTATCATATTTGCTTCTAGCAAAACCAATACTCAACATGAATGAATCAAACCTTTTATACCACTGCCGAGGGGATTGTTTAAGTCCATACAAGGACTTCTTCAGATGACAAACTTGATCTTCTCTACCTTCAACATGAAAACCCTCTGGCTGCTCCATATATATATCTTCTTCTAGATCGCCATGTAAGAATGCAGTCTTAACATCTAATTGCTCAAGTTCAAGATTTTGCAAAGCAACAATAGCAAGCAAAGTACGAATAGAAGTATGTTTCACAATTGGAGAGAACACATCATGAAAATCAACACCCTCCACTTGACTGTACCCTTTTGCCACCAATCTTGTTTTGTACTTTGTCTCTTCATTATTGATTCCTTCTTTCTTCTTGAACACCCATTTACAGCCAACAATCTTCTTATTCACGGGTTGTTTTACAAGATCCCAAGTGCCATTCTTCTCTAGAGATTTCATCTCCTCTTGCATTGCTATTAACCACTTATTACAATCAGGACTTCGAATAACTTCAAAATAGGAGGAAGGATCAGGTAACTCAATATCTTCAGCAACACTTAATGCATAAGCGACCAGTTCTTCAAATCCGAGCCTTTGAGGTGTTTTTATTTCTCTCCTCGGTCTATCATGAGCTAACATGTATTGCTGCTGAACTTGAAGTGATGTATGAACTTCAGGAGCATCAGGAGTATCATTTTTTTCATCAGAAGAACTTGACAGTTCTAACTCCACCTTCTCCAAAGTTTTCTACTTTTCTGTATCACCAATAATAGACAAATCTTTTCTCGAGTAAAACATCACAGATTCATCAAAAGTAACATCTCTAATGATAATAAATTTCTTGATTTCAGGACACCATAATCTATAACCTTTAACACCAGATTTATAACCAAGAAATATGCACTTCCTAGCTCTAGGTTCAAGCTTTCCATCATTAACATGTGCATATGCAGGACAATCGAAAACTCTTAAATGTGAGTAATTATGAGAATTACCTGACCACACTTTTTCATGAATTTTTAAGTCTAAGGATCGGTGAGGAGACCGATTCACTAAGTGACATGCCAGGTTAACAGCCTCTGCCCAAAACTCCTTGCCAAGTCCTGCATTTGACAGCATACATCGTGCTCTTTCTAGTAGAGTTCTGTTCATTCTTTCTGCGACGTCATTCTACTGTGAAGTTCTCATAACTGTGTGATGCCTTGTAATACCTTCTTTGTCACAGAATTCATTGAACTTAGAATTACAGAATTCTAGTCCATTATCAGTCCTCAGTCTCTTCACAACTTTTCCAGATTGCTTCTCTAGCAAAGTCTTCCATGACTTGAATGTTTCGAATACATCATCTTTATGCTTTAGAAAATAGACCCAAACTTTTCTTCAGAAATCATCAATAAATGTTAGCAAATACCTATTTCCTCCTTTCGAAGGAACTTGAGAAGGATCCCATAAATTTGAATGGATGTAATCAAGAGTTCCCTTCGTCTTATGAATGGCTGAGCCGAAACTAACTCTCTTCTGCTTTTCGAAGATACAATGCTCACACAGCTCTAACTTTCCAACTTTTGCACCAGGAAGAAGACCTCTGTTACTGAGAACTTGCATGCCCTTCTCACTCATATGACCCAAACGCATGTGCCATAACTTTGTGCAATCTTCCTCTGAGGTAGATGAGACTGATGCTGAACCTATCACCGTCGAACCTTGGAAAACATACAAACTACCGATTTTGAGGCCTTTCATCAACACAAGAGCACCACGGGAAATTTTCATTCCATTAGACTCAATAACAACTTTGCAACCATTTGAATCTAAGACACCGAGAGAGATAAGATTCTTCTTCAGATCAAGAACATGTCTGACTTCTGATAATGTCCTAATAATCCCATCATGCATCTTAATATGGATGGACCCAATACCAACAGACTTACAGGTAGCATTGTTGCTCATAAGAACGACTCCACCTTCAACAGATTTGTACGTGGAGAACCAATCTCGATTGGGACACATATGGTATGAGCATCCAGAATCGAGAATCCATTCACTTGATGATCTAGATTTGTTTGATGCCGTTACCAACAGAACATCTTCATTATCACTTTCTGCTACACCGGCATCTGCAACTTCAGCCTTTTGATTTCCCTTCTCGTTGCCATCGTTAATCCTTGTATTCTTATTCTGTAATTTGTAGCACTCTGCTTTGATATGACCCTTCTTCTTGTAATAATTGCAGACTTTATCTCTGTTCTTCGACTTGGATCTGGATCTATCTTGATTTTGATTTCTCGTCTAATGTCTGCCTCTTGCGATCAGACCTGATGCTTGATCATCAGATTTGCTGCTTGATCCCAATTCATTATCCAACTTTTCTTTGCTCAGCAGTCTGCCCTTAACATCTTCAAACGTGAGTTTGTCCCTACCGTAGATCATCATCTCCTTAAAAGTTTTATATGAAGATGGCAGAGAACAAAGAAGTAATAGGGCCTGATCTTCATCATCAACCTTTGCATCTACGTTCTTCAAATCATTGATTAGGCAATGAACTCACTGATATGTGATTTGATCGACGTACCTTCGGCCATACGAAAGGTGTACAGCCGCTGCTTCAACACAAGTCGATTCGCTAGGGTTTTCGTCAGATACAAAGTTTCCAACTTCGTCCAAAGATCGGTCGTCTTCTCTGCGAAAACTTCCTGAAGAACATCGTTCGTCAGGCACAACTGAATCGCAGACATGGCCTTCTCGTCAAGATCCTCCCAGGCGGACGCCTCCATGGCGTTAGGCATTTGACCCGACAGCGCCTTCTTCAACCCATTCTGAACCAGGATGGCATGCATTCGAATCTGCCACAAACTGAAATTTGTGTTCCCGTCGAACTTCTCGATGTCGAACTTCGTTGTAGTCATCTTCGCGGAAAGAAACTCGGCTCTGATACCAATTTGTTGCGAATAGAACACCGATGATCGATGAATAATCAAAACAACGAAAGAAAGAGAAGGTGAACACAGAGATTTAACGTGGTAAAACTCTCTTGATCAATGTGAACAAGAGAGAAACATCCACGGACAAAGAAGGCCGCCGTTAGAAATTTTCACTATGAGCAAAAAAAAAGTGTACATCATATAAAATCCTAACCCTCATATATAAAGGTGCATACCGCGGGGGCTTCGCCCCCCGCACCCTCCACGAGAATCAGTGGCGGGCTACGGGCTTGAGCCTAACGGCCCAAGCCCTTCGCTTCCGCCACAGATGCTCAAGCCCGTAGCCCGCCACTGATTCTCATTTTCCCTCATTTTTCATTTTTTTTCTTTCATAATTTTGGGTACAAGGTACATATTTCAAGACACACCAACATATAATGGGGCTCCTACCTACGTTGGGTGCCGTACAAATCGAACGACATCCATAGGAACACGCCAAACTGGACAAACACAGAACCGATATAGAGATCGAATGGGGTGTCCAAACCTGATCGTCATCGGTGCAAGCAACAACAACGATGTTCGATAGTGGGCAATGATAGGGATAGCATTAATGAGCAGAGCAACGATAACGGTGATGAGAGCATACAACGATGACCCTTTGTGAACAGTAGCGAGGTCCGACCACAATAGCAGCAACGAGCAATGGCAGTGGCACGGGGCAACGAGTAATGGCGACGACAACTGGTGATCCATCCATGTCGAAGGGCATATCAATGGACAGGACGAGAAGAGGAAAAAGGGAAGATGATGGGAAGGCGACATGCGGAACCATATCGAAATGTAGATATGAGGAGGAGGGGGGAGATCGGAGGACGTGAAAGAGGGACGCAAACAACACTGGATCAGAAAGTAGATTGGAGGAGGGGGAGATCCGAGGATGGAGAGGATGTGGAAGAAAGACACTAATGATGCCAGTTCAAAAGGCAAATCATTGAAGGAGGAGAGAGAGAAAGAGGGGGGGGGGGGGGGGGGGCAGGAGGGCCGACTGAGAGACGAACTATGAACCTCAGTTACTTTCCCAGCCGTCCGATCTAACCGGATGGTTGGGGCACTAGATAGGAGGCTTCTACTTGTTTGAATAGGTAGAAACACATTAAATCTTATAATATATACATATATATATATATATATATTCTCTAAGGGTCATTTGATTACAAAATAACTATGTGAATGCCCTTCGAAATTAGAATATCTTGGTTAAATATTAAAAATTTTGAAACCACCTAAAGAAAATGTAAAACCATCGTATTTATCCCTAAAAGAGAATATAGATATTCTTCAAATATAAGAATATTTATATTCTCGTGCTTTTCAACTTTTTCAATTATATTTTAATCATATATTATTATATTAATATATTATTTTTATTATTATAATATTGATCATCAACTCTTTATAATAAAATTTTTTATTAGAAAATATTATATTTTTAAAATATATTCTCATCCAACGAAATAGTAGGTAAAATAAGAATAAATTTAATTTTTTAAATATGGTATTACATTATTTTATTCTTATTACTTTTATTCCGTAAACAAACCGCACCTACAGAGCCAGTGCACTTTTTTCTACCTCCTGGAGTCCCATGCTTCGTTAGCATCCGAATTATTTTTATTTTCGAATTAATATGAAAGGAGAGGGAAATAAATAAAAGCACCGAAGAAAAACACTATTAGGACGTGGCGGATGGCCTTCATTTCCTCAAGGCTCTAATCACCTTATCTTCTTGCTCTCACTCCCTCTGCTCTCTCATCGAGCGCCAGCACTTCACGCCTGAAGCCTCGCCCAACGGCGGCAACGGCAACGGCAACCTCTGCCTTCCTATCCACAGGGTGCGCTACCAACATCTCCTCCTCTATGTCCCCTTCATCCTCCTCATCTGCTGTGGCCTGTGTGATCCCGAGGACCCTTTTCCTTGGCTCCTCCAAGTCCTCCATGACCGCTGCGAGCCATTCGGTTGGATCCCTTTTCATCCGGACGACGAAGCGCCCCCTTCAGGTCGTACATTGCCAGCAGCAGCAGGAGCAGCTCCCGGTCATCCCTAGAGAGCAGCGGTGGATGTACGAAGAATCCGAGATAAACGGACCGGTACGACCTTCTCGTTTGAATAGTTTGTATAATTCTTTATATGTTTGTTTGAGTGTTCTTATTCCTTTGTTTTTTTTTTTTTTTGCTTGTGTCTCTCCTTATGATAATAGAAACTTAAGAATTTTGTGGTATTAACTCGGTTTTTTCCCTGATACTGATCAGGTGTTGGTAAGCGATTTTTGGGGTTTAAATACTAAAGATAATTGTGCAATTTCGATTTTTTATTCTATAGATGACATGCCTTGGATTGTAGTAAAAAACTCAAATTCTATTTGAAAAATGCGCAGCTTTGCTGATACTTATCTTGAATGTAGCAATAAGGTTTCAAACTGGGACATTGAATTCGATAAGGATAACACTGTCTTAAGTCTGTTCTGAGGAGGTCTTTGATATGATGGAAAAATAGGCGATCTGAGGAATGGAATTGTATAGAGATTAACACCATTTGCTGTTAAAGAAATATCCATACATAAACATGTGTGTGAACTTTGAAAAGGTAGTAATAGAAAGACTGTCTTGGAACTCTATATCTTGAGATGTGCAATGCAGCGTTCAGAATCAGCAAATATGAAGATGCCTCAAATTAAGATTTCTTCTAGTCCATAGTTCAAAAGGAGTTTGAACTGCCTTACTACATTTCCAAGTGCATACATCCACAATGATTTGGATAATGAGGAATTACTCATCATACTCTTAATCGTATCCATTAATGTTCTATTACGCCTTTCAACAACATTGAGCTGAACCTGGATAATATATTGTACACATATGCCATGTTTTTCAAGGAACTTTGCTGATGCATCAAGACATTGTCCAGGTTCATTATATTTTCCATAGTATTCACCACCTTTGCAGATCTTATGATTTTTACCTTTTTATCTAATTATATTTCAACTTACCTTACATTTATGTTGCATAGGTACGAGTACGAGTACGACCATTTTTAAAACACTAGGGTACATGTACGAAAATATATATTAATTATAAATAATATAAATACTTATATGATAGGTTGATATTTCATAAGATAAAATATTATAATAAGTAGCAAAATTGTCACAACATAATTTTAAAAGTTCTAAAATTCTAGTTTCTCAAAATGATCGTCATACAAGTCATACAATAATTTTAAACTTTAGTAATGTCAATCTCACTAGTCTCTTCCCCATCATCAATTAAAAGTACAGCGTCCAAGTTAAGTTCATCAAGAGAAAGATTGGCAACTTTAAGAAGTTCAACACCATCTGATAAGTCCCATTGCACTCCACCAATATCCCACATCTTTGTCTCTCCTTCAGTATAATTTTTTCTCTTTCGTGAAAGGAAACGAAGATTTGTGTGTACAAAAACTAAATCCTCACTTCTTTTTTGTTTGAGTTTATTTTTTTATAAGAATCTATAAAAGAATATGTACTCCAATTCCTTTCGCAACAAGAAGAGGATGGTTGTGAAAGTAGCTTCAAGCCATGGCTTGTAGTTTATGAATTGGGGATCCACACGTAACCCACCATTCTTTTGGTGTCAAATGCCACCTATCTTGTAAAGAATCAAATTGGCTAAGTTCTTCTTCTGCACTTGAGAATTTCACAAATTCTCTAGTCACTTTCAACCTTTCACTTGGATCTTGAAAATAACTTCTTATGCACTTGTTTCTTCCTTTACAAAGCTCATTATCCTTATGGGGAGAAATTCGATTAGGAGATTTATCGAGCCATTGTTTTGTATAAAACCTATCACCCAAATTAAAATGTTACAATCTAGTAAACATTTAAAAGATAAATTCATTTAAAAGAAATAAAACTAAAAATTAATCAAACTTTACCTTGGATTAAGTGAATGAGCCAAATAATGAAGTGATGTGTAACCCTTAGCCCATCTTTCAACTAAGATGTCAAACACCACATCAGAAAAGGCAGGTTCCTTGCATTCATGTTGATATATAGTTAATTTCATTTGTTCAAACATAGAATTCCACTTTGCACGAACCAAATGAAGGTTTGATTTATCGGTATCACAAGAGCGCATGTCATAAATTGGTTTGGTAAATATTAGAATATAATCAACATTGTCCCACCAAATATCATTTAAGATGATTTCTTTTATAGTAGCGGTCTTTTCAACATCATCTCTGTAGTCAGACCAATCCTCACTAATAAACATACATTGAAGGCCATGTTGAATTGCTTTAATTCGTTTTAACATTACAATATTAGATGCAAATATAGTCTCAACCACAACAAGAAATTTCAAATGCACAAACTTATTGTACACAACTAATCTCATAGAATGATTCATTATGAAATTTCTAATAGAATGTGTAATATCAACAACTTCAATAATCCAATGACACTATGCATAAACCTGCTCATTGCTTGGAGTATTTTTTGGTACACAAATATTTTTCAAGGCAAGATTCAAACTATGCACTGCATAGAGTGTTCAAAAAATATGAGGATGAACTGATTCAATAATTGATCTAGCAGCTTTACAAATAGGTGCAGTACATTATCAATAATGACTTGAACAATATTTTGTGATCCAATCTCATCAATGATTTTCAAAATTTCATTTGTAATGAAGTGCTTGTCTTTGTACTCACCTGAACAATCAATAGACTTTAGGAACATAGGATTTGAATCCAAGATAATCATGAAATTAATCAATGGTCTTCTTTGAGCATCAGTCCAACCATCAATCACTAAGCTCACACCTTTCTTTGTCCAAGTATCTTTAAGAGGCTGAAGCAATCTCATTATGCTAGCTTTCTCCCTTTGCAATAATGTTATCCTCTTGGAGGAGTAAAACCTGAGATCGAAGAGTTTGCTGCATATGAAAATAAGCTAATATAATATGAATTTCTTACAATATTAAAAGACAAATCAACAGAATAAAACATCCTTATTATTTCAGATGTCAAATGATCTCTTGCTTCATTATTGAATGCTTGTCCTAATAGTCCTTCAATACCTCGTCTTCTTTTACTTCCATCTAAGTACATATCAGCTCTAGGAGGATCAACACTTGTACTTCCACTAGGCAAAAGGAACCTGAACTGACTTTGCTTTATCCTCTGCCTTTTTATTTATTTTTTTCATCTCTTCAACTTTTTTATCTTATAATCTTGTAACATAAGCCCAAAGGGGACACTTATTTTCTATAATTCCTAAGGCAAAATTAGTTGTCAAAGAAGTTGAAATAGTAGCATTCATATTACCGGACGCATTAGAAAATCTTGCACTAGAAGTGGAATGTCCTGACATAATGATGAAATATAATTATGTACCTTAATTTATATAAAATAGTAGCAATAATGTACCTTAATTAAATCACAAATAAACAATTTTTCGTGGACGAACAAATATAATATGATTTCTGACATCCATGGTATATTTACTCATCAATAATTAAATCGTCAATTAAAAAATAATATTTAATTGATAATACACTTTACTCATGGATGAACAATAATAGACATATTACAATCCATCATTCTTCATGCACATTGATCCAAGCTTTAAATGCATGTGCTGTGAACTCATCTATTTTTTAATTTATTTTACTGTTTCGTATTTTGCGTGCATTCACGACAGCACATAACATAAGAGAATTAAAATACAGAAAAAAGTGAAATACACTCTTTTGCCTTTTGTACAATATATCTGCTTGCATTCAAAGAGTAAAAGACAGAACACGCCTCTGTACTTGACAGCACATTGAATAAATGACTAAAGTCTAAATGACAAAACAAAAAGAGATTACAAAGACACGTTAATACATGCAGGACAAAGAAATAAAAGAGTAGAGGACATTCAAAAGAAGCTGATGGGACACGGCCGATAGAAAAATAGAAGACCCATACTGCCTAATACATAAAGTTTTTAAAAGCCCAAATCGTACCGGCGTCCGTACTCGAAACGTACCGACGGAGTACCCAAATTTTAAAAATTAATTATTTAAATATGGGTACATACCCACGTGTACCCAAACGTACCGGAGCCGTACTCGTATATTACACGTACTCGGTATGGGAACTTTTGGACAAATGAAGTACCCATGCATCATAATCTGACATATATCTCAAGAGCATTAACTGTTTGAGATTCATAACATGATAAATTATCAATATACGTAATAAATTACTTTTCTCCACCAAAAGAGTCAAGACTGAATATCAAAAGGTCCAATCAGTGTGTACAATTTCAAGTAGCTGAGTACTTTTTCTGGTGTCTTTCTTGTTATGTTTGGTTTGCTTACCCTTAGTGCATCCCACGCATAGGTCAAAATCATTAGAATTCATAATGGGAAGAATTTCATTCTTTACTAATCGTTGTAATCATTTTTTTGAAATATGTTCTAAGCTTTTTATGCCACAAATAAGCAGAATTTTCATTTTGAATACTACGCTTAGTTCCAACTTTATGACATGCAGCAAATAGAGATTCAACATAAACATTATCAAGTTTTAATTTCTATAAACCATTACTAAGAATACTCAAACCAACAAGAGAAGTATTCTGAAACAAACTAAAGCCTCACACATCCAAATTTGACATTATAACTGAAAACATCAAGTTTAAAGAAAAACCAAATTTTTAGAAACTAAAGGTACAATAGGTCTAAGTGATGACCAGTATACAAAATTAAACGATAAGTCCCTACCCATTCGATCAAGGCTTTCATTCGGTTTCCCATGAACAGGAAGTTCTCATTTGGATTTATGCTGCATCATATTGGATACATGAAAAGTAGCACTAGAATGAAGCCACCAAGTATTATTAGGAACTTCAATAAAATTTGATTTGAAACAAACAAAAATATTTTGTTTACCTTTCTTTTCAAATAAGCATTTTGTTTCAGGCAATCCTTCTAATAGTGTCCTTCCTTTTTACAGAAATGACAAGTTTCTGACTTTCATTCCTTTTGTTCAACCTGTAATGTCTTAGCAGGCATTTTCTTTTTCTGAAACTTGTTGACTTTTACCTTAAGTCATTTATTAGCTTGATGACCTATTAGGTTGATTGAATGAACTCCTTGTTTCTTTAATAACGTTTCCTCTTGAGTAACCATATTGGACAATTCATTGATATTCCATTTATCCTTGATATTATTATGATTAATTTGGAATGATCTATACTCAGGAGGTAATGAGTTAAGTACAAATTGCACCAAAAAGGAGTACTCAACAACCATGCCCAAAGTCTTGAATCTTGCTGCAATGTTAGTCATCTCGATGTTCTTGCATACTTCATGACCACGTAAACTTCATGGTCGTGAGTTCTGTCATTAAAGTACTAGCAAGTGACTTATCTGCAGAATGAAATCTTTCTTTCACAAACTTAGATATTCTTAGCACTTTCAGTTTGTGGAATAATAGACTTAATGTTGTTGGCAATAGTCATTCACATAAAAGTAAGGCTTAACCTGTTAGACTGTGTGCATGCTTTGTGATAAAATTTTTCATTCTCTACTTGAATATATATAGCATTGGGTGTGTCTTCTAAGAGGGCTAAGTCAAGATCCAATATACTTAAGTGGAAATTAACTTGTTCACGTCATTCAGAAAAGTTTAATTCATTGAACATGATAACATACGAAGCATGTGAATGAAGTGAAACAACTGCATGAAAAAATATAAGCAATAATCAAATAAAATACATAATTAGTTGGATACAAACTATTATAATATATCATATTTCTTTGGGTAGATATCATAATATACTATCCTTAAATAAATGTGATAATTTAATAAGATAATTAAATATTTTCGTCCAAACACATATGTTATCTTTGGATATACGTATGAATTTGAAAAAAAAATAATTTCACCTCCATTATGTTCACCACTTATAAGATAATAGATTTACCTTTGGGTAACTATCACCCTATAAATGTAAATATAATTTACTACATATATTATATAAATGATTTCATAAATTTCATATATAATTGCATGCTTGATATTTATCAACCTTTTAGTTTGACCACTTTGGTGGAGCAACAAACTATTTAACTCAAATTCATGTAAATTTACACATTTAATTTTGTAACATCCTAATTGAAAATCATTAATATATGATGCAAATGTATGAATTTAATGAACCATAAGTGGAATGTCATAAACAAATATATAGTTAATTCATCCACAAAACATAATAGCAATAACATAATGTTATTTATTTCATAACCTATATATATGATGTTTCGATCATGTTAATATGAAACATATATATTGTCTACAAAAGCATAACTTATCTAACATTTATGTTACATTATACAATATTAATTTTTAAATAACCATCATAAAATCCTCATGAATGTTACCAACAAGGGTTGGGGTGGAGTGGGTGTCACTCCTCAGGTTTCGAGTACGAGTTCCTGTGAATACAAAATTTTTTTTTTGAAAGCCTCACCTGTCATTTCTAGGCACACGACGCGGGGCGACATTACAGGATTAGTTGGATTCGATGGTGGGTCGGCTTCTAACTTGTGGACAGTGCGCATGACAATTAGAGCCGTGGGGGTTGAGCTGTCGGCTACGCTTCCCAGACACCGGAGGCTAGCTACAAAAAAAAGTCCTCATGAATGTTTTAATCCTACACGTTAAAACACAAAATTAACATTGTGACTACTAATTAAACTTGCAAATAAAAAGTAATCATAATGAAATTAAATGTTTATAATTAGGCTAAACATGCTTTAAGGAAGAATTAAATAATTTTAGTGACAACGTAGAGAACAAAACTTCATAAGATGGTGACACTTAATGTGAACTTTTATATTCATGCAATGCAAAATCATTTATTGTAATTATAAATTTAAGTGAAGAAATTATTTGCTCAAAATTCATGCTCTCATGCCACATGTAAGTTCTTTAACATATCTATAATACAATATAAAACATTAAGGAATTCAATCTAGATTAATCACATCAATCCAGAATCTTGAACAACTAAATCTTATGAATAATTATACCTGAAGCGAAAGATAACCCCAAAATATTTAATAAATTGATTTCTTTGTATTAACCCTTTTCTTTCTAACACAAGATATGATGAAGATTTTTTTCGTCTTTAGTGGGTATAGAGAGATGACCAATTTATAATACATTTGTTTTAATCTGGTACATCCATAAAATACCAAATCAGTGGTAAGATTAACCTTGCTATTAAGTTTGATAATGACATAACGTAATTCAATTCATAATGTAAAGAATTAAATTTCACGTTATGTGTTAATGCATTTAATTCTTAATAGTGTTAAGAATAAATTGACGTAGAATGGATTAAATTCATATTGTAGCATACTAATCAGGTCACACATTAGGATAGTAATTAAATATTCTAACACCTAAAACATTCCTCACCACCTCTCGGCTTGAAGAGGGAATCAAAGAAGCAGAGTACAATCTTTAAACCCAAATGCGAGTGGGAAATCACCATAGAGCAATAGCTTTTTGGCTCAGTAATGCACTTGGCAGCTCTTCTCTTGGATGAACATGGCCCTAGGTGATCCACATTTAGAAGAAAATGGCAGAAATAAAACCTCTCAGCCTCAAATTTTTTTTTTTTGAGAACTCATTGCTGCTCAGCCTTTCAGCTTCATTGTCGTTCAGCCATCACATTAAGCAGTCAAGAGAACTACTCGGAGAAATAGAGAGCTAATTTCAACGAGTCAAATGCATTGTTTAACTAAACCAGTTATGGAAATAGAAATAGCTACCGAATTTCATCGAAAACAACAACATAAATGTAAATGAAAATGTTGTCTCTTAACCGGTTACAAAGTTCAACCAAACAATACAAACAATGGATAATTGATGTTTAGATAATAAAATATAGCAGTAAATTCAGAGCTCTCTGGGATGAGCTGCTCCGTTGGCTCTTGGTTTCCTCACTGACTCCTCCCCTTCATCCCTTCCAGTGATGTTGATGGCTTCCCCCATGTGTGGCGTTTCTTCTTCAAATGACAGACTCCCCTTTCTCTCAAGGCGTTCTTGCTTTTATACTTTTTTTGGAGGATTGAACACCTGTCCATTTTCGTGCCTTTGTGGAAGCTTCATGTTGAGTGCCTTTGAGCTGTAATATGATAAACCAACTGTCATTTTTATTTCTTCTAGGCAAGCTGCTTGGGTGTGAGTGTGGCCTGCATAATGCGGATGTGAATTCCATATAGCAGTAACTTCTCCATATCTTGAAATAAATCACAAACACAAAATCCTTTGGTTTCAAAACTCCTTTTATGCATAGGAGAAGATAGTGTTGTCACATATCAAAAGTGTGAAAAGATGAATGTATAATAAGAATTATGTTCTAAAAGCATGTAAAATTATTCTTTGATGCTTTTCAAAAGGGTTCGTGATCTCCGCTACACCAACTGAGTGCTCCTCGTCCGTTGGCTAGGACGGATCATGGGACCGAGGACAGTTTATGGCATTCAGTGTTTATCACTTGCTATGGACATGATCTATCTTGGGAGACTCGCTTCATTCTTCCACGGAGGGCTTCCTCCTTCTGGCGGGGGTGGTAGCTTTGGCCCCATGGATCCGCCCACTCATGGTCCCCTCGCTTGGCTCCGGAGAGATCTTTTCATTCTGGCATTATGATTGGGTCACGCTGGGGGAGGCGTTCCCGAGACTGTGGGCCCTTGCTACCCACCCAGGGGCTCCGGTGGCTGAATACTGATCCGACGTAGGTGGTCTTGGCTCTAATCTTGGACTCCCTCCCCCTTTTGCATTTCCACTCTCAAATCATCATATTTCAAAGCTCATGTCACTCCATAAGAGGAATGCCCCTTCTGTCCGGACCCCTCCAGGTGGGACGAATGGACTTGGCTTTCTGAGTCCTCGGCTCGTAGCATCTACCTCCGCCTTCTTCCAGACGCCTCGATCTCTGTAGGGCTCAGGACTGATTGCAGACTCATCTGGCATTTTCGGATGTCGCTAAAAGTCAAGATTTTTACTTGGTCTAGACGTGGCAGACTCCTCACCAGGGTTTACAGGTCGAGATGGGCACCTCAAGCGACAATATCATGTGTCCTATGTGATGAGGCACTGTGTCTAGAGAGATTTGGAGATAGTCGGGCATGACGGACAGCTTCCCATCTACTCCGGAGAATTTTTGGCAGCCTCTTCGTGTTTTTGTCAGGCGGCATCAGGGTGGGCGCTTGGCTCTAGCGACCTTTCTGACCGGTTGCTAGGCCATATGGCTCTAACGTAACTAGATCATCTTTTGTGAGGAGTGATGCCAGGTTGAGAGCATTGTATATCATATCTCTTTTCTTCTTTAAGCGTGAGGTTTTGGTTAGGCGTTGTACATCTCTCATTTTTGTTGCTCTCTTTTTTAGAGCCCCTTTTTGTACGTGACATCCACTTCATAGTTATATATACATACTTGGATGATAACCACAACTTTGACGGTCTTCATTTTTTCTCCTAAAAAAAAGGCAGATAATTTTGCATATGAATCCATATGTCGCATGACGTTTGGAACAGAACTTGTTATCTTAGGCATCCTAAACTGGGAACCAAACTTGTTTCTCATCATATGTCTAATATGCAAGGCAATATTCTATTTAGTTTGTGATATAAGCGTGATTGTGAACACTTGCAAAGTTTGAAGCTATGATTTGATAAACGTTTTCTATAGCAGAAGGCATTTGATATCCTAGAAGTCGGAACAAAACTTGTTTCTCATCTTATGCCTTCTACGTGAGGCAATGTTCGATTTAATTAGTGATATAATCATGATTTGGATACTTGCAAAGTTTGAAGCTATTATTTGACACAAGTTTTTCTGTATCGCAGGACGTGTGGAACAAAACTTGGTATCCTAAGGCTGCAGATCATATCACAATAGAGAAAACATGGTATATAGTTGATGCAACTGACAAAATCCTGGGCAGGCTAGCATCAACAATTGCCATACACATCAGAGGAAAGAACCTTGCAACCTATACTCCCAGTGTGGACATGGGGGCATATGTCGTTGTGGTAAAAGTTCAATTTACTTCTCCATCTGAAGCCTTAATCATGCAATTTTCTAGTTTATTTGATCATCAATTAGAATAGAATACTGTGTTTTCATCTTTGCCTTTTATTTTAAGGTGACTTCCTAAAAAAGTGAGTTGTTTTGAATTTGGTAAGAATTGTTCATCAAAACCTCATATGCTTCCAATCACTTTATGACATGTATTTGCTACTCGTCCATAGTCAGGTTGATATTTTATATTCCTAATTTCATGCATTTTAAACTTTCAATATAGATTTTGTTTCCAGCTTACCCGTCTCCGATTAAGATTAAAAAAAAGATCGGTGCTGTTTCTTAGAACAATAGATTTTTTTCACAACCTGAGGGCCTAGAGTGCTAAGGGTTTGTCCCTCTCTTAATGGTGGCATCTCCAGGCTTTGTATTTTGTAGTTGATCTACTATCTCCCCTCTCCCTCACTTGGGGATCACCTCTCTTGCCAACTTCATCAACCAATCATTGGTATCTAGATCATGATTCTATTGCTCTGTTGGTGTTGTTTTCCATGATAGGATGACCTAAATGGTTTTGGCTTAAATGATCAAGTTTATCTCCATAACGATGCACATGAACTAAACTACACTAGATTACTAGCAAGCCAAGGTCGAGGGGTCAACAATCATGAAATTCGAAAGTGTCGGAACAAATGGATGAATCATTCTCATCTTTATACACTACAGTCCATTGTTCGAACTAAAGAAGCTATGGTCGCCCTAGTTATATGCTCGACAGTTGGGCTATCTGATTTACATCCCATACTGGCTTGCTTGATGCAGAGCAAGCCAATAAGTTTACTGATCAGGTTGGTGGGGCTTAGCAAGTCCCAGTCATTGTAGTCTTATTTTTGTCCCTACATAATAATGTCAGAGTTGAAATATTCTTCATAACCAAGTATATTCAGGTGATACTTCATGCATTGCTCACCAAGGCCCTTGATGCACGCATAGCTTACTTGGTTTTGTGCCTGCAAAAACAGGTGAATGCTGAAAAGGTTGCAGTTTCTGGTAAGAAGAGGACTCAAAAGCTCTACAGAAGGCATTCGGGGAGGCCAGGTGGTATGAAGGTGGAGACATTTGATCAGCTTCAACAGAGAATTCCTGAAAGAATTATTGAGCATGCTGTCCGTGGCATGCTTCCTAAAGGAAGAGTGAGTAAATGCTTCTAATAATTTCATTTGAACTAACCTAGCAATCATCAGAAACAAATAATTATCAATTCAAAAGTATGCCCAGTGGAACTGTCGTGTAGTAGGTCTACCTTTATAAGCGCACAAACGGTTAGAAGCTGGAAATAATTGTTGGTTTAGGCGCCTATATTTTTAGTTTTGTAGACGTTTACTCTGCTAGCTCTTTCCTAGGTTATAACGATCGAATTGAGTTTCTTGCCTCTTTTGCAGCTAGGAAGAAGGTTATTCACACACCTGAAAGTGTACGAAGGGCCAGACCATCCACATGAGGCACAGAACCCCGTCCCTCTTCCTATCAGGGACAAGAGAATCCAAGTAGAGAAGTAGAATCATTTTTAAACATCTGAAGAATTGGGTACTGGCTGTCCTTTTCTTTTTGTTTGCCCAGACTATGTATTTCAAGTTCAACTTTTTGTTTCCATATCAAGAGGTCTGCAATGAACTCCGTCCTTGCCAATTGTAAAATATAAAAAGTTTTGCCTCTTTTTAACCTTTTACTTTCATCTATTTTTATTATTTCCTGGAGTTCAGATTCTTCTACTGTGGGACATTGGTGAGGAAGGCTCTGAACCCTTTGGTCAGCAAAGTCGGAGCCATTTACTCCTTGGCGGATATGTATGTTAATATTTTTTAATCAGAAAAAAGAAGTGTTTTACTCTTTTAGGCCTTCATGCAGTCACTATTTATATTTATACAGATGGATTTAATGGGGTCCTCCCCTCATACGCGCCCGTCGGATGGGCATCCAGCCGCTCTCGTCGAGGCCGCCATCGCTCTCGCCGAGGCCGCCGCTCTCGTCGAGGCCTCTACCGCTCTCGCCGAGGCCGCCGTCGCTCTCGCCCCCGTCTGCCGCTCTCGTCGAGGCTGCCACAGCTCTCGCCCCCTCCGCCGCTCTCGTCCGCGCTCCGCCATCGCCTCGCCGCGCTCCGTGCCGGATCCTCGCATGCCGCCGCCGCCCCGACGCTGCCGGACCCTCGCATGCCACCACCGCATGCCGCCTGTCGTGTTCTTTTTTATATTTATTTTGGATGAATATTGTCAAAGTTTGTGATCGCATCATCGAGAATGGGAATGTAATCGATTGTTTGTGTCGATGTATGAAAAATGTAATTTGAGAATGTAATTGATTCATGTCAATGTATGAAAATGTAATTTGAGAATGTAATTGATTCATTGGAATGTGTATGAAATCGACATGTAATTGATTCATCGTCTGTCATATGTATCACATATTCGCGAAAGCTCATAACCCTCGGAACGGAACGGACGCTTGTATCACATATCTTTGGAACGACGTTTGTATTACATAACCCTCGGAACGGACGCTTGTATCACATATTCTCGGAATGACGACGTCGAGCTCATAACCTTCAGTACGTTTATATCACATTACAACATCAACACGAATCAATTACATTTATATCACATTACAACATTAACATGAATCAATTACATTTTCAAATGTAGAACACATTACAATGAAAATCACATTTTTCATAAATCAAACATCGGCATGAACACATTACAAACACATTCCAATGAATCAATTACATTCTCAAATTACATTTTTCATACATCGACATGAATCAGTTACATTATCAAATTACATTTTTCATACATCTGACACATAAACAATCAATTGCATTTTCATTCTCGACGAGGCTTCTCGGCGGCGTCGGTGCGGCGACGACATGCGAGGATACGGCACGGCGATGTCGGAGCGTGGTCGCAGCGGGACGAGGTCGGAGAGCAGCGGGCGGTGGCGGAGCGCGGCGGGGCGGTCGGAGCGCGGCGGGTCGGTGGCGGAGCGCGGCGGGTCAGTGGCGGAGCGCGGCGGGGCAGTGGCGGAGCGCGGATGAGAGCGACGGAGGGGGCGAGAGCGGCGGCGGCCTCGGCGAGAGCGTCTGGGCGGCCAGATCCGACCGCCGAGCGGCCAGATTCGGCCGCCTGCGCCAGATCGGCCACCGAGCGGCCAAATCTGGCCGTTGGTAGCCAGATCCGGCCACCGAGGCGGCCGATCTGACGCGGGCAGCCGCTGGGCGGCCAGATCCGGCCACCCGCGCCAAATCGGCCGTCGAGCGGCCAAATCTGGCCGCCCGTAGTCAGATCCAGTCGCCGAACGGCCAGATCTGGCCAGCCCCAGTCAGATCCGGCCGCTGGGCGGCCAGATCCGGCCGCCCGCGCCAAATTGGCCATCAAGCAGCCAAATCTGGCCACCCGCAGTCAGATCCGACCGTCGAGCGACCAGATCTGACCGGTCGTAGTCAGATCCGGCCGCCGAGCGGCCAGATCTGGCCGTCGACGCCAGCCGCGGAGAAGAGAGAGAGAGCGAGAGAGGGAGGGAGAAGAGAGAGGGAGAGCGCCCGCAGTCAGATCCGACCGCCGAATGACCAGATCTGGCCACCGACGTCGAGAAGAGAGAGGGAGAGCGAGAGAGGGAGGGAGAAGAGAGAGGGAGAGCGAGGCGAGAGCAAAAAAGTTCGAATCGAAAACAGATTTTAAAAAAAAGAAAACCGAAAAAAAGAAAACGAATTAAAAAAAACTAAAATTCAAAGTCGAGCCCGTCGGATCCCCATCCGATAGGCGCGGATGGGGGAGGGGGTCCTTCCCCTGAACCCCCGTTAAATCCTATACAGATACTTCAGTGACGGGTTTAATGCAAGTGAATCCTAATTTTTAGAAGCACTACAATGGCACGAAGGCGGGTAGTTAAGGGGCTAAAATATATTTGAATAAATCGAACAATTGAAATAACAGAGGCAAAATAAAAATGCTTGCGTGATAATGTTTATAAATTTTTGGAGGCCAAATAATTGAAGTGAATTTACACCATTAATTGTTCCAATGTCACTATTTTTCTTTTGCCACCCAAAATACGAGTTGAAGTGTTAGACTTATTGTGGAACTCGTTTCGGATTGTACATAAAAATCGCATCTCAGATGGGTCTCGTAATTCAATGAGAATGTATCATAATTGATGAATAAAGAAGTTACGCGTCGTAATAAAAGTTCATGAACCGGATGGTTCCGGTTCGTCTGGTTTTATAAATCGGATTGGGTCATCTATCTGTTTACGGTTTGGTGAACCAGTTCCAATCTCGATAACATTTGTCTTGTCTATGGGTAAGGACTAAGGAGCCCCTCTTTAGGAGCCGTACCACACCGTCCGATGCGCCAGTATATATTTTTTTCTATTTTTTCTTTAAACCTTTAAATCACTTCTTTTACCAACAAAAACCCTACAGCCGCTTCGTCCCCGCTCTGTCGTCTGCTCGTGCTGCCGTTGTACAATCCACCGCTGGCTCATCCGAACGAGTCCTTCGCTGGGGGCTCTCTCTCTCTCTTATTGCCAACCTTGTCGCCTCTTTTTGATCCCGACGCATCCTTTCCGGCTCGTTTCGTTTCTCATCGCCATTGCCGCCGTCGCTCGTTGTTCGTCGACGCCGCTGGTTGGTTTGAACGAGTTCTTCGCTGCTCGCACTCTTCCTCATCATATACCCTGCTCTTAAACCCCAACCAAGAAAAAAAAACCTTTTTTTTCTGTCAGAGACCGTTGGCTTCGGCGTTCCCACCAAATCCTTACGATGGAGATCAATTTGGGCAAGCTCCCCTTCGATCTCGACTTCCACCCTTCTTCCCCCCTCGTGGCCGTGGGCCTCATCAATGGCGACCTCCACCTGTAAGTTACCGGAACCCTTCAGTAGCCATCAACTCGTCATCGGATTCTGCTAACATCCTCTTGAAATCATTGTGATCAGGTATCGCTACGCCGTCGATTCACAACCTGTAAGGTAAATTTTCCGCGTGCCCGTGGAAAAAGGTTTCATCGCTGTGTGTTGTTGATGTGTGGGATTTAGTACTTTATTGTCTTCGTGTGATTATAGGTTGTTAGCAGTTCATGCCCATGATGAGTCCTGCAGAGCTACACGTTTTATCGATTCAGGGCGCGGTAATTTTGTTAGTTGAGTCGAAGTTCTCATGGCGTCTTGTATGTTTGTGGTTGTTAATTGCGCCTGTTTGTTGTTTTCAGTGGTTTTGACAGCTTCCCCTGACTGTTCGATTCTTGCAACGGATGTGGAGACTGGAAGTGCAATTGCCCGTCTAGAGGAGGCACATGGGTTAGTTTTTCTGATGATGTTATTTCAATTCCCGATAGATTGTATGTTGTGTTGTGGGGATTGCGGAGTGATAAATATTCTTTTATCTTGCATCTTTCAACAAAAGGGACGCAATAAATCGTCTGGTGAGCTTAACAGAGGCAACAATGGCGTCAGGAGATGATGAAGGGTGTATAAAGGTACAAAATCACACCCCTTTGCCTACTCATCTTTCTGACTTATGGTCGGTAAGAGAAAGGAATCGAGTCTCCCCGATTGTTTGAATTTAAGTTGGATGGGAATGGAATGAAAAGTCCCCTCCTTTTCCCTTGGATGAATTTTGAACCAAACAGACCCTTATATTTAAACAGCACTTTTTTATTTATAGTTAAGTAAATTCCTAAAGCAGTTGTTTGGCAGAAGCACGTCAAGTGCATTCCACTGATTCCATACTTGCCATTTCATGTGCTCAGATGCTATACAAGTCTCTTATACTAAACAATTCTTAAGATCCTTAGTTCTCTTTTGCCTTTAGTTTTCTCTCATTTTATGTACTTTGGAGAGTAATCAAATTATCATGATTTCTTAACTAACGAGAAAAATTATCACAACTTGTTCTTCACCATTTATGTAACTATGCTTTAGTTCCTTGCTACTTTACAGCATGAACTAGGTTTATTTTAGCATTCTTCACAAAATGCAGGTGTGGGATACTCGTCAACGCGTCTGTTGCAATACATTTCAAGCACATGAAGATTATGTTTCAGACCTTACTTTTGTATCTGGTTCTATGCAACTATTAGGAACAAGGTAAGCCATTCACTCCAAGTCTTCCTTTCGACACTCCACTTTGTATGTCAATATTATCTCCATGGAAGAAGAATTTATTTCTCTTTATCAATTCCTGATGAGATAAAAAAATGTTGGTGCATGTCAAACATATTTGAATTTGGCCTCATTTAGGAGAGAATACACATCATAATTCCCCTGCATTTATCTTTTAAGTTGAATACGCTTAAAGAAGTCAACACATACTATCGAAGGTTGTAAAAGTATTTGAGACTTGGTTTCATCATTGCAGTGGTGATGGCACTCTTTCTGTCTGTAACCTTCGAAAAAATAAGGTTTGTTAGCCCGTCATCCCTTTTTCATCTCAGTGGACTTTGCAAATTATCTTTAGAAATTATCGGAAGTACAACCATGCCTTATCTGTTATTTCAATTGTCTTCAGGTGCAGTTCCAATCCGAGTTTTCAGAAGATGAACTGTTATCTCTAGTCATAATGAAGGTATCTTCAATGTTTGCAATTAAACATACATTTTCAAAAAATTTTCCATTCTTGTTGTTAACGTTGAAATCATAGCATTCAAGCCTTTATTATTATTATTATTATTATTATTATTATTATTATTATTTAGAGCATTGACATCATAGTATTCAAGCCTTTATCAGGCTACTCTTATACCTTAGTAATGAAGTAGTTAGGTTATATATCATCTAGAACATGATTTCTAGAATAAGTAAGCTCTACTTTTTCCTCACGATCTCTTGTCTACTCAGAATGGGCGCAAAGTTGTTTGTGGAACTCAAACTGGAACATTGTTGTTGTACTCTTGGGGCCATTTCAAGGATTGCAGGTGCGCCATGCTTCCACTTATACTGAGAAACAATATGAAATTGCTATGCTATCATGTCAAATTATTATTATTTGCCACTTGTTCACGATTTCTTTTCATATAATCAAGAATTTGCTTACAAATCAAAAGCATTGTTATTATACTGTATATTTTGCTTCCTCTGTAGTATAGGATGGATATGGGTATTATCTGTAGTAGCATTTATTTTTTCACATTAACATTGGAATTTGGCCCTAAAAATCATTTGGACGGTGCATCTGGCTAGTACTAATGACTCCTCAAGGAGTCTCAATGGCATTAGTCTAAATTCTAAACCAATATTGTCAAACTCATAAATCGGAGTCGACACGGAAAGGCCGGGTGAACACAAAAAACGTGAGATTGTAACACAATACGACCGATTCTACCAAAATTATATTTTAGATTTAATTAATATTATTTCTACTTAGCACCTATTACCTATAAATTAATAATTCAGTATCATTCAGAAAATTTAGTAGTACTTAGTATTTAATAAGTTATAATAATTAATAAATTAGACATTACATGAAAGATCAGAAAACCAAAATATTTAAGGGAAAAACATGAAAAAATATGAACCAAAAAGTTAAAAGAAAAAACCATCAGAGAGTACATGTCTTTCCTGCTGGCCTCTCTATTGTCTGTCTTTTGCAACCCAAAAAACAAAAGACTATATCCTCTTCTTCAGCAGAGAGGATGAGTCTTTTGCAAATCCATAAAACAAAGACTGTACCAGCAGAGGGGACGAGACTTCTACATGCCCAAAAAAAGGTTACTCTCTGCTCTAGAGGGGAGAGAGGGAAGGACTGCTTCAGAGGGGAGAGAAGGAAGAAGGAAAAAGGCAGGAGAAGGAGCCAGAGAGGAGAGTAACCAGCGGCGGCGGACCGGAAGAGAGAGGGCTCACACGCCTCTCGTGAGCAGAGAGGACTCACCCTCTTCTGCTTGCGAGTGGAAGAGAACACATCGGAGTTACGAGAAGATGTCGAGGGAGGGAGGGAGGGAGAAGGCACGAGAGAGGAGAGAAACCTGGCGAGTGGCGAGCAATAGGCGGCGGCAGAAGCAGAAGCAACAGCAGGGGCGGCAGCAGCGACCGGCGATGGCAAAAAGCAGGGGCAGCGATGACCAGCGACAGCAACAGCAGTGGCAGCAGCAATCAGCGACAGCAACAAGTGGGGGCAAAAAAAGGGAAAGAATGTTGGGGCAAATTGAGGTACACAAGAAAAGGTTGGCACGGCAGCACGCCATGTCAATTGAGTCTATGGTCCTCGCGTGCTGGACAAAACTGAGTTGGCGACCCATCCAACTCGGTTTTCCCTGGTAGGATCGTAAAAGTGGCCGATTCTACGAGTTAACTCGCGATTTTGACAACATTGTTCTAAACACTAGGAATCTAATACAAATGATGCACTGTCCTTTTTTTTTTTTTTTTGAGAGAGAAAAGGATGTCTGCTAGACTTGGGTAGTCATCTGCTTTTTAAAGTGAAATTCGTGGAATGTACAAATTTATACAACTATTTAACATGAACTGGTCCATATAGGTTGCTAATCTAATATATGAGATCTTATTTATCCATGCCCTTCTAGCTATTCCAATTGTGTATATTTGGAAGCAGGACATTACTATGACTATTAATCTAGGTATACTGTAAATTCTTTGCACAATATATCGCTTTCTGTTCTATGTGTTGTTTTTAGATGTATTTATAATGTCCTTTTCTTTTTTATATCATCAGTGATCGATTTCTCGGACATCCTATGTCTGTTGACACGTTACTGAAGGTGAGAACCTTTGACTTGTTTCTATAATGTAGTTTGTTTATATCTATTACTGACTCCTAAGAGAAATTATTTTCCTAGCTTGATGAAGATACTTTGATTTCTGGTTCAGAAGATGGAGTGATCAGGTATTAACTTAATTTTAATGAACTAAAATGCCAAAATATGATGATGCAGATCTCAATTATACTTGCTAACTAATGCCTATTTTCTTTCAAAGATTGGTAGGGATTCTGCCAAATAAAATAATCCAACCACTGGCTGAGCATTCAGAGTATCCTATAGAGCGTCTTGGTATATCATTCTTATTTCGATAATCAGAAGAGTTTCTGATTAATGTGACCATGAATTATTTGATGGACCCCGATTATTTTGCAGCTTTCTCAAATGACAAAAAGTTTCTTGGAAGCATTTCACATGATCAGATGCTGAAGGTGTGTTTGGAGGTTAATTTGATTTGATGTAATTTGATACACTTTATTGTTTATCATGTTATGTTGGCGAGTTATGCAGTGATTAGGCTGATAATTTGTGTTTACTTTGTCCACAATATATTATTATGTTGGCTTGTGCCAAACATCTATGTTTTGGAAGAAATTATTAAGTGCCAAGTTGAATGATATCATGCTCTCTGACTCCATTTTCTTTGCACATTGGTCGTGTGAATTTATCTGGATAAATCGTGCATATTATTGCTTGTTACTTTAAGCTGGATGAATATGTGATAAGTATGTTTAACATGTGTACTTGGGTTTTAGTGAGTGGGTTACTTTCTTGAGGTTTTTTAGGGAAGAAAGGATGTTGCCTAATTATGGTAGACGTCCAGAAATATCATATCTTTGGATTTCAAAAACATGTACTATAAGGAAACTGTGATATCATATCTTTGGATTTCAAAAACATGTACTATAAGGAAACTGTGAAAAGATATCCATATGAGCCGGGGCCACAAAATGAGCTATCTGAAGTCTCACTTGTGGATAAAAAAAGGAGGTATGACATACAATGTTCTCTGCATGACAACTCTTCCCCCAAAATGTTCTATACTACTTTCTGATAAAGCTGTCCTCAGGAAAGCCAAGTCATTCGGATGACTCTCTATTCTCTATTCTCATCTAAACTTGATTATATATATATATATTGACGAGGATTATCTGTATTAATGGGTGTGTGAACAGATGGCTCTAACAGTTCAAACTTCTTTGCAAAAGAGGGGATTTCAGCTTCTCTTTTGGAGTGTTGTCTTGTGGAGAATCAAATGGGCATGGTAAATATTAACAGGCACTATCATTAGTAAGGGGCTGTTAGTTGTAGAGCCAGAGCACATCATCCTGGGGGCTCTGAACCTACATAAACCTTGGAGTCAGCTTTGAGAATGAAATAAGATGGATTTTATGGGTCAAGGAGCTGACAGGGGAATGATGTAACATTGTGGAAAGACTACTTGTAAACTATTTGACATCTGCCATCTTAGATTCTTGTCGCAGTGGCATGATATTACTGCAATGAGTGTCACTATTCCTTTATTTTAAAATAGTTGGTTTTTACTTGCTATTGAGATTGTCTAATACAACTTTCGCAAAAAAGCTAGACTGCTGCAATAGTGAGTTGCTTGATTTGGTTTCTCATTAATACATTTTAACATTTTGTTTAAGCTGGTCTCCTTGAAGCTTTGATAATATATTTTCATATTGATTTTTGTGGTTGACTGGGTTGGCAGTACTCGTGTGTTGTAACAGATTTTAGCCTTTCTTTGTTGTACCCACATCTTTTTTATCCCTTGTTTTCTGGTTCCACGAACTCCGCCTATGTTTTATAGCCGGTCCCAAGCCTGGATAAAGGAGGAGGGTTGTGTTAGGCCCCGACAGCCAGCGTAAAACTCTGTCGAATCTCATGAACATGGATCAACGAATGAGCAGAATGGCGTCGTATGATCCATGTAGCCGACCCCACCTAGTGGGATAAGACTTTGTTGTTGTTGTTGTTTTCTGGTTCCACGATTATAGATTTTGAGAGTAACCAACTTATTTGTCTCTTCTGCTGTTTATTTGGGTGGCATAGCTTTGGGACTTGGAAGAGCTTTTGAACGGTCATCAACCAAACCCAGAGTCTCAGCTGGAGCATGATGATAACAATGATGTTGAGATGGATGTGGATGCCCCTAGCAGTTCCTCCAAAGGTGTGGTTTGCTTTTACCAAGTCGTTGAGTAACATTTTACATGGTTGAACAATTCTGGAACTATTTCAAAAGAAAGAAACCTCTGGAACTGAAGTATGCAAGTTGATGACGTATTCAGTTTTCTTTACTTTTTCTAAAAGCTTGTGTGAATAGTTTTAAGAAGACTTGATCTTATTAGCCAAAAGTATGTGAAAGATGTAGTTTTAGGGAACTTGTCCACAATGAAATCGTAAAGCGTTCCATCTTAAGAAGACTAGTAATTTTTGCTATTTTGCTACTCATTTTGCAGGACTAAAACGAAGGAGGGGTAAGGGTTCAGCAAGCAATTTGGCTTCAGATTTCTTTGCTGATCTATAGTTGGTACGCATTTTTTACGGTGTTAAATTAACATGACCAAGATCATAAAACTGTAAGAGCTTTTGCTCAATTTTTCCATTACTTTATTTATGAAGTGAGCTTTTGTGTTTGACATATTTAATTAGCCATCCGGCGTTGATTGATTTTATAAGAAGTCCTTTAGTTCTTTCAACTATTGGCAACAGGAAAAATGCAAATTTATTACAATCAAATATTTATTATGCTATTGGTTTATTTGACAATCAGGGTTCATTTGTACTCAGCCGAACTTCGACATAATCATTTGTTTGCTTTTTCCTTTGTGTTATGTGCTCTCCTAGTGATCTTACATTAGGAACATCCCGATGTGCTCCTCCTGATGAAGGGGATTACTCGAAATGTTCTGTTTAGGCCATTAAGGAATCAATATGAACACATGCTGCATTGCACCCTACCCTTCACTACATGTATGGTTTCATGTTACAATCAAAATGCTGATCGCCATTGTTTTTTTCTGTTGCAATTCATTGTATCCAAATCAATGCATGCATCTATGTTCTTTTACATATGAATTAATAAGAAAAAAATATATCGTGGGTCTGGACACAATGCACATGTCAACTGACACAGTAGGATATATCAACCAACCGGATGGTTGGAACTTCGATTCTTCTTGACTGAGATCAAGTTTACTTTTAATTTTTTTCAACCCTCTCTTCTGAAAAAAAGAAGAAAAAACTGGCACAGTAGAATGATGCAAAAAAAGTAGGATGTTTTAGAAATCACCACCAAGCAAAATGTGTAGTACGGATTTGACATGATTCTATGGTCTAGTGTTTTTATGATACTTCAGAGACTTCTAGGACGAATAAATGTAGCAACTAGCTACCAACAGCTCATATTAATTCTCTCATTGCTAATGGCCCATCAGCGCGCTCTCGAGTTGTTTGATCTTGCGAACCTTGTTCATATTAAAGTATAATAAAAAGAACATGGGACTTTTTTTTGAGACACCACAGAAGTATTCCAGAATTAACTCTCGCCTCAAGCAGTCATGTTTGAATTGCTATTTAAGTACTAAATTATTATATTTGGTTTTGACAAAAAAATCTGTCATAACTCAGAAGTCAGAACTCTGTATTTGTATGTTATAAGAGGATTTCAACGTCTGCGGGCTAGAAATTATGTAGTGTGTGTTTGTGTGTATTATACTTTCAATACCAAATATTGAGATGCATTCAATGTTTTTAGTCCAACTATGATTCGATTTTTTTTCTGTCACACCATATATTATTTATTCTCACTTTAACAAAAATAAAAACAATATGGTATTGTGTACGGCTCCGTATACTATGTTATATATCGTAATTATATAATTTTATTAATGCAATTCTGATTTTTTTTTATATATAATGCAAAATAATCTAATGTTTGTGCGTTATGACGCCTTTTTTTTTTACTGAAAAAAGGTATTATAACATCCTTGATTGGTTGGACCAGTTACTCGTGGATGTGATTCCGAGGAAAGAAAACGGTTCAAAAATATTGACTATTTCAAAACCTTGACCATTTATTCCCCCCATAATTTTGGATAAAAGAAAGTATAATTCGATTGGTTTCGTAGATAAGACACATCATATAGACAAAGACGCTTAACCATCATCTCAGTTTGAACTTTAGGTTCGAAATTTTGTATGGTACGAAATTGTCCACATATTGGATTTATGTTTTCTTTTCTTTTTTTATCGCTTCTCTATTACAAAGCTTAATACTTGTGTTATGTAAAGTTTATCATCTCATATGTATTATGCATATAAGTACGTGCACTCCGTGACGTCCGATTAGAATATTTGAAATCAAATGTATTCTTAACATCAGAGCTTTGATTAAAAAAAAAGTTTTTTTTTTTGCTCATTGATTTTTTAGAATCTCACTAATTTAATATTCCCGGACGGAGCATAACATTTTTTTTATAGTCGGACATAAATATAGTCCCTCTTTTTATATGCCTATGGTTAAAAAAATTAAGCAAATTTGACAATGTAGCAAGAAAGAATATATGCTCCTGCCGCAATGTTTCGTCTGCCACTGCAAACCGTCAACTACAAACACGTCAAATTAAATTGTTAGTACATGAATTTTTCAAACAATCAATATTTTATATTTGTAGGGTGACACCATTGTTTATATATATATATGCACACACAAATAGTTTTATGATATTATCGAAATATGTGTGATTAAATTCAAACGGCGAGATATATAGGTTAGGGGTCACCTTCCTTTTTTTCCTTATTTTACACTTAATTGTTTTATATACTAGATGGAGAAGATGAAAATGGCCTCTCCTTCAAATGCTAAAAAAATGTTACGATATTCCGACACTATATCTTCTTTTTTTTTTTTGCATGATTACATTTTTTATTTTACATATTTGACAAAAAAAACGTCATACATTTTACTTGTAGCTATGCACTCTCTTATATCTTTTAGTCATAGTCAAAATGCAATCACATGCTTGACTTGTTATTCAGGTTATAAATTATTATATTTTCAGATTTTATTTGTTTTATAATACTTTTTTGGGACTAGTTGACTAGATATCTTACAACTGGATTAAATTTAGTGATCACCATAAATTCACCAAATTATGGCTTATTTATAAGAGATAACCTAAAATACATTAGAATATATATATATATATATATATATATATATATATATATATTACTATATAACTATTAAAGAAGCATACACAGTAATGAAAATATGATATTATTTTCCTTGAAAAAGAATTCTACAGTGTTGATAGTAAGAGAATACACACCAAGCAAATCATTACTTTCATAATATGTTAACTTTTCCCTGATAATGCGTCGATAAAGTTATTTATGGGTATAAACAAAAGAAAAATCGGAGTAAGATAGAGTAAGTTTTTTTCATACTACTAACGTTCGTCTAATTTAGTATGTGAACTTTAAATGAGAACGATAATACCTTGATCAAATTGATGGTTTCAAAGATCAATCTCGAAAATATTAGTTTACATAATCTTCAGCACATTATTTAGTTACTAATTGTGGCAATCAATTTGATTAAGATGAATTTTATAAGTGACACATAGGGGACTTGATAATTTTCAGTTCGTCTCATAATTCTGATGTATAATGTAATAAATAAAATCAAATATCTAAAAGGAGGGTTTTGGAAAATATCCAAGTTCTTGACTGCAATAAGAAATGTGGAATGAACCTTGCTTATTTGTTTGTAAAAGAAATAGAATACGCGCTTTGATAATTAGAACAAAGCAAAAAATAGAGCTTATTTCTTTTATTCTTGTCAAACATTAAGTTTAATTCCAAATAATCACCTGGAGTAAAAAATGAGATTAGAAAAAAATTATCCCTATCAACAGTGAAAAATGAGAGGTAACCAATTCTTGTTTTTAGCAAAAATTGCTTCATCCATGCTCCATTTTTTTTAAAAAAAAATACTATTCTTTGAAATTAATTAATTCTATTATAGGAATAATTTTAAAGAGTGAATTCTTGATTTTAGCAAGAACTGCTCAATCCATGCTCCAATTGTGATAATCTCATGACAAAAATTAAAATATCTTAATTTACAAATAACTTATTTATCGCACGGTACTATAAATTTTATTCCTAATTACTGGTTGGAGGAGACTTTGGCACGTGCAGATGTGTTACCGACGACGTCTAAGAAAACGGTCAGATTGTCGACGACCAACGGGTAAGATCACGTGACTGTTCTTCTTTTTCTATTACTTTCTAAAACTTTTTTATAACTTTTTTCCTGTATTTAACAATCGATGAGATGCTGATGGATGAAAAATATTAAATTTTCAAGTGTCACTAAGCTCTATAAATGTACGGAGAAAAAAATCCCTTCTTCTATATATCATTTTTTAAAGCAATGCTCAACTTATAGCAACATTGAGTCCTAAGGGTTCTAATATTAAGTTTGAGATCATATTTTTTTTTCGACATTCTAATAATTTTGAACACTAAAATTATTTTTTCAGTCGTAAAAAAAATCTCTTTTTTTACGTGAAAGTTAATTAATTTATACTTTTCACTCTCATTTATTCATTGTGCAATCAATCAGTCAACTCATGTCCACGGAGGAAAATATAGATAACTTTCGCATAGTAGAGAGTAGAGACAACAAAAGATAGTCACGATTTTTCAAAGTTGTCTTAAATTTCGTACATATCATTCTTAATTTCCCCAACAAATCTCACCTCAACTTTTTTTACACTATTAATGGAGAATAACAATGCTATAATGTTTTCTTTCCGTAGATTAGAGAGAGACAGGTCTCTGAATAGTAGGAGGAAACAAAATATAATCAATCATCTTGGCATTATGCAAGATCATCTTTTTTTTAATTATCTCGGTGCTATGATTTCAAACAAGTATGTCACTATCTCTCACAGCAAGCTCTTATTGATAAGACAATTACTCGTATTAATGGTTAGAAAATTAATATTTTGAATATGACAAGTAGGGTGGTCCTGATTAACTCTATTATATTATTTCTAACTATACTATGGGTGCAATGTACATGACTTATGACCTTCTAAGACATTAAAAAAATAAGCTAAAGGGTTTCTGTGGCACAACAATAATAACAGCAGAGGAGTTCACTTAATAGCTTGGAACACTATTCAATTGCCACGTCAGGATGGGGGTTGGGTGCTAGGAAACTTCACTATGTCAAATCTGCGCATCCTTAGTCTTCTAAATTATGATATGAATCCTTGGGTCAGATTGATAAACGCTAAATATGAGAACCTTCGCCCTTGGCAGCTGGTTAATATCTCTCAGAATACTTTCTGGTGCTGAAAGCTTATGCTCAAGATTCAGCAAGAGATAAAATTTGGTCTAAAAAAGTATATAGGCAGTGGGCGATCAACTAATATTGTTAAAGGTCATTGACTTTTCTGTACACCCTTAATTTTAATGCCTATTTATATTAATATAGACATCTCTCTTGATAATACGATGGTAAGTGATTTCATCTTGAACAATGGGCATTGGAATATGCAATTGCTTTCATTGTGCTTTGGTGCTCCTCTGGTTGCTTATATTTCAAATATTTTTCTTTCACATGTTGCCAATGATAATAAGTGGTTCTGGCTATGCTGAATCAAGAAATCTCTGGTCATACTTTCAATCCAAACTCAATTTCAGTTTCCAATTTTTTCATTCTTGGCACTGCGGTGATTGGATCCAAGAGGGCTCTGCCCTCGATGTCAAGTATAGAAATACCTTGTTACCTTCTCTATTTGGGGTATCTAGAAGAGGCGTAATGAATTTCATTTTGGTTCCAGACGGACAACCTGGCTCTTTGGTCACGCATTTTGTCCTGGTATTCGGAATATGAGCATTACCATAATTCTGAGACACATCCGCACACATAAGCACCTTTCCACCCCCGGACATCCTTTCTGTCCAATGGGAGCCTCCGCCTACTTCCTGGGTCAAGATCAACTTCGATGATTTTATGTTGTCGTCAGACCTTGACTAGTGGGTCGAGATTTATTATTTGAGACTCTAATGCAACTTTTATCTCCGCAGGTATATCCAACTACCAAGCTACGATTGTTTTTCAAGCTGAGGCTTATGGTGCTCTCATTGGATTGCGCGCATGTTAGCAACATGGCATCCGGAAGATCATCATGGAGTCTAACTCTTCAAGCTTAATCGATATCATTAACAGAAAATTGGATGCACTGTGGCATATTTGGTCGATAACGAAGGAAATCACCATCTCTTGTCACTTTTTGAGCACTCAAATTGTATTCATTATCTTCGGGCATGTAATCAAATCGCGAACTTTCTTATTAAGCTAGCCAAATCCACCTCTAATGTTGTATTTTGGGATGTAAACCCCCCACGGGACTTGCAAAATATTTTGTACAACGACCGTTTTGGTCATCTAGATTAATACATCAGCTACTTTGATTAAAAAAAAGATTATATAGAGAGAGACTCTTGTTGGTTCTTTGTAGCATCTCTATATAATTTACATAAATTTGGCAATTTGTATGAAGATGTTTTACGAGAGAGAGAGAGAGAGAGAGAGAGAGAGAGAGAGAGAGAGAGAGAGAGAGAGAGAGAGAGAGAGAGAGAGAGAGAGAGAGAGAGAGAGAGAGAGAGAGAGAGAGAGAGAGAGAGTCTGTTGGTTCCTTGCTTCTAATGAAGACGTTGCAAAATAATTTGGTGTAAAAAATATTTTGAGTCCTGTAAATTTCATGATTCCAAATTAATGAATATATTGAACACCTCACTCATTTTAATATAGTGCACTTAATTTATTATCATTCCATTAACTCAAATAGGGTGTATGTTAAACGGGGAGTTTGAGAATTAAATTAGTTTCATTCGTCCTGTAAAAAAAGATTATTAAACATCTGTATATAAAAAGAAAACTGAAAACATTCGATTGGCGGTGGACATTAATTTTTTTTATTAATTGTTCTCTGTCCACCTTGGAATTCGTTCTCCATGTTCCATGGCCATCCATCGGCTATAACACTGCAGCGGCATGCAGGTGTCACAGTACTGCTGGACACAGTTGGGCAGCTGGTTAGTGTTTTAAATACGCCCACAGGTCACAACTGGTCAACTGTAGTGCTCTTCAACTCACACAACCAACTAATAATGAAATTAGAGTTAGATATTTTTAAGAATGTAAAAAAATATTAAATTTTTTATATCTAGAATGATTTAATTAAATTAGTTAAATCTGATTATGAGTTAATTTTTAATACGTGGATAATACGCTTTAGATTTCGTGGGGTTAAACTATAAAAAAAAATAACTCATGCACATAATCAAATAGTTCTAATAGTTCTTGCATTGTTATTTTCCTTCTCTAATGGTTCTAAAATTTTTAATAGTTCGCACTGATGCACTTATCTCAGCCTTTTCCTTCAATTAATATGTTCCTTTTGTTTATTATTATTTCTAAAGATATAGTCTTTCTGTCGTAAAAAGGTTTTTTTTTTGTTTTGCATTTACGTTATGCATGCCCTTATGGCTGATTTCTTACACGGGAATGATTAATATAATTACTTTTTCGTCAAATATGCTTTTATGTTTTTTTCATAATGATTAACATCTATAAATGAGTAAAAAGATGGGGAAACACTAATATAGTATTTGAATTTTATTATTTTCCTTATATATATATATATTATCCTATATATATAATATATATAACGCGAATTTAAGTATATCTAAAATGTTAAATGTGCACGATATATTGGAACAAGTGAGTTGCCGGAGCGAGAGGATTTGAATTCAAACTTCGAAAATACTATTATTGTGGGAGGAGGAGTTAATGCACTTCGAATTTTTCAGAAAGTGTGAAAAACTCAAAGATAATATTACTTTTAAGGATCGGTATGCTTTAGAAATAAGCTAGAAAATATTTAAAAAAATAATTTTGCTTTAGGGAAACTAGTCTCGCAAGACAACATTTTATAAGATTTTTTTCTCATTTTTGCCTGGCTATGTATGTATAAGCTACACTACAGTTATTAAAAAAATAATTAATATGTTTAACCATACAAAAATAAAACTGATCAAAATCATAACTATTTTTAAACGTCAAATCAAAATTGATCAAACCTTCCTAGAAAATAATATCAATGGAAGGCCACCTTATCTTATGTTACCCGACGGCACAAGTAACAACAATGTTAAATATGGCGCATTGGCACATGCTGCTTATTAGTCGTGTGGGATCCACACGTCAAAACCAAAAGAAATTTTGTACAAATAATCTGCAGGAGTTAGTTTCATATTCGAACCTTCAATAAATAAATTATGCGAAAAATCGTCTGAGAAAATTGACGACGATAATAATAATAATAATAATAATAATAATAATAATAATAATAATAATAATAATAATAATAATAATAATAATAATAATAATAATAATAATAATAATAATAATAATAATAATAATAATAATAATAATAATAATAATAATAATAATAATAATAATTGTTACTAAAAAGGGGAGAGAGGGATCGCACGAAATACAGAAGAACACGAAGAGGAAAAAACGGCGGCGGCTCTTTGTTATGGAATAATGATGATTACTAGGATAGATCTCGGTCTAGACCCCTAGGGAGTTTATATAAGCACTCCCTTTGACAGATGATAGGAATTACATATGGACTGAGACTCTAAATAAATCCCCTGAAAATAGGACACCTATCTCGTGATAAGGAAACAAATCAAATCCGAATCACAAACAGAATACCCCTAAAAAATTTTCGCTCAGGGGGCTCCGCCCCCTTGCAACCCCCGCAGGGGGGGATCCCCCTGGATCCCCCCCTTGACCCCCCACAGGCTCGCTGACCGGGCAGCGAGACCCCCGTAGGAGAATTCTGCTGAAGCGCCTGATTATGTAGGGGGACCAATTGGGTTCAGATTCAAGACATTATTAACAATAATAATAATAATAATAATAATAATAATATCTCGTGAAAACCAACCCAAACTCAAATCAATGTTAACATTATCCAGTTCCCAGAATCCATTACGTGAGAGACCAGAAGGTCCAAAACAATGAGCTCAGAGTTTCCATCAACCCTCTCTCTGTCTCTCTCTCTCTCTCTCTCTCTCCATACAGCCATATTTCCAGACTTTCTGTTCCTGAGTCTCCAATGGTTTACTAAAAATATCGCTTCCTCGATCGTTTGTCCTTTCTGCTCCTCTGCGATCTTCTTAAAGTCAATTTTATTTTTGGGGGGTTCAGAGCCAGAAAAGAGACAAGGTAAGTACTCTGGCACACATGTGTAGTAGTGAAGAAGCAAGAGAGAAAACTACAGAGAAAAAAAGTCAGGTACAGGGAAGAGGAGGGGCAAATGATGAGGAGGTGCAGAAGTGCAGTGTCGATGAGACTCTCCGAAGCTCCACTATGTTCTCTGCAGCAACCCCCTCCTCGCGTCGTCTTCGTCTACGTGCTGCTGTGTTTGAGCTGCTGGTGCTGCTTCCTGGACATGGGATGCAGCGCTCAGAAACTTGTCCAGAGTGAAGGTAAATTAAAGCTTTTTATAGTGTCTCGTTTTAGACGTCGCAGACTTCTTCTGAGAGTAGTTTATGTTCTTATGGTTCGTCTCTGCGCTTTTTCGTATCAGGATTATTCATGTTTGTTTGTTTGTTTTTCTTTCCCCTTGCAGTTTGTTGATTAAGTTTTACATCTTTTTTTTTTAAAAAAGGTTCTGTTCTCAAAAGAAATTTGCTATAAATCTTTGAGGTCCTCTTTTTATTATTTACATCTCTAAATCCTTGCTGAATCCTGAGTTCAAAGAACAATGGCATTGTTCATTTCTCCAAAAAAGATGAAAGAGGAGAAAGAAAGGGACTCCCATATTCGGATCCATCAGAACAGTCGAATTAGTACTTGGACGGCTTGAGAATGCCCCCAAAAGAATCTGCAACCTTTTAGATATCTTTCGGGGGATTTTGTTTTAAAATACCAGATCGCCTTCCGATCTCTCATATATTTTGATTGGGAAACAAGTAAAAAAAAAGCCTACTTTCATCTTGAATTTTGAATTGTCACATGGTGGTATGCTGCTCTTAGCTCGTAATATGATCTGGTAGCATAATTATGTCCAACCTTGTAAGTCCAAGAGGGCTAGCCTTCATAATGGGTCCTATCAACTTCTTTGTACACGTTCTTTCTAGGTAGTATGATTCGTTTTTTCCTGGAAGATTAAAGTCGTGGGTCATTAATTAACTCTTCTTTGTCACGTCAGATTCTGTTATTTCCTTTCCCTCTTGAGTGTTGAGTTGAGACTCTAACATTCCTACTTTCTCTTGCCACCAACTTTGATGGTTCCATTTGGGAAGAGAAAGTTGACAAGTCTTTAATGCATCAAGCAACTTTTCTTGAAGGAAAGTAATGATTGTCAGCTTATTACAAAATAGGCTAACCAAAAATGTTATATTTTGGTCATCTTGATGTGCCTCTTGTGCTAAATGTTAATATTTGGATTCGATGAATCAATCATTTTAATTTTTCAGGAAAAGGAAATGTGTTTCATACGTGCAGCATGTTCTTTTTGGCATTACCCAATTGCCTAAGTATTTTTTAATGTGAAGACTGATGAATTTACCGAAGTTTAAACGCAGGATTTACCGGAGTTATGTAGTTAGTCATAAATTCAATTGTGCTCCTAAATGAGGATAGAAATGAATACAACTGTGTGTGTGTTCTAACATTGTCAACTTTTTCTAAGGCCCATTGGTTTATTTTAATCCGTTGGCATAGCTTCCCCCATTTGATCTGATAAAGCAAGTTTGACCATTTTTTATGTCATGCACCCTTCTTAGTTTTCTTGGGAAGCTCACAGATCAATACAAAGGAGAGCAAATTAAAATATAAAAGGATCTAGGAGCTGGTCGGCATCCTTCTTAGTTAAGCTGATTCATTCATTGCACCTTGCACTTGTTTCTGATTAATCCATCTGCAGTTGACACTCTGAGGTTGATCAGAGATAAGTTGAAGACGGACTGGAACTTCTCGGTGGACCCATGCAGCCCCGACTCTGGTTGGATTCAGCCCCAGGGGTCCAATTCTCTAGTAACCAACAACGTGAACTGCACCTGCAACAATGATGCCAATGGCAGTACTGTCTGTCACATTACTAGTATGTATGTATCAGAAAAGAAGCATGCCATTGGGCCCTCACAAGTCAATGTGTCTTTAATGAAACCCTGGTCACTGCTGTAAATTTTTTACTGACAATTTTACATGTGGATGCTGTGACCACGCAGCCTGTTAAAAGGCATGAACTTAACCGGAGGCCTCCCTGACGAGTTTGCCAACCTTACATTCTTGAGCATCCTGTAAGTGCCATGATCTTGACATCGTAACTAATGTATCAGTTCTGCTGAATATGTAAGAAGATATGTAACCTTTTTGCAAGTGAAATTAAATGGAGTCCTTTGATTGACAGAGATCTCTCAAGGAACTATCTTACTGGATCCATTCCGACCAAATGGGCTTCTCTTCCTCTCACTCAATTGTGCGCCTGCAAATTTCTCGATTCTCATTATTTTTGCAAAATATTTTAAGTGATAGAGCTTTACAGATGACATCAAATTTCAGGGCACTTCTGGGGAATCAGATATCCGGAAGCATTCCCAAAGAACTTGGAAAAATTTCTACACTTGAATCTTTGTATGCCTGCTCATTAGTTATTTGCAGTCTTTTTAGTGCCTATATTTGGTCCGTCATAGTTGATAATTCATTTAACTTTTGATTTGGTGTAGGGTACTGGAAGATAACTTGTTACAAGGTTCCATTCCACCTGAACTCGGTCAACTTGCCAACTTGAGCCGCTTGTAAGACTCAGATAACCCAAGCACAGTCCAACACTACTTTTTCTTAACTTCTAACAGTTAATGAATAAAAGAGCGTGCGTCTGTTTCAATCATATAATTATGTGCTTATACTCCATTACTTTCACAGGTTTCTTTCAGCAAATAATCTAAGTGGCGAGTTGCCCAATTCACTAGGCAATCTAAAGAACCTGACTGACTTGTATGTTCTCATATACTAGTTGTTTGTATGAAATTGTTTTATAGATATGGCACCTGGATTCTGTGTTTAGATGTGAAGATTGAAATATTAGAATCAGTTAGACATTGGATAAAGTTGCATGGACACGAATGGATACATGCATAGATATCTGAAAGTTTGACATATTCTTACATTTTGTGCAAACTGTGAGTGCAGTAGGATCGATGGCAACCCGATTTCAGGCAAGATTCCTAGCTTCATTGGAAACTGGACTCAACTTGATCGACTGTGAGAATTTCAATGCTTCATTTTCTCTGATCAATCTTGAAATTCGCTTAAAGTGGGTACAACATGAATATTATATTATGTTCTAGGGACATGCAAGGAACATCCATGGAGGGCCCTTTTCCTCCCATCTTCTCTACATTGACTTCTATAACTCAACTGTAAGAGCTGTTCACAATTTAACTTGGTTGATTTCCTACGTTTCATTCACGTCATGGATTTTTGCTGCAGGAGAGTGAGTGACTGGAAAGGAGGCGATGGAAAGTTCCCAGCGCTAGATAACATGACAAATATGGTTGAACTGTAAGATTGATCACTTTTATTTTTGAAACACTTTTACTTTATGAACAACTCTATTCTATTTTCGCAATGATTATTGAAAGAACCATATAATGCAGCGTTTTAAGGAACTTGTCATTATCTGGTGAACTTCCTGATTTTATCGGAAACATGAGCAATCTCAAAGACTTGTAAGTTTTGCATACTCTTTTATTCTGTATGCCTCTTCAGCATACATAAGCTAGACATCCTGTTTAGCTCTAGCATTTCAATTAGCACTGCTGGCTTCAGCTTCAGAAAATGTGTATTTGGCATAAATCTGGAATTTCATTTACTCTCTGATTTACATCATGTTTCAGAGATTTAAGTTATAACAACCTATCGGGTGTAATACCAAGCAGCTATAACGCATTATCCAAAACGATAGATTTTATGTAAGCAAATCTAGTCTTCACATTTTTCTTATTTTCTCTAATTTTATGGCTTTTTGGGATTGTTCTTAATTTCTTATTACTTCAGTTTCATATATGCCGTCTTTTGTAATATAGGTACCTTACCAATAATAATCTGAGTGGGAGCATACCAAGTTGGATCTTGAGCAGTAAGAGCAGCATGTATGATTCAAAATTTGTACTTAATCAGTTATTCGTAAGAAAATAAAAAAGACTTGTCCTTGATTCAGTTAGAAACACTTTGTTCACAGTTACAATCAGTTCTTAGAACTTTTTTTTTATGTTCAACTTGCAGAGATGTTTCTTATAATTCCTTTACGGGATCTCCAGCACCATCTACTTGCGCGCAAGGAAGTGTGTAAGGACCAAGTCTTCTGTGTGTTCTCGTATAGTTAAGCATGTTGCATTCATTTTCTAAGTAGCAGAGCTCCTTTTGGCAGGAATCTCGCTTCCAGTTATTCTTCGACAGAAAGCAACTCGTAAGCTCCTTAAAAGCTTAAGCTGTATCTTTAATTATTAGTTCCAAGCTGAATCATAGAAAATTATAGTTCTTGTAATTCATTGTTGCCTGCTGCTGCTTCTTATGGACTTAATTTAGCTTTAATACTCTTTATTACACATTTGTTTTTCATTCTATATCTCTGTGTCTAGAATTGCAACATGCCTGAGGAGGAATCTTCCCTGTGCTGGAAAAGCAAAAAGTATGTATATCAAGAGTCTTTTATCCTAAAGTCTGACAATTTTATTCCATAAATAAGTCGACCACAACTTTATTAATTTACATGATTTTGGTATGCATGATCGTTACAGATTACAAGTTGTTTATAAATTGTGGTGGTGGCAAGGTTCCCATTGGTGATGATACTTACCAAGATGATACATCACCACTTGGCGCATCCATATTTTCAGACCGTGGTGATTGGGCTTACAGCAGTACAGGAGACTTCGTTGGAAATGATAATTTGCCATACATTGTCAACAATGTATCAATTCTAAATATGACGAATCCAGAGCTGTACATGACGGCCCGGCTTAGTGCTCTTTCACTCAAATACTACGGTTTCTGCTTACAGAAGGGAAATTACACCGTGATTCTCCACTTTGCAGAAATTGTTTTCACCGATGATCAAACATTTTCCAGTACTGGAAGACGTTTATTTGATGTTTCAATTCAGGTGATTAATTTGCGAATTTACGACATTAGAGTTTAATTTTATTTGGGTGTTCAATATTTTTGCTCGATTTCTGAAATTTTTGTTGTTCAGTTGGAGTTATAGCGCATATGCTTTTGTAACAATTCAATCAGATCTTACTACGAGAGCCTATTAGTCTGTTTAATTGCTTGGCTATTTGTTCTTCATTAAGAAATCAGACTACAGTTGTTCATGATTGGCTCACTTTATATATAGGGAAAGAAGGTTCTACAGGACTTCAATATTGCGAAAGAAGCCAATGGGACTGGCAAGGCACTTATTAAATCTTTTACCACAGTGGTTGATCAGACTTTGGAGATTCACTTTCAATGGGCTGGCAAAGGGACTAACTCTATTCCGCAACGTGGTGTATATGGACCTCTTATCTCGGCTATTTCTGTTACACCAAGTAATGTTTTTACAAAGATAATCTATTTTCTCTTAACAATTCAGATTCCTGATTATTTTCTTCTTAGACTTCCGTCCAAAGGTGGATGACGACAAGCTGTCTGCTGGAGCTATAGCAGGCATAGTTGTGGGTGCTTGCTTTGTTCTTGTGCTAGCCTTAGCTGCTTTATGGTTTTTCTTTATAAGGAAAAATCCTCAAAATGATGGTAAGCCAATAATGTGTATGGACCTTTTTCTTACCAAGTTTTTATAAGAAAGTCCTTTTCTTTCTGACAATACGAGTGTAAGCTGGATTGACAACTGACTCCAGGAGCCTCTTTTTTCCTTCCATTCTGTCTCGAGAGAAAAATGATTAGCTAAATTGAAGTTCCTTTGGGCCTTGTAGATATCTCTATGATCAAATGCGTAACTTTAACCATCGCAAATTTATATATCATTCAGTACTTTAGAAGAAAAATTATTCTATTGTACAGAATTAAAAGGCTTAGAGCTGCACACTAGCTCCTTCACGTTGCGGCAGATCAAAGCTGCCACAAAACATTTTGATCCTGAAAATAAGATTGGTGAAGGCGGTTTCGGACCAGTTTACAAGGTACATTATCCATATTTTGAGCGAGATTAGCACTGACCAAATTGATTCAGTTGATTCATCAATAGCATTGGTATTTTCATGGTGCCATGTTGGGGAGTGTAATTCGAAATGCTTTACAGGGCGTACTGCCAGATGGAACTGTAATTGCAGTAAAGCAGCTCTCTTCGAAATCCAAGCAAGGGAATCGTGAATTCATTAATGAGATTGGCATGATATCTGCTTTACAACATCCAAATCTAGTGAAATTGTATGGTTGCTGTATAGAAGGAAATCAATTATTGCTGATATACGAATACATGGAAAACAATTCTCTTGCTCGTGCTTTATTTGGTTAGTGATTCCTTATAACATTTTAATAAATTATTTTCCCTCTCTTAAATCTCGTTTCATACATTTGCTGCATATTGATGTAGAATAAGTACCTCTAAATTTAATAGGTCCCGAAGGCCAGCGTCTTAAACTTGATTGGGGTACAAGACACAAGATTTGCTTAGGAATAGCAAGAGGTTTGGCCTATCTTCATGAAGAGTCAAGAATAAAGATTGTGCATCGAGACATCAAGGCGACAAATGTTCTGCTGGATAAAGACCTGAATGCGAAAATATCAGATTTTGGTCTGGCAAAACTTGATGAAGAAGAAAATACACACATCAGCACACGCGTAGCTGGAACTATGTGAGTAAAACTATGCCCATAAACCATTCGAAGTAGCATCACTATCGAGTTATGCAGATCTATCTCTATAAAACTCAGTTAAAACTTATACAAGTTATGGAATGATGATATCAGATTATTCATCTTTAATACATTTGGTGAGATTCAGTGTTATCTCTTGTTGAATTTATGCATATGTATATTTTTATATGATATGTGGAACTTTTTTATTTCTTACAATTTTTTTTTCTCTGCAGAGGATATATGGCTCCTGAATATGCAATGAGGGGTTACTTGACTGACAAAGCAGATGTTTACAGTTTCGGAGTCGTGACAATGGAAATTGTTAGCGGAGTGAGCAATACAAATTATAGACCAAAGGAAGAATTCGTATACCTTCTAGACTGGGTATGAAAACGATTGATTCCTTCCAAATATTCACTAAGTTCTTAGCGATCAGACAATAATCTAAAAGACACAGTTCGGTCAACAATCTGTAGTATTCTTTTAAGAGCAGCCTTGCTTCCTGAGTTCTTACATGAAGCATTAGATTCATTCAATACATTGCATTAGTTTTTGTTGATCACATATGCCATGCACAATTCCTTATACAAATACTCGACAAAGTGAAGGTAAGAAGAGATAATGTATAGAACATTTTCTTAGTGAAAAAAGTTGCTGAAAGATAGGACTTCTATATACAAAGTTCACACTGAAAAAAATGTAGACGAATAGATCATAACAGAATCCACGACACTGCAATGCTCCATTATCCGATATCCCCATCAGATTGGCAGCATGCATTCTCAGTTTATCTGACCTCGACATTGAAGTCACACTGACAGCTTTTCTCTCCATGCATGCAAACCACAGGCTTATGTTCTGCAAGAACAGGGAAACTTGCTTGAACTGGTCGACAAAAGCCTTGGCTCGCACTACTCCAAGGATGAAGCTCTGCAGATGCTGAACTTGGCTCTACTGTGCACCAACCCGTCGCCGACGCTGAGGCCCACCATGTCCGCTGTGGTGAGCATGCTGGAAGGCAAGACACCCGTGAGGATGCCAACTGTGGTTGGTGGCACTTCCCGGGGCGATGACAAGCGGTTCAGGGCTTTTCAGGCGCTTTCTCAGGACAGTCAGACGCAGAGCGGCCCCCTGGATGGAGAGGGGCCATGGGTGGACTCATCTCTGTCAGCGCACACCACAGGAGAATGAAAACTACTCCCATGCATCCATGGAGCAAAGAGTACGTCAGAAACAGGCGAAGTATCACACAATCTAATAATAGGTGGTGTCTGATGCACCTGGTCCAAGCATCAAAGTCTAAGCATTTTTACATACTGACATGTATTATACTCGACGATTCTTTTGTTCTCTCTATTAAAAATGTTTTGGTGGTTTTCTTGAGAACAGATCTTTCCGAAACCTACAGATTCGATCAAATGATCCGGGCGAGTTTTTTTTTTTTTACATTGTAATGAGTTCTTCGATCTCTCCAAAGCCCAGGAGCTATGATGCACGGGTACTCTAATTTCTTCGACGTACTCGTACTGAGTACGTATCCGGTACCGGTACTTCATGGGTACTCGTGGGTACTCGTACTCATAAGTACTCAATAATAAAATAATTTTTAAAAAATGGGTACTCGTACCTATGCGATTGGGTACTTCATATCAAAATTTTGTCAGATAAAATTTTAAAAAATATAATAAATGATTGATGATCATGTAAGCACTAATACTAGAAAACATGATACACATATATTTTGTTACATTTATATCAAATGTGAACAATAAAACCTATAGATGTTAAAGATAAGAAGTCATAAGGAGAAAGAAAATTATTAATAACTCATCATTTAGATATAATCAGTAAAGTGAATAACTAATTACTTGTTTTGAAAACTTAAACAATATGAAGATACTAGAAATCTTATGAAAATTTATTATATATATATATATATTATATTTAATATATTGCCGTACCCGTACCTTAATTTTTTAGAATTTGACGTATCTCGTACTCGTACCCGGTACCGGTACCATACCCATACTCTTGCAACATAGCCCAGGAGTGGCCAGGGGCTGCTAACACTTATTCATTTATTGGGTATTTGGATGGGAGTGGAAAAATAAATTTTGATCAAATCGACTTCAAGGATTAAACTCGTGGTGTAACGCCTCCAAATTGATCAACGCCATGTGACGATGATCTATCCGAAGGCGCTACGAAAACACAATGACTATGATCAACAATTTGACTAAAACTTCATAAAAACGATAACAAATCAGTAATAAAGATAAAAACATATGACATCAAAATAGCGGAAGCCTCAAAGTGTTACAAAATCTCCATGATAGTCAGAATATCTAAGTTACATCAAAGTTCATAATGCGAAAAATAAAGATAAAGATAACTAGACCTTCTATCAATTCATGTGCTTTGTCATCGCTCGAGCTGATCGCGGCACACGATCTCAACACCATCACTGGCCTAGTCCTATGGAAATCAAACACAGGGGAGGAGGTCCTCCCGTAAGCTATACAGCCTAGTGGGAATCCATAAAGTGCTCAATGCATAACAATAAGTAGCAATAGTCAGAATCAGTAATCAGGGATAACAAGATCAAGTAAAAAGCATATGATCATTCGATTAGAGATATCAATAGATAAAAGAGATCATGGATTATATAATCATGAGAGGTTACTATAATCATGTTGGATTAAGAATCATGCTTCACTTATCATCATCATACTCATATCACCTTACATTCTTTTTGTGCTTGTATCTTTGTCTTTGCAATAGGTGCCTTTGGATGCCTTTAACTCTTGGGGGATTTACGCCGAATGACCGATACAGCCTTGTGCAGCCAATAGGAGGTCAAGTCATAGCTAAGGGAGCGACCCTTCACGATAAGCACTTGGCATAAGCTGGCCACCACTCCCATTTACCTTTCCATCATTCATACTTAATCACTTTATCATTCTTGCATACGATAAGAGGATTGGATCAACAAATCAATACAAAAGCAAGGATTCAGTCACATAACATTTCAATCAGCAGGGAGTAACACATCACACTATAGAAATAATCTAAATCAAATCAGCAATCAATATGCATTCTAGTCAAGGTTCGGTCGACCGGTCCTCACTGATCGGTCGATCGATTTCCGGGCACCGGTCGACCGATATCTCTGGATCGGTCGATCGGTTGGTCTCAATATAGTACAATAAGTCTTGAGCATCGATCGACCGATATCTCTGGATCGGTCGACCGATAATACTTCAGTATAAAAAGGAGCTTCGGTCGGCCGATTGGCCGACCTATAAAAGGCTCAGAATGCATGATCGATCAACCGGTCTCTATCGATCGGTCGACCGATTTTGATATCATCGGTCGACCAAAATGGCAACATTCTTATTATGATCGAGGACATCAAGCTTTCAACATTTCAGTTTGCCTCTTAAGCTAAAAGTCGATTAAATATGATCGGACATACATCATAACTTCTTTGATTGCTTTATAAATCATGTGATTAAAAGTACATTATCATTAGCAATATAAAAATGAATTATTTTCATAAATCTCTCCTAAATTATCATGATTTTTCGCATCTAACATCTAACTATGAACTTATTTTTTATCCCTAAACTATCACAATTTTTTCACTTTAGTCATTTTGTCTACTTATGTTACATTTTTCATTACTTTTGATTTTTTTCATTTATGAAAAGTTTAAATTGCCCCTCCCTCTATAACATATCAAATAATAAATAGAAAAAAGAAAAAAAATCAAGAGAAGGATAATTTAGTCTTTTTCATAAATGACAATTTTTTTCTTTGTCACTTTAATCCTTCTAACAATTTTTTATTTTTTATATTTATTATTTCATGTTTTTCTAGAGGGAGGGATAATTTAGTCTTTACATAAATGGAAAAAAGGTAAAACTAACGGAAGACATAACAAAGGTGATATGAGGACTAAAGTGAAAAGTCGTGATAATTTAAGGATAAAAAAGTTCGTAGTTTGAGATTAGATATGAAAAATGGTGATAGTTTATGAATGGTTTTATGGAAATAACCCTATAAAAATATATGTATGCTTATTTTATCCATAAATTATATTTCCGTTCGACTTGGTACGACCTGACTCGTCGATCAATCCAGATCAATTTTTACGACATTGTTTAGAGGCAGTTGAACATATTATTTATGCTGATTTGGATCTTTGATTTGAGAGCTTGAACATTCGACTAAATATAAAATCAAATCCACCGCAAGGAGTTGGGTGGAGTGGTTTAAATGCATAATATTTCTTTTAGGGTGCAAGGTACATGATGTTGGAAATAGTGGGTAGATAAAAAGAGAAGAAATAAAAATAAAAAATTCAAGGCACGACGGATTACTATCTTTAGAGAATTATTTGTCTCTACACTAAGTTTTCTATTGAGCTTGCGATAATAATACTCTCAGGATATAACGAAGTCATGAGTTCGCTAACTAGCAACTGTTGAAGAACTCAGTCTTTTATTCTAATAATTTGCAATGTCTTGAATGCATTTTCATGCGTTGTACAAATTATACTCATCACATGTTCATTGCTTCTCATCACTTGCAATTGCTTTCGATTCATTGAAAATGCAAAAAGGAGAAGCCTATTTATAGGTTTGAAAGGATGCTTCACGAAGAGATGCATCTAATGTCTTTTCGTCCAAAAGACATACCTCTTAAAATGAAAGGGTTCACCTAATTCCACACACATTATGATGAAATGACACATATATCGATATGTGAACACATATCAAGAGATATTTTATGATGAAATAATGCATCTATTCAAGTGTGAATATAACTCTTGAAATATGAACACACATATTCAAATGTGAACATATCTTTTTCACTTATGAAATAATACGACTCTTCATCCAAGAATATCCTTTTATTAATGAGAACTTATTCATAACACCATTGCACTTATAACTCATGTGAACATGTTTTTTCATTTAATATTATAACATTTCATTGATGAAAAGATGTGATAATACATTTTATACTTAATTAATTACTATGAATACATTTTCAATGTTCACAAAGTCATATTTAAAATTTGAAACTTTCAAATTTCAACACATGACATGATAGATGACGAATCTAATTAGATTAATTGGGCTCGACAGTAGATCGACTATCACTTTGGGGTTGTTTGGCATCTTCTAAGAACAAATATATTTATCCTCATTTTGTTCCTACAGTGAGAACAAATGAAGAATCCATTTGTTCTTGGGTGGAGGTAGAACCTAGGTGTCTCTATTTTTTTATTCTTAATGTGGGATCCACAGTATATTTTTAAATTATTTGAATGAAAAATTAAGAACAAGAAAGATATTCTTATAACGTTCCTCTACCAAACAGCCCCTTTATAGATATTGCGCTTACTAACATTGCACGATGAATCATCGGCTCCATTCGTGGATGAAAAGCTGGCCACCTCAAATCAAAGTTTGGAGTAAATATTTCATTCCAAATGCCCGAATAACATATATCTGTAATGAATGCTTTTTTACATTGTTAACATGCAAAATATGTATAAAATAAGTCATGTAACGTCTTTTATATAAAAAAAAGTAATTTAATATTCATCAGATAATTTAGTTATCTCAAGAAAGTTCATTTCTTTTGTCATTCCAATAATTTTGAAAAGTGATGTCAACTCATGACGTAACAATTATACGCAATAGTTACACATGAAGTCTTAATATTTGAGAGACTTCCCAATAAAATTATTTTCCGAACGAAAATTAAACTCAAAACCTATTTAAACTTATCACTATCAAGATCTTAAATTTTGACAATTTTTTTATTAAAAAGTTGTATATTTTTTTTCTTTTAGTTATCCACGTAGTGGGTTAAATTGTCAAGTTTTACATACAAGAAGGGTTGTTAAAATTATAAATAACTTCTTTTATACGCTTAACATTTTGTAGCTAAAGAAATTTGATTAAGTTTACATTCAAATTCATTAATCCTTATTGCCCGTTCAAATTTATGTATTTTTTTTTAATATTTGGAGCAGATCACATATGACACATATTGATATGCAGTTTTTGTTGCATCTTACTCGATATATATACATGGAAAAATTGAACTACGTAGATTTTGTGAACCTTTTTTTTTGTAACACCTTAAGGACAATAAAATAATTTAGACCAAGTTGATTAATAAAAGGAAAAATCTAAAAGAAAAAAGGAAAAGAAAAAAAAAGAAAGATTAAATTCTATTGAAAATAGAAATCATAATTAGATTGATATTAAGAATTTTAATTTGATTTGAGATCTAAAAAAATGTTCAATGGATAAAGAACTTCCAAATAAGAGAGGATTAAAAGTTCTATAGCTTAGAAATATTTCAGACATTAAAATAATATTTATTATTATTATTATATAAAAATTAGATGATAAAATATTATGGAATTAAATAATTCTAAAAATTAGATGATAAAATCTTATCATATTAAATAAATACGAAAATTAGAGAAAAGAAATAAATAAAAGGAAAAGATGAAAATATAGTTTGATTGAAAAAAGTTATAGAAGAGATAAAAAGAAATTTTAGTAGAGATAAATTTTTTTATAAGTATGATTATGGAATAATTATTAAAATTATAATTTAATTAAATCTAAATATTTAAGAGATGATAATTAATAATGGATGGTCATGATTGATACAGAAGTAGCTCAAGACTCAATGGGAGTCAAAAACCTTAGTTAAGAATTATAAATATATCTAAAGGATGGTTAGGAAATATTATTTGCATCCACAAAATTTATGTACGAGAGTCTCCTCTTTCTTTTTCGTTTTCTTACAAATCGAGGTACTTGAGAGAGCAAGTGATATACCATTTCGAAGCTCCGACAGAGAAAAATAAGATTTAAGTGGTAATCGTTTCTGAACATCAATAGAGATGAATCATCAATCAAAATCGCAACGCCTGTGCAGTCCACAAGCAATAAGATTATAGTTAGTTTTTCAACCAACTTAAGGTACGTCGGGGGATTTTCATGGCATCGATTTTCTGTGAGACCCTTAGGACCCTTGATTTTAGTATTGACTATTGTATGGATAAATTATGAAATTGCATTGATAATCACATAGAAAATAAGGTCGAAAAATTGTGCTGAAAAGGTAACTTTCCGACGGTGGCAGAATCTGGCCCAGATTTCTTGAAATCCGAGTGGCAATCGAATTAATCCGGACCGAGTTCATATGAACATGGCCCGGGTTGCAAGGTATGCGGCTCAAGTTCTATAACCCGAGTGCAATACGAAGAGATTGTTAAGAATTCATATCAGTTCTGACTAACTCGATCCGGTTCCGTTAATGTTAATTGATGAACGAAAGTTGAATAAGATTCGGATCGGGTTTCGAATAGTCCGGCCCAAGTTTTGTGATAAAGATGAGATCAGATCAACGAATTAAATTGACTCGGCCTAAGTTACGTCAGACTCGATCTGGGTTTTGAGGACATGGAATTAGATTAAAAAATCACATGCCAATATGACCCCGAGTTGTTTTTCACCCGGCTCGAGTTTGTTGATTGAATTGGAATATGTATGAAAACCGGATGAATAGGGCTGAGTTTCACCCCATCCAATTCGGGTTCTATTGATCGAATTGAAATCAGTATTGAAATCCGATGAATCGGCTCGGGTTTCACCCCATCCGGATCGGGGCTTATAATAAGATGAGTATGATTGATTATAGGAAAAATTGGCTCAGGTTTCATTCCATCTGACACGAGTTCTGAACTTCGGAAATGATGTTTTTAAGTTATTAAAGTATGTTTGATTGTGACGATTGTGTTATTGTTTATATATGATCATATTATATGATATTGACTTCTTTGTTATGATATTGATCTTACTTATGATATATTGATTGATGCCTTGTGCATCTAAGATTGAAAAGAAAATTTAATTAAAAGTAAAGATAGACGCCATAAGTTAATTAAGATAAAAGATGAAAAGTATCTAAAATCGGACAAGCTCTCAAAGCAACCTATATAGTTGAAGCAGCCTTCGTGGTTGAAGTATTGACGTAACATTTGTGGTTGAAGCAGTCTTCATGGTTAAGAATTGAAACAGTCCTTGTGGTTGAAGTAGCACTCGTGGTTGAAGTATTGAGCAGTCCTCGTGATTAAAGTATTGAGCAACCCTCATGGTTTAAGCAGCTTTTATAGTTGAAGTTAAAGATAAGAAGATAATTGTAACTTTTATGGTTAAAATAAAATAAAGTAAAGATTAATTGATTAATTGTTAAGATAATTAATTGTAGCTCATATGATATATGTTATTATTAATGAATTATTATTGCTTTTATGGTTGATGATAAATGATGATAGAGTTATTGATTTCAATCAATTGATCTTTATTTATGATCGAAGAATAATGCATATTGATAATTGAAATTATATGGATATGATAATATTGATGTTACTTATCATTATACATATGATTATTGTTATCGACATGACTTATATTGTTTATTATTTTGGGTGACATTACGTATTGAGTTTATCTCACTAGGCTTTGCTCCTATACTTGGATTCGTACAGGTGATCGTGACGGCGATTGTGAGACGGTTGGTGATTCTTCGGAGGGTGACATACGCATGTATGTAGGGTCCATTATTGTATAGAAGTAGGCCCTAACCCACGAGTTATTGGATATTGTATAAATATCTTTCACATATTATAAAGTTTATTGAAAAAATTAGTCTTCCACTTATGTAAGTCAATTTGTTAACTGGTCAAAGTTAAGTAATAAAATAGAGTGACATCGTCGAAATAACTTTTTGGGTAGGAAAAAAATCTCGCAACATTAGATTTTTTAGAAAGAAATTCTTTTTTTCATAAAAGTACTAGCGAGATATCCTATAATTTTGAAAACTTCTTGTAGCAACCAATGTTGTTAAAACCGGACTTGACCGACCGGTTCAAACGGTTCAATCATGAATCGGCCGATAATTCGGTCCGGTTGGGTGTTCAAATCATTTTTAGCATTGAACCGGAAAAATCAGTTGAACTGGCCGATTGAACCGGGTCAATGCAGATTTTGAAAAAGAAATTTAAAATTTTGATAAAATTAGGAAAGTTGAATGAGAAAAAAGGAAAAGAAATATAAGAAAGGTTAAAGAGGAGAGAATATGATATGTATATAATTAAATAGGAATTGAAATAAAAAGATAAGTATTTAAAATTGAATCATATTAAAGTGAAAATTATCAAATGGCATAAAATAAAAAGGAAAGTGTTAAAAAAAGAAATAAGAATAATTTAAGATAAAATTTATTAATATAACATCTATCATAATTAAAATAATGGATATTAAATTAGTAATAACCTATTTATATTATCATTATGGAACTTTTAATAAATAAAAAATGTGTTATATTATTTTTTAATATTTTTAATAAGTTATTAGTACAATATTCATATATTATATCATATAATTTATATTATATATTTAAGATAAATTACACCAAATGCCCTTCAACTTTAAGGTTTGCTCAGCGACACCCTCCAACTTCGCTTTGTAACACAAATGCCATTCATTTTTTAATGCGTTTTACCCAATACCCTTTTTACCTGGGATAGCCGATTTTTGGGTTTTTTGTCGGCATGGCGTTCACGTGACCATCTCCTCTCTCCTCCACGTAAATAGTCATCCGACGTGGCATGCTCCGACGTGGCACATAAAATTACACTAATGCCCTCCAACTTTAAGGATTGCTCAGCGACACCCTCCAACTTCACTTTGTAACACAAATGCCCTTCATCTTTTAATACTTTTCATCTGATGCCCTCTTTACATGGGACAGTCGGTTTTCCGATTTTTATCGACGTGGCGTCCACATGGTCATCTCATTTCTCCTCCATGCAAATAGCCGTCTAATGTAGCATGCTCCAGCGTGACACCACATATTAAATCATTCTACTTACCGTAAGTTGACCCTCTCACTGTTAAATTATTTTCTTATTTTCCTTTTTGATGTCGTTCGCATGAAACCTACTTCGCCGTTTGCACTCCTTCGTCGTTCACTCTCCTTCGTCGTTCGTCTCCTTCATCGTTCACTTTTCGCATTCGTCGACGCTGTCTTTGTCCAAATTGGTGTAATTTTATGTGCATTTAGTGAGAAAACTTTAAAGTTATAGTACATTTCACCCGATGCCCTCTTTACCTAGGATAGTCAGTTTTTTTATTTTTCGTCGACGTGACGTGCACATGGACATCTCCTCTCTCCTCCACACAATAGTCGTCCGACGTGGCATGCTCTAACGTGGCACATAAAATTATACAAAATGTCCTCCAACCTTAAAGTTTGTTCACCAAATGCACATAAAATTATACCAATTTGGGCAAAGACGACACCAACGAATGCGAAAAGTGAACGATGAAGGAGGTGAATGACGAAGAAGAACGAACGACGAAGGAGTGCGAACGGCGAATGAGGTTTCATGCGAACGACGAAAAAAAAGAAAATAAGGAAATAATTTAATAGTGAGTGGGTAAACTTACGATAAGTAAGATAATTTAATATGTGGTGCCACGTCGACGCATGCTACGTTGGACGGCTATTTGTATGGAGGAGAGATGAGATGACCACGTGGACGCTACGTCGACAAAAAATCGAAAAATCAATTTTCCCAGATAAAGAGGACATCGGGTGAAATGTATTAAAAGATGAAGGGTATTTGTGTTACAACGTGAAGTTGGAGGGTATCACTGAGTAAACCTTAAAGTTAGAGGGCATTGGTGTAATTTTATGTGCCACGTTGGATGACTATTTGCGTGGAGGAGAGAGGAGATGGCCACGTGGATGTCACGTCGACGAAAAATCGAAAAACCGACTATCCCAGGTAAAGTGGGCATTGGATGAAATATGTTAAAAGATGAAGTGCATTTGTGTTACAAAGTGAAGTTGGAGGATATCGCTGAGCAAACCTTAAAGTTGGAGGGCATTTGGTGTAATTTATCCTATATCTTTATAATTATTATAAATAATATTATTTTAATAAAATTCGATTCAATCCAATCGAATTCGATCGGATCTGTCCAACCGCGATCCGATGATGAGTCCGATCCGATCTCCGATCCGATTCTGAAAACATTGGTAGCAACCCTAATTGGGCATTACAGTTCTGAACTTTTCTTGTTAATATAAGGAATTCGATCCCTTTTTCTTTTCCTCCAATTTGTTAGCGTGGAAGTAAATAAAATAAATGCCTCCTCCGTGATCTGTACGTATGGATAAGATCATAATTATTGAGCTGTTCGTTTCTTCCCTGTACATATTAATGATGAGAGGAAGACATTGATCATGATTTGGATGGTTTGAAATTTTGAGTCATACACTGATCATGCATATAAGATATACTTCGACTTCCATCACCTTTGTTTGTTCGTTTTGACAGTTTCAACGCGCTAAATTAATCAATCGTGACTCAATTTGAGATATCTAGTTGGTGATTAATTATACATAAATTAATTTTAGTCCACGTTCTAGAGTAAATTTATATGTGCATGAATTTAAACATAAAGTGTATACATATATATATACACTTTATGTTTAAATACTACGTTAATATCGTAGATGTTTTTTTTTTTTGCAACTGAACTAGCTTGTTTAGTTAAATTGATTCTTCTCGGACTTGAACAGTGTGTTTTGTCAATCTTTCTACGTAAGTTGCATGCATACCGTTACCTAAAAATATTTTTGAATTAAAAAGTAATTTCTTACTTAAAAAGTTTAATTTACAATTTTGCACGTATATATCTACACCTTTATTAAACATATATATGTACATATATATATACATATATATATATATGTATATATATATGTATATATACACACAATATGTGTATGTATATATTGAGTAGAGTCTACGTACTTACCATTTTTTGTTCAAGCGGGAAATTAACTAGTGGCCTCACATATGCAGGCGTCACTAGATCAAGTGCGTGGGCTTGAAAAGGAAATGTTGAGATATGTTCATCACTTCATTAATTATTCACGTTGACATATGTAGTTAAATTTATAGCTAAGCCCTCGTATATATATGTGTGCGCTGTAAGGTTTTTATACATCCTGAACCAATTGCCATATCACAGAGAGAGAGGGGAGAGAGAGAAGGGAGAGAGAGAGAGAGATGAAGGGCAGGATTGATCTCCCAGTGTACAATCTACTCACCATCTTCTTTTACCTGCTGTTGGCTTTGAGCTTGTTTGCAGATCTTAGGTCTTCGTCCCAGACTCTGCCCAAAGATGAAGGTAGGTAGCCATGCGTCGACCTCTGCACCCTCAGCTAACTCTAATATATGTGTTTTGCATTGTTTTTTTAAACATAACTTTTAGTATTCAGAAAAATAGCTAACTCATTTATTAATATTCTAGCTACTTAAAGTGGATGAAGATAAAAAAAAAAAGAAGCTAAACTCAATGTTGTTATATGTCTTAACTATATGTGTTATAATTGGATTATAGTTAGTTCTGGATGTGAGCAATGATCCATCGGGACGTCTAGATCATCTTGGCATGCACCTACTCCGATATTTATAATTCTGTTTCCATCCGACATGTAATTGGTCCAAAACTAGGTCTCACATCTTGAAAACCCTGTTGAACCGAATCTATATTGTGAAAATTTTAGACCCTGTTCTCGGCTCGACCATATAAATTATATTAATACATTATATTATAGTAAATACGCACGCTATATTCCTGTTAGTATTAATTATCAAAACACTTATACCTTAAACATATATTATATTATTATATGTGAAGTTTAATTGATAATTGTTATATTTATATAATATTATCAAATATTTTTACTATTGTATTTTTTAAATTATTAATTTACTGATGTTCAATCACGATAACCCGAGCTTTCAAAATTTTGTCTCGATTTTTATATAATATTATTAAACATATTTTCTATTAAAATTTAAAATTATTTAATTTATTAATATTTAATCGCCATAACCGTGGTCGTTAGATTTTGCCTCGGTTCAATAAAAAATGAGATCAATTTTTAGAACCCAATGAAAATCTTATCGTTCTCAAAACTAGTTAGATACTTAGATCGGACCAATCTAATTATACTACTATCCTTTTTAAAATAGTATTATTTATAAGTTTTCCAAAATAATATAACTGTTACCATAAAAATATAATAAACTTAAAATATTAATTCAAATGGCCTTTCACTAATTATCATGGAGTACTATTATTAAATAACATTGAAATTTAAAATTATTAAAAATTATTTATTTTTTCATTCACAATCATCTTGTCTCCATTTTTTCCCCTTTCTTTCATTAACTCTCAAGTTTTCTTTCTTATGTTGCTTATTATATTTGTTTTCCTAATTGGCCCTTTCTATTTCCCACTTAAGAAAATCTTTTATTTATTATTTTTTAAATATTTCTGAGTATTTTAAAAATATGTTGGTTTTCAATATTAATTTTCTATTTTCTACGTATTTTTGTTGTGGTTCATTGTGAATTCTTTGTTATATGTAGCATCTCTGAAATTTGTATCTTTTAACGACTTCGCTTAGTATGTTGATCTCAAATGTTCTTGCCTTGCATATATCTAATAATAATATTACTAATGACTTTATGATGTCTCTTTCTAAAATTATTTTGAGTTATATTAGTTAGTCTTATTGGATAAGTCAAATCAAGTCAGATACAAAGTATCATACACATCAAATTACGTATCCTCTTCTAAAGGTTCTTGCCTTGCATAGGACACACTAACTATTAGTGAACTTCTTCTCGATCACAAGTGGTTTCGATATCGGAGTACAATGTTACATTCCATATCTTCTTAATATTTTTATTAATATATTATTCTGAATTTTGAGCTCAATGTCTTTAAACGTATCTCGTGAATGATCTTAGTTCCTAAATGGTCATTTCTCATATTTTCATTTCAATTTATTTTCTCAACCTATTTTTAATTTTATCCATCATTGTAATATTATTTTCAATGAGCAAAATAGCATCAATATATTATGATCTAATGTCATAAATTGCTCTAATTGTTTTTAATCAATATAGAGATTTATTTTATCTTATATGTTTTACCCTACTCACCTTTAACCAAGGGTATAAGAAAAAAACTTATCCACCTAAAAAATCTAACCAAATCGAAAAATTCATAAGTTCGGAATCCGATTAAAAATTACGCCAATTTTTTAGAATAATTAAAATCACTCGTTTAAATTATAACTTCTAATAAAAAAGATAAGAGGGACCCGACCCAAATATATTTTTAAAAGTATTATGATTAAAAGATTACCTTAACTTTCAAATAAATTTATTAGATTAGATATATTGTTGACTTATTATGAGGTAGTTAAAATTGAATATTATCAACTTGTTAATCTATTTTAATAAAGTTTGTATAAAATTAACTATAATATTTTTAATTATAATGTGATAATATGAATATATGATAGTTTAGTCAATGTTATAAGACCTGACCTGGCCGTCGACCCGAATTGATCAACGAGTCAGGTCGGACCGATTGGACTGAGTCGAACCGAATGGTCAGACCGGATAATATAAATTAATAAATGAATAAAATAAGTTAAAGAGATTGTTATAATCTTATTAATATATAATATCTTATTTAACAAAAAAGATAAAATATAGTATAATAAAGTAAAATAAAATAATTCAAATTAAATAATATAATAAAGTGACATAAATTAAGTCATCAACATAAATAAAAAAAATTCTTGTGAGATAATTATAAATTAAAAAATAGTGAAAAAATTATATATGTGACAAGAGGATATTAAAATATAAATTTCAAGAAATATATATATAATATGTTTAAATGTTTTAATAATTTTGTTTATGTTTCATTTTAACAATTGACCTGGCCGGGTCGGATAAACCCGCCGGGTCGGCTGGTTGAACCCGAGTTTGACCGGGTCGAAGCTGGTCAAACTCTTTCTCGGATTTCAACCGACCCGCGGGCCATTTTAGGGCCCGGACACCGATTCGACCGGGCCGGGTCTGACAACCATGAGTTTAGCTTACTTACATAAAAAAGTTTTACTTAGAGTTTGATATTAATTTTTTTAAACATCGAATGCGGTCTATTTAATCTTTATTATTTTTTAATAAAATAATTACTTTTAAGTAGGTCCCTGATTTGAAAAAATCGAGATTGCATAGGTTGGTTTTGTTTCTTAAAAAAATAGATTGATCTTTTACACTTTAAAAAATCACTCAAAATTTGAAGGTCGATTTTTTTCCAACTTAAAACCCATCCGACCCTGACCTTTAACTCGACGGCCTTTCTATTTTAGAAAGAAAGAATACATTTGGTAATCGTGATGTAAAGAAGAGAGAATATGCCATGGGAAAAACGACAATCGTAGTAATCATGATCGAAAGATTTGCATGATCATAAGATTGATGGAAAAATTAGACCAAATGCCTTAAAACTTTAAAGTTTGCTCAGCGATATCCTCTAATTTTATTTTGTAACACGAATACCCTTCATCTTTTAACTCGTTTCAGTACCTTTTTACTTCCTATCGGCCGTCTCCCAAGCGTGAAGCTGACGTGGCACTGACACGATATCATCTCTCCTCTACACGTAAATATTCATTGATTTGGAACATTTAAAAATTTAAAAATAAAAAAATAAGAAAAATACCACGTAGATGCGAGAGTGGGGGTCGTCACCCCCTCCCATCGCTGGTGTCGGTGATGGAAAAGAGGGAAGGCAACAACCCCCCTCTCTGTGACCTCGCGCCGAAGGTCACAGAGAAGGTGCCGTCGCCCCCCGTCTTTTCCATCGTCAGAGGTCACCCCCCCCCCCCCACTTCTTTCCCATTGCCGGCGTCAACGTGGGGAAAGATTGGGCCGTTGCCCCCGCTCTTGCATCTATGTGACATTTTTCCATTTTTTAATTTTTTTAATGTTCCACATTTACGTGAAAGAGGAGAGAGAATATCGTGTCAATGCTACACCAGTGCCACATCAGCTCTGCATTAGAGCATTTTGTGTAATTTTTTTGATTAATTGATTATAGAGTGAAGTTGATACATCATTTTTGTGAATGCTTACTACGTACGGTAATTGGCCGTTGTGAATGCTTACTCATGTGTTGGTCACTTATTTCATCCCGTAATAAAATAAATTTCAAAATATAGAGATTTTAAATTTGGATTTCATTTTTATTGTTTTTATTTACATTAAACTGATGTGACCTCGACCATTCACTGAATCATTGGCGAGATAGTTTGGTAAAAGAATCCCCAAATCGGTCGGTAATTAAGTGACCTGCTGTTTCAATTCCAATATTTTTTTCTAAAAAATTCTTGGTTAGATCCATTTCTTTAGTCATTTCATTTTATACTATCTTTAATTACTGGAATTTGAAGTCTTTAATTCTTTAGCTAGCCTCTTCAAGCTTAATATTCTATCCGTACGAAATTAAAGATTTGCAAAAGCCTCTCGTATAATTTATATTTATTATATATATATATATATATATATATATATAATCTCTAGTGTAACTATTTGATCTTAGATTTGATCTGACTTAATTTTAATCACTTTTTAGGTGCTACTTTTTTTATAAATCAATAATTTGAAGTTCTAAAATCATCGAAATAAATTAAAATATTAAATATTTTAGTCATCTTTGTTATTATTTTATATATCATGACATCAGAGCGAATCTAAATTATCAATTTGTAACTTCATTTTTTTGTCTAAATAATGTTAATATATTACCTTATTAACCTTCCTAATCATATTATTATATCACGTACATTTGCAAACATTAGATGTCTGATATTTGACAAAGACAATTACTACAAAATAAATTTCAGTCATGATCATCCAACTTAGATGATGCTCTCAATAAGGTCATCTAATTTCATTTTATAACACTAAAATTGTCAAACTTTAAAAATATTTCATCCGTGATGTCCGGTTATAGTCAATAAATCTATTAATCGCTAACATGACTTGACGTGGATGCTTACGTGGTACCATGTTAGCATTTTTTCTCTTTTTCGCGTCAGATTTAAAAAAATAAAAAATGTCACATCAAAATTTTTTTCTCTCTGCTCTATCCAAACTTAATTTTATATCTACAAACTACATGATCATCCAACTTTTCAAAATTTTCAGACAAGGTCATTCAACTTTTCAATTTTTCTATCGCAGCCATCATTAAAAGCTTAAAATAAAAAATAAAAAAATTGAAGACACTTAGACTAACTCAATACATTTTTTAGCACGACCCACTAGAATCGAGACGATCAATTTTTAATATATATTAAATATATAATATTATGATAAATAATAATTTTTAATTAGGAAAATAAAAAAATTTAAATAATAACATGTCGATTATATTTATTGCCTTAAAATTTAAATAATAAAAATATTATAATAAGAAAATAAAAATATTTTTTCATGTGAGATTTTATCGGGCTCGAGTCAAATTAGGTCATCTGGCAGAGTGATGGGCATGCTCCGACATCCAACGGATTGTTGAGCTAAATTATTAATGATCGTAATATTAAAAAAATCACAATTATTAATTATCATAATCTATATAAAAAATTGTATATGGTTCAACAACTCGTTGGATGTTGGGTTGTGCCCAGCACCCTGCTCGATGACGTAGTACGATTTGATTCGACCTAGATGAAATCTCGCGTGAAAGAAATATTTTTATTTTTCTAATTATATTATTTTTTTATTATTTCAAAGTTTAGGGCAAAAAATATAATCGATATGTTATTATTTTAATTTTTTATTTCCTTAATTAAGAATTAAAATTATTATAATATTATATATTTAATACATATTAAAAATTTGGTCGTCTCGATTCTAGTGAGTCGTGCCAAAAAATGTATTGAGTTAGTCTAAGTGTCTTTAATTTTTATTTATTTTTATATTATTTATTATTTTAAACTTTTAATGATGATCACGATTGAAAATTTGAAAAGTTTAATGATCTTATTTAAAAATTTTGAAAAGTTGAATGATTATGTAGATACAAAATTATGTTTGGACAGAGCAGAGAGAAAAAATGTCGACATGACATTTTTTATTTTTTTAATCTGACATGAAGGAGAGAGAAAAGTTGACATAGTGCCACGTAAATATTCACGTCAGCGACACGTTAACTATTACCAGATTTAGTGACTATAACAAGTCATGATGACAGCAGGTGAAATATTTTTAAAGTTTGATGATCTTAATGTTACAAGTTGGATGATGATCTTACTAGGACACCCTAAGTTGGATGACCTTATTCGATAAGTATATTACTATAATAATAATTTAGTTTAATTAATATATATTATCTTCGTTTCATCCGATTCTGAATTGTTCAATTATTCCGCTTCAATCTGTTCAAGTTCAAGCGACGCCCCCACCACATTTGTTCTATGTCCTGATCGAAAAAAAACGATGGAATAAGTTGTTTGATGTATTATTTAGATTATTATTATTATTTAAATTGTTTGCTAGTAACGTAAATAATAGTTAAAATAATTAGAGATTAAATAATTAAAAATTATTATAATACTCTATCACATATTAATATAAATAAATAAAGTAAGCAAATGAAAAAGTGAACATATATAATTAAAGATGACGAAAAATAAAAAAATTATTTGTAAAAGATTTTGGACAATAAAAAAATGAAGTTAAATAATATTTATTTATTAATAATATTTAAGATAAAATATTTAATTAAATGAATATTTATGTCATAATGTATTTCAATCTAAAATGATATTACTAATAAGGTAATAATTAAAGGATTTAATTAAAAGATGGACACAGTGTCTCCCCTCTTCTTATTCATTATCAGATCAAGAATCAATAAATCAAATTCAAAGTCTTTAAATAAAAATAAATAAAATAAGATTCATAAATTTCTAATCTAACGAGTAAAAGTATAGGAGACACGGGTCCCTCCTTTAAATAGGAGACACCTTCGTTTTTTCGTAATGTAATTGGACTTAATTAGTAGAGAGATTAAAATTACTGATAAGAATTTTAAATTACGGATTAACTCACACCAAGCTGGCCGCTGCCATTGCTCCGGTCTCCATTCATGCTGTCGCCCACGCCGGCGCAGTACCGGCAGCCGCGGCGGTGCCTATGCCGTCGGTCGAAAGCGCGAAGAAGGAGAGAATACGAGAAGAGGAAGGCGGCGGCCTTGGCTGGCCGCTCGAGACCTTCTTGTTGTCCCCTAACTTTGGATGTCGACCTCGCCCCTCTGCATTTTCCATTGAATTCAATCCGAAGGTATCCTAATTTTGCATCCTCTAGTACTCAGCCGCTTGCAAGGAATCGAATCGACTCGGTCCAAATGTAGATTACGATACGTTCTCAATCTTTGGGACGATCGATCAAACATCTCGATGCCATATTTTTTTACGTTCCGGAATTTTATACTAGAAGTTTTTTCTCCGATGAACCGGTTACTTGATGCAGATTTCAATTAAAAAAGTTCCGCAATCTTATTATGGTTCTCAGTTAAATTTGGAGCCCATATTGGCTGATTATGATTATATTAATGTATTGGTGAGCAGTTAATGCACTGCGTCAGATAGCGTTCAAGTTGAACAAGAAATGGAACTTTTCGGTAGATCCATGCAGTGGCCTTGAAGATTGGAAGGAGATATTTTCGGACAAGAACACAGAGAGCACCGTCGTCTGCAATCTCAACACAACTACAAATATTAGCCATGTTACTAACATGTACACATTTATAAGGGAAATGCTTATTTGTGTGTTTGTTTACTGGGTTCCTTATGCTTGTGCATCTTTCTATGCAGCCGGCTTAAGGGTTTGAACTTGACTGGAATGCTACCAGAGGAGTTTTCGAACCTTACATTCTTACAAGAGATGTAAGTTTACCACTGGTGTGCTGTTGATTCGAGATATGTTGTTTTGATTTGTTACTTCCTTTTACACGGGCGTTAATCTGGAAGTACTGCATATCATTGATTGTCTGTACTGTATACTGGAGTAAACTATTTTTTTCAGCATTGTAAAAGATTCTGTCAACTATGACTATGCAATGTCTTCATTCTATTTCCAATGGTATCTTTCCCCAAAAAACTAATGTACTTGTAATATAGTAGGCATGCCATATTAGTTGACATATTAATAGCATTAAATGTTCCAATCGAGGGCTTATCATGGCCAGTAAACTCATTAAATTGTTGGAAGTGTTTGAAGAGGGCATTCTTTATACTTTGCTTTTGGTGGCAAACATTCCTTACTTGAAGAGGGCATTCTTTATACTTTGCTTTTGGTGGCAAACATTCCTTACCCTTGTTATTGGCTAAAGTTTGAAATTCAATTACAATATATGAGATGGCGAGCTGTATCTATCTTTTTTCTGTAATTCTGCATGTTACAGTGACTTGACACGGAACTATCTTAATGGAACGATTCCAATTACTTGGGCATCTCTCCCGCTTGTTAACCTGTAAGTTTTACCCAGATTTCCAAATTGGAATTGGATGGTTATTTCATGCATCTATTTCAAGTTATTAGAACCTAAAGTTCATGCATAATGCGTCGACATTTCATAGGGATATATTGTTATATATGCTATTCCTCTAAAAAGAATAGGGATGTATTGTACATATTTTCTCCTAAACATGTGATAGCTACCTGAAAATGTGATAGATATTACTGTGACATTAGATATAAATGTATTTCATAGGTCACTTTTGGGAAATCGAATATCTGGGAGGATACCTGAGGAGTTGGGGAACATTAGCACCCTTCAGATCTTGTATACTCCATTTTCAATTTTATTTTCCATTCCTTCTGTTGTCCTTTCTTCTTGTTCCTTTGATATTGTTGTTTACCTTTAATATTCCACTATTTTCAGGACACTCGAGGCTAACCAGTTTGAAGGGCCAATTCCTGCGTCACTTGGAAACCTCATCAAGTTACAGGCTTTGTAAGGTTCTTTTATTCTAACTTTTATGATTAGCTTAACCTACTGAAACTTATACTGTGCTACAAAAAAAGATTGTAGCAGCCTGATGCATAAGTGAATTTTTCAAATGCTTAGTAATATATTTATTATTAACAATTGAATTGACATTATAGATTCAGAAAGGTTGGTCCTTGATTTAGAAGCTGTAAGAATAAAAAAAATGTGAACCATCACCAGTTTCCTTATAACTCATGATTGAAACTGAAAAATGAAAGGAATGGGCTTCTGGAAGCCTGATGACCTTCATCATGTGTTTGAGAATATGCTTGTTTCTTCATTCTCTGACTGCTCAAATGCTCTTGGGTTTTGCTTCCCTGGTCTAAATCTTGCAACCAAACAGTTTGTTGCCTTTTGGCATTTGACTTTCGTTCTTATCCATTAGATAAAATGACGCAGGAACTTTTATTTTAAATTAGTTATTTTAATTAAAATTGATGTTTTAGTTTATTAGTCATCATGTGGTAGGCATATGGCTTTTTGATTAGTTATAAGGGTCGTGATTAGTTATAATGGTCTTGTTTAAAAGTGGGTTAATCAAGGGTGGAGATTGATTAGTAGTTCATAACATCTTGTAACCCTAGTATTTAAGGCTGCCAATAGGTTTTCAGCCGTCATAATCTCTCTTTTATCAAACTTATATATTTTTGTGGTTTTCTCATAAACCCTAATTATTCCTCTATCGATCCTTCTCATCTTCTAGCTTGATTTCTCATTATTCTTGCTAATTTTCTCTCGTTACTGCATCATAAAATATAAGGGTGAAATATATTAACATGTGGTTAGAAAAAATGGTGAAATATGATGGAAAAAGAAGTAGAATAAAGTTATTATTTGCCATTAGTAAGAATAAGATAATCTTTGTTAATGATTAGAAAATAGTGGTATTGTAGATTTCTAGGTGGTTATAAAAAAAGTGGGCTAATCTTATTCTAGCTCACGTATAATTATATCCCTAATTCTACTTATTCACCTAATTATCCATCTTCAAAACACAAAATATTTCTGAAAATCTGGGTTTGGTATTCCCCGAGGGGTGCTTGGATGAAGATTTATTATTGAAGAAATGGTAAATTTTATTAATTAGAGTTTATCATTTTTTTCAATTATTCTAGAATATGAAAACTTATTATTACTCTAGTTACTGGATCAATGGGTGATAAAGCATAATGGATTAGAAAATGAGAGACATTTTTATATTTTTTGTAGTATTAATGTAAATTGGAAAACTCCGCCTATGTTTTATAGCCGGTCCCAAGCCCGGATAAAGGAGGGGGGTTGTGTTAGGCCCCGATAGCCAGCGTAAAACCCTGTTGAATCTTATGAACATGGATCAACGAATAGGCGTCGTATGATCCATGTAGCCGACCCCACATAGTGGGATAAGACTTTGTTGTTGTTTGTTGTTGTAATGTAAATTGGAAGAATACTTAATTTAGGTTAATACAATTTTCAAAAAGTGACTGGATTTAGTAATCCAATCACTATTACATTGAATTTTGGAGTGTTTGGCTTTATTCCCTTAAATAAATTCCCTTTCGTTCTTTTATTCCAAATCCAAACACCACCCAAGGTCCGTTTCCTTGAGGTATAATGTATGGAATAGTTGGTTATACATTGAATACAATCAAGCATTCACATGAATCAATAAATGACTGCCTGAATAGACTTTTTGGGTGGCTGTCAAGGTCTCAGTTTTCCCAATAATGGGAATACCCAATTCCTCTTGGGCAATTCAGACCGGGACACCCATTTTTTAAAAATTTAAATAGTCAAATTTTAAGTATTAGTCAAATAATATGTTATCTTAATTATTTATCAACTATAATTATTAGAAAAAATCAGCACTATTGTAATTAACATAATTTTACAAGTATTCTTATCATTAATGTAATATATAATTTATTTTATTAAGCCTTAAATTAGCATTATATGATTATAAATAGTATTTACTTTATAACATGGTATTATTCATACCTATATATTATTAACTGGGAATTATTCAAAGTGAAACAATGAGTATTAAGGAAATTAATATATATGTTATTTCATGGTTCTTTAATTAATGTTATACGTTAACATAATTATTCAAGTAATCAAAATTCAGCATTATAAATATATATTAGTTATCATTGATCTAAGATTTTCTAGATTATTTTCTTCATATCCCATTTCAACCAAACAATCCAAAATAACAATTTATTAATCCCTGAAGAAAAAACTTCTAATTTATCAACTGAAAACATTCTAATTCCTCGAAATGAAATTGGACAAGGATCTAATTCTCTGACACACATTAATTATACTTATCATGTTTTAATAATGCTCCAAAAGAGAAGTGTGTTGACAAGGTTGTAAAGTTTGAAAATTTGTGTAAGTTTGGTTGGAGCTGCATAAACTTGTGTCATGGCTTCACATTAATTATAATTATCATGTTTTAATAATGTCCCAAAGGAGATGTGAGTGTTGACCAGGGCTGTAAAGTTCGAAAAGTTGTGTAGGTTTGGTTGGAGCTGCATAAACTTGTGTTGTAGCTTCACAGAGTTTGTGTGAAATAAACATTTAAAGAAAATAGTTGATATATACTTTACTTGGGCTATTTTTCCGTTTAAGAACAAAAAATCTCATTAGTATTATTATCATCATCATCATTATTAGGAATATATCTTTCCATATAAAGAAATATTCTATTAGGGATATTTCCTTGTAATGATAGTTATATGCATAGAGCACTGTCCTATTGACATATATGGTATGTGTGATCAGCCTTTCATATATAATAGATGAGGATCCGTGAGATGCTGCAAGGGAGAAAATTCTTCTATCAGTCTCTCTCTAATTTTCTCAATCATCAAATATTAGTTGTTAACTTTTTATAGCACGCTAATTTCTTATTTTAAAATTTCTTTATCGAAGTATTATGTTCCAACTAAAAATGCAATAAGATAAAATATGAAAAAAACATTACACATGAAGTGTTGTCAAAACTTTTAAGTAACCAGTGAAGCCTTTCAAAAAAAAACTACAAACTGTGAAGGCATGATAGTGAACTCACTTAGAATCTCCAAGTTTAATAGCTATTCATACAAGTTCAGCTTTTAGTGATTCAACCGACATATCAATTTTATTCTACTTCAATTTAGCTTATTTCTCAGTCATCAAATCATAGACTCGTTATGTTGACAAGCTTGGTTATTCATGATGGGGTGTTCTTCTAGAAAAAGATATACATGCAGAAATTTTTGACGAATTATATTATTATTGTTCCTTTGTCTTTTTCTTGGGGTTCCCATTTCTCATAGTGAAATAGTTCTCTATGCCCCTGTTTTATTTTATTGATTAATAGAAGTATCTAATTTTCCAATTATTCGATTTTTTTCTTTCCTGTGGAAATCTCTTGGTGCAGCCGTGTCTCGGGAAGTAACTTAAGCGGAGAGCTGCCTGACTCACTTGGCAATTGGACGAATCTTACAGAATTGTATGTGGCAACTTTTTGCTAATATGCTTAATGATGTTGCCATGGTTTCTATAATTCGATTCAATGGCTAACCCCCTCTCTCTCCCTCTTCTAGATTTTCTTTAGGATGGGTGTGTTAGAATTTTCTTTTGCATGATTAATATGTTGGACCTCCAATTGGCTTGCAGTGTAATTTATTCGAACCCAATCTCTGGCAAAATTCCAAGCTTCATAGGAAACTGGACCCATCTCATAAAGCTGTCAGCACTGCCACCTAATTTATTCATTTACACAAGGTCTTTTTAGCTTGAACTTTTGTGGTTGACAAGTTACGGATCATACTCTTTATTGTCAGAGACATGCAAGGAACATTAATGGAGGGGCCATTTCCTTCCAGCTTTTCAACATTGACATCACTGACTATGTTGTAAGGGCCATTTGATTGCAAGTCTTGTCATTTCAACAACAACAAAGCCTTATCCCATTAGGTGGGGTCGGCTACATGGATCATACGACGCCATTCCGCTCTATTAGTAACCAAACCTTTCGGTATATTATTCACCAATAGATCTTGCTCTATTAGTTCGCCAAGTGTCCGTCTTGGCCTCCCTCTCCCTCTTTTAATCGGACTCCAGATTATTTGATCTACTCTTCTTACTGGCGCATCTAATGGTCTTCTCTGAACATGACCAAACCATCTCAAACGATTCTCTACCATTTTCTCACTAATAGGAGCCACTTCGACTCGTTCACGTATATGGTCATTCATAATCTTATCTAATCTTGTATGACCACACATCCATCTCAACATCCTCATTTCGGCTACCCCCACTTTACGTTCATGTTGTCCCTTCATAGCCCAACATTCACTACCATATAACACTGCTGGCCTTATATCAGTACGATAGAATTTTTCTTTAACTTTATTGGGTACTTTTCTATCACAAAGAACTCCAGTGGCTTTCCTCCACTTACACCAACCAGCTTGAATTCTATGATTAACATCGTCATCAATCTCACCATCTTGTGTTACAATTGATCCTAAATATTTAAACTTTGTCACTTGAGGAATTATATCCTCTCCTAGCCTAACTTTCAAATCGTCTCTAAGTTGTTTATTTGTGAAATTGCTATGCATATATTCTGTTTTATTCCTACTTAAACGAAAACCCTTTGACTCCAACGTATTTCTCCATATTTCCAATTTTGTATTAATCTCTTCTCTTGAATCCGCTAAAAGTAGTCTTGTCATTTCAAGCCATTAAATGGATATTTCCTGGTTAATCACTTATTTATGTCGTGATTACAGGAGAGTGTCCGATCTGAGAGGATTCAGAGAGTTTCCACCAGTAGAAAATATGACTTTCACCTCATCAGCTCCTTTGTTCATTCCATGCATTGTTTGATGGCATCTTACAGGGTTTTGCGAAACCTATCTATTTCTGGTGGACTTCCTGATTACATCGCTAACATTGAAAAACTTAAGACATTGTAAGTGTTTTGAATTTTCAGCTATCTTCATTAGTTCCTAGATTGTAATTAGTCCCTGTTTTTTATTTCTTGTAACCAAAATTGATTATCCAATTCCTACAGAGACTTGAGTTTCAACAATTTAAGTGGTCCCATTCCGGAACAGTACAGTATCATGACTGCGTCTATTAACTACATGTAAGAACATTTTCATAGGCATTCAATTTTGCATTAGTTCTAAGCAGCTATGTTTTGCTAGTAAGATATATTATCTATAAATTTTAGGAAAAATCTTACCAGTGCAAATTTTTTCTTGCATAGGTACCTCACAAATAACAACCTTACTGGACGTATACCAGATTGGATCTTGGGAAGGAATAAGGCCATGTATATGAAACTTAAAATTAACTCATCTTGTGAAGCCACACCCTTATTTACAGTTTAGCTTTTGCCAATGTAGAATTCATGCTCGGCATCCTAATTCGATTCATTACTGCAGTGATCTTTCTTTTAATTCTTTCACTCACCTCCCTGCTCCACCTAAGTGTCAGCAAGGAATCGTGTAAGTCTTAAATTATGTTCTACAAAATCCTCAATTTATTTTGACAACCCTGAAGACCTTTTTTCCCTGCTTATAGGAATATGTTTTCCAGCTACTCGTCAACAGATAGTAAATCGTAAGTCCCTACTTTGAAATATACTGAAGATATCCCATTCAGGATCAATCCTAATGATTTTCCGTTTGTTTCTTTGCATTAATAGGATCTCACCCTGCCTAAGACGAAATTTTCCATGCTCAGGAAGGCCTGAGAGTGAGTGCTGTCACTTGCTGATTTTTTGTTTATCTGAAATGGCAAAGCTTATCTTTATTTTTCACAAGAAATTGGAAACTGCATTACCTGCAAATGATCACAAATGCATGTTTACTCTTCCCTTAGTTTAAAGCAAGCTTTTATGGAGTTTATGCAGACTTCAATCTCTTTATAAACTGTGGTGGTTCTCGTATGCTTATTGATGGAAATGAGTATGAAGAGGATAACGTCGCCCAAGGTCCATCTCAGTTTTCTATATCTAATAGTGGGAAATGGGCATACAGCTGTACTGGGGACTTCATTGATCATGACAGTGAGAAGTACATCGCTTCCAATGTGTCAGTCCTTAACATGACGAACTCAGAGTTGTATATGAGTGCACGCCTTAAGTCCTCTCTCCCTCAGATATTATGGCCTCTGCTTACAGAAGGGGATTTATACCGTGAAGCTTCACTTTGCTGAAATAATGTTTACTAATGACAGAACATATCCTAGCTTGGGGAGACGGATATTTGATGTATATATCCAGGTCAATTAACTCTCCTTATCACTTAGTTGTTGATTCTTCGTTTTATTGTTCTTTCCATCCGTTTTGGTCAACCGGGTTTTTCTTAGGTTTAATAAATTGATAATTCCATCAAGAAATACAGATTAATAGTTTGTTATACTGCATCTTTTCATGCATGATTCATTGGAAAACAATGCTTTATTTGAAAGGCCAAAGTAAGGTCTAGGATGATGTCATACGAATGGATAAATACATTAAAAATGTTTATGTTTAAACAAAAGACAAAGGCAGTTGAAAAAGAAAATACAGGCACTTCCTCTATTTACTAATAAGACAATATATATAGGTTGTTGATGCTTTGCTTCATTATTCTTTCCTTTCTTTTTGGTCCAACTTTGTGCTTTCATTTTCTCATTTGTCTCCAAGCCTTAAATATAAGTCTTTCTTAGCTTTAATAAATTCATAGTCCCCTACAAAAACATAAATTGATAGTTTATTATTCTACGTTCTTTCAAGTATGAGTCATTGAAAAGATCACATTTTTTGTAAGGCAAAACAATTACTAAGGCTTCTAATGGGCTTGGAACTTGGTGCTCTTAGTATAGGATTAGTGTTTGTGAGAATAATAATGTTCTTGTACAATTATTGTTGCTGGAGTTAGGAGATATTTGATTAATATTTGGTTGAAAAAAGAACAAAGATAAGGACTATAAACAAAAATAAATAATTATGTAATAATAAAATTTAATTATTATAACATATTATCTTATTTATTATTCTTACACTATTTTTATTTCAACATCTCAACAACAAAGCCTTATCCCACTAGGTGGGGTCGGCTACATGGATCATACGACGCATTCGTTGATCCATGTTCATGAAATCCCACAGGGTTTTACGCTACATGGATCATACACTATTTTTATATCATATATTAATAATAATATATATATATATACATGTCATTAAATTAAATATAATACATAATCAATTATTATAATATTATGCTAATTCAAAGTTCAAGAATTTAATTAATATGAATAATAAACAAATATAATTTTAAACTAGTCTTAGTAGTATTTGTTTTGAAAATATATTATCACTAAGTAATAATATAATAAGTAATTTAAATTTATATAACTATTTGTTTTCTTATTTAATTATTTTTTTAAAAAAGAGTGGAGCAACTATGTTCTTGCTTTAAGCAGGAACATGGTTGCTCCCACTTTCAACTTCCAATGTAAAAACAAGTGGCAGACAAGAATAAAATGTCTCTTTGTTCCATTTTTTCCATTTTAGTCCACTTTAGCATAGTCTTGTTAGTGGAATTCTTGTAATTCTGCACTTAAAAAGTGCACCTCCTAGCTTATCCTCCATGCCACTTGATGCATATGGAGCACCCGTATCGACAGTATATTAGGGGAGAGTTGTCTAGTAATCCCTTGAAGCCTTTGTAATCAAACATTATACAACACGATTTCAAAGCTTCCATATTCCTAGTGTATTTACTTAAACGTGAAGCACAACTCACAAAATGGAACTTTTTTGGTTAAGCGTTCGACTATGCACCCGTTTGTCCACAAACATCTTTACCGAAGCATTTTAGAACAAGTGTCCTAGAAATTGTAGCATTTTTTTTAAAGTAGAAACTGTAGCATTTGACAAGACGCAAAGCAAAAAAAATTTCGCTATGCTCGATCAAAAGAGCTTGTCTAGATGACGGATCTGCCTAGATGCTGCACAGATCTTTTGCAAGGGAAAGCGACCCCGTGACACATACATGAGAACAAGACTCTAATCCCACTTTTGTTCTTATACCAAACAACGACTGGGTGGCGTGGTCATCCACATGTAAAATATGTGGGCCAATCCAGACAATCCACTCTAGTAATAGATGGATAAGGTGTACAATATTCTATCCTTCATTTAAATATGAAAAATATGTGGGCCAATCCATAGAGGTTGATGACACTCCACTCTAGTAAAAGATGGATGAGGTGTAGAATATTCTATCCTTCATTTAATGTAACAAAACACTGACCTTGTATATGTAGTTCACAACAATAAGTTGGATGATTGCAACCTCTACACTCTAAAAAATTATTCTTTTCTTCAGAGATACTATTGTTATGCTTCATCCAGATGACCCAAAGAAAGGTAGGTCGGATATGCGGTAAGGAGCCGCACTCCCATTTTGCTTGATAGTGGCCCAAAAAGTCTTTAGTGAGCGTGAGCCAATCTCCAAGTAACTCATCATTGTCATACCTCTTGTGCAATAGTTTACTCGAATTGACTATCTTCCATTGAATATCCAGTCATGTCTCTAGAAGAAAAAGTTAGTTCTAGCCCCCAACAGATGCAAACAAAAGTTTCCTCACTAAAATTACCATTGATGTCACCTCTCACTAAAAGGATAAGACATCGTGACTTGTCGTTAGGTCCCTACTGACCATAACAAATGTCAAAAACTAAGCTCCATTTGTTTGGGTAAGGGTGGCCACTGATATGATCAATTCATCGTGCCAATAAGGCATTGTTTGATTGCCCAATGTCATATATGCCCAAGTTGGTTGATCATAGTGGGACAACATATCTCATGCCAAATGAGTTATCCGATCTTTATACCTACTGCTATGGCATAGAAAATCTCTGTATTGCACATGATCAATCTGTTACAAATGCTGCAAACTAGTAAATCATTGTTGACAAGATTGTTAAAATTTGGATCTTTTGTAAAATTAGAGGGGGTCCGTAGCATCGATAATAAGATTAGATCAGGCATTGTAATTAAAATGATGCTCTCTATAAAATATAAGGGATGGTTATTTATTTTTTATAATTATCTTTATACAATCTATGAAGTTTTTTTATTTTAAATACTTCTGATATAATTAATAAGTTCATATTATTAAAAATTCCTATATAAGACTTTAATTAATTATAAAAAGTATGTCCAATTCATAAAAATGTATATTACACATGAAAAGTTGAAAAATAAATTATACGCAATAAGTTGAGAAAATAGACAATAGATTCATAAATTAACAAAACGAAAAGTCAACAAAAATAAATAAATTAAATGAAAATAGTGATCACTTGTTGATCTAATTTTGGGGACTACAGAAGATAGTAAAGAATATTATTATACAATGATGAGACCACAGTGGTAAGAAGTGGTGGTGTAGTGGTTAAAACCCTTATGATTTAGGTCATAGGTTCAAATCCAATAATTTGCATTTTTTTTCAAAGTGTTTTTGTTGTCTATCAAGAGATCCGATTGTAGAACTGTGATCGAGCAATCCTAGGATCTTAAAAGCGATACTTGGCACAACAGGGTTTGAAGAGATGTAAACATAAGAATCTTATCATATTAGTTCTTAACTTATCAATCTAATATTTCGTACAAAAAACAATACATTTAAGTAAAAAACAATTTATTTCAAATATATGTATATAGTACAACAACAACAATAACAAAGCCTTATCCCACTAGGTGGGGTCGGCTACATGGATCATACGACGCTTCGTTGATCCATGTTCATGAGATTCGACAAGGTTTTACGCTGACTGTCGGGGCCTAACACAACCCTCCTCCTTTATCCGGGCTTGGGACCGGCTATAAAACATAGGCGGAGTTGTTGTTGTTGTTGTATATGTATATAGTAATTGCATAAAGTAATAATTGATAATTATATGAACCTATAAAACTATATATTACAACTAAAGTATTCATGAAGAGAATTTTAAGTTTCGATGTAAATTACGACTGCAGGGGGCGGCAACGTGGTGCTGTCCGCCGTGCCCCGGTGTCGGCCGAGGACGCACCCCTTTCAAGAAAAATGTTTCAATGTAAATTGTAAAGAACTTCAGATTCCATATAAGAATCTTAACCTATACAAGTTATCTTAATAGTAGATATAGAAATACACAAATTTAAAACTTATGTAAAATTACTATAGAAATCCCCCTGCATGCAAGCGAAGGGAGCCCTTCGTTTAGGGGCAAAGATGAGCATGTAAGGGCTACATTTGTCTTGTAGTAAGGGGAGCCTATGAGTATTAATCAACATAAATATTGAGAATCCAATATAAGGCCACGATGAGGTGGAAGTGCATTGATCTATGCAGGTGAGACGTCCTAGTAGACCAAGAGATTTGAACTTCGTTCATACAATCGATCAAGCACTCACCATCCATTTTCATTGTTCAACTATTTGACAATGTGAAAAACCAAAAGTTGTGTCCTCCCTCTTTATTTATCCACATGATGGAAGGGTAAAGCCTTTGGCATCCCTTATAGTCAACAATTGAGGCCTCACAATCACTAGTCAATATGCTTGTCCCATTTATCTCTTTTTTCGTTGTTTGATATTTCGAGGTACTAGGCGTAAAGGAACCACTCCAATTCATCCTGAATTTGGTGGTTAAACTTTACCGTGCCTGTGGTGACATTTGTAGGGGAGGTCCTGCAAAAACATAGATTGGTGCCATAATGATAAAACTTGGTGTCTCTTAGTTTTTTTTTTCAATATTTGAAAATATGAAAAAAATAATAATCCAAAATGCAACGATCATCTTATCCAAAATTCGAATTCACATATCTCCTCCCTTCACATCTCGAAATGCACATCTCTTATAGGGAGAAATAGAGATACAAATGTTTTTACATCTTTACCCTTTCTTGGGAGCAAATGAGAGTTTTTAAGGGTTCCCCTTGCTCAGGAGCAGGGGCACCTTCTTGCCTACAATTTGGGATTTATGAGCAAAAGAGAATTCTTCTGCTCGTGAACCTTTATGAGTACAAGAGGGCTCTTCTTTCCCTCATAAAGGGCTCAAAGCTCTCAAGCTTTGTTTCTTGAAATGAATCCACATCCACGCCCTATGACTGAAGGTACCGGCCAAGGACCCTTAGTCTTTTTGCTTTATGGAGTCCTCTTAAATTTTACGTCAACTCTTTCATCATAAACAAGAGTGAGAACCTTGTATATGAATCGTGCAAGGATGTCCTTTGTTCATCGCTTTAGCAAACCCCCTAATCATGAATCACCGAAGCCACTAATACCATCATCATCTCCTCATTTGAACGACTTGGAAGAAGGGGTTCCCCATATGCATGGGGGGAGGGGGGTTGTTAATCATCCTTCAATGACAATAGTAGGGCAGCACACCAACCATGCGCCTTCAGCACTACTGTCATGCGCTGCGGGTTCTGGCCACTGGACACCCTCGGAGCTGCATCAGACCCTCCCATCCTGCTCTCGGGAAATTTCGCCCCATTCCCCCGACCTTGGCCAGACACTTTCAGTCTCGCCGCACGTACGCTTCTCACCGCCCGTGCTCAACGGCATCCCGGTGGTCCTCCCTCTATCGGCCACACCCACCGGCGATGCTCTCACAGCTCCTCTCTGCTACCAGTGCCGTCAGCCTGCTCAGCAAGTTACGCCATCACTTACGCCATCACCTCCGGTAGGGCAGCAGTCACCATCTCTGCTGCCCCAGCAGTCCGCGGGAGGCGCATCACAGAACAGTCCAGTTTCGCCGGATGCCAACGTCGGCGCTGATGGGCATCACAGGGTGAATGAAGAGTCTGGCTTTGCTGCGGAATCTACCGGCCTCCGCCATACCTGCCGGCGGGCACTTGCAAGAGGTGTGGCTTTACACCAGCCCCTACAGCGCATGCTCACCCATCCTAGGAGCAGCCACAGGAAACCGCGACCATTGGAGGGACAGCAGCCGCCCATGCAGTTGTCGTTGTTATTGCCACCAGCGAGACATCAGCCGTCCACGCAGTCATCGCTGCCACCGCCCTAGCAGCCTGTGACAGGGGGTGCACCGCTGACCGCGCCGGACTCACTTGATAGAGAGGACAAGGATGATGGGGTGCATCTCCTCGCCGTGTGGTCAGATGAGGAGGTCCGCCTAGTAGCGGAGGCTGCCGGCCTCTGCCACACACGTCGGCAGCCACGGGCAAAAGGAGTGGCCTCCCAACAAGGGAATGGCAATCACATGGAAGGCGACGGATGAATGGGCGGTGGATGTGCTCCCCCGTTGAATCTGAGCACCTGAAAACTGTTTCATCGGAAGATTGTTTCATAGTTTAGCACAACAGAGATCGAGGTGGAGGACGCCATTGGTGACTTTTTGGCTGGTGCCCGGGCCATTTTGGCACCAGTGCAGCCGACTTACTTTTGGGTGAGGAGAGATGCCGATTTACTTGTGGGTGGGGAGAGATGCTTGGTTGATCGTTTTTGTACTCAGCATCTTCTTTTTGGGATCGAGGCCTTGGCTTGATGAGATATTTTCCTTTTGTCGCTGCTCTCCCTTAGAGAGCCTACACTTGTACCGATTACTTCCATTCCACAGTTATATATATGGATGACACCCACACTTTTGGTGGTCATCCTTTTTCTCCTAAAAAAAGTTCGTTTTTTTGTCACAACTATTTATATATATTTTCCAATCAAGTGAATAAAAGTTTTGCCAAAATTTGACGTCGAGATTTTTCCAACAATATATTACTTGTAACTTTTTAGTGAGTAAAATTTATTTAAATATTTATTAAAATAAACACAACGAATTTGGATACATCACAATACATCATAACATATGCAATCTTAATACTTCACATTGTTCCTACAACTATCAATCCAAACAGGCCAACCAAATTGAGGAAGGATAGGATAAGATCCTTTTACATACTTTTGAGTTTTAGATTTAAAATTTATTTTTTCTGTTCATCTCTTTTCTCCTCCTTTATATAGAAACCTTTAGATCTATTTCTTTGCTCTAGTAGTCTTGATCCTTGTGGAAAATAAGGATTCTGTCTTCTAATCAATAAAAGAAACCTTATGGTCTCTTATATAGTGGAGACCAAAGGAGGAATTACATAAAAGGAAAGTACATATTAGGAAAGTAGGAAAAAATCAAAATCAGCTCTCAACACTCCCCCTCAAGCTAGAGCATAAATATCTATCATGCTCAGCTTGAAAACACATTTATCAAACTTTCCCTTAGGAAGTGGCTTAGTGAGGACATCGGCCGTTTGATCATTCGAGGATACATATGATGTGACAATAATTTTTTTCTTAATCATGTCTCTGGTGTAGTGGCAATCAACTTCAACATGTTTCGTCCTTTCATGAAAAACAATATTATTGGCTATGAACAAAGCTGCCTGATTATCACATTTTAATTGCATTGGGAGAGGCACCTCCACTAGAACATCAATCATGACCGATTTCACCCACACTATTTCAGTAGTGGCTTGAGCCATGGCCCTGTACTCAGACTCTGCACTGGATCTGGCAACCACATCCTGTTTTTTACTTCTCCAAGTGACCAGATTAGTTCCCATAAAAACACAAAAACCAGTGGTAGACTTTCTATCATTTGGACATCCATCATAATTTGCATCAGCATAAACAATGATGTCTAGGCTCTTCCCACTAAGAAAAAATAGTTCCTTTCCAGGCGCTGCTTTTAAATATCTAAGTATCATCATTGTTGCATTCCAATGTACCTTCTTAGGCTTGTCCATAAATTGACTAATCCTGCTTACAGCAAGAGAGATGTCTGGACGTGTAACAGTGGCATATAAGAGTTTTCCAACAACACTTCTATATTTCTTAGCATCAACATCTTCTGTATCATCATCATAAAGCCGAATGTTAGGATCCATTGGCACAGCAGCAGGGCGTGACCCCAACATTCATGTCTCTTTCAGCAAGTCAGTGACATATTTCCTTTGGCACATAATCAAGCCTCTCGATTTCTAGCAAACTCTATTCCAAGAAAATAGCGGATCACCAAGATCCTTGGTAACAAAATGTTTTCCAAGCAATTCTTTGATATAAGAGATGCCCTGCATCACCAGTGACAATAATGTCATTAACATATACGAAAAGCACGACTCTACCACGGGAGGTTTTTTTTACAAAAAGTGAATGATTAGCGGTGGAACGGATGAACCCTCCTTGTTCTACTTTCTCTGATAATTTTTGGAACCAAGCTCTCGGGCTTTGCTTCAGGCTATAAATAATCTTGTGCAGTTTGCAAACCTTGTAAAACTCCCCCTCTGCTGTGAAACCGGGAGGTTGTTTCATGTAAACCTCCTCCTGTAAATCACCATAAAGAAATGCATTCTTCACATCCAACTGAAAAAGTGGCCAGTCCTTGCTGACTACGATAGAAAGAAGAATACGAACTGTGGCCAATCTAGCCACGGGAGAGAAGATGTCAAAGTAGTCAACACCATAAGTTTGTGTATATCTTTGAGCCACTAAACGAGCCTTGTAACGCTCAACGGATCCGTCGGACCGATGTTTGATTGTAAACACCCACCTGCAGCCCACCACTGCTGCACCACTAAGAGCTGACATCTCCTCTTGCATAGCTATCTTCCACCTATCATCATGAAGAGCCTCTTGATAAGTTCGAGGTACATCCACAGTAGAAAGCCCGAAAACGAATTGTTGATAGGAAGGAGTGAGTCTCTCCATGGAGAGATGACTAGAGATACAATATGTAAACTTGCAAAAACGCTTGCCCTTCTTCATAGCTATGGGAACATCTAAATCATTGACCGTTTCATCAAGAACAGTACCACTGGGAGCAAGAGTAGAGTCATCAATCTGATTATGTAAATTTGTCTCTTTGAGTTCATCACTTGTAGACACATCAACTATATTGCTATCAATAAGAACGTTGCATTCATGATTTACCTTAGGGGTGACGAGTGATGGCATAGGCACAGGAGCAGGGTTAGTACAAGAAACAATTTTAGGGCGCCGGCTATAGGTCTGCTGAAATCTTTGGATAGACACCTCCATGGTAGGAATATGAGGAGGTGCTTGAAGATACACCTCAGTGTCTGTTTCAGAAGATGTGAGACAAGATCCAGATGAAGTAAAGTAACCTACCGACTCGAAGAAAGTGACATCAGCACTGACATAATATCTCCTATTGGAGGGATCATAGCACCGATAGCCCTTTTGTGTACAAGAATACCCCACAAAGATACACTTGACAGCCCTAGAAGACAACTTATCTCGACTCGGGGTTAGGATATGAACAAAGACTGTGCACCCAAAAACTTTGGGAGAAACAGAAAAGAGGTCTTTATCAGGAAATAGGATAGAATAAGGGACCTGCTCTTCAAGGATTGATGAGGGCATTCGGTTAATAAGGTAATACGTAGTAAGGGCTGCGTCACCCCAATAGGCATGAGGAGCCTGGTTGTGAATAAGAAGAGTTCGGACCATATCAAGAATATGGTGGTGTTTCCTTTCTGCAACTCCATTTTGTTGAGAGGTATATATGCATGATGTTTGGTGGATAATGCCAAGCTCAGCAAAGAAAGAAGACAAAAGATTAGTGCAAAATTCCAATGTCAAAAACTGAGTTTTTATTTCACGAATAAAAGATTTGATCACATTGCCAACATCAAATTTATTTTTCAACAAAAATAATCAAGATAGATGACTAAAGTCATCGACAATAACAAGATAAAAACGGTGTCCCTGTAGATCAAGAACATGACTCGGACCCCAAACATCTAAGTGAAGAATCTCAAAGACTGCATTACTACTCCGACCTTGTCGACTTGGGAAGGAACTACGATGGTGTTTTCCAAGTTGACAAGCATCACACTGGAAAGAAGACTGCAAAGGGATATGTGGAATGACTCTACGGAGCTTTTGAAATGGCAAGTGACCAAAACAGAGATGCCATAAGAAGGTAGAAGGAGTTTCCGATGGCAATGATGTGCTACCAGCGTATGGATACTGCTCAAGTTTATAGAGGCCATCTTGCTCATGGCCACAACCACTCACTCGCCCGTTAGTATATCTTGAAACACAAAAGAGATAGCATAAAAAATAACATGACAATTGAGTTGTTTGCATATTTGATTGACGGATAATAAACTAAGAGGAAAGGCAGGAGCATGTAGCACATCCTTCAACCGTATAAAAGAAGTGAGTTGAACCTCTCCAAGTCCATTAATTGGAGAGTGACTCCCATCTGCCAGAGTAACAGATTTCCCTGGAGCTATATTACTAATGAAAGTAAATTGATTTCTATCTCCACAAAGGTGCCCGGAAGCGCCTGAATCAACAATCCACCCTGTGGAGATCTGATGGTACAAGCAAATGGTGTACCTGAGGGACCAGCAGTTGTAGCAGTTGTGTCAATTTCAGCGTTGGGAGCTGAGGATGAAGAATTATTCGATATCAGATGCTTCAACTGTGAGAGAAGGTCTGCGTATTTGATGTCTTGGGATGATGAGGCATCTTCAGCCACATTGTTTGCAGAGGAAGGGCACCCATGCTTCTACCAATAAGTTTTTTCTGTGTATCCCAACCTATTACAATAGTTGCATTGCGGTCGGCTTGCACGTCCACCTCCACGACCTCTACCGGTGTCACGAGCACGACCAACATTAGATCCACCACAACCACGTGTGGCAGCAAGGGCTCAGGTTGTCTCAGAACTTTGAATTGCAGGAACAACTATCCGGCTAAGACGACTGAAACACTCCTCAATAGGTGAGATTTTTGCACCAGTCAACAATTGATTTATCGCAGACTCGTAGACTGGATCAAGTCCAGCAAGAAAGACCCCTACCATTAGCATATCCCTATATGCCTTCTGATCTTCACACTTACAAACTGGAAAATAACTATGAAGCTTCTCAAACATTGCATATAGAGATGTGTAATAAATGTGGAGAGGACGTCCATTTTGTCTGGTCTGATGGATATCATAATGCAATTGAAGAATTTTTGTTTCGTTCTTTGCTTGAGAGTATGTGACAGCAAGAGAATCCCAGATAGCCTTTGCTGTGGGTTTGTTAAGGACATCATTTGCTATCTCCAAAGATAATGTCCCTGTTAGCCAGACTTTGACAAGGGCGTTGTCTTTTTTCCAGGAAGTATATTTCCCAGATTTGACCGTGGGCTCGGACTCCATCAGAATATGCTCCTTATCGTGAGACTCCATGGCACTCATGAACTACATGGACCACCACTCAAAGTTGGATCCATTCATCTTGACAATCGGGCCCAAGTGTTTGATCTCCCCCTGAATAGTCATTCCGTTGTCTTGTTATTAATTTGATCTGCCACCTTAGATGGAGGAAGCGAGCCTTTGAGAGGACAGCAAGCAGCCAAGAGGATTCTTCTGCAACAGCAACGTGCCCAAAAAAAGAAGATGCAACAACCTCCTGAAGCACATAGCAATGAGGTAAAAAGAGTGGATCTGAAGCACCTGCTGAAGCGTGAAGGAGATGACCGCTAGGGTTTTTTTTTGTGGAAGACGGCTAGGGTTTTTTTTGTGGAAGATGGCTAGCTCTGATATCATGTGGAAAATAAGGATTCTGTCTTTCTAATCAATAAAAGAAACCTTATGGTCTTTTATATAGTGGAGACCAAAGGAGGAATTAGATAAAAGGAAAGTACATATTAGGAAAGTAGGAAAAAATCAAAATCAGCTCTCAATCTCAACAATCCTCTCCTTCAAAGCCATCTTAAAGATCTCCCATCATGAAACCTAATATTTTGGTGGAGAGAAAAAAGATAGAAAGATTTGACAATTTGTTTGGGAGAGAAAATGAACAGAAAATAACAAAGTTTAAGGGCTTGTTGGGTTTTATAATTAGGTCATAGGAGAGTTCTTGTGTTAAGACTAAAATATTTTTTTAGAAAAATTGGAGGTCAGTGACTTTTGTTACAACTAGCACAAAAAAAAGGAACATAAAACTAATTGTCAATACATATAACAGTTGAATGACCTGATCACTCGTTGAGGCAAGATGCAGTACATTTGTGATTTACCAGGTGTTGAAAGTCTGAACTCATAGCAAGATGTAGTTCATTTGTTACAACTTGCAGAAAAGAAACAAGATAAAACTAATTGGCAATACATGTAACAGTTGAGTGTCATGATTACTCGTTGAGGCAAGATGTAGTTCATTTGTGATTTACCTTGTAATGAGTGCAATACTGATCAAAACTCACAGCAAGAGATTTTATAGGAATCAGTGCCTGGTCGAAACATGTTTTGGTTGTGACTTTTGTTACAACTTGCACAAAAGAAACAAGGAACATAAAACTAATTGGCAAATTATATATACTCGTTGTTCATTTGTGATTTACCTTGTATTTGTGCAGGGCCAAAAGGTATTGGAAGACTACAATATTGCAGAGAAAGCTGGTGGTGCTGCTAGGCCAATAATTGAGCAATTTAATGCGCCTGTAGATGGTACTTTGGAAATTCATTTCTTGTGGTCTGGGAAAGGCACACATGCGATACCACATCAAAGTGTGTATGGACCTCTTATATCAGCTATCTCAGTGTAACACCAAGTAAGCGTTTGATAATCATCGTGGTCCTTAGGTTTGAGACACTGATGTCTAAAAATTATACTCTCTACTATGATGCAGCTTTCAAGCCCAAAATAGGTCATGAAGGGAGCAAGTTAAACGTTGGAGCCATTTCGGGAATCGTCGTTGCTTCCTGCATTGTCTTAGTGCTTATCATTGTTCTACTTGCCTTATGCCTAAGAAGAAAAGAACCAGAGGATACTGGTAAGACATTGCATCATCTAATCCATGTATTTTTCCTTCATCAATAATTTTGTAAGTTTTTATATTAGTATCTTTTTTGTCTTTTTTTTTAATTTAAAGTTTTTTTAGAAAAAAACTCTTTTAGTTTAAGTTGGCATGACTACTTCCTCAACAACAACAACAACAACAAAGCCTTATCCCACTAGGTGGGGTCGGCTACATGGATCAAACGACGCCGTTGATCCATGTTCATGAGATTCAACAGGGTTTTACGCTGGCTGTCGGGGCCTAACACAACCCTCCTCCTTTATCCGGGCTTGGGACCGGCTATAAAACATAGGCGGAATTGCATTCTGTTTCATAAAGAACCAAAAAAAAAACAATTGAAAAGTGACCACTTGCATATCCAAGTTGTTAAGATCATGATTTTAAGCAGGATTGTAAGAAGGTTAAAGAATATTTTAGATCGTGAAGTTTTGAGAAATATCTTACAAGAATGATAAAGTCCCTATGAGCTACATCATAAGATCGGAAGGATGTCAATTGTGACAAGATAGTGAAATATCGCGATATTGATAATAAACAATCAAGTGACAGAACAGAGTAAAAAAAGGTGTTGTCAAATGTTCATAATAGCATACCTGCTAAGCTGTAGAAATTTTCATTCCCAGCAACTATGTTGAGATCACAAAGCTCTCGGATTTTTTGCTCATCACCAATTCTTATGCAAAGCAACATCTCATAGAATCCTATCCTGGCACAACCTAGTGGATTCTCATCTTTAAAGAACTTACAATACAATTGGAATTCCTTTACCAATTCCATTTCAATCAGAAAGTTTAGAAATGGACCATAAGTTTCTTCTGCAATTTCGCACCCCTTTTCTCTCATAGTTAAAAAAAGCTTATAAGCCTCATCAATGTGGCCAAATAAAGTATCCTTGTCGTTGCTTTGTCTTGCTTTATCAATACAAAGCTGTATCAAGGCATTATATTCCTTCACTCCAGTTTCTCTTCCCATCTGACCAAAGAATTTTATGGTGGATTCTGTTCCCACCTTGTTTGCACACATTTCCATGAGTTTCAAAAATCGCTTAGATTGTGTGTTCTTAAATATGTATTTCTGTTTCTGCTCTGTTGATGATAACTTCCACTTGTGTCGTTTTATACCAGTACTGGACACATTGGAAAACCGTTGTATCATTTCATCGTTGACCTTTGAAGAAGATAAATTTGGTGTGTCATTATCACCTAGGAATAAATAAAGATATCAGTGAGTACCATAATGAACAGTAGTGCTCATAACTAACGAAACATACATTGTTTTTTTTATAATAATAAATACATAAAAGAATATCACGAAAGAGTATTCCATAAACAAATGTACTTAGTAGGAAACATACTTCCATGTAATATTGACGAGATCACGCTTGAGATCTCTAGGGCCGAGCTTTCAGCTGAAACCAAAAGCCGTACAATGTCAACCCTATGAACAACAGGAACAAGAGGTTAAAATTCATTTTGATGTTGCTGTTGTTCTCCTTCTTACCGTGGGAAGCAACCTTCTTTGAATTGTCCAAGGAGGCTCGCTTCAACCGCTGCAGCACCTGCGATGACACACCGGAGGAAGCCTTCTTGGGCTGCACAATGGAGAAGTCTTCTCCCCCGGCGGCGGGGGAGGACGACGTGGTGCAGACAGCAGGGTGAACGGTACTCTCGAGCTCCGGAGCTCGTGGGCGGAGATTCTTGGAGGAGGTTCTGAGAGAGTCCAGGAATCGGGAGCTCAACCTCTTGGGCATTAGATCGAAGATGGGGCTTCAGCGACCTCCTGCTCCCGTCGTCTCCGACTACAAGCCTGTGAGAGTGAGTGATGGCGAACGCTGGAGAATGGGATGCTTTTAACTCATGTAATTCGCAGAAGACGAAGGACGACAGGTGACGGAGCAACGAGGGGTGAGGCGGCGGCGAGGAATCACCGGCGGGAACGGGGAGGCGGCAACGACACGAGTTGTTTCAGGTGGCGCTCCGAACTATCGCATGACTACTTCCTCAAAAGAAAAAAAAAAGATTACCTTGAACAACAAGGTACAAAGTTTTATACATTATTTCTTTACCTAGGATTGGAAAGATGTCCAAAGATCATGGTTGTGGGACTAAATAAAAGATTGGATAATCTCGCCTATAAATAATATATACATACGCACACATATATATTAAAATAAAGATCGTGAATATATATTTTTTTATACAAATTTATGATGTTAGAGATCATAAATGGTTGAATATTTTAAGTTCTATTGACATGTTAATATTTCAGGTCATTTTATAGATATACTATAACAATTCAATTCTAGGCCATATTATTTATACACCAAGCCAAAGGAATAGACAATAATAAGCAAAAAGATTTGAACTCAAGATGAAAAAACATGATAAAAAACTTAAATGAAACAAAAAGATGCCTCCGGCAAGCGAATGCAAGTTGAAAAAAATCATTATTCACAACTTAAATTAAGGTATTAATCACTAACCATATAGTTTAATTGATCACTTAAACTGGGATTATGGATAGAAACCAATTAAAAACTCTTCTCAAGCAACAAGTGATGAGGCAACATGCGATGATTGGAGGAGATAGAGCCACAAGCGAATTGGAAATGGGGTGATAGGTCTGAAAGGGATAGGTGGCTAAGCAAAGCTAATGAGGAGGCACACACCAAAGGTGTTTAATGATCTGGTAGTCGGACCCACCTGCTGCTTTATCCAATATGCTATCAAGCAGCTCTGCCAGGTGGGCCTGCTCTGCTAGCTATGGCCTTGGGTTGATCAAATCGGATATGAATTTTAAAGTGTTTGGTGCCCATAGTTCAATATCCATCCCTTAAGTAATTAGTCATTTGTAAGCCCACTTGCATTACTATATGAAATATAAATATTTGTTATTTATATCTTATATGAATAACATAAATTAATTATTTGTAATATTTGTACAATGTGCACATTGCACTACACATAATTCGTAGTGCAATGATCGTGGTAAAAAGGAGAAAGTAAAAACAAATGGTTGTTACAAACTAGTCGACCCAATAATTTCTCTGTGAAAGAACATCTAGTTAACGAGCTTGCTGGCACACCCAAGTATCAGCTCGTTGTTTGCGCTCAACCTGATTGAATTCATTGAGCTCCATTACTTGTGTCCCAAGTTGGTTTAACTTGTGATCCCAAGGTTCTCCCATAACTTTTTTTTTTGGTAACATTTTGATTCTCGACTGTATAACATTCAGAACTGGCCCCTTTCAGATATTATAACCCATGTTCTATGGCGTAGCAGTCATTATTTTTTAAAGAAGATAGCTTATCTATTTATGTAACGTCCCATACTGTCCGAATACAAAATATACAGAATCTCCAAATGAGGATGATCCACCCAAAAGAAAGTGCCATGTGAGATCATCCTGGTGTTGGCCAAAAAATTCACTGCTTCATTTGCTTCGCAAAAAACATGAGTACATCTGTAATTTTCAAAAGTGTCGAGGAGAGACCAAATCGTACACAATGTGTTCAAAATTCACCATGGGCATTGTCCTTTGGGCTGTATAATCTGGATAAGGCTTGCCGAGTCAGATTCATCCCATACATGATTGATTCCCAGCTGTCGAGCCTTCTGTAATCCAACCATCATCCCGTGAACTTCAGCCTTCAACATCAAGTTGAGCCTAAGGGCAATTGCTTCTGCAAACAAGAAAGACCCATTATCAGTTCTCAGAATATAGCCTGCCCCTCCCTGGATGCCATAAAAGACCCATCCGAATTTATCTTATGCCAGCCCAGTGATGGAAGCTCCCACCGTGCCAAAATTGGCTCGTGGGGGAAGAGCGCCTTAGATCTTAGTCATACAGTCACATTGTATGATTTCACCAGTTATTGCTGACACATCATAGGATTTCACCAGTCAGCTGACATGAAAACGAACAGCTGGAAAATGCTGACAGTAAGGACGTGGGTGGAAAGGGGCTGGTCACAAGCTGTGAGTCGAGGAGGCTATAGAGAATTGATCGATCACAATACATTGGGGAGCTTTTTTATTTGGGATCTAGGGTTTAAGTCCTTTCATTGGATGAGCTGAATCATTCTCATCTCATTTTATTTTTGCGTGAGGGCACAACTAACAATATACTTAAGGGAAGAAAATATTCACTCTTTTTTTATTTAGTAAATCCTATAAATATGAACAATGAATGTGGTTGGCAACGTGAACTATTTTTGTAGTGACAAGATGCTTGTCCCGTATCTTAATAATTTGCATCTTGTTTCCTCATAAGATCTAGGATTTTTTATCTGCAGACCTCAGAAACATAAAGTTGCAAAGTGGTCATATCAGTTTTAAGCAGATCAAAACTGCTACAAAGAATTTTGATCCTACAAACAAAATAGGTGAAGGTGGCTTTGGTCCAGTTTACAAGGTATGCATGTAATTCAAGTGTATCTGGTTTGTTGAAATAGTAGGTTCTATTTCTATCTAAAAAAGGAATCCATTTCTATGGGTTGTCATCTGCCTCTGTGCTAATTTGCCTTTGCTCATTTCATCATAATTTTTACCTAACACTATCCTTGTTTCAGGGTGTGCTTTCAGATGGTTCTGTAATTGCTGTCAAGCAGCTTTCTTCTAAGTCAAAGCAAGGGAATCGTGAATTTATTAATGAGATTGGTTTGATATCTGCATTAGAGCATCCTAATTTGGTGAAGTTATATGGGTGCTGCATTGAAGGGAATCAATTATTTCTAATACATGAATACATGGAAAATAATAACCTTGCTATTGCCCTATTTGGTTAGTCATTTTCCTACATTCTCGATACAATAATTCCTTTTATCATGTCATTTGGTCATGTCAAACTTTTAACAGGGTCCGAAGGTAAACAATCGAGATTAGATTGGGAAACGCGTTGTCAGATTGGATTAGGAATAGCAAGAGGTTTGACATATCTCCATGAGGAGTCAAGGTTGAAGGTCGTTCATCGTGATATCAAGGCTACTAATATTTTGCTCGATAAAGATTTCAATGCAACCGATTAAAGTTTGGAAATGTTTAGGAGAAAAAGGTGTGTTGTGGTTATGTAAACTATTTAATGAGATTTTACGGTCGAAAAAGATGCCTGATGATTGGAGATTAAGTACATTAGTTCCTATTTACAAAAATAAAGGGGATATTCAGAATTGTACAAATTATAGAGGGATTAAACTTATGAGTCACACAATGAAATTATGGGAAAAAGTGATTGAGCATAGATTGAGAATGGAGACTAGTATTTCTGAGAGACAATTTGGGTTCATGCCAGGAAGATCCACTACAGAGGCGATTTATTTACTAAGGGGGATGATGGAGAAGTATCGAAGTAGGAGAAGAGACTTACATATGGCTTTCATTGACTTAGAGAAGGCGTATGATCGGGTACCAAGGGATGTACTTTGGAAAGCCTTGCAAAAGAAGAGGGTGAGTGTTGCCTATATTAAGGTAATACAAGATATGTACGATGGGGCATTGACTAGGGTTAGGACACTCGGAGGTGAGACAAATGAATTTCCTAAGGAATTGACCTACATCAAGGATCAGCTTTAAGCCCGTATCTATTTAACTTAGTTATCGATGCTATAACCGAGAGTATCACAGAGGAGGTACCTAAGTGCATGCTATTTGCGGATGATATAGTACTTTTAGCGGATTCAAGAGAAGAGATTAATATAAAATTGGAAATATGGAGAAATACGTTGGAGTCAAAGGGTTTTCGTTTAAGTAGGAATAAAACAGAATATATGCATAGCAATTTCACAAATAAACAACTTAGAGACGATTTGAAAGTTAGGCTAGGGGAGGATATAATTCCTCAAGTGACAAAATTTAAATATTTAGGATCAATTGTAAGACAAGATGGTGAGATTGATGACGATGTTAATCATAGAATTTAAGCTGGTTGGTGTAAGTGGAGGAAAGCCACTGGAGTTCTTTGTGATAGAAAAGTACTCAATAAAGTTAAAGGAAAATTCTATCGTACTGCTATAAGGCCAGCAGTGTTATATGGTAGTGAATGTTGGGCTATGAAGGGACAACATGAACGTAAAGTGGGGGTAGCCGAAATGAGGATGTTGAGATGGATGTGTGGTCATACAAGATTAGATAAGATTAGGAATGACCATATACGTGAACGAGTCGGAGTGGCTCCTATTAGTGAGAAAATGGTAGAGAATCGTTTGAGATGGTTTGGTCATGTTCAGAGAAGACCATTAGATGCGCCAGTAAGAAGAGTAGATCAAATAATCTGGAGTCCGATTAAAAGAGGGAGAGGGAGGCCAAGGCGGACACTTGGCGAACTAATAGAGCAAGATCTATTGGTGAATAATATACCGAAAGGTTTGGTTACTAATAGAGCGGAATGACGTCGTATGATCCATGTAGCCGACCCCACCTAGTGGGATAAGGCTTTGTTGTTGTTATTGTTGTGTAAAGATTTCAATGCAAAAATATCTGATTTTGGTTTGGCTAAACTTTATGATGAAGAGAACACACACATCAGCACAAGAATAGCTGGAACAAGGTTAGTTTGCCTGTGTAAGGATGTAAGGATTGCTTCAAATGTAAGGATGGTGCCACAGTTTTTCATAGGCAAACTAAAAAAGAGTAAGTTATCCTAGCATTCAATGGTATAGTAGAAGTAAAACGAAAATCTCAAAAGTTGCAAGCTGTATGATATCATTTCATTTATCATTAAGTGAGGTATACTTTTAGCATTTAGTTTTGCTCTTTTTTTAGGAGTGAACCCAAATGCTTTAAGTTAACAGTTATGAATGTTTTGGCATGAACAATGCATTTGCCTGATTATGCCCTGGTCACTTTGTAATAAAATATAATCATTTAATTGATTGATAGTAAAATTTCTCAAGTTTGAAACTGAAACTGATTTGCCTATTGATTGCATGTAACTCTATAACGTCTTATCATGTATTTCATAGACTTAAAGGCATTGTGCCATTCCCATGGTTTTAAAAGGATGAACCTTTTCTTTTCTTTCTTAGAGGGTATATGGCTCCGGAATATGCGACAAGGGGTCACTTGACATACAAGACAGATGTGTACAGTTTCGGAATTGTCCTGTTAGAAATTGTGAGTAGAACATCCAATACAAATCCTAAGTTGAAAGAAGGAAATTTTACATATCTTCTTGACTGGGTAAGAAAAAGCCATCATTGTCTTAATTTATGAAAGTTTCTTGGTTTAAAAACATAACAACATTAACTTGATAATTGGTAATGCGGATGTTAGCATTTTGGATATCATACCATGTGTATGGGATCATAGTTTGTCAGAAGGTACTGAACTTGATTAACAATTGTTTTTAGCCTGTCTACAAATGTTCTTGTAATCTATTATACTATTTTTTTTTCTACATCAAACATAAGTTTACATTATTTGCACAATATTTCAGGTGTACATTTCATGCAATGACACCATTACGAGGAAAGTGGCATTCCGACTTCGTTTTACTTACTATGCTATTCTCACCCCACTTTAATATCCACAGTTTCCTAATACTTGATCTTTCACCTAAAATCCACAAGCAAAGGGCTGTGCCCATTCTCCTAAAAAAAACAGGGGGGGTGGGGTGGGGGGCCCGGGGGCGGCTGTGCCCATTGTTCTAATACCTAGAGGATGCAATCAATAAATGGTCCTCAAAAATAGAAAATGGTTTTCAAAAGGATCGCTTGGTACCTTTGAACTACAATGATGATCGTTGCCTATTAAGATGTATGTCCATGTATTCTATTATTTTGTAAGAAATATTTTGAAGGAACTTCTGTTTAACATGAGTGATGAGAGTATAAGAGGAAACTCTTTCAACATCTTTTGTTATGTTTTTTGGATAAAACACTTTACTGCACTTTGTTTTGGGAATGTGTTTTTGCTCTTGTTATGTGCCTTCCAAAAGATCACCAAAACATTTAAATTCACAATTGCTGTTTTTGCATTCACTATCAAACATTCATTCTATTGTTGATGACTTTTATAATTTTTCTGCATAAATTGTTTGTGTTCTTCTACTTTCTCTCATCTGAATGATATATAATAGATAGACATATGTTGCTTTTTTACCTTCTGTGTGCACTGCAGGCTTTAGTTCTTCAAGAACAAGGAAATTTACAAGAAATTGTTGACCCATCCCTTGGTACCAACTACTCCAAGGAAGAAGCCATAAAAATGTTAAATCTGGCTCTGGCATCCGCCAACCCATCACCGGCTCTAAGACCCACTATGTCCACTGTGGTTAGCATGCTTGATGCAGATTCAACAATGGAGCTTCCATCTTTCCAAACGACAATCTCTGAGGGGGAGACATTCTCAAATGAGATAATGACGAATACCAGCCAGTCAGAAATAAACTCAATGGATGACCATCCCCCGTGGCAGACAGGTGCCTTGGAACCCTCCTCAGCGAGCAGCAAAGAGGGAAGCATCTTGATCTCATCAACAAGCAGATCCACGCGCTACACAGAGTAGTATGGTTGCAGTTTCCCTTTGTTAAGTAAGATCAGTCCCCACTTCTTTGGCTTCCGACTTCTCTTGATATTCACAGCTGCAGCAGGTGTCCTCTCATTAAGTTCTTTGATCATGCATATATGTATGCAGGTCCACCCTGGTCTTCTACATATCAAGCTGCAGGATTTCCTTTTGGTTTAGCCTTTTTCTTTTCTGAGTGATACACTCTTTTGTCAAGTTTAGAGTACTGAAAAGAATTGTTGTTTGTCATTTATGTTTTTATCCCGCAAAATATTACCAGAAAACATATATATATTGTTAATATATATGTATGTATGTATAGATAAACAAATTTACAATAATGGACATACTGGCTTTCTCCTTTGTCAGCCTAAATAGTTATCTTTTTTATTGGAACTTTTTGTGACTCCAAAAATCTTTGTCTCGTCTAATTCAATTAACTTTTTCTTTTTTTTTTTCTGAGATAAGAAAATAAAGTATAGACAGAAGGGAAGAAACATAATACGGTCATGAGGTGCGCTGAATGCGCACAGGATATGCACTTGTATCTAACTAAAGTTTTTAGTTTCTTGGAAATATTTTGTTAATTGTACTACATTTGTTTTCACATAATTAAACTCTTTGGAGAAGAGGACATATTCCATTATGTTTACTTGTGTAATCCTTGACTTGTACAAGTAATGCCCGTTTACGGGGAAAGATCATATCATAAGAGCCATTTGAACGCCCAAACTCTTGTTTCCTGAATACTTATTTTCAGGATAAAGAATGATGTAAAAAAACGTGTTTCTTCGCTCTTGCAGGGAAAAAGAGCGACACAGGAAAGCAATCAATACCATTCGAGATATATATAGATATTTTTTTACGTGTAAAGCTACTTTAGACATTTTTTTTATTTTTTTCGATATCTTTTTTTACTAATAATTTAAAGGATCATTCATTCATGATAATAAAAAATAGTTTTATAAGATTAGAAGTTATATAAAATGGTTATATCAATGAATAATAATATGGAGAAGTTTGTCAAAATTATAAAATGATAAAAAAAATTTATTGTTAATGTGTTGAATCATATATTTATTATTCCCAATGACCTTCTAAACTATCAATAAAAAAAATAAACAAACACTGCAAGAAAAAGACTGATTACATACGCTCAAAATCGTCTCTAATCGGCCCCAAACCATCGAAAATCGGGATTACGGACAGATTTCTCGACGGATTCGATCCATCGAAAAAATGATCGTCGGAAATTGATTTTTGATGGTTGGAAAAAATTCGTCGAAAGTATCGACAGTTTTGACCGTCGAAAGTTTCGACGATCGCGCAACCGCCGAAAGTTTCGACGACGGTCGTCGCAACCGTTGAACTTTCGGCGATCACAACCGTCGCAAAGAAGTTATAAAATATAAAAAAATTAGTCGGCCGCCCGACCGCTAGATCACGTCGGCTGGCAGCCCGATCAAGCCGCGGCCGGCCAGATCTGACCACTGGCGGCCGGATTGGGTCGCGGTCAAATCTGACCGCTGGCGGCCGGATCGGGTCGTGGTCAAATCTGACCGCTGGCGGCCGGATCGGGTCGCGGTCAGATCTGACTGCCTGGCGGCCGGATCCGGTCGGCTGGCCGCTGCTAGAGAGAGAGAGAGGCGCGCGAGGGTCGTCGACGGTCATCGTCCGGGAGGGAGAAGGTCGCCGGTCGGGAGGTCGTCAAGGGAGAGAGAGGTTGAAGTAGATAATGGAGTGGGAAAGTATAAATATGTATATATAGGGTTAAAAAGTTGAGAAAGCGGGAAAACGAAAAAAGAAGCGGCGGGAGAGTATTTTTTTAATTATTGACGGTCATGATCGTCGAAAAATGACTATATATATATACATAATATTTAATTATTTTTAAAGTTACCGACGATCAGGACCGTCGGAAATTATTTAATTATAATAATAAAATACTACTAACATATATATAATATTTATTTTTTTAGTTTACCAACGGTCCGAACCGTCGATAATATATTATATTAATAAAAGACTCCTTATATTATATTATTTTTCACTTACCGACGGTCATGACCGTCGGAAATTACGACGGTTTGAAATGTCGCTAATTATATTAATAAAAGACTCCTTACGTTATATTATTTTTTACCTACTGACGGTATGAACCGTCAAAAATTACGATGGTTTCAACTATCACCAAATATATTAATAAAATATTACTTATATTATATTATTTTTTATTTATCGACGGTCGTGACCGTCGAAAATTTCAGACGGATGTCTATTTGTCGCAAAATCCGTCCCAAATTGCGACGGATTTTCTTTCGTCGAAAAATCATAATTTTCTTATAGTGAAAAATATGCCTAAAGTCGCTTCACACGGAAGACGCCTCACGTGCTCATTATTCATATTATAATTTTTTAATTGGATATATATAGCAATCAAGGCAGTGCAATTGAGATATAAAAGTATCCCATGTGCACTACATATTGTCATTCCACACTATATAATTGAATAAATGATGAAGGCAGAGTTTCGGCTGAGGTGATTTGTCTTTGAGTGGCATAAAATATTTGTCAGTAAAAAGGTTAAAACGTTATTTTCTTTTAGGAAATAAAAAATTGAAAGATTGTTACTTTCCATTAAGACACTGTCGATATTATCGGTATCGTAAGTAACTTGATTAAATTTTTTTAAGTTAATTTATGTGTTTTTTTAATTCTCAGTTTTTTTCACATAAAACTTTGTGTCAAGAGGATCACATTTGATTTAACACCAGTTTATCGAATTTTAATTTTATTTTATCTTACATTTTGTGTGAAATTGAATCGTTTTTAATCGAAGCATGAGTTTCTCCTTTTTTTTTTGGTTCAAAAAGCTTGTGTTTCTTTTTCTCTGGCGGCGTCAGACTACGTTCTTTCGGTGAAAAAGTGTGTCATGTTTTTCATAAAATAAACAAACGTCTGCCGTCAACCACTACAAAAAAAACGCGGATTACCGACGGTCCGAACCGTCGGTAATCAGCCCGAAAACCGTCGGTAACGCAATTACCGACGGTTTTTCAGTCGGAATCGATCCGTCCGAAAAATGCTCGTCGCAAACGGATTTGCGACGGTTGAAAAAAATTCGTCGAAAATATCGACGATTCTGGCCGTCGGAACAGTCCCCGGCGGTTCGACCCGTCGAAATTTTCCGGCGGTTGCAAGCGTCGGAAAAGTCCCCGGCGGTTCGAACCGTCGGTATTTCCGACGGTTGCAACCGCCGGAAAAGGCTGGCGGTCCGAGCAGTCGATATTTTCGACGGTCGCAACTGCCGAAAAAGGTCGGCGATCCATGCCGTCGAAATTTTCGACAGTTGCAACCGCCGAAAAAGGCCGGCGGTCCGAGCCGTCGCAACTTTCGCAAATTTTCGACGGTCCCAACTGTCGAAACTTTAGACGGTTGTCGCAACCGTCGATCTTTTGACGATCGCAACCGTCGCAAATAATTTTTTAAATATAAAAAAATTAGCGTCCGGATCCGGCCGCCTGGCGTTCGGATCCGGCCGCTGGAGGCCGGATCCGGCGCCAGGCGGCCGGATCCGGCCCGCCTGGCGGCCGGATCCGAGCGTTGGAGGCCGGAACCTGGCTGCTGGAGGCCGGATCCGGTCACCTGGCGGCCGATCCGGCCGCTGGAGGCCGGAACCGGCCGCCTGGCGGCCGGATCCGAACGGCCACGGTCGGATCCAGCCGATAGCAGAGAGAGATGTCGGCGCGGTGCGGGAGAGAGAGAGATACGCCGGTGCGGGAGAGGGTCGCCGGCGTCCGGCGTGGGAGGGTCGCCGGCGTCCGGCGCGCGGGAGAGGCCGATCTCGCGGTGTAACCGGCGTCCGACGTCCGGCGTCCGTGCTCGCGGCCGGGAGAGGGAGAGAGGAGAGGAGGGAGAGAGAGATGAGTGGAGGGAGGAGGGAGAGAGAAGAGGAAGGAGGGAAAATATATAAAGGAAAAAATTTGGAAAGAAAGCGGGAAAAAGGGAAAAAAAGCGCGGGATAACGAAATTTTAATTACCGACGATTTCGACCGTCGAAAACATAAATAATAAAAAATATTATTTTATTTAGTTATATATAATATTTATTTTTTATTTTACCGACGATTTGAACCGACGGTAATATTTACCGACGGTCAAAACCGTCGGTAATTGCGACGGTTTTTATCCGTCGGAAATTGCGGCGGATTTACCGACGGTTATGACTTTCGGAAATTGCGGCGGATTTTGCGACGGATGGATATCCGTCGAAAATAGTGACGTTCCTAACCGTCGAAAAATTAAATAATAATATAACCAATTATATAATTAATTTTTTTATTTCCGACGGTCAAAACCGTCGGTAATTGCGACGGTTTGGATATTCGTCGGAAATTGCGGCGGATTTACCGACGGTTATGACCTTCGGAAATTGCGGCGGATTTTGCGACGGATGGATATCCGTCGAAAATATCGACGTTCCTAACCGTCGAAAAATTAAATAATAATATAACCAATTATATAATTAATTTTTTTATTTCCGACGGTCAAAACCGTCGGTAATTGCGACGGTTTGGATATCCGTCGGAAATTGCGGCGGATTTACCGACGGTTATGACCTTCGGAAATTGCGGCGGATTTTGCGACGGATGGATATCCGTCGAAAATATCGACGTTCCTAACCGTCGAAAAATTAAATAATAATATAACCAATTATATAATTAATTTTTTTATTTTCGACGGTCAAAACCGTCGGAAAATCCGTCGAAAAAATTTAATAATAATATTAAAAATACATAATTTAATTTTTTTATTTCCGACGGTCATAACCGTCGGAAAAGTCGTCGAAAATTACGACGGATGGTTATCCGTCGAAAATATCGACTTTCCTAATCGTCGAAAAATTAAATAATAATATAAATTATTTTCGACGGTCATAACCGTCGAAAAATCCGTCGAAAACGGAACCGTCAAAAAATCCGTCGCAAATAGCGACAGATTTAGAACCGTAAAAAATTATCCGTCGGAAAATCGTGATTGTCTTGTAGTGAACGCGTTTTCTGTCCAACCAATCCACAGTCAAAGCACGTCCGAGAAATAGATGAGAGAGAGAAAGAGAGGAGTCGGGGGAAAGAGAGATTTAACACTGCCGTCAACTAGATTCCTGTCCAACAAATCCAGTCCAGACTCCGTAGCTTGGGGAGAGAGAAAGAGATTGGAAGAAGCCAGTAATGGACTGGAACTGGAAGCGTACTGAACTTCCTCCCCATCGCCTTCGTTCGGTGCTCATTTCTGCTGTACTGCTGATCAGTTGGAGCTCCCTCTTAGACCTTCGGTGCGAGGGTCAAAAGCTCGCCGAAGATGAAGGTTCTCTCTCCCTCCCTCCCTCCCTCTCTCTCTCTCTCTCTCTCTCTCTCTCTCTCTCTCTCTCTCTCTCTCTCTGTCTCTGTCTCTCTCTCTCTCTCTCTCTCTCTCTCTCTCTCTCTCTCTCTCCCTCCCTCTCTCTCTCTCAATGTTAATGTTTACATTACATATTTACATGTGCATTAAGACTTCAAGTGGTTTCGTGTTCTTGTTCCTATTATTATTATTCAGCAGCATCTCCATGAGCTGACAAACACTGATGCTAGGTATAAGATGATACATAACGTCTTCTAAGTCATTCAATACTTGGGATTTTTCTCATTTCTGTTTTTATTTTCATTCTCAAATCAACAATAAGTAGAAGAACAGCTCCTAAAATTAAATCCGTGAGAAAGGAAAGGTGGGTTGGTGATGGAACCAAAGGGTTGTTAGAGGACCCTGCAACTTTCAGGTTCAGATGATTAATAAAGCACTTTCCCTTTCGTCCCCCCAGAGATCGATTCTTTCTTTTTTTTTTTTGTGACCTTGCTACGTATTTTTTTTCTTGGCATTTCATGTACTAATTAATCAATTGCAGCCTCAAACCATATTACAGATACATCAGTCACCTTTTTTTTTTCTGATCCTTCAGCTTCCAATACCACACAAATGACCATTTTTTCCTTTGGAATTAACGGATGTCGACAGTACGATCTTGACTCAATTTAGTTGGTATTTGAGCTCTTCATTTACTAGAAAAAGAAAACAAAGTATGTTTAATTCTAAACTCAACAGTCCTACGTGCCAATGCAGGTCCCTTGTTTCGTTTTATTAGTCGAATTAAAGGATACATGCAATAACGTACAAGGTAACAAATAAATAGGAAGCCACATAAGAAGGTGATCCGGTTGATGTTAACCTGCCAACCACTCTCTAGCTCATGGCACGGAGTTCCAAAAGCCATCTAAAGCATTTAATTTAATAAAAAAACAATTCTAGTATTATAATAATATATAATATATGTTTTTTCGATAAGATTATAATAATATATATTGGTTGTTGGCTTTAATTTAATTCAAATAAAAATGTGAAGATATTTCAACCAGCGATTCTTTTTTGTATTCTTCCGTATAGAAATAATGGAATCGGTGTCCTATTAACTCATTAGATTTTTTTGCTTTACTTTTTTTTTTATGCCTGTTCGGACTTACGGAAGGTTTCGATATTCGAAATTATTAGCATTCGATTAATTCGGAAGTCAAAAAAATAATTTTTCTTTACTTTGAAATCTTAGTCCACAAGCAAGAGCCAACCAAAATTTGATTAATGAACCAAAATATTTGATAACTCTAGTTTTATTTTTTTCCCTTCTTTTTGGGAAGTACGAGGACAAAAAAATCCTTATTTATTTATTATCTCCCAATTTCTTACGTTATATTTTGTAGTTTTTCCTTTCCCTTTTGCTTGAAAAAAGACCTCTATTCCAGATTTTATAGACTCATATTCTAGTTAAATTTTAGTATAATTCTGAATAAAAGTGTATTCCTATTTCTCATGCATGCTTTACCAAATCAGATAGCATTGTTTAACGTTTATTTAAGTAATTGCTGATCGTGATATATTATAATATATAAGACGTCACATGCCTGTGACGTATTGTGCAACATATTTTATTTTTTAAGGTCCCTGGTAATAAATAATATCAAGCACCTTATATGATATCAATAAGCTCATTTCTATTTAAATTAAACTATGCCAGTAACTCGTTTATTGATCATGTTATACTTTCCTTTTTTTCCCTTTTGAGATGTTTATAACTAATATCTACAAATAGTTTAGTTAAGCCAAAAAAAAAAAGAGAGAGAGAGAGAGACGGGACATCTTTAGTGATTTTAATTTTATAGCATTGGGTTAGAACGTTTCAAGATTCGAATAGGAGACTAGTAAAAATTAAATAATTTAATATGGTTCTTAATAAATGTTTTTTTAAAATAAATTCATAATAAATTTAGTACTAAATCAACGATAATCCACGTATGAAAACAGAATCATCATTCCCTTACAAATAAGATTTAATGCATGTGCTCGCCAAATTGTTTCGAATTAAATAATACTTGTGTCTTGGAATGAAGGGCCCCTCGAGTCGATTAAGTTAATGTGCAACTTGCCACACCGCCTCTCGTCCCACTTTAAATCATCTAAGATCGTCCTTTTTTGTGTTATCTTTTACTTGGTTTGTTACAAGCCCACAGTTTGTTTGGTTGGGCATTCGTGTGTAGTGATTTATTTTTTGGATTAGTTAAGCTATATGCAATGTTAAGATATTAATATCGTGCTTAACAAATAATCATGAAATTTTAATTTGTAGATCTAAATTAAATTACTTAACCTTCATTCAGATGTGGAAAAAAAGTTGTTTACATTTGATACTTATATAGATTAATGAACTGTTTGTAGAGAAGGAAATTATCGGTAAACAACAAGGACACACAGTGTTATGTCATTGCATCGACGTGTTTGGACAGTTGTTAGTCATTTTATTATATATGTTTGAAAAAAAAATTCCAAGCTTTTACCGAATTCTTCGAAGTCGAATTTTGTAGTTGTTTTATTCATAATTAGTTGAATAAAGTTAAAAGACAGTATGTTGACAATTATTCCATTTTATTATAATCCTATTAATGCCGACTTTCTGAATTTTACTCTTCGCTATGGCATACATTTTACCTCAATAGACTAAATATATTGCTATATATGTTAATAAACCTAAAGTTAAAAACATAAATCCAAAAGAAAAAAGAAACAAAATAGTGACAGCAAAAATGTCATAATATTTCACTAGCTAACAAGACTCTGAGTCAAATATCGATAATGGAAATTAGAAATAGTTTATGAGAAGAACTTAAAAAAAGTAAAGAGGAAGGATAAAAAAGAAGAAAAAGGTGTATCAGTTGCGAATCAGTCAATATTGATGCCGTGTAAACTCTAAAAAGGAAAAATATATGTATATGTCAGTGTTTATTTTTTAGAAAAATGAGTATATTAGTCTGATGATATTTTCCATTTTATATACTAATTAGCTCCTTTCTCCTTTTGTTGTTTTCGACTAAACATGTCTTGGATTCTTTCCCCATGAATTGCAGTTAAAGCACTCAAGATCATAGGCTCAAAGCTGAACAAGAAGTGGGACTTCTCTGTTGATCCTTGCAGCGGATCTAATGGATGGGCCGTGGTGCCAAATTCTGACAGCACCATCGCCGACAATGTGACCTGTGCATGCAACTCCACCTCCAATATATGTCATGTCACTAGAATGTAAGCTGCCTTTTGTATGCATATGATTGGCATAATATAGACATATACTTTCCCTTGGTTCATATCAACATCCTTGTGTGCCCACAGATTACTCAAGAGCCAAAATTTAACAGGAGAGCTACCGGAGGAGTTTGCTGACCTCCCATTTTTGACTGACGTGAGTTCTGGAACGATGCTGCATTGCTCACCTTTTCAATCACCATGCATCATATGAAGACAAAATGTTCTAGTTTTTCTTTTGTTGATGTTGTCTTCGAGTGCGACTGATGCTAATTCTGGTTTTTGGAACAGAGATCTCACATGGAATTATCTCAATGGAACTATTCCACCTGCATGGTCTAAACTTCCTCTTATCCACCTGTAATTCACTTCTCCTCCCTTTCACTTCCTGTCGACATGAAATGCCTACTTCGTTTGGATGGATTACACATGAAATGATGCTCCTTTTTTTTTCCAGGTCCCTAATAGGAAACAGAGTAACGGGGACGATTCCGGAGGAGCTTGGAGACATGATCACCCTGGAAGAATTGTAATGTTCCACCACCTTTGTAATTGGAAAAAAATAAGCACTTGCGCGGTTGTCTTTCTTTTCATCTTTCATTATTTATAATTTCGAAAATTATTGATGATGCTCCAAAAGTTATTCAAATTATCGATAACAATTATAGTTAACATTTTAATTTTTTTTACATTATTAATCTTTACAATGAATCTAATTATTTTTTATGATTTACTATAATTTTCAATAAATCAATCATTTACTAAACTATAATTAATAAAAATTTTGAAAATAAATAAATAAACTATGCTCATCAAACCATATATATGTGTGCGTGCACGCCCGCTGAAACTACTAATACTCAATTACTTTCTCAATTATTGATGGCTTGTCAGGATTGTGGAAGGCAATCAACTGAACGGATCAATACCCGCATCATTGGGAAAACTCGCCAACTTAAGAAGGATGTAAGGCAATTGGATTCATTGTAACTTTCATGTGATTTCTAGTTCCAGTATTTTGATGATTCTGTTCTTGTTGAGTTGCCTCATTTGCATATGTATGATATATATGTTCTCTCTGCAGACTGGTATCTGGAAATTATTTAAGCGGGGAGTTGCCAGAAGCGCTTGGGAATCTGAAGAACCTGACACATGTGTATGTCTCAATGATATATACCCTGCTACTTATCTACCATTGTTATGTTTTTTCATCATAGAGACAAACATGAAGAAAAATAAAAAAAAGAGAGAGTTCTGAAGTTTAAAAAGAAAAAAAAAGTGCATGTAGTTGTCTTAATGTCAAAAGAAAATTATGAAAGGATCTTATGGTTTTTTTTTCAATTGGCGACGTCCGAGAAATGGAAGATATTGAATAACTCAAATTTACAGGTGAGGAAAATGCTCTTGTAGACCTCCTACATATGTAAAATACAAACTAGCTTTCTTTATGTTTTATTGATAATGTAGTATATGCATACACTATGATGTTTTCACATGTGAATTAAAGAGTGGGTTAACGCCATGTTTAGTTCATAACTGCTTTCTTGAACAAATAAAAATCCGGTTGATTCTAAATATTTATGAGTTAGGGTTTTAATCCTGTTAAATTATTGAGCTAATCGTATTTTCTAAGATTGGAAAAATACTTTATATTTTCTTTTCTGTATTTTCTGTTTATGTGTGAGTTAACATTTTAATTAGGAAAGAGGAATGATATAGTGCACTAACACACCCTTGGATTTTAATCGCAGGGTCCATATTAACATCGACACTATAAAAAAAATAATTATAGTTCTCCTCCATGCTCCATCCCTTTAATCTTTTAAATAACTTTTTTTATATAATCTTTAAATTCACTGGGTGACTTAAATTTTTTATATTGATGTATTATTTTGTTGTAAATGCAAATTCATATGAAAAAAATGAAAACCTGTAGGCTCACAATAAATCATAATATGAAGTTAGTCCTCATAAAGTATTGCATTTTGAGCAGGTTGCTTGATGGAAATCCAATATCTGGCAAGATACCGAGTTTCATAGGAAATTGGACAAATCTTGACAGACTGTTAGAAACATCTCCTTCTCTTCTCAGTTTAATTAAATTTATAATCAAGTTGTGGATTAGAGAAAATGACTGAATCTTCTCAGTATTTGTTCTCAGAGATTTGCAAGGGACGGACATGGAAGGGCCATTTCCTGACAGCTTCTCAAGATTGGAAAATATCACTCAGCTGTAAGAGTAGTCCATTTAATGGCATATATCTAGTCATATATATGCATAGGATTCTGTCATATTCCTGTTTACATCAGACTATCTTATCTACTTGGGGTGATTCAGGAGAGTGTCTGATTTGAAAGGGGGGCTTGGGGCATTTCCACCACTACAGAATATGAAGAAGATGAAGATATTGTAAGATGATTTTTTTATCAATGTAAACTTGAAAGGCTGATGACATGTCGGATTTATTTTATCTTAGGCTGGATGAAGCCTAATTGATGACTATGCATGCAGGACACTAAGGAACTTGTCTATACCTGGCCAACTTCCTGATTACATTGGAGAAATGGGAAACCTTAAAAGCTTGTAAGTTAGTACCATATATTAGTATGTTCCCAAGTGATATTTGCACTGTCAATTGTTAAAAATATATTAGTTGCTAGCATAATTATAAAGCTTAACTATCTACATTTGGCATATTCCACTTCAATTAACAGGGATCTAAGCTTTAACAAGTTGACTGGCCCTATTCCGGCGAGTTACGATGCACTGACACAATCAATAAACTACATGTAAACAGCTCTGGTGTTCATATTTCACTACTACTATAATTATTATACTTTGTGTTACTGAGTAAAAAAAATGTTTTTCTTTCATTGTCATAGGTACCTTTCAAGTAACATGCTAACTGGAACTATACCAAAATGGATCACAGAGAGCAAACAGAACTTGTGCGGGAGTTCTTCTCAGATTTCTTATTTAGTCTACATTTCATTCAAATTAGATGATGCATGTAATTTCCGAAAGGTTTGGTTACTAATAGAGCGGAATGGTGTCGTATGATCCATGTAGCCGATCCCACCTAGTGGGATAAGGCTTTGTTGTTGTTGTTGTTGTAGATGATGCATTATGAGTCTAGTTTCACATTGTCATGAAATTCCACTTGCAGTGACATGTCTTACAACTCTTACCGGATCACCTGTGCCTAGTTGTCAGATTGCGAGCGTGTAAGTTACTGGTGAACTGAGTGTATGGTAGAGCTACTTTGTGTGAAAATCTCTTCCTGTCTCTAATATTTGACTTTCTTGCTTGAAGGAATTTTGTTTCAAGTTACTCATCCACGTCATCCAACACATCGTAAGCTTGCCATGATACTTTTGTCCTTCATATCTTGATCTGCTAGTGACTTATGTCAATATCAGCAAACTTTTGTCTTCTAATTATACATATCCAAGTAATTTCATGTTGCTTTGATCCGAATAGGATGAAGTCATGCCTAAGAAGAAACTTTCCTTGTGATAGAAAAGCCACAAGTGAGTATATGTTATATGTATATGATAAATTAACTGAAATATCTGAGATGTTAAGTGTGCAAACAAAAACCGTATATGAAGAATGCTTGACTGACCAAACAAAGGGTTTACGTTGTCACAGATTACAAGCTGTTCATAAATTGTGGTGGTAGCCAGGTGAAAATTGATGACAACGAATACGAGGATGATTCAATAAATCTGGGTGCATCACAATATTCTGCTTCAGACATCGGAAACTGGGCTTATAGTTCCACAGGAGACTTCGTTGATCGTAAGGCCGGATACATCGCCACAGCCACAAAGGAGTTGAACATGACCAACTCAGAGCTGTACATGAATGCCAGGCTTTCTCCTATTTCCCTCAAATACTATGGGCTTTGCATGATGGAAGGAAGTTACAATGTCAAGCTGCACTTTGCTGAGATAATGTTCACAGATGACCAAACGTACGCCAGCAATGGACGGCGCTTTTTTGACGTTTCAATTCAGGTTATGTTCTGTTCCTAAGTTTGACAGTGTTGCTTTGCTGTTATAAGAACAAAAAGGACCTACCATGAGTTCTCAATAGGTTCAGCATCACTGTCTAATAGTATTTCTTAAAATGGCACTTCATATCATTCAGGGACAGAAAGTTCTGCAAGACTTTAACATTGCACAAGAAGCTAATGGGACAGGCAAGGCAGTGGTCAAATAGTTCAATGCCAGGGTCGATGGCAATGGCACTCTGGAGATTCATTTCTATTGGACTGGGAAAGGCACTATCTCTGTTCCCTTAAGAGGCGTATATGGACCTCTTGTATCAGCCAACTCCAAGTAAGACTGTGGAATGGATTCCTTTCAGTACACCCACCATAATTCTGAGATAGTAAATTAATAGTTGTGTAACAATCATCTCTCTGTAGATTTCAAGGTTGGTACAGGCAAGTTGTCAGTGGGAGCAATCGTGGGCATCGTTGCTGCAAGTTGTGCCATGGTTTTGCTCGTCATGGCCCTGGTGTTCCTATATAACAGAAAGAGAAAATCTAATAATGGTAAATAGCCATGGATACTTTGTACTTCGTTCTGATTTCTGGTATCATTATGCAGGAACTTCTTACCTTCAATACCCATGTTAGAAACGTAGGAACCCTAAAAATATCATTTTTTTTTCATGAAAGATAAATTATAAATTTCCACACGTTTTGCAATGTATTACAGCATTAGGATTGTTCGATCAGATTAATTCAGAATTCTTGTATCTCAAATTTCAGTCAGAATGAATTAATCTGTTAGAAAAAAAAGCAATGACATCATAATTCAGGGCATATCATATTGCCAAATTTTACAAAACCCATAAAACTGCAGAGCTCGATGGGATCGAACTACAAGCTGGACAGTTCAATCTAAAACAAATTAAAGCCGCTACTAATAACTTTGATTACACAAACAAGATTGGTGAAGGTGGATTTGGTCCCGTTTTCAAGGTAATTACATTTCTTTCTTCTGGTGTTATAAGCAAAAAACTAGCAGTAACATTTCTTTCTTTCTCAGGGAGTACTGCCAGATGGTTCCCAAATTGCGGTCAAGCAACTGTCTTCCAAATCTAAACAAGGGAACAGGGAATTCCTGAACGAGATAGGTGTCATATCAGCAGTACAACATCCGAACCTTGTGAAGCTTTTCGGATGTTGCATCGAAGGAGATCAGTTGCTATTAGTATATGAATATATGGAAAACAACAGTCTCGCCCTTGCTCTGTTTGGTTAGTGCCTCATTCTAATTATATATGAACTAATCTTCCGCTTCTTCAAATGAACACTTTAACTGAAGCCAATAACACAATTTTGGACGGCATTAACAGGTCCCGAAAGACAACGTCTGCATTTGGACTGGCAAAAGAGACGTGCAATTTGCCTCGGAATAGCAAGAGGTTTGGCTTATCTCCATGAGGAATCGAGGTTAAAAATCGTTCACCGCGACATCAAGGCGACAAATATTCTTCTGGACAAGAACTTCAATGCAAAAATATCTGATTTCGGCTTGGCCAAACTTGATGAAGAGGAAAATACTCATATCAGTACAAGGATAGCAGGGACTATGTGAGTACCATTAATTTTCCGTGTTATTTTCTTTGGAGAAATTAGCGTATGCAGAGTTCTCGGCGAAATATTTGATCATCCTGTGTGTTATCTACAATCAGAGTTCTTAATTTCTTTCACATCTTATCATCAGAAGGCCTAGCAGTTCTCTAAATAGTATGACAAATTCTGCAGAGGTTATATGGCTCCCGAGTATGCCATGAGGGGCTACTTGGACCGAAAAGGCTGATGTTTATAGTTTCGGCATTGTTGTTCTGGAGTTTGTCAGTGGAATGAGCAACACAAATTTTAGGCCGAAGGAAGAATTCGTTTATCTTCTCGATTGGGTAAGAACATTGTCATACAATATCTTTTATCTATGCCATTGTTGATTAAGATATGTGTGAAAAAATGTAATTCTACAACTCATCATGAACAGTAGATTCACACCTTATCAATGCGGGTATCTGATCCAAGTCTCAAATATGACATGTATATATGTTGAAATGCAAAATTTCCAGAATAATGCACTAAATAATAAGTATCGTTCATCTGTATACATCTTCTTAACTTCAGATAAGCTGGCAGCACCTACATATTCACGTAATGATTGCATTTCGAAGTCATTTACATGCGCAAGCTGTGTGTGACTGCAGGCCTGTGTTTTGCACGACAAGGGGGACCTGCTTGAACTTGTTGATCCAAAGCTCGGCTCAAACTTCTCAAAGAAAGAAGCATTGCTCATGTTGAACCTGGCTCTTTCCTGCACCAACATATCTCCAACTCTGAGGCCCTCCATGAGCACTGTGGCCAGCATGCTTGAAGGGAAAACGCCCTTGGACGAGCTACCTGCACGGCGCACTGCACCTGGCCCTGGGGTGGATGAGTTGAGATTTAAGGCCTTTGAGAACCTGACGCTTGAAAGCCTATCAGAGAGCAGCACTTACACAGACGGACCATGGGCCAATTCTTCAGCGTCCACGCAGGCAACCAGAGAAGACAGCACTATGCTTTAATCTACAAGACTACGATCATTGATAGCTCTGAAGATACAGAACAGGCTCCTTCATGTTATGACTACTACTGCTACTACATGTTTGCGTATATATTTTGCTCCGCGGTGGTGCTTCAGAAGATGAACAATGAGAGATACAAGATTTGCAGCAAGGGGGAAGAAGGGGGAACTCTTTTTTCTTCCTCTTCAGAACTATTCTATTTAGATACCAATCTTTTCTTTGATAATGTACAGATTATTATCTTTTTTTTGTTTAATTCAAGTGTAGACTTAAACAAAGTTATCGTCAAATTTTTTTCTGTGCTATGTATGTAAGTTTTACAGATTATTGTTAGATTGGTGAATTTGATTTTTAGTATACATACCGCCTTGTTTCTTTATACAATCACAATTTACGCCACGCAACTCTTATAAATAATGATGATTTGGATCAAGCACATTTTGATTTAATATAAAAGTCACTCTACTTTGCTAGTAAGATATATTTTCTATTTTTTTATGAAAAGTGCATTCCATTTTCTATAAAATTTCGCCGGCATTCAATTTCGCATTAACTTTAAGCAGCTATATTTTGTTAGTAAGATATATTATCTATAAATTTTAGGAAAAATCTTACTACTGTACATTTTTTTCTTGCATAGGTACCTCACAAGTAACAACCTTACTGGACGGATACCAGAGTGAATCTTGGGAAGAAATAAGGACATGTATATGATATTAACAATTAACTCAACTTGTGAAGCCACACCCTTATTTATAGTTTAGCTTTTTGCCAATGTAGAATTTCATGCTCGGCATCCTAATTCGATTCATTACTGCAGTGATTTTTCTTTTAATTCTTCCACTGACAAAAACCTCAATTTATTTTGACAACCCTGAAGACCTTTTTCCCCTGCTTATAGGAATATTTTTTCTAGCTACTTGTCAACAGATAGTAAATCGTAAGTCCCAACTTTGAAATATACTGAAGATATCCCATTCAGGACCAAGTTAATGATTTTCCGTTCGTTTCTTTGCATTAATAGGATATCACCCTGCCTAAGATGAAATTTTCCGTGCTCTGGAAGGCCTGAGAGTGAGTGCTGTCACTTGATGATTTTCTGTTTATCTGAAATGGCTAAGCTTATCCTTATTTCTCACAAATACATGGAACGGATTATTTTGTTTCTGTTTATCTAAAATGGCTAAGCTTATCCTTATTGCTCACAAATAGGATTATTTTATTTTGTTTTTTAATGGCCGATAAAATGCCAAAAGTAGCCGAATCGAAGTCAAATTCCTTCTAACAATTTCTAATGGTTCCGGGTGGAGGAACGAGTAATGTTCCTTTTCAAAGGTGCGATTCTTGTGGATGTGCGATGAGGTTTGGAGTATAGGATTATGATCCTACACGCATCAGATAGAGCTAGTGAAGGATACTTTATAAGCCAATGCGAGCTAACTAGAATACGATCAAGCCTGTAATGGATTATACTAGGGGACCATATCTATTGTTATACCATGTGTAGTTCTTATTCGACAGAGGGATGTCCTGAAGGCCGTGTGAATCAATAAGGATGCTTATCCTTAGGGAACAAGGAGCAGTTAAAATCGCTGGTTAAAGCCTATGGAATATCAGAAGAATCAAAAGCGCAAAGATCACTCCACAGAGCATCACGCATCACAGGTATAGTAGAAACATAAATGCGAGAAAGGAGAAAAGAGAAGTTCTCTCAAGTTATCACGGCATGCAGCACCAGCGAGGTAGAGAGCAGAGAACTAACCTTAATGTCTTGAGATTTTCAAACAAGAATGACACCACATGATCTCTCAAAGTTAGGCTGGAATGAGCCAGTACATTGAATGCCCAGGCGTCGAATGACTTGGGTTGCGTGCTCTGCCGAAGGGTGCATTTCAGTCAAAATAACAAAATTCGGGTAACTTTTTTGTATGATGTCGGTAAGACTGTTCCTTGATTTTGCCCGGCGAGCCCCCCGACAATTCCAAGCTAGAATCTTCATGGAGCACCAGCATCTGAGGCCTCCCCAGACCATGGAACCTTTGGAGAAACAACGCAAGAGGACTTGGACACACAGAAGGTGACAGACTTACCTTTCCCTTTTCTTTTCGTTCGCTTGGTGAGTAGAGGTGTCCGGAGATTTTTGGACAAGTAGTGGTCCTCTTTCTTCGTTTCAGTGCGAGTCAGCAAGATAAGGTCGGGATCTACCAATTCTTCATCTGTTGAGTCATCAGACTCTGGTACCTCTGCAAAGGGTTTCACTGTAAATCTACTGGAGACGTGAGTTGCTCGTGACTGAGGGGTTCAGGGTCGGTAGACTTAGAATGGGGTGGTAGGGACTGGGTGAGAGTCATTGGTCGGGGGCCGAGCGGCTTCTCCGAGGAGGACACTATGCCATGGATGGGTGGGAGGGTGGATGGTGAATATGAACGATCATTCAGAAAGATTAGGGTAAGGAAAGGAGGAAAGAAAGAGGGGGTTATAAGAGCCACTAGGATTAATGTTCGTGCAGAGCCAGCTTGATGGCAAAGGTGGGGTATGTGGATGGTTGGATGTTGCAGTACGAGATTGTAGGGAATCAAGGCCACTAAAGGTGTCACCCAGCTGGCCACAACTAAGGGACGATGGGGGATACATGTTGAAGGTGGCTCCGAATCAATGGAAGACGGGTTTACGCAAGTCACAGAAATCTGACCGTTGAATGTACATCTCGGGTCCTCGAGATTGGTGCTAGTGGTTCTGCCATTCAGCTCCTCCCCCATTGGACTCCATGGTATGGTTGAGGTCGAATCTCCATCCTCATTGGTGGAGGCAGTCGTTGCCGCATCGGCTGATGAGGCCATCGCCTGCCGTCGGACGGGGGCAAACCACGCCCCAACTGAGCAATAGTGAAGCGGGGCTCGAAGCCAAAGAGAACGCCTCTGGTGGTGGCAACATCATACGTTGGCTCATGTTGTTCGCCACACAGTCATTCAATCGGTGCCCAACGAAGCCACGGTGGTAACAGAAAAGCGAGAACACTCGTACGTACGTTGAAGGTAGTTGTCGTGATCCTAATTTAACTCATGAGTTAAACTAAAATTTGCACTCGTTACAAATGATTAAATAAAATTATAAAAAAAATGTAGAAACGTAATGAAATTTAATTTTTTTATAACTTAAGAGTAAAAATATATCATTAAATAAATTACACAATATGTGAACATTTCAGAGCAAACTGATACACCTTAAGTCGTACATTTGACAAAATGACTTTATTCTCAATATAATTTATTTTGATATAAGTAATAAATATGACTAGCTCTCTTAACATCTTAATAGAAAGATACGAGAGACATAAATTCTCTCATCAATACCATAAGGATGTTATAAAAATTCATTTATGATATCACCTCGCACGATCCCCAACGAGCTACATGAATCTGAAAAATATTAGAAATAACATAAGTTATGTGTTACCATCTAATAAATTCGGAGAAACATAAAAATACAAGCATTAATTATATATCAAATTAATATTTTCATACATTTAATAAATATATATATATATATATATATATATAACATTTCAATCGAAATCATCTCACTCAATTCACAATCATTGTCATTTAGCCATATTAAATATGTGTATGCAATGCAACACACTCATATGTATACACGGATCACCAACTTATCAGTGGTCAATAAATGAACTCTAGAGGTAGCTCCCATCGTGATAAGCGACATAGCACTTAGCTCCATTCTACATCATCCCTTTCGGGGAATAAATCATATAGCGAGAGGTGGACTCTAGAAGTGGCCCATACGAATTCTAGAAGTGGCCCACATCGCGACTACTCATGATGTGGCACTTAGCTTCGCATGACACTTAGCTCCAGCATATCTCATTCCATTATTGGAAAATAGAACGATGTATTGGACTTTAGATGTGGCTCCCATCGTGATCAACGATATAGTACTTAGCTCCAACTATCGTATATGCAGATGCATATGCATGATTCATCATATAATAATTTCATATCTCAATATCAAAGATGAATCATATCAAATACAATTTCAAACGGAACAAAATTGCACTTCTCATATTCCATTCATATCATATTACATATGTTTTTCAAATGTGCAATCATACAATCATTCAGATATATTTTCCATAATTACATTTCTCGAAATCAATTCATAACATATCAAAAATATATTCAATACATATAATAATCGATGTTACACCGAATTCAAAAGAAGTAAAAATATAAAGTAGGAAAAATCAACTTACCTTGTGTGAGTACTAATCAAAAGATTTTCTCCTTTCTTTCTTATTTAACTCCTTTAATCCTATAAGCATAATAATAACAATCATATTGCTTGTTGAGTACTAATATATCATACATGAACATATATGATTATAAAGGTTCCATGCCACTCATGCATTCAACTTAAATTTCATGTTCTTTCCATGTTGTTTTGTTTGTTTTTTTTTTTTAATACTTTGACTGACTGAATGGTATTTAGTCGACAATTTATAACACTCTCATATTATCCTAATTGAAATGACGTCGACCTAAAATTATAAAATAATAATGTGCACTATTATAGTTAATAGAGAATTTATAATTCTGAATAATACTTTTAATAGACAATACGATAGTTCTTTAAACATAAAGATACAACTCTTTTGTAGACGTTCAATCAGTTTAATTTCAAAACTTCAAGAAACTAGACTCAAAATTCAGAAAATATCATTAATCTTATATTTTTATTAGCTATAGCTTATTTATACAAATTTAGGTCATCAATAGACAAATAAATATCTTGATTCAAACTTTTTAGAAACTAAAAAGTATGTATGAATTATTATAATTTCCCTATGCATATCATTTTTTAATAAATTTTCAAATTATGTCATCCTGCCAAAGTTAAATGCAAAACCTAGAAATTTATATTCTACTTTTTTGAAAAAATATATATAATTAATATTGCAACTTCTAACTACCTCTACTTGCCATGGCCAGACTGCTAGACATAGGTTGACCAATTAAGACATATGTTTCTAAACACACTTCCTATTGGGCTAATTACTTCTTCCGTGTAATATAGACTTTCAGAGGGTCATACTAAACAAAATTCATAATTTTCCAACTACTACTATTAACATTTTTCAAATAAGATAAAGCTTTAGCAACCTAAACCTAGGACCAAAAGATTATTTTACCCAATTAGTTTTATAACTCTAATTACAATGGGGCTAATTCCCTCGTTTGTTCTACCGATACGATAAACAAATCTTGAAACTTGATTTTTCAGAGAGTTAGAGTATAAAATTACTACTAATAAATTATCTGGATCCATATCTTAAATACCTTTTTTTTCTTGCGCTCTTCCTTCTCCCTTATCATTTCCGCAAGCAGTACCAACAAAAAATCTCTCTCCATTTTGTTTTCTTTCCTGATTTCGCCGGAAGTTAATTGCTTGTATTCATATGCCTTTTTTTTTGGTTGAACTCTCTCTCTATATATTCATACATACATATGTATGTATATAATATGTGATGAGTAAGGAGTAAAGGCATACGGATACATAAAAACCTAAGTCGGTTGCAGCATATGTAAATAAATAAGTATATTGTATATGTATATATTATATTACAAGACTACCAGTGAGAGAATACAATTAAGTGGCCACGTATTTGATATGCATGTCGGCTGGGTAAGAGTGTTACACAATACATGGTGAAGTGGTATGCTATACAAACAAGATGGATAAGGTTGACAGAAGAGTGGATTTAATTATGCATGCAACATGCTACGTGGAGTCTAAAGACGATGGAGATGAGTCGGTTAGTACAAAGGAAGAACAAACAAATATCATATCAGATAATTATTATAATTTTATTTTAAGATATATGGTAAACAACAGGTATGAGAATACTAAATAATTCATGATAATTAGTCGATCCCAATCATCACATAAGACTAATTTAGTTACTGAAGTACTTATATAAGTTAATTAACTAATAAAATTGTAAATAATTAGGAATTAAAAACATATTAAATGACCAACTAATTATCTTAAAAATTTCTCATGAGAGGTAATTAAATTTTAATCATTAATTCGTATACACTAATATTACATATAATAATTTTATCGAACGAAGTTACTTATTAAATACTTAATTAAGTCAATAAATTAATTAAGTGCATTTATTTTCGTCGAAGTACAATCAATTAGTCGTCCTCCCCTTTTAAATGCATCAAATTTTTAATTTTGGAAAATTCGGATTCAAGCCTACATATGTTCTATTGATATAAACATGTGAAATATTATTGAAAAATATTATTATTTATATGAAAAATTACCTTCCGAACATGATGAAAGACAGGAAGTTTTTTCGAAATTGAATTGGAAAGTAAATAATATTTTTTATTGTGCTTTGGATTCAACGAATTTTAATCGGATTTCAAATTGTGAAAGTGCAACCGATATTTGAAATAAACTCATCACTACTTACGAAAAAATCGATAAAGTTAAAGAATCTAGATTGAATATTTTAAATCATCAATATTATTCTTTCAATGTGCATGAAAATGAATCTATAAATGATATGATTGCTCGATTTAATGATATTTTGAATGGCTTAGCCTCCTTGGGTAAGTCAAGATCTAACCCCCAAAAAGTAAAAAAGATTCTCAGATCTCTCTCCTCCAAATGTCATGCAAAGAGGACCGTGATCGAATAAAAGGATTTGAACAAATTGGATTTTGATGATTTTATTGGCTCACTTTTAACCTATGAAATCTCAATCCAAGAAGATCAAGAAGAAAAAAACCCCAAGAAGAAAACATTAGCATTGAAGGCAAATACAATAAAAGAAGATTCAAGTAAAGAGAAAGTGGATGAAAAGAAACTCGCACTTTACACAAGAAAATTAGATAAGTATCTCAAGTTAGTTAAAAAAAAAGACAAGAAAGAGAAGCCAACAAGAAAATCATGCAAACATCACAAAGAAGAAAAATGTAAAAAGGTAAAAAGAAAAAACATGAAGAGTCTAGTGAAACAAGTAGTTCATCAACTCTTCTAGTAATGAAGCGTACATATGCTTGATGGCACACGACGATGAGGTAATCTCTAATTCTTCAAACTCAAATTATGATTCATCAAACTCTTTCGAAAAAATTCTTTCTTTAGATATGAATAAAGAACTCTCATATCTTATAAAAAGATATTTTTCAATTAAAGAGAAAAATGAAACATTAATACATGAAATTGAAAAATTAAAAGAGGAAAATAATGTATATTTTTTAGAAAATGAAAAACTAAAAGACGAAATTGATACTTTAAAAATCACGCATGCATGTGAAGTTGTAAAACTAGCATATTCCTTGGAAAAAGTAAAGAAAGAAAATGTCTCTTCGAAAGATATACAAAATAAACTTATGTCTTATGCAAAGAAAAATAATCTTAGGAATCATGATAGAAAATCACATTTTAAATATTTTACATGTGGATTTTGTGGGCATTATGCATATCAATGCAAAGTGAAAAAATCAACATAACATGACATGAGTTGAATTCCGAAATGAACATTATCTAACAAATTAGGACCCAAAGAAATTTGGGTACCAAAGATTACATAATTACTTTTCAGGTGTGCCTCACACGTAAAGCAAATGACAAGTGGTGAAGACACAAAGGTTATGGTAAAAGTGTCACTTACTTTTTATTTCACTCAAAAATTTCAAAACTATTACTTCTTAACCCATAAAAGAGGAATATATAAAAGATTGGTCATAGAGATAGGGAGAGCATGGTTAAACATTATTTTCACATATCATGAATATCACATTGTTTTATTAAAGTTTTTATGCCATATTTTTTAATATATTTTTGTTTTGACTTTCATAAATTGATTTTCATTATAAACTCGTCATAAATTTAGGGAGAGTTATCTTTCAAAACTTACAATACTCTACATATCTATTATATGACAAAAAGGGGAAGAATATTTTATTTGAAAAATTGATTAAGGGGGAGTTACATATGAGTTCTTATATACTTCAATTACAAATGACTTTTTGATGAAACAAAAGAGGGGGAAATATATGAGAAATATGACCTGAATATATTTTATAAGAAAAGTTAAGTGTTAGGGGGATAAAATTGTTTTAACAAGATTTTACAACTTTTTTGTCAACTTATATCTTTTTCATATTTCTCAGTTTGTCTTCGTAAAAAAGGAGGAGATTGTTGGGCCAAAATTTTAATGACATATAAAATTATATTTTGATGAAACAAACCTCGAATGATTAAAGTTGAAATGTTGAAAAAGTTTAAAGAAAAATTGATAACTTTATGCACTACGCTTTGATTATAATTGTCACTGATCTCATTAGTTTTGGATAAATGCGATTGTAGAGAATTCTGTTACCTTTCCATAGCCTCCAAGATCATCTAATTTGGATAATCGTGCAAAAAATTATAATCAAAATAGTGCAGGTCGATTAACCTGCCGGTCGAAGCAAAGAAGGCTGGTCAAGATAGTCCGATCGACCGATCTGAGAAATCGGTCGACCAATCAATAGATGAGCTGCCAAATCCACGTCGAGATTATACCGGTCGACAGTTCGATCGAAGTATCAGTCAACCGATCAGCTCAACGACTATAAATCAAAACTGCGAGATTATACCGGTCGAGACACCGATCAACGGACCGAGCGATCGATCAAGTGCAAAGGTTGAATAAAATGGGCAACGGTCATATAGACCGGTCTAGAAGTACGACCGACCGGCTTCCGAGTCAAATGAACAGCAACGGTCAAATTTGATAGAGGAATTTGTGGAACAATTTTTGGACGAAATTTTCACACATTAAAAACTATAAAAGGAGTGTCAAAGCCAGAGGCAAAGGCACACATTCACTCATTGAAGAAAAGCTTCAAGTTATCAAAGAGAAATAATTTTCTTGAAATTTTCATTTTATACCTTTCTCTTTTTTCTATCTTCTCTTCTTGTGAGCATATAATTGTAAAAGAGAGAAACACTTTTGTTCGAAAAAACTGAGAGAGCTCATGTGTAAAAGATGTTCAAAATCTTACCTCTTGAGCTAGAGAAATAGATTAACTTCCTAAGAGGAGAGGTTACCTTGCCTCTCGAAGCGGAGAAAACGACGGTGGTGCAAAGGGCTTTCTTCTTTGTCCCATTTGGAACAAAGGAATGGACTAGTAGAATATCCGGCGGTCTCGAAGTCGAGAAGTCGGAGCGGGGACGTAGGTCAAGGTGTGGCCGAACCTCGTCAACAACCACCGAGTCTTTGCGTTTGATTTTTTTTCTCTCTCCCCCATTCACATTGTGTTTATAATCTGAATTGCAAAGGTTTTAAGAATCAGTTTTGTACTTCCGTTACGAATTTTGTGAAATCGCTATTTTTGGTTAAACACCAATTCACCCCTCTTGGTGCCCTCTGGGATCCTACACAAACTTCCAGCACAATAATGCAAATTTTATTGGCAACAAAATCTTTAGTTGCATAAAGCTAAGAAAAATCCAAATTGCAGCCAAATAACACCATCTTAATTGTTCACGTGACAAAAAGAGTAAATGGAAAACAAAGTAAAATCAAAATAATACTAGTAGGCATTCCATTAATTTTTTAAATTAAAGCGACATTAGCAGTCATCAGAAGAAAAAATAAAATATGAGAGGACATAGAAAAGAACCATTTTGCATCAAATTTTAGTTGCAATTTTTTTAAACATTGTGTTTAGCATTTTTTTAATAAAAATGATCAATATTGCAAGAATCGGGTGATGTTCGACTCACAATAAATAAAAATAGGATGGTAAAAGAAGATAATTACCTGAGTTTTTGGGCGAGGGCTTGAACACTATACATATCGGATGACGGATCGAACACATCGAACTCGTGCACTGTTCGATCAAGGAAATTGGGTCGACAAATAAAGGCTAGGGGCAAGAAATCAACAGGAATAAATCAACAAAAAAAAAGAAGAAAGAAATGAATGAATGAAAAAATAAAGTGATCCATGAGTTGTTTGTGAGGTGGGTTCATCAGCATTTGTCTACAAGGTACAAGAAAGTAACAAAGTTTGTCGGAGTCCGTGAGTGTGTGCGGTGAGCTCTAGGAGGCCATGTTTGATAAAAGATTAATAAGTTCTAGAATAAGATGTATTTGTTCTCATTTTATTTGTGATAAGAATAATATGTTCTTGCATGAGGAAAGAGTAATTTTATCTTTACTTTTTTTTATTTGATCTCTAATTATTGACGCGGGGTCCATATGTTTACAAAATTGATGTGGGAGAGATTTAAAAGGGAGTGCGGCAGAATTTTTGTTGTGGGATGAAGAGATTTGGGGGGGAGGCTGAACCGACAAGGGAAAAAATCTAAAAAATGAAAAGAAAAATCAAAGCACTTACACCCTTACCGGTTTACGAGCGCCTGAATCTTATCCCTTCGTGATATCCATTAAGAAGCCGATTCAATGCCGTAATGATTGCAGTCTGGTACCAATTTCTGTGATTGCAGCGTATATTGTTAATATGTACGTGTTTATGGATAAGCAAATTTACAATGGTGGACCTTTTCTCGGCTTATATAGTTATCTTTTTTATTGGTACTTTGTAACTCTGAAATTCTTAGTCTCGTCTAATTTTAATTATCTTTCTCTTTTTTCTGATATAAGAAGAAAAATATTAGAAAGAAGGAAGGGTGAAAGTAATTTAAGTCGGGTCGAATTTTCGGTCTAAAAAAATTAATCGTTATATTTAAAGTTAATTTTTAAAACTAAAAAATCATCTTAAAACTATTTTTAAAAAATGAACCACTCTCTAGTGGGTCAATTTTTTTTTAATTTTTCGAGGTTCTATTTTTATATAATTATATTTTAAATATATATTTAATACCTTAAAATTAATATAAAAATATTTAATTTTATATTAAATATAAAATATACTACTAAAATTTTAAAGCTATTAAATTAGAGTTTGATAATGTGATAGAAAGTATGAAATTTTATATAAAAATATTATAACTATAATAAAAAAATTAATAACATATGTATTAATCATATAAATAAAAAATGAGCTTCACGGGCCTTACGATTTTTTTTTTTTGGTGGGACTCTAATTTTAGCGGTTAATGTTAATTTATTAAAACCATTCTAAATCATATTGGAACTCCTAATTTTTTTATTTTTTCGATTCGATTTTTCGAATCGAATGGATTTTTTTCGAATTGGTCGAATTTTTTTTACACTCCTAAAAACATCATGAGGTGCTAAGGCACTGGATGTTAGAAATATTTTGTTGGAAACATCTAGCAAAAGGTTTTTTAGTTTCTTAGAAATATTTTGTTCACTGTACTACAGTTGTTTTCACATAATTAAACTCTTTGGAGAAGAGGACATATTCCCCATTATGTTTACTTGTCGTGTAATCCTTGACTTGTACAAGTAATGCCCAAAGATCATATCATAAGAGCTTCCAATTTTGAAGCGACTCCCAGCTGCCTCTCTTTGACCTATATGTCAGAACGTGTTAGGAGACTTCGACTTGGTTTCTTCGCTCTTGCAGGAGACTCAGCTAAGCAATCAATATCGATTCCAGACAGATAATATATATATATATATATATATATATATATATATAATCAATGGGAATGGTCAAGTTATTACCATGCTCATCATGCAGAAATAATATACTTCAGAACTTAATTGAAGGATTGTAATTATTCATATTATAATTTTTTAATGGGATATATATAGCAATAAAGATTATGCGATTGAGATTTAAAAGTTATCCCTTATGCACTACATATTGTCATTCCACACTACATATTGGCATAAAATATTTGTTAGTAAAAACGTTATTTTCTTTTAGTAAATAACAAATTGAAAGATTATTACTTTCCTTTAAAACACTGTCGATATTTATCGGTATCATGATTCATGATTCATACGTAACTTGATTACAATTTTTAACTTAATTTATTTTATTTTTAATTCTTGTTTTTTTTTCATATAACTTTGTGTCAATAGGATCGAATTTTATTTAACACCAATTTATCGAATTTAATTTTATTTTATCTTACTTTTTGTGTGAAATTGACTCGATTTTAATCAAAGCATATGTTTTTTTGTGTACAAAAAGAGCATGTTGTTATTTTTCTCTGGCGGCGTCAGACTGCGTTCATTTTTTTCATAAAAATAAACAAATGGCTGCCGTCAACTCGTTTCATGTCCAACAAATCCACAGTCCAAGCCCGTACAATATATATATATCATATAAAGAGATATGGAGCTTTTGCGCTCCTGTCCAACAAATCCACAGTCCAGATCCCGTAGTTCGGGGGGAGAGAGAGAGACAGAGAGACAGAGAGAGCTGAAGAAGCCAGTAATGGACTGGAACTGGAAGCGTATTGGACTTCCTCCCCATCGCCTATGTCCGGTGCTCATTTTTGCTGTGCTGCTGATCAGTTGGACCTCCCTCTTAGACCTTCGGTGCGAAGCTCAAAAGCTCGCCGAAGATGAAGGTTCTCTCTCTCTCTCTCTCTCTCTCTCTCTCTCTCTCTCTCTCTCTCTCTCTCTCTCTCTCTCTCACTCACAATGTCAATGTTTACAATGCATGTGCACTATAAGTAGTTCCTTATTGTAGTTGCGGTATCTCCATGAGCTGACAGCAACTAATGCAAAGTATAAGATGATATATAGCATCTTCTAAGCCATTCAATATTTGGGATTTCTCATCTCTGTTTTTATTTTCATTCTCAACTCAACAATCAGTAGAAGAAGAGCTCCTAAAATTAAATCCCTGAAAATGAAAAGGTGGGTTGGTGATGGAACCAAAGGATTGTTAGAGGACCCTGCAACTTTCTAGTTCAGATAATTAATAAAGCACTTTCCCTTTCGTCTCCCCAGAGATCGATTCATCTGTCTGATCCAGTCTGCCAATTCGTTTTTTTTCCCCAAAGTCTTGCTACATGTTTTGTCTTTGTCATGTAAGATGTAAAAAAGGGTACCACTTTCTTGTTTGCATTTAAGATATAAGTAAAGAAATAAAAAAAAACCACAACAAAATTGTCTTTATGTTTCACTACCTAATTAACGAGACTATGATATCCAAATATCGATTGTGGAAATTGGAAATAGTTCATCAGAAGAACTTAAAAAAAAAGGTAAAGATGAAGGATAAAAAGAGAGGAAGAAAAACGAGTATCAATTGCGAATCAGTCAAATATTGGTGCTGTGAAAACTCTAAAAGGAAATATATATATATATATATATATTTATATCAGTATTTATTTAATTTATTTTTTTTAGAAAAATGAGTATATTGCAATTCTAGAGTACGCATAATCTGATGATATTTTCCATTTTATATACTAATTAACTTCTTTCTCCTTTTTTTAATTTCTTGTTTTCAACTAAACATGTCTTGGGTTTTTACCCCATGAATTGCAGTTAATGCACTCAAGATCATAGGCTCAAAGCTGAAGAAGGACTGGAACTTCACAATTGATCCTTGCAGCGGATCTAAAGAATGGCTTGGGAACATGGGGCCAACTGTTGACAGCATCATCGTCAACAACGTGACCTGTGCATGCAACTCCACCACCAACATATGTCATGTCACTAGCATGTAAGCTGCCTTTTGTGTGCATATGATTGGCATAATATATATACACTTTTTCTCCTTGGTTCATATCAACATCCTTGTGCCGACAGATTACTGAGGAGCCAAAATTTAACAGGAGAGCTACCGGAGGAGTTTGCTGACCTCCCATTTTTGACTGACATGTGAGTTCTGGGAGTGATGCTGCATTGCTCACCTTTTCATTCACCATGCATCATATGAAGACATAATATTCATTCTAGTATTTCTTCAGTTGATGTTGTCTTTTGAGTGCGACTGATGCTAATTCTTGGATTTGGAACAGAGATCTAACGAGGAATTGTCTCAAGGGAACTATTCCACCTGCATGGTCTAAACTTCCTCTTGTCCACCTGTAATTCACTTCTCCTCCCTTTCACTTCCCGTTGACCCGAAATGTCTACTTGACTACTTCATTTGGTTGGATTACATATGAAGTGATGCTCTGTTTTTTTTTCAGGTCCCTAATTGCGAACAGAGTAACTGGAACGATTCCGGAGGAGCTTGGAGACATCATCACCCTGGAAGAATTGTAATGTTCTACCAACTTTGTAATTGGAAAAATGAGCACTTACGCGTTGTTCTTTATTTTTTTATTTTTTAATCTTTCATTGGTTATAATTTACTCCACCTAGTGGGATAAAACTTTGTTATTATTGTTGTTGGTTATAATTTAGAAAAGTACTGATGATGCTCCAAAAGTTATTCAAAAATTGATAATAATTATATTTAACATTTAAGTTTTTTATTTTTTACATTATTAATCCTTATAATGAAGCTAATTATTCCTTTATGATTTATATATCAACCATTTTCTAAACTATAACTAATGAAAGACATTGAAAATAAATAAATAAATAAAGAATGCGTACGCCACACGAAGCTCATAAACCATATATGTACATATATAAAGTATGTGCAATATTCCACCACATGTGTAACTGAGAAAATGAGCATGGCACACCCTTTTTAATTTTTTTTTTCGTCTTACTAATTTAGAGCATTGATGATGCTCCAGAAGTTATTCAAATTATTGAAAATAATTATATTTAATATTTTAAAAATTATAGAAATTTTTGCCATTATTAATCTTTATAAAGAATCTAATTTTTTTATGATTTACTATATTTTTCACTATCATCGATCTTCTAGAGTTGAAAGATATTGAAAAATAAAAAAATAAAAAATGTGTAAGGAATACACGACCTGAGCTCATCAAACCATTTATATTTATGTATATTTGTTTTCAATTGCATGATATAACAATTTGGAAATTATTGATGGCTTGTCAGCCTCGTGGAAGGCAATCAACTGAATGGATCAATACCCGCATCATTCGGAAAACTCACCAACTTAAGAAGAATGTAAGGCAATTGGATTCATTGTAACTTTCATCTGATTTCTAGTTCCAGTATTTGGATGATCCTGTTCTCGTTGATTGAATTGCCTCATTTGTATGTTATGTTCTCTTTCTGCAGAATGGCATCTGGGAATTATTTAAGCGGGGAGTTGCCGGAAGCTCTTGGGAATCTGAAAAACCTGAAAGATGTGTATGTCTCAATGATATATACACTGTTACTTATCTACCATTTTTACGTTTCTTCATCGTACAGACAAAACATTAAGCGAAATGGAAAAGATAGTTCTGAAGTTTAAAAAGAAAAAAAATGGTGTATGAGAATTGTGAAAGGATCTTACAGTCTTTTTTCCCCGTTGGCGGCAGAAATGAAGGATATTTAATAACCCAATTCTATAGAGTCCAATCAATAATTTAATTCATGCTACCCGTTATATGAATTTACAAGTGAGGAAATTTCTCTTGTGAACCTCCTACGCATGTAAATTTCAAGCAAGCTTTTTTTATGTTATATTGACAAGTAGGTGAAGAGTTATTTTTCAAATACAGTATATGCATACACTAAGATGTTAAAATGTTTTCACATGTAAATTAAAGAGTGGGTTGTCACCATGTTCAGTCATAAGTGCTTTCTTGAACAAATAAAAATGGGGATTGATTATAAATATTTTATGAATTAGGGTTTTAATTCTAGTTAAATAATTGAGCTAATCATATTCTCTGATATTTCAATCTCTAAGATTGGAAAAATACTTTATATTTTCATTTCGGTATTTCTGTTTATGTGTGAGTTAACATTTTAATTAAGAAAGAGGAATGATATAGTGCAGTAACACACCCTTGGATTTTAATCGCAGGGTCCATATTAGCATCGACACTATAAAAAAAAAAAAATTATAGTTCTCCTCCATGCTCCATCCCTTTAATCTTTTAAATAACTTTTTTTGTATAATCTTTAAATCCACTGGGTGACTCTTAAATTTTTATATTGATGTATTATTTTGTTATAAATGTAAATTCATATGAAAATAAAATGAAAATCTGTAGGCTCACAATAAATCATAGTATGAAATTAGTCCTAATAAAACATTGCATTTTGAGCAGGATGCTTGATGGAAATCCAATATCTGGCAAGATACCGAGTTTCATAGGAAATTGGACAAATCTTGACAGACTGTTAGAAACATCTCCTTCTCTTCTCAGTTTAATTAAATTTATAATCAAGTTGTGGATTAGAGAAAATGACTGAATCTTCTCAGTATTTGTTCTCAGAGACTTGCAAGGGACGGACATGGAAGGGCCATTTCCTGACAGCTTCTCAAGATTGGAAAATATCACTCAGCTGTAAGAGTAGTCCATTTAATGGCATATATCTAGTCATATATATGCATAGGATTCTGTCATATTCCTGTTTACATCAGACTATCTTATCTACTTGGGGTGATTCAGGAGAGTGTCTGATTTGAAAGGGGGGCTTGGGGCATTTCCACCACTACAGAATATGAAGAAGATGAAGATATTGTAAGATGATTTTTTTATCAATGTAAACTTGAAAGGCTGATGACATGTCGGATTTATTTTATCTTAGGCTGGATGAAGCCTAATTGATGACTATGCATGCAGGACACTAAGGAACTTGTCTATACCTGGCCAACTTCCTGATTACATTGGAGAAATGGGAAACCTTAAAAGCTTGTAAGTTAGTACCATATATTAGTATGTTCCCAAGTGATATTTGCACTGTCAATTGTTAAAAATGTATTAGTTGCTAGCATAATTATAAAGCTTAACTATCTACATTTGGCATATTCCACTTCAATTAACAGGGATCTAAGCTTTAACAAGTTGACTGGCCCTATTCCGGCGAGTTACGATGCACTGACACAATCAATAAACTACATGTAAACAGCTCTGGTGTTCATATTTCACTACTACTACAATTATTATACTTTGTGTTACTGAGTAAAAAAAATGTTTTTCTTTCATTGTCATAGGTACCTTTCAAGTAACATGCTAACTGGAACTATACCAAGTTGGATCACAGGGAGCAAACAGAACTTGTGCGCGAGTTCTTCTCAGATTTCTTATTTAATCTACATTTCATTCAAATTAGATGATGCATTATGGAGTCTAGTTTCACATTGTCATGAAATTCCACTTGCAGTGACGTGTCTTACAACTCTTTTACTGGATCACCTGTGCCTAGTTGTCAGATTTCGAGCGTGTAAGTTACCGGTGAACTGAGTGTTAGGTAGAGCTACTTGGTGTGAAAACCATTTGCCATCTCTAATATTTGACTTTCTTGCTTGAAGGAATCTTGTTTCAAGCTACTCATCCACGTCAACCAACACATCGTAAGCTTGCCATGATACTTTGTCCTTCATATCTTTATCTGCTAGTGACTCTTGAAAATGTCAGCAAACCTTTGTCTTCTAATTATATATATCCAAGTAATTTCATGTTGCTTTGACTCCGAATAGGACGAGGTCATGCTTAAGAAGAAACCTTCCTTGTGCGAGCAAAGCCACAAGTGAGTATATGTTATATGTATATGATAAATTAACTTGAAATATGTATTAAGAGTGTGCAAACAAAATCCGTGTATGAAGAATGCTCGACTGATCAAGCAAAGGGTTTACATTGTCGCAGATTACAAGCTGTTCATAAATTGTGGTGGTAGCAAGGTGAAAATTGATGACAACGAATACGAGGATGATTCAATAAATCTGGGTGCATCACAATATTCTGCTTCAGACATCGGAAACTGGGCTTATAGTTCCACGGGAAACTTCATTGATAGTAACGCCGGATACCTCGCCACAGCCACGAAGGAGTTGAACATGACCAACTCAGAGCTGTACATGAATGCCAGGCTTTCTCCTATTTCCCTCAAATACTATGGGCTTTGCATGATGGAAGGAAGTTACAATGTCAAGCTGCACTTTGCTGAGATAATGTTCACAGATGACCAAACGTACGCCAGCAATGGACGGCGCTTTTTTGACGTTTCAATTCAGGTTATGTTCTGTCATCCTAAGTTTGACAGTGTTGCTTGCTTTGCTGTTATAAGAACAAAAAGGACCTACCATGAGTTCTCAATAGGTTCAGCATCACTGTTAGTATTTCTTAAAATGGCACTTCATATCATGCAGGGACAGAAAGTTCTGCAGGACTTTAACATTGCACAAGAAGCTAATGGGACAGGCAAGGCAGTGGTCAAGGAGTTCGAAGCCAGGGTCGATGGCAATGGCACTCTGGAGATTCATTTCTATTGGGTTGGGAAAGGCACTATCTCTGTTCCGTTTAGAGGCGTATATGGACCTCTTGTATCAGCCATTTCTGTAACTCCTAGTAAGACTCTGGAATGGATCCCTTTCAGTATACCCACCATAGTTCTGAGATAGTAAATTGATAGTTGTGTAACAATCACCTCTGTAGATTTCAAGGTTGATACAGGCAAGTTGTCGGTGGGAGCAATCGTGGGCATCGTCGCTGCAGGATGTGCCATGGTTTTGCTCATCATGGCGTTCCTATATTACAGGAAGAGAAGACATGATAATGGTAAATAACCATGGATACTTTTTACTTCGTTCTGATTTCTGGTATCATTATGCAGGAACTTTTTACCTTCTATACTTTTTTTTTTCATGATTTCTGATTTCTGGTATCATTAGAAAAGGAGTAGGCCATGTTCCGAGTGGAACAACAAAGAAATCATCATCCTTTTTTTTTCATGAAACATAAATTATAAATGTCCACACGTTCGTTAATAGCTTGCAATGTATTACAGCATTAGGATTGTTCCACAAGATTGATTAAGAATTCTTGTATTTCAAATTGCATCAGAATGCGTTAATTTGTTAGAAAAAAAGATATTTACATCATAACTCTTTTGTTAAGTTGTTAGCAGAACAGTCTTTTCTGTAAATTATCAGGGCATATCATATTGCCAAATTTTACAAAATCCATAAAACTGCAGAGCTCGATGGGATCGAACTACAAGCTGGACAGTTCAGCCTAAAACAAATTAAAGCTGCTACTAATAACTTTGATCACAAAAACAAGATTGGTGAAGGTGGATTTGGACCTGTTTTCAAGGTAAATACATTCTTCTTAGAACCGTATTATGTTTCTTCTGGTTTTACAAAAAAAAAAAACTAGCAGTAACTTTTTTTTCTCAGGGAATACTCCCAGATGGTTCAGAAATTGCTGTCAAGCAACTGTCTTCGAAATCTAAACAAGGGAACAGGGAATTCCTGAACGAGATAGGTGTCATATCAGCAGTACAACATCCGAACCTTGTGAAGCTTTTTGGATGTTGCATCGAAGGAGATCAGTTGCTATTAGTATATGAATATATGGAAAACAACAGTCTCGCCCTTGCTCTGTTTGGTTAGTGCCTCATCCTAATTATATATGAACTAATCTTCCGTTTCTTCAAATGAATGCTTTAACTGAAGCCAATAACACAATTTTGGACGGCATTAACAGGTCCCGAAAGCCAACATCTGCATTTGGACTGGCAAAAGAGACGTGCAATTTGCCTCGGAATAGCAAGAGGTTTGGCTTATCTCCATGAGGAATCGAGGTTAAAAATCGTTCATCGTGACATCAAGGCGACAAATATTCTTCTGGACAAAAACTTCAATGCAAAAATATCTGATTTCGGCTTGGCCAAACTTGATGAAGAGGAAAATACTCATATCAGTACAAGAATAGCAGGGACTATGTGAGTACCATTGACTTGCCGTGTTATTTTCTTGGAAAAATTAGCATATGCAGAGTTCTTGGGAAAATCTTTGATCATCCTGTTTGTTATCAGTAATCAGAGTTCTTAATTTCTTTCACATATTATCATCAGAAGGTCTAGCAGCTCTCTAAATTGTATGACAAATTCTGCAGAGGGTATATGGCTCCCGAGTATGCCATGAGGGGCTACTTAACGGAAAAGGCTGATGTTTATAGCTTCGGCATTGTTGTTCTGGAGCTTGTCAGTGGAATGAGCAACACAAATTTTAGGCCGAAGGAAGAATTCGTTTATCTTCTCGATTGGGTAAGAACATGGTCATATTAAATTTTTTATCTTTACTAAGATGTGTAAATATTATGATGAAACAGTAGATTCACATCTTATCATGGTCGAGTATCTGTTCCAAATCTTAAATTGTACCCCATGACGTGTATACTTGTTAAAATGCAAAATTTCCAGAATAATGAACTGAATGGTAAGCATCTTTCATCTGCATACATATTCTTAACTTCAGGTCAGCTAGCAGCACCAACATATTCACGTGAAATTATTGCATTTCGAAGGCATTTACAAGTGTAAGCTGTGTGTGATTGCAGGCCTGTGTTTTACACGACAAGGGGAGCCTGCTCGAGCTTGTTGATCCAAAGCTTGGCTCAAAATTCTCAAAGGAAGAAGCATTGCTCATGTTGAACCTGGCTCTTTCCTGCACCAACATATCTCCAACTCTGAGGCCCTCCATGACCACCGCGGTCAGCATGCTTGAAGGGAAAACACCCTTGGGCGAGCTACCTGCACGGCGCACTGCACCAGGCCCTGGGGTGGATGAGTTGAGATTTAAGGCCTTTGAGAACCTGACACTTGACAGCCAGTCTGAGAGCAGCACTTACACAGACGGACCATGGGCCAATTCTTCAGCGTCCACGCAGGCAACCAGAGAAGACAGCACTTTGCTTTAATCTACAGGACTACGATCATTGGTAGCTCTGAAGATACAGAACAGGCTCCTTCATGTTATGACTACTACTAGTACTACTATTACTACTACTACATGTTTGCGTATATATTTTGCTCCTCGATGGCGCTTCAGAAGATGAACAATGAGAGAAACAAGAGTAGCAAATAGGGGGAAGAAGAAGGAGCAAACTCTTTTTTTCTTCCTCTTGAGAACTATTCTTTTCAGATACCAAACTTTTCTCTGATAATGTACAGGTTATTATCTTTTTTTTTGTTTAAATTCAAGTGTAGACTTAAACCAAGTTATCGTGAATTTTTTCTGTGCTATATATGTATGTATTACGGATTATTGTGTAAATTAGTGAATTTGATTTTTTAATATACATGCAACTTTTTTTTTAATAAAATCACAATTTTACGTCACGCAATTCCTATGGATCACGTTGATTTGGATCACGCACATTTTGATTTAATATAAAAGCCACTCTACTTTTGTCATATCAAGATTTCAAACATGAATAAAGTTAAGAATGTGAAGTGCCTCTGTTTGGCATATGCGTCTATCAGCTTGATACTGGGTAAAATTTGATACTAACATCCCAATATTTTAATAGGGATAATAAAGTAATTTGGTCTAAATTCAATTGTTAAAGTGGAATTAAAAATTTTAATTTGATTTAAGATCAAAAAAATATTTAATGAATACATGACTCTCAAATAGGATATGATTGAGAATTTTGTAACTTAAAAATATTTCAGCCATTAAAATTAATCCAAAATTATATGATAAATTATTATGGAATTAAATAATTTTAAAAATTAGAGAAAAAGAAGAAATAAAAAGATAAAATAAAGGTATAGTTTCACTAACATAAGTTACTGATAAAAGATGGAGATAGAGTTTGATTGATAGAAATTATGGAGGATATAAAAAGGAATTTGAATAGAGATGAATTTTTTATAAGTATAATTATAAAAGAATTAGCAAAATTTAAATTTAATTAAATCTGAATTTAAGATATGATAATTAATGATAAAGGGTCATGATTGATGGAGAAATAGTTCAAGACGCCTAAAGGGTGGATAGAAAATATGATTTACTTTCACAGAATTTCTGCTCGAGAGCCCATATTTCTTCTTCATTTTCTCTCAAACCGAGGCATTTGAGAGTGCATGTGATATATCGTTTCGAAGCCCCGACAGAAAAGAACAAGATCCAAGTGATAACCGAAGATTTTTAAATGTTAATAAGAAGGAATCGTCGGCCAAAGTTGCAATGTTCGTGTAGTCTACAGATAACATGAACATAGTTGATTTTTCAACCAACTTAAGGTAGTAGGGGATCCCCATAGCGTCGGTTTTTCACGACATGGACCCTTAGATTTTTCTCCATTATATAGAATTATCATGATATATTATTAGCATCAATTGAATATCGTATGTCATATATCGGATGACCGGAAAGTCGCATCAAAATGCGACTTCTCGACAGTGGCAGAACTCGGCCCAGGTTCTACGTCAGTCGGCTCGAATTTCGTAAAATTCGGACCGAGTAAGAATTAGAATAGGATCGGGTTGCAAGACCCGGCCCGGGTTCCATTGGCCGGGCCTGGGTTCTAGCTTCGGCTCGACTCAGGTGCGATGCGATCGAATCAAAGGTGAATTGGCCGATTTGGCTTAGGTTCCACGCAACTTGGCTTGGGTTATGTTACATAGATAGGAAAAAATTGGATTGCTCAATTAAGTTTTGACATGTTCGCCCTGACTCCGTTGATAGTAATGAATGAACAAAAAACTAATAGGATTCGGATCGAGTTTCAAATAGTTCGACTCGGGATGATCGAATTGGAATCGGTTTGCACATCGAACAAACCGACTTGAGTTTAATCTCACATGTTTCGGATTTAGTTTAGAAAAAGGATGTTGATGTGTTATTGATTATAGTTAATTAAGATAATGATTATAACGGTGATTCTTGAACATAGTAGTAACGTAATTGATCATTGTTTATTGATTATTAATTAAGTTATAGATATGATAATAATTTATCATATATTAATATATAGATTGATTGTAAATTAGCTATCGATAAACACCTCATCGGTAAGATTGAATTATATGATGACACATCATCACATATTGATATTGATAATTGACAATGGAGAATTGAAATCGATGAAAATCAGTTATGGATAATAGGTGTATTGATTTATTGATGGACACCTAATTGATATGGCATGGTTGATATGATCCCATTATTATATTTCAAATTGCAAAGGCACTTAAATTGATAAAGATAGACGCCATAGATAAATAAGATAAAAGATGAAAATTGTAGATCTTCATACTTTGTGTATTGCAACCTTTATGGTTGATTGGCCCCACGCGACATGATGTTCCCTTAATAAATGAGAGCTCCCGACACGATCTTATGGTTCGTATGGTAACTTCAACGATTAAATGGATAATTGAACAATTATATTGTGACTTTTATGATATTGATAATCGTATTGCAAATTGATTAATTGATAATCGTATTGTGACTTTATGGTATTGACGATTGTATTGCAAATTGATTAATTGACAATCGTATTATGACCTTTATTATATTGATGATTGTATTGTACCCTCTACGATTAAGGAAAGATAATTAACTAATTTACAATCGTATGGTAACCGTTATGGTATGGATGATTGTATTGTAACCGATATGGTTGAAGGATAAGTGAATTGCGCCTTAATGACTGATGTATGGCAAATCGCGGCCTTTGCGTCTGATTTGATCGATAATTGTTAAATAGTGCATCCATTGAGTTTGGCCAATTGGACGATTGATTAACGATAATTGATAATTGAAGTAATTGATATTAATTGATCATCATTGAGTTGATGATATGGATAATTGTATAATTGATTAATTACTTATTATTAATAGATAATTGTTATATCATAAATTATTTATCGTTAATTATGACCTTATTTATATATTATTGATTGTTCATGGAATTGGATAGTTATTATTGATATTAATTTATGATTTATATAAATATTATTATGGGCGATCCTACACACTGAGTTATCTCATTGAGTTTTGCCCTTGTATTTGGATTCATACAGATGATAGTAAGATGGTTGGTCACTCCTCTGACAGATGATATGCACATGAATATATGATCCATTATTATATAGACGTGGGTCCTAACTCATAGATTATTGGATATTATATAAATAGCTTCTCCATATTAGAAAGTTTATTATAAAAAAATAGTTTTTCACTTATGTAAGTCAATTTATTAACTGACTAAAGTTAAGTCATTGAATAGAACGACATCGTCGAAATAACCTTCTGAAAAAAAAAAAATCTTTAAGTGTTACACTTACTATATAAAAAAATATTATAGAAAAAATCAATGGATTTCAGAGACCTCCACCCATTTAAAATAGGATAGGCACTTCTACGTATTTCAACATCCAATTCAGCGCTCGAGTGGTTCAGTGACATGTCCTCTCAGGAGACATCCACCAATGTCATCCTTGAAAATGCCCGATTGATGGAAGTACACTACATTTTGTACCTTGGTGACGTCCATCGTCGGCCGCTGAACACTGCCCTCGAAATTGCTCCTGCTCGCCTCCCCCGTCGCCACCCTTAAAATCACTTGCTGCCGCCACCCATGACCTCGTCGTGAACTTTGAACTCGTCCACTCGTCATCGCCGCCCTGGAACTGTCATCACCCTCAAACTTGCTCGCTGATGTCCTTGAAACGCCGCCGCCCTCGAGTTCATTCCCCGTCGCCGCCCTCGAAATTTTCATCGCTGCTGCCGCTAAGGCACAAAATGCAAAGTTCGGGAGCTATGTTTTCCCCTCGCCGTGCATTTTAATATTGAACCGCTCACATGCTGAACCGCCCCTATTGTTAAATTGCCCTCGTCGAAATTGCTGAACCGGACGCTCATCCGATGGCTAGCATCGTAGGAGCGTTCACCCATTTTAAAGAAGTGGACGTGGATTAGATCCTAAATCGATTAGCATGCACAATATATTCCGTGTTCTTAATAAAATATTAGAAAAAAGAATTTTACTACATCTTTTAAAAGATAGCACTATTATACATTTATTAATCATCATTTGATTCATCACAGACGATGGATGAAAAAATTGTTCAATTAATCAATTCATCATTTATTATGAATTCGATGGACTTCAATCTTAATTTCATAAATTTTATGCAAATTGAAAATCGTTGAGTTACATAAAATAAAATCATGATTTTATGAAAAATTACCGAGTCACATTTTAAACCTACAAAGTTAAGGAAGTAGAAAAGAATGAATACGAATCTACCTCTTGACTTACAAAATGAACTGTTTTCAGACAGCATCAGGGCTCCTAATTGTCTATAAAGGACGAATTAGTCCTCCATGCAAATTGCTGTAACAATGCAACAACAATGTGCAACCAAGATAAGTCTCCTTTAGGACACATCACATGAATGAAGACCAAGTAATCTTGGAGAGAAAGAAACAGAGAAAAAGAAACACAAAGATTGAATAGTTAATTATACATACGGCGTTTTATTTTAAGAGAAAAAAAAACATTGATATGCTGAAAGTGATAGACAACGGAAAGGTATTACTGTGCACAATGCATTAATTGTCTTCCACGTTTAATTGCATTTATATTATTTTATCGATGATTTAATTTGGAAACAATGCACTAATTAATTTAATTAGGTAAGCGAAGCGAGGAATTTTATCGTAGCCATAATCCTTAATTTAGTGCAACACCCATAGCATTTATTTTGGGATCTTCCTCCACTTTGTGTATAAGTTTGTTACTACTTGATTAATCAGACAATCGTGAAATGTATCGTATTCTTATTTTGATTCATGGATTTTTTTTAGAAATATAAATTGGAAACATAATTTGAGTAACTTTTTGTGCAACATAAGAACAAGTGTTGTAACACGGAAATTTAAACTTTTCATTTGATGAAATATATAAATTGTTTTCTCTTTTTCACTGATTACTCAAACACAATTTTTGACATTTTTTCCTGTTTCAAAACAAAGGTAATATCCAACACTTGCATATAACCAAATTATGCATAAATCGTAACTGATAGTTTTCTTTTTGGAGAGAGAAAACATACTAATATTTACTTATTATAACTGGACTTAGAAAAAAAAAACTACTGCAAAGTAATTACTACCAACTAGTCTTCTCATGAAAAGTGACAAGAATTTTGATCTCTTAATCAATAATTTATAATTCACAAGAAAAATACTAGGATCAACCATCGAGAAGAAACATCGGAGTTTTTAATTTCTTTGATAAAGTTCAATTATTTAGATGATTTTTTTATTAAAATACCATGTTAATAAGAATTGACTTTAATTTTAGATCTCGTAATCAAACTAATTAGTCAGAAGTTTAATTAAGTAATTATGTCAGCTAGTCAGGCAATTTCTTTCAAGAAATTTGATCTATTCGGGTCCTTGGAATGACTTAAGATTCTTCTGTAAGATCTAGAAGTGAACGACATTTTTTATAGACATTATTAATTTTAAAAGGTACACTTATCATCAAATGCTTTTATTATCAATGAAATGACAATAGAATGGCCTCCTGGTTAAGGCTCTGTTGACATAATTAACGGTTTGACGAGTTTGATAAATTTAGTGGTGAAACTAGCGGATGAATATAAAATGACATAATTGGACATACAATAAATTATTTCAATTCAATCGCTGTACAAATTTTATTAAAATTTATAAATAATTAATTAATATCTCAATGAAATAAAATAAAATTTCACAAGTAATTTTTTTATTGAACATATTTATAATACATTTTATATAGTTCATACATGATCTAACAATATTAATTATTAAATTAATTTTTTATCCATTGTTAATAAATAAATATTTTGTAATTAATTAAATATGAATATAAAATGAATATAAAATGAATAATGTTGAACGATGATAAAATAAAATTTATAAAATAATAAGATAAATTAAAAAAAATAAATAATACATTTGAATAAGGATAAAATCGGAAAGAAAATATGAACCTCTAAATGCTAAAAGTTAAACGCTAGTAAAAGTAGCTTTTTAATTTTTTTATTCAAAACGCTAAATTCTACTTGATTATGTGTGCAATCAAATAGTTAAAATAACGTTTCAAGTTGACATTGCTAAACATAACCTGAGTTGAGTTAAAGATGAGCTTCGTAGCTCAATCTAAAGCAATTCAGGCCATGTTTTCCTTAGAACGTGTAGAATCGATTCTGAAATTACTAGCATTAGTCCATCTGAGATGCAACTTTATCACTTTTTTAAATTTAACTTTGGGTAGAATGAAAAGTCTTAATACGTTCTTAGCTTCTGTAGAAATAACAATAATTAGGATAACTTTAAAGACCATGTATCTTTAATGAAATAATAATTTCGGTCAAATATTAAGAGGAAACACATTTACGGTTTACCGAGTTCCTTGATTAACAAGTTTTGCTCACTTGTCATGTAACTTATGTTCTTTCGCGCGGAGTAATCGCGCCACATCATCAAAGACGTATTATTATTTTTTGTTTTAAGAAAATATGTTGTTACATAAAATAATAAATGTGAAACAATAACTTTTACTGATAACTTTGCAATTATTGGAAGAGGAAATATGTTTAAAGGAATGAGCATTATTATTATTATTATTATTATTATATCAAATTGACGACAGCGGTGAGGACGGCAGAGAACCCAAAGCTGATAAGTTTTACCAAAATGAAAAATAATTTTCTTTCCGCGTTAATTTCCTACAAACTCACTATATTTTTCACGCCCTTGCAAAGGAGTAAATAGAATTAATGGGAAAATTGAGTTTTTTTTCTTCTTCTAGAAAACAACATGGCTCAGGGAACAGCTATAAAATCCCCCTCTCCAGAAGATTTTGCAATCGATTCGCTCGCTGGATTTGTTGCATCAGAGTTGCCGAAGTCGAAGGATGGAAGCGGGACGACCCGACAAGGCGCGGCCTTCCATGTCAAAAAGGAACCCTTTTTAGTTTTTTCCCCTTTTTGTCTTTCCTCCCAAGTCTGACAAAAGTAGGATTCTCCAAGTGTTTTGCCTATCGGCGATTTCGATTGGGGCTATGATTTTGCAAAAAGAAAAGGAAAAGATTGGTTTTTGATGGGGTTCTGATCAGACGAAAAAGCTGGACGAATCAGTTTTTTGGTTTCAAGTTTTTTTAGTTTCTGATCGATGCTGTCGACGAAAAGGCGATGCCTTGATTGGTATTTGGAGTCCTTCCCGGGGGTGCTGTGGCTGTGGTAGAGTGGTGGTTGGTATCGGTAGCGTTAGTGGTTGATGGCGGAAATGGAGGCACCGCAGGGGGCATCGGGTTCCCCGCCACCGTTCCTGACGAAGACTTATGACATGGTCGACGACCCGTCGACGAACGCCGTCGTCTCCTGGAGCCCGATCAACAGCACAAGCTTCGTCGTCTGGAACCTGCCGGACTTCTCGCGGGATTTGCTCCCCAAGTACTTCAAGCACAACAATTTCTCCAGCTTCGTCCGCCAGCTCAATACTTATGTAAGTTGGAAGCACTAAGATCTTACAAATCTCTGGATCAGCTTCTTATTTTACGTTTTGATGATTGCAATTGTTGATTGTTTTGTGCTTCTCTTTCTCTCTTCTGATCTCTACATTTCCTAGATAGGGGAACGCAGTAGATTTGCATAGATGATTCCTGATCTGTGAGATAGCAGAACGTTTTCTTTTATTAAAGTTTTTATGATAGATGATTCTGATGTGCAGTTCAAATTTCCTTAGAATTGAGCAAAATCTAGATATTCCTTTACAAACGCCTTATCAAATAATCATCATTTTATGTATGGTTAATAGTGCATAGTGCAACTCTTTCAATAATAAGGACGACTTATTTATTTAAAAATAAGGATTTTCACAATTTCATGATGTGTCTATCATCTCAGTTTGACATCAGTATGAATGATGAAATTGATAATGTTTATAGTATGCATTGTGGATTCATCTTTCATGACCATCTCCTCCAGGGTTTCAGGAAGGTGGATCCTGATCAATGGGAGTTCAGGAATGATGATTTTGTCAGGGGACATCCGGAGCTCTTGTATAAAATTCAAAGACGCAAGCCCGTGCATAGTCATTCGTTACACAATCAAATCAGCAATTTAGGACAATTAGCAGAACAAGAAAGACAGGAACTCGAGGGGCTGATTGAGAATTTGAAACGAGACAAGGGTATACTTATCTCTGAGCTTCAGAATCATATGCAGCAGCAGTGTGGAATGGTACAGAAAATGCAGTCTTTAGAGGAGAAATTACATGCATTGGAACAACGTCAGAGGTACATGATAATTTCCTTGTCAAAAATGATTCAGAGACCAGAATTTCTCACCGACTTTATGCAGCAGTCAGACTTCCACAGCAAGAGGAGACGATTTCCGGAAGACAACTGGTTCACAGAGGATGCAGTAATAGAAGATAATAGCATTCAATCTCTTAAGACAGTGGTGAGTGCAGGCACACTACATGCACTTGATGTGGAACCATTAGAGAAGATGGAATCATCATTGAATTCCTTGGAAAACTTTTTCAGAAGTGTTAGTCAGGCTTCTGGCGACAACATGTATTATGATAATACTGAGCCTTGCCTGCCGTCTGCTGTAATCATTACAGAGCTGAACACTTCATCAGGGGAAACTGGCGTTGATCTGCAATGTTCGGTACTTAAAGTTCATTCGTCTCCGTTTTTGGAAGATGTTCACTCCTCTCCAGAGATTGCAGAATCTCTAACTTATGACGAAAGCCCTGCTATTGATATGAATGAAGCACGCACAGACGCATGGAGTAAAGTCTCTGAAATAGATGTAAATTCTGAACCTTCTGTTCATAACAATGATTCATCAAGAGATCAAACTATGGAAACTGCAGCTTCTACTGTACCAACTGGAGTAAATGATGTTTTCTGGGAACAATTTCTTACAGAGACTCCAGGTTCAACACAGGAGGTTCAGTCAAAGAATAGATTCAGATGAGAAAACTGTTGCAGGAAATATGACAGATTTAGGATATGCATTGCAGAAGAAGAAAGATGCTGACCATGAAAAGATGGGCAACCTTTCTTCCACGAAGAAAACCTGACTGTTCTTATTGTTAGCTTAAATTTCCTTGGAAATCTTATGTAGCCTGATATTGACGTGTGACTTATGATAGCTTTGTGTAAATATATTTTCCTGGTCTAGAATTCATACTCGGATCTCAAGTATCTTGAATATGCGCTCTTATGTTTTACCATTATTTGAATCTGAATTTGATCAATAGAGTTGGTGATTCCCCTTGATCTTTTCGTGAACAAGTATCCATCGCATACAAGTTTCTTCTTCTCATGCATAATTTGTTTGGCGTACAGTTAACTGCAACTACTAGAGAACACTGGTTCAAAACAACAACAACAAAGCCTTATCCCACTAGGTGGGGTCGGCTAAGAACGTTGGTTCAAAAGTTTATTAAATTTTAGATCATGCAATGTATATAAGATGAATAGATTGACCTGATATTAGCTTGTTTTGAGCAAACAAAGACGAGTTGGATCTCAAGAGGCATCCAGAGAAACCTCTGCTTCGTTCAGGTTTGCTCAATTTTCAAATATTTCACTGTGCATGGGAAAACTGTCATGGTATGATCAGTTTCCAATGACTTCAGTGAGGGAAAATATTTACTAATCATACTGCCAGGTATAAAGATGGCATACACATATACACAATGACTCGGTTTTCTTCGGGAATTACCAGCAGTTCAGGTGTAATCAATGGACTTATTTCTGTTTCGATTGTCATCTTAATTTAAGGTAGAAATTACACGTATTTTAAGGTCATCCATCTCAATTTTATCTTTTTGTTTTCTTATGTCCACTATACTAAAACAGTGTGTTACTTAAGGGCACTTTTACTATGAAATGTGAATATTACAACTCAAACTACAGTTGCAGACTTGCAGTTGTTTCAATGGCATTGAACTTGGTTAACTGCAATAGTCCTACACTCGTGGTCGCAAGTTGCAACCTTTAACGAGGGTTTGCTTTTCAAAAAAACAAAAAACAAAGTCAAGGGTTCTGTGAAGGTAGATTTCTTTGTTCAGGAATGTGAAAAGTAATTACTTATTGGAAGAGGTAATGCAGAATTATGATCTCAACTTCAGCCGATGTTGGCCAAACCCAAGGGGGTTCACGGTCGGGTCAAGGGGGATTGGGAGGTCGAATTTGATTCAACCCAGTTCGGGTCGGGTCGGACCCAATTTTCTTTTTTTTTATTTTTTTCTTATTATTTTTATATTTTATTTAATATAAAAATATTATTTTAAAATCATAAAATAAGTTTTTTAATTATTTAATATTATTTTTGCTCTTGAAATATTTTATTTCAATTTTTAAAAAAAATTAAATCAAATATAAGCATAAATTTGAATAAAAAAGAAAAAAAATAAGAAATTCAAATTGGTCGGATCGGGTTGGATTGAAAAAATTTAACCTATACTCGACCCATGATCGGATCAGATCATCGAGTTCACGAGTCAATCCGGTAAACACCGCTAGTCAAACCGTGGTTGGTTGATTCAAATGGAAATAAAAAGATCGAGCCCGCCATTACATGACAGAGCTCTATGACTTTACATTCGGATTGGTCAGGACTAATAGCGTGTCTTTTAGAGTGCGTTTAGATTGGGGGGTTTACTAACCATGTGTTAGGTTTAATTGGGGTGAGATGAGTTTAAAAATTTTACATCTTACTTGAATATAATTTTAAAAAATTTAACTAAGATTATGCGTTCACAAGTTCTCACTTGGTTTAAAATTAAATTCACCACCAAATTGATGATTTTGAAGGGATTACAAATAATTATTCTTATTCTACTCTTATTTATTTTCAATCAAATAAAATAAATAAATTCCTTTAAGGATAATAAAAACATTTATTAAACTTAAACTTCCTTAATTCGTGTATTATATTTTATATCCAAATAAAGAATGGATAAATTAATATAACACATCTCATTAATTTATATTCAAACATTCAATTATCAAACAAAGCCTTAAAACCTTAGATTAAATACCGTGATTAAACACCGAAAAATGATCAAATTGAAAAAGCTTGTCTTAAATACTGGGATTAAACATCGGGGGAAAAATGGTCAAATGAAGGGGTTGTATGCTCCGAAAGCTTTTTGTATCATATGAATTCAAGTTTTTTTTTTTCTTCTTCTTTTTTTGTTCGCCAATGTTTGGGAATAAGGACTGCTTGGGACCTTAATCTGCATACTTATTGAAAAAAAATCACAGCTTTCTTTAATGCCTTCATGATAATCGTTGATCTATATTTTGATTCAATAGTGAAGTCAGTAAGTCACATATATTGAATCTTTTAATATTTCAACTTCTTACCACCGTACAGGACATTTACTTTATTGCCATTTAAAATTGTTTGACAATGTGTGTGTCCCCTCTCAGAGAAACTATTACTTATTACTTTATTTAATGTCTATAAGTAATTTGACAATTCATATTACTGGTTTATAATATAAAAATATCTGTTAATTAATATGCACCTTTTGCGTTGATCAAAATAATTAAGTTTAAAAACTTATATAATTTGCTTTGAATTCCATAAACTTAAATCAGAAAACATATCATTTATAAAGTATTCACTGTCTTTCAGAAAGATGATAATTAAATAATGTCTTGAATACTACTTTAACTGAAAATCTGTTTGGATCCAAAGAAGTAATAGGAAGACCTCGAGAGATGCTTGGACGAAAAGTGCAGGGTCGAAAGAATTCCTACTCCTAGTAGGAATAGGAGTCGGTCGATTTTCGATGTCGAGAAGGACATGACGAATTCTTGAAGGGCTGAGCTTCCTTCTGGACCAAAGAGAACTTGGAGATGGTCTGGACGTGGAGGAAGACTTGAAGACAGCAGGGGCGCCTGGAGGAGTCCCAGTTCGAGTGGAACTCGGACTGGACAGCCAGGGCGCGCCCCGAGCGCGCCCGAGCGTGTTGGGCGCCAGGTGGGCGCCCGACCCAATTTGATTTCAGGGAGGAATTCAAGTTGGCCGAGATCTTCAAGAGTCTTCAGGAAGTCAGATTTCTACTCCTAGTCTAAGGAGGTTTTTCTAGAGAAGGGGCTTGCATGCCTAGTAGGATTAGGTCCTTAAGTTAGAGTAGGAGTTGTTTCTTCAAGGCCCTATAAAAGGATTTGTAATCAAGGCCTGTAAGACTATCCTGGACAATCCTGAATCATCTGATCTTATAATCCTCTTATGTTTCTTCCATCTAATACAGTTCTGCGTCGCCTTAAATTTTTCGAGTTTTTTCGCGGTACATAATTTCTCTTGTGCAGAAATCCTAACAAACTGGTATCAGAGCGATGTTTCATCGTCGATCCTCCGTCAGGCGTAGAGATGACATCGCACAACGTCAACATCGAGAAATTTACAGGATAAAACAGTTTCAGTCTTTGGCAGATCAAGATGCGGGCACTTCTGAAATAACAAAGAATATGGACGCCGCTCACGAACATGCCGAAGAACAAACCAAAGGAGGGAGACTCGAAGGGCAAAGAAAAGGAGTCCGATCTCGCAAGTTTGGCGGCACAGGAAGAGAAGGCGCACTCCATGATCTTGTTGTGTCTGACGGATGAGGTGATTATCGAAGTCGCTGATCAAGAGACGGCGGCCGGTCTGTGGTTGAAACTTGAGAGTTTCTACATGACCAAGTCTCTGACCAACAAGTTGCTATTGAAGCAACGTTTGTTCGCCCTCCACATGCAAGAAGGTACCCCTCTGAAAGATCATCTTGATCAGATGAATACTCTGTTGATGGAATTATGAAATATAGATATGAAGATTGAAGATGAAGATGCTGCCCTACTTCTGTTGGAGTCTCTTCCTTTGTCGTACAAAAATTTTATACAATCTGCTATCATCGGAAGAGACACAATTACTCTGGAAGAAGTAAGATCGAGTCTACATACTCGTGAACTTCGTCATATGGCGTCTAGAAAGGCTGTGGAGACTCAGGCCGCAGGGTTGGTAACAACCGCTGAGAAGACAAATCCTAAGAAGAGTAAGTCGAAGAAGAACATCAATCCGAAGGATATCTGTAATCATTGCAAAGAATCGGGTCACTGGAAGAAGGATTGTCCAAAAAAAAAGAAGAATGACACGATTGCTGCAGTAGCTCACCAGAATAGCGAATCTAATGATGATTTGACTCTTATGGTGTTTGATCAGAGATGTTCGAAAGAAAATTGAATTCTCAACTCAGGATGTTCTTATCATATGACTCCGCACAGAGAGTGGTTCTCAACTTATCAGAATATTGATGATGAAAACGTCATCATGGACAATGGTGCAGCCTATAAAATAGTTGGAATTGGCTCAATTCAGATCAGAACTCATGACAATCGGGTGAGGACATTGATTGAGGTCCGTCATGTTCCGCAACTGAAGAAAAATCTAATATCATTAGGAGTTCTAGACTCCAAGGAATGTCGAATGGATGCCGCAAAAGATGTTCTCACGGTCACCAAGGATGATATTGAAGTCATGAGATGAGTCAGACAAAAGTCCTTGTACATATCACAAGGCACAGTAATTTCTGACGTGGCTGCAGTAGGTAGTTCATCCAAATTAGAATCAGAAGCATCTAAGTTGTGGCACATACGACTTGAACATATGAGTCAGAAATGGATGAATATCCTCAGCAAACGTAATCTTCTAGATGGTCAAAAGATATATGAAATCGGATTTTGCAAACACTACGTTTTTGGCAAGCAAAAATGACATCAATTCAGCAAAGTCGTGCACAAGACGAAGGCAACACTCGATTACATCCACGCTGACTGTTGGGGCCCTCTCTCGTGTTCCATCTCTAGGAGGTTCTAGATACTTCCTATCTGTGATAAATGATTACTCAAGGATGACATAGGTATTCATGATGAAGCACAAGAGCGAGGCATTTGAAGCTTTCAAGCAATGGAAGACTCTAATGGAGAATCAGACATCGAGAAAAGTGAAATATCTTCGTACCGATAACGGCTTGGAGTTCTGTTCGTCTGACTTTGATCGATTCTGCAAGGATGAAGGCGTTGCCAAACATCACACCGTCAGAGATACATCACAGCAGAATGGTGTAGCAGAACGCATGAACAGAACTCTTTTGGAGAGGGCACAGTGCATGCTCTCTAATTCTGGACTGAACAAGTCATTCTGGGCTGAGGCTGTTAACACAGCATGCTACCTTGTCAATCAGAGTCCTGCAACCACGATCGATCTGAAGACTTCCATTGAAGTATGGTCAGGAAATCCCGCTGATTATACTAATTTAAAAGTGTTTGGCTGTCCAACATATTATCACGTCAGTGAAGGAAAGCTGGAACCAAAGGCCAAAGAATGAGTCTTTGTAGGATATGGTGCAGGTGTAAAATGCTTCAAAATTTGGTCTCTTTCAAAGCACAAGGTTATTCATAATAGAAATGTATCTTTTGATGAGATGCCTATGTTCAACCAGAAATCAGATGTTGTTGACTCAATAGAGGAGGGTCAACAAACATGTGGAGTTTGGATTAACTCCAATTCAGAATGGGCTAGAAGAATCTCATCAGATTGAACAATCAGAGTCTGAGGAGCAAGTAGAAGAAGCAACGACAAGTCTAGCTGCAGGATGTGCTCGCAGGCAAGTAGGTCCTCCAAAGCGTTATGGCTTTGAGGACATGGTTGCATATGCATTTCAAGTAGTTGAAAAGGTGGAATCGTCAGATCAAGCTACAAGGATGCTATCGCATGTGCAAAATCAGAACAGGGATTGGCGACGGTAGAGAGTGTTAGATATCTGATTGTAGGATTCAATTTAAGATGAAGATTTGTTAAATAATGCCTTGAATCCTACTTTAATTGAAAATATGTTTGGATCCAAAGAAGTAATAGGGAGACTTCGAGAGATACTTGGACGAAAAGTGCAGGGTCGGAAGGATTTCTACTCTTAGTAGAAATAGGAGTCGGCCGATTTCCGATGTCGAGAAGGACATGATGAATTCTTGGAGGGCCGAGCTCCCTTCTAGACCAAGGAGCACTTGAAGATGAAGTCTGGACGTGGAGAAAAACTTGAAGACAGCAGGGATGCCACAGCCAGGGCGTGCCTCGGGCGCGCCCGGGCGTGTTGGGCACCAGGTGGGCGCCCGGCCCAATTTGATTTCTCGGAGGAATTTAAGTTGGCCGAGATCTTCAATGGTCTTCAGGAAGTTAGATTTCTACTCCTAGTCCAAGGAGATTTTTTTAGAGAAGGAGCTTGCATGTCTAGTAGGATTAGGTCCTTAAGTTAGAGTAGGAGTTGTTTCTTCAAGGTCCTATAAAAGAATTTATAATCAAGGCTTATAAGACCATCATGGATCATCTGATCTTGTAATCCTCTTATGTTTATTCCATCTAATACAGTTATGGGTCGCCTTAAATTTTTCAAGTTCTCGCGGTGCATAATTTCTCTCGTGTAGGAATCCTAACAATATATAATTATTTATTATATTTCTTAATTATCATTATATTACAACAAATAATAATAAAATGTCATTTTTTATAATATAATAGTAAATCATTTAATCATAATTAATATAAATAATAAAGATTTATTTAGTAATAGTATTATATTAATTTTTTTAATTTAGTTCTTTTCTATATCTTATTTAAGTAAATATTGCACTGGGTTATCACTCATCTGGTAGGCAATCTAAATTGTCAGTGCATAAGTAATTTGAGTGGAATGTAAATTCGTATTAATTACCTGTAAACTCAAATTAATAAGTGAACAATAGGGCTGAGTAATTTTGAATCACATTACTAAATAATGTGAAAAGATTACCTCTCCAAAAATGCACCTTCGATTCCTTAATCATGTTCCAATTACCCCAAAGCTACAATAACATGGATTGCTGTTGAGATACGAGATGGATGTGAAGTGCAACTATTGTTCGGTCTCCCACATGAATTGTACTCCGGATATTATGGCTAAGCATGAATTCTAACACAGTCACAAAAATATTTATTCCTGTTCACTATCTCTATGTAATTTCATATTATTATTATTATTATTATTATTATTATTATTATTATTATTATTATTATTATTATTATTATTATTATTATTATTATTATTATTTTGAAAAGGGAATCTCGCTTTATTTTGCTTTGAATATTGCCATATAGAAAATAATTTGAAATTATTATAGTGGATAGAAACTTCTCATCACTTAAATAAAAATCTCGAATCAAATCTTTATGAATGTAACAAATTTGTATTGAGAGTCTCATCAATTAGACATGTTATTCGAAGTACCATTAAAAACTTCAACTCTTGATCAATACGCATGAATATTAATGCTAATTGAATTGAACGATCGGCACCGTGAATACTCGTTGACAACCCAAAAAGAAACTTTGAAGTATTAAGTCTGGCTAGTGCCACCGGCTGTCTATGACATTTTTTGCAATGTCATGAAGACTAATCTTTCTACATGTTTTTTTTTTATTTCTTGGCCACCTGCATTAGTTGACTGCCAATATGTTTACTTCTGGTTGTGGTTGTCCTGACTGATTGATTGTATTTATAAGATGGAAATCATAAAACATCAACTATTAATTTAACTTTCAGTGATGGGATCTTAATTTCACATGACAGTTGGATTTAAGTATATGGTTCAAATAACGAAATTTTTTCCTTTTTTACATTTCAACCATTTGATAAAATAATAGTATAATAATGTGAAAAAAATAAATATCAGTCATCCGAAATTTAATGGGTGATATAGTACGTAGGTTTTTTATGGATTCCAAATCAATTTTGTGAACCATATATTATCTCGCACAGAGGGGTAGAAGTTCAAATATTGTAGTTATGAATTTATTGTGGAAAATATAATCCTCAGTCTCCTATTATATGAATGATAATTCAAGTATATGTTAAAATGCATTCAGAATTAGTGAAGGACTCTTAAAGCTAATTTTTATTAATACCGTCATGGTTAACAATGAACTAATATTCCTCTTAACTCATTCAACATGATGACATGTTTGCATATGTAGCATTAGCTGGACAAATTTTATCTATGAGACCATATTATAGAATTTATAAGTGACAAGAATTATACTTTAAAGAACTATTGTAAAGTGGAATTCGGTTGTATAAGTGTGGGACACAATTAATTAGTGTTGTGTCCATGGTTAACGGGAGGGAGAGTTTCAGGTTAATTATCAATTTTTAGTTGAATTAATCATGCTAGTTTATAGTCCTGTAGGTCGAGAAGCACATGCATGCAAGAACATTTATTTTCCTAAATTAAGAGTTCAATGCATGATTGGGTTGGATTTGGGACATGCATGATTAGCCATGCAATTGTAATCCATGTTACTGCCCCTGACTTAATTCCCATCCCTTCCATTTTTTTTTTGTTCCTTCCACTACATCTCAAATTCCATAACATGTCATTAGTTGCAGACTTTGGACGTCCAAATCACACCATCCTCAACTTCTAGTCCTATATATATAAAATTATAACCCATTACAAATCGCAAACTGATCAAACAATTACCAGGCAAACAATTGTCTCGAGTTGTCTGTAGTGCTCTTTGTCTCATGGCCGCAGCGACGGCCAGCTCTCTCTTCCTCCTCGTCCCTTTCCTCTTCCTCCTGCTAAGTGCCCATGCAAGTGCCCATCGCGACGTCGGCGAGCACGGCCTCCCATTTCCTGGATCCTCACAACAGGCTGCGGAAGGCCATGGGCCTCCCCGCCCTGCGGTGGGACACGACGCTGGAGAGGTATGCCCAGTGGTACGCCAGCCAGCGGAGAGGGGACTGCGCGCTGAAGCACTCGGCGTCGAACTACGGCGAGAACCTGTTCTGGGGGCAGGGCAAGGGGTGGACGGCCGGGGACGCGGTCGCGGCGTGGGCGGCCGAGAAGAAGCAGTACGATTATAAGACGAACGGCTGCGTGGGCGGCTCCGACTGCCTGCACTACACGCAGATGGTGTGGAAGGCGACCAAGAGGTTGGGGTGCGCCAAGACGTACTGCAACAGCGGCGACACCTACGTCGTCTGCGAGTACGACCCCCACGGCAACGTCCTTGGATCCAGGCCTTACTAAAGTTGTTACTACCGTATATTAATTATTACTGCTATTATTCAAGGACAACAAGGCCTTATAAGGAGATGCATGCATGGATGCTCTCCTCTCATTTTTCTCATTAGTTTGGTGATCGATGGTATAACTAAAGATATGATTTATTTGCAGGGGTGGAGTGGTAAAATTGCTTAAGTAGGTGTCGGATTTCACCTTGGGGACGAATGTCAAATTAGTCCGATTGAATAATAAGTCAAGATTTCAATCCATTGCCCATAATATTGCGTGAGTTAATTAATAATCAATGTGCATGATTTTATAATTGTGTATTCTTCCTCACCTTTGAACTACCGGTAACTTTAATCTAGGCTAACTTTAATAAACTAATTAATTTTTTAAAAATATTAAGGGCATGTTTGACTTATAAGTAGTTTTCAAGAAAATTTTCTACTTGGCAAGTGATAAAAAAGAGCTGATAATCACTTATTTTAACTGCTTATAAGTCATAAAAAATAAGTTGGAGGACTCCAGCTTATTTGTGACAAAAAAAAGTTGATCGATTTGATGAATGAATAAACTATTTTGCCCTTATAATATACATAACTTTCTTCATATATTTTATCTATCATAATATTAAGGATTTTTTTTATCATTTTACTAAAATAATAACTTATAAGTTTTTTTATTATCAAACATGTAACTACTTATTTTTAAAATTAGCTTCAATCATTAAACTACTTATCAGCACTTTAACTTATCAATTATTTTATATTAGCTAAGCCGAACGGGTCCTAAGACGTTAATAATATTGTTGAATTTGATGTATTGGTCAATTTTTCTAAAAGCTTAAGTCATCAGGAAGAGCAACATCTATAATTTTATATTCTTAACAATCTCCCTCACGTGTGGACTGCTGACAACTTTACTTTTGATCTAGTTCAATCCCAACACGTGGATAACTAAGGGAGGAAATTATTTTTCATAAGAGCTTAACGAGATTCGAGCTTTTGACTTCTGGCTCTGATACCATATTAACTTTGATGTACTGGCAGGGCGAGAGTGACGGCGAAGGGGGCAAGAGAGCGGCGACGGGGGCGTGCGCCAAAACGGTGGCGGAGGGGGCGAGAGAGCGACGGCGGGGGCGAGAGCGGAGGCGGCGTGCGTCGAAGCGGCGGAGGGGGCGGGAGAGCGGCGGAGGGGGCGAGAGCGACGGAGGGGGGGCGAGAGAGCGGCGGCGGGGGCGAGAGCGGCGGCGGTGTACGTCGGAGCGGCGGAGGGGGCTGGGAGAGCGGCGGTGGGGGCGAGAGCGGCGGCGGCGTGCGTCGGAGAGCAGAGGGGGGTGGGAGAGTGGCGGCGGGGGCAAGACCGGCGGCGGCGTGCATCGGAATGGCGACGAAGGGGGGCGAGAGAGTGGTGGCAGCGTGCGTCGGAGCGGCGGAGGGGGCGGGAGATTGACAGCGGGGACGAGAACGGCGGCGGCGTGCGTCGTGCATGAGATCGGCGGCAGGGGGCGAGAGATTGTCAGCGGGGATGAGAACGGCGGCGGCGTGCGCCGAGCATGAGATCAGCGGCAGGGGGCGGGAGATTGGCGGCGGGGACGAGAACGGTGGTGGCGTGAGTGAGATCGGCGGAGGGGGCGAATGACCGGTTCTAGGGTGGCGGCGAGGGCGAGAGAACGTCCGGCAGCGGGAGAGCCCGACGGCCTAGATCTGATCGGGCGGCGGCAGATCGGACAGCGGAGCGACGATCAGGACTCGAAGAACGGCGATCGGGAGGCGAAGCGGCGATCGGGACCCAGAGAATGGCGATCGCGGTCGAGACGAAGAAGAAGAGAGAGAGAGGAGGGCACCCGAAGTGATTGAAAAAAATAAAAAAAATAATCTCGGTCGTCAATCAAGAATCGGACGGTCGACAGGTGGCGGCCCAGATCTTGGTAGCACCATGCTACCAACTTGGGAATTAAATCCTTGCAAATATTCGAATTCCAGCATGAGGCTGCCATTTCATATTTCAGCCACAGCCCATCAGTAGTTTTCTCATTTTAGAACTTGCTATTAACTTTGATTTAGTTCCCTTGTTTTTATATAAAAAATACATAAAAGAATAAATATCGTGTAGGACGCCATGATTAAGGGTTATAAATCGTGAATTTCAAAGGATAAGAGGTGTTTTAAATTGTTTATTACATATAATTATCTTTTTTTACGACGGTCTTTCTACCTATTTTTTTTTAAAAAACAAGAATATGAAAATAAGGGCAGGGATCAAGCACTTACATCTTACATATCTCCCCCTATTCAACTTTAACCACGAACAATTAATATATGTTAAATAAATATTCGCATGAGTTGTCACTTATGATAATAATCAGTATTTATTTATTACTTGGGTTTGATTGGTACGCCATGCATATATATATATATATATATATATATATATATATATGTATGTATGTATGTATGTATGATATAATGGCGATGCTATGCTCACTAAAGGTAGCACCATGCTACCGCGTGATTGACATCGGATGGAGATGAAGAAAAATGCGTTGAACCGTCCGCCGGTGTCGTGCTCACTCACTCGTCCGGCTAAAAGAGTCACCGTCGGTACACTCCGACGAGAAGTCTCATCGGAACCTACGGCAAGTACTTTCGGCCGAAACCTCCGACTAGAAAACCCCACCAAACGTTTCGATGGGAGCGCCCCTATCAGAACCTCCGATAAGAAAACTCTACCGGATGTTCCGATGGGAAGATCCCGTCAGACATTCTGATGGGTTTCCCTGTGGGAAATTGCTTTTAAAATATAAAAAATCAGATCCTCAGTCAGATCCGGCCGCCAATGACCTGATCCGACGGCGGAGGTCGATCTTCGCTGAGAGTAGCATATGAGAGAGTGCGAGAGGGGGTGCAGAGGAGAGGGAGGCGGTCACCAGGTGGCCGAATCCGCTACTAGCCAACACGATCTCCAAGCGACGGCCACCGATAAAGAGATAGAGAGAGAGAGGAAAGAGAGGTTCGTCTTCGTGGCGGCCGATCCGGCCACCAACATCGGGTCTGGCCGCAGGCGCCAAATTCGGCCTTAACCAGCCAGTTCGATTGCTGGAAGTGAATACTGCTTGCAGGTGGCCGATCGCTTGCGCCGAAATAGTTCGCCTGTGGCTGATCCGACCCACGGGCAGCCGATCCGGGTGCTTGGCGATCGATCCGGCGTGTGGTGGTCGGACTCAGCCTTCGGACAATCGATTCCGTGCCTAATGACCGGGATTTATTCATCATCCCTCTGCTTTGTCTCTTAGTTTTCTCAGCGCCGACATCTTCGAGGTCGGGGAAGAAGGCAGAAGATAATGATTCGGTGCGTGTTTTTTCCGGTCGACCCTTATGACATTCGATCGGTCAGCGCAAGCGACGCCAGTTCAATCACGCGGTTCAGCGCTTTGTCCATTCAGCGTCCGTTGTGGATCGAACGGGCGATAAAAGCGCTAGCATTGTGCTACCGTCGACAGGCGTAGCATATCCATATTAACCATATATATATATATAGTAACACTTAATTGGCTGGCCACTTGCTTAATGTCTCCATTACTCCGGAGTTGTATAATTTATTCGGCTACCATGCTTAAATTTTGGTTCGTAGGCCGACACTGGGCATTGAATTGTAGATGTTCCCTTACAATCTTACATACCAACCATACACAAAATAAATAAAATACGATAAAATAAACCAACTCGAGCAGAAGAGCGGACCCACTTTTAAAATTTTTAATAATATACGTATGAATATATTCAATTTAATTTTTAAAATTAGTGTCATTCCTTTGAATCTTTGTGTGTATTAAAATATAAGGGTTAACAAAAATGTAAAGAACCCGCTGTACACATTGGTGTAGAGCGCTTATTTTCATTATATAATTAAGTTAATAATTATAATTCATGATTAGATTAATCATATATATACTTCTTAGATGAAGAAATATATATATATATATATTAAAATAATTTGATAATAAAAAATATGCTAAATAAATTACAGTCGTTGAATTAGTCATGTTTCTTAAAATAGCTTGATCATGATCATTAGATAATTTGATTATCTTAATTTTAATTATATTCATTATTTAACATATACTTTAACTTAATATACATTTATTTTATTAATCTAATAAGTAAAATAAGTGTTCTACAGCCGTTTTAAATCAAATGCTCTACATATACATTTTCCTCAAAAATATAAAATAAACTATAACTTGTCAAACTTATTATAATAATATTATAAAGTTCAAGAAGAGATCACTTATTTCAAATCTAGTAGTAATGAGATCTCTATGGAAATCAACATCATGCCCCTTGACCCCTCTCTTGCCCTCCTCCTCCTCCTCTCCCCCAATCTTCTTTCTTCGTCCTTGGAGCGGTCCTCTGCTAATTATCTCACTACGCTAACTGCCAAATCAAGTGGCGTCATCTTTAATATTTTTTTCTCGTCTATCCAAAGCTCATCTGAAACGCTTGCAAGACTTTATTGAGGATGAAGTCGTCATCCCACAGGAAGAAGTGTCTGAGCGATCTACTGCCCTCGAGTCATCCCCGTTGGGTCATCTCATCAATGGCTTAGTCCTGCTTGAGTAGTTGCACGAGGATTTACAAAAACTATGGTCATTAAAGACTTCTTTGAAGCTCACGGAGTTACCTAACTCATTTCTATTGTTTCACTTTATAGATCTAGAGGAACGGGAGCGGGTCTTAACGAGGGGACCATGGATCCTCAATGACAACATCCTGCACATCTCCCTCCACAAACACTTCTTCCGCCCATTAGATGAACATCTCACAGCATTGCCAATCTGGATCAAACTCCCGGGTCTTTCGTTTGAGTTATCTAACAGAGCCTCTATCCTTCGTATTGCAGGAAAGTATGATACCCCACTGAAGATCGACGACATCACCATTCAAGGGGAAAGAATCAAATATGTTAGGGTCTGCGTGGAGATGAACTTGGCCGATCCTGTAAAGCAAGGCATCTGGATTCATTTGCCGGACGGGTCACGACATTTCCAGCGAGTCCTCTATGACAACATTCCCCTCTTCTATTTTCTCCTGTGGGTGAGTTGAACATATCATGTCCAGTTGCTCAAAAAGGAAGCTGGACGCCGACGATGGAGCTCCTCCCTCGTCAAAATCTAGAGATGGACAAATGGGTTGTGTCGTATCATGCTTAGGTCGGTCAACTCGTGTTGGACCTTGCCATGATGATCTATTTTAAAAATGAGCCATGTCATGCCACATGATCCATTTTCGATCCTGACATGGTCTAAGCCTGGCCTGATCGGGTCGAGTCATGTCGAGTTGATGGCCCTTAAATTTTTTGCCTTTCAATTTGAACTTTTACAATTTTTAATTTACTTATTAAATTATTATATAATATAATTAGTATTATTAATTATTCTATAATATATGACTTAGTGAGTACTAACTACATACTTTAATTATTATTATATAGTTAAGTTTTCAAATACATTAAGTCATTAATTCATAATTATTAAGTAAATAAATTTGAAAATTGAATAATTGAGTAATAACTAATAAGTTATAACCTTATGCATAAAATTAATTGGTAAGTATTTAATAAATATATGTTAGTAGTATACTAGTATAAGTAGTTAAGTACCAATTTACTATATACTAAGTTACAACTAGGTTATACTCCATAAATTAGTATTTGACTATCTTATAATCAAGTTGCTATATAGTATATACTAAGTTGTAACTAAACGAAGTTATACTAAGTAAATTATCTTATAACTTAGTTATAACTTATATACTAATTTACTATATACTAAGTTATAACTAATTAATTAGTACTAAAGTTAGAATCAAATCAAAGGTATCCTTTAAAGTTCAAACTTTCTAATTTTTAATCTACTTTTAATATAATATAATTAGTATTATTCTATAATCTATAATATATGACTTTAGTGACTACTTTAATTATTATTATATTATTATATAATAATTATATAGTTAAAATTTCAAATACATTAGGCATTAGCCATCAGTTCATTAATTCATAATTATTAAGTAAATAAATTAGTATAAGACTATAATATTATTAGTATACTATACTAGTATAAATAGTTAAGTTATAAGATGAATTCCTGATCTTGTGTTCAAGTATCTATATCAAACCAAGTTATAAGATTATATAATGAATCATGAATGTACTCCTCCCTCGTCAAAATCTAGAGATGGACAAATGGGTTGTGTCGTATCATGCTTAGGTCGGTCAACTCGTGTTGGACCTTGCCATGATGATCTATTTTAAAAATGAGCCATGTCATGCCACATGATCCATTTTCGATCCTGACATGGTCTAAGCCTGGCCTGATCGGGTCGAGTCATGTCGAGTTGATGGCCCTTAAATTTTTTGCCTTTCAATTTGAACTTTTACAATTTTTAATTTACTTATTAAATTATTATATAATATAATTAGTATTATTAATTATTCTATAATATATGACTTAGTGAGTACTAACTACATACTTTAATTATTATTATATAGTTAAGTTTTCAAATACATTAAGTCATTAATTCATAATTATTAAGTAAATAAATTTGAAAATTGAATAATTGAGTAATAACTAATAAGTTATAACCTTATGCATAAAATTAATTGGTAAGTATTTAATAAATATATGTTAGTAGTATACTAGTATAAGTAGTTAAGTACCAATTTACTATATACTAAGTTACAACTAGGTTATACTCCATAAATTAGTATTTGACTATCTTATAATCAAGTTGCTATATAGTATATACTAAGTTGTAACTAAACGAAGTTATACTAAGTAAATTATCTTATAACTTAGTTATAACTTATATACTAATTTACTATATACTAAGTTATAACTAATTAATTAGTACTAAAGTTAGAATCAAATCAAAGGTATCCTTTAAAGTTCAAACTTTCTAATTTTTAATCTACTTTTAATATAATATAATTAGTATTATTCTATAATCTATAATATATGACTTTAGTGACTACTTTAATTATTATTATATTATTATATAATAATTATATAGTTAAAATTTCAAATACATTAGGCATTAGCCATCAGTTCATTAATTCATAATTATTAAGTAAATAAATTAGTATAAGACTATAATATTATTAGTATACTATACTAGTATAAATAGTTAAGTTATAAGATGAATTCCTGATCTTGTGTTCAAGTATCTATATCAAACCAAGTTATAAGATTATATAATGAATCATGAATGTAGGAATTAAGATTTTCAAACTCTCATTGAGTAATCATGATAGCATACTCACAACTTCTTCTATTTAAACCAATTTCAAGAGAAAAGACAACATCATTCGAAATGGGTCTAAGAGCGACTACTATGAGAATGCTATCTTAATTATTTAATGAGAAAAGATGAGATTGAGAGAGAGAATGTGAGAGAGAAAGGGGGGGGGGGGGGGGGGATATGACAATATGGATTGTGGGGAAGGAGAGGGGAGGAGATTGAGAGAGAGAGAGATAGCGAGTGTGAAAGGAGATTGAGAGAGAGAGAGGGATGAGGGGAAAAAGAATGAGAATGAGCAAGTGTGAAGAAAGGAGAGGGGGTTCAACATAGTCCGCGTTGTTTTAAACATGACTCGTGCTATGCTCTTTTAACGCGTTCATAAATCGCCTCTGTTTGTGTTGTCAAATCGAAATAATACGAACCACATGATTTCAACGTGAGCCATATTTATACACCATATGCGGTCTGTGTCTGTGCGGAAAAAAATAACTCGTGCCAAAATGAGTTGTGTCATGCCGAGTTCATGTTCATCGTGTCCGAGCCGTGTCATGCCACATTGCGGATGGCCGACCCAGCACGGGATGGCACGACACGACCTATTTTCTCATGTGCGGGTCGTGTCCGTGCCAGGTCAAGCCGGCGACATGTCGGGCCATACAGCCTCTCTATGATAACTGGATGAGATAATTCCCACGTTGCTGACTTCAAACGGAGCCTCCACCTCGCCATTCGGGTCACGAGATGCTTGACTAGAATGGCGCAGTCCAAATTATCGAATCAGACTTGAGGCTTTTAGGAAACATGCTAGAAACCCTAGATCTTGATCATTCAGATGGTGATTGGGCAAGTACCCTCCTCCATGTGGCCTAGAGAGTCCCCCTCACCACGCGGGCAGGTGCACATTCGGGAGATGTCTTCGCCACGTGTACCTTTTCCACCTCCTCACAACTCTCGCAACACATTGTCCCTTCCTCTCTCTCTCTCTAGTGGAAACCTTAGCAGAGCACAGATCGACGAATCAATGCATGTAGCCATGGTGGAGCATGTGTTTGGGCAAATCCCGAAGGCATCCGAAGAGGAACGTAATGATCCAGACTTGACATCCTACACTGTGGTCGAGAGCAAGAGAACCTAGAAGGCTAAGCAATGCTTCTCCCCTCCTCCTCCATCCTTGAACAAAAGAAAAATCCCAAGTGCCACACTCAGGTAAGACACTACCTCATACACTAATGAGTGGCTTTTTTGTGCAGGACTTGAATGTACAGGAGTCGAATCTCTCGACCCTAGTCCAACCTCCCACATGAAGATATTACAATGGAACTGATAAGGCGCCCTAAAGAAAAAGTCCGCAATCGTCCCAAAGACTTAATTAAGAATATACAACCAGATATTTTGATACTTCTAGAAACTTATACAACTTCAGATAAATATATGTTATACATAGGATAGGAAAAGATTGGCAGGGTACCTATTGCACTAGTGCTGAGGCAATGAGTGGTATTATTCTAGCGTGGTTGGGTAGTGACATCCAAGTAATATCGCTCTAAACTTCTTGTCAGGCCTTATATGTCGTTGTTACTCTTGGTGATTTCTCATTTTTCCTATCTTGTATTTACACAAGCCAATCTACTATAACACGTAACTTACTCTAACATGATCTAATGAGATTTAATATGGATGACTTGCTCTGGGCCATTATTGGCGACATTAACAGTATTCTCAATCCGAAGATAAAAAAAGGTAGTCTTGCTTTTAAATTGACAAAATCCATTAGGACCTTTAAAAATATAAACATGGGCTTTTGACATGTAGGAATGCAAATCACTTGGTATAATAATAGGATAGGGGGCACGTATTCTATGTAGGATTGATCGATTTCTAGTAAATTAGACATGGTTACTTCATTATCCAAATCTGAACCTACAAATTTTGCACACAGGAGCCTGAGATCATGCATCCTTACTATTAAATACTTAGAATCTTAGGAGAAAAATTTAGGGCATTCAAGTATGAACATTTTTTGTTTGAGCACCCTCAAGCCAAGAATATGGTCTAGAGAACATGGGAGTAGTGTCACAACTCTAACCTCTAATGACTATTCCTAATGCTTTAAGAAATATCAAACATAAAACTTTATACTGGAACAAACATGACTTGGGTAGTCTAGAAAATAGGGATGAGATGGCACAATATAATATCAAACAACTTGAACAAAAGGACGCTAATAATGGGCTAACTCACGAGGAATCTTTAAAGTTTAGGTCTCTATACAATCAGCATGCTACTTACTTAAGACAAAACACTTTAAAATGGTGGGGTAAATATACGATAACATGGTTTAAGGATGGAGATAAAAATTCTAAGTTCTTTCACCTAACTACAGTGATAGGCATAGGAAAAACCTTATCTCATTCACCTACTGAATGAGATATCCTGAGACTATTCATTGAATATTATACCAGATTATGCAAAGATGACTCTCATCCTCTCCTGAAGACCGTCAATTTCCCTACCCTTCCTACATTAGACTGTCAAGCCTCCTTATTTGCCCCTATTATTGCTGTTGAAATTAAAGACAACCTTTGGACTATGCCTATTGGCAAAGCTCCTGGACATGACGGTTTCACTATAGAGTTCTATTAGAAGTATGGAGTATCATTGGACTTGACATAATTAAGCACATTCAATCTATTTTTCAAAACTCAAACATACCCATAAACTTAGCCCACACCTCTTTGATCTTTATACCTAAAAAGAAAATCCCTAAGAGAATGACTAACTATAGATCAATTGAATGTACTATACAGATTCACTGCAAAAATCTTAACTAATAGGTTGAAACCTACACTCCCCTCCCTTATTGACTCTGCCCAGGCTGCCCAGATCCATCCAAGATAATATTTTAATTGCCGAAGAATTTGTATACAACATGAGAAAGGGTAGGAGAAAACACATGCTTATTAAGATTAACCTTGAGAAGGCCTCAGATAGAATTTTCTAGGATTCTATCTTTGTGGCATTACACCGATGAATTTCTTGTTAAGATTTAGGGAGTGGATCAAGATGTGTATCACATCCCCAACTTTCTTTTGCTCTATTAATGGTTCAATGTCCCCATCTTTCAAAAATTTCAAAGACATTAAATACGGTGACCCACTTTCACCTTACCTATTTATTATAACCACACAGCTCTTAACGACTATTATTGATTAAGAAGTCTCTATGGGTAGAATTATTTCCTTAATAGTCAATAACTTCTCACTCAGTCATTTTACTTTTTGCTGATGTACTTATATCCATGGCTGCCACAACTTCTAATTGTAAAAGACTTTTATACATCTTTAATTAATATGGGTCCATTACCAATCAAAAAGTAAATTATGCTAAATCTGAATTTTATCTGTTGAACAAATTTAACCATAGAAGAAAAGAGAAATTAAAATCAATCATGCACATGAATATAGGATCTTACCCTTTTACTTACCTATGATTCCCTATATCCAACATGAGCCTCAGTATCAAAGAATAATCATATATCATTGAAAAAGCTTCCTCTAGAGCTCTACACTCATTTTACATCAAATGCTCCACATATGCATTCTCCTTTTTTACAAATTATCTTGCTTATGTGTATACTTAATTGCGTACAATATTGATATGCTCTTAACATAGCCGGTAAATAATAAACGTTTTAAAAGTTTGCTTATAAATTTAATTTTATTGATAACAATTATGTATTTATAAATATATCATTGTGGGGATACGAAGTAATGATGTTTAAAATAGCTTTTCAAAATGAAAAGAAAATTAATTTGACTATAGATGGTTATAAAGTTGAACTGATGAGTGACACTATCAAGATTCTTAAACACCTCATACATACATACAATACAAATACACACACACACACACACACACACACATATATATATATATATATATAGTTTCAATGAGCTGTAAATATTCGAATATACAACTCACTATTACATTAAAAACCTTAATTTACTTTGACAATGTCACATTGACATCAAAATGATTTGATTTCTTAATTAGGATCATCACTATAAAACGATAAATTCATCATTCTGTCTATTTTTGGTATTTTACTGTCACGGACGTGTTCTAGAAATATCATTTGTGCATAATCAAGCATTTAATTAACATACTAAGTTACTTTGGATGTCCATTTAGTGATATTTGTATATAGTAATTAATATTTGGATTAGTGCATAATGATTACTTAATTATCGATAAACTTTACAAAGTAATTATATAGGATTATTAGGAATAAATCATAAAATTTCTAAATATTATAATATATGTTTAAATAGGATTAAATAATCTTAATTAGGGTTAAAACACTTAGTTATGACAAAAAAATGTGATTGGTCATCATTTAAGTTCCAAGTAGTTGAAGCAGACAGGTGAGAGCTGCTCAAAGGAATATTTTTCCAAATCGCCATAAAACCTCAGAAAATTCTGAAAAAAATATATAAGTCACTTAACACTATATTTTCACTTAGAAAAATTACCAGAGAAAGAACTCGAGCGAACCGACTTGGGAAAAATCGGGAACGTTGGCTGTTCCAAGTGAGTTTTGATCCGGAAATATTTCTTCTGATTGAGAGAATCAGTACTTGGTGATAAACAAATCATAAATGATGAAATTTTGTATGGTTCATCCATTCGAAGTTATCTTTCCATGGCCTCTAAAATCAACTAAAAAGGAGTTTTATAGAGAAAGTTATGAACTTACCTTCGCAAGTCACTCATCATGTCCCGAGTCTGATACAAGTTCCATTTGTAAATTAGGGCACAATTATAATAAAGTGAATTAGGGTTTCAAATTTGTATATGCATAAACAGACATTCCAAGGGTTCGGTTAGAGGTGGAATCATCCTATTTGAACTTTTATTTTGGGAGAAATGAATTTTTTATTTCATAGTGATGCATCTGTCAGATTCTAGGACATTGACAGATTGCGACCCGAATTAATTATTTTTGTTATAAGTCTATACAGCGAGTTAAATTCTCTAATTTTCATGACAAAATACTAATGAAGTCTAAATGTCAGGAAAATTATGCCCTAGTTAAATGGACAAGTATGAAGAAACATATAAATCAATATTTCAGTGACATACAGTCTGCCAGGGCACAAACTCTAGATCAGATTGCTTGGGATGTCCTGACTTACTCACTTGGTATTTGATAATGATATTTGGGAGTTGGAAACCTTAGGATGTATAGTTTCTAATTAATACAGAACCATAAGATTTTCTCATGTGGTTAAGAAATTATAAATTATTTATTGGCAAGTACTCAGTCTGAAATCCTGAAACAACATCTAGTTAAGCTTTGGGGAATTGAAAAGTTTCAAGTGTGGAATTTTTTATGAATATGAATACCTGAAGCTAGAAATTAATATTAGAGAGGATTACATGCATTTTAGGGTGCATAATCATTCATGCATCATGAGCATGCATTGCATATTACCTTATTAGTGATTGAGAAGTAAAATATGCATTATTGCTTGTAGGAAAACATCAAGTTGCAAGTGAAAGGGAGGAAATCTAATAAACCTCCTTGAAGTGATAAAGTACAAAGTGATGGGTAAATTTACAACATAGCAAAATGTTATATGTTACTTCTTTTATTTATGGTATTACCTCAAGCAAATATTATTATTGTTATTATTGAAACATATCTTGCGCTATGAAAAGTATTTATGATATGTTTCAAGGATTTCATATGAGATGGAGTAATATATTATACAAAAATGTTTTCAGGGAATAATGCTTGTGAAGTGAAAATAAGTTTTATTCATTAATGATATGAGATTATGACATGTGTATTTTGATATTGTTATACTCCATGTGTTCATTAGCCATGCTGTTTGAAAAAGGTTTTGGGACCGCATTCGATATACATGAAGCCTTTGGGGCGTGTATCGAGTGTCTTTGCCCTTTGGAGGCTGCTCTGCGTGCACGTATTGACCCATGATCGCTCTGCGTATCTGAGAATCATGATTGTGTGGTACACAATTATGATTGGAATACGTATTGACCCATGATTTGCTCTGCGTATCTGAGACTCTTGATTGTAAAGCTCTGCTTAGTTGTATGACACACAATCATAGAGGGATACGTATTGACCCATGATTTGCTCTGCGTATCCGTGACTCTTGATTATGAAGCTCTGCTTAACTGTATAACACATGATCATAGATGAATACGTATTGACCCATAATGAGTATGTGCAATGACACGTGTGTGAAGTTTAAATATGAAAATGATGATATCTTGAGTTACTTTTACTTATGTGAAAGTTCATATGATTTGACAAGTTATGTTATATGTACTATACTTTAAATGCTTTCTCATATGAAAGAAATGTATTTATTTAAATGTTATATGCTATATGCACTTGTATTGTTCTCCTATGTTGTATTTTTATTCCATTCACTGAGCAAATGATTGTTGCTCATAAAACTCATTTTAAATATTTTTTCAGATACTTGTAAGTTCTCGAGTTGAGTCGACTCAGAGTTTGATTTTGCTGCATATAGAAGAGGTCGAGCCGCTGGAGCACTTTAATACCTCTTCATTTTTGTTTTTTTTTGTAAGCATGCATATGTAATAGATAGTCTTAGATGTTGTAATTAAATTTGTGAGAAATTTTTTGTAAGGTTGTATAAGACTTGATCCTGTGGTGTTATATATGAGATGGTTTGTGAAAAAATATAATGACAATTTGTGAATGTCCTATCTTATAGCTTTTTATTAAACTTTGATGCATATATATATGTCTTTTGTATGTGTGTTGGCAAATATCACAAGATAAGTAAGGGAGGAGATTTTGCCGATTTTGTTTTTTTTTTTTTGGAATTGCTAAACATAGCTAAGAGTATGATAATTGGGATTAGAATTTAGTCACGGAGTTGGGTGTAACAATTTTTTGTATCAGAGCTTAGGTTATAAGATTCTGTAGACAGTATAATTTAAGTTAAGGCTATGTGATATTATATGCATTAGATTGATAGTGCATGCTTTTGACTTTCATTTTATTTTTATTTGAAGGGATAAAAATACCACCACGTAGGCGTCGTGGCGATGGCCATGGCCCAAGTCATTCTGCTCCACCAGACGGTCGACCGGATAGGAGTCCATCAGTTTCATCTCATGCATCGGTACAAGGTGTGGCCCGAGATGTGAATGATAACCCTCCCTTACATGATGATGAGATTCCAGCGGGTTCATCAAGACTTCCTCATGTTGTTGAGCAAGTCAATCCTATTGAGAATCAAAGTGCTGCACAAGTTCTTGCACAAGCTTTAAGGGCTATTATGAGTGGAGTAAACCCAACCTCCCAAGTTATGCAAAGAAATAAATTCTACGACAAAATTAGAAAACAAGGTGCAGTTGATTTTGAAGGTACAGTTGACCCACTAAAGCGTATGAATAGAATATTTAATCAGATGAGGTGTTCTAATGAAGAAATGTTTGATTATATTGTTTCCTTGTTGCAAAAAGATGCTTTGGATTGGTGGGAGACAATTCCTGAAAGTCAAAATTTTCCGGCTACTCTTGGATGGGAGGACTTTCTTCGAGAATTTCGAAAGAAGTATTTGCCCAAAGTATATATTGATAGAAAGCAGAAGAAATTCCTAAATCTGACACAATGAGCATTATCAGTTGCTGAGTATGAATTAAAGTTTACACAACTATCAAAATATGCACCGAGCTTGGTGTCAGATGAAAGTAAAAAGTGTAGGCGATTCGAAGGAGGACTTCACTCGAACATCAGAGAAAAAGTTGAAGTGTTAAAGTTCACTGACTACTCCAAATTAGTGGCAGCAGCACTAAGAGCTGAAAAGCTTGTAGAGGAAAGGAATCAAGTTAGCCAACAATTGAAAAGACCAAACTCCAACTTTACGCAGACTGGGCCAAGTAATAAAATGGCAAGATACGGTGATAGTACATTTCAGTCACATGATAACTTTTTCAATAATAGGAGACATGAAAATGGATCACAAAGTACACAAAAATAACATACCAATCAGAAAAATATGAGTACACAAGCAAGTGCAGTCAGAAGAACATATTCAGAAAATCAAAGTAGAGTTGGACCAAGACAAGAACAATATCACACAAATGCATATTGCACAACTTGTAGAAGATATCATTTTGAAAAATGCTCAGTATTCACAGGAGTTTGCTTTAAATGTGGTCAAAGGGGACACAAGATATAAGATTGTCGATTCATGGAAAAGGGTAAAAGCATTTCTGAAACAGTATCCTATCATTCTGTAAAGTCTCAAATCAAAGCTACTCCTGGTGCAAGCATAAAGGCGAGTAATCAAAATGTCCCAAGTACATCAAAATCGACAAATTCACTAGGGAGACCACAAACTCAAGCATGTGTCTTTGCAATGACTGAACCCGATGCTTTAGCTACTCCTGACATAGTGATGGGTACGTTGTCTATCTTTGATAAAAGTGCACATGTTCTTATTGATCCTGGATCTACTCATTCATTCATATCAAAGGACTTTTCCATGCATGCCGATAGAAAACTTAGTCCTTTAGAATGTTCCATGTTAGTACATATACCCGTGGAAGATTCTATTATTGTCGCACAATCATATAAGGATTGTGGAGTCAAAGTTGCTGAGCAAGATATGATGGCAGATCTCATTCCTCTAAATATTCAAGACTTTGATGTCATACTTGGAATGGATTGGTTAGCTCGTCATCATGCCACTATAAATTATTTTAAGAAAGAAGTTTACTTTGAGTCACCCGAAAAAGAGAGTTATCTTTTGTGGTAACGTCAAATTCTTCCCTCTTGTATTATTTCTGCAATGGTGGCACAAAAATTAATCAAGAAGGGATGTGAAGCTTACCTTGCTTCTGTGATCGACACTAAGGTAGAAGGACCACGATTGGAAGATATTCCAATCGTATCTAAATTTATAGATATTTTTTCAGAGGATCTTCCTGGATTACCATCGCAAAAAGAGATTGAGTTCGACATTGACTTATTCCAGGAACAACACCTATATTTATTGCTCCTTATCGAATGGCACTAGCAGAACTAAAAGAGTTAAAGTTACAATTACAAGAATTATTAGACAAGGGTTTCATCCGGCCGAGTGTTTCTTCTTGGGGTTCACCAGTATTATTCATGAAAAAGAAAGATGGAACATTACGGTTGTGCATCGATTATAGACAATTAAATAGAGTTACTATAAAGAATAAATATCCTTTGACGCGGATCGATGATCTTTTTGATCAATTGCAAGGAACAAAGGTATTTTCAAAAATAGACTTGAGATCAGGATATCATCAGTTGAGAATTAAAGATGCTGATATTGCCAAAACTGCCTTCAGAACTCGGTATGGACATTATGAATTTCTGGTGATGCCATTTGGTTTAACAAATGCGCCCGCAGCTTTTATGAATCTCATGAACCGTGTTTTCAAATCTTATTTGGATAAGTTTGTGATTGTTTTCATCGATGATATACTAGTCTATTCTCGAAGCGAAGAAGAGCATGAAGAGCATTTAAAAATTATTTTGCAAATACTTCGAGAGAAATAATTATTTGCAAAGTTTATAAATGTGAATTTTAGTTCAACTTAGTAGTATTTCTGGGGCATGTAATATCAGCAGAGGGCATTTGTGTGGACCCAACAAAGGTTGACGCAATATTGAAGCGGGAGCCTCCAAAAGTGTAACAGAAGTGAGAAGTTTTCTTGGCCTAGCAGGATATTATCGACGTTTTATTGAAGGTTTTTCTATGATTGTAGTTCCATTAACTAGACTTCTTCGAAAAAAATGTAAAGTTTGAATAGACAGAGCAATGCCAAGATAACTTCGAAAAGTTAAAGAGATGTTTAACATCTGCTCCAGTGTTAACACTTCTAACAGAAAATGGAGGTTATGTGGTGTATAGTGATGCTTCTCGACAAGGGTTGGGTTGTGTTATAATGCAACATGGAAAAGTTATTGCATACCCTTCTCGACAACTCAAACCACATGAGTTAAACTATCCAACACATGATTTAGAGTTGACGCCAGTTATTTTTGCTCTTAAGATATGGAGACATTATCTTTATGGAGAGACATGTCATATTTTTACGGATCACAAGAGTTTGAAATATCTCCTTACACAAAAAGAATTAAATTTACGTCAAAGAAGTTGGATGGAGTTACTAAAGGACTATGATTGCATAATTAATTACCATCCGGGTAAAGCTAATGTGGTTGCAGATGCACTTAGTCAAAAATCATCGAGTCTTCTAGCCCATAAAAAAGTTTATCAATTACCATTGCTTCTTGAACTGAAATTCTTAGGAGTTGAGTTGAAGACAAGTGAGAAAGGAGCACTCTTTGAACACTTTATAATTAGACCCATTCTAGCCGAGATGATACGCGAAATACAAGATCAAGATAACGAGTTAGTGAAAATCATTAATCAAATAAAGAACGGAGAGCAAACACTATTCTCATTAAATGATGATGGGACTTTAATGTTTGGCAGCAGGTTATGTGTTCCCAATGCTGGAAATCTTAGGTAAGAAATAATGGAGGAAGCTCATTGTTCGCCTTATACTATACATCCAGGAAGTACTAAGATGTATAGAGATTTGAGGAGAAACTTTTGGTGGCATGGTATGAAGAAGGACATAGCAGAATATATCTCTCGATGTTTATTATGTCAGCAGGTAAAAGCAAAACACAAAGCTCCAGCTGGAACTCTTCAATCAATTCTGATACCAGAATACAAGTGGGATGAAATCACTATGGATTTTGTAACGGATTTGTCAAGAACGAAATGAAATCATGACACTATTTGGGTAATAGTTGATCGTCTTACGAAGTCAGCACATTTTATACCAGTTCGAAAGGATGATTCTCTTAATACATTAGTCAAGTTGTACATTGATGAAATTGTGAGACTACATGGTATTCCAACATCTATCATTTCTGATAGAGATCATCGATTTACCTCTCGATTCTAGCATAGTTTACAAAATTTCTTAGGTACAAAATTAAAGTTTAGTACTTCATTTCATCCTCAAACAGATGGCCAATCAGAGAGAACAATTCAAACACTTGAAGAAATGCTCAGAACTTGTATTCTAAAATTTAAGGGATCTTGGGATGAACACTTGTCATTAGCAGAGTTTGCTTATAATAATAGTTTTCATTCAAGTATCGAGATGGCTCCTTTTGAAGCATTATATGGTAGAAAATGTAGGACATCGATATGTTGGGATGAAGAAGGTGCAAGAGTCCTTTTGCGACCACAAAAAGTGCAAGAGACTGTTGACAACTTGAAAATCATTAAACAAAAGTTAAAGGAAACACAAGATCGACAAAAGAGTTATGCAGATCAACGTCGTCGAGAAATGGAATATGAAGTGGGAAGTAAAGTCTTCTTAAAAGTTTCACCTTGGAAATGTGTTATACAATTTGGAAAGAAAGGAAAGTTAAGTCCGAGATATGTAGGACCATATGAAATTTTAGAGCGTGTTGGACCAGTTGCATATCGATTAGCGCTACCACCAGAGTTATCACGTATTCATGATGTCTTTCATGTCTCTATGCTTCGACGATATCGATCAGATCCTTCTCATGTATTGGAGCCCCAATCTATTCAAGTAGGAGAGGATTTGTCATATGAAGAGAATCCAGTACAAATTATCGGTAGAAAGAAAAAAGAACTACGGAATCGAAAGTTTCCATTAGTTTTGGTGATTTGGAGAAGTCATTCAAGAGAAGAGGCAACTTGGGAGCGAGAGGATCAAATAAGAGAAAAGTATCCATTCTTATTCCTTGAAACAGATAATCAAATTTCGAGGACGAAATTTTTTTAAGGAGGGGAGAATTATCACGGACGTGTCCTAGAAACATCATTTGTGCATAATCATGCATTTAATTAACATACTAAGTTAGTTTGGATATCCATTTAGTGATATTTAATATAGTAATTAATATTTGGATTAGTGCATAATGATTACTTAATTATTGATAAACTTTACAAAGTAATTATATAGGATTATTAGGAATAAATCATAAAATTTCTAAATATTATAATATATGTTTAAATAGGATTAAGTAAGCTTAATTATGGTTAAAACACTTAGTTATGACAAAAAAATATGATTGGTCATCACTTAAGTTCCAAGCAGTTGAAGCAGACATGTGAGAGCTACTCAAAGGGATATTTTTCCAAACCGTCATAAGATCTCAGAAAATTCTGAAAAAAATATATAAGACACTTAACATTATATTTTCATCGTAGAAACATTACCAGAGGAAGAATTCGAGCGAACCGACCTGGGGAAAATCGGGAACATCGGCTGTTCCAGGTGAGTTTTGATCCGGAAATATTTCTTCTGATTGAGAGAATTAGTACTTGGTGATAAACAAATCATAAATTATGAAATTTTGTATGGTTAATCCATTCGAAGTTATCTTTCCATGGCCTCTAAAATCACCTAAAATGAAGTTTTATAGAGGATGTTATGAACTTACATTCGCAAGTCACTCATCCTGTCCCGAGTCTGATACAAGTTCCATTTGTAATTTAGGGCACAATTATAATAGAGTGAATTAGGGTTTCAAATTTGTATATGCATAAACAAACATTCCAAGGGTTCGGTGAGAGGTGGAATCATCCTATTTGAACTTTTATTTTGGGAGAAATGAATTTTTCATTTCAAGTGATGCATCTGTCAGATTCTAGGACATTGACAGATTGCGACCCGAATTAATTATTTTTGTTATAAGTCTATACAGCGAGTTAAATTCTCTAATTTTCATGACAAAATACTAATGAAGTCTAAATGTCAGGAAAATTATGCCCTAGTTAAATGGACAAGTATGAAGAAACATATAAATCAATATTTCAGTGACATACAGTCTGCCAGGGCACAAACCCTAGATCAGATTGCTTGGGATGTCCTGACTTACTCACTTGGTATTTGATAATGATATTTGGGAGTTGGAAACCTTAGGATGTATAGTTTCTAATTAATACAGAACCATAAAATTTTCCCATGTGGTTAAGAAATTATAAATTATTTATTGGCAAGTACTCAGTCTGAAATCCTGAGACAACATCTAGTTAAGCTTTGGGGAATTGAAAAGTTTCAAGTGTGGAATAGCTTATGAATATGAATACCTGAAGCTAGAAATTGGTATTAGAGATGATTACATGCATTTTAGGGTGCATAATCATTTATGCATCATGAGCATGCATTGCATATTACCTTATTAGTGATTGAGAAGTAAAATAGGCATTATTGCTTGTAGGAAAACATCAAGTTGCAAGTGAAAGGGAGGAAATCTAATAAACCTCCTTGAAGTGATAAAGTACAAAGTGATGGGTAAATTTACAACATAACAAAATGTTATATGTTAATTCTTTTATTTATGGTATTACCTCAAGCAAATATTATTATTGTTATTATTGAAACATATCTTGCGCTATGAAAAGTATTTATGATATGTTTCAAGGATTTCATATGAGATGGAGTAATATCTTATACAAAAATGTTTTCAGGGAACAATGCTTGTGAAGTGAAAATAAGTTTTATTCATTAATGATATGAGATTATGACATGTGTATTTTGATATTGTTAAACTCCATGTGTTCATTAGTCATGCTGTTTGAAAAAAGTTTTCGGGACCGCATTCGATTTACATGAAGCCTTTGGGGCGTATATCGGGTGTTTTTGTCCTTTGGGGGCTGCTCTGCGTGCACGATTGACTCATGATCGCTCTGCGTATCTGTGAATCATGATTGGGTGGTACACAATTATGATTGGGATACGTATTGACCCATTATTTACTCTACGTATCTGAGACTCTTGATTGTGAAGCTCTGTTTAACTGTATGACACACAATCATAGAGGGATACGTATTGACCCATGATTTGCTCTGCGTATCCGTGACTCTTGATTATGAAACTCTGCTTAACTGTATAACACATGATCATAGAGGGATAGGTATTGACCCATGATGAGTATCTGCAATGACATATGTGTGAAGTTTAAATATGAAAATTATGATATCTTGAGTTACTTTTACTTATGTGAAAGTTCATATGATTTGACAAGTTATGTTATATGTGCTATACTTTGAATGCTTTATCATATGAAAGAAATGTATTTATTTAAATGTTATATGCTATATGCACTCGTATTATTCTCATATATTGTACTTTTATTCCATTCACTGAGCAAATGATTGTTGCTCATAAAACTTATTTTAAATGTTTTTTCAGATACTTGTAAGTTCTCGAGTTGAGTCGACTCAGAGTTTGATTTTGCTGCATATAGAATAGGTCGAGCCGCTGGAGCACTTTAATCTCTCTTCACTTTTGTTTTTTTAAGCATGCATATGTAATAGATAGTCTTAGATGTTGTAATTAAGTTTGTGAGAAACTTTTTGTAAGGTTGTATAAGACTTGATTCTGTGGGGTTATATATGAGATGATTTGTGAAAAAATATAATGATAATATATGAATATCTATGGAGGTTTTGCCGATTTTTTTTTTGGAATTGCTAAACATAACTAAGAGTACGATAATTGGGGTTAAAATTTAGTCACGGAGTTGGGTGTGACATTTACATACTCATTTTATTATTCCATAAATTACACGATAGAGTGATAAATTAACAGTTCTTAAGTTAGGAGATAAAGAGTCATGTTTTATCTAATATTAGAATTTCAAATAATACATACACAATTTTTTAAACAGCCGCTTCCTTAGAGAAATGGTCATAAGCTCAACTTATTAGATGTGGAGTCTATCCAAAACAATTCATGCAATTACACAATTATATTAATTATCCAACATGACCTCTTTCTTTAATGATATAATAATAACACGGAGAGGTAATTAAACTTCTGAAAGCACACGCCATCTTCAACTCGATACTCACTTGATTGAAAAGTAAATGATTGAATATTGACTTTATATCAATGATAGTAAATCGTGAAAGTAAGATTTAATAACTTATAAGAAAATATAAGAAAAGCATGATCTAATCACCTTGGTGGTGTTTGGTAAAAGAATACCAATGAGATTAACACCTTGCTCTCGTGGTTGCAGCCATTCTAGGAATTAGAACAACTTAATCAAAACTTTTTTTTTAAAAGAAGATAGATCATGTATTAATATGTCGATGAATGTCGTTCTAATACAATATATGGAGGATCTCCAAAGGTGAGGTGGTTGATACTTTCAAAAAGTGCCATTACTCGAACGAAGACTAAAAAGCGGTAAGTTATGAGCTACAATATTAGAAGTTCTACTACAATGTAAGATTCTATATTCTTCAAAAAGAATAGAAAAGCCAAGATATCATTGATTAGATTTAGAGACCACCATGGAGACAAATATTTGTGATTCAAGATATTTGCCAGTTGTAGGAATCGGTTTCGGCAATTAGCTGTTGGATACCAAGAGTAACCCCCATCTTAATTCCTTCGAGAATTCCTCAAGCTTCTAACTCCAGCACCGTGAGTTCTTGTCGAAAAAAGCACCTGCAGCAATAAAAGAAAAATCATAAGATCGAATAATAAAACCAACGCCTCCAGGCTTGTTACGCCTTGTGAAAGATCCGTCCGAGTTGAATTTCATCCACCCCCCCGGAGGCTCTCACTGGGTCGGGGAATGATCATGGGGACATGATGCCTCAGGTACTTGGCTATTAATGTATTCATTATAATCAATGTAAGACCCGACCCGACCATCGACCCGGATTGTCTAGCGGGTCAGGTCGGACCGGGTCGAACCAAATGGTCGGACCGGATAATATAAGTTAATAAAAAATAAAATAAATTCAAGTGACTATTATAATATTATTAATATGTAACATATTATTTAGCAAAAATATAATGTAATATAATAAAATAATTCAAATCAAATAATGTAATAAAGTAAGCACAAATTAAATTATCAATTGAATATTTTCTAAATTAAAAATCTTGTGAGTAATTATACAAAAAATAAAGATATCAATGAAATTTTATATATGTGATAAAGAAGAATATTGTATATATATATATATATATATATATATATATATATGATATTCTAAAAAAATAATTTTTGTAAAATTTATTTTTTTGACATTTTACAACTTAACCCGGCCAGGTCGGTCAAACCCGCCGAGTCGGCCGGTTGAACTTGAATTTTGACCAGGGTTGACCGGGTCAAAGCGGGTCAACTCCATAATCGAGTTTTGAATGACATGTGAACCGTTTTAGTGTCCGGACAACGGTCCGACCGGCCGGGCCGGGCCGGGTCTTACAACCCTAATTGTAACATGCCAAAATTCTCTGCCAGCCATGATAGACATCAATTTTAGTCTTCAATTAGCATTCTAATTATGTTTATATTCTCTGTGGCACATTGAAAGTTACTTAATTTGAGTTCCTATTAATAACAGGAACAAGCAAGAATTAACATTTTTTTAGTAATTATTATTAAAAAACAAATGTATTAAAATATTTAGTTTTATTTATCATAATTATAATAATATTGTTTAATATATATTAAGAGAACTAATATAATGATATAATTACTTTTTTGTAATTTTTTGTTTTTAACTCTATATATTATCTTCATAAAAATAAATAGTTATATTATAATTACTATAAATATAAATTTTGACATTTAATAATTATTTTATCATTTATTAATTATATATTTTATTATTTAATAAAAAAGGTTTTACTATAATTCAATTGTTGATGTTATTATGTATTTTCATTTCATTTTTTTGTATGTGCTGATTTAACAAAACATAATTGGAATGAGAAATTACTATAAGCCTATAACCAAACAACATCTAATTCTTATACTTGGAATTGCACAAGAATTCATTTGTTCTAGGACATCAAATTCTCATAACAAATACACTCCTCCTCATTTTCTTTAAGAGTTATTTCCTCAAACCATCATTAAATTATCATGATTTTTTCAATCTAATATTAAACTACGAACTTCATTTTTTAAGTCCCTAAATTATCACGATTTTTTTAATTTGATCCTTCCATCCAATTCCGTCATTTTCTCGATTATCTTTGATTTTTTGCATTTATAAAAAGTCCATTATACCCTTATCTTAAATATCAATCTCTTTTGGTTTAAAATAATTATAATAATAAATATAAAAATATTTTTTAAAAAAAGAAAAAGGTAGCAGGAGGACGACCCCCCTCCCCCGCGATGGCTCATCGTGTGGGGGTGGTGTGTGTGTGGGTGGGGGGCCCTCCGTGTCGTCGGAGGAACCCTTCGGCGAGCGAGCTCACCGGCGCAACCCCTCGACGAGCGAGCTTGCCGTGCTTTGAGCGCGAACGAGCTCACCGACGCAACCCCCGGCGAGCTCGTTCGCCGTGCTCTGAGCGTGAGCGAGCTCGCCTGATCACGAGCGAGCTCCGGCGTGCGTCGATGAGCTCGCTCAAGGGGGCATCGGTCGCTTGAGCGCGGCGAGCGAGCTCGTCTAATCGTGGCAAGCTCGGCTCGCCTGAGCGCAAGCAAGCTCGTGTCAGGCGTGCGCCGACGAGCTCGCTAGGAGGGTGTCGACGCCCATCTTTTCTCCCTCGCGCTCGACGTGCTTGCCTGAGCGCGGTGAGCGAGCTCGTCGGTGCAACCAGGCGGCGCGAGCTCGCTCAGGCATGCACCAGCAAGGGCGTCATCCTCCCCTGCCTTTTTTAATTGTTTTTAATATTTTTTATTATATATTATTTTAAACCAAAAGATATTAATATTTAAGGTAAGGATATAATGAACTTTTTACAAATATAAAAAATTAAAGATAATTGAAAAAATAATGGAATTAGACGAAATAATCAAATTAGAAAAATTATGAGAATGGTCGCAGGAAATAACTCTTTTCACTATCTAGTTTATTTTGGGAGAGTTTAATCGTTATCCTTAACGTTAACGAATAGTACACGTGTCCAATTTGTGATGACGACACTGCGCATCACGCACTCTTCATTCGGGTCCCGCCTTCTGGACACACGGCGCATACACAGAGCTCGATGACATAAAGCGAAAAGAAAATCGTAAATTCTATTCTACCTATTTTCCGGTAAGAACTTATCTTATTCTGTTTTGATCTCACTAGAATTAAATTAAAAATCGTTTTGATCCCAAATTGATATGAAACGGGCATCAAAATATCGAATTTGTTCGCAGCATCAAATTTGATTGTTCTCATAAACACCGAACTTAAATTTGAGCAAATATATTTTTTCTTCGCCGTCCAACTTATGCGACGTAAAAAAACAACGCACACTAATTACGAGTTGAATATCCGACTTGGATTTTTTTAAAACTTCATATATATATATATATATATATTTATATATATATATATATATATATATATTTTTATTTGTTGAGATTTGAGAAGATAAGTGACCTCACGGTTAATAATAAGTTATCCCCCAATCGGTTGTTGGCATTACGTTCCAATTGGAGTACCATTTTGACCCCAAGCCGGAGACGCTGCCGCCCCCAATTCCAGACAAAAACCCATAGAATTCTTATTCTTTCACCTCCTCTCTTTCCGGTGGCCTCTGGCGCCGCCCTCACTTGCATAAGAAGTTTTGGATTGTTTAATCGCTTCGATTCCTGCTCGATCGGAATCGGGTGCGGTACGCGCAGGATGGGGTGCGCCGGATCCACTCCGGCCAAAGGAGAAGGTGATGCCTAACTGGTTCCTCGTTTTCTCGTCCTCCTGTGTTTTCGTTTCCAGTTCTTAGATGATTAGATAGATGCTGTTCCGATCTCTTTTTTTTTTTTCTCAAGCTCTAGGGATCGTGTGTATACTTCGGTTGATTGCCGCATTAGGCTTGGACAATTGTGTGTTATTATCTTACAAGGTTTATAATTTCGCGATCTGTGATCGTTTGTATTGTTTTTTTTTCGCCTTTTACAAATCTTCATGTCATTTGTGATATTGCGAGCTTTTGTGTGTTGTGAAACGTTGGGATATGCGAGAGTGGATCTCTTTTTTTTGGTTTTTCGATTAATTGTTTGGGTATTTCTTCGACTTTGTTTTATTGGCTAATTGGTTGACGCAATGGGTTTATAAATTAAATAAATCTTTATGATCTCTGTGTAACGTTTTTGTCCTAATAATTCTAGATTATTAGTTCCGGGCGCATTCTATTTGCATTGGGGAGGAGATATGCGATGATGTTTATTGTTTAAGAACTATGTTATCGCATCTGAATTGTATTCCGAGTCTTTCATGGTAAATGCATCACGATATCACCTTAAACTGTTAAGCCAGGTTATCACCCAAATATTGCATGGAATTTTAATCTCAACAAACTTGTTTTAAGGTAGTACTTGTAGAAGGACTCTTGTTTCTCTTTCTAATTTTTACTTCTTTTTCTGGTCGTTATGATATAGTCCGTTTGGCTGTTATGCTAGATATCTGGTATCCGTTTTAAGATCATCATACTGGGTGTTATGCATCTTATGCATTGCATATATGTACGTAGAGTTCCCCAAATGCAACATATTATCCTTTGATTTCTGTTTCCTATGTGCACTAATCTAGTTTCTTTTAACTTATACAGATAATGACACAAAGAAACTCCGAAAGCCAAAGGCTTGGAAGCACACGCAGCCTATAACTAGTGCTCAGCTCAGACAGATGCGTGATGAATTTTGGGATACAGCTCCCCATTATGGTGGTCAAAAAGGTGTTTATTTCTTGTGGGAATGGTTGAAGTAACTTTTAGGGGAAACTAAAGTACTAGCATATACTTTGGGCCTGTGATTGATACTTTTTCTCTCTCTTGCCGCATTTTTTTTCATTTCCATGTTAAATAGAATCAGGAGGATTTTTTTTTCACGTAATATAGCTTGGCATTGTGATATTCATTAGTAAACTTATCTTTTAATTGAGTAATCCTAGAACTCTACTAGTTTCTGAATGCTGTCCTCTTTGCTGTAAACACTGTACCTTGTTTGCCACCTATGCTTGAATATGTACAGACAATGTGTTTCACCCAGTTTTCTGAATCCATAATTGGTCCAACTTTGAACTATATAATAAATCACTTTGTGGGCGTAACTATACCATAGTCTCCCCTGACAAAACTGTAACCATAATAACAAGGATGGCAGATATTCACTGAGTTGAATGCTTTAATATTTCCTTTATGACACAACTTATGATTCTGATATGATAGGTATTTATATATGTTATGTTAGAATAATAATCAAATAATACAATAGAAGCAGCTGGTGTTGTTCCCATGTGAGGAAAGCTGAAAGTCTTGTTACTGTTTTTTTCTGCCTGATATTGCTTTGATGTGCTCATAGTACTGTGCTTATGGTCGGAACCCTTCATCCATGTGGTGCTTATACATATGAAGACAGGTGCATAACATGATCTACTTTTTTGTTCCAGAAATATGGGATGCTCTCCGAGCAGCTACAGAGGCTGATTTAAACCTGGCTCAAGCAATAGTGGAAAGTGCTGGCATAATTATCTCCAATGCTGACATGACTCTTTGTTATGATGAAAGGGGTATGAAAAATCTGCTATGCCATTTTAATTTCAGCATTGTCATTGCATGTACATATCCCTTTCTTATCATGGACAGTTATGATGCAGGTGCGAAATATGAGCTACCAAAGTATGTTTTAAGCGAGCCATCAAATTTGATTAAAGACAATTAACTGAAACAAAAGGAATCAAGGAGTAAAGTATTCGATGTATATCATGTATATGACCGTCTTTCCTCGTTCAATGACCCAAGATGAGCTTGAATGTTTTGCTAAACGATTTTGATCCCTTGCTTCTCAAAATATGGTTGAAACTTTCCTATTGCACTTGGTTCTCAAGAGCTTACAGGGGTTATCGTAACAGTTAAGCAATATGTTTCCAGTGACATGTAACTCACGCTATTTATTTTTGTTTCTAGATGATTGTGTTTATAAGTCATTGAGTATTCCAAATATTATTATTTTGGGCGTCGCTTTAATTTAGTTTTGAATTCACCCAAACTTTGTTCTCTTGTTCATGGTGCTTGGTTGATGAGCATGTCGAAATTGCAGGAACAATATCTACTGAATCCTATTCAATTTGGACTGGGGAGATCAATTCCATCCTCAAAATCTATCAATAAATGCATATTAGTGAATAGAAGATAATCTAGAGTATTCTTCATGTCTAAGGTGTATATATCTTTTCCTGCATACTAATCCATCATATTCAAACACATACCTGTGCTGTTGTTGCAATGCATCTGGGTGTTTCTTGTGTTTTGGGTATTCATATCAAGGGGTTTCTCTCTGCAGTGTTTGCTTGATCAAGCTGCAATTAACCTTGAGTTGCTTTGGGTTTTTTTCTTCCAAAATTTTCGAGTATATTTCATAGTCCAGGTATCATGTCTTTCCAACTGGTCTAGATATTTTTGTTTCATCGTGTGCCATCTACCGTAGGGGGAATCCTACAAACCTTGTAGTTTGTTTAAAGTTAGATACTTGGATTGGTCTGCTTGTCCTTGCTAGAAAACATGTCGGTGACCAATCGGTGAAGAAGATTCCACCTATTGTGATGAATCTGTATGGTCAAACTTTAGGATAAGCTAGTTTTCGCACAATTAGTTACTACTATCCTTTATGCACAACTTGCACTAGTCCTTCAAATTCTCTTCTCTGCTGCTGTTTGCATTTAATTTTACTCATCTGCAGGATGCCCATATCCTTGAAATGTGCTACTCTTATATAGGTAGGCGACAATTGTAGGTACACTAGTCTCCACAAGGCTACAACATCATCTTTATTCTCAGGGTCCACCACCAGGCTTCAGCCTAAGAAAGAGAAATGAATAACACTGTGTTTATTATTATTATTATTATTATTATTATTATTATTATTATTATTATTATTATTATTATTATTATTATTATTATTATTATTATTATTATTATTATTATTATCATCATCATCATGAGAAGAAATTATTATTCAAATAGATTATTATTCTAAGGAAAAATTGGATATGTTTGGATGAGAAGTGAACAGTGAATTAAGTAAAAAAAAAGGAGAAAGAACAGTTATTCGTGATGTTAACAATATTAATTAAATATTAATTTTTAATATTTTTATATGCAATCTTTGTTATGATTGAATAATTAATTCATATTATTTCTTAAAACATCTTTAGAAGTTTATTGTATTATTTTTTTTGCAAACATTCCTGATATGAACTGGGAAGCTTCCATAAATGCAATTGATGGAAATAAGGATGATCGAGTAAAGTTCGATGATGATCAGGATAATGATGTGGATCTTCGAGATAAAGAAATTGATCAAGAATTCTCACGTTCACTCATAAGATCAAGAGCAAAACAACTTCAGAAGACAATAAAAAATCATTTACAAAGTGGGCATGCAACTACAAATCAGATCCAACTTTTCAATGTGTTACAAATTGGGCCGCATGAAGAGTCAGCGTACCTCGGGCCAAATAAATCATGGTTTAACCATATTTATTTAGAATTTTCGGAATTAATTAAATATGGAATATGTTGGCGAGGATTGTAACAGAAATTGAGTTTGTTATTTTATTAAATTAGTTAAGTTACTTGTGGGCTAAGTTAAGGTATTTTTTTCAGCCCAAATTTTATTTCTAGGGCCTATAAATACTGTTACTCATTGTTATTTCACACATCTTTAAATCAATAAATAATTTGGCTTAATTGCTTTTGCTGTGAGGGAACTCCTGCAACCCGTTCTTCGGGAATTTCCGCTGTTAATTACAAGGTTGACTATCTTGTGGTTAAATCCATCTGTTTATAATATCGATTGCTTGATTCATTATAATCTTGAGGTTGATATTCCGCTGCCTTGAAAATTCGTTTGATCTCATTTATTTGCCTATCATATATTGTTCCGGTCACTCAAGGCACTGTTCTTGAGTATCGTATCAGTTGGTATCAGAGCCGCATTTTCGATTCGGTTTTCTAGTTATCTTCCATTATCTTGTTTCCCCCTTTTCAGTTTTTAGAAAAAAAAACACCAAAATTCTGCAAAAAAAATCTGGTTTGTTTGTTCTTCAACCCTAGCCGTCATCTTTGGATTCTTCAAAATCTGCTGCAGTTTGAAAAAAAAATCTAGTTTGATTCTTCAAATCCTAGCCGTCCCCCTTATTTGCTTTCTTTTGTTCTTCAAACTCTAGCCATCGTCATCTATTCTTCAAAATCTAGTGCAGTTTTGAAAAAAAAAATCACAAAAATCTGGTTATTTGTTGTTGAAAACTCCAGCCGTCATCCTTATTTGTTATCAAATTTTTGCTGCAGTTTTAAAAAAAAATTCCGAAAATTGAAAAAAAAGACTGAAAAGGAAAGTGCAAGAAAGGAGAAGGGAAGACAGGAAAGAAAACATCTGGAAAAAAAAATCTGAAAAAAAAGACTGAAAAGAAAAGTGCAAGAAAGGAGGAAAGAGAAGAACAGGAAAAAAATTTGGAAAAAAAATCCAAAAAAAAAGAAAAGAAGAAAAAAAAAGGATTCAAGAGAAAGAGGAGAGAAGAAAAAAAAGGAAGAATTATTTCTGGAGAAAAGTGCAAAGAAAATTGAGAATAGAACAATTTGACTCAAGGAAGGGTGATCTTTGATTTCATTCTAATTCTGAATTTTTTGATACCTATCCTTATTTCACAACATTTTCCTGATTTCTATTCCAAATTAATTCATTACACATATATCATTATTTGGCAATCTTTTTCTGATCTCTATTCTAAAATCAACTTCAAGTATTCTTTTAATCTTGCAATCATATTAATAAATCAGGTTGATTCAATCACATATTGCCTTTGTATTGACTTGCATTAGTTCTCCTAGAACTTGTTGGAGGGTTCAAGAGAGGAAAAAGATTGAGTGGTAAGTACAATTGAGGGAAAAGCCAAATAGAGTTGAGGTAAAATACGAGTGCCATCACGTGAGGTAGTGAGATTATTTTACTAACTTTTGTTACAGAAATTTCCTACAATGTCAACAGGAAAGGACAAAGAGATTAATCCTAGAAACGAAGAAATTGATCCTACAAGGATGATGGAAGTCATGATGCAACATTTTCAACGTCTTGGAAACATGATTACTGAACTTCACGATGAAGTAGATGTGCAGAAGGATCAAATTGCACAACTACAACAGGTTATACAACCAAACCAAAGAAGAGATCGCCGAAGACACCATGTTGTTGATGATGAAGAGATGGAAGAGGAAGATGATGAAGCCTCTGATAGACATGGGAGAAGGCATAAACATGTTCAGATTGAAGGTAGAAGAAATGAACGAGAAAGGGAACAAGATAGAGATGTTACTGATCGAAACACATGTTCAATCAAACTCTCTCTCCCTACCTTTCAAGGTAAAAGCGATCATGATGTCTATATTGAGTGGGAACAAATGGTGGAAAGTATATTTGATTGTCATAATTACTCTGATGAGAAAAAGGTTAAACTTGTTGTTGTATTCTTTGCTGATTATGCTATTACTTGGTGGAATCAATTAACCATTAATAGGCGCAGAAATCGAGAGCCTCCAGTTGAATATTGGGATGACATGAAAATTATATTGAGGAGAAGATTTGTTCCTCCATCATATTATCGTGACTTACGTATGAAATTGCAAACTATGAGGAAGGGATCAAAGACTGTTGAAGAGTACTATAAAGAGATGAAAACGGCACTCATCCGAGCCAACATAAATGAGGATCGAGAAGACAATTGCAAGATTTATATGCGGGCTGAATCGAGAGATTTCTAGAGTTGTGGAATTGCAAGAGTATTTGGAGTTGGATGAAGTTCTGCATAAGGCTATAAAGATTGAGAAGCAATTGAAGAAAGATATTCGTCCAAATAGCAAATCTGAAAGTTCAAATTCTGCTCGAAAATCAAAATGCCAACTCAAAAATTGGAGGAGAAAACAAGGCTGAACATTCCAACTCAAAGGACAAATGTATTGCCTCTAATAGTTCACAAAGGACTCGAGATATTAAATGTTTTCGTTGTCTTGGTTCAGGTCATATTGCTTCGCAATGCCCAAATAAACGTGCTATGATCATGATTGACAACGGTGATATTGCATCTGAAGAAGAGTTATCACAAGAGAGTGCAGGAGAAGAAAGTGGAGAAGAAATTGAAGAAGTTGGGAAAAATTTTGTGATTCTGAGAACATTACATATAAATGTCCAAGAAAACACTAAAGAACTTCAAAGAGAGAACATCTTTTATGCTCGTTGTCGTGTGCAAGATCGTACTTGTGGGCTGATCATTGATAGTGGGAGTTGTGTTAATGTGACAAGTAAGTTTATGGTTGACAAGCTTTGTTTACCCACTTTGAAGCATCCGAAACCTTACAGGCTCCAATGGTTAAATGAAAATGGAGAGCTCAAAGTTACAAAACAGGTATTGATATCATTTTCTATTGGGAAGTATGCTGATGAGGTGTTGTACGATGTTGTACCTATGCAGGCATGCCACATCTTACTTGGGAGACCTTGGCAGTTTGATAGACATGCCACACATGATGGTTACACAAATCGCTATACTTTCCACAATGACAAGCGACATAGCACATTGGTACCATTATTACCACACCAAGTGTTTGAGGAGCAATTGCAAATAAAGAAGTCCATGGCCACTTATTACAAGGAACTTCAGAATATTAGTCAAGTTCAGCCAACACAAAAAAAAAGAGAGTAGAGTTGAAAATCAGAGTGGAAAAAGTAATGATGTAAAAGTGAGCATGGTGAAAGAAGAGAAAGGAAGAGTTGAAAATCTGAGTGCAAACAACGAAAAAGAAAAAGTGGACAGGATAAGAGGAGATGAGAAGCAAGAGAGCAGGAAAGATAAAAAAATGAGTGCTGTAGCTAGAGTGAGTGAAAATCAAGAAGTTTACAACTCAATGAGGCCAATGATCTTGTTATTATACAAGGAGGTCTACTTGTCTAATGCTGACACTTCTCTACCTAGTGTTGTTATCTCTTTATTGCAGGAATTTCAAGATGTCTTGCCCGATGAAATACCTTCAGGTTTACCTCCAATTAGAGGAATTGAACACCAGATTGACTTCATTCCGGGCGCACAAATTCCAAATCGTCCAGCTTACCGGAGCAACCCTGAAGAAACAAAAGAGTTACAAAGGCAGGTGGAAGAACTCCTTTCTAAAGGGCTTGTTCGTGAGAGCATGAGCCCTTGTGCTGTCCCTATTTTACTAGTGCCAAAGAAGGATGGGACTTGGCGAATGTGTGTTGATTGTCGTGCAGTAAATAAGATTACAGTAAAATATCGACACCCTATTCCTCGATTAGATGATATGCTTGATGAGTTGCATGGTTCTTCTATATTTTCTAAGATTGATTTAAAAAGTGGATACCATCAAATTCGGATGAGAGAATGTGATGAATGGAAGACTGCCTTTAAAATAAAACATGGTTTATACGAGTGGTTGGTTATGCCGTTTGGTCTCACGAATGCACCAAGTACTTTTATGAGATTGATGAATCATGTCTTGCGTGCTTTTATAGGAAAATTTGTTGTTGTGTATTTTGATGACATATTGATTTATAGTAAGTTCTTAACTGATCATATTGAACATGTAAGACTTGTGCTTGAGACTTTAAGGCATGAAAAGTTATATGCTAACATGAAAAAGTGTGATTTTTGCATGGATAGAGTACTTTTTCTTGGCTTTGTTGTTAGTTCTAAAGGTGTAGAGGTTGATGAAGAAAAAGTCAAGGCAATCAAAGAATGGCCTACACCGAAAATAATGACGGATGTGCGAAGTTTTCATGGTCTAGCTAGCTTCTATGCAGATTTGTACCAAATTTTAGCACTCTAGCTTCTCCTTTGAGTGAAGTAATAAAAAAGAATGTTGGCTTCCGATGGACAGAAGAGCAGGAGACCGCCTTCAATACATTGAAAGACAAGCTAAGTTCAGCTCCTTTACTTGTTTTACCTGATTTTACCAAAACTTTTGAAATAGAATGTGATGCTTCAAGAATTGGTATTGGTGCTGTTCTAATGCAGGAAGGAAGATCAATTGCTTATTTTAACGAGAAACTCAGTGGCACAGCTCTTAACTATTCCACATATGACAAATAACTTTATGCATTGGTGAGAGCTTTAGAGACTTGGCAACACTATTTGTGATCTAAAGAATTTGTCATTCATTCAGACCATGAATCCTTAAAACATTTGAAGGGACAAGGTAAGCTAAATCGACGACATGGTCACTGGGTTGAATTCATTGAAATGTTTCCTTTTGTTATCAAATATAAACATGGAAAGGAAAATATAGTTGCTGATGCGTTGTCATGAAGGTATACACTTATCTCATTACTTGATGCAAAATTCCTGGGTTTTGAATATTTGAAAGATTTGTATGAGAAAGATCCTGATTTCTCTGTTGTGTTTAAAGCTTGTGAAAAATCTGGTTTTGAATTTTTTTACAGATTTGAAGGGTATTTGTTTCACAAGAATAAACTATGTATTCCTCATTGTTCTTTGCGTGAATTGCTTGTTAAAGAATCACATGCGGGAGGATTGATGAGGCATTTTGGAGTTTTGAAAATTCTAGAAATTTTGAAAGAACATTTCTTTTGGCCTCACATGAAGAGAGATGTGCAACGAAATTGTTCTAATTGCATAGCATGCAGGAAGACTAAATCTAAAGTTAGACCCCATGGATTATATATGCCTTTGCCAGTTCCTAGTCATCCTTGGACTGATGTTTCCATGGATTTTGTTCTAGGTTTGCCCCTGTCTAGAAGTGGAAAAGACTCCATATTTGTTGTTGTTGACAGATTTTCAAAAATGGCACACTTTATTCCTTGTTGTAAAACTAACGATGCTACTCATGTTGCAGATTTATTCTTTAAAAAGGTTGTGCGCCTACATGGCATTCCCAAAACTATTGTAAGTGATAGGGATGTCAAATTTCTGAGCCACTTTTGGCGTGTTCTATGGGGTAAGTTGGGTACAAAGTTGCTATATTCTACTACTTGCCACCCGCAAACTGATGGGCAAACCGAGGTAGTAAATCGAACTCTTGGTACTTTACTGCGTGCTGTGATAAAGAAAATTTTGAAATCGTGGAAAGAATGCTTGCCTGTAATTGAATTTGCTTATAATAGAACATTGCATACATCTACCAAGTTTACTCCTTTTGAAGTTGTTTATGGCTTTAATCCATTAACTCCTTTAGATTTGATTCCACTGCTAGTGAAAGAAGTTGCCAATCTAGATGGCAAAAGGAAAGCTGAATTGGTTAAGAAGATTCATGATGATACTAGGGATCATATTCTTCAAAGGAATGAACAAGTTGCTAATCGCTCGAATATCAAGAGGAAGAAGATTACTTTCCAACCAGGAGATTATGTTTGGATACATTTCAGAAAAGAGAGATTTCCACAAGAACAAAAGTCAAAGTTGCATCCACGTGGAGATGGTCCTTTTAAGATCATCGAAAAAATTAATGGCAATGCATATAGAGTTGACTTGCAGGTAAGTATCAAGTGAGTTCTACTTTCAATGTTACTGACTTGTCTCCTTTTGATTTTAATGCAAATTCGAGGACGAATCCTTTTGAAGAGGAGGAAAGTGATATGAATTGGGAAGCTTCCATAAATGCAATTGATGAAAATAAGGATGATCGAGTAAAGTCCGATGATGATCAGGATAATGATGTGGATCTTCGAGATAAAGAAACTGATCAAGAATTCTCACGTCCACTCACAAGATCAAGAGCAAAACAACTTACAATAGAAAATCATTTACAAAGTGGGCATGCAACTACAAATCAGATCCAACTTCTCAATGTGTTATAAATTGGGCCGCATGAAGAGTCAGCATAACTCGGGCCTATTTATTTGTTTGAAATTTTCGAAATTAATTAAATATGGAATATGTTGATGAGGATTGTAACATAAATTGAGTTTGTTATTTTATTAAATTAGTTAGGTTACTTGTGAGCTAAGTTAAGGTATTTTTTCAGTCCAAATTATGTTTTTAGGGCCTATAAATACTGCTACTCATTGTTATTTCACACATCTTTGAATCAATAAACAATTTGGCTTAATTGCTTTTGCTGTGAGGGAACTCCTGCAACTCGTTCTTCGGGAACTTCTGCTGTTAATTACAAGGTTGGCTATCTTGTGGTTAAATCTATCTGTTTATAATATCGATTGCTTGATTCATTGTAATCTTGAGGTTGATATTTCGCTGTCTTAAAAATTCATTTGATCTCATTTTTTTACTATCATATATTGTTCCGATCACTCAAAACACTGTTCTTGAGTATCGTATCAATCCCCGAGCAATTTGGAAGCTCTACCTGGCATAAGTGAATGAGGCCAATGGGAAGTAATGGGAAAGCACATAAAAGTTGACGATGGCGATGAGTGAGAAAGGAGGGACGTGCATGCATGATGGATTAAACTGGAGGAATTACTTGGTACTTGTGGCATTGGCTTGCTATGTGCATCATTCAATCAGAGCAAGCAGGAACGCTGCCTATTTTGGCGTTCCCGTCGCAGTTCCTGCCGTGAAAATTTATCCACGGGGGAGAAATTTATAGAACTGCGTGCCAATAGATATCATTAGTTATAAAAGTTCCTGCCGTGTACAAAGTCATGGCCATGGGTATCATTAGTTCGCTGTTATTTATAAACTTCATTAGCACGTAGCGTAGACATCGGTGAATGAGGAAGGACAGGAGGGATGAACCCGGAATACCACAAACTTTTACATTTGTTTAGTTCTGAATCAGAGAATTTGCCAGTAAAGCTGTCTTTGAATTCATGATTATGTTGATTTTCTGTCTACTTCTAATCATCCTGAAAGTTTTCATATCTCCCAAGTGCTATAGCATTTGCTGAGATGCCGTCGGTAAAGATCTATTCAAAGCATATAATATGTCGATAGTTTAGTTAGTTCAACTCGTAAGCATAATAGGTAGGCTCATATACAGAAGCCCTAAGTCCCTAACGAACCTTTAGTTTTAACATCGAATTTTTATAATCCTCAACTTGGTCAAAATTATCTGGTCCACTTTCGAATACTAATTAAATTGCTTGAGTTTTAATATTTGATAGTCACCATGTACACAAGTCTAATTAAGAAAACTTGTGAGTGTTACATTTCAAAGATGTTAATAAGGCCAATACTTTATCATATCTCGGTATATCCAAGTGAGCCTGTGTGAAAACAACAGACACAAGATGGTAAATGACTTCATCTCCGAAAATAAACCAAGTAGAAGAACGGAGCTTAATCGTGCGGTATTGGTGGGTCATGGCCGATTCCAACATGCGTCAGAAAGGTCCCAGACTCAGAAGAGTGTCTGCACTCTGCAGTCTGCTGCTGCTGCGCTAGAATTAAACTCTTCAGAATCCTTCTTTGGGTGGGTCTTTGAGGCACTCGCATGTCGCAAGTAACACCATGGAGATTCTCACAAGAGTTGGTCAAAATGAGACAAAGTTGTGTGTCTGTCGACATTGTTGATTCACGGCCATATCACTGTAGCCATGACGCAGGGAGGGAACACCAAGCTAATTCACTGCCACACAGATCAACTGCATGTTATTTGATTGGCTCTCACGACGCAGGGAGGGACACCAAGCTAAAATTCGCTGCCACAGAGATCAACATATATGCATATATGCATAATACATATATGCATCTGTGTCCCCTGCGTTGGGTTGGGTCTGCCTTAATTCCGATGGATCCTATATTGGATTTGCGATACCGGGAGTGCCGATTTCCTTATTCGATCTACTAACAATGAATTTTTATATGCAGGTGCATTCTCATGCAAGGTGGAGTTAACGTTAGAGGCCGAGGCTTGGACCCTAATGCAGGGGATTCGTTGCTGTGTTCAACGCACGTGGAGAGTGGCACTGATTCGGAACTACTTATCAAGATCATTGCTCGCACATCGCGATGTCCCTGATGGATACTCAATATATTAAGGAACATTTGACATTATAGCTCTTTATTATATAAACATATTAACCGGTAGTGTAATCATGCGGCAAATTTCCTTTCACGTATGGGTCGTGGAAATGGCTCCGAATATTTTTGAGAGGATCACCTACCGTCGAGCCTCCAACAATTTTGTATCAGGATTATCCGCGTTAATGTTTTCACCTTAAAAAAAAATTGCTAAGACCGGGTCAACTGCTCCTGGTTCTCAATCTCAGGGCATTCATGTTTGAGCTCTGTCGTGGCAGGTGATATATATGCCACACTATAATGACCTTGAATTTTCCATGCTGCAACAAATGTGTGTACTGTGCATTGAGATTAAGTTTTGAACTCTTTTTGTCCTTTTGCAAGAGTGATCTCATCCCTTGCTTTGCCACTTCCAGGATCGGAATTTCTTAGCCCTTTTTTAGGGCGGGTATTATTAATTTATAAACTTAGCATACAAAAATTAAATACATTAAATTTATGGTCAATAATAGGTAATAAAAGAAGTATATTTATACAATACCTAATTAGGATTCCATGACATATAAAGTGCGTGAGAGACTCAATGTTAGAATTCCAATTTATACAATAAGTAGATATTTAAACGGTTGATATCGTTAAAATACATGTTTCCATGCCTTTGAAACATTTATCTTAAGAGTGCCTCTGTTCTCATTCCAAAAAAAAAATATTATTATCACTCCATTTTATTAAATAAGAGTAAAAATGTCTAATTTTGAAGTGGCAGCAGAAGCACCATTTTTCAATTACAGTGTTAATCAAACAATTATTGATTAGCAACTTACTGTCAACTATTCGGATTAGTCAAGTAACATAAAGTTTTGGTTGGTATTAACACTATCAATGCTCAATTTTTTTAGTTAAATTCAGTTGACATAATTGATTAGCACAATTGAACTTCAGAAATGGATGAAAATTGGCATTCCTAAATTTTTTCTTTTATTGATTAGGATTTATCGTTCCGAATCCAAATAATAAATTAGTTGAGTCCACCAATAGACCTATTTCTACGAGTAAACTCATCAATTTCACTCTTAAAATCTTCCATATATATATTTTTTAGCCCCAGTCCCCCACTCACATGCGCATTCTTTTTTTTCTTCTTCTTCTTAACTTCATCCATCTTTTCAAATTATGTTGCAAATCGAAGCAATGAAAAACAACCACTGCGGTAAAAGTAGTTTTTCTTTAAGAAAAAAAGAATACTAAAAATGGTTATCTATTAATGAAAGTTACAAAAATTAAAAGAGTATAAATTTATAATCATATTATTGTAAAAAAATACATCAGGTATATCACTTCTTTTAAATTATGTCTAAAGGAAAAAAATCCATCAGGTATAGTGAACGCACCCTAAGTTCTCATAAAAAATCACGTACACTATAATCCTTCCAATTTCGTTCTTGCAAAATGCAAGAACTAAATCTCCTTATTTCTTGGAGAAAAAAATCAGCCATTTTATTTTTCTATTTTTTACATGCATAGGTTTAAAAGTAGAGTCAGCTACTTTAAGATTTATATGTACTTATTTATTATATCATATAGTAAATTAATAATAAGCAATTATTTTCTGTATTAATAATTATTGTTTAATTAGTATTATAAAATAATTTCTGATAATAACTAAATAAAATCAACACAAACCTAAAAATCATATATGCATACTAATTATTTTCACCATTTTAAAATAAAAACATTAATCATGCTAAATATTATTTAATACTAGATCTCATTATGTTAATTAATTATATTGTGTGCCACGAGTATTTTTTAATAACATCCAATTTTTAAATTAAATTTATTTTTTGAATGAAAATAATTTAATATTATGCATTAAAATATTTTATTTAAATTAAATGTATTTTTAAAATGATAAATTATACTATATTTTACTTAATATAATATTTAATTTTATAAAAATATATATTTATTCTTCTAATTCTTACTTTTTATCCAAATGCCTACTAAAATTTAGCCATCTAATCATTTTTTTAATTATCCATCATTGTCTTTTTCATTTAAATATCAAAAAATAAAATTTCAACTAATTGATTAACGTATTTTTCCATTGATTAACTTATTTGTTCATCTAATTAATTTATTTATTAATTATCGAGAACAAGAAGAACTCAAATTCTCGAGAACTAGGAAGAGTATATATCACTTCTTTTAAATTATGTCGAAGGAAAAGAATCTCCAACCTTTTACAGGGTATACAACTTATACATGATATATGACATATGTACAATCGCATTTAGTTAGTACAAGGTAACCAAGAGAAAAAAAATTAAAAAAACTCAGATACAAATGAACACCTTAGCTGAAATAAAATGCATTGCAAGATACAATATTCATTGATCTCTTGTAATAGAATATACGTGTAAAGAAAGCTTTGTCATTTTATATTTTACAATACATTCAACTGCATATGATTATTTTACATTTATAATGTTATAAATTATATGTATATGTTTATATTCACATTTTCTGATGACAATAAATTAAATAAATCATGAAAATAATTTAGTGCGCAAATATATTTCTAAGATTCATTTATCCAGTTTAATCGGCATACAAAAAAGATTTTTTTAGACTCAAATTTTTTGGTGACGTCATTAATTTAATTTGAATGGGAGCAAACAAACTATAGACAAATTGATAATTTTGTTATTCTCAAAATTATTTTCTTGCATTTTCAACTTAGAATCAAACTCGTTAATTATATGAATGAAATAAATATGATTATTAGAAAGATTGTTTTTGAAGTTGACTATGATGTTTAAGACTTTTATCTTCACTAGTGGGAATGGTGATGGGGCATTTCATCTTTCTCGTACTTATAAAATTCCATAATAAATTCAACTAATTAGCACCAATCAATCGATATCCAAAATAGCGATGTATAGGAGTTTAAGATTTTAAGTTAAAATTCTTTCCCAAACATCATATGCTCGTAATACAACATTCTAAAGCTCTCAATAAATAATTTGATGTATGCATATAAAATAATGTGTATTGCCATCAACGCAGTATGTATGCATTATCCTCATGTTAATCGTATATGGTAATTTAATTTAATCGATCGTCAACTTTTAAGATGCTTGATTGGCATAATGGGATTGGGGGCCATTTCCTTTCGTCTAAGTATTTATAAATACCACCAATGAAATCTTTTTTTTAAAAAAATATTCTTTTTTTTATTACCAAAAGTGTGTAGGTAATACAAAATGCAGGTCATGTTTGCATCGCCCTTCTAATTTATTACGTATCTTAATTATCACTTCTAAATGCGTCATTGCCGCTCATTTTTATATTAATCATGAATATTTTTATTTAAAAAATGAATTAATGCTATATTCTTTTTGCGGAGATATTTATTATTTTAAGTGTGAAGAAGCACTTGGTGGTTCTTTTTTTTCCTTTTTGTGAGACAATAAAACAACTGCTAGTATAAATATTAGAAAGGATTTAACGGGGTTCTCCCCGTCAAGGGAGGACTGTTCTCCCTCCTTTCGCGCCTATCGGATGAGGATTCGACGGACGCTTTATTTTTACGGTTAAGGGTAAATAAATTTTTTTGTCTGATTTTTTTCGAAACGAGTTTGATTTTTTTTTATGCCCTCGTCATCTCCACTGCCCTGCCGGCGACCATAGTCATTCCCCGCCGCTCGTCTTCTCAGTGAAGCAACCCTCGTCATCGTCTTACCGGCGTGAGATTGTTGCCCTCGTTGCTGCTCTCTGCAATTTGCTGCCACGCAAGGTCATCGCCGCTGCTGCGAGTTCGTCGCCACCGTCGCTTGTTGCCGCCGAGAGTTTGTCATCATCCCTCGAGACGTGACCCTCTTCGTTCAGCGTGATCGTCGTTGTTCCCCTGCCGCTCGTGAGGTCGTCATTATTGTTGGATGGGGCGAAGAAGGCCGGATCGGGGGTGAAGAGGTCGCCTCGGCGTACGATTTTCGTCGCCGTTGCAAGATCGCCGCTGCTCACAAGGTTGTCGCCCGCGAGATTGCCGCTCATGAGGTCGCTGTCGCCATCGGATGGGGTAAAGAAGGTCGGATCGAAGGCGAAGAGGTCGCCTCGCTGCACGATCTTCGTCGGTCGCCGTGAGATCGCTGTCGCTCGTGAGGTCGCCGCTCGTGAGGTTGTTATCGCTACTGCGAGATCACCGTCGCTCGCGAGGTCGCCATTGCTGTTGCTGCCACCGATGTCGCCGCTGCCACCGCTGTCCGCCCGAACCGAAAAAAAAGTCGAACCGAAGAAAAAGCGCCAAGCTGAACCGCTTCTTTTTCTAGGCAAATCAACCCGCTGAATCGAAAATAAAACGCCCGTCGAATCTCCGGGGTCCTATTAGAAACTATAATGGGTGTCCAATTGAATCTCCACTTCAATATTTAATGAATATTATTTTTTTTATAGCGGCAAAGCCGCATCAAAGAATTATACATACTTCTTTAATTTATAAAATACTGTCACTCCAAAAATATTATCGTCGTTTTATTTTATTAGATACAAGTAAAAATGTTCAAATGGTTAACCCCATTTTATATTCGATCTGAAATGCTGCCATTGGGGAAAAAATCATAAACATAAGATGAACTATTTTATTTATTTATTTATTATAATAAATGAAGAGGGTCTCATCAGATCTTGACTGTGTGTGCACTGATGAGCGTGGACTGTCGTCGTCTGGGCACTGAGTCTGTAGTCTGTACACACTCCGTAATCATTAGCCAAGGCACCGCCCCGTGCGTTGGAACCATCTCCTCTTCTCAACGGTTCAAACGCACCCCTCGCTCTCTCTCTCCTCTCTCTCTCTCTCCTTCCTCCTCTTCCGTCTTTGGTTATCAGTGGCGGCCAGCCAGCGAGTTTATCGTGCGACAATGGGATTGCGAGGAGTTTTCTAAATAAGACGCAGCGCGGTGGTCGTCGACTTGTTGTTGCCCGATTTCAGGTGGTTTGAAGCTCGTTTTTTGCTCTCAGTTCTTCGCATTGGCAGGAAACAATTCGGACATTTTTCCTCGTTCGAAGATAGGTGAGTTTCTGTTTCCTTCGAATTCAGGATTTTTTTCTGGACTTGTGGGTTGTTCAAAATATACATCAAGTAGTTGTTCTGGAGGAGTAGAAGGAGGAGAAAAAAATGTTGTTTTAACGTTCTTTTTCATACGAATTACGTTCTTGCTATGCGCTGTTCCAACTATTTTTTGTCGAAAAAAAAACAATTCCAACTATTTATGCGAATTTGTTGCTCAGGTTCTACTTAATTGATTTAATACATCCACGAACATTGAGGAAGTAAACTTTATTGGCAGATTTCTTTGGTAATAGCAGGATTATTTTGTTTGTGTCTGGCAATGTGATTTCTTTGCTTTGGCAGAACCAAGGTCGCGCTTTTCTGGTTCCAGAGCCCCCTCTGGGCAGAAGCAAATGTTGGGTGTTCTTCACCTCCGAGATAAAGAGTTGAACTTAAGATGTTTTGGTTATGAACTTGAGATTTGGTTAGGTCTCCATCACGATGACTAGGGCGATTCATAGAAGCCCTGTTAAAGATGAAAACAGTAGTGTCAATTGCCATCTCAACCATGAGCGTAGGAATAACGCCGCAATCGGCAGCCACCTCCGAAGCCACGTGCATTTAACCAACTGCATTCACTTGAAAAACCACATGCATCAACAGAGCCCCAGTGAGGCTGAGAGGTCCCTCATGAAGAATCTCATTGCTCTCCAGAGGTCTAGATCCCTCAAAGACCCTTCCACAAGTCCTCCCTCATGGGTCTCACTTTCCATCACAGGCAGTTTTGCTAGGAGAACAGTGCATGATTGTGCTGTGCATAATGAAAGGAGATCCATTGAACGGAGAAATGAGGTTGGGAGGTTATCAACAAGCTCGCCTACTGTCGAAAGTGCTACATTGTTAAAAGTTCTTGCAGGGGAAGCAGATAGTGATTACGACATCGAACGAGGTGGCAAGAATGCTGAGGTGAGAAAAGAAGATGCGGGCACAGAGCATTATGAGGCTGCTGCATCTGGAAGCAAGAAAACTTCTAAAGATTCACCCGAGAATGTTCAGGGAAAAGAAAACAAGAGGCATGGAAAAAATGCTAATCGACAACGACATGTTCGCCTTAGGATGCACTCTCAGCAGCTGGAGGAAGTGCGTAATCAGATAAGCCATGATGATATGAAGTGTCCTCCCTTATGTCAGCCTGAAAGACGTGTGGATGAAATATACCATGGACCAAAAGGAAGCATTTACAACAATTTGAACAGAAGAAATCTGGTGACAAAGCACAGAACTAAAGGTTCAGGGATACCGCAACGTTCCGCTGATTTGAGAAGCAATCATGTGTGCAGTCTGACAACTGGCTCACATTTTGTAGCCAAACGAATCGGTAATGGACATGACTCTGAACTTGACATTGCTGGGTCTTCAAAAAATGTATGTGGCATTCCTTGGAATTGGTCAAGGATTCATCATAGAGGCAAAACATTTCTTGACAAGGCCGGGAGGAGTCTATCATGTGGGCTGTCTGATTCTAGACTGAGAAAAACTGAAGCACCTTTTCCTGAAACAGAAGGAAATTCATCAAGTGAGGTTGCTCGATATGGTGATTTAACTCCTACAAGTTCTGATTCAGAAGTGCTACCATTGCTAAATGAGGCATCAGGATCTCATGACGGTGGTGCCAATCACTTGCTCTCTCAGGATTTTTCTGGAGAGCTTGGTATTTTCTCCAATTACAGCTCGAGGCAGGAAATTGACTCTGATCATGCATTTCAAGCAAGGTTAGGTAATCATTGGAAATCTAGAGACTGCAATCATGACAGACACAAAAGTTTGACTCAAAAGTACATGCCAAAAGCCTTTAAAGAAATTGTGGGGCAAACATTGGTCGTTCAAGCTCTTTCAAATGCTGTTTTGATGAATAAAGTCGGGTTGATTTACATCTTTTATGGACCTCATGGAACAGGGAAGACATCCTGTGCACGTGTGTTTGCTAAAGCTTTGAATTGCCAATCTCCAGAGCATCTCAGGCCTTGTAATGCCTGTAATTCCTGCACTTTACATAATTTAGGAAGGAGTAATGATGTGCTAGAATTGGGCCCACTTGATATTTCTGAGAATATGGTGTTATCTCCCCGGTCATCTCAATATAAAGTATTCATAATCGATGACTGTGATACCTTACCAACTAATTCATGGGGTGCAATCTCTAAGGCCATTGATGGAGTGCCCAAACATGCTGTTTTTATCCTTATTAGCTTAAATCTTAATCATTTCCCTCACACCATCATATCGAGGTGCCAGAAGTTCTTTTTCCCAAAATTGAAAGACTCCGATATCATCTCCATCTTGCAGTGGATATCAACCAATGAAGGATTAGAAATTGACAAGGATGCCTTAAAATTTGTAGCATCACGATGCAATGGGTCCTTAAGAGACGCTGAGATGACCTTGGATCAACTAAGTTTGCTTGGGCAGAGAGTTTCTCTTTCACTTGTCCAGGAGCTTGTAAGTCCATCGTCTGAGTCTGTATTGCATATCCGATCTCAGTATAACTTAATTAGCTACTCTGCTATTAATGTTGTTAATTGTTATCTTGAAGTTTTGACTTATCAAAATATTTGTGAAGTCAAATAAGGATATCATATGTTGCTTTCTCATCCTGTTCAAGTTTCATTTCTCGCAAAATCCATGCAAATGAAAATATCTTGAATTTTAAGCATTTTTTTTTCTGATTGAAAATTTATTCAATTGTAATAGTTGAAAGACTCTTGACTCTTCTACTGGTTTTTTTATCGGCATAATATGCGAAGAAGCAGATGCTTTTGTTATAATTTCTTTGATTGCCATAGGATCATGCACCAAAGTTATCAATTACTTTTTCTTTAGAGTTCATGGATTTACGATTCTGGTATCGTTGGGATCATAAAACACTACACTCTCTGACTCGTGCAATAAACCTAAGGTATAAAGGCAAAATCCCTGTATGATCCCATAAAATCCAATAAGGATCCTTGAGTTGGTAAGTTTAGTGCATTGTAACTGAACATTTGATCTTGCCCGCAAGTATAAATTAGTGTTTCCATTCTAGTAACTTGAAAACATAGGAGTAGGAATCAAATCTGGAGTAAGAAGTTTCCACAAAAACATTTTTGACATCACTTCATTAATTTTTCCAGGTTGGTTTGGCGCCAGATGAAAAATTGGTTGATCTGCTTGATTTGGCATTATCTGCTGACACTGTAAACACTGTAAAAGCCTTAAGAGGGATAATGGAAGCTGGGGTGGAGCCTCTAGCGTTAATGTCACAGCTCGCAACAATAATCACTGATATTCTTGCTGGTAGTTATGTATTTACACGAGAAAGACTACGTAGAAAGTTCTTCCATCAAGTAACTTGTGAGTATGAAATTTATTTAGGTTGCCTTAAGTCATGATATTATTTGGTATGTCAGATATCTCATAGTAGCTTAAATTTTCTTTTTTCAGTATCCAAGGAAGACATGGAAAAATTGCGTCAAGCTTTGAAAAGACTGTCTGAAGCAGAAAAACAGTTGAGGGTGTCAAATGACAGATTAACTTGGCTCACAGCTGTATTATTACAACTTGCTCCAGAGCAACAATATATGCCACCAAATTCTTCCACTGATAGAAGCTTCAGCCATACTCCAATTATTTTAAACAAAAACAGTATCAGAGGTGCAACCAGGAATCCTGTAGATGAGCACGATGGCAACTGGGATTTATCTAGAGGAATGAGAATAAGGGACTTTAACAGTAATTTCAGAGACATACCTAAGGGTGCTACATTGGCTCCTGGTTATGTTAATGTTAAGGAACCGAGTGATCATATTTCACATAACCTTGTGCATTCAGAAACTAACAAAGCAACTAAAAGATATAGTTGTGACAGAACTCACAAGGTAACAAATATCAAAGAAATATGGCAAGCGGTACTTCTGAATATTAAATCAGATGCAATAAGAAAGTTTCTCTATAGTGAAGGCAAGATACACTCTGTCAATTTAGGTGCTGGTAAGCTATTAAATTCGTGTGTCATTCTATTTGTAAAATATCCTAATTCCTGATAGCTTCACTGACATGAACATGTTATGCAAAACTATTAAATCTAGTCTCACTTGTAATGGACCAAGTCCAACAGATTATCATTATATCTTTTTAAATTCTATTTTGTTTGCTTCTGGCTTGTAGTTACTGCCAGTATTTCTCTAGTAATGGAGTATACCAAACAGAGGCAATCTGATCAATTTTTTTCTACTGGTTCAAGAAAAAAAAAATAGATCTTCAAGAAGTTTTTTTTTGTTGAAAGTAAGATCCGTCAAAAAGTTTAGGTGCTATTCGGAACTTATAAAGATGTAATCCTTGTAAGGGCATATCTAGTTGGAGGTTGATCCCCAGATTTGTTTCATTAAGTGGGGAGATACCTTAGATAGTCATCATTCAACCATATTTAGTATCAAATTGATGAGTAGTGTATGCATATGTTAAAATTCCAGGATGTAAACTGAGATGAAAATGGAAAAAAATAGAATAATTAACAACAGTGCAAGAATCTTTTTTTTTTTAGAATACATTTGTTGGTATCCTGTGGACTAACTCCTCAATGAAATAAACTTAAACACACATGACTCCAAAGCAAATACTATTAACTATTTTATACATGACAATAGTTAAACAGGTACAACATAAAATAAGGAGAAGTGGTCAATTCATTCTGACTGGTTGCATTTAGGAAGAGACACTTGTCACTAACATATGTCATGTAGTTAGTCTCTTTGCCCACTAATTCATTCATCTCCTATAACTCCCAACACCTGCTAGATTTTAAAACCATCATCCCCACTTTGCCATGTCTTCTAAAATATGTCTAGATTGGTGTTGAATTTAGCTGGATTTCTATCAGCACATATAATGATTCCTGTTGACACCAATCATACAGATTGTGAGATTGTGCACCACACTCCTGGAGTAATGCCTAAACATAATTCTTTTGGGTGATGCCCAAGAATGAGTTACAAGTTACCGGCCTGTCTAAGAAAACATTCCTCTGAATCCAAATAGCCCACATCTGGTGCGACTTAAATGTGATGTCAGTTAGGAAGCCAACCTCGTGTGGAACTATACCAGAAGTGCCAGTCAGTCCTCGCGTCAATCCAATCCACCTGACACAATCCAAATATCATAAATCACCAGAAGTGTGTAAAAGATGATGTATATCATCCTTATGAGCATGACACAGGTTTCGTTGTACATTAGTTTCATGAGCCCATCAAACCCTATATGATTAAGTCGCATGCCAAGCCTCAAACTCCATACGAAAATCTGAACTCACCGTTACAGGTGCTTCGATAGATAGCCTGCATTCTGAGGACTAGTTATGCACAATTTAAGCATTTTTTGTTCAGATAACTACTCATTTGAACTAAAGTTGTTTGACTAGTTTAGCATGCTTGCTCATATAGGTAATGTAACCTACAATATTGTGTTCTCCTGCAGCTCCTACTGTCCATCTAGTATTCAGCTCAAATGTGAACAAATCAAGAGCTGAAAAGTTAAGAGTGCAGATCCTACAGGCTTTTGAAGCAACACTTGCTTCTTCTGTAATACTTGAGATCAGATGTGAATCAAGGAGTGATGCCATCTCTGATGTCCAACATGCTGCATTGATAGCATCTGACTCTGAGAATAGTTATCATGCAACAAAAAGACGACAGTGCGCAAACAATCATACCTCAGTTTGTTCAGGCCCTCAATATCTTCGAAGAAGCACCCTAAAGGCTGATGCTGGTGAAGGAACTGACTTCGAGAATGCTAGATGGTCACTTCCTGGAAGCCATGTGATTGCAGAAGATGAAATCATCAATGTAGGAGCTTTACCTCGAGAATGCCAGTACATTGATCCAAGTAAAATGAATATTGTACCAAAGGAAAGAGGACTAGAAAGTGCATGGATAGAAGAAACCTCTTCTTTGTCAGAAAGGAAATATACTGAAGAGCAACGCCAAAACAAAAGCATGGTAAGAGGAAAACTACCCCTTGGACATGCCATTCAACAGGCAGAAGGTTCTTCAGAGCAAGCTGGGTGGTCCAGACACAAGGCTATCTCCATAGCTGAAAAGCTTGAACAAGACAACTTGTAAGTAATTTACTTAATGCCAATTCTTTCATTGCCATCTGTAGAGTGTACAGTAATTGATGAAATGATAAGATTTATTAAGTCAATGCAATACCTTTTCATTCCGCTTTATTACGTTGCTTTTAAGTTGGCTTGAAAAAAGTTTTTGATTGTGTTCATTATGCTTTCCTCGCCTTCATAGGAAATTGGAGCCCAGATATAGAAGATTAATATGTTGGAAATCAAGGAAAACTCGAGCAAAGGTACTTCTTCAACTCTTTTACCGTATTTGGTTGGTGTTATAATGAATGCAAAAGATGAGATTACTTGTATTGACTCAGCTCTTTGAGGTTGATTGCTTTCCAATTCCATGCAACTATTAGATTGTAGTGTCATTTCGAACTCAATCTTTTAATCTCATTGGGTCCTAAAAAACCATTTATAATTCGATTAATCACATCGATTAGTTCCACTTTCATAGTAATTAGAGTAACATCATTAAGGAGACTAAAATGTCACTTAATCATGATGAAGTGTTCATGGTTTTATCAGAGGAATCATTGTCTTCTTATCACGGTAAATTCTTTGATTAGTTAGGCAATTCCTTGCCTTCGTCATATTTTAGTTGCACATATTTTGGTGATGTTTAGGCATTGTAGTTTCTTAGGCATAACCACTACTTAGATACTTGCATAATGTCATTTCATTATCACTCAATTGAGTCTCCTTACTCATGAATCATATTATCAATATTTGAACTCCTATGAAGATCATAAGCAAAATTTCCTTTCACTCCAACTCTTGAGTTACTAAGTTTATATAATAACACTCGGCTTCATATGGTTGTTCCCTATGCACATATTTACCTTCTCATCATCCTGTAAGGGATCTTATCATGCAACATACTTATTCATGGACGATGACAAATATTATTCATGCATATTGATGTCGCATTATTCTTTGCATTCAAAGATGAATTATTTGTTATAAATTGCTCATGCACAATCATTAACATTTATGAATGTGCATATTCATCATGATACTTAATAATGTTAAATATCATCTATTCTCTTAGATATAGGTCATAACTATTTGTCACTTATTATCACCAATGTGTATTTAAATTAATTGTGATGTATATCATGTAAATGACAATCAAAGTAATCAAAGCATTACCATCTTACTCATTATTCAATCAAACTCCTGAATCATTACTCATGTCATAAACTTGACATCGATCTATTGGAATGGGATATTCATTTTCAAAACATGTATATCATAATAATAAGTCAATTATGATGTCACCTTATATTGTGCATATATGAACTCTTAATATGACCATCATTAGTCCTATTGATGTAGCATTATAATTCCTTCGCAATCCCTTTCCATGCATTATTCATCTCGATGCCTTTGGATCTCACTTTCCCACCCTTAGTGGTCCATTATTTGGAAGACTTTACGATAATTATCATGAATAGTTCCTAACGTGACATAATAAGTTTTCCCATAACATAACCTTAGCATGTTGCATATCCAGTAATTTAACTACCGAACAATGTAACATTCATAATTCCCTATGAACTCCTTTGAAGTGATTCCAAAGTCATACATGAACTATATAAATTGCAAATTATAATTTTATCTCTAATATTTCTAGTTCATTTTACAATTCAATAATGTCATTGTTCGGGACAACATGATAGTAAGTTATGGCTTTAATTGACTTTATAAATACGTCTCAATTTGAGATAAATCACTTTCGACATAAAATAGACTTTATAAGCTATCAATTCCCTAAAATTCATTCTAAATGGTTCTAACACTTTCTTAGGCCCATCTATTATCATAAAAACATATTCTAGGTTAAATCCAACCTAATTTTCATATCACGTCGTTATATTCATCATGGCACAAGAAATTTCCAATTTCTAGGTTTGGATCTTACAATAAACATAGGCTAGCATATGGAACCCCTCTAATGTTAACAATCCATCCATCCATAACAATGTGTACATTCATAAGAAAATAATTAAATTCTCATTCCAAGTTTGAGTTGGAATCAGAATGAGATGGGTTCACCCTATTTACCTAGGGTTTTTAGCAAAAAGCTTTTTTAATTCATTTTTCTTCTTCCTTCTCATTTAAGCCTCTTGGCCTTCCTATTCATGTCATAATAGCTTTTCTCTCTCCTTCAAATCCCTATTGAAGAGCTCCAATCATGGTGGAGAAATAGAGCTCCAAATCTAAAAGAGGGGGAGGGAGGTTGGCAGCTGGTTTGGGAGAAACCGAGAAAAGAGGGAGATATGTGAGAGATTTTAGGGTTGTTGGTCTTTTATATGCCACTTTTATTACATCTGGATGAAGGTACTCCGAGGGGTATCACAGAATAGTAGTTCTGTATATGTGCTGCTTCAATAGATTCACTGAAAATGCCGCAGAAACAAACTGGACCATCTACAATTTTTTGAATTGTTTTAAAGAATAATTGTCAAAGTTCTTGTTAATCTTTTGGTTTTTGTGATGTGATTAATAAGAATTTTCAGTTTGAAATGGTTCTTCACCATGTCCTGAAGTTTATATTGCTCACTTATTTTCTCCACAGCTCGCTAAACTGAGAATCAGGTCAAGGAAACCTTGTGGCTTTATGAATCTTCTAAGATGTGGTAGATGTCTGTCTTTGAAGACTCCTCGGTAAGCGTAGTGCTCGATGAGTAACCTTGTGTTTGCCGATATCTTCTCACATTAACTTTTTCTTTTTTATGTTGTAAGTTGTTAAAATGTGTGTACATTATGGTAAGAATAAAAGAAAGCCTTATTTATTCTTTCAGTATAAATTGCAGTTTTAGCTGTCATTCTACATTTTTCTCTCAAGAGAAATTTGATTGTCTTGAAACAAAGTAGAAAAAGTGCGCAACAAGAATAACATGTCTGGTTATTTTTGACGCGCGTTAAACACATATTCCATTATTTTGTTTCTATGAAAGATGTACATATCTTTGGCCTATATATTATGTTTGGCAACGTGAATTTGACAATTGACATACATAAAACTCCCAGCATTTTTTTCCCAAGCACTAGTAGTCCTTTGCAATTTTTCATTAGTTTCCTTGTAAGAGCACAAAAGTGAACAGGGAGCATTGACGAACGTATTTATTTAGATTTAGGCAACAAAGTTGATATGAGGTCGAAGGATTTATTGAGGATTCCACTGATATGCACCAGGACGAGAGGCATTAACCCAAGTGAAGGCCTCCTCCATTGCCCTTAAGAGCAAGATGACATCTGCCATTGAGACATCGTCATCGCCGCCCATAAAGGCCATGTTACTGTTATCATGCACGCCGTAGATGTGGCCGTTGTTGCGGCTTCGAGCCACGGCATTATTATCTCTCCTCTCATAGAAGATGTTACGAAAAGAGGGAGAGAGGGATCGCACGAAATACAGAAGAACACGAAGAGAAAAAATGGCGGTGGCTCTTTGTTATGGAATAATGATTATTACACGAAGAGGAACACGAAATACAGCGAGACCCCCGTAGGGGATTTCTGCTGAAGCGCCTGACTATGTAGGGGGGGAACCAATTGGGTTCAGATTCAAGGCATTATTAACAAATTTTCACCTTGACTTGAATCATCTTTAGAGCACAAAAGCACGCCACGCCGCCGCCAGTCCCATCTTGAAGCTATTACCAAGTATTTATGTTAAGCAAGTCCAAACAATGTTGGAACTTGCCATAAGGAACATATTTGGTGAACATATCAGCTGGATTGTCTTCAGTGCCAATCTTCTTCACCTTGATCCTCTTCTCAGTGCGGATGAAGTGATATCTGACATCAATGTGTTTGGTTCTTTCATGATGTACTTGATCCTTGGCTAAACATATTGCACTCAGACTGTCACAGTGCACTATAGCCTGCTCCTGATGTAATCCGAGATCTTCAACTAAGCCTTTTAACCAGATGCCTTTCTTGGCAGCTTCCGTCAGTGCCATGTATTCAGCCTCTGTGGTGGACAATGTAACTGATGGCTGAAGTGTAGCCTTCCAACTAATAACTGAACTGCCCAAAGTGAAGACAGCCTGTCATAGATCGCCTTCCATCAACATCTCCAGCATAATCTGAATCTGAGTACCCTGCAATCAAACACTCTTTATCACTTCTGTAGATGAGGCCAATATCAGATGTTCCTCTCAGATATCGAAAAATTCGCTTCACTGCTTGCCAGTGCTCCTTTCCTGGATCGCTCATGAACTTGCTGACAACACTGACTGCATGAGCAATGTCTGGTCTTGTGCAAACCATGGCATACATCAGACTTCCAACTGCACTAGCATATGGAACCCGAGACATGTACTCCTTTTCTGCATCTGACTTTGGTGCGAAGGCAACAGAAAGATGAACATTTGCAGTTGATGGAGTATTCAAAGGCTTCGCTCTAGACATTCCAAACCTGGATAAAATCTTCTCAATATAACTTTTCTGAGATAAGAAGAGTTTACCCTGTGCGCGATCCCTTAGAATTTCCATCCCCAGAATCTTCTGTGCTGCACCAAGATCTTTCATATCGAATTCTGCACTGAGGAGCTTCTTCAGATTTTGAATATCTGCCATGTCTCTGGCAGCAATAAGCATATCATCAACATACAAGAGCAGATAGATGGTGGAGCCGTCCTTCACCTTCTTGTGATATATACAGCAATCATAGGGACTTCGACTGAATCCCTTACTGATCATGAAGCTGTCGAACCTTTTGTACTATTGTCTGGGAGACTGCATCAAGCCATACAGAGATTTCTTCAGACTACAAACTTGATTCTCCTTTCCAGGAATAGAGAATCCCTCTGGTTGGCTCATAAGAATATCTTCTTCAAGTTTTCCATGGAGGAAAGCAGTCTTCACATCTAGTTGCTCGAGCTCTAGATTTTGTTGTGCTACAAGAGCAAGTAATACCCTGATAGAAGTATGTCTGACAACATGTGAGAATATCTCATTGTAGTCCACACCTTCTTTCTGACTATAACCTTTAGCAACCAGTCGTGCTTTATATCTCATGCCTTCAACTCCCGGAATTCCTGCTTTCTTCTTGAAGATCCATTTACAGCCAACAGTCTTCCTGCCTTTAGGCAACTTGACCAGCTCCCACGTCTGATTCTTGTGAAGAGATTCCATCTCCTCACCCATAGCAGCGATCCACTGTTCAGATTCGGCACATGTGATGACATCCCTATAAGAGGACGGCTCCAGGGACTCCACCTCTTCAGCTACCTGTAGTGCATAAGCAACCATGTCATCGAAACCATATCGCTTAGGGGGACCCACTTCTCTGCGAGGACGTCTAGCAGCAATTGACTCCTCTTCAGGTTGCTCATCAGATTCTTCACCTTCTGGTTTTGCTTCTTGATGTGATCCTTCAGCATCATCCTCAATTTGAGTGATTTCAACCTCCACCTGTTTACTGACACTCTCTTCAGCCTCCACCTTCAACTGAAGCATTGATGCTTCATCAAAGGTCACACTTCTGCTGTGGATGACTTTGTGTTCTGAAGGAGACCAGATTCTGTAGCCCTTCACTCCTGTACCATATCCCATGAACACCCATTCTTTGGCCCTTGGCTCCAACTTTCCTTCACTGACGTGATAGTATGCTGGACAACCAAAAACTTTCAGACAAGTATAATCAACAGAATTTCCTGACCATACCTCAGTTGGAGTCTTGAGATCAATCGCAGTCGCCGAACTTCGATTCACCAAGTAACAAGCTGTGTTAACAGCTTCAGCCCAGAATGTCCTATTTAGGCCAGCGTTAGAGAGCATGCACCTTGCCCTCTCCAGAAGTGTCCTGTTCATTTGTTCTGCAACTCCATTCTGCTGTGGAGTATCCCTGACTGTGCGATGTCTGGCAATGCCTTTATCTTTGCAGAACTGGTCGAATTCAGCAGAACAGAATTCCAAACCATTGTCAGTGCGAAGACGCTTCACTTTCTTCGACGTCTGATTTTCCACCAGAACCTTCCACTGCTTGAAGGCTTTGAAGGACTCACTCTTGTGTTTCATCATGAATACCCAAGTCATCCTCGAGTAATCATCAATCACAGATAGGAAGTACCTCGCACCTCCTAATGATGGAACACGAGAGGGACCCCAACAATCGGCGTGGATGTAGTCAAGTGTCGCCTTCGTCCTGTGCACTGCCTTGCCAAACTGAGACCTTCGCTGTTTGCCGAATACGCAGTGCTTGCAGAAGTTTATTTCAGATATCTTCTTCTCCCCTAGAAGACCTCGTTTGCTGAGGATATTCATCCCGTTTTGACTCATATGCCCAAGCCGCATGTGCCACAGCCTAGACCTATCTTATTCGGATGAACTAGCCACTGCAGCAACGCCAGAGACTGTCTTGCCTTGTAATACATACAAGGACTTCTGTCTGCCTCCCTTCAGAACCGTAGCATCACCTTTCATGACCGTGAGGATGCCTCCAGCAGCATTGATTTGACACCCTTTAGAGTCGAGGACTCCAAGTGATATCAAATTCTTTTTCAGTTGCGAAACATGGCGGACATCTGTCAGCGTCCTCACAAGATTGTCATGAGTCATGATCTGCACAGAACCGATCCCAACTATCTGACAGGCTGCATCGTTGCCCATGATGACGTTTCCACCATCAATCTTCTGATAAGTTGAGAACCACTCTTTATTCGGAGTCATATGATAGGAACACCCCGAATCCAGAACCCAACTATCCGTCAGACATCCTTGATCAGAAGCAGCCAGAACCAAATCATCTTCGGAATTTTCTGTTTCATGTGTCACCGCAGCGACAGGGGCCTTCTTCTTCTTCGGACAATCCTTCTTCCAATGACCTGGTTCCTTGCAGTAATTACAGATGTCTTTCGCAGTGATTTTCTTCTTCTTCGACTTGGATTTCTTTGAATTTGAGGACTGTCCCTTCTCTGCGGTTGATATCAAACCCGCGGCCTGAGTCTCTGCAGAATTTCCAGATGCCCTATGCCGAAGTTCACGAGTATGGGACTCGATCTTACTTCTTCCAGACTTATAGTTTCCTTCCTGATAATCATAGACTGAACGAAATTTTCATATGATGGAGGAAGCGAAACTAACAGAATTAGGGCAGCATCTTCATCCTCGATCTTAACATCGATATTTCTGAGTTCCATCAACAAAGAATTTAATTGATCAAGATGTTCCTTCAGAGGGGTACCTTCCTGCATGCGGAGATAGAACAGACATTGCTTCAACAGCAACTTGTTGGTGAGAGACTTCGTCATATATAAACTCTCGAGTCTCAACCACAGACCGGCCGCTTTTTCTTCATCTGCGACCTCGATTATCACCTCATCCGCCAGACACAACAGGATCATCGAGTGCGCCTTCTCCTCCTGTGCCGCCAAAGTTGCGAGGTCGATCTCCTTTTCTTTGCCTTTCGAGTCTTCCTCCTTTGGCTTGTTCTTCGACACGTTTGAGAGCGGCGCCCAGACTCCTTGTTGCTTCAAAAGTGCCCGCATCTTGATCTGCCACAATCCGAAACTGTTTCTGCCGTTGAACTTCTCCATGCTCGCGTTGTGCGACGTCATCTCCCTGCTGATCGAGAATCGTTGACAAACCCTAAGGCTCTGATACCAGTTTGTTACGAAAAGAGGGAGAGAGGGATCGCACGAAATACAGAAGAACACGAAGAGGAAAAACGACGGTGACTCTTTGTTATGGAATAATGATGATTACAAGGATGGGTCTCGGTCTAGACCCCTAGGGAGTTTATATAGGCACTCCCTTTGACAGATGATAGGTTACATACGGACTGTGACTCTAAATAAATCCCCTGAAAATAGGACACATATCTCGTGATAAGGAAATAAATCAAATCCGAATCACAAACAGAATACCCCTAAAAAATTTTCGCTCAGGGGGCTCCGCCCCCTTGCAACCCCCGCAGGGGGGATCCCCCTGGATCCCCCCCTTGACCCTCCACAGGCTCGCTGACCGGGCAGCGAGACCCCCGTAGGGGATTTCTGCTGAAGCGCCTGACTATGTAGGGGGGGACCAATTGGGTTCAGATTCAAGACATTATTAACAGAAGACGTGCCTGCAAACCGGGCACCTGCCTTGACTCTTCACCCACGGGATCAAGCAGTCGTTGTGGAACATATGGTTGCATGGGGTCACCAAGACTTGCTCGTTGGGCAAGAAGGTCTCCAAGCAGATGGTGCAATCCCTTCTGTCTTCCTTCCCACCGTCTTCACCGGCTTTGGCAGCGCCGGTGGCCTTGTTACCGAAGAGTCCTCGAGGAAATGCCCTCCGGCGGGGGAAGGGATGACTGTACACCTGTTTCTTGATCTTTTTCATGGCCTTCTTGAACTCCTCGTTTGAGAGGCCAGTGTCTTCTGGCTCCTGCTGAGCTCCCAGCTGCCACTCCTGACGGATCCGTGGTGGCGAATCCCCTATGAATTGTCTAAGTCCGGGACTAACTCCATCGTCGCCGGTTCCTCCATCAAGGATCAGAATTCTCACTGGGGAATGGGGCTGCAATGGGAACCTAATCAAAGTTTGATAGAAAGTTTAGCCAAGGAACACAATTGCATAATCTTTAATTGGATCATGAAGCAATGTTTACCGGGTTAATTCATAAGGTCCAGTTCTCAATCTTTCTTCGAAGAGTCTCCATACGGCATAAGGAGCTGCATCTTCTTGCTGAAACATTGATGGAAAACACGTTAACGGACATTACAGTTTAAAATTAGCGAAGATGTAGACGAAAACTGACCAGTGGCTGGCGGTATAGATGATGAGGGGGCTCGTAGCGCTCCGTCCCACGTTGATTTTGATCGCCGGAGAAAGATTCCAGCTCATTATGGAACCTCCGGAGCCGTGAAGTTGTCAAGGCGAGGCTGTTCGTGCTCATCCTTCTGGCAGACGCTGCTGCAGTTGAACCCAGTTTCCCTCAGTGAAACGGTGCAACTTTTAAACGCTCAGTCGCTCACAAGTTTTATCCCTTTGAAGTGGAGAAGGAATCTACATCTTTTGCATAAAGAAAACAAGTATTCTCCTCTATGCTCCAATCTTGATCAAGCATAAATCGAGAAAGAAGCCAATTGGACAAAGGGTGAACTGATGCATTTTTTTTCCATGGATTCTCTGCACTGACTGGAAACAGTGATGAATTATAACTGGCAATTGGCAAGAAAACTGACAGGCCAGGTAACAATGCACACACACCACACTCTTTAAGATTTTTTTTAGATTGCATCCAAGTATCCAACAAGTCTGTAGTTAGTGACGTTTAACAGAAAAAAAAAAAACAGCGTCCATAAAAGAATTTTCATTACAGTTGTACTGGTTTAGCGACTACACCAGATATCCATAACCATCACAGTTTGCAGGAAAACTGATTTGAGCGGGAACCCATGCACAACAAATCCACAATTTTGATGAAACAAAATCCTACTATTCTTGTAACTTTGTGATACTACATCAAGAAGCAAACAGCTCACTCTCGTGGGAGTTCTCAGTCGCCAAAGTGAGCAATATCCAACGCACGTTCAAGTCAAGATAAGAATATTTTACCCACTAACGTGGAAGCGAGAAAATTGATGGAATAAGAAACACACTAATATATTGTGAGCATCATATATTTAACGGACACAAAATTTGCTGCATAACATTGGAAAAGAACATCATAAATCAGATTCTGCTTATTTTCGGTCGTGAGAAAGCCATAAGCAAACACTGACCCCATAACTAAACACTGACAAGAGAAAGGTGAAGCATAATATTAAATGGGGATATGTGCATCTTATTGTTAGCTTTCCCTCACAGTGTTTAAATTGTAATTTATGCATCTTATATGTGCATCTCAATCATTTACTTAACGTTTAAATTACCAAAGAATTCATAGTTTTATATTACATCTACCACAAATAGCTATATTTTTCATTTTCTTATATTAAAATAATTACTTATGTTAAATTGGATAAGAATAAACAAAACTAGCAGCCTCGTGGGAATGTGTCAGAAATCAGAATAAATATAACAAGAGGAAACGAAATTAGAAATAAATATTAAATGATGAAGTAAAGATGGACTCCCGGGCCGGTCCAATTGGGTTTGAGTGTGCTTCGACCGTGTCGGTTGGCATGGCTTGAAATCAGATCATGTCGGAAGACACTTCGGCTGATTCGACGTGGTTGGACGGATTGAATCATGTCGAGTCGAATCACCCTTTTTTTTGCTATATGTATGAAATTATAAATTCATTTTTTCTAAAAAAAAGTGATCATTTTTACCCTAAGATTTAGAGTAATAAAAAATAAAAATAATTTAAAATATTATAATATATGATATTATGATTATTAGATGTTTAAAAAATATTTTTATATATAATATAATTCTAATTTTATGATATATGATTAAATATATTTATAATATAATTATAATCAGATAATATATGATTAAATATTCCATTATATAATAAAAAACAAATGTGCTCATCGGACCGGGCCTGTGCCCAACCTATTAAGTAGCTCGACACAATTTGGCCCGAGCTCGACCGGAGTGACCCGACCAAAATTCGCGGAGCGATGCATATCAAACGGTGGGGGTAAATGGGTAATCATAATCAAAATTACAATTTAAATAATTTGGTACTTTCATGCCACAATCAAATATCTAAACTGTAAATGATATTTAATTATTACCATCTCCTTGATATAGTATAAATATAAGCAATTATTACTATACAATTTTATTTCAATAGTGGATAATAATGGTCCGTAACCATCCAAATGACAAAATGACGTTAGATGATCGATAAATTAGTTTTTTCAGTTGCCATAACATAGAGTCGTGAAATAAAAATTCAAATTTATTATGACTCAACTATTTTTTATCGCCTGGGTCACATGTCTAATTAGTAAGACGAAGATATTTGCATATGATTGTCTTTGAACTCAAAATGATATGAATTTGAAAATTTTCATAAATTCAGCAACGATGTTCTAATTAAAGTTCATTGATCAAGATGGTTTCTCTGAGATAAAGAAATTGAAGATAAATAAGAATCTTTGTGATTTACAATTAGTTCAATTACAAGATCGAGGGCTAAACAACTTCATGCTACAATAAAAAATTATTAACAAAATGAACCTAGGACTATGAATCATAATCAATTACAAAGTGGGCTTATGACTATGAATCAAATTCAACCTTTTAATGTGTTACAAAGTTGGCCACATAAAGAATCGGTATAATTCGAACTACATAAATTATAGCTTAAACACATTTATTTAGATTTTTGAATTTAATTAGATATAAAATATGTTGTTGAGGGTGGTAATAGAAGATTGAGTTTGTTATTTTATGATGTTAGTTAGGTTTTCTATAGGTTAAGTTAAAATCTTTTTTCCACCCTAAATTTTAGTTTCTAGTGTATATAAATACTACTACCTATTGTTATTTTAGATATAATTAATCTATTGAATTTTTGACTTAATTGCTTGCACTACGAGGAAACTTATGCAACTCCATTTGATGAACTTCCATTGTTAAGTATAATATTGTCATTAAATGCATCAATTTATCATATCTTGTTTGATTCATCAAGAGGTTAATTGGTTTTGATTTCGTTCTTTTTTATTATTATATATTATTTCGATCATGGACAAACTGTCTACTAGTAAATTATTTTATTAGAGTTTTCCTATTGTGCACATTATTTTAAAAAATAAATTTTCTTTTATTATATTAATTTTTTTACTTTAAATACAGGTTAAACATAAAAGAAAACTAATACTTAAAATACCTCTTTAAAAAGTTTGTCATAAAGCACTTATGGCTCCTGTGGATTGAATGAAGTCCACGGTGCACGAGTTCAAATCCGGTTGGCTGCAAGAGATATGACGATTTGCGCATCTTAGTGTGATCGATGGGTCATCATACGTACTCCTCCTTGTTTGGAGGACAAAATGATGTGTCTGAGCTCTTGAAAATTTTGGTTTTTTAACTTGGAAGTTTTTAGTTGACTTTTAGTTTAAGATAATATTTGTTATAGTTAATTTAATTAAGAGACATCACTTATAATTAAAAATATCATGAAAATTAAGTTAAGAAATTAGAAGGGAAAGCTATTTTTAATAAGGGTTATTTCCTTTAACATCTCCTTAACTATATTTTTTTCACATCTAATTTTAAACTATAAATTTATAAATTTTAGTCTCCAAACTTATTCAAATTTCACACTTAAATCCTTCTATAAAATTTCAACTAAATTTTGTTAAATTTAATTATAAAAGTATTTATTTTACCTTTAAATTCATATTACAATAAAAATATTTTAAAAATAAAAAAATCAATACAAGTAAATTTATAATTTAGGATTAAACGTGAAAAAAGTTATAATTAAGGGAGTGTTAAAGGAAATAACTCTTTTAATAATGATGGTATAATATGTTTAATTGAAAAATATCATGACAATTAAACTTATATCTAGTATTTTGTCAAATAACAATCCATTTGGCAAATGATGGTATTACTTTTAATCTGCACCTTATGTTATTATTTTTCCCTTTTGTAGAAACTATAAGCTGGACCATTAACTAGATATAAGTTTAATCTGAACCTAAATCATAATTAATGACTTCTCTTTTGTTTAGTTTCTCATTTACATGAATCAATCTAGCAGAAACAACAATCAGGGGCGGACCCACGTATAAGGTGAGGGGCCTTTGGCCCCCCTTAAATTTTTAATTTTTTATTAATTATATATGTTAAATTATAAATTTTAGAGTGAAAAGTTATATTTGACCCCGTAAATAAATGTTGTAAGGTAGCACCACTTATTAATCTTGGAAGAGGTCACCAGTTCAAACCTAGCCCCCTCCTTTTTTTTTTCAAGGGTCCGCCCCCGACAACAATCAAGTTGAAAATTAACTATTACAAAGTATAATTTTTTAAAAAAAATAAGAAATCTATATTTATAATGCAAGTGACAAAAGATCCTAATTAACCGTTTCGTTGGAGGATTATATGTTATGACGAAAGCAAAATCAAAATGCCATTAGTGCAAATATCAATACTAAAAAATATGAACTAATTTTACCTTAAAAATCACTACGTAAAAAATCGTATTTCCTCACATATTATCCACTCAACTCCACATGTAAGTGACGTGATTACCCTTTGTCGTAAGCGGTTTCCACAAAGAAGTAAATGCGGTACGGCGGTACCCCTTTCTCTCTCATGTCATGTCTTCGGCTCTTCGCTTTCCTAAAACCCGCCTGTTCCGTTGTACTATCGCCTCGACTTCCAAAGCTGCCAGCGGCGCCTGCGGAAATGCGGTACGGCGGTACCCCTTTCTCTCTCATGTCATGTCTTCGGCTCTTCGCTTTCCTAAAACCCGCCTGTTCCGTTGTACCTATTGCCTCGACTTCCAAAGCAGCCAGCGGCGCCTGCGGCCTGCCGACCTCCCTCGGCAGCGGACCAGAATCAAACACCTTTCGCGCATCGATAACAAGAGCTCAATAAGCATTGCACAGTGCTTTCGAGGGACAGATGGAGGGGTACAGAGCGGAGGAGGAATACTTGTTCAAGTTGGTGCTGATCGGGGACTCCGGCGTCGGAAAGTCGAACCTGCTGTCGCAGTTCACAAGGAACGAGTTCAACTCCGAGTCCACCATCGGCATGGAGTTCGCCACCCGCAGCCTCAACGTCGAGGGAAAGGTTGTTACCAGATTTGGAACACCGCCGGTCAAGAAAGGTTAGAGCTTGAAAGTCTATTTTTTTCTTTCTTTCCTTGCGAAGTCATGGATCTTTTGCTCTTTTCTTTTGTCCACAGTTTAGTGAAGTTTTGCAATAGGATTTCTGCGGATTTCTTTTTTCCTTTCCTTGGGTGCTATGTGCGTAATTATGTTTAAAAGTTGAGTTGATATCAACAGCCAACTAATGCACGACTTGTGGTGGATCAGATTTGAGAATTCACATGCTCAGATGGATATATACTTCAGATTTCAAGTCGTATTTATGACTCAGAGTTTGTGTGCATTTCGAATGATTTAACCTATGAAGTAATATGATTCCTGGAAAACAATTGATAGTCCTGACAAGGTCCTACGAAGAACCATAGATTAATAGGATACAAACAAAGCTTAGCTGTAAATGTTCGGGACTTTGAGGCATTACTGTTGGAACTTTATCTGCCATAAAAAGTATGTTTTTATGGAGAAATTACAACAGTATTATGTTCTCCAATAGCTAACCATATGAAGGAAACTTTATCCTTTTTATGGCCCCTAAAATCACCCGTTTAGTTTCCTGTGTCTACTTACAGAATGTTCTATATAGTACATACAGAATGTTCCATATAACACCAGCAGGTGTTGGGGTGCTCCTTCTTGCTTAAGCAAGGTGTTTGTAGAATGCAAAAAAATTCTGTCGGGGGCTTCACCAGCTGCCATTGTGAGGCTGACGCCGGGCCATCTTATCAAATTAGTTGGGCTCGACGGTGGATCGTTAACGTCACACCGGCCATCGGCACCGTTACCAAATGGGGTGGGGGCTAACTACCAAAAAAAAAGAATGTTCCATAAAGCATAATAAACGTTGGATCTCGAGTTATCTACTCAATCACTTTCACAAGAACGTATGTGCCATGCAAATGCCATATCGTCAGTGGCTCTTCCATATTGCCAGGCTTTTAACGGAGGTCCATTGTCACCCCTATAATGCTGCACTGACATCTTAATTTGGGAGAAGAATAAACAATTTTGAAGCAAAAGTTGATGCCACAACTGCTAGGCAGTGACAATGTGGCATGCGGTTAGTTGGTTTCAGTGCAAAGAATGTACATTATCCTCGGTCATGTAAACTAGTTTTGCTTATTTTCTCTTTCAAGTTATTCTATTTTATATGCATGGTGCATTGGAATGAAAAAAAAACACTTTCACAAGAAAAAAGAATGTTCCATAAAATGTAATAAACGTTGGATCTCGAGTTATCTAGTCAATCGCTTTCACAAGAACATATGTGCCATGCAAATGCCATATCCTTGGTCGCTCCTCCATATTGCTATGCTTTTAATGGAGGTCCATTGTTACCTCTATAATGCTGCGCTGACATCTTAATTTGGGAGAAGAATAAACAATTTTGAAGCAAAAGTTGATGCCACAACTGCTAGGTGGTGACAATGTGGCATGCGGTTAGTTGGTTTCAGTGCAAAGAATGTACATTATCCTCGGTCATGTAAATTAGTTTTGCTTATTTTCTCTTTCAAATTATTCTATTTTATATGCACGGTGCATTGGAATGGAAAAAATCATACCAGAAATCATACATAATCAAATATATGACAAATAATTGTGCCATGATTAATAAGTAATCAGATTTTTTTTCTTATACTAAAAATGATAAAATAAAAAAATGTCATGGTAAATTGTTTCCTTCGAATTCTTTTGCTAAATACGACATAATTAGACTCTTGGGTTATTTAAATTAAAGCTAGCTATCCAAAAGACAGTTCACTTTTTTCGGTTTCCAAGATACTGTTCAAAATGGTCGGATAAATATCCAAACTTATTATCACTCGATTAATTTGTGTTGACTTAGATTGTACCTTTGGCTATATTGAGAGAAGTTCCCAGCGAACATTTTATGTGCATAAAAGAATCAAACTCGAAAATTCTTAGGTGATGAGAGAGGCCCCAACTTTTGTTGGTTTGGTTCGTTCGCTTTCCTCCCATCCTTTAATAACATAAATATGCCTTATAAATGTGCTATATACGTCGTGGATTATATTCTTTCTTATTGTGAAAATGTATGAATCTATTGGCTATTTAAGCTAACACATGACTACAGGAGCCCCCACATCTTTTATTAGAGTGAGGGAGATCTCCTTAATCTTTTCCTTGTTAGTTGACGTCCAAATCAAATTCGCTCGTTGAACATCAATGGCTGGAGTGTATAATTTTATTTCGCATTGATGTCTCTATAATTACTGATATTAATCATGGTTAGAAAAATAATTATTTATTTCTACAGAAAATTAAATGAGAATAATTAATATTTCTAATCATTATCAATTTATGTTCCAGAAATCTATTTTTGTTTATATATTCCTAACATTTTGTATCAAAGCAAATATTTACCTTTGTTTTGACATGAACGAATGCTGTGATGATTTATATATAATATTTATGTTAACAACAACAACAACAAAGCCTTATCCCACTAGGTGGGGTCGGCTACATGGATCATACAACTATTCGTTGATCCATGTTCATGAGATTCGACAGGGTTTTACGCTGGCTGTCGGGGCCTAACACAACCCTCCTCCTTTATCCGGGCTTGGGACCGGCTATAAAACATAGGCGGAGTTTTTCACTATTATTTTGTAATCATACTAAATTTATTTTAAATATTATAATAAATTGAAATTAAGATAGAAAAAATGGACAAAAAAATATAATTTATTATAAGTGATTCCAATGAATTTTGTTTATTATTTATTACTTGGACCATAATATTTTAAATAAAAAATAAATCATATGTTGAAAATTAAGATATAATGGTTATGTTAATATGATAACAAAATAATAACTTTTTTGACAAAAAATTTAGACTATATTAATTTTTTCATACATTTTTCTATTTGTATCTAAATTTATTAATTTCATTATATGAATTTATGAGACTTCAATTGAATTTTTATCTTAACAATCTAAAAATAGATTGCATTTGAATATTGTTGCAAGTTTATATTATGAATTTTTCATAAGATGCATGGCTCCATAATTGGGCAGCAAATGGTGAGACTTTCATGGGGTCGAAGACCATCAAGTAAGCAGGTATATAATGTGGTTCTTGTGTTAAGTTTAATCTTATACTTGCTTAAAGAAACAGTTCAATTTTGTAATTTCGTAAGAAATATCATAAAGGTAAATGATATGTTAAAAGTAGAAGCAAAGAATTCATTAGCAAGTGCCTTAATCTTATAAATAACAAAGTTATTAGTGTGCACAGCACCGGGTGAGTTGACTTATTTGGAGATCTTGCCTGGCCTTCAAGTTCAAAATTTGTGCTTGGATCTTGAGGCATGGAGGATCCTTACACAAGCCTACAAGGCATGATGGGCACCCAGTATGGACATAGCGAGCTCCTTGTGCGGGTTCTCAAAGGACATAGACCTCCATTTTGTGGCTGCCTCATTGCCTTGGAGGTTTGGCAATTAGTGCAGTGGGTGGAGGCTTCTGTGGATGACAGTTGTGGCGGTTACATGGGCCATATGGCCTTATGCAACCATACTATTTTTGTGTGCACTCAAGAGAAAAAAAAAACTATTTTTGGGCGCAACCATTGTGACATAGAGAGGGTCTATATCATATTTCTTTTTTGTTGAGAGAATGAGGATAACTCCGCCTATGTTTTATAGCCGGTCCCAAGCCCGGATAAAGGAGGAGGGTTGTGTTAGGCCTCGACAGCCAGCGTAAAACCCTGTCGAATCTCATGAACATGGATCAACGAATTGGCGTCGTAAGATCTATGTAGCCGACCCCACCTAGTGGGATAAGGCTTTGTTGTTGTTGTGTTGTTATATTATGAATTTTTATTCACTAATTATTCATGCTATTTATTTTTTATGTATTATTAATATATTTTTATGTAAATTTTATAAAAAAATATTATCAAATTAATATTGTATCTAAATTCACGTATTTATGTATCGAATTTACGATACGAGTTCACCACCCCCCCCCCCCCCCCCCCCTCTTCCAAAAAGGAACTTGGGTAGAAACTCGAACTTAACAACCTTGGTTTAGAGTATAACTATTGTTTACATTTGTAGAAGAAAGAAGATGGACAAGGTAGGTAAATGTCTAAAACAAAAACGTCAACACAGAGAGATCAATATGTAGCAATTCAATTACCACTTGAACTGTTATGCAGGAAATGCACTAGGGGTCCACTTTCCTACAGAAAAAGGCAAGTAAGAATGCAAAAAAAATAGATTGAGGATTCCTATCCAACAACTGGTCCATTTGGAGAAAGAATTCTCTTTTAGTTTTCGTGCAATAAAATTCCCCTTAAAATTTTCATGGAATTATTCAATAATACAACAATCATATAGATTAATCTAATTCAAACATATCGCAAGTGAAAGGTGCACTAAAATGGATTGTGAACAACCTGAGTAATATACATCATGCAGTTTGAAAAGAACTGAGAGAATAACTATATTGTAGCTTAAGTGGTTTGTCGAACAACCATGTACATTACCTGGCCATGTACATCACCGCAAACTGTAAAGTGATGACCATTTGGAATAGTGATGTCAACAAGAGATGGCATAGCCCGTAACATCTCCCTGGCTTGTAAGACAATTTGGAACGCATACCTTTTGTGTAGGGATTTCTGGTTCTTGAAATCATCCATCATTTTCTTCACAAACTCTAGAGTTACAACTTCTCCTTCTATTCGTGCACCATTATATTGAGCATCCACCTCTATGTGTTATTTGTGTTTGTCAAACTTTCAAGGAGGTTCATTAAAGGTCATATATTGTCACATAAAGTTCTTAAAATTTAAGTTGACAATAATTGCTGGTATTTTGAAAACTTAGAATATTGTCAATTGAACTAATGCTTGTGCAGAAACCAAATAGTTATGTATGTATAATTTACAACAATAACAACAACAAAGCCTTGTCCCACTAGGTGAGGTCGGCTACATGGATCATACGACGCCATTTCGCTTCGTTGATCCGTGTTCATGCGGTTCGACAGGGTTTTACGCTGGCTGTCGGGGCCTAACACAACCCTCCTCCTTTATGTATGCATAATTTATTTATTAAAATTGCTACATGTTTATTAACTAGTCTAAGAACACATGTGATGCATGAATATTGCGAATTATGTAAATTTAATTAGAAAAATACTATATTAGATTTAAAAAATAGTCAACCTCATAAAATATAAAATTATAATTTATCAACTCTTTTTTGTATGACATCTTATATTACAACAACAACAAAGCCTTATCCCACTAGGTGGGGTCGGCTACATGGATGACATCTTATATTACAACAACAACAACAAAGCCTTATCCCACTAGGTGGGGTCGGCTACATGGATCATACGACGCCATTCCGCTCTATTAGTAACCAAACCTTTCGGTATATTATTCACCAATAGATCTTGCTCTATTAGTTCGGGATGACATCTTATATTATGTGTGAAAAATGTTAAAGTTAGTATAACCAATATTATTTTGGCATTAATAATTGGCATCGATGTATATTAAAGAAATTGGACTATATTATAGATTTATATCAAATTACAAAATACTTCTTTATAACTATGTTCTTTACTTTATTTGTTACATGGCATCATCAACTAAAATCTTAAGTCATTGTCTACTTGTCACTTGTCAGGACATAAAGTTGCCCATGTGTGAATATAAGTTTTTCAGAAAATAATCTCATGTGAGATACTGATTGACCTTGATTTTTGTTAATATTCATTGCAAAAGATATCATGATAAAAATTGTATATGTTTACATTTGAATGTTACTCTTGAATTAAATGGAGTCAATGTCATTCTTGGGATGATACCTTTTCTCCAACTCTAGTTTTTTATAAAACTTTTACTTCAATAATCATATTTCCAAGGATGATCAATCTTGTTCCATAATCTTGCTGATTGATTTATATTTCTCAGTAGCATTATAAGTACATCAACTTTCAAAGTTATTGAGTAATTTGGAATACCTGAACATTTGATATTATTTTTAAATTTTGGTGTACATACATTTTTTAATCCTCCAAAAACATTATTGGACATACAAATAGTATCATAACTCAAATATGTTATCTCAGAATTGTTATTAATCATGTCAAGTGTAGGAGCAAAAATTACTCTTTTTTTTTGTATGTATCTGATATCATCAGTATGTTGAAGAAAATTTGAACTTTACCTTCTATGATTGCAAATATTGAATCATCAGAACAATTTATGAGAATAGCTTTGAATATTTTCAATGTCATAAATTGAATTTCCAATTTCCATCATCACGATTAGAGAAGTGTAACATTTTGTTCATTTAGTAAATGAATGGCTAATCTTTCAACTGGACATTCTTTATGGTGAATATCGAAAAAACAAAAAAAAAATCTCCAAGCAACTTCACAAGATGAATATATATCAACAATCGTAATACATATTTATCTCATCTACAACATTTGATGAATCTTCTTCTTGAGCACTCCTTGAAAAAATAATAGTAATATGATCATGCCCTTTGTTAACATATTTGAATAAATATTTGATAAATGTTGATTTATTGCACCATACGATATTGGCATGAGCACCATATTTTATCCAACTTATCTAATATCTATTATTCAACATGTTGAAGAATATGTTTTCACTTCTAGTTAATTCACCAAACACTATTGCCTCCTTATTTATAATAAAGGTAGGCAATACAAGAAAGGAGAGTATGCTAGAATATTACTCTAGAATATCAGGGATATTATCCCAAAATATCAGGGATAGTATTCTAGAAAATCTGGGATACTAATCCTGAATAATATTACAAAGATATGCAAAGATATGGAAAAATATACAAATCATATCTCAACACTCCCCCTCAAGTTGGAGCGTAAATATCATTTAGGCTCAGCTTGGAACATATAACTAGTTTCTTCTTGAGAAGTGCTTTAGTAAAGATGTCAGATCTTCAGTCTTCATGAGCCCCTCAAGATCTTTGGTCACAAACTGTGACTGCACAACCTTATTTTGCAATGATGACCAGCAAGAAAAGTTGTGATGCATTTCATCGAACACTTGATCCCAATGAAACTTGCGTGAAGGCAGCTTGACAATCCGTCAAACACCTGCCAGGGAAGAACGCGCAGCAACTAGAGACGTGTAGATTTGTTGATCTCGACCGATTTCGAGCACCATCAGAGGAGTAGAAGATTTCATCGCGACGACCTAAGGAACACCAACCGCGATCCATCGCCAGAAAGGAAGTAAGGTTTCAATCGTCGATAAGTCAGCCAAGTCCGATCGTCCACAACGACGCCGGTAAAATTCTGGAGGTTAAGCTCCGATCAATAGAGACCCGAAGGTAAGTCCGGCGATAACACCGGCAAACTGTCGATAACGGCAACACTTTCAGCAAAGACACTGGTGACAATCGACAAGACATCAAAGCGAAAGAGAGAAATATAGGAGAAAACATTGAGACACAATGACGTAGCCTCTACATTTGAGTTCAGAGACAATTAAGTTGTTGCCTAAGAAGGGAGGCCGGAGGCAATTAGGCTGCTCTCTACGACGAGAAGTGAGGTCGGAGGCAATTAGGCTGCTCTCTACGACAAGAAGCGAGGTCGGAGGCAATTAGGCTGCTCTCTACGACAAGAAGCGAGGTCGGAGGCAATTAGGCTGCTCTCTACGACGAGAAGTGAGGTCGGAGGCAATTGCTGCTCTCTACGACGAGAAGTGAGGTCGGAGGCAATTAGGCTGCTCTCTACGACAAGAAGCGAGGTTGGAGACAATTAAGTGGCTCTCTACGATGAGAAGCAAAGTTGGAGGCGACTTAATCAGCTCTTTACAATCATGACTAATAAAAAACAAAAGAAAAAGAGTAGGAACCAGATTCAAATAGAAATAAAAATCAAAGAAGAGGAATAAAGGAGAGAAACCACAAAGGTACAAAACCTCTATCTAGGATCGCTGCTTTGATCAATAGGGGCCCGAAGGCAAGTCCAGCGATAACACCGACAAACAAATGAAAGCGAAGGAAACATGGAAGAGGCAAAAAAGAAGTTTCATTCTGCAATAATTTCCGAGCTCATGCGGCTAAGATTTATCTTGCAGCAGAAGGAGATGCGGAAATAATGGAAGAGAGAAATATAGAAGAAAACATAGAGACACACAAAGGCGTAGAAAGAAGAATGTGAACCAAAAACACAGAGAGAAAAGGGGGAGTCAGAAATGTGGATCCTCAAGCCATAAACACGAAGATAAAGAACTTTGTGCTTCCTGGACTTACAGGAGCCATGAAAGCCAACGAATCACTCGGCGAGAGGAGCTCACACGGATCTCTAATCAACCCGCTCTGATACCATGTTGAGAAAGATGTTTTCTCTTCTTGTTAATTCATCAAATACTATTGCCTCCTTATTTATAATAAAGGTAGGCAGTACAAGAAAGGAGAATATGTTAGAATATTACTCCAGAATATCAGGGATATTATTCCAAAATATCAGGGATAGTATTTTAGAAAATCTGGGATACTAATCCTGAATAATATTACAAAGATATGCAAAGATATGGAAAAATATGCAAATCATATCTCAACAGTACCATTTTCTTTATAGTTCTTCCATTATCCTTTCTTCTATGCTTAGGATAATCATCTTCAACTATTGTGATTGTCTCGACAATTGTTTGATATATCTCCCAGTTGGCATGCATGGATAAGATTTTTTAGCACCAGTGCACAACCATATGGACCATGTAATATGAAATTTTTATGGCATATAATAATGAAGTTCAATAAATTCATCTGATATTTTAGCTGAAATAATTAGATCAATATATGTAGTAGTTGGAAATCTATGTTCATGAAGAAAAATTAAGATGGGAACATGATGCATTCCTCCTGTTGAACTCAATTGAATATATTGCTGTTTCATAAAATATTGAATAGATAAAAAATTAGAATTATGATTAAAGGATTCACAATATTTAAATTAAGAAGACATCAAATGTTGAAGTATTGAGTTTGAAGTTGGAATTTATATCTGCTTTTAATTCTCCAAAAATTGGATTATTGTGAAAGTCTTGTAACAAGCAATGCAATCTGATTTTAAAAACTGTAGATAATATGTCTTGATGATCTTCAGGATTTAGGCTCCTATTGTTCAGAAATATGCAAATCTCGGACCATTTGGGATTGTAAGTAAATGTGATAAAAAATTATGATGTCCAATTCATTTTCATATTCATATCATCATAGTAATTTTGAATCATATATCCTGCACCACTTATGAAGCTGGATGGTAGAATTATTCTTTCCTTAGGAGGAAGGATTAGTCTTCCCATGCAAAACCACATCTGCTAACCCTTTATAAATCTCAGCTTTCAATTGTTATTGATGGAGTCTAATATACCTAAATTGAGAAGTTTCAATCATGGTATATGCATCAAGTAAAACTTGTTGAAATAATCTCCTTGATAATCCAATTGATGAAATTTTGTTCGTCCTTTCTTAACTTTTGTAAGAAAAATATTCTCTCATGTTAACATATTGTGTTGTTTTAGTTGAAACATTTTTTTTCTGATTTAATAAAATATCTTCTCGTTAACCATCTTCAGCATAAGGATAAATCAACAGATATTATAAACAATTTGTAGTTGTTCAGATTTAGTTTAATTCTTGCGCTTTAGAAAATGTAAAAGTGAGTGTCATATGATTTAAATATGATTTTTTGAACAACTAAAAAGTTGATACAATATCTATAGTTATTATTATAATTATTTGAAGTATTTTTCAAGTTACATATGATGATATGACTTCAATGTAATAAACATATGAATATGATATCCCACAGAAATTTTTATTATATATCTATGATTAATTAGGATAATACAATAAACTATATTTCTTGACTTACTACATGAATCAAGTAATATAATTTATTAGGTTTATCACAAATGGCAATATTTAATTTATAAAAGATCAAACTTCGCCCAAGGACACTTTTATTGTTTAGTTTTATAACTCTAAATATGTTTGCATTGGCATACCCTTTTGTTTAATGTTTTTGCCTCTTTTATGAACGTGTACGTGTTATTTCTTGCAGAAATGCAATCCATTATATACTTTGATTCTAAAAATGATACTAACCAGTGATAATTATAAAATTTGGAGAGAATTCTCTTGCATTTGGGTGCATGGATAATGATTGCACCATAAGGAAAGATGAATTGTTAACTCTTATAAATATTGGCACTCAGGTTAAAACCACTATTTATGAGCAGTGGGAGTGATCTAATCACTTAAGCATTACCAGTGGCGGAGCCACATGGGTGCCAGTGGGTGCACGTGCACCCACTGGATAAGTAATATGAGAGTAGTTTTTAATCAAATACTGTCACTTGCTCCACTGGTTGGGTGTGTATTGTACTCTTCGAGAGGTCTGCTGTTCGAGTCAGGCGTCCAACTTTTTATTGCATTTATTTTCAAGGAATTGATAACACTGTGTAGTTCAAAACAATGAGACATAATAAAATATCATTTGAAATAGATGTCTCCACTATCTACTTTATTTTTTCACAAAAAAGCATATAGATACTAAATTATACATGCTCATTTATTATTTTATTCAATATTTAAATTAGTTTTGTAAAGTTTAATTTTCCCAACCTAATAGTTTAAATTTCTCTAAGAATATTAATTGGGCTTGAGGTTAAAATTATCAAAGATAATTTGAATATGGAATGTTTTAATTTATCTTTACAAAAATGTTCAATTATATATCATCATAATTAAATAATTTATATGTTAGATATATACATTTAACAATATTATTTTATTTCATATTCATAAATATGCTTGCATTTAAAATGTTCATGATTATTTCTATTTTTATTTATGTGTATATATAGAATTAAATTTTTAATATACCGAAAGGTTTGGTTACTAATAGAGCGGAATGACGTCGTATGATCCATGTAGCCGACCCCACCTAGTGGGATAAGGCTTTGTTGTTGTTGTTGTTGTATATATAGAACTAAATTTATTTTTTTTACTCTTCTTGTTTATCCTAAAAATTGAATGTTTTAAAAATAAATGTTTTGTGACAAATGTTAAAATTGAAAAACAAATTAGTAAAAAAATTATATTTTACATGAAAAAATATTGAAGATATCTTATTATTTGTGAACTCAATAAGTTGCCTGGCTCCGCCACTGAGCATTACTCACCAATATTAATGGTTCAATTGATGAGCGTAAAAGTGCTAAGAAATTACAAAAGATAAAGCCCTAGCTAGCACCTTTATGAAATTAATATTATCTGGCGCTCATTGGAATAAAAGGTGTGCGTATCATATCATGTTTATGAGAGATATTACAGCTCAACTCAAGAAGTTATAAGTTGACATATATGATTATTTCCTTGTGCATTTCATTGTTAACTCTACCTCAATAATATGACTTCTCAAAATCTCTCTTAACACATATATATGCTCTATAAATGAACTTCTGACCATGTGTGTACAAGAGTAAAGAAAATTGATTGTTGAGATGAGAGAGTGCATATTTGATGATGTATGAAAGAAAAAAGTTCAAGCCAAGCATAAGGTCAAGAGTAACATATAAATTCAACTTGACATTAAGAAAGAATCTAAGTATATTTTGCAAACAAGAGGGACACGAAGAAATACTGTGTCAATATCTTTAATCAGTTATGAACCTATCCAATATTGTTCATATTTGTCATAAAAGCTTATGGCTTGATTCTTGTTTTATAATCCATGTTTTCAATACTTTGCAGCACTTTCTAAACCACAGGAAATGAGAATTGCATCATATCTAGAATAGAATGTGTTCAAATGTGCATGTGGTTGGAACATGCAAACTTGTTTTAATGTTTGAAACATATTAGTCCATTGCCTTCAGATGCTTTGATAAATCAAAATCATAATTGCTGTACGGAGAACATTGAGTGTTGAGATCAGTAACCTATTTGTCAGCCAAGGTGGTACCCTGTAATCCATCCAACCAAAGCCTCACTCTCAATTGTTAATTTTTTATCTCAACAGTTTCTGGACTCTCACGCCGCTCCTACTGGATGACATAAACTGAAGTCTACAAGTCAGACTTCATTTTGTGTGATAAGTTCAAGTTAGATAACATTCTTTGTAATATGTATTGGAACTGTCTTCAATAGTTTGTTAATCCCTTCGCAATAAAAGAGACGGTTTGTTGATTATTTCTACCATGATAACCAGGTATCAGGCAAGTACCAGTGCGTACTATCGGGGAGCTGTAGGAGCATTACTTGTCTATGATGTCATAAGACGGGGTACATTTAAAAAATGCTGACGGCTAGCTCAAGGAATTGAGGGAACCACACAGATCCTAATATAGTAGTCATGCTCATTTGAAACAAGTCTGACCTCTGTCACCTTGTTGCTATTCCTACTGAAGATGGAAGGGCTTATGCTGAAAGGGAATCATTTTATTTCATGGAAACATCTGCATTAGAAGCGTCCAATGTGGATGATGCGTTTTGACTTAGATTGTCCACAAAGTTAGCAAGAAGGCTGTGGAGACAGGTGACGATGCAGCATCGTCTGTGCCCTCTAAAGGAGAGACAATAAATGTGAAAGATGATGTTTCTATCCTGAAGAGGTTGGGCTGCTGTTCAAATTAAGTAATGCAAATTATTTCCAACTAATGTTTTTCTAATTTTAGGGAAGATTTTCATTTTGGATTTGGATTAAGGTTCTTAGCTCCAAAAAATGAACTCTTATAGGCCTTCGTCATCATTACATGAGTCATGATACTTGTATAATAACTAGGGGTTCACAAAGTCTAAGCTTAGTTGGCTGGACATAGCATTCGTCTAGTAAAATGTAGGAAAACTACAAACCTTGTATGTTTTAGATCACTTCTTTTATATGCATCGATAGTGAGTTCTTAATTGAGTGGCAATTCTGCTATCATGAAAGACGAATTTGGATTACAGATGGAAACATAAGCTCTAGCATATAAGGGGCATTATAATGTCTGTCAATCTGCCATTTGAGGACTGCATTTCTTTGCTTTAATGAGACCTGATTATGAAATCATATATTCAAATGAGAAGTCTATTTTTGTTTTAGGAGAGTACTTGTAATTGCAGGGATATCAAAGGATTTTTTTTCTGAGTTTCTGTTACATATTTCAGGAAGATAATTCTTACTGTACTATGCATGTTAGCTTCTTAATCTTTACTTTGTTTAACATTGCAGGGATGATCCCGTAAAATGATGGATATCTCCTTGAAATGGGTGGATTAATGAAGTTAGTTCTCATTGTTCATAGTAACACTCTTGGAAGTCCCGAGTCAATCTGAAAGTCATAATTTAAAGTCACATTGACCTCATAAAATTTATCTGGCTCCGTTGGATTTCTAGAATCAGCAGGATAGACCTGAGTTTACAATGTTTGCATACGCTGGTGAAAAGAACAGCTGGGAATCTTCATGGAAAGTATTGAGCTAGGTAGATGAGTTGTTGCATTTAGATGTTGAGGGTAAATTAAACGATTGGTCTTTTAACTTTGAGCCATTTTTAAATCGGTCCTTCAAATTCAATTTGTAGTCAGAACGTCTTTCATCTTTAATTTTCTTGCACGATTAGTCTTCCTAACCAGATCACATTTTTGGTTACCTTGCATACGTGGTCGCCTTTCTCTCTCATTCACGTCATTATAAAAATAAAAAAGGTGAAATTGTTCACATCATTATAAAAAAATAAAAAATGGGACCGGCCCGAGGAGCCGGCGCCTTCATTTGCAAAGGAGGCAGTATGAAGATGAGGGGGGCCCCTCATCCTCCTCGTCGTCGCAGAAGAAGATGAGGGGGACCACCGCCCCCTCCTCCTCCCTCAGCGACGGTGAGGGAGGGGGCAGCCGCCCCCCTCCTTCTCCCTCAGCGACGGCGAGGGAGGCCCCCCCCCCCCCCCCCCCCCCCCGCCCGCGCGACAACGAGGAGGATGAGGAGGGCTGTCCTTCTCCCTTGGGCTTAGGTTGTCGCGGGGGGCTGTTGAGGGAGGAGGGGGGCGGCGGCCCCCCTCATGCTCCTCGCGCGATGAGGGGGGAGCCCCCCTTCTCCGTCGCGAGGGAGAAGGTCGCCCCCCTCCGCCAGCGAGCGCAGAGTCGGTCCTTTTTTTATTTTTTATAATGATGTGGACGATTCCACATTTTTTTTATTTTTTAAAATTTTTATAATGGCGTGGATGACTTAAATTGACGATTTCATCTTTTTTTATTTTTTTAAAATTTTTATAATGACGTTGATGACTTAAATTGACGTAAATAAGAGAGAAAGGTGGTCACGTATGCAAGGTAATCGAGAAATCTATGATTACCGATCAGGAGGACTAATGTGCAAGAAAATAAAAAAATGAAGAACGTTTCGATTACAAATTTAAGTTGGGGGACCGATTTGAAAACGATTCAAAATTGAAGATCAATCGTGTAATTTACCCCGATGTTGATGTTCAGTTGAGTAAATTTTACTATATCAATTTTATATGTGATCCCAGGATAGTGCCCCATGTCGGGAATTGATCCCTCAATTCTATAATTTATTCAGAATTGTTGCCCTTTATATATTATATAATCATTCACATATGATTTCACAAATTATTTGCTGATACGATAGTCTAATACTAAAAACGTCAAATTTTAGCTTTTATTTTATTTTCAGCTCGTTGTTATCAGTGTCATTTTTTTATAGTTGAAGTGGTTGTGTTCATGTGATTGTCTCTCACATGAGCAAATAATTCGTGGAAATGATATAATATGTTTGTCAGAAAGATTATTGCAATATATAAAAATTTCAATGGATTGTATAACGGGGGATTAATATTTTGCAAAATGAAGTTGATATGTGGAACTAAGGTACCAATTCTAAAAATTACTATTGATTTCTCTGTTTTATTCCTAAAGGATCATACTCTTTTGTGCGGACACTTTGTGATGTCTGCATTGTCAAATTGCTGCCCTGGAATGTTGTGATTTATATCTCAGTTTATAAAAGTAATTTACCCAAAGCATATTCTAATTTTCTGGTTTGCACCAAATTAGCCAAACGGATAAACATCAGACACTTTTTTAATTTGGTCCTGAGCTGACAGATAAAAACTTGAGAATCACCTTTTTTTTTCAATAATGAGAACTTTCACATGGGATTTTCTTTGACCAGAAATAATTGTGCGGTGTTGAGCCAGATCTTGGACTGAATTGGTCATTAGAGATCATACAACATTGTCCTCGCCAGAAAGGCGACACATTTCTTTGTGAAATTACGTGGGCATTAGTACTTAGTTTGTATATTCCCTAAAAGATATTTCTTTGTTTATACCATTTTTTTTCTTTATTATCCCCTAAAAGATATTTTTCATCCAAACCACACTTAAAATAAGTCATGCATTTTTATTTTTTTTATTTTTTTTGCCACTTATGTGTTAATAGCAATATATATATATATATATATATATATATTATAAACTATATAATATATTTTCTAGTGCAGTGACGATTTAACTTTGAAAATCAAGAGGTTCTCTAAGTTTGACTACAAAGTTTCACCACTGGGACTTCATATCTGCAATTATAACTAGTTTATATGAGTTAATACACAAGACAGCAGATTGATAAAAAAGGATCTCGATTTGGATTTGCAGTAGCGACGTTGATCTAATTTCCAAATTGTTTAATTAATAAATCTTCGTGCTAATAATTTCGAGTTAAAAGTTTATAAATAAAATTTAATCTTTGATATTTCACATTTCTTACCAGATTAATTAAATATTAATAATCATAACAACCGTGATAATCTAGCATTCATTTCACCAAAATGTAATATTTCCTTATTCTGTATTATCTACGCTTCCTGTCACCATGCCAGCGGCGATTATTTAGATAATGACACTTCGTGCCTTCAACTTGCTCCTCAAGGCAGATTTATTTATTGGTTAATTAGAAAATTAATTATTCAATTAACTGAAAAAATTGCTATACGCCATTTGATTAGGGGTTTAAAATACATGAGGTTAAGATATCTATTCCATCGAATTAAATTTTGCACTGGATTAGGTATATTCTATCTTTTAAAAAAATATGTTAACTCTCAACTTTTCATTATTTAAAAAGTTAACTTTTTAAAAAATGATAAATTGATAGGAAAACTAGCTGCTGCCGTCATTATTTTAAAATTGACGCGGCTTTATAATAATTCATTAGTTAAGTTAAATAATAGCTTTATTCGTAATATATGATTGTTAAATCATGTGATGGCTGTATAAAATAATGATTTTTGAACAATTAACTTAAATTAATTGTATCTTTTTAAGTTTTTTCCAGTTAGATAGGACATGGATATGATGTAAGGAAAGTAAAAAGTAAAATAAAAGGACAAAATTTAAATCATGATTTTTTTTTATTTCCGAGTGAAGACGAGCATCACCATGCTAAACCCTTATTCCTAGTATTATTTAAATTGTTGAATCAAACGCTCGATAGTACAGAATTACCATTTTAATTCTATTATTATATTTTCTTGAAATTGTTAATTTAATTAGGGCTTATATTTTCCTTCTCTTTTATTTCAAAAACCAAATTACTCGTGTATCAGTAACTCGAAATATTAAGACCGAAAAAATTACTGATAATATAGGCATTTTATAATTTTCTCCATTTTTAGTTATTTTGGTAATTGGTATGGTGAAATATATTTTTTATAAAAATCTAAATTAACATTTTGTTTCTATATCAATATGTTCCATATAATAATTAACTAATTAAAAATATAATTAATTTTTAAGTGTAATATAAATAGTAAACACAAAAATTTAATTATACTAATATATTAGGAAAACAATATTGCATAATTATTTGTGCATATCAATTATATACAATAATTATAAGTCAAATGAGAGTACACAATATCATACTCCACCTAATTATACATTACCTAAAGGTAATATAAATAAAAATATAAAATAGTAAAGTATAATGTCTAAAAGAAAGAATGAGTTAATTGGATGAAAATAGAGGACACAAATTTAATACAGGGAAATGTTAAATCCTCCTAAAACTTTGGCTTAAAAATCTTCCTAATACTCACATTTTTAAATTGTCCCAAAAAATTGATAAATTTACGTGAAGCGCCATTGTGAATGATTAGGAGGTTAAATTCTCCTAATTTAGTAGGATATAGCATTTCCCATTTATAAAAAGTGGAAGATCAACTATAAAAAATGTAAAAAATTGTGGACTTGGATCACTTAAGCAAGAAAAAAATGATTAAAGGCAATATATAAATAAACAATTAAATAAAAAAGTAAAATTTATAATGTCTATAAAGAATGAATTGATTGGATAAAAATAGAAGACAAAGATATTATGACACAAATTTGAAAGATTATGTTACATATCATTTATATGTAATATTTTTTAGAAGACCAGTGTAACAAATAAAAATGGCAAGTCGGACCTGGGCAACTTTTAAAGTGCATGACTGCTGCCAGGCAGTTAGCAAAAATTGCAACACTATATTTACTAATACAAAATTCCAATGCCTACACTTCATGTATCTCCGCCCTTGTCAATATGTTCCGTATAATTAGTTAAAATATAATTAATAGCATATATACTAAAATTCTTATTTAATATGACTTTTTGGCATTTCGTGTATGCAGCTTTCAATTTCCTTTGAGTTTTTTTAAGTCAATAATTGGCTATTTTAGTTCCTAATTTTTTATCGAGAAAGCCGATGCTAACTTTATTTTTTATTTTGTTTGACATTTGTCTGAATTGATTAATCAATATTTCACAGAAAGCAATCAAATAAACATTTCTAACATAAACATATATGGTATGTATGCATATTATAAATGTTCATTTAACTGATGAGATAAATTGGAAGAATATGCTCAACTAGTAGATGGTAAAAGTTAATAAAGAAATAAAAGATTAAAGTAAAATTGTCAGAAATAAAGAAGGTGGCAGTCATTAGTATTTTTTTTATGAACAATGCGAATATAGCACCGTACGCGTATTTCTACACACGATTACATTGGACTAGGGACGTAAAAAAAATACGTTTTCACAGCTCAATCGGAAAGCGATGACGTCGAACTCAGCGACGAGTGCGCAGCCGCCGAGTGGCACGTTCCCATGTGCTTCCAAAATTCAACTCAACCACCCTCTTTTTCGTATATAAAATATAAAATATGATATGATATAAGATAATTGCTTTTGTGGAACGCTATTTCAAAATAAAATAAAACTATTTTTATTTATTTGGAGAACGTCGACTCGACTATGACTGATGAAACTTTGGGAAAAATAAACTCAGAAAGAAAACAAAATATATTTACGTCAGCAAAGCCAAGAATTTGATTAGCGAAATCGTACGCCGCACGACACTTCCGCTCGATCCAATCAACGGTCGCCGTCCGCATTGCTGACCAAACCTTTCACCCGGAGGTGGTGGTGGTGGTCCCCATCCACGCAGCCGACGCCGCCCCTCGCCGGAACACCACCGAGTACTCCGGGAGCTCGTCCAGCCCGGCGAACAGCGCGTCGTCCTCACAGATCCCGCCGCCTCCGTCTCCCGCGGAGGCGCTCTCCTCCCGCTCATGTGAGTTGAATCCGTTCGCCACCGTTGTGTCGGGGCCGCCGAAGAAGGCCGAACCGAAGAGCCGCTCGTCGGAACCCGCGGGGGAGGCCGAGACCGGGGAGCCAACGTCCGGGAACCAGTTGAAGTCACAGGAGGGCACCAACAGCGACGACTCATCGTCGCCGACGGCATCGGAGAACTTCTCGTACCGGACAGCGGATTCTGGATGGGTGGATTCGGTCGTCAGCAAGTGCTGCTGCTTATCTAGCGTCGGTAGTGGAGGCTGTTCCTCTACGGGTGCCAGTGGCGCCGCCTCCAGGCATTTGTGATGGTGATAGTTCTTGGAGATCGGCCAGGGATGGTTATGGTCGAAGGAATAGGTGACGACGATCATGGAAGGATCGACGCGGCTCCGCTCCACCTGCTTCCTCGCCGGGCATCCTTTGGAGCTACTGCACCGGTAGTAACCCCTGCTCGCCAATTCCCAGAGATCACACAAGTCCAATTAGAGACCAACTGGTCACCTTCCTCAGTCCCAGTACCAGTAGATACACGATAAACTGCATGGGCAATTAACCACGCTGTTACCTGGGATAAGGCGAGCCCTTGATCGGCTTTTGCCCATACTTCCTCCAGGCCCACGAGTCAGAAGGTGGAGGAGCCCCCTCGCCGGCGCCGCCCTTCGTCTCCGAGATCGGTATCGTCACCACTTGTTTCTGGACAGACCGGCGACTGTGTTCACCATAAACGAAGGTTCGATTTAATTAGTATCATGCATGAAGAAAGTGGCAAGAGTGCCGTGCGTAGTGCGGCGGCCGCTAAAAGAGGTATAGTAGTGCTGTCGCACCTACGCTTCGCCGAGGGCGAGGAGGCCGCGCCGGCGTCTACCGCCGGGTGACGAGGCTTCGCGGCAGTACTGCCGGCGGATCCGGTGGAAGGAGGGCTCGGCGCGATGCCGAGCTCCTCGGGCTCGAAGGAATCCAGCTCGCTGCTGCAGTGGTAGTCGTGGCCGTCCATGAATCACCAGAAAGCTAACGGCCGGGGGTGCTTAATTATGGCTGCACCTGCTTTCAAAGAGTGGGAAGGGCGGTGGCAATGGCCGGCTCCCGGCTGACCTGCATGAAAGTTGGCTTGGAGTCGTCGTGGCCGGCGATGGCGACGTTGCCGGGGGCACAGATGGAGCAGTTCAACTAGTCACGGTAGGCATCTTTGTTGATGTGCTTAAAATACTACGCTGGGCGTATAAGAAATAGTTGGAAGCTTGTCCTTTGTTGGAGTTTTATACACGAGGAGGAGGAGGAGGAGGAGGAGGGCGAGGGCGACGACGAGGGTGCTCTGCATGACTTCTTCCAAGGGGAAGGAAGTGGGGGCACTACACTTCTAGCTATTGGTTCAGCCAGTTTAAATTAATCTGGAGATCAAAATTGTGAACATTGTAACCTTAAATATTTTTATGCAAAATTATAATTCTTACTAAATGATTCATTTTTTTCTCATTATTATTTTAAATTTAATCTCAATCATATAACCATCATTCAACAATTAAACCTATATTGATTGTAGAAATATTAGTTACATTCACTTTATATATATGTATATTAAATATATTTTTCTAATTAAAAGGAATTCCCTGTCAAGTTACCTATTTCTTTTACTATTAAGTATTCAGGTCAGCAACACCTCCAGCCCCTACCGAATCATTTCCCATTTTACCGAAAAGGAAAAAAAAAGTTCCACTTCCCACTAAAAAAACAACTGAAAAAGCTATTTAGTTAATTGAGATCCCTATGCATGGATTAAACTGAAAGCCTATGCAGCCGTGGTTGCAGTTTCAACACCGGGGCATGTGAGTGGCTACGAGTGAGCTAAACATGTCAAAAGGAAACAAAAAGATATCGATGGCGTATTGGAAGATTCGGATAAAGTGGCCCGATGTGGTAACCCCATTGGATCCAAAAGATGCATACATGTAAAGCGTAAACGGTACATAACATAATGGATCATCTTAACGCAATGACAAAATGTAAAAGACAATATCGATATTTTCCATGGCTAAAAGAATAGTAGTCGAAAGTCTTATTAGTCATAACCAAGTGTATAAATTATGAATTCCAGACCATTCAAATAGTAATCGGAAAAAAAATTGGATCTGCATCCACATCATATTTAAGAAAGAGCTCAGTTTTCAGTTCTCTTCTAAAAAGAAAGTGAGCTAAACTCATGATCAGATCGTCTTAGATACCGTACAATGCCAATACGCGTATAATATAAAGACAGATACTGTATCGTTGTCATGTTTCACATCCAAATCCAACTGTTCCTGGAATTAACAACCAGTTCGTGTTCCGCGTTCTCCGTCTGTGAGCAGGAGTGGCGACCCAATCACTCAATTATTTGGATTATCCTACTCATATATCAACATTGGGAGTGGCCATGGAGTTAATGAGATCACCAACTTGGATCGATATTTTTTTTTCTCTCTCTCTCTTCTGTTCCATTTTTTTTCTGGTAGGACTCCATTTATTCATTGACTTGTTGCTGGTGGGGACATCTTTAATGGTTCTTATATCTACGCTTAGTCAAACTCATGTTGCCATTATTGAGAGACTGTGAACACAGCATTTTCCTGTTATATATACAGCCTCTACCTAGCTATAATTTAATCGACATGAAAGTGGGCAAGCAAACGTGGTCGTAGCTGTTCTCTCATCACAAACAAAGAAGAAAATATATTAAGGGTACCGAGGTGACGAGAGGATGCACGCGGTGATGGTGGTCTAGTGGAGAGGAGGCATTAGTCTGCTGTTCTGCAGACGGCGGCCTGATCTGTACCTCGTATTGGCTTTTTTTGAGTTTTTCTCTACCTCATAATAAGTTTCTTATTGCAAGTTGGATAAGGGACCGAAGGGTTTGAACAGCCCTTCCTTTTTTGCTCCTTTTCACAAGTTAATTTCAGCAGAAGCATAAATTACCTGTTTCGAACATGGGAGAAAGAACATAAATGAACAAGCATGTCCACATGACGTCTTCAGAAGAAACAAGTGAAACAGTGAGGGCGTCCTTAGCACGCAGATAAAAACAGGTTCTAACTGTAGCTTTTAGGCCGCAAAGAACAGTGCAAGGTCTGAACAAAAAGTAACATAGTGTTCAGTTCAAGAGAACATATCAGAGACTGACACAACAGAAGAAGGAAGAAAAAAAATGAAAGAGGCTGTCGCTTGAACCAGTTGACATGGGAAACGAGTATTGACGTGGAAATGCTAATGGGGACAAGGTCTGATCAGTTCTTTGCAGGTTTCGTTATGACACCATGCCATCCTTTCTGGAGGATTTGGACATCGATGAAAACTAGGAACTCTTCGGCAATTTCATGGTCCCAAGCTTCGTCTCCTTTGTCGATTAGGAACACTGTCACGATTAAATGTAATTGACTTTATGCATCGTCCTTTTCGTGACATCATGCATTATGTGCGCATGCCTTCCCCTGTTTCAGTCCTTAATTAAAGGCTGAAATTAATCAGTACTGGTTTGTGATTGTAAATGATTCATCAGTGATATGAGCCTGATTTGCAAATGGGATATGCATGCATGATTCACTCCACTTCTGATTTCTTCTTATTCAGTGAAATCTATCGACCAATGAATGAATTGGCCTACTGTATGCAAAAACATTGATCGATTCGATTATCATGAATGAATTTTGTTAGAGTTTGACTCGAATTTCTGTTGGAGCCTAATTTAAAAAATTTGAGTTCAGGTAAGAACTTGAAGAGATCCACAGTAAATATGAATAAGAGCCGAATGATATCTCGCAATAAAAAGTTCGCATAAATTAATGCATGATATTTAACTGTTTTTTTTAATGTGATAGATCCGCAGCATTAGTAATCCTCAACAAGAATTGATCTGTATCCACGTTTTCCTTTTCTTTTTTTTTTCTTTTCTTTCGGTGAGATGGATCCACTTTTGAATGGTTCTATCTCCAATGATATGATCAGATAGTCAGATTTGATGGCTGGGATGTGCTCTGCATTTCATAAGGTCATCTCATCTCCTACATGGTGACAAAATGGTCATAGTTTTGTGCATTGATAGAAGCTCCTGTATATTAATTCAACTACAAATTCTTTCGCTCGTTTTAATTAATGAACACTCATGTCATCAAATTTCCTTTCTTTATGAAGGTCCGTCTCATTTCAGTGTATATACGTCAATCTTATCCGTATAACTACGGAACACTCACATTGCGCATTTCTTGATAATTTATAATAATATTCTTGAACCATGACACTGTTTGAATTTAGTATTATGACAATTGTTTTTTGAAATATACTAACGTAAAGTTTAAATTTTAGAGGAAAAATGTTAGATAAGAAGGAGAATTTTTTTTGTTCCAATAAATTTCAGTCATGATTAACTTAAAGAATATTCTCAATGTGTTCACCTAATTTCACTTTATAATATTACGATCATCTAACTTCACAAATGCTTTAGCCGCGATCATCGCACAAGTTATCGTCATTCAACCAGTGGATAGCTAACATGAATGCTTATGTAGCACCATGACGATATTTTTTCTCTTCTCCATGTCAGATTTAAAAAAAATTGTCACTCAGTATATATTTCTCTCCCATCTATCCAAACTTAATTTTATATCTACATGATCATTCAACTTTTTAAAATTTCGAGACATAATCATTCAACTTTCCAAAATTTTAATCACGATCATCATTAAAAACTTATAATAATAATAATAATAATAATAATAATAATAATACTAAAATAAATAAAATAAAATAAAAAACAAAAGGTACTTGGATCGACACTACACTGTTTGGGTATGACCCAACCGGCTTGGCCATCCAATTTTACGTGTGTATTAAATATATACTATTATAATAATCAATATTATTAAATTATGGAAAATAAAAAAATAGAAAAATTACATAATACATTTTTTGCCATAAAATTTGGACTAATAAAAATATTATAATATATGTTATTATGTTGATTAGATATATAATAAAATGATTAGATATATATGATTACCCCTTGCATGTAATGAGCCAGTACGATTTAGCTCGACCCTAATCAAATCTTCTATGAAAGAACTTTTTTTAATTATAATATTTCGTATTAGTCCAAATTTTAGGACAAAAAATATAATCACTATTTTATTTTCTAAATTTTTATTTCCCTAATTTAATCATATTAATTACTATAATAATATATTTAATAAATATAAAAAATTGGATAATCTGACCCGACTGGATCATGTCCAAACCATGCCGAGTTGATCCGAGTGCCTTTAGTTTTTTATTTAATTTAATTAATTTATTATTATAAGTTTTTAATGATGATAATTTTTTTTAAAAAAAGTTGAATGATCATACAAAATTAATTAAGTTGAGTGACCATGATTAAAATTTACTTTTTTTTATTTGGTAGGTTTGTAAAAATGAATTTTTGTTATATAATGAATTGTGTTCTAGAGAATGGTGTAACTAGCGACTCGAGCTCCAAGATCCGAGAATGCATCTCTTTTGAGGCAATAATATTTATAGGGACGACAATGTCCTAGTGTTCCAATTTGATTTTGGTGCTCAAATTTGATGAAAATTATTTTAAAAAGTCACAATCCTCCATCAAATTTGACTTATTGTATTAACTCAGGTAGGTTTGTTTCAAGCTAAGTTTTGTACATATTTTATTTTTTGTAAAGTTCAATTCAGATTTGATTTTCAAAAGAAATTGGAACCGAGTATAATGCTAATTTGGCCCAAATTCTATTTTAGCTAAACTTAACGAGTTGTTCTCGCTCGATCTTTATAATCGAAATGAACAATCAATCGGGTTATGATTGGATCGATTCAATTGAGTTTAACTCGATCTTATTAAAATAATATTATTTATAATAATTTTACATATATATAATTAATATTCTATAATAATACACACTACTAGAAAAATGCTGATTACCGACGGTCCGGACCGTCGGTAATCAGTCTGAAAACCGTCGGTAACGCAATTACCGACGATTTTTCAATCGGAATTGATCCGTCGGAAAAACGCTCGTCGCAAACGGATTTGCGACGGTTGAAAAAAATTCGTCGAAAATATCGACGGTCAGAACCGTCGGAACAGTCCCGGCGGTTCGAACCGTCGAAAAATTTCGACGATTGCAACCGCCGAAAAAGTCCCCGACAGTTCGAACCGTTGAAATTTCCGACGGTTGCAACCGCCGGAAAAGGCCGGCAGTCCGAACCGTCGAAATTTCCGACAGTTGCAACCGCCGGAAAAGGCCGGCGGTCCGAACCCTCGAAATTTCCGATGGTTGCAACCGCCGGAAAAGGCCGACGGTTCAAGCCGTCGCAACTTTTCGACGGTCGCAACTGTCGAAACTTTGGACGGCGTCGCAACCGTCGATCTTTTGACAGTCGCAACCGTCGCAAATAATTTTTTAAATATAAAAAAAATTATCGACCGGATCCGGTCGTGGCCAGCTCCGGCCGCTGGGGCCGGATCCGCCGCCAGACGGTCGGATCCGAACGCCCGGCGTCCGATCCGACCGCTGGAGGCCGAATCCGCCGCCAGGCGGCCGGATCCGAATGCTCGACGGCCGATCCGGCCGCCAGTCGGTCGATCCTGCCGCTAGTCAGCCGATCGGCCGCTGGGTGCCGGATCCGAACGGCCACGGCCGGATCCGGCCGACAGCGGCCTTTGGCCGGAGAGAGAGACGCCGGCACGGAGCGGGAGAGAGAGTCGCCGGTGCGGGAGAGGGTCGCCGGCGCGGGAGGGTCGCAGGCGTCCAGCGCGGGAGAGGATCGTCGGCGTCCGGCGCGGGAGAGAGTGCTCGCGGCCGGGAGAGAGAGAGGAATGGAGGGAGGAGGGAGAGAGAGAGGAGTGAGGAATATATATAAAGGGAAAAAGTGGAAAGAAAGCGGGAAAGGGAAAAAAAGCGGGATAACGAAATTTTAATTACCGACGGTTTCGACCGTCGAAAATATAAATATTAAATATTTTTTTATAATTATCGATGATTGTGACCGTCGAAAATTATTTATTTTTTATTTTACCGACGGTTTGAACCGTCGGTAATCATTACCGACCGTCAAAATCGTCGGTAATTGCGACGGTTTGGACCGTCACTAGTTATATTAATAAAATACTCTTTATATGATATTATTATACATTTACCGACGGTTACGACCTTCGAAAATTACAGCGGATTTTGCGACGGATGGATATCTGTCGGAAATATCGACGTTCCTAATCGTCAAAAAATTAAATAATAATATAATAAATTATATAATTATCTTTTTATTTCCGACGGTCGTGACCGTCAGAAAATCCGTCGGAAAAATTTAATAATAATATAAAAAATACATAATTTATTTTTTGTATTTCTGACGGTCGTAACCGTCGAAAAAGTCGTCGAAAATTGCGATGGATGGATATCCGTCGAAAATATCAACGTTCCTAACCGTCGAAAAATTCATCGAAAACGGAACCGTAAAAAAATCCGTCGTAAATTGCGACGGATTTAGAACCGTCGAAAATTATCCGTCGAAAAATCACGATTTTCTTGTAGTGACAAAAGTTAGTCATATCTTATTATTCATAATAAATATAATAAAAATATATTAATTAAATTTTAATATTCATAAAAAAACTTTGATTATTATTATTGATGTATTGTATTAGTTCTTTTATTTTATTATTCAATACTATTTTATGGTGATAATATATTAATTTATTTTGGCATATATCAATCTCATGTTTAGTTTTTTTTTGTTTACTTCCTTTTTATATTTCCATTAATTTATCTCTCCCTATTAATTTTGATATTTATTTCCATTTTGTAATAAACAGATATTATTTAAAATTTAATATTAATTAAATAAGACTTTAAGTTATTATTGTTGATATACTATATTAATTCTTTTATTTTATTCTTTTATACTATTTTATGGTGATAATATTTTTTTTGCCATACATCACTCTTACTTCATTTTATTTTTTTCTTTATTTTTATTTTAATACTTTCCTTTTTTCTATTTCCATTAATTCATCTTTCCTGTTGATTTTTCACATTTATTTCCTTTTAAGTTTTCACCAATTTTTAAATTAAATACTTCTTCACTTTTTTATCCTTTCTGTCCTTTTATTTCTATTTTTTCACTTTAAACTCTCAATCAAGCAGTCTGGTTCAACTCTATTTCTGATTTTGCACTTAATTTTGACTAGATTAATCGTAGATTCATGATTGAAATAATTGAATCGACTAGTCGGGTCCGATCCAATTTTAATAACATTAATTTTTTTCTATTCAGATATGATCATTTCACCCCTTCAAAATAATCACTTGAAAATTAATAAATAAAAAGTGGATATTTTTTAACTTAAAATAATTTAATAAAACAAATAAATAAATAGATATAAAAACTACTTAAAATAGTCTACATCATGTATGCAAACATGGGATGACCTACATATGGATTAAAATTTAAGAATTTATTATATAGATATTAGTTAACGATTAATATAAGCTTAATATTATTATTAATGATCTACATAAATTTTAAATCTGATTTGAAATAAAATATGATAGGTTATTTTTATATTATCTCTATTATAAAAATCACTTTGATAGTTAACTCTTCACATTCTATCTTAACTCTTTGATTTATCTTAACTCCACAACTATGATTATAAACTTAAATTGCTTTTAACAAACAAAATAATTCTTTATTATTATTTGTTCTTATAACCAATTACTATGCATTTTTATTTGTTGCTAACTTTTTTTGTAAATGATTGTATGATATAATATCTTATATTAATTTGGATTAATTTAATGACATTGACATTAAGCTTTGTTGCATAAAAGTTGAAACATTTGTTATTGATTTATATTTCAAATATAATAGTTTCCATATTAATGTTTTATAAAAAACTGCACCCATAAGCTCAAGGGTGTAGGTCCGATCATGTATGCAAAATATGTATAAATATCCATGCATCACCAATCGTAATTCCTCACGCCCATGAAGTATTCGTAATTTGACTTTTTTTTTCTTTTTTTCCTAAGATCCTTGATACCTAAAATTGGAGAAATTTTTTTTAAAAAAATGAAAATATCATTATAGTGGACAATTCTAAGATAATAGGATGTAAGAGAAGAAGAAAAAGAAGAAGAAGAAGAAGATGATGACGACGATAATGATGATAGAATCATGTCTATGGATATTCACGGGTCGGGTTAAATCCGATCAAATTTGATTCCAAAAGGGTTTGGAGGGCCAAACCCGACCAATTTTCTTTTTAAATCTTTTTGTATTATTTTTTATATTTATTTAATATAAAAAATATTTAATATTTATTTTAAAACATAAAATAAGTTTTTTAAATATTTAATATTATTTGTTTATTTAAAATATATAATTTAATTTTTTTAAAAAATTAAATTAAATATAAGCTTAAGTTAATAAAAAAAATGAAAACAAAATAAAAAATCAGGTCAATCGAGGCCGACCCGACCCGACGGGTTCACGTGTCGACCTAGTGAACACCCTAATCATGCCTAATAAAGTTTAGGGGTTTTCCCTCACAACATCAATAAAATATAAAACCTAGGGCAATCAATAAAAGTACAACTCTTATCAAAATTATGATATTCTTATGTTTTTTCAATCCAATTATGAAATTCATTAAAATATGAGAGAGAGGTTTAATTCTTTTTACATATCTTTAATTTTCTTTATTATTTTGTGTCATTCATCTTCTTCTAGAAGGCTCTGAATTGCTTTATCCTTGTTCTAACAAGCATGATTTCCTTCTTATGTTGATTTTGAAAAATAGTCACCATGAAAAAAAATAATAGCTATAGATTTTAGTCTCTACAAAAGTTTCTTAATGGAGAAGAAAAAGAGAGGGAAGTAGAGAAAAAAAAAGGAAGGGGGAGAAGGAGAAGGAGGAGGCTTAACTCCAAGAGTTAGAAGAATTTGAGAAAACAAAGGCTTTTAGATCTTTTGGAACTTTAATAAGTAGGCCATGGGGGATTTTTAGGTAAATATAAATGTATTCTTTTAAAAAAAATCTGAGTTGTTGCATCATGAACCTAAACCTCTTTCATCTCCATTCTTTATCTCTCTATTTCTTTTGAACATGAGGAAGGTAACAACCCCCTTCTATAATCTAGGTGATCAACTTCATTATTTTTCATAAAAGAAATCGTTTGAATTTTAAATTAATTATTCAAATGTGTGAACATAACACAGGATTGAGAATCTTTTTCCTTCTTTTTCTTAATACAAAGGGATGCTTAGGGGATGAGCACAAAGAAAAAAAGTAGAGGAGAACATAACGCCTAAGAATCGAACTTAAGCCAAGAAGAGAAAGCGTGTTTCTGGTTTGTTACCAAGTAGATACAATTTCATCGACAAAATTGAACAGTGCTTCAAACAACTATTAGTAGTAAATATGGCAGCTTGAAATTAAGATGCCCAACTTTTTTTTCTCTCTCATGGTTTGATTACTTAGTCATTAACCACCCATGAATATTGATCCTATACAAATTAACTACTTTAACATTGTAACTTTTAGCTCAATAGTTTTTTTTTCCTTGACAATTATCCATAACATAGGTGTATTTGATTGATTAAGTTTTTTATATCAAAATATCTGAACCTCAAATGTACTTAAATAATCAGCAATCTACACTAAAAAAAATAGTTGAATTGAATAAGTGAGAGCTTGTATATTCTGCAGTATATACTATCGAGTTTTTTTAATCATCCACATTAAATAGAGCCTTAGTAATTGATGGGTTGTTGGTTTGGTGGCAAATGCTTATAATTATATTTCCGTAAAAGGAAAACACGAGCCTCTGTGATTAGAAGGAAGTAATCGATATTCTTGTTATAATGCAGAAGAAAAGAACTCCGCCTATATTTTATAGCCGGTCCCAAGCCCGGATAAAGGAGGAGGGTTGTGTTAGGCCCCGACAGCCAGCATAAAATCATGTCGAATCTTATGAACATGGATCAACGAATATAGATAAGATTGGGAATGATCATATATGTGAACGAGTCGGAGTTGCTCCTATTAGTGAGAAAATGGTAGAGAATCGTTTGAGATGATTTGGTCATGTTCAGAGAAGATCATTAGATGCGTCAGTAAGAAGAGTAGATCAAATAATCTAGAGTCCGATTAAAAGAGGGAGAGGGAGGCCAAGGCGGACACTTGGCGAACTAATAGAGCAAGATCTATTGGTGAATAATATACCGAAATGTTTGGTTACTAATAAAACGGAATGGCGTCGTATGATCCATGTAGCCGACCCCACCTAGTGGGATAAGGCTTTGTTGTTGTTGTTGTAATGCAGAAGAAAAGAAAAGAAACATGCATTATGCTGAATGAAGTTTAGGATACCTCAGCATTCGAACTATATATACTTCGAATATGAGATCCGGGAACTTGGAAATGGATGTATGGAGAGAAGAAAAATGTGAGCCAGAATCTGTGTCACTTGTGAGGGCGAATGGCAGGGCAATTCTCCTTTGGCAAGAACGACCATGCGTGGATATCAATTAAGTCCCGCCCAGCATTCGTGCCAAAGGAGGACTGCCTGTTATTCTTATACCTCGCAGCCACATCGATCACTACTCTCTCTCTCTCTCTCTCAATGTTTGATGTCATTATGGATTGCACAATGATTTGGTTTTTATAGCAGCTGCAGGTCCTTGGGCAGAAACCTGGGCGTGGATATGCTGCAGGATATGCCCTTGATATTGGAACAATTCCCATGGAGCTTCCGGTCTCCGGCACTTTTCCTAGCTTTCTCTTTGCTAGGATGGTCCTCATTCTTCTGACCACTTAATCTAAAAGCAGCATGGTTGCTCAGCCTCCTCCCTGTCCTCAAACACCACATCTCTTGTACACTTGACCTCTCCATTGAATTAGTGAGCAGAGCTCTCGTAACCATTCGAATACCCATGAACATGAATAGAAAGATGAAAATAGTGTTTATTAGTGGTAAGGAATAAGGATATGTAATGTAACCACCGTCTGTCTTAGTACTTGCTGTATAATGTTCAACTGTTCATTCACAAACATATGCATCGAATTACTTTTATGCCTTCAATGTCGCACCACGAGACCAGATTTTGTGCCTTGACGTCAAACGTTAAATATGTGTACAGGACATTCTGTGGATATTACTTTATCTTTTGATGCTCCGGCCAGATACAAAATCTTCATGTTTCCATTGGATACTCGTAAAAGAAAATGTTATTAAAGATTGCTTTTTCAATGTTGGATTATGTTATATTATGGGTTATTTCCTCTGAACACCCCTAAACTATCGCGAATTACCATATTTAATTACAAACTACGGACTTCATTTTTTGAGTACTTAAACTATCGCGATTTTTCCAGTTTGATCCTTCCGTCGACTTATCTATTATTTTTTACATTTGTAAAATATCCATTATATCCCTACGTTAATCCACTTTTATATAAAAATATAATAATAAATATAAAAAAAGAGAGTGACGACGGGGGTGGCGACTCCCCCCCCTCCCTCCTCCCCTCTCTTCCTGGTGCCGAGAAAGAGAGGGGAGGAGGGGGGGTCACCCCCCTTCCTTTGTGTCGTCGACGACGACGACGATGTGGTGGTGGTGGTGGTGGTGGGGGGGTTGGTTGCCGCCCCTCCCTGCGTCGACGACGACGACACAGAGGCCGCCCCCCCTGCGTCGTCGACGACGATGAAGACAAGGGGGGCGGCGACCCCTCCCCCCCCCCCCCCCCCACCTCTCTCTTTCCCGGCGCTTGAGAGAGGAGGGGGGGGGGGGGGGGGGGTCGCCGCCCCCCTTTGCATTGTCATCGTCGTCGTCGACGACACAGAGGGAGGGGGTGGGGGTCGCCGCCTCCCGTCGTCACTCTTTTTTTTAAAAAAAATTATTTTTATATTCATTATTATATTTTTTATATTAAAGTGGACTAACGCAGGGGTATAATGGATATTTTACAAATGTAAAAAATTAAAAATGATGGAGAAGTCGACGGAAGGACCAAACTGCAAAAATCGTCATAGTTTAGGTACCCAAAAAATGAAGTTCATAGTTTGGGATTAGATGTGATAATTCGCGATAGTTTAGGGGTGGTCAGAGGAAATAACCATTATATTATATATATCGAGTTATTCAGAAATTTCATTCCATTAGACAATCCTAAAATCTCTCCCAAAATTGTGTGTTTAGCGGGTCGAGTCGACCCGCGAACCCGATGATTCGACTCGACCCAAACTCGACTTGGTTAGGTCGGGTAGGGGTTGAATTTTTTCAACCCGAGTTGACTCGATCCGACCCAATTATTTTATTATTATTTTTTAATTTTTTTCTTTTTTATTTAAACTCAAGCTTATATTTACTTTAAAAAAATTTTAAAAACTAAAATAAAATACTTTAAATGCAAAAATCATATTTAAATAGTTAGAGAACTTATTTTATGCCTTAAATAAATATTAAATAAATTTTTAATATAAAATAAATATAAAACAGTAAGAAAAAAAAGAAATTGGGTGGTCGGGTAACTCGACCCGACCCGTCGGGATGGGTTTCTTCACGAGTCGAGTCCAACCCAACTCCTGAACACTCCTATTGGTGCTTATTAACATAAGTTGAGTTAATTAACTGAGTGGATAATTGGATTCATTAATCGAATGGAATTAAAAAAAATTAACCATTATCGGAACTAAAAAAATTGGTCAATCAAAAATTTCATTTTAGTTTAATAAATTCACCATTTTAACCAAACAAAAAATATTATTAAATGCACAAAGTATGATAGTATATTAATTCAAAAATAAAAAGTAAATATTAAATTTGAACATAGTAGAAAGAAAAAAATCATTATAATATTAGGATACCAAGTTTAATTAAATAAAAAATTATATATTCATATACATATAATATGTTTTTTAAAATATATATATATATATATATATAAGTTTCTAATTATTGAATGATTTAATTTTACCTGAATTAATTAGATTAATTATAACTTGATTCAATTAGTTGAATAAAATTTCAATAAGTTAACAATTGAATAATTAACTATGATCAAGGTTGTTAGGGTAGATCTTACAATCTCATGATTTTAGGACTTTCTTACTTCTCCATCTTGGTATAAAATCTTAATAGGATTTCAATTTTGTCCGTCTGATTTATGATCCTTAATCACATATAATTAATATAATCATTTAAATAATAATAAAGGTATATTAATTATAACAATAATTAATTTAGACAGAATTAATATATTTCATTCATTATTATTATGCTCTAATGCAATTTGATTTAAAAAATTAATAGAAGTGTCATTTGGTGAGGTGTAGCTTAATACTTTAATGTGATAAATTATTAATATATATATATATTATCATTAAAAAGTATATTTTTATAAATAAATAATATTATGACCTCTTTACAATCTTATACTGCTACTTTTCATCTTATGATTTCCTTACGATGTTATGCAGGATTTTGATCTTGTTGATAATGACTAAATGATTAATCATCATCGCTCCATCAGTTTCCATTTTATGTCGAATCGTCCAAGAAAAGTTGTTGGACTTTTAAATAAATGGGCTAGCCGCAATCTTAATTTTATTTTAGACCATTCGTAAAGTAGGCCGTGGCCTCAATCCATCGCTTTTTGCATCTTCGACATGACAAGATATTCTAATCAATGGTAGGAGGTTGCAATCTCATCGTGGAAGCTGCTCTCATTGTATTCTGTTGCCCTACCCTACCCTGTCGTGCCCTGCCCCTCCCCATCATGGACGGGGGTTGTCAAAATCTTGTTGTGCTCTTCTTTTTTCCACACTTTCTTCTCTATCCTCTTCTCACGTTCTATTGAATAATACAAGTTGTTCAGCTAATGTACATGTCAACAGTTAAACTGTCACGATGTATATATAGCTACATACAAAACTTTCTAGTTTTTTTTTCAGCTTGTACAGATTAATGCATAACACTCCTTTTTTTTTATATGTTCTTGTGATTCTCCATTGCTCCTTTTCTCCTTCGTGTCACACAATTGCTTCCTAGTGTATGTTCTAACATGGTATCAAAGCTAATTCTAAAGACAAAAGAGAGTTAGATTTCAATCAAGCGAAAGAGATAAAGATTCAGAGTCCAAATTCAGAGCAAGTCGATTGAGATTTCGTTCAAATTTGGAGAAATATTATCAAGATCAGATAGTCAGGTAAGATCTGTATCACTTTTTGTATTTGTTCTTCATTTTCTGAACGTTCCTTGAAGTTTTGGAATTCTGAATTCTCTCTGATTTCTTCACTGAATTACTGAAATCTTGAATGGTGATTTCTTTTTATGAATTCTTTGGATGGTCCAGGAACTCCAATGGTTTCTTTTCAATTGATTGGATTAGAAAACTATTCTTTGTGGAGTAGGGCAATAAGAATCTCTTTGCTTGGAAAGAACAAATTTGGTTTTATTAATGGATCTTTTACTCATGATTCGGTGGATGATAATTTGAAAGGATTATGGGATCGTGTTGATACTATTATGTTGTCCTAGATTATGAATGCAATATCAAAAGATCTAATGTGTGGGGTAATATATTCAAATAGTGCAGCTTTTGTTTGGGTGGACTTGAAGGAATCTATAATCAGAATCAGGACAATATGTCAATTGCAGCATATTTTATTAAAATGCGATATTTTTAGGATGAGATGTCTACGATAATAGAATCACCCTCTTGTTCTTGTGAAAAGTCAACTAGATATGTTCAATTCAATCGTGATATGCAGTATATCAATTTTTAATGGGGTTAAATGATACTTTTGCTCAAATAAGAAGTCAAATTTTGATTATGAATCCACTCCCTTCAGTCAATCAAGCTTATTACATGTTGCTGCAAGAAGAGAGTCAAAGGGGGAATTAATTCAGGAATTGTATCAAATTATATTTTGCCTTTTGATTCTGTGGCAACTAATTCCAATTCCAACTCTTCTAATCCTTTAGGGAAGCCAAAGAAAAATTGGAATCTTGTATGTGAACATCGTCAAAGGTCATGAAAATAAGACTTGTTATAAGATAGTAGGTTATCCACCTAGTTTCAAATTCAAAAGAAAAGGAAATCAAAATGGAAATCAAAATTCAACTGTCAATTGTGTATAAAAAATGATATATGAGTTAAAAGTTGATAATACTCCATCAGATGTTCCAAATCTCACTCAAGATCAATACAACAAAATTCTGAAACTAATCCAGAAAGATTCATTTATAGAGAAAAGAGTAATAAAACAAAAAAAACTAGAAAGTTTTGTATGTAGCTATATATACATCATGACAATTATAATTATCCATGTCACGTAATCACATTTATTGAAATATTCTGAGCCATTATCATATCTAATTTTTTAGTGACTCTTGAAAACTAATTTTTAACATAGGCTACAAATTGTTAAAGGCATTTGTTTGTATCACTCTTGAATTTCAATAAAAAGATCCAAGTAAATCTTGAGTAATCACCCACAATGGTCAAAATGAAATAATATGGATTAAAACAATATTGCAGGATTTTGAATTACATCATTCTTTGTCTACTCATTTGTTTTGCGATAACAAGTTAGGATGAGAGAACTAAACATGAGAGATTGCAAAAAACCCAATATTTCATGAGAGAACTAAATATGTAGAAATTAATTATCATTTTGTTATAGAGAAGAACGAAAAGGGGATTATGAAGTTATTCTATATTAATACAAAAGATCAGTTGGTGAATACTTTTACAAAAGGTCTTTCTTTAGCTCAATATGAAAAGTTAATTCAAGTCATTAGGATGTTAGATATATATAATCCATTTTTTTAGTGCTGTCAACTTGAGGGGGAATGTTGAATAATACAAGTTGTTCAACTAATGTAAATGTCAGCAGTAGGTGATTACATGGCGTTGAGCTTGATTATCCTTAAACCCAGTGTGAGTTTCTCTATTTTGACTTCAATTAGCTATGAAAAATTTATGGAATCAAATGTGAATTTTATTTCCATTTTTCAAAGATTGCAACTCGCCTCGGCCCCTTGTTGTTTGAAGAACCCCTCCCCCTCCTCTCTTATAGCATACCATATGAAGATAATGTGTTGTCAAGAATGTTTGTATTTTGGTCTACATCCTTTATCTCAATGGGACTAAGACACGGCCCATACTCCTATGGGAGTAGATCCATAATCAAAAAAGTTTTTCTGATCGTTCCAGATCATGAGATTGGTCTTACTTCACCGTCGAGTCATGAATTTTGTTTCATATTTCTTTTCTTTTGGTTTGTTTTGAAAAAAATATCATCCGACCTTTTAGAAAATTCTAATAATATAAGAGGCTATCGACCATCCCCATGGGGGCGGTGAAGGTAGAGCCCTTTCTTAGTAAGAGTATTCATTAGAAAAGGATTCTCTAACATCTGGTGATCTGACGGTCCCGAGTGGAAGGGCCATCACTCAACGGATAGTCACGATGTCAATATAGCTACATACAGAACTTTCTAGTTTTTTCCAGCTTGTACATATTAATGCATAAACACTCATTCTTTTCTTTCCTCTATTCTTGTGATTCTCCATTGCTCCTCTTCTTCTTCATGTCACACAATTACTTCCTAGTGTATGTTCTAACACATTCCTCCTCCATGGGCGTCCAACTTCATTAGGTTAATCAACCTCAAACCCTGAATGTTGGCATGTTCTCTTCTTCGGCTATGGTTTGTTCAACGACAAACGACAAATTGTAATTCATCTTTCATTTTTAGTTGAAGTTTCATCTGTTAGTTTCTTCCATTGCTGCTTCTTCTCTTCCGCTCTTCTTCTTCTCCTCGGTGTCCTTTCGGCAGGTGGGTGATCGGCGCTCTCACTACAAGAAAACTGGCAATTAGCGTCCCAACATAGGAGACGCTAGGGAGGCGCTATTACGTCTCCGTTGCGAAGCGCGTCTCTTTAACGTCTAACTAGCGCCACAATATTGAGCCGCTGAAAATCGGTGGCTAGTGGCATCGCATTAGAGTCAAAGATATTGAGAAGCAAGTAATGCCCCTTGTTGACGCTATATTGACGTTATTAAGACGCTACCTTTGCGGCTGTGCGAAGCAGAGAAGCGTCGCTCAGTCGACGTGCAAGGGGCGCTCATTTTGGCACGCTATTCCGGCGCCCACGTGTCACTATTGTAGGCACTAGGAGGGCGCCAAATTGACGCAAATATGATCATGCACGCGTCATCAATGAGACGCTCAGAGGGCGCTAAGTGCAATATATTTAACATCGCGTCGACATGTTTTGCGACGCCAATGAGACGCAATGGAGTCGCTACTTGCACTTTTTTTTACCCGTCTCAGCCTCTTTTTTTCCCTTCTCACACCCGTACAATTTATAATACATCTCAAAATGCATTGATATTCATCACAGGCAATATGAAAGCATCACAGGCAATATAAAAACATCACAGGTAATATAAAACCATCAAGGCATAATATATAATATAAGAATATGAAAACTACTAAACCAAACTAACAAACTATATGTATGTGTAAGTCTATAAGTAACAAATGCATAGTTTGTTTTCTATCCTAGGTTTGGGAGTTATTGTTATCATTCCGGATGTTCGACCCAGACGTGCTCGGTTCATGGCCTCGCGGGATGGATTTTGCGTCGGGATCAATCCCTGAATCGCCTGCAATAGAGGAGCCAACTACTGCGATAACTACTGCGACACCTGCTGCGATATCTGCGTCGATAATTGCTGCGATAGCTACTGTGATAGCTGCGTCATATCAGGTGCAGCGAATGAGCTCGGAGCAGATGCACCTCCTGCATATCCTCTAATCCTCCTAGATATTTGAGCGGCTATACCGAGGCCACACAAGTATCCCCCTCGTGTCGTGCCGGCCACCTCCTCCCAAACAGAAGGGTCCTCTACGAAATAAAAAAATTATACAATCATATAATATATAAATCATATATCAAGAAACACATAAATTAAAAACATGACTAAATTAATGAAGAAACATTATTTGGTAGCTGAGTACTCGGATCATCTCCATACTTTTCAGTCATTTTTGCATTACACTCATCCTATAAAATTTAAACATTATGTATTTAAAAAATAATGCAACAACCAAATGACCATATCATGAGACTTACTAGAAGCCTACGAGCAGTGGGCGTGACTAAGTCGTTCGTCTTCCGACTCTTATGCGTGGCGTCATAGACCACACGAAAGTCTACGGGGCCGTCTTCTTTCTCCCCCTACAATAAAGTTTCAAATTTGATAACATAAGTATAAGTCAAAAGTTTGATAAATTGAATTTATATGTAAATTACCATGCGTCGTCAATGCTCGTCAAATCGCATCGATCCCCCTGTGTGGATGTGGGCCTCGGGCTTCGAAAGACGGTTAACTCTTGCCTTTTCCGACTTCCTTTGTCATCGTTCATCCGTCCTTTTGTGAACATCAAACACTTCCACTTTCAAAAATCCTAATCGTCCCTAAATTAAGATCCGAATGAAACTGATTTGCCTCCTACAAATAGAACGTTAAAACTTAGTAATTTTAAAATAAATATAAATCGAATTATGTAACCCAAATAGAAGATCGTACCGTAAAGGCTCGAAACATGTCATCTCGTACTTAAATTGGGACATCTTTTCAGGATCCTGCCCCTTCCGACAAGTGGCAAAGAATGAGAGCACTAACATCCCGCACGGTACTAGCGGATATGAAAGTGGTCCTGTCAATTACAAAGAAGAATTAATTTTCAATGATAACTAAAACTATAACAAGTAATCTATACAAATTATTTAACTTACGGTCGAGCAATATTATTCACAGTGACCACCCCATTATCGTATAACCCCTCTTCATCACTCGAAGAGGAATCATCATCTGGTACAGCTGGGGTAGGCTGTGAAGGTCCGACATCAGCTACGGGCCCTAATACATAATAAATCATTAGTGTCATACCAAATTAAAATTGTGATAATTGATATATGTACAGTAATATTCTCACATCGATTGATGTGTAACACATGATCAGTAGCAGTCTGCTCGTCTGAATGAATTGAGTCAGGTGCTTGTGCTATTGGCGGCATAGCAACTGACATTATTAAAAAATAATTAATATAATTAATTGAGAAATGTCAATAATAATAAATATATCACCTGGCGTAAGATGTCGCTCGTCAACGCTAGATTGTGGTGAAGCGTTTGGTATTCTCGACGGTGGCGGTATGGTAGCAACTGCTATCATAAGAAAATACATAAAATTTGGCTCCTACATAAAATTAAGTAATATACAAAAAATAACCTAATGTGACATGATGATCGTCGTCGTACGATCGAGACGTACCGACTATGTTCCCCGTCGATGGTGGAGCAACTGTCACAAAAGCAAAATATTTAAAAAACTCTATCTCCTACTGTCTATTGCCTACAATGTGTCACGTACCTGGAGTGATAAGCTGAGCAGACCCACCAATGGATCACCTACTATGAGATGATCCGGCTACATGCCTCATCGACGACGGAGGAACTGATATTATTAAAAAAAGAATTTAACTATTATAATCAACTATAAATAAGCAGCTCACAATAAATATATTACCTGGTGGTTGTGATGACTGACTCATCTGGAGTGAACGCATGAAAGAGCGAGATAACTCAGATGCTCGACTCCTATTAACCATGACTGAAAAAAAGAAAGAAACTTCTCTTATTATCGGTAACCATATATAACTTAAAAAAAAGTAAAAAGCTTATGTCATTAGAATAATTACGGGATTCATTCACTTGTTTCGTATTCTGATTCATTTTTATCATCTTTATCATTGTCGCTATAATCTTGGTTCGAGTCATCGTCAACGAAATTATCAAAGTTCACATCCAAGAGGTCACTTGAATTGAACTCTTCCATTGGCTCAGCGTCATTGACCAATTGAAAATTCTCAACTCCATCGGCCACATCAATCGTCTCATTGACTTTATCTTCTTGATAGTAATCGTCCATTGGCACATCGTTGTGTACGGATGATGTTTCATTGTCATCTATCATTGTTTTTGCTAAGAATAGTCTACTCTTCACCTTGCATGACGCTCACCATTCATCCTTGGTTCTTTTCGATGGATACTTAGTGTAGTACACTTGTTGTGCTTGTTCCGCCAATACGAATGGATCTTATGACTAAAGTCTCGACCGAGGGTTAATATCCACCACTTTAAACTTATGATCGATCTGAACTCCTTTCTCTGGATCGAACCAACGATATTTTAGCACCACGACTTTGTTAGATTTTCCCAAATAAGATAATTCTAGAATGTCTTCTATAACACCGTAGTAATCAAAGTCGTCGTCCCCGTACATGCTTCCTAGAACACATATGTCGCTATTAATAGTTGAACGTTATCGACTATATTCTTCTGTATGGAACCGATATCCATTGACTATGACGCCGCAGTAGCTAAGAACTTGTTTCTTCGGACCATGATCGAGATCTCGTATTTTGTTCTCTATGATTGAGCCATTAATAATCTACAAAAAAATAACTAAAAATTTTATTAAAAATTACGAACTCATAACAATTAAGAACAAGCGGAAAGATTTGTCACTTCACATCTCAATCAGTCGGCAAAATGTTCATCTCGTAGTTTCAATAACTCATCGTTTGAAACTAACGGATTAATTTCTCGTTGTAATTCTTCAAATTTTCTGAATTCATAGTTTTCAATTAATACAATCATATAGCAACAATTAGATTTAAATTATATAATAAATTAGAATAAATTGCCTTACTCGAGATACGGTGTCACTTCGCTACAATTTGCAAGAACATAATTCTCAATGGCGGTGAGATCTCTGTCATTCAAGATAACTTTGCGTCCTGCATCAAGAAGTCGACATGAGTACTTGAAGATGGATAGAATATTCATGTCAACTTCTCCTTTACCACCATCATCGTTTCTTGAAACTTGGGTGTGCCGTGATTGTATGTGTGGCTCAAAGTATTTTGAAGTGAAGTTTGACACCTCCTCAATGAAATATGCTTTACATATGGAGCCTTCAATTTTTGTCTTATTCTTCGCCTTCCTTTTCAAAAATAACATGCACCTTTCGAAAGGATACATCCATTGATACTGAACCGGACCAGCAATTTTTGTTTTATATGGAAGACGTACGATCAAATGTTCCATCACATCAAAGAAAGAAGGTGAAAATATCTTCTCAGCCTTGCACACAATAGTCACAATAGAAACCTCTAACCGAGATATGTCTTCTTTCCGAACGATGGATGCACAAATCTCTTTACAGAACATAGACAATTATGTTAAAACCTCCCAGATGGCCTTTGGTAAAAGTTCTTTAAAGGCAATTGGAAGCGGCCTTTGTATAAAAATATGACAATCATGACTCTTCATCCCGTGTATCTTTCCATTGTCCAAGTTAAAACAACAAGATATGTTTGATACATATCCGTCGGGGAATTTCAATTGCTTTACCCATTCGAAAACCATTTTTTTATCATTGCTCAAGACATAAGTAGCTTTTGACTTTTTGCATCTACCATTTTGAAGATGAATGATATCTAACTCTGGTCTTTTGCATATTAATTTCATGTCTTCGCGAGCCTGTATGCTATCTTTTGTTCTTCCTTTAACATTCATAATAGTGTTGAAGATGTTATCAAATACGTTCTTCTCCACATGCATGATGTCCAAATTATGACGTACCAAGTTTGAAGACCAATAAGGCAACTCCCAAAAAATACTTCTTTTCTTCCAATTATGTTCACTTCCAAATACAATTTGCTTATAAGTACCGGCCTTCAATCCGAATGAGACTTCACTAAGCTTGTTTACTTGCTCTAGTAATTTTTTCTTGTCAAATGAGTTGGACACAAAGTGTTCTCGGATGTATTCTTTTTAAATGAGTTTCTATCACGGCGCATCAAATTCTTCGATGACAGAAATATCCTATGACAATCAAACTAGCAAACTTTCCTATAATTTTTCAAATAAAAGGATTTTGTATTCTTTCCACATATGGGACAAGCAAGTTTTCCTTTTGTACTCCAACCACTCAACATTTCATATGCCGAAAAATCACTTATGCTCCACATTAATGCAGCTCTCATAATAAAATTTTGCTTTTTAGATTTGTCATAGGTAACCACGCCATCCTCCTACAACATCTTGAGTTCGTCAATCAAAGGTCTTAAGTAAACATCTAAATTTTTACCAGAAGATCGAGGACCCGGGATGATACAGGTAAGCAATATATTCTCTCATCTTATACACATGCTTGGAGGCAAATTATACGGTGTCACAAAAATAGGCCAACATGAATAAGCAGTACTCGATGAGTCAAATGGGTTGAAGCCATCGGTCCAAAGTCCTAATCTAACATTACGTGATTCTTCAGAAAAATTTGGATGAAGTGCATCAAATCGTCTCCATGCCTCCGCATCCGAAGGATGTGTAATTGAATTTTGATCTTCACGTGCCCCTTCTCTCTGCCACCTCATAAATGATGTAGTTTTTTTCAGAAAGAAATAGTCGTTGTAATCTTGAAACAATCGGAAAGTATCTAAACATTGCATTTGCCATATTTTTTTCGAACTTTGAGAATTCTTTTTCGGCTTGAATATGGACTTGCCACAAGTAAAACAACTCATAAGTCAGTTGTTTTCCTTGTAGTACAACATGCAATGATTGTAGCAGGCATCAATCTTCTGATATTCCAACCTTAAATCTCTCATTAACTATTTGCACTTGTAAAAAATTTTCGGTAATTTCTCGAAAACTGGAAGCATACTCTTAATAATGTCAAGCATCCAGTCAAAACAACTTCGCTCATATTAAATTCTGATTTTAAGTTCATTAGTTGTACCACTGCAGAAAGTGTAGTTTGCTTCACGCATCCATCCAATAAAGGTTCATCTGCCTCTTCGAGAAGATTATAAAACTTAGAAGCCGAAGGATTCAGATCTTCTTCAATCGATGTTTCGCCAACATTTTCTCTTAACATTGCATCTCGTATCATAACCCTATACGGATTGCTCGAGTCGCCCACAATGGTATCTACATTACTTGTTTCTTTAGCTCATCTTTCTTCGTCGTGAAGGAACCAATTGGTGTATGTAAGTAAGAAACCGTTGTAATATAAATCCTTCTGCACATCATATCTTACTTTCCATTGATAACATTTGCACTTCCGGCATGGACATAAGGTTTCTCCAAATGAAAAAGCAACACCTTCATTTTGATAAGCCACATTAATGAATTCATCAACACCATCCTTATATTCTTCAGTTATGATGCCATGTTTATCCTTCCAACGACAAATCCAACTATGATCTGACTTTATCATTTCTGTAACTGAGAACATTAAGCCAAGTAATCAAATTCGTATACTTGAAACGTGTGATTTTGAACTTACGAATTAAGTCTAAAATCACATGTTTCAAGTACTTCATCGTCGAATCATAATCTCATTTTATCATCAAGAATGTGGAAGTACATGAATTAGTTCATAAGTTAACTTAACAATTAACATAAGTTAATTTAACTTAAGTACTACTTAACTTAATTCATAACATGAATAAGTAATACTTAACTTAATTCCTAAGAGATGATACTTAATATTATACTTAATAAGTAATACTAACTTGATCCAAAGAGATGTTTAATTAACTTAAGTACTACTTAACTTAATTCATAACATGAATAAGTAATACTTAACTTAAGTAATACTTAACTTAATTCCTAAGAGATGATACTTAATATTATACTTAATAAGTAATACTAACTTGATCCAAAATTAACTTAAGTACTACTTAACTTAACATGAATAATTAACTTAATTTAACTTCATGCATTAATAATTAACTTAATTTACATGGTGGCGGGCTAGTACCTTCTTAACCGGAGGACGGCGAAGGGCGGCTGAGACGGCGGTGGAGGCAGAGACGGACATCGGCGGCGGTGGAGGGAGGACGCGGCGGTGGACGCGAAGGGCGGTGGTGGAGGCGGAGGGCGGCCGAGACGGCGGTGGAGGCGGAGGACAGTGGCAGTGAAGGAGGACGGAGGCGGCGGTGGAGGGAGGACGCGGGGAGGGCGGACGAGGCGGCGGTGGACGTGAAGGGCGGCAATGGAGGCGAAGGGCGGCGGAGGCAGCCTGCGTTGGCGGTGGAGGGTAGTGGATGCGGAGGAAGGAGGATGAGGAGGCAAAGGGCGGCGGTGGAATGAGGAGGGCGGCGGCGGCGGTGGAGGGAGGACGAGGCAGAGGGAGGAGAAGGACGAGGCGAAGGGCGACGGTCGAACGCGGAGGGCGGCGGTCGAATGCGGAGGGCGGCGGAGGCGAAGGGCGGCGGCGGCGGTGGAGGGCGGGCGTCGGGGAGGGAGGAGGAGGAGGAGGCGAAGGGCGGCGGTGGAGGGCGGGCGTCGGGGAGGGAGGAGGAGGAGGAGGCGAAGGGCGGCGGTGGAGGGCATCGGAGGTCGGGCGTCGGAGGTCGGTCGTTGGGTGACGGGCGTCGGAGGTCGGGCGTCGGGGCGCGTCGTGCGGGATGATGGTAAATAGTAAAAGTGAAAACGAAGAAGAGAGGTTAGGGATTTAAGTAATTTTTTAGCGTCGCAAAGAAACGAGACGCCATGTAGGCACCGACACTGTCACAATTCGACTAGCGCGGCACTATAGAGAATCTAATGTATCACTAAGATAACGTAGCAACACTATAGCGTCATCTGGGCGTCTCAATGATTTAGCGTCTCACGATTGCGACGCCATTGAGATGCTCATTAAAAGTTTTTTTCAATTTTTTTAAGTATGTATGAAATTTTATTTATCAATGTAACGTCTCATCGCATTATGCCCCGTTCCAATTGTTTTATTTTCTTCCGATAATCTGTCATGTATGTATACAAAATTATAAATATGTATGTATATGTGTATATAACACAATTGTGTGTGTATATATATACATATGTAATATATGCGTATGTATATATATGTCTACGTGTGAGAGATTAAGTTACAACAATGTGTTTCGTCTATATGTATTATAAATATATATGTGTATGTATATGTCTATACATGTGCGAGTCATATATATATATATATATATATATATATATATATATATATATATAACGTGTATATGTACGTATACGTATTCGAAGTGAATATATATATGTGTATTTATTTATATGTGTCAGATTATGTTATAATAATATGTATATATGCACTTATTATATATAAGTATCAGCATATACGCGTATTTATATGTCTATATGTGCCTGATTGAGCGAGGGGTAAAAAATCGGCTTAGGAGGCGCAATGCAGATGCCATTGACTCGCTAGATTCATTTAGCGACACCGTAGCACTGAACTAGCGTCTAAAATAATATGGCGCCTCGTACGTACGACGCTAGAGAGACATCCATAGTGTCATCATAGCGTCGACGCAAGCTGCGGCTCTCGTTGAATACTAGGTAGACGCTATTGAATGACTACTGTGACGCTAAAGTATCACTCACTTAATTAACCATCGTAATCTCATGATTAAGTATATAATAATATATGCATAATAAAGATATTATATATATTATATGTATAGATAACATAAATATTATAGGTAACAAATTATATATTTAGGAACACTCTTATCATGTAAAAATACACATATATATATATAATCGTGTAATTAATACATATATATGTTGATAATATGCTATTGATAATATGTTGATAATCATGTAATTAATACTAATATAATATTTAATAAATTTATTGATTGACATATAATATATAATATAGTGTTTAAATATATAATTTAGCGTCTCATTAGTATCTCCTTTGATTGAGATGTCATATAGCGTCGCTTTAGAGTATTCAGTCATGAGACGCTAGTGTCGCATCTAAAGTGGTCGACGCCAGAACGGCACTAGGTGCTGCTGCGCATTTGCGATTCGTCGCACGAAATAATAGCGTCTATGTAGTGTCTCAATTGCGCTAGAGTTAACGTCAACCCTCTGCGTAGCTAATAAGACGCGAATGAGACGCTATCGAAAGGCAAGTCGCGTATGATTCTCGTGACGCGAAGTAGACGCAATGGAGGAGCTAGTGGCGCCTATATAGCGTCACTGTTTGTGAAGGCGCTAAATGACATCGCTAATCGCTAATTTTCTTATAGTATCTAAAGCTCAAATTTTGACACTAAAGCCTCCGACGCCTGTAAAAATAGAGCGTTGGAGCCTGAATAGAGAGAGAGAAGAGGAGGACAATGGGCTGCATTAAATAACAATGCGCCAAGCAGAAGAAAGGCTGAAGTGTTCCTGCATTGGACCTACTGTGGCTTCACGAAAGAAAACTTGAGGCCGGAGAGCCTCCTCAGAAGGTCGAGTGGCCAGAGAGTGGCGTTAGAGCCCTTGCTCTACGATGCTTGCGCCACTTTAATTGGTTGTTACGGTAATCACCTGCCGAAATCACTATTACTTCAATAAATAGTTTTTCCATTTCTTTTTTAGAAAAAAATACAATGTATATTCATAAAATATTGAGGAGATGTATTATCTTTTTATATTACCTAACATTCTGCATTTTACCTAACTCACATACCTCCTAAAAGATGGTTAAAAATTACTTCTAAAATTATTTGATATAAAGAAAAAATTGTCGAGACTTTAATTTTTTTAATTCTCACTTTTTTTTTAAAATCGCATTTCATGTCTTAAATAAATTTCTATCGCTTCAGTGATTAACATTGATGCTTATGTCTTAACATGATATTCATAATATTTATCAATAACATAACATAATACAATATTCACACACCTACCATATATAATTAATATACGGATATCACATAAACATTACTTTAAAATATATTTATGATAATAAAAATTAATTTACATAAAGTTTAGCATATTTTCTTTATTTTTTAATATGTTTCAATATAAGTTTGCTTGAGAATGGATAAAAACAACTTAGTGGGGTGTAGTTTAATATTTGTACGTAAAAAGCTTATAAAAAAATCTTTATTATTTTTAAAAAATATTTTTATTAATAAGAAGAATATTACAATTTTCGATCCTATGATCTTCGGCCTTATTAAATTTTTGAATCTTGACTACCTCGTTCTACTGTATACACGTGGGTTAGCCTTTGGATCTAAGTATCGGCAACATAAAAATAAACAAGTGTTATGTGTAGTAACCATATATGCTTTAGTGCTTACCTCTAAATTAACATAATGTGTTATTATATTTTTTTAATTTATTGTTATTTTTCTATATTAATTAACACAAAAAAATATTTATTTATTTTTAAAGCATAAAATATTTTTTCTATATATCTAACTATTATTCTCACATTTAAAATACTTTATTTAATTTTTAAACTTTTTTAAATCAAATTTAAACTTAAAATTACATTAAAAATGTTAAATAAATAAAAATAGTGTTGGGTCACGTCGTCGGGTTGAACACTCCTATAAACAACCTAACCTATTACTAGTGAGGACTGGTCGAGCTTAAAAAAATCATATTCATTATCGACCGGATTATTTAATGTAATAGCATAGAAATATATTATAATATTTAAAGTATATTATATTATATTATATTATATTGAAAATATACAAAATTATCCTAATAATAATACATCACAAATATGATGGGCTTCAAATTAATGATTATAAATATTTATAATTTTTTTTAATTTATTTAAAATATGTTCATATAAAAATTAAATAAATTTGGGACAATCGAGGTGTTCCAATGTTTTTTGGAGAATAAGAGATGTTCCAATTTAATTCCCAATTTTTAGCCCGGGTCCAAATCTTTGGGAGTACGCCAAGGTTGGTAGTTGGATGGGGACGATCCGACTCCAAACTTGATTTTGCACAACAAATCATTTTTCGAGGAAGTACAATGGTTCAAGGCTCGGATGGAGGATCTCAAGATCATACCTCACAAATAAAAAATAAAATAATATATTTATTCACAATGATATGTTTATATATGCAACCACTATTTATCAGATATTTTCAAATCTAGTATTTATTTTTATACAATATGATATTCTTAAAGAAATATTTAAATAATATTATATAATTGAGTAGTAAAGAAGTATAATATTTTACTAAAATGCAATATATTTCTTAATATGTGTGCAACAATGAAATTTATTTTTTTATGAAAAGTAATATAAGATTAAGTTCATGATATAATACTGAACAATAATTACATATTAGAGTTTAAAAACATGTTGAGAATAATATGTATTACGATAGATAAAAATGAAATAGTTAAATTAGTTTTTTTTTCCAATGTCTTTCATGTTTAATTCTGATTTTTTTATTCGAATAAATGAATTTCTACCACCATCTAGATCTGAAATGAAGATCCAAATCTTACCTATAGATTCTCATTTTCTCTTCTAAAGATGATAAAATTTTACTAGGCAGAACGTGTTTGGGTAACTAAAGTTGAAATCGAACAAAATATATGTATTCTGTGATAGTTAAAGTGTATTGAATTTTGCAAGGAATCCTAGTTTTCACTATTGAACTAAAAACACATTGATGCATATTATCACTTCATTCACGATGTGATGAATACGACGAGATGTAGTTACATAGAATCATACAAATTCGAATCACGGGATTATGAATGTTCTCCTATCAATCCCAAGAACTTGATGACTCGGACTCAACCCAATGAAAGTTCATGTTCTCCTGTCGATTCGATTTGACCACATGACTTGATATTTCTATTTAATTTATTTACTTTTAGTTCAATATTTGATTTAAAAATTAAAAATTCAAAACTAAATCATGTTAAAATCAATAATATTGATAAAACCTATTTTACAATTGAAAATAAAAACTAAAATATTTTATACTTAATAATATAAATATTTTAGTTATAAAAGACTATATTCATGGATGTTTTAGATTAGAGATTTTTCTGTTAAGAAAAATGAATTCATTATAATAAAATTTATGAGCGTAATTTTTTTAAAATATTTTAGCCTATTTATATCTAACATCCTTCTCCCACTCAATTTATTATGTCATCATAATCAAATTAAATATTTAATGCTAATTATATCTAATGTGTCCCATAATTTTTATTTATTTCTTCTATCTCATAGTTCATTTATCATTTATTACATTTACAAAATTCTTATATATTATTTTTTTATCATTAATTGTTTTTGGAATATAAATGCATTTTTTTGTGTGGCCATAACTCATCTGGTACAAATTGCATATAATTTACAATAAAAATTTTATTTTCAAAATTTTAATTATTTATAATCTACATATTGGTCATTTTTTGTAAAACAATTAAGCATACTAACTGGTGCTTAATAATATTTTCTTATTTTATTAAGTTTTTATGTTTCTTTAAATTTATTTTATTAAATTTAAATGTAAAAAAATGTTGAAATAATTCATTTTCTATAAAATTTACTTGCCATTAATTTAACTTCATACCTTTCCAGCTAGGTATAATAATAATAATAATAATAATAATAATAATAATAGTAATATTATTATTATTATTATTATTATTATTATTATTATTATTATTATTATTATTATTATTATTATTATTATTATTATTATTATTATTATTATTATTATTATTATTATTATTATTATTATTATTATTATTATTATTATTATTATTATTATTATTATTTAAAATATATAACTATGTGATTGAATTTGTACGTCATTGTTTGTAGCATATTTCATAGGCCAATTTTGCATTATTAAAAGAATTTAATTAAAATGAAAATTTTCGTAGGATACTAAATTATTATTAGTTTAATATTCATCTCATTTTTATATTTAACATTAGTAGGTTTATTATAGTTTCTAATTATATATGAATTGTTGATTATATGTTCTTATTTAAAATCTATTTTAAATTTTTAATTTGATATTTTTCTCTAATAAATTTCTAGTTATAAAAACCTATCTACGTGGATATTTTAGATTTGAGAGTTTTTTTGTTCATAAAAAACGAATTCAAAAAATGTTAATAAAAATTATGAGCATAAACATTTTAAAATATTTATATCATCTTTTATACATTGAATCCAGTGAGAATTATTTTTGCCTCTTAACACCATTGTAATATTAACCTTTTATATATTGATAATGTGGCTATTAATAGCTAATCTGAAAAAAATATGATGATAATCAAATTAACATATAGAAAAATAACCATTATAATTAACATGGTAGAATAAAAGGTAAAAATATATCAAGTGAATTTATTAGAATAATGTCATTTATTGCGTTAAATGGATAAAATAATAAATTATATATGGAGTAGCATGGAAGATGAAAATGCGATGGTTTCTTTATGTGTTAGAATCAAAGACATTTATTACACAACGTGTATTATTATTACATGCAAAACGTTACATCATGTGCATTATTATCACGTGGAGAAATATTTTTTACAATGTTGCATTTTATTTTAGAAGCAAGGCCAAATTGAGAAAAAATATATCACATGTTTTATGTAGCCCTATTTTTTCACATGTTAGATGGATATTTAATATAAATATAATAGGATTTATGTAAAGTTTTAGAAATTCTATTATTATATATAATTGAAAACTAGAATATAATAACAACGTGATTAAATTATAAAGTTAATTTTTATTGTGTTATATAGAGGTGATATTAGAAGTAGGGTTATAGGTAAAAATAAAAAAGTTACAGTATATAATTTACTTTGTACTCACTTTCCCATTACAGTTTCCGTATTTTATCACTCCATTTACATATATATGTTGCTTTTCCTTTGCGCAGATACACATGTTTATGCACGTATATATGTATGTAACATAACTATTTTATATTTATGACGTTAAATGGGATAAAGAGGATTGAAAATGATAGTGAGGCCAATGGAGAGGTATGAATTAATTATTTTTATTAGTATCTCTATCGATCTATTGTGTTATGAGATTAAATAAGTTATTAAAAGAGATTATTATAGACTTAAAAATTGAAAGATGAGAAAAAAAAAAAGAAAATATAGGGTGAATAATACTTAAAGGAAAGAGAACTTCTTGCAATTTGGTAAATATCCAACTTTATACTTCATATATAGATTTAAATTGCGAAGATAAATACATGCATTAAAAAGTGTATCCTGATATGTGAAAAAAAATGAAAATAAATAAATCAGGTAAAGAAGGAGATTATACCGAAGGTGACCTCGAAGGGAAAAAGAAATGATTGTACGAGAAAGTAGGAGCAAAAGGAGAAAGGTGAAAAAGAAAGACGTTGCATGGCTCCAAGATGAACATACATATAAAGGGAAAATAAAAGATCAGTTAGGTGGCATTTGGCTGTCTAAGAAAAAGACCAAGAAGGCAAAAGACTAACATAAAGAAAAACAATCACGTCTCCTAAAAGAAATAATACTTTTTTATTTTAAATATTAAGGATGGATATTTTTACAATGGAAATCTTAATTTCAATTAATCATGCAAAAATATTAAAGTTTACAATTTGGACTTCTCATTCAATGTTGAATCAAAATATCATCTTCATGATGAATAAATAAACAATACTTATCTTTTGAAGAATAATTTATTCCTCTTAATGAATAGGCCTGCATGCATATGCACATGCACGCAGAATTGACCCAATGCAATTTTTTGGTGATGAAACTTTTTTATACTGTGTATCCCAGGGATTCGAGCTCTTTGGATCAAAATGAAAGATAACATAAAAACGATAAATGAAGCCTTGAATTGGGGAAACTCCCTGATAAATGATCAGCTTTGTAAAGAAAAAAATATTTTTTTTAGAAAGAAAAACATTAGAAAAAAATATAAATGGCCTTGAATTGAGAGTGCTCCTGAACTATGATGCAACAACTTTATGTAATCAGCTTTATATAAAAAAAAGGTTGAGAATGATATTTGGTTATCGAATCTACTTTAATGGAGAATGGATGGATGACTGGGTCTGCGAACTCGTTAACTTTAATAAAAAGAAGCGATTCATGTGATTATATGTGTCTACGATCGAGAAAGAAAGAAAAGAAAAGAAACACGAAGAGGAAAAAATAATCCGCAAACCCGTAAAGTTTAATGTGTCTTCATCTTCTTACGTGTTTGCTAATTCAAAAAATTTCCTGCCACAAAGCTGCCTGTTGATCCCAATTATAATTTATAAATGCAACTTAAGCTCGTACAACTTTAATTTAATAGTTTAGCAATGTTCTAAAAATCAGATCAGAATGGGATAGGCATACAATTCGAATTGATGTCCCACTGATTCAACCGGATTTTAACTGATTGAATCGAATTTTTATATAATAATATTATTATTAATTATTTAAGAGTAATATAATATATAACTTACTACAAAAATGATTAAATCAAATTAATAATTATTATATATTACCGATTAAATAGTAACTTTAGTTTATTAAATATATTATCAATAATATAATCATCTAAATTTAATTTTAACCTAAGATGATATTTATATTTTTCTTCGTTTTTATCTGTAATTCTCTTTTTTATTATTCTCTTAATAATATTTTTTCATTTTATTTATTTCCTTCAGTAACTTCTTTCCTTTTATTTTTAAATTTTAAATTCTTTCCTTTTTTTTCTTCCTCCTCCTCAGAATATCCCATTTTCATATAAAATCATTTTTAATATAAAATATATGAAAAGATTTTATATATTAAATTGGGCTTAATCTCCTGCATCATCCCCTCCTTAATTAGTGGCTCTATCTCTCTTTCTCTCTCCTTAATTAGTGACACTTTTTTTCTCACTATGCAATATGAAATCGATAATCACCTCCTTGACTAGTGCATGTTCTCTCTTTTTCTCCTTAATTATACTTTATTTCTTTGTCCGTATCCTCTAAAATCTTTCCATATATCCTCCGTTAAAAAATTAATAAAAGCCGGGTTGAACCAGATTTATTAGTTCAATCCAATTTTTTTTATTTTAGCCAAACCAACCCATATTTTAAACATTTTTTATTTTAATAATGTACCAAATCGAATTTGAAATCGGTTTGCAATCGGACCGGTTGAACCGACTGATTCGAACTGATTTTTAAAACATTGTAGTTTAGTTGCAATAAATGCAAGTCAAGGGTCAATTCACTATAACAAGCCCCCACTATTTTAAAACATCTTAAACTTTAATAATTGTTAAATAATATTTATTAATTTTAATAATGTAAAATTATTAATAGTTAGTTAATCGTAAGGATGCATCTTCTTTTTATTTTTCATATCTTTTATTAATTATGTGAATAATTATATTGAACTATATATATATATATATATATATATTTCAGCAATTAAAAGTATTCTAACTACATGAAAATCGCGAGGACGAATCACAAAAATCGTAGGCTTACAGGTGCGAATTCGGGATCTATTGCATAGGTTAAATTTCTGGACGAATTCGTGCATGATCCCAAGATTTGTAGCTAGATTAAAACCCCAGCTTGCATGTTATAAATCATGACATATGAACTCCTAGAACTATAGACTCATTCCTGCGTATTTTAGGAACTCCATTGAATGATTTGCATGTCAAGTTCGAACTAATGCAAATGATATGTAGTTAGATTATAATCGTATGACTTAGATATGAATGATACTCCATCTTGCGATTATGAACCTGTAAAATCTATGTCTGATTATTGCTATTACCGAGAAGAAATAAAATGACCAACCGTGAACAACTCACGCAATTTTTTGTGTAGTCAGAGCCCGGCTCGGGTTGCTGATAATCCGGCCCAGATTAAACCATCCCGGACCGAGTTCGTCGAAATTCGGCCTGGATCTGTCATTAACACGAAGCTCCGAGCTCTGCAAGTCCAAATACACGATGCGATCCGGGTATCGATCAAGGAAGACGATCGGGCGGACGATCCTCTCGAACGGATCGTGTCCTGACCTAGCCCGAGTATAACCCTCACCCGACTCGGGTTCTGCTCAAATTTTTTCAAGACTAATTTTGTCGGAACTCGATCCGATTTCCACCTTCAGTCGGCTCGGGTTCTGACCTCCAGAATAATGACTTTATGATTCATGAATCCTGATTTACGTATCCGATACTCGATCTATCCATGATGTTAATTACGCTTAATAGAATCATGTTTACCCCTTTTCGTGACTGAACTGAGCTACTAGAACATTATATTAATTTGACTATGATTCTCCATGAATAAAGAATGATCACGACACTTATGAACTGCCATGAAGAACAATGACAAACCATTATGAATTCCTAAGAAATGAACAAATAATGAATATAGAACGGTTGACCGCTGCTCTTTTCGATCAATCGAAGAACAATGATAAACGGGTGTCCACTCCCTCTTTGAACGATCATTGAAAAGAACTAAGCGAAAGATCACTCGACTCTCGGACGTTCGATACATGGATAGAAGGAATACGACTCTAATCGAACATATCTGATTTATTAAGTTCTGTCCATCTGATTTATACCAAATGAAATGAACCTAAAGATTATTCGAAACTGTATGCTCCTTACGACCTTGACCGATCCAAGCGGTTGAAAGATAGGTCCATGATAATTCGAAGCTATGTTCCATACGACCTTGGTCGGAAGAGAGATCCATGACGGGGGAAGTTATAAAAGCCTTGTGTGAGGCACTTTCTCACGTGTTACATTTATCATATCTAGATGAGAGTCTCTCCCTTACGGATGTTTTCGTCTTGCGCGAGGTCATCCCACCCGACGGGGCTGGCCGTAGTATTAATCACCTACTTGTCCATGATGGTCTAGATAGCTACACCTTGTTATGCCTGCAATGGTATTCCCTAAAAAAAAAGAGCTCTTCTAAAATATGAATGATGAAATAACAAAATTGGCCAAAAGTTATGAAAGGAAGGACTTGTCCTTATGAATAAGGATATGAATAAGAACTATGAATGATGAATAAGAATAATGAATATGAAAATGAACAAGGAAAAGAAAAGAAACGAAAAGACATGAATTATGCCGACTTCTCTATTATATTTATATCATACCTATTTTGACAGAATTGATTAATGATTTATACCTATTTATCTTTATGTTAACAATTGAACTTGCTTCTCTATGTGATCCCTACAGGTACACGATGATGTCATGCGACGTGTTGGTGTATGCGCGGGGATTACAATTGAGTGACACGTGCACATGATCATGATTGAGTTTAGTATGAGTCGTATGTTTCTTCATTATATTAGATGATACATCTATTTGGATGGGACATATCACGTCATGGCTGACGGTAGGCGTTTCTATGTTTAGTATCCGTACTTTTACTTTTGTCACATCATACTAAGATAGTTGGATGTTTCTTTACTTTCACACCTTACTTCGTATTGAGACAGTTTGACGTACCTTTAATTATTTTGCTTTGGCATTTCTCGTTTTGTTGTATTATTTTAATTGTTAAGTCTTCCGCTAATGTGTCATATTTCTTGACCATTTAAATCGATGAAAGGGTCAAAGAAAGATTGAAGAAAATAACGAATCGAGAGAAAATCTCGCCACGTGACAAGGTGAAATTTGAAAACGTTACAGTTTCACTTTAGCCCTTCAAAACTCTTGAGACGGTCGTGTCAAATACTGTGATATATATATACACATATATGTGTATATGTATATGTATTAATTTTGAGTGGCATCTGCGGTTGATGAATTGATATAGGGGGTGAAACTGTTTGCTGATTGAAAGCACTCAAACTGAACCTACATTTGCAATCACTTGGTTACATATGTTGAATCTTTGCTACTATGCTCTCAACCTTTTAAAACATCAATATTCCATCAAACAATATATATATATACTTGAGTTCAATTCTGTATCTTCCTATTTTCATGAGTTTATACTAATTCGATGTTCTGGACTCCGTTTCCGAATTAGTCAGTCTTAATTTGTGGCGAATGACTTTCCGGTTAATATTTTTGACATTTATGAATGATTAATCATAGTCATTTCTTTTCGTAACAATGATATTTTTTTTCTCTATTACCGTCTCAGTGTTCAGAAAGTGTCAATGATAATCTAACTCACACGACTTATGATCAAATTAACCCCACGACGTTAAGGGTCATCCAAACTATTCATAAACTAAAATCTAGCTTCACTAATTTGTGTCATTAGGCACTTATTTAATTTTGTACTATCATATACTACAAATGTAAACATTCTGAAGAACCAAATCCAGTGCTATATATATATTTCTTTCTAACTGCATGTTTATATTAACGTGTCACAATTTTCTCAAGGTGTGACGTGATCACCATTTGTATTATAACATATATATATATAGGTACATTAATCCATATATATATATATAATATTACCAGGACGTAGCCCCAAAAAATCATAACATCCTGAATCGAAAAAAACCGCATGCGGCCAAAAGAACGTGCTCCACTATAAAACTATATAAATAGATGCAAATGTTGCGAGCATATGATGCCACTACTCTCTCTCTCTCATACACTATTTTTTAAAACTCTCTCTCATATAATCTACTCACCATGAAGACCTTACTAAGCATTGTCTTAGTATTATTTTGCTTTATCCAACAAAACAATGGCAGCAATTATTTTTTCTACTCGTCTCCGCCACCGCCGGCGTTGCCACCACGCCCACCATGCTCGCTACCAACACCTCCATCTCCGAAGACACCTTTTCCGCCGTCACCTCCTCCTCCTCCTACGGCCCCGTTGACCCCGCCGTCACCTCCTCCGCCGACGACCCCGTTGACTCCTACAACACCACCTCCTCCTCCTCCTCCTACTCCTCCTCCTCCTCCTACGACCCCGATGACTCCGCCAACACCTCCTCCTCCTACGACCCCGTTGACTCCATCAACACCTCCTCTCTCGCCTCCATCGCCGAATTCCCCTTCACCTCCGTCGACCCCCACGACTCCTCCGGCGCCACCGGCGACTCCACTGTCGCCAAAATCTCCACCGGCAGGGCCACAAACCACACCTACTTCGCCGCCGGCAACCCCCAAGGCTCCACCTTCGTCGTCAACAACGCCTCCTTCGGTATCCCCGACGAGCCCACCCGCCGGAGAGTTGCCACCGTCGCCATCTACTCCGCCGACGGGAACATCGTCGTCGTCTCTGTCACCTCAGCCGCCGTCGACTCCACGCAGCTCGAGAAACCATAATAAGTTGTACATAGCCGTGTTCGTGCCAGTCGGGTTGTTCTGTGCCGCCGCCCTGGCGGGGTGCCTCTTTTTAGCGTACAAGAAGAAGGAGAGGCCATTATACGGGGACGAGGCAGTGGTCGAGCACGTTCACGCCGAACAGGCCGAAGTCACGCATCCCGCGGCGAGCGAGTCGTACAACGACGACCGAAGAGGAAATTGCAATGCGTTAAGAGATCAAGCGCTAAAAGTTGTACGTGCGTTGAGGCGCATGTGTAGACTGTGTAGACAACAAAACGCGCAAGGTTCCGGACGTCAGACCGTGCGCCGCGCCGGACGTCAGACCGTGCGCCGCTCCACACGTCCAAGCGTGAGCGCACCTGCACTTACGTAGCTTCCTATCGTACTGCGCGCTCGTCGGCGTTGCGTTTGCTGATAAGTGATAACTTTGGAGACGTCAACTTTTTTCTTTTCTGTTGCATGGCATGGTCGTGTTGTTGTTGAATTGCGTGTGGGAATAATTTGCGCTGCATACTGTGCGTGTTTATCAGTTTATGTCATTGTTATAAAAGTTGAATGGAATATGTAATTTATTTGTAGCAAAGACCATTCCACCCTTTTTTTCACGTATACTAGTGCTATGACCCTTGGGATGCACATGAAGATTAATTTTTATAACTATAACATTATAAATTTTTAAGAACTATCAAATTTTAATTTTGAGAAATAAAAGATAGACAACTTTGGAAAAAATATTAACTTAATATAAATATAAATTATTAATAATAAACTAATAATATTATGAAAAAGTATTGACTCAATAAAAAAATAAATTACATCGGTCAAATCACTTTATAAGGAAAATTTGAAAGACGGCGGTCGACCTCTATTTTTTTATATATGAACATACACCGATACATATAAATAGACAATATTTTTTATCATTATATTTTTATTTAGTATTGAGATCTAATTAATTTTAAAAGTTTGTAGTTTTTTTCTGTTTCAATAAGTAATTGGGTCGGAATCCAAACGAAAAGGGTTCGTATCGAGTCTGAATTATAAAAATTTAAATTGTGTACTAATTTTATAATAAATATTATATTCATATATAAAATTATTTAAAGGAATCGATATACTTTCAAAGCACATTTTGCTACGAAGGGATGATGGCACATATCAATTATTAATCCAATGTTCAATTATTTAGATAAATGACTTTTAAATTATAAAATTTAATCATTTGAATCAACGATTAAAATACGTTCAACATTCCAAAGTAGCGCTGGAGATACATATTAATCCCTTATTTAAAATATTATATTTTTGTTTATTTAAATTATATTTTTATATATCTTAAAATACATTATCCTATATTATTATATATGTAATTGAATTGATAATTATTATGTGTATATATTATTAAATATTTATTATTATCAAATGGGAATAATTCTGAATGACTTGATTTAATGGGATGTCTGGGTCCCGATCCCAACCAGAATCGAGTCCTGATCCAGATGAGTTTTTAAAATTTTGAAGCAAACCTAATTCGGACAGGGTCATACGGACCCGACCCTCAATCCGGGTTTTGCTTAGCCCTATGATTTCTTAAAAATTTAAATTAAACCTATTTGGCACCAGGACAGATGGACTTGACCTTAAATTCGGAGTTTGCTCAGCCCTATGTTTAAACAAATAAATAAATTTACCTCTAATAAAACATATGAATATTATTGTATTATATAACAAACAAGTAACATAATATATTTTATATTTCCTGTGAAAATTATGAAAATAATAATAAGTTATATTAGGGTTAGTTAGGAAAAAATGGGGGTTCCCCCATTTAAAATGGGGGAACATACCCCCATTTTACGATGCCCGTCCGATATCGATCGGACGGGCGCCATTTTAAATCTAAAAAAATGCCATTTTATCCCAAAAAATTGTGTGAACCGGCCGTTCGTGAATCGCGATGATAGCAGTGAAAATCGGTCGTCCTTTCTCCCCTCATTTTCTCTCTCCCTATTTCTCCCCTCCTCGCGCGATGATGACCGGACGGGCTTCCACGACTTGCACGACGATCGGCGGTCTTCGACGACGACGTCCGGCGATTTTGACGACGACGTCCGTGCGACCATGACCGGTCGCGACATGATCCGCGCAACCACGAACGCCGCCGATCATCCGATCCGCGCCACCGCCGCCGCCGCCGACCAAATCTGCTACCCCCACAACTAGGTCCGCTCTTCTTCGACCAGATCTTCGACCGCCGACCGACCAGATCCGTGCGACGATGACCACGAGGTACTTTCCGACAGATCCGCCGGTTTGTCCTCTGTTCCTTTGCCAGTTTTAATCTCGGGCCGCCCTCCCCTGTCTTTGACGACAGATCCGTCGTTGCCACCCTCCCTGCTCGCACGCTGCCGCCCTTCGTCGCACGCACGCCGTCGCCCTTCGCACGCCGCCGCCCTTCGTCGCACGCCCCGCCGGCGCCCTTCGTCGCACGCCCTGCCGCCGCCCTTCGTCACACGCTCCGCTGCCGCCCTTCGCACGCCGCCGCCCTTCGTCACACGCTCTGCCGCCGCCCTTCATCGCACGCACGCCGCCGCCCTACGTCGCAAGCACGGCCCCGTCGCCGCCCTTCGCCGCACGCACGCACCCGCCGCCGCCCTTCGTCGCACGCACGCATGCCCCCGTCCGCACCCTGCCCTTCCGCAAATGCACGTCCCCTATCGCACTCCACCCCCGCACGCCCTGCCATTCTGCACGCTCCCACCACGCCCTCACGGTATAATTAAGTTCAATTGTACTTATTATTTCATCGCACTTTATCTGTTCATGTATGCGTGCATGTCTTATTGTTTCACAGGTCAGCCATGTCATCTTCTACCTCTTTCATATCACGTTAATTAGATATTCATTTTTGTGCGTGTGATGATAAGGCAATATTACAAACTTCATGGACAAATAATAATCCCAGGAGATTATTTTGAGGGTGCTCTCATTATCGGGTAAACATTTTTATTGGTAATAAGTAATGTATTTTGGTCTTCATTTTTTGTTTCATCAGATGATGTTCATTTTGTGTATAATGTTCTTTCAGGGTAAGCCCCCGCACAAAGATTGTAATTTTTTTCAGTGGTTCGATTCAACTATGGATGATCGGCATAAGAATATTCTAAGAAGCTTGTTAAAGGACGATGAAATAGTTCAAAGACGAAGATCGGATAAATATAGGATTATTTTAATAAGATTGCTAAATAAAATTATCGCCTATGAAGATGTTGCAAGGAGAGATAAAATTATGTATTTATTTCTTGGAATGATAATATCATTTGTATTAGTTAAAATGAACTTTCTTTAGTTGCAGAATTTGTAATCCTTAGTTTCCTTTATCATTATTGTTGTTGGATACATTGGACAATGTCAATCACTTGTTTTATTGGACAATGTCAATGTCAATCCTTTATCATTGTTCCTTTATCATTGTTTGTGATTTCCATTCCTCAGCTTGTGATTTCAAATGAATTGATCAATGTCTGTCAATAGAAATTCATGAAAGCTAAGCATGAAACAACAATGTCTGTCATAGATCCAGCTTTGGAGTTCCCTGTCCCTGTACCGAAGCTACGATATAATACATTAAGTCTATTATTATCTTCATCCATCTCGGCCAACTTCAATATGTGCTTCCTTGAAATTAATCCATAAAGAAAAAGAGAACCATTAACCTTGAAGCATATCGGCCAACTTCAATATGTGCCATGAAGCATAGAGAAACCACCAAAAGATAGATCAGGAGTATGGAAGAGATCATCCAAATCTTGTATATCTTCTTTGACATCCACTTTCACAAAATAACTTGTGTATTCATTCTAGGTTACAACTAATAAGCTAGAACTTGGTTACGAGAACACAAAATATAATACAACACAAATATGTTACAACACAAAATAAGTTCCAACATAAATAGGTTCCAACATAAAAAAGTTCCAACATAAATAGGTTCCAACATAAATAGGTTCCAACATATTACATCAAACATATGACATCCAACATATTATATAAGTCTTCAGTCATGACTTTCATTCTCAGCACCCTGTCAAATATAAAGACGAATATTAGACTTCCTAAGAGAGTAGCAAATGAAGACGAATTAAACCTCTGTTAAATGAAAAGTAAATGAACCTGCAATAATTGACACTTTCGTTTGTCATGTCCTTTATTTCCGCATTTCCCGCAACTCCTCTTTCTCGAATCATTCTATGACATGGAAATTTCCACGCCAGATTTCATCCTTGTAATATTCTTAGGCCTGCCTTTAGACTTCACACAAAGTAGGTCCCGGATTGTAAATTGCAAGTCATGCAAGTTTATGGAGTTTGGTTCACTAAGTGGTAAGTCAGTAGTGCTAAATTATTGGTTCGATATGTTATATCAAATACAATGACGTCACCAAAAGTCAAATAACTGTCTCTTGATCTACCAACAACCCAAAAAAAATTTAGAACTGTGCCATCTGCATCAACTTCCCAACTATGAAAAAAACTCGGATCAGAATGTATCCTTTTTTGAAAATTATAGATAATTTGCAAGCATCCGACAGAGAAAGTGCTTTTTCTTATGGTTCTCAAATGATCAATATAATTCTGAGTTGTTATAAGAGGTTCTTCAGACATATTAAGGGCTCTGGCAATCTTAGATGGACCCATACCGAATGCATGTAGATGACCAATAGCTTCTCTAGAAGTTGCGCTAATTTGATTATGTGATCTTAAGAACTTTACCTTGGAAGGAGTTGTCAAGCAATGACTGTGCTCTTCTTGAAAATTTTTTACCTCCCATCGTTCATCTTGTCTTAGAACAACATATAGATGAGTATGACAATCGTCCTTAACTTCTCTTCTCTGTGTAAAAGCTTGTGTCTGTTCTTGTCTAATTCTCTTGTGCCCTTGTTTAGAACAAACATACTTTACATTGATTACCTTCCCTATAATCTTGTGCCTATGTGAAGTTTATTTTCTCACAGAAAAACTTACTAATTTAGCATACATGTTGTAGTATTTGTAGGCTTCTTCATCTGTGTTAAATAACATTCCAATATAGGGTTTCGGTAACTCATATGCTTTGACAACAAAATTAACATCTTTTTCAGGTTTGTCATGTTCAATATCGTCTTCATTCATCCATTCTTTTGTCAATTCTGCCATGTTACTAGCAATATTCTCATCGTCCATGTCTAATTTTACCTAAAAAATACAAATAAAATATCATTAGAAATTCACAAACATGATAAAATTGATGAAGGTTTTGCTCACTGTTGCATGATATAATTAAACAAATTGCAAACAAGAATGGTTAAACAAACATATTTACACATGAAAATTAACTCATATCATTTAATTAATCTTGAGATATTTAACTACTTACAAGATGATTAACTACTTGCATGATGAAATTGATTACCTAAGTACAAGATGATCTGTGATCAACTACTTACAATTGAAGGTATTATTACATAATTATAATGTCACTATTTGGAAAGGTGATTATTACATAATTACAAGGTGATCAATTAAAAAGTGTTTAACTAATTACATGGCAACCCCGGTGGCAGGGCGACGGTGTTGTGCGATGAAGGGGGCGGCCGCAGTCAGCGGCGGTGGTGCGTGCGACGAAGGGCGGCGGTCAGCGGCGGTGCATGCACGCAACGAAGGGCGACGGCGGCGGACGAAGGGCGGCGGCGGCGGCGGTGCGTGCAATGAAGGGCGGCGGCATGCGAAGGGTGGCGTGGTGCATGCGACGAAGGGCGACGGCGTGCGGGCATTTTCGTGCGAGCGGGGAGGGCGGCCGGCGGCGGATCTGTCGACAAAGACAGGTTGGCCCGAGATTAAAACCGGCAAAGGTACAGAGGACAAAGAAGAGCGAATCTGTCGGAGAGTACCTCGTGGTCGTCGTCGCTGCGGATTTGGTCGACCGGCAGTCGAAGATCTGGTCGAAGAAGAGCGGATCTGGTCGTGGTGGTAGCGGATCTGGTCGGCGGCGGTGGTGGTGGCGCGGATCTGGCCGGCGGCGGTGATGGTGGCACAGATCGGATGATCGGCGGCGGTCGTGGTTGTGCGGATCGTGTCGCGGCCGGTCGTGGTCGCGCGGACGTCGTCATCGAAGACCGCCGGTCGTCGTGCAAGTCGTGGAAGCGCGTCCGATCGTCGTCGCGCGAAGAGGGGAGAAAGAGGGAGAGAGAAAATGAGGGGAGAAAGGGTGGCCGATTTTCACTGCGCGGATCCTTTTATCACCGCAGTTTACGAACGGCCGGTTCGCGCGATTTTTTGGGATAAAATGGTATTTTTTAGTTCTAAAACGGCGTCCGTCCGACCGTAAAATGGGGGTATGTTTCCCTATTTTAAATGGGGGAACCCCCTTTTTTCAGGTTAGTTATGATTAGTTTAAAATAATTGTATATCTTTTATATTTTTAAAATTACTCGAGTAATGTATTAATTATAAATTAATGTTAGGATTATATATGTTTGGAATTAGAATTAGATAAGCCGCCCAAAAGTTCTAAATAGATTTATATATTCCATTTTTCTAAAAACATCTTTTAGTTTTACAATGTTAAAATTTTAATTAATACTGTCAAAAAAATTGTACAATTTCATGATATGGATATTACAACTTTATACAACAATAAACTTGTATTCTCTCTCTCTCTCTCTCTCTCTCTCTCTCTCTCTCTCTCTATATATATATATATATATATATATATATATATATATATATAAAATTTGATATTGTAGTTTTATGACGTTATAATATAATTAAAATTAACTAAACAAAATTTATCTAATTTCTTGCAAGAAAATTCTGGGAATAATAGTAAGTTACATATATTATTTAGTTTAGATATATTATGACAGTATATATTGTGATTTGGATACATATTAGGTAATAGTATCGACATTAAGATATAGACTCGGATTGGGAGTAGTTTAAAATAAATTATGATATCTGATTTATTTTACATGTAATCAAATATTAAATATTATTGCTATAGGATCAGGATGAGCTTTAGAATCTTATAATATATATTATAATGCACAATCTAAAAAAATTAAATAATGAAATAAATTTCGAAAATCCCTACTACTACTGAAATTAAATTTGTTTCCATGTTAAATGTAATTTTCTTTTATTTTTAAAATAATTTTTTATTTGGATACAGATTAGGTATTAATATCGATATTAAGATATAGATTAGGATTGGGAATAGTCTAAAATAATTTATGATATCTGATTTATTTTACATGTAATCAAATATTAAATATTATTGCTATAGGATGAGTTTTAGAATCTTATAATATATATTATAATGCACATTTTTTTTATACAGAATAGGTATCAGTATCGATATTGAGATATAGATTAGGATTGGGAATAGTCTAAAATAATTTATGATATCTGATTTATTTTACATGTAATCAAATATTAAATATTATTGTTATAGGAAACGTTTAAGAATCTTATAATACATATTATAAAGCACAATCCAAAAAATTTAAATAATGACATAAATTTCGAAAATCCACACTACTATTCAAATTAAATTCGTCTTTATATTGAATGTAATTTTCTTTTAATTGTTAAAAATTTTGTTGATTTGATCCTATCAAAACTCCTTAAATTGGCTTTATGTTAAATGTAATTTTTTATTTCTCATTTTTTGTTAATTTTCTTTTATTTGTTAATTTAGTCTTATTAACATTCTATCGTGGGAGTCCAATAAGTAAATAGATATACTAACTGTAACTAAGAAATACTTAATTAGTTTTCTCATTTGTTTTCCCTCTCTATACTAACTTTAAGAAAATATTAAATAGTATTTGGTATTAAATATTATGATAGAACAAACGTATGATTTAAGAGTCAGGATTAGATATTAAAGAACCACTTTTTAAAATATATTTTATGATTAAAATTTAGTTACGATATTTAAAAAGTATTAAATATTAAGATATGTATTTGGATATCATCAAAGATTAACGGTATTTATTGTTAATATGTGCACCACAACTCTAAGAGATAAACTAAGCGTCGTTTGATATGAGATAATCTAAATAAATTATCGGATCCATCATATTATCTCATTTGGCTACGATTGATTATCGATCATTTTAATTATTCTGATAATCTTGATTATCATCTCACTGATAATCTAGATAGCAGGTAGGGGAAGTGTCCTTCCAGATTATCAGCTGGTGAGAATATATTTTAACGAAAATATCATTTAAAATTAAATTTTTTATTTCAAATATTTTATTAATAAATAAATATCATTTAACTTCATCTTTTTTATTATTTGAAATATTTTACAAATAACTCTTAATTTTGTGTCATCATATATATATATTCATCTTTCTATTTTTTCTTTGTTTATTTATAATAATATGTTATTAAAATCTGAAATATTTTTTAGGGATATTTTGATAATTTTTTTGTCACTATCCATTTTGACTATTATTTATATTAATAGTACTTACCAAACACTGTAATGTAATATTACCAGTAATTTAAATAATGATAATTTATTTAAGTGATGATCTAAATTACGAGTTACTTAAATAAATAATGTGCCAAACGACTCCTAAGAGTTCGTTTGACTTAGCAAATATAGAATAACTGATAAGTTAAAGTGCTGATAAGTAATTTATTGGCTGAAATTTATTTTTAAAAATAAGCAGTTACACAGATAAACTACTTATATTTATAACAATTAGTTAATAAGCTTAGTCAAATAGTCCACTTTTAATGTGGATGTATTGTGATACGCTATTAATATTAAATATTGTTAATATTAATTATTAAACTTCGTATCCTAATTCTAATCGTAATATACATTAACAAAGATAACATTACATATAAATCTTAAATTACTCGTAAATATTAAAATTTTATCCTAATATTCGTAACATACATTAATATTATATATAAATATTAAATCACACGTAAATCTTAAAATTTTATTCTAATATCTATATATATGGATATATATTTAATAGAGTTAGAATTCTATCCGATGTACCATATATATTATTCTGTTAGAAATTAAATTTTAAAAAATATGTGTCACTTGTCAAATATTATTGTTAATATAAGGATATTCTTATGATTATGATTAGTTAAAAATAATACATATTTAAAATTTTCTAAATTATATTCCAAAAGTATATGGTTATATATTTAATCTTAATGTATTAGGATTAGTTATATTAGCTTTATTATGTTTAGGACAAAAATGAACATATGTCACTATTGTTAAAATTTATTTATACTACGTTCCAAATTTTGGAGTATTAGAAATTTAGAATTATGATTAGTTTAATGTAATCATATAATATATACTAATATATTTACATAAAAAATCGAAAAATCTTACTCCTAATCAAATTAGATTCACCTTTTAGATTTAATTTAGATGAGGACAAGGATTATGTTTACAATTAAAATTTAACATAATTAGATTAGTTATATTAAAAAAACAAAGTTAATAAATATTAGTATTATTAAAATTTATTCAAGATTTGTTATATATTAGTTTTTCTCTTAGGATAAAAGGATGCCTACATCTACCAATAGGTGCTTTTATTAAGTGAAATAAATTAACAATTAACGTTAATACGGGGTTCAATATAAAAGAATCTACGTAATTCTAATCCAATTTATAATATACGAGTCAATAACAAAAAATAGTATAGATGAAATTTTACCCAACAATTGAAATCAACTTAGACACAAAGGATTTTGTTGTTGTATCACTGTCCGAGGAGGTACAATTTGAATTTAAGGAAAGCCAAATATGGCAATGCTTTTAATTGTGGTAGTTGAGAGAGGTTCTTGAATCCAACACAGAGTGCTAATATTAGTTAGATTAGGATTATAATATTTAGTTAGATACGTATGATTATGTACAATATTTGGTATATAAATTATTATAATATTAGTAGTATATATTTAATAAAGGGGGGTTAATGGGATGGGATTAATGGCTGTCCACCCTCTTAAAAGAGGGTGGAGATGCCTGCCTAGAACAATATAAAATCAATGGGTGGATGAAGGCGGTTGGTTCAGCATATCATCGGTTCAGCATATCATATGAGTGAAGGTCACTCAGTTCACGAGGACAGGCACCATCCGATTCGGTCTAATGCTGGTCGGCGGATTTAAAAAGGCTAAAATCTAGGGGTTTTTTCTTTCTTTTTTCTCTCTTTTCTCTCTCCTTGCACGACCGCGAAAGCGCTCCTGAGAGCGACGACGGCTTCCTCCTCTATGCGGCGATGACTTCCTCCTCCATGAAGCTCCTTCGAGATCGGCGACTTCCTCTGTGATGGGCTGCTTGTGACAGCTTCTGGTCCCTGCACGTGTCACGGGGCGTTTCCCGTGACACGAAGCGTGAAGCCTCGCGGCACCAATGCCGTTCAACTTATAGCCCTCGGTCGCTCAGCGCCGAAAACATGGAACACATGCAGCCGTCCGCACTGCGTAATATTGCGGAGTACCAAGTTATCCGCCCTTAGGGCATTTATCTTGTAAGGACGTCCTTATGAATGGCCAAGTAAATGACGTTTCCGTAGGATATGTCTTTTGCATCTTCAATATGTAACAAGACTCCTATACCTATGGTACACTGAGAGGAGTTCACTAGTGCCTTCCGAGGCCCAATTGTATGTTATGTTTCATCATATTTAATACAAGTAAGCTTTCCTTTAATTCTAGTATCATGGCCTTGAGCGTGGGGTGGCAACTCACATCGGTGTCCCTTCGTGGCGTCCCGTGATCCCTTCGTCGCCCCTTCGGACTTTAAGCGCCCAAGCGCCTACATTAGTGCCGCAACACGCTAATGCCACGGTCTCGTGACGAGTAGTCCAACACTCTAGTCATGTCCGTGATTGAATGCCTATAAGAGCGACTCTCGGCATAGTCGTCTCGACCATAAAGCTTCTGCTGCAAACTCAAAACAGGCTTGGCTAGGTGCCTATCCGCCTAGTCACCGCACGTGGTCTAGTGTCCGAGAATGACCCCGTGACAAGTGGTATCAGAGCAGTTCTTCCTGCTCGGATTACCCACCGACGATGACTCGCTTGTGTCGTCGCAACGTGCCCTGGCGTTGGAAATGTGCTTCCGCTCAAATACTCCATCACGCCCAGGCGCACTAGTACCATGGTCTTTGATCATGGACGCCAACGAGGAAGGCATGGCAAGCCTCCTCGCCGCACGCCCAGTCGTGCCCCGCAGCTTGTTCCTCATACACCCGTGTCGTGTCAAGGAACGTCCGTCATGCATCATGATGACGGATTGATCGCCCCGCCTAATCGGGACGGTCATGCGTCGCTCACTCGAGCAGATCAACCACCCCAGGTATACAGTCGGGAATCCTGAAGTATCGCGCTGCGTCAAAGAGTGGCCATATGCTCTGCATGATGGTCTTGCGCTGCTCATATCATGAGATCGCTTACACGAGCGTCGTGTAACTCGGAGGACCCGTGTCACATTCAGAGACTGTCGGTCATGCACTATCATGACGACCTGGCGCTGCTCGGTATTTCGTGACGTCGCATCGCATGCCCAGTCATGCAACGTGAAGTGCACAACCGCTTCACGGGAGAAGTTGGCTTAAAGACAAATATCAAGGTTCACGGTCCCTTTTCGGCCAAAGAATATCATCCCTTCTGTCAAGGAGCATCAATCACAAGCATCTTGTCGTGTCGCAACCTCGCCTGCCCCGCCACGATGACTTTCAGGAATGGAGCAAAGCGTTGATTACTTGCAAACACTCGCGTACGAGCTGTCAGCCTTGCCTGCCTCGTCAAGTGTCACCCCGCAAGCAGCGCAATGTCATCCATCGAGGAGTGGGACGAACCTGATACATGCCAACGCAAATCGACGCCTCAACTCAGCGACCAATTTGGCAAATGGTCTGAGCGTCGAGCATCGGCGAACCTTGGCATGCTGCTGTCAAGCGTTCTGCCGCCAACCGAAGGAAGGAGTGCCCTTTCCTTTCGGACATCGCCTCAAGTAATCGAAGCGGCCTCCGAGGATCGCAATGCGAAGATTTCGAAGGAAGCATTGGCGATGTCGTCCCTTCGAATGGAGATGGAGATAATGTTGGGAGCTCATGCCACGAGTTCACCAACCGCAGTCCGCTTATCTAAGCGGAGCGTCTTCACAAGCATCCGCACGGATCAGTGAAGGCCCGGAATGGCTACTCTTTCGCAAGGGTCAAGCCACCTGGTGGACGAGTATGTCAAAGGTGTATGATCTAGGATGACAGGAACAATGGCATTACTTTGTCCAAGGTGCGGACGGACGAGCATCTAAGGTGCATCCTCTTCGTGAACGAGCACAATGATCTCGCCCCGTCCATACCCCAAAGGGATTGTCAAAGCTTCAAAGGAGGTCCCAGGATCGGAAGAAGGCATATCCCAAGAACCCTGCAAGATGTGGCAAACTCAGGATGGCATTGTCATCGCGACAATGTAGAATGTGGCAAACATGCATCCCAGACATAGGACGGAAGAATTGGCAGTTCATCAATTATGCAAGCCCTGACAAGTTGGGACTGGAGGTCAAGATCGCATTGTTCAGCATCGGCCAGATGGCCATGTTGAAGGAGGAAGTGAAAGGAATCACCGAGCTCCGCCTACAGTGTTCCCAGGAGGATGAAGACCCAGTGTTGGTGCTCTTCAAGCAGAGGGGTTAGAAGCTTTGGACTAGGAAGGAGTTGGAACGACCGGATCATCCAACCTCCGCTCACTAGTCGACGCTGCCAAGTCAATCAGGACAAGTGCCATGCCACCAAATCCCTTGGGCAAGGGCAATGGTGGGGGAGAGAAGCTCAAGTCGCAAGGAGGAAGCTACTTATGCCAAAGATAAAGATCGCCCATCGAAGCAGGAGAAGAGAGTCGAACCACAGGCACATGTGGGGAAATCCTCATCGTCGCTCACTATAGCGACTGGGAGTGGACAAGGTGCGGAATGTTATACCAAACAACCTTGCTCCACCTCAAACCGTTGAGATATCTATTGTCCACCAAGGGGAAGGTGGAGATGTTCTCAAGGCTCGGCGGACGAAGGACTCAACGTTGCAGCCATCTGCAACTTGGGGACAGTGAGTTGAACCACAAGGAAACGTGGGGAGACTCTCATCGCCCACTATGGCGACTTGGATGGACAAGGCATGGATTGTCATATCAAAGAACCTTGTCCCGCCTCCAGACTGCCGAAACATTAGGTGATCACCAAGGAGGAGGTGGTTCTGCGCTTTTCGTTCGGCAGAGGTATGAAAGACTCTACGTTGCAATCATTTGCAACATAGAGACATTGAGTCAAGCCCACAAAGAGACCTAAAGCGTCCCAGAGTATCCGTGGGAAGACTCTTGTCGCTCATTATAGCGACCCCAAGCACTCGAAGCAGACAAGTTGCAAGCATCGACATCGGAGAGCTTGTGCTGTTTCAAGCCGTCGAAATTCAAGAATGATCATCGAGGGTGAGATGGTCCCGTACTTCGCATTCAACGGAAGGGAGACCTTATGCTGCGGCCATCCGCAACATGAAGGCATCGAGTCAAGTCATGCAGGTCGAATGGCGAGACTCTTCATCGTGTTCTACACGACCCTGAGGCAACTCTTCTCCGCGCTATTCCTGAAGGCATACAAGAGTTGTTTCACCCCCAAAGAAGCCAAACCACACAAGTTGACGCTGCGCAAGTCGAAGAGAAGTGAAGCCAACAGAGACTTGATGGACGGATAGTTGCTTGATGAAGTCAGATCGCACATGGCGAACTCCACTGGCGCTGCACAAGTGATGACCCCGGATTGGACGAAGGATCAGCGAGCGAAGCAGGCCTGAGGGAGGAGTCCTCAGCGAGACTCCAAGGAGCGGGCATTCTTGGCATTGCGTGATGCTAGTGAAGTTGAAGTCAAGGCAAAGAAGGCAGAATTGAACGAGACAAGCGAAGTCAAGACTCAAGACGAAGGCCCCGAGGAAGTCCGGACAACGGTGTCGGGGGCGTCGCCGACTTTGGTGGGGGAGAATGTCACGGGGCGTTTCCCGTGACACGAAGCGTGAAGCCTCGCGGCACCAATGCCGTTCAACTTATAGCCCTCGGTCGCTCAGCGCTGAAAACATGGAACACATGCAGCCGCCCGCACTGCGTAATATTGCGGAGTACCAAGTTATCCGCCCTTAGGGCATTTATCTTGTAAGGCCGTCCTTATGAATGGCCAAGTAGGTGACGTTCCCGTAGGATATGTCTTTTGCATCTTTAATATGTAACAAGACTCATATACCTACGGTACACTGGGAGGAGTTCACTAGTGCCTTCCGAGGCCCAATTGTATGTTATGTTTCATCATATTTTATACAAGTAAGCTTTCATTTAATTCTAGTGCCATGGCCTTGAGCGTGGGGTGGCAACTCACATCGGTGTCCCTTCGTGGCGTCCCGTGATCCCTTCGTCGCCCCTTCGGACTTTAAGCGCCCAAGCGCCTACATTAGTGCCGCAACGCGCTAATGCCATGGTCTCATGACGAGTAGTCCAACACTCTAGTCATGTCCGTGATTGAATGCCTATAAGAGCGACTCTCGGCATAGTCGTCTCGACCATAAAACTTTCGCTGCAAACTCAAAACAGGCTTGGCTAGGTGCCTATCCGCCTAGTCGCCGCACGTGGTCTAGTGTCCGAGAATGACCCCGTGACACACACGATAGCCACCCTCCGTGCAATGCCGACTCCTCGCCCGATAGCCAATCCCTGTGCCCGACGGCCACTAAACGAGTGATGACGTAGAACTCCGACCATCGCACGGCAGCCACCTAAGTGAGCGATGATGCTGACCTTCAACCCTCGCACGACGGCCACCTAAATGAGTGACAACGCCGACCTCCGACCCTCGCCCGATCTCGTTGATGCCCACTAATACCATCGAGTTGCGCCCCGTCGATGGCCTTTGATCGATCCCGTCGATAGCCTTTGATCGATCCCGTCGACGGCCCTAGACAGACGCCACCATCGACGTCGCGCCATTCTCTCCTTCTTGACACCCTTGCACAAAAATAAAATATTTTAAATATTATTCATAAGAAAAAATTGTGATCCTTGCCTGAATAATATGTACTTCAATAAATGCAAGATATGCAAATACACATGCCATTTATAAGAACACATCCTCTTATAGTGATTGCGTAACACCCTTTCAAAAATTAACTTGGCAAAATAATTTATGAAAAGTACAAGAAATGTGTCTGATTTCAATTAAACATTGCAATTCGGGGCGCCACATGTTGATGATTTGATAACAAAGATGAGGTCTTTCCATGTGGCAAATATGATTACAGATGCAACTAATGCAAGCGCAAGTCAAATTCACGATAGTGAACGAGGAAGCACAATCGAAAATCCTCCAGGTCAACCAACCTCAATCACCTTGAATGATTCACAATTCATTATTCGTGACCCACTTCATGTGAAGTCTAAGGGTAGGCCGAAAAATATTGGAAGGATTAAATTTGGAATTGAAATTTTTATGTCCCAAAATGAGTCTAAAAAAAGAAGTTGTGGAAAGTGTGGAAAGTAAGGACATGATAAGAGAACATGTCCAATGTTGAAGGCATAAATTATTTTACATCTTTTATATTTTATTATCTTTTCATCAAACCATTAATTAATACTTTGCCTTATTTTATTTATAGGATATTGAAAATGAAGAAGAACCACATATATGTAATTTTTGTTGCCTTTCAAATTATGTAAATGAAGGTCACAATTCATTTTCCTATCGTGCTTCTATTCATTTGTTGGATTTTCTATGTGAATAACACATTTTTGTATTTCATTTAGATTGCTGCCTTTTGTTGTGTTGGGAGATTGCGTCTTGATAGAAAATTTTCTCATGGCGGTCTTGGGTCATGTTATGTTGAAAGTGAAATGTTATGTTAGTTGCTATCACATTATTCTTAAAGATGTTATGTTGGTTTGATGACATTTCTATGTCACCTTAGTTTCTTAGACATTTGTTTTAGTTTATCAAGCTATAGTTTTTAGTTTCGTGGACATTATTCATGGTGTGGAAGGTTCATGAATGTGCTGAGACATGATTTGAATGGACTCAAATATTGCTCATATCACCTTTATTATTTCAGTAATTAAATATGGAATAATCAAGAATAATATGACATAAATCCGTTTAGCACCAGCAATCTAATATATACCAAAGACATTGATATCATTACAACAAAACTAAACATGGCAGCAAACTGCTTGTAATTGATAATTAGAATACTTCAATTCGTGCAAGCCGACAAAAAATTAAAACGAAACTGAAAAAAAAGCTAAAATAATAGTTGGCCGTCGGTGTGGGGTCGAAGGTCGAGTGGTCATTGGGCGTTAGTACCGACGATCTAATATATACCAAGACATTGATGTCATTACAACAAAAATACACTGCTTGTAATTGATAATTACAATACTTCAATTCCTGCGTGTGGGCAAAAAATTAAATGTGCATGGGGACCGATGGTGCCGGGGGGGGGGGGTCAGAGGTCGGCCGTGCGCAAAGGGTCGAAGATCGGCCATGCATGAGAAGATCGATCGTCGCAAGTGGATGTCACAGTCGTCACGCGTGGGGACCGGCGATGTGCGTCGGAGGTCGATGGTGCGCGGGGGGTTAGAGATCAACCATCACAGGAGGAAATTGCGATCGTCGTGCGTGAGGACCGACGGTGGAGGGGGTCGAAGATCGGTTGTCGCAGGAGGAAGTCACGCATGGGGACCATCGACCGTTGCAAGGGGAAGTCAAGACCGTCGCGCGCGGGGACTGATGGTGCGCGTTGGAGTTCGACGGTGCGCAGTGGAGATCGACCATTTTTAAGAGGGTGGATAACCATTAATTCCTTTTTCGAAATATAAGAAGAAATAACATGGAGACAATGACTATATATAGAAAAGTGTGAGACGATCAATTAGAAATGCATACTAAGAACTTATGGGATGTTCTTTAGTTAAATGTGATATGGGTTCGACTGAATGCTCCTTCACGTGTGTGTATGGTTAACCTGATGGGGTAGAGACACGACTCTACAACAACACCTTCGTATTTGCGGGATGCCTGTGTTGCACACATGGAGTTCGTAAGACATATGCATTCGTGGCTCTTGCGTACGATACCCCAGTCTATAGATCGAGCTCTCTTTCTTATGGATTTGAGTCAAGATCTCGCATCACTAAATATCGAACATTCAAGAGAAATACACTTAAGGTGAGATGGCTACGATCGGCTCGCGCTCACCTTAGCGAAATACGGATAACCCCCCCGGGCAAAATGCAAGGAGCTAATGTGCCGCCGAGATTGTTTAAATGATTTGTAGGGGAAAATATCGATTTAGAAAGCATGATTTATAATTACTGAGATTTCTTCGAAAATAACTTGTTTATCACACGCCCTACTCAAGGTCACTGATGATGAACGAGGATTAGAAATGTTCCCTCTCGGGCAGAACTTCTCAGAATTAGAAAGGAATAAAAAATGACAATGACAAAGAAAGATCATATGAACACACTTCGAATCCGCCTAAGGTAATCCGAGTTTCTAGCTCAATGCAATCGTCTATTGCCAGAAGCTCAGAATGCGCGTAACCCTCTCGAGTTTAGGATTAGAAGATGTTCGACATCTAAACCAAATAACAAAAAATCATCATTGCTAACTCTAAACATATCCAAACATATGAACCACTGCCGCCAAAGCTCGATTTCTCTACGTACGATCGCGTAGAGCCTAACACATCCCTACGATCGGGGATGCAAGGCGACACTGATTCATGAACTTCCCCTAACATTCAATCACAAGGAAAATGAAGAAACCAAGCAAGGAATCGTCTTCATCAAAGCTCGATTTATTTACGTACGATCGCGTAAAGTCTAATACATCCCTATGATTGGGGGTGCAAGATGACGACGATTCACAAGTTCAAATCCAAAGGCAAATTCGAAAGGTCAAGAGATATACGATAAAATAAGGATCAAAGCATATATCATTAGAACTATAAGCAAAGCTCGACATTCGGTTCAAATAGTGAAAACAACAAGATGAAAGTGCAAACTAAAGAACACAAATCCAAAACGCATAAGACACCTCCCGACCTTAGCAGGGTCGATTAGTTACGGTTCATGAGGGAAGCACAAGTATCCCCCTGAATGAAAACATGCATTATTTCTCTCTGAGTTTTTCCTCACTCTTCCTTTTCCTTTGATGGTTTGATGATCCTCTCTAATTCACCTCCTCCCCTTTTTGACATATTCTCCTCCTTTTGTATCTGCTCCTCCTCTGTTGTCTGGTCAGTTTTTGTTGTCTGCGCCCTTGTGGTCCTCTAGTCCAGAAAGCTTCTTTGCATCAGAGGGTGAAGGAGTTGGCTGATCCCCATGAGTAGAAGGTGTCTGTTGTTTGTTTGTCTTTTTCGCAACCTAGAAGTAGGTCATCCTCCATGAATGTAGAGAATTGTGTATGGTGTGCAATCACTCTACCTCATCTTCTAAAGCTTTTTTATTTCCTGCAATGACACTTATCCTAATGAGCTTCCTTGTCAGCAGAATAAATAAGAGTGATACGTGAATAAAGTTGATGTGGAGAAGGTTTGAAATGTATTAAATTGACGCCATGCATGTATTTGTGAGGAGGAATAATCATGTCATAAGTGTTGTATGCATGTGAAATAGTAATGTAAATATATATCACGATTCTCCATATCATTCTCAACTTTTCATGCAAACGCCAATTTATACAACACTTGGGGGCCACTCTTAACTATGGGCGATCAATCCGGTGAACCCGAGAATTCGACCTAACCCGACCCATTTGTTTCTGGTCAGGTTCGGATTGGAATTTTTCAATCCGACTTGACTTGACCTAGCTCGTTGACCCAAGTTTTTTTTAAATATTCAATGATTTCTTAGTTAATATAAGTATTTTATATCATTTATAATTTAAAAAATGTAAAATAAGTATTTTACATATAGAAAATATTTAGATATTCAAAACAATATTTTTGGTATATAAATTAAAATTTTATATTAAAAAATTAAAAAAAGAAAATAGTGGTCAAGTAACCCGACCACTCGACCTGACCCGACGAGTCATGTTGGGAGTTCTACCTTAAAAATTTTGAAACCCGACTCAATCTATCCCTACCTTCCATTGTTGGAACATTTTGAGGATAAAGTAAGAGCAAATATATGACAACCAAACAATCTCTCAGGGTCTTCGACATAAGGTTTGGGCAGGCTCACATGGTAGCTAGGATATTCCTACATCTAAGACGAAAGATTCAACTTGTATGTCACCCTACCTATCTTCTTCAGAATCGTAAACGAACCTTCAATGGCCTCGTGAGGCCCTTATATAACTGCTAAGTCGAAGATGCTGGACTAGTTTCACGAAGATCATATCTCCAACATTGAAGTTGACATCTCGTTGGAGAGTGTCATTATCAATAATGGCAATTAGGATATCATCAAACCATACCAAAAATTTTAAAAAATATATTAAGAAGTTCATGTCATTCTCATTCTGAAAGTTCAAATGATTTCTCCAACAAATATAAATATTATGAAAGAGTTCATTCATACAAAGATCTAATTGTGTTATTTAATTTGGCAAATACTAGTAAGTCATAACAATTATGTCATCTTCGTCTAGATCTTCGGGCATGGTTGTTTTGAAGAACTAATTCTCAATTTTTTATTCCTTGTAGAAAAAAAGAAAAAAAAACATTATTAATAGTGGATCATTATTATTTAAAAATTAATATAATACTACTTCAGTCAACTTTAGCACACAAGTCAACTGCAAAATGGAATTGGAACACTACCACAAACATTAGGAAAATAAATTTTCACTACTTTTTATAGAGAACCTATGCCAAGAAAAAAAAACCTACATAAATAAATAGAATAAAAAATGTGGGGAAAATAAAATGACAAGAAGAAAGTAAAAACTTGATTACTATTTTTAGAAAGACAAGATAGCTAGTGATGTGCATTCTAAAGAATTTGAATAGGAAAAAAAAATCGCATCCCCCACCCTAACATGTAAATAGTTGTATCCTAGCATCGTAACATTTACCTCCTACAAGAGAACATAAGACAAAGTATATAAATTGATAACAGTTTCCATCAATGTTCAGGCTCTCAATAAATTCTTCTGAGACTGCTTCTGAGAGCTAATTCAAGGCTTGAGAAAGATGACAACTTTATAGCTATCGACGTCTTATCGGTGGAAAGATAGATCAGCCAACAGTTTGGCCACACACAAAACATGATTCAATAAACAGGGGAGGCAAGGAGCAGAATGATTGAAACACAACATATAATGTTAAGAAAAGAAGTGGCTGAAAGATGGTTGAAAATTCCAGGAAAGTGATATCAGACTAGTGCTGAGATATCAACATCGAAAGCTACTACAACTGACATAATGGACTTTGTATGAACCCTAACCCGAGGATTAAGTTTCTGCTATCCATTTAACAACCAATGATAAAAAGAATCTTTACCTGAGGATCAAGCTACGTGCTTCTCTCTGCAAGCAATCGTTTTCTTTACCTGAATGAGGGAAGTAACATTTTATGATTGGCATAATTTCTTTTCTCAATGCATATAATATTAAGCGTGTATGTACGTGGAAATTTATAGAATATTGAACGTGCATAGTTATGTTCCATGTTATTCCCAAAAATCTTGAATCATAAAAGACAAATAATTAAATCATTCTCTATATATGGCTACATTGATTATGTTACTAGAATCAATAGTAAAGAAATTGAGGTACAAAATAAAAACTATTGTTAAGCTAAAAGATGAAGAGTAACTGGAGTATCAAAAGTGAACCCTTATTCATACTCCCTGCAAGAGATGAGTATGGCTCTTAATTTTGAAAACTCAACAACAACAACAAAGTCTTATCCCATTAGGTGGGATCGGCTATATGGATCATATGACGTCATTTCGCTCTATTAGTAATATTCGTTGATCCATGTTCATAAGATTCGACAGGATTTTATGTTGACTGTCGGGGCCTAACACAACCCTCCTCCTTTATCCGGGCTTAGGACCGGCTATAAAATATAGGCGGAGTTTAATTTTGAAAACTCCTTTCAAGAAAATAGAAATAAAATGGTACTCCATTCAATTTGCTTTCATAAAAATTTTTAGGATACCTATGGAATAATAAATCTGATTCTCATTACTTTGATATATAAAGGAGATATCTTGGGCAGTATCATTCATTAAGATTTCAGTACTTGATGGAAGTTCTGCAAAAGCGTATTGTACAGGAAATTATAGCTCAAAGAGGGGAAGCAATATTGCAGGTGAAGAATGGATTACAAACCTCTTTGTTTTGGTATAAGATGGAACACATAATCAAATCAAGGCACTATTTTTTTTACAAGTTAGTCCTTCATATTCCATGGATGGGTAAATGATACATGTGCTAACAGTACCAACAGTTGACTGCTATCATGAGAGAACCACCATAGCAACCTCAATGACTACGTGGATTAACTAGAAGCACAAAGGAATTGTCACCTAGAAAATAATTTGATATGATATGAAGACCAAGGAGACCTCTTGTGCAAATCTGCTTGGTTCTCTATATTCAAAAAGAAAAAATGCATTAAGGCAATCAAGAATTGAAAAAGTAATACACCAGCTTGTTCATGAGTGTATGCCCTTGACAACGACACAAGAAACATGAAAAAAGTCACTCAACTAATTAAATGATCCTGGCTGCCATGTTAATTACTCATCCTCTCGGTCTCCTTTGCTAAAGTACTATGTTCCTGCAGTTAGAGGATGAGAAAGATAAGAGCTTCACAAAATCATAGTAACATAAGATTCACAAAATCACAGTAAGATGAGAACGGGAAGAAACTCGGCAGTAGAAATTTAGTAGTGGCACAGAAGAGAGAGAGAGGAGGGACAATGATGAGAATATACTCTATCGACCATCTGCAAGGCATAACAAAGCACACAGATAAATATCAGATAAACGAAACCCTCATCCAAACATAAAAAAAAATGAAGAGGCAAATAAGAGGTTATGATGGTTCATGCATTTCATCAAACAAGCTGCAGGCAAGTCAACAAGATATCTAATTGCTACAACAGGTCAACATCCTTTTGTGCAAACAAAGTTAACTCATATCTTAAAAAACCACATTAACAAAAATTTAGATACACATAATCAAACAAACAACGAAGAGTCACCCAATGAAGTGATCACTCTATGGCCTTCTAGTTGAGAACTAATCCCTATGTAGGCCATGTAGGAAGGGGTGAGCATGATTAACCTTTTCATTTTATCCCACAGTCAACGGATCGATTTTTTGATCGATTTGATCAATTAACCGAATTAAATTATCCGATTCAAAATTTTATTTGGTTAATGAATAAAAAGTTTGTTAACCAAAATAATTTGATTGGTTAGGGATAATTGATTAAAAATTCAGTTAAAAACTAAATTAATCAAAATTAATATTTTTTATATTATTGTATTAGTTTTTGGCAAAAACTTATTATAATTTTTTTGTTTAACTTAATTTGGTATTCTAATTATTGAATTATCTTATTATCAAGTTCAAATTTCATGTTTACCTTTTATTTTGAATACATATTTAATTTCTACTTTAAAATATTTTCAAATTTTATGAATTTAATAATATTTTTTATAATATATTTAATTTTGGTTAAAACGATTAATTCATCGAATTGAACCAAAAATTTTAATTAATCGATTTTTTTTATCCGGATAATGATTAAATTTTTTTTATCGATTCGATCAATTAACTGACTTATCCAATCGGTTAATTAATCGAACCGAATGCTGACCCATCCGTCTACGCATGCATCAGTAAACACTTGACAACTGTCAACATATATAATGGCCTAATGGAGCCTTTTCTTTTTTCTACAAAAAAAAAAATCTTACATTCTTAATCTGTGCCTTGAAACGTGACATTTGAACGCATTTGTGTTCTTTCATTGCATGATTGGCATATCACTTACCTCCTAATGTAGTGTACCACGTACTATTCCCGCGCGGTTCGGAAGGAGTGTGCGGTTTAGACGTTCCGAACCGATTCGGGACGAAATGCAGTTCAGCTAATGCAAAGACGATCATCCTCCCCCGTAAGGTTATCCCAAGCTAATGCAATAAATGACTGAATTGGCTTATCAATTTGGATATACTGATTAATTTTGGTAAAAGTTTAATCAATAAAAAAAACTTTTTTTGTATTCCTAACATTACTCTTCATGAAAGTTGGAACTTAGGACTTTTTATTTTAATTTCATGTTAAATTAGATGTACTGATTATTTTAAAAAAATTAAGCAAATGTGAAGAATAACATCTTTATATTTATAACCTTATCATCGCTAAAAATGTTATTCAATTGGAGAAAGAGCCGGACAGATTAGAAGCACAACCACATGATATTGCAAATATTACACATATCATCTTATATATAAGGACATGGCAACTTGCACCAAGACACAATAAATATCTCATATTCTTTTTTTTAGTTATCCAAGAATGTTATTTTATGTATATAGTTAAAAAAACCTTAAAAAATGAACTTATCTTAGTCATGTTTCATCTTATGCCTATATTAATTATGGATCAGGGCCGAGCTCCACATCCTCAATTAATGGATATATAACTATGTTGGGTATGTTGCGGTCCTTGCGGATAGTATTTCGTTGATTAATGGATAGTGATTTCATAAAAGTCAGATAACAAAAAATTGCTCAATTAATAAATTTATATAAGTGCTTTATACATATAACGGTTGCACGGATAGATAATTATAAAATGACATAAATGAGCATATAAATATAACTCATATAGCTTTGCTGTTAATACATCGAAGACAACTTTTTTTATAACATGACTGATAATTTTATTATTTTTTTATGATGCACTCGTTTATTTTTAAGAAACTAAATTTTACATAAATTAATATATATATATATATATATATATATATATTGATTAAAGAAAAAATAAAATTGTACATGTCATTGAATTTGATAAAAACGTATAGATATGCAAGAATAAAGATAATAAATATGTGATGTGTTATAATAGAAAAGAGAAAATAAAAATAATTAGATAAAGAAAATGAAGACGTTTATTTTTGGAAGTACGTATATAGCAAACAATATGTACAAACAACGAAAGAATAGAATAGGTTGATTAATTATTTCAACTTCTATATGTGCAAATAAAAATAATATGTACAAATGATATGGCTGTTTATTTCGCCTTCTATATATTTTTGGAAGTACGTATATAGCAAACAACGAAAGAAAATCGAAACTAGACCTCGTTTGGTTTTAGAAAATATTTCCTATTTCTGTTTTTAAAGTACTTTTCTTTCAAAAAAAATAGAATAGGTTGATTAATTATTTCTTTTTTTATTTTCCAATTTTAGAAAAAAAAAAGAACAAGAAAGTAATTGGCATATTATGTTAGTTCACGAGTCAAGTTACATCCGATCTAATCCAATCCTACCAATATTGGTTGGGTCAATTTGGGTCATGTTGGCTTTAATTTAAACCTTCAACCGGTCGCTTAAATCAGGTTGGATAGTTAGATTATCTAATCATTTTTTCATATTATTTAATATAAACATTTATTTAATTGCATTTTAAAGTATAAAATAAGTTTTCAAATTTTAAATGTTTTATTTAATAGTCGTTCAGTTTTAAGCAGGATAAAAGTTGAAAATAAATAGAAAGTATAAAATAACTTTCAAAATAAAATATTTTTTTACTCTTTGGATTGGTTATTCGAATTGTGATTCCCCAATTTGTATCCGACTTGGCCCAATATAAATAGGATCCATGCTAGGATGCGTTTTCTAGCCAGCGTGCCGCGTCGAATGAAACTTTTCTGATTATTTTATTTAGATGTTTTCTGAATTTCAAATCGCTTCGAACGATGTCGGATTCAATTAATGAGAAAAAAAAACACTGCTAGTTTGGCAACAGAGTCAGGGAGGGGTCGGTTCTATTTGGTTTCGTCAAATATGATCAGAGAAATCGTGATTCCAATCAAATCATAAGTTGGAATCAGGCCTTGTCTGATCTCGATTGTGAGTTTTATTTGATTTTTTTATTTTCTTTCTTATTTTCTCTCTCTCACCTCTTGCTCTTATAAAATAATTTATTTATATTATATAAAATATTTATAATAAAGAGTTAATAAAATATTATTTAATACTTATTTTATTAAAAAATTAATATTTTTTAATTATAATTAATTTGTAAAAATATTTTTATATTTGAATACTATATTTTTTAATGAATTTTTTCCATAAAAATGTTAATTTACAATTTTAATTTTATTATTAATAAAATTATATTTTATAATTATAATAATTATTTTTAATTCAAAAATTACCAAAGATGCATCAATTATATCATTTTTTTCCTATCACATCAACTTCTTCATCCAAGAACTAATCTGTCAACTATTGACTGGAACTACCATTTGGGAAACACATCCTATACCAACTCATTTGGAACGTTGATATTAGAAAATGTTGAATCTGTTGAGATAATAACGATAAAAAAAATATTTTTTTATCAACTTCAATATTCAATATAATTTTATAGCACATACTTTATCAATCATCAAAGTTGGTAGGGGGCTTATATGTAATTATCCACTTCATCTGTCAAAAGTTATTTTCATTGGAGCAAGAATGCTGCCATAAATCTTTATGCGAAATACACTTCAGCGATCAGGACTGTAAAATGGATGACACCTTCTAGATCAAGTCCTGAGACATCATCTCCTGATTAGAATTTTTTGTTTATGCAAGAAATCTTCTTTTTTTTTTTTTCTTCTTGATGCCAAGTCTTGTTTCTGCATGTCATGTCATGATAGTTCATGAGACTTTGCCTGTTAGTTGTTAAATAATTCCACAACCATCGATACCAAAGAAGGGACAATAAAAGGAGTAATGATAAGGGGAAAAAAATCATTAACTCAACTTCTTAAGCAACAAGCCACAATGAATACTTGAAGAAAGAAACAACGTTAGCAATTAAATAGAGGCAAGGATAAGAAGAACATGGTGTCCTTTCTTCTCTCTTTCATCTTCATATTCAATCTTTTGGCTAATCATTGTAATTTCTCGCATAGTAGTAGCATTCAAAATGTTTTGGTTGACGCAATTGATTGATAGGACTGTGTGTCCAAGATTGACAAAATCAACACTCAAGAGAGAAAACGTTCATATGAATCCTAAGTTATAACTAAATGTCCAGTGCAGATTGCATCAGTCCACAGGAATGCTAGCTCAGAATACTTCAATCATATATGCAGTAAGATAAAATATGAGATTACAAAAATTACAAGGACAAAGAAATTTTGCCCAAGACTTGTCAAGGCGCCGTCTGCTTCATCCGCACAGCTTGGACAGGCAAACTAAGAAGATGACCAGAAACACGAAGCAGGACAACCCAATGGCGACGCCCAGCACGAGCTTACTCGGACCATGGTGGTCGCCTCCGCCGCTCGCTTTGTCCGCGCCGCTGTCGTCGCCGCCATCTTCGTCCGGGAAGTCCGATCGCGATGACTTGTCGGGCGGCGGCGACATCGGCAACCCGTACTTGTCGCAGGGCGCAATGCCCAGCTTGAGCTTGGAGGAGAGCAGCGTTCGGTTGAAGCAGAGGTTGCTGTTGCCCCCGACCTTGAACACGTCGAGCTTGTTGATGAACGACGCATTGAAAGGAAGCACTCCCTGGAAGTTGTTGTTCTCCAGGCTGAGGAACTTGAGCGCCTTCATCTCGGCCAGGAACCTGGGGACGCTCCCATTGAGCTGGTTCGAGCTGAGGTCGAGATGCTCTAGCGCAGAGAGCTGCGCCAGCGAGTCGGGGATCGGCCCGGAGAGCGAGTTTAGCGCGAAGGACGCGCTCCGCAGGTCAGCAAGGTCGCCGATGGAGCCCGGGATGGTCCCGGAGAGCGCGTTTGAGCTGAGGTTGAGGGTCTGGAGTGAGTCTAGTTCGGAGATGGGACTGGGGACGGAGCCGCGGAGGTGGTTGGCGGATAGATCGAGGTGAAGCAGGCCGAGGCTGTGCCAGTGATGAGGCACGACGCCGGAGAGGTTGGCGGCCGAGAGGGTGGCGGAGCGTAGGAGCCGCATGTGGGAAAGGACGACGGCGGGGCCTCCGGCGGAGGAGACAGGAACGTCGACGACGGTGAGGTCGGTGAGGTTTTGCAGGCGGGAGAGCCAGACGGCGGAGAGGCGGCGGAGCGAGGAGACGCAGGAGAAGGAGCGAAGGGAGGAGGCGAGGGAAAGCGGCAGGCGGCGAGGGGCGGGGACAGGACAGCTAACTAGGGACAGCGACCGGAGAGTGGAGAGGGCGCGGAGGGCTGTGGTGGGGAGGTCCATGTCCGGGGAGCAGTTGGCAAGGCGGAGGGCCACGAGGTGGCGGAACGGGGCTTCGTCGTCGCAGGCGGTGGCGTTGTCGTGGGACGCGCAAGGGTCGCGTCCGACGCGGAAGCCCATCGACTCCAAAGCCGTCAGCTGTCGAGGGTCAAGGTCGGAGCCGTGGCCGCCGCCGCCGCCGCCGCCGCCCTCACCACCACCCCCACCAGCATCAGCTGGAGAAGATAGCGCTGTCCGTGGAGAGGGCGACGGGGAGGTGGCGGTGACATTGTCAGCGCCGGCCGCCCGAGCGCGCGACGGGAGGAGGAGGATTAGGGGAAGTATTAGAGCAAAGAAGGGAGGTTTACGAGGAGCCATTTCGGGGGCACAGACGAGTGAGACAAGTGAGAGCGACAAAGTTGAAGGGTTTTAGGACGTAAGAGAAGACCGTTGTTTTCTAAGAAACAAACGAATAAACTACACAAATAATAATAATAATAATAATTACATATAAATATCAAAAGTATTTTGTGAGGTTTCTGTGTGGTGTGGTGGGTGGGACCCACATTGTGGGTACACAGAATAAAAAATGAATTTTATTTCTTTTTTTTTACTGGCAAATGATGAAAAGATGAATTAGAAAAAGGATTCGATGGGACTGGACGATGAGCAGGTTTGTGTCTGTTGCCGTCTGATCAATGAATTTAAAAAATGTTTTAGTTCCTCGAAGTATTGACATCTCAGAGACAATATATATATAAGATCACTATATATAATACATATATAAAGTTTGTGAGAAGAGGTCACGAATAATTGTGGTGTAGTGTATCTGGACCAGTCAGGAATGACTGGAAATGTACCTTGGTTTATTTTACGACATTACTAAGTTGGTCAGTCACGTGTTGAGACGCGAAGCACTAAAACACAGATCTCTGCGGAGTACGCTGCAAACATTATGTTAGTTACTGTAATATGCGAGATATAAAAGGGTTTTTTTTATGGAAATTGGAAACTTCAAACTTGGCTTTTTACAGGGGTATTCCTGATTCCTGGTGATCGGTCACCTTTTTAGATATAGGATATAAAAAAAAAGAGTTAAAGAGGACATAGAGGCGGTCGGTCACCTTTCAAGTCTGAAGGGCGTGATGTGTCAATTAATAATCCTCCTGGGAGGCGGGGGCATGATATTGCTTCATTTCACAGGCTCAAGGAGTTGTGATCCACTCAGTAATACTCGATGCGTTCATGTTGCTTCTAAGAATGAAAGTTAATGAAATGTGGACGAGCTTTTGTGTCCCATTGGATCGGTGCATGTTGGTATCATTTCCTAACTTAGGGATCATCATCATTCTGCATTTGTTTTTCTATCCTTTTTTTCTTTTTGCTTCTCCTATTTTTTTTTCCTTACAAACTAATATGTCAGAGTTAATTTGTTACTATTGTTAAATTCTATATTTTGATGATAACAAATTAAATAGACATAAAAGTCACTAATTTATGCTCAAGTGATGATAATGTAAGTGTAAGATTGATATGAACACATTCGCAGAAGAAATTATCAAAATAAAATTGCAAAAAAAAATTCAGCACACGATTGGTCGAGCGATCATGGCACCGTCGATTGATATTCAGTGGAACAAAAGATGGGACATCGATTGATATTCTCACCTCTAGGAGCCTATAAAAAGAGTGTCAAAAACTGAAGAAAAATCATCCAAGCAAGCAAGAACATCCTAAAGCTCCTCTTAAGTTTTTTAGCATAAAGTTATAAATTTCTTATCTTTTCTTTTCTTAGCCTTGAGTGTGAGGAAAAAATATTTTGTAAAAGAAAAGAGTTTGAGGGAAACATTTTTCTTTCTGATCTAGTGAGATTGATAGCTCCTTGTATAAGATATGTGCCTTATCCCTTGAGCGGAGAAGAATGTTTTATTGTGTAAAGAGGGTTGTTCTCTCCCTACAAGAAAAGAGAAAGATAGTGGATCTCCGACGGTCTCGAGGTCGAGAAGTCGGAGCAGGGACGTGGGCTAAAGAGTTGAGGCCGAACCTCGTCATCATATTGTGTCTCCTTGTATTTGTTCTTTATCTTTCACTTATGTCTTATCGTTATTTGCTTGTGATCGTTTTTTTATTTTTTGAAAATGAATTTTTGAGAAAAATTTTTAAAACACCAATTCACCACCCCCTTAGTGTTTTTTATCATACAATTGGTATCAGAGCGGGTTACTCTACTTTTAAGATTTAAAACATCTTTACAGCTATGACATCAAGTTGTTTCAATTTTTTTCAAAGGTCAATCTATTAATCGTCCTCCACTTTTTAATGCATCAAATTTTGCATATTGAAAAATTATGATACAAGCTTTGTTCTATTAATATTGATATGTGAGATATTATTCAAAAATGTTTTGATCTAAGTAAAAAAACTCTTTTTGAATATATCGAAAGAGAAAGACTTTTAGTAAAACTAGATTGAAAAGTTAAAAATATTTTTTTATTGTGCTTTGGATTCAACCAAGTTTAATCGGATTTTTAATTGTGAAAGTGTTAATGAAATTTGAAAGAAACTTATTATTATTCATGAAGGAACGGATAAAGTTAAGAAATTTAAATTAAACATTTTAAATCATCAATATGACTCTTTCAAAATGCTTGAAAATAAATTTATAAATGAGACGATTGTTCGCTTTAATGATATTATAAATGGCTTAGCCTCTTTGGACGAATCTAGATTAAACATTTTAAATCATCAATATGACTCTTTCAAAATGCTTGAAAATGAATTTATAAATGAGATGATTGTTCGCTTTAATAATATTATAAATGGCTTAGCCTCTTTGGACGAGCCAATGACTAATTCTCAAAAAGTGAAAAAGTTTCTTAAGTCTCTCTCATCCAAATGGCATACAAAGAGGATGGTGATTGAAGAAAATAACTTAAACAAGTTAGACTTTGATGATCTTATATGTTTGCTCTTAACCTATGAGATCGGGATTAAGGAAGGTGAAGAAGCTAATACTTCAAAAAGGAAAACATTGGTATTAGAGACAAATAAAGATGAGAAAGATACAAGTGAAGAGGATGAGGATCTTGATGAAAATAAATTTTCCCTATATGCAAAGAAGCTTGACAAATATCTCAAGTTTGCTAAGCAAAAGAAGAAAGGCTTCACCAAGAGAAGATCGTCATTAAGCAAAAGTCAAATAACTTGCTTTGAATGTAAAAAGATTGGACACTACAAAAATGAATGTTCAAATTTGATAAAAAGAAGGAAGATGAAGAAAGATCAAGAAGGAAGAAAAAGACTCTTCAAGTCACTTAGGATGAAAGCGAATGTGACAAGAATGACTCCAACACTTCCTCTAGTGATGACGATGAAGTCTATATATGTCTAATGACTAATAGCAACGATGTATCATCTAACTCTTCCAACTCTAGTGATAGTGAATCTTTCAATGTGCATAAAGAGTTTAGAATTCTTATTAATAAATATGGATGCATAAAAAAGAAATATGATGAAATAAAAATAGAGCTTGAAAATTTGCAAAAAGAAAATAAAAATGTTAAAGCATGTGAAAAGTGTGACATATTGAATGAAGAAAACTCTAGTTTGAAATTCTCAATTGAAGAATTGAAAATGGAAAATAGTGCACTAAAATAATTATGTGAGAAACAAAATGTAGAAAGTGCATGCTTGAACAAAGAAATTAATAAATTGAAAGTTGAACTTGAAAAATTCTCAAATGGAAGTAAAATATTAGATGACATGCTTAGTGGATCTAAAATATCTTCAAACAAAAAGGAACTTGGTTTCAATTCTTTTGAAAAGAAGGATGACAAAAAAATTATTTGTTAAAGCATCGCATTATTATATAAGATCACATATTATTTATTTTCATTGTTGGTATGAAGGACATTGTTATTATGATTGCAGAATTAGGAAAGGAATGAGTAAAGGGATGAAGAAAATTTTGATTTCGAAATGGACCATGACTAACCAAGATGGACCCGAGCAAGTTTGGATACCAAAAAGATGAAACTCCTAATTTCTTTCTTGTAGGAAGCTTCTAAGTACAATGAAAATAAATGATATTTGGATAGTGGATGCTCAAAGCATATGACCGACAGTACCTCAAATTTCATCAATTTGGAAAAAAAAATGGAGAAAAAATCACTTTTGAAGACAATAACAAAGGAAGAGTAATTGATATAGGTAATATTAGTAAGAAAGACAAAGTGTATTTAGAAAATGTTTGGCTTGTTGAAAATTTAAAGCATAATCTAATTACTATAAATCAACTATGCGATAAAAAAATATTTAGTCAAATTTGAAAAGGACAAATGTTTGATACTAGATGAAAATAACAAAATTTTACACATGGGTTTTAGGTACAATAATGTATATAAAATTAATTTTGCTAACTTGAAAAATGAAAAATGTCTTAGTGTCATGCATGATGACATAAATTTGTGGCATAGAAGATTAGGACATGCAAATTATAAATTGCTAAATAAACTTTCAAATCATGAATTGGTTAGAGGCTTGCCTAAGATCAAATTTGAGAAAAACAATGTTTGTGATTCATATCTAAAAGGTAAACAAACCAAAAGTTCTTTTAAATTAAAAGGAGTTATTAGTACACATAGGGCTTTGAAACTTTTTACATCTTGATTTATTTGGACCTATTGATGTGATAAGTTTAGAAAAAAAAGATATGTATTTGTAATTATTGATGATTTCTTCCGTTTCACTTGGACTATTTTTCTCGTTAGTAAATATGAAACGCTAAACATATTTTCCAAATTTTCAAAAAGAATTCAAAATGAATTTGAACAAAAGATTTCAAAAATTAGAAGTGATCATGGAAGAGAATTTGAAAATCATAAATTTGAGTTATTTTACGAAGAAAATGGAATTACCCATAATTTTTCCACTCCTACAAAATGGAATAGTAAAAAAAAATAGAACTATAAAAAAATGGCTAGAACAATTTTAAATGAAAGCAAGTTACCAAAATATTTTTGGGCGGAAGCCGTAAACACATCATGCTATGTTTTTAATAAAATTGTACTTAGAGCTCTTGAGAAGAAATTATGTTTTGAAATGTTATTTGGTAAGAAACAAAATATCTCCTATTTTAAAGTTTTTGGATGTAAATGTTATATTTTGAATGTCAAAGATAAAATAGGCAAATTTGATGATAAATGTGATGATGATATATTTTTTTATTATTTTAGTACAAGTAAAGCCTATAGAATGTATAACAAAAAAACATTAGTTGTTGAAGAGTTTATTAATGTTAAATTCAATGAAACTAATAATTTTTTGAGTAAACAAGCACATGATGATGATGAAAAAATAATTGAAGTACAAAGAAAACTTGAAGATGTGGACATAAAGGAAGCAAAAGCTTACACCCCAAAGATTGAAGAAATGAAAGTATCTCAAAGAGAAGAGAATCAAATCATCCCAAGAAATTGGAGACATGCATCATCACACCCACTTGATCAAGTTATAGATAATATAAACGAAGGTATAAAAACTAAAAATTCTTTAAAAAATTTATGTGTTTTTTCAACTTTCCTTGCAAATTTTGAGCCCAACAATATAAATGAAGCACTTGAAAATCCGAATTGAATAAATGCAATGCATGAGGAATTAAATAATTTTGAAAGAAATAAAGTACGTAAACATGTGGAAAGACCCAATGACCATTTTCTATTATTGAACCAAATGGATCTTTCAAAATAAGTTAGATGAAAATAGTGTCATTGTGAGGAACAAGGCTAGATTAGTGGCCAAGGATTACTCACAAATTGAAGGGATTGATTTTGATAAAATTTTTGCTTTCGTTGCTAGACTTGAGGCAATTCGAATGCTTTTGGCTTTTGCATATTATAAAGATTTTAAACTTTTTTAAATGGATGTTAAATCGACTTTCTTGAATATTTTATAAATGAAGAAGTTTATCTCAAGGATTGAAACAAGTCCCTCGAGCTTAGTATGAAAGATTGAGTTCGTTTTTAATTGAAAATAATTTTCAAAAAGGAAAAGTTGACACCGCATTATTTTTAAAACATTTTAAAAATAATATTTTAATAGTTCACATTTATATTGATGATATCATTTATGGTGTTACTAATGAATGTCTATATAAAGAGTTTGAAACTTTTATGCAACAAGAATTTGAAATGAGTCTTGTAAGAGAGCTCACCTTTTTTCTAGGCCTATAAGTGAAACAATTCAAGGAAGGCATTTTTGTCAATCAAGAAAAATATACAAGGGAGCTATTTAAAAGATTCAGGATGAACGAATGCAAACAAAGCACAACTCCTATGAGCACTATTATAAAATTGGATAAAGATGAAAAATGCAAGTCAATTGATCAAAAAAGGTATAGATGTAAGATTGGTAATTTGCTATATTTAATTGCATCTAAGTCAGATATAATGTTTAGTGTGTGTGCTAGGTTTCAATTCGCTCCTAAAGAATCACACTTAATCGCCGTAAAAAAGTTAATGCGCTATTTAAAGCATACAAGTGAATTAGACATTTGGTACAATAAAAATTCTCCATTTGAATTGCACGTCTATACCGATGCGAATTTTATCGGGTGTAAAGTTAATAGAAAAAGCACTAGTGGGATGTATTATTTTCTTGGTAGTTCTCTCATTTCATGGGCTGAAAAGAAACACTTTCTACCGTTGAAAGAAAACTAGTAGTTCCGATCAGGCGCAACCAACCTATCCAGATGTCTTTCGTGTAGCTCATGGTCAGAGGTTGTTCAAGGAAGGCAGCTCCCTCCTCAGATCTCCCTTAGATAGTGTCGTTGTACGCAGACAACTATCTCAGAGAACATGTTATTCTGTTGAAAGATGTGGAGCAATGAGTGATGGAGCTCTTCTACAGTTTTGTAGGTCGATTTGTCGACAATAAGGGCGGATCTCCTAGGATTATGGGACATCCATGGCACTGATGATGCTACGGGTTGCAGGTGCTTACACGCTCATCGGTCATCTTCACGGATCACCTCCTTACTGTCACTCGACTTTCGACCTAATGAGGAGCACATGTCAAGCATACTAGTGTATATCCAACTAAACAACCTAATTTCTATCCGACGTATAGCAGAGCATTTTGGGACACCATTAAGGATCGATGATGACTCCACAGTCTGTGCTTGGATTTGTGTGGAAATGTATTCCTCGCATACGGACGATAATCGTTACTTTCAATGTGTTTTGTATGAGCACATCCCTCCATTCTGCTTTAGGTGTGGCTTAGTGGGACAACACTTCGAGAGTTGTCCGTGCACCCAAATGGATTTGACTTCTTCTTCGGTAGCGGATGTGGTAGTCGTAGGGGTCTTGTTATTCAGACTCTAGATATTGACCCCGCCTAGGAGCGGATGGCCGGCCATGGCTACACAGGCATTGTTCCCAGACAAATAGGGTGCGAGTTGATAATCACTTCAGTGACAGGGTGGCGGCATGACTGAATCACCTTTTCTGCATCAATTGACCCCGGCTCAACCTGGTCAACTGATCCTTAACTCATTGATTTCCCAAGTTTAGAAGGTGCATGCTAATCCGACCATTGCTCTACAGTATATTGTTGGACTGCCACTTGTGCAACAAAACTCAATGGGCGTCTGCAAACAGGTTGTAATCTACCCATTGAGTTCTGTTACACGAGTGGCATTCCAGCAATATACTGTAGAGCAATAGTCGAATTAGCATGTACCTTCTACACTTGGGAAGTCAATGAGTTAAGGATCAGCTGACCAGGTTGAGCCGAGGCCAATTGATGCAGAAAAGGTGATTCAGTCATGCCGCCACCCTGTCGCTGAAGTGATTATCAACTCGCACCCTATTTGTCTGGGAACAATGCTTGTGTAGCCATGGCCGGCCATCCGCTCCTAGGCGGGGTCAATATCTAGAGTCTGAATAACAAGACCCCTACGACTACCACATCCGCTACCGAAGAAGAAGTCGAATCCATTTGAGTGCACGGACAACTCTTGAAGTGTTGTCCCACTAAGCCACACCTAAAGCAGAATGGAGGGATGTGCTCATACAAAACACATTGAAAGTAACAATTGTCGTCCGGATGCGAGGAATACATTTCCATACAAATCCAAGCACAGACTGTGGAGTCATCATCGATCCTTAATGGTGTCCCAAAATGCTCTGCTATACGTCGGATAGAAATTAGGTTGTTTAGTTGGATCTACACTAGTATGATTGACATGTGCTCCTTATTGGGTCGGAAGAAAGACGATTCGAGTAACCATAAGGAGGTGATCCTTGAAGATGACCGACGAGCGTGTAAGCACCTGTAACCCGTAGCGTCATCATTGCCATGGAGGTCCCATAATCCTAGGAGATCCCCCTCACCGTCGACAAATCGGCTTACAAAACTGTAGAAGAGCTCCATCACTCATTGCTCCACATCTTTCAGCAGAATAACGAGTTCTTTGAGATAGTTGCCTGCATACAACGCCACTATCTAAGGGAGATCTAAGGAGGGAACTACCTTCCTCGAACAACCTCTGACCATGAGCTACACGAAAGACATCTGGATAGGTTGGTTGCGGCTGACTAATGGAAGAGGGTCCAAAGGTCCCATCACCTAATTTTTGCAGTGAGGATAAAGAGCTTTAACATAATTATTTTAATTTATAGACAAGTGAATTTTGTGTATTGCTGTTATCACTTTGTGAAGTAATAAATATATAGTTTAGGAAATCTAATTTCATATATTTTATATCAAGTTAGACAAAACAAATTTCATATTCTTGAGATATCGATTTCGATTGGAACTAAGATATTCTATTTGCTTGCTCGGAGAATACAATATTATAGGAAAATAATAATCAATCAATGGATTATAATTTCATAAGGTTTAACTTTCACACGTGATTAAACTAGTGTATTCATAATCTTGTTGTCATCCTAAAATTAAAGGACTTCTTCGCCCAAATGCAATTTTTCACTTAATATTAATATAAAGCAATTCTGCATCCATAAATAAAACAGATTGATCTTTATTCACATGAGGCCATGTGATAAGTGCATAAAAAAATAAAAAAATGTGATAAGTGCAAACTATGTCCCCACCTTTTTTTTTTCTTTCTAAATGCACTCTATCGTTGTTATGTTTATGTATTTTCTATTATTAGCTATTAAGTTTAGATGTATAGTTATTATAAATTTTCTGGAATGATCAGTCAATATTTTTCCTTGCACTTATAACTTATTAGCAACGTTATACGATTTTGATATCAATAGCTCATCTAGCTCTGCGCAATAACATTATTGCTTCATGTGTTTTCTTAAGTCCGATAAATTACATTCTCCATAAGTTTAAAGACTAGATCGGTAATTAATTATAATAAGATATGTGTAATATAATATAAGTATATACTTCATATTTTATCATTAAAATTACTCACGGATGTCCGTCGATAATTTCGAAGGCTGGACCTTCTATAGTTAAATTTAACATTTTATTACTAATGTTTATAATATAATATATATTTCTCATTTTACATTTACTTATATTCTTTTCTTGATGCATTAATAAAATAATATATTAAATAAAATTATCATTATTTTTTGACAAGGAAGAAGAATTGAAGAACAAACCAAGGAACACAACTTTAGCAACTTACCAAAACAAAGTTGGAGGTGAACGGTGCAAACGGTTTGCTGTGACTACTCCTTAATTTCATGGCAACACAATGGGTGCATGTCCCTCACATTGCTCCCAACGCGATCGACTTGAAGTTGTGCTCTGATATTTAGGAAGGAGGAATATGTTGGAGATGATAATAGACTACATAATAATTTTGTCTCTTATTTTCTTTTTTTTTTTAAATATGCGCATTAAACTTACAAGCATTTCCTCCTTCCTCTCTTTTGACCTACTAGTTGAAGGCCTCCACCATACCAAAAGCTCCATGCACTACATCGTGAAGTAAGAATTTAGTTGAATATAATTTATTTATTTTGATAAGTTTCCTTTTAGACCTCGCCCGCCATTTATTTCGATGATCAAAATTGTTTTGATTTTAAGATACATATTTGACAAAAAATCTTCTTTCCTTATCCTCGTGCCCCTCTCCTTATGCAGCCATGCTCACTAACTTTTGATTCTATCGCTCTATGTTTTCTTATATGTATAGTCTATTATTTGGTCAGTGGACATTGCATTTAATTATGCTTGCTTGATTATTATTTTGTGTCTTGATATGTTCTAATTTGATGTAATCCATTCCTCTATCTTTTATTTATAGTTGCTTGGTTTAATTACGATTTGTATTCGGGTCCGATTTGGAAAAGAAATTAAAACTTTGCTATCAGAATTTGATCCAATGTGTGCAGATTTTTGTCTAGTTGATTTACTTGTATACAAAAATTATATTTCCTCTACAAGTTTCTATCGATTTTTGACGAATGGACGAAGGAATTATACAAAATAGAGACGAAGAAGAAGATTTCGTGCTTGGTATGAACGTCAATGAGAGGACGTATCAAGTAGTAATATTTTTTTTAAAAAAATTTCTTATATTTCTCAATCGGCACATCAAATGTAATTTATCCTTGGCTTTTAGTTTCTCTGTGATTGTGATAAAGATATATTTAAGTTTCTAAAAGATTATTGACATCTTTTCATGTGAAGTCTTTCTTTTATCTTATAAGTGTTCTTTCCTGTTAAATTTCTCAATAATAGTAAGTAAATGAAAACAATGTGCCACATACGTTTTTTTTAAGAGAATAAAATATAATAAGCAAACAGTATTCGAGGACATGTTTCAAGATTTATTGAAGTTGGTATCATAACTAGCAATATAAAAATCAAAATAATTAATGCGTGATAGTTTTTTTTAATTTAAAATTAAACTATAGGCAAGAAACATAGATATTCTTGAACATATATATGTATACACCAAAAATGTATGTATTCTTAAATCAACCAACACATAAGAAGAGCAAATGTATTCGTACACGAAAATTAATTTTAAATGAACCTAACAAAACAACTTTTTTACGCAATAAATTTAACTGCATAACGTAGCAAGTAAAATCAGTAATTATAATTATCAACTTGGTTGAAAAAAATAAAAACTTTTTAAGTTAGAATTGGTAGGAGTGCGCCGTGCCCAAGCAATAGTGCAACGCAAGGGCGACGCTCGAAGGCCCCGACAGCAAGCTGCCGCGATGGGCCCTCCTCCAAAAGAAATTAATTTAATATCATAGTGGGCCGATGGCCCACGTATCAGATATTAAACTGATAAGAACAGATACTACACTTGATCTTAGCCAAAAGGCCGAGAAAGGTATGAGTTGTTGAAGTAGCCCGATCGTCCTTTTATTCTGTGCAGCTTCCAAAGAGCTCCCTTTAATTGGTCATGTGGGACTAAAGCCTCTTTTCTTGAATCTTGTCGTTCTCAACTCTCCAACTCTTGCCTTCTTCCTTTTTTCTGCTATGGATGTTCGAAGGCTATCAGATAACTCTGAAGAGACAAAGTTATCAGATGGATCGTTGTTCGTAAAGGAAGAACAAATCTTAACTGGTAACGCAGATGTTTGAGTGGGAATAAAGTGATCAGCAGGAGCAAAGAACATTGTTCATTGATCCCTGAGATGACTTGGGAAAATAATATGTGTAGGATTTGATATTATTTACATTTAAATATTAATTCTGCATCCATAAATAAAACATATTGATCTGTATTCACACGAGACCATATGTGTGTGTGTGTGTTATAAATTTTCTGGAATGAAAAATCAATATTTTTACTTGCACGTGTGTGTGTGTGTTAAAAACATAAATGGACTCAATTGAATCTTAAATGGACTCAATCATTTTAGCATGACTGGGAAATTGCAATTTATTTTCCTGTGTGATTATTTATACTTTGAAATCATAGTTTATTTTAGGAGATTTGAAATCATAGCTTCTCTACATTCTCTAATGCTTGATAGGTAAAGCATGTCATCATTAAAGATTTATTTAAGTTGTTAATTATGCCATTGATGATTTATATAATACTAGTTAAATACACATTCCTTGATTTGTAGATAGACATGAGTGGCTTATTAGTTATTAGCCGTGCACTACCTATCTACAAAGCAAATAGATTAATGAGTAAATTTAAATTGATATATACGTCTTGAAATAAAAATAAATAAATCCGTCCTTGTTTAGAATCTTATATGGATCGACTGTTTTGTATGCATCATGTGAGCACAATAAATTATATACATTCATATTCTTGGATTTTAGACATTATTATTTTTTAAATGAAAAAGATACCTTCAAAATAAATTATCAATCGTACTTAAGATTTTGAGATTTAAGCTTTGCCAATGTCAGCACTCTCTACGACAAACAAATCCATATTTCTTTGTTATAAAGTTGAAAAACATTTTGATCAATTGAAGAGGCTGGTGTTAGTTTTATTTTAGTTGTTATTGTTAAAGACTCAAGCATTTATATTACTTTTCTTCAAACGGAATTAGAAAGAAAGAAAGAAAGAAAAAGCATTTATGCAATTAGTGGAAATGTGTTTTACTCTCCTTATTCAACAGTATTGTCCCCATTACTTTTGTGGGGGTAAGAGACAGCTCCAAAAAGATGCCACTCAATACAAGTTCAGAACAAGATGAAAACATTGAAACTATATTAACTTAATTTCTATCCCACTAAGGCTTCCTATATGTCTTACTTATATAACATTAATTTGATACGCATTGACAACAAAATACAATAATGTGATTAACATGAAGTATCATTATATATATAATAATTATAAGTTATATTTTCTCTTAATTTTTTCTTAAAAAATTGAACTTTATGAAAAGTAAAAAAATAAAACAAATATTAATAGGACATACCAATTAATGTCCCAATGGTACGATCCTATGATTAATGTCACGTTATTAGTAACTTTAGAAATAAATCAATAATGATTGACACAATCGAATAGTGAAATTATATTTTGAAATCGTTGGATGTTAGTAGTCTCATATTTAATTTTTAAAGTTATTATTTTTGTCAGAGTTCATTCATATCACTCTCATTCGAGGATTAGTCGAATGCTGATCATAGACACGGGTGCATCTCCATCAAAAAATATTTTTAGAAATAAGGAGTGAAAATAGAATATGGATCAACTAGGAGTTCCTTTTTTTATATTCTCCATACTTATCTTTCCAAAATTGATCAGGAATGTCATTCGGATCGGCCGAGTCAAGATTCAACAATTTTGACTTACTTAATATTAGGAACAGGTTAACACGTGTGACACCCGATTGACCCACTAATTTTAATGTTTAGATTATGTGTTTTATTAAAATTGATAAGTAATTTCACTCCATGTCTTTTGGATCATAAAATTCATAACTAATATTTTTAAAATGTTTTTCCAATTTTTCTTGTATCTTCACATTGTCTCATACATATTTTTTTATTATGTTTAATCATCATGAGTATTTTATTAGCTTTTCTTTTATGTATATATTGTTTATGATTTTTAGGGCAATTTTTCTATCGGGATATCATTATTGGATTACATGACTAGGCGCATTATATCGATGAATAACTTGAATCAACATTGAGTTCGTCTTGTGATAAATTTAAATGATATGCCAAACTTTTGGAATTTGGATTAATACTTAATAGGTTCATTTTTTTGGTAACGTGTGATAATGGAATAATCAATTGGAAGTGTTATTTTTTAAAAATATTATATATGAGTAATATGCAATAAAAATTTGTACAGCTAATATGTATCTAATGAATTTAGACTATTGAATCATGATTAAGATTAAATCTAATAAACTAATATTAAATTCAATAGAGATTGAATTTTAATCATATAATCATGATTTGTTAGTTACATATTAGACTTTAATATGACTATATGAGAGTAACATATTTTCTTTAATTTATTATAATAACTTTAAGAAGAATATTAATACAATCATGACGCTTTGACCAAATTCTCGAATTTAATCATACCATTTCGAATCCAATCCCGAATATAACCGAATCGGAAATTAGATTTAGTTATCTTTTATTTCGATAAAAAAAGGAATCAATATCGAGACAACCATATTTCCATTTGAAACCAAATTATGCTTGCCCCTACTTTGCTTTAATGCTTATGAAATCGAACTAGAAGAAAAGGAGATGATCAACATTTGAAATAAATGTTTTACTCATCCCGAATATAACCGAATTAGAAATTAGATTAGTTTTTTTCTTCGATAAAAATCAAATAGACCAATTATACTTGCCCCAAGTTTACAAAAGGAGATTGTCAATGTTTTACTAAACGCTAATTTTCGATTGGTTTCCGAAAAAAAAATACCAAGAGCATTTTCTGATGAATAATTCATTGAAACACACCATTTTCATTTTGAATTGATAACAGAAGATCAGGTGGTATTTCTTATTACAAATTTATCATAATTGCTTTCTTCTCCAAATTCTTTCGTCAAAATATGAAAAAAATACAACAAAAAAAAAACACACGTCTTATTCTTCAATTCCTATATTTAAATTTTAATTACGAATTTGTTTCCTTTTTATTTGAATATATCGGTATTCAATGATTGATTAATTAATTAGCAATCACAAAGTTTTAATTTTGGTGTCGCGTGGATAATACAAACAAATAATTAATACACACGTCAAACTCACGTGTTCAACGATTGGATACGAAGACCCGAACGTGTTGCTTCACTTGGCTTCGCCGTCCGACGGCCAAACAAAACATCTGAGAAGCGTTCGAAGATTCAACTTGCTGTCTCGAAGCGATGTGTTCCCTTCAGAAGCGTGGCCGCGTCTACATCCTCACTCTCATTGGCGATGGCGAGCACCGCCTTAACGCCGACGTCATCGCCTCCATCCGCTCCGCCCTCGCTAAGATCCGCGCTGAGTCCCTCGCTGCCGGCGCCGAGAGCTCCGCCCTCGTCACTGCCGGCGAGGGCCGTTTCTTCTCCAACGGCCTCGACCTCGCCTGGGCGTCGGAAGAGGGATCTCCCTCTGCTTTCCGCGCCCGCCTGGGACATCTCGTCGAGATTTTTCGTCCTGTGGTCGCCGACCTCATGTCCCTGCCGATGCCCACCATCGCTGCCGTCACCGGCCACGCCGCGGCCGCCGGGTTCATGCTGGCGCTCAGCCACGACTACCTGTTTATGAGGGAGGACCGGGGTGTCCTGTACATGAGCGAGCTCAACATCGGGCTCCCGTTCCCGCCCTATCTCATGGTAGCCTTGCGGTCGAAGATCGCCGATCGGAGGGCCCTTCGGGACGTGACGCTGCGCGCGGCCAAGATCTCTGCGGTGGAGGGGAAGGAGAGAGGGATCGTGGACTCTGTCCATGGCAGCGCGGCGGAGACGTTGGAAGCTGCGATTAAAAAGGGGGAGCAGCTCGCAGCGAGAAATTGGAACGGAAAAGTTTATGCCTCTATTCGCATGGGCGCGTTCTCTGAGATGTGTAAGGCTGTTGGACTGGAAGAGGACGACGATGTCGTTAAGGGAAAGCAATTCGCATCTAAACTTTGAGGTCAGTAATCAGTGGTCGTGTTTCTTGACCGGAATATGTCTGTTTCTCCCCAAGTGTAAAACAAACAGGTTCTTACGTATCATATGATGTTTGATAAATCCTGACCATTGTATTACTTTTCTATTGCTATCCATTTGCAATTTTTTGATGGAATTACTTGCTTATTTTTTCCCTTGCTGATCAACTTCTTATGGCCGACAACTCAAATTTGTGACTTTGAAAGATAATGATGTCTTAAGATATATCTTAGGACAAGTAAGTTACGTTATGTAACTTAATCTTTGAATAAAATGTCATTAGAAATCTAATGGAATGTTCTGAAAATGACAATGTCCTTAACTATGTAATGTTCAGAAGAAGGTGCTTACGATTTTTCTTTATCTAACATGAATTGTTTATCATGTTTTGTCTAACCAAGTGCATCCTCAATCAACTATAGTGCAAGTTTATCTTTAGTTGTCAGTGTTTAGAAGATTTCTCAATAAGTCATTGATCAATTGAGAGCTACTTAACAAGCGAGCAGTTTAAATAACTTGAACTTGAACCTCATCTCCAGAGAGCATATTGATAATTTGAAGCAGTTCCTGTAAAGTTTTCTTTCAGAAGAAAACATGCATTTAGGTTGTTATGTGCGAAAGGCCAACGGATTGAAGCATAACGCAGATTATTGGATAAGGAAAATATTCAAGTTGGAGAAGACATGAAATTTTAATAGCATATCAACTTAGTATTTGTAGTTTGTGGCAATGAGTTACAAATCATTTGCTTGTAAGGTTATCTTTTCGATTGGACGAGAGGGCATATCTAGCTTTTAATAGTTCAGGGTAAATTACACCAATCGTCTTTCAATTTTGGATGTTGTAACTATTCGGTTCTCAACCTTTAATTTGTAACTAAATTGCCCTTCAACTTTGATTTCTTGCACGTTTCGTCTACTTGACTAGTAATAGTCGATTTTCTGGTTAAATCGTTGACGGGGCACAATAAAAATATTATAAATTAATAAAAAATAAAAAGTTAGGCCGGTGCCCGTGCGTGAGCTCGCAAGGGTAAGTTGTAAATCTATTTCATCCGAGTTCATGATGGTAAGTTGTAAATCATGAAAACATATGAATTTAATTTTAACTATGTGTTTGCTGGTGCAAAGATTAAACTTATATATCAGCAAGAGCAGCTTTTAAGGTTTAATATCTGTCAATGGGCACATTTTACCGTGTGAAATAGCCAATGGGGATCATTTGCGTTCAAATGCATGCATCTTTTTCATATCCACAAATGTAAAATGATATAACCTAAAAAGCATCTTATGCTAACTATCCTCTTCATGTTATAATTGTTATTTCAGGAACACATTGTAGACAAGCGCTCAAGCTGGAAAATACACCTTTGGGAGATGGAAAAATAGCTAAAGAAGAGAAAGGTTGCCATTCGGAGCCATTGAATAAATGATCGTGTATATTACCCATGCTGGGAATCCTCCGGCTCTATGTAACATTTAGCCTAGCAGTTCAATGCAAGTCGCATGTGCGCTCTGTATGGCATCCTTTAGCCGGCAGTGTTTTAGTTAATCAATGTTGTCGAACTCAGTAGATCTCAGTTTCTCGGCCAAAGAATCTACCGTTGTCAATACATGGAGGATATTAAATACGTGTTGTTCGTCTGGTGAACACTTTACTGTATCGTGTTTGATTGAACTCGCCAGGAACGGAAAAATTTTAAAGGAAACCAACTTTACGTGCTGTCTCAGAGAAGAATGAAACGCGTACTTTGCTGATGTCTTTTTTTTCCTTAGAAATTTCAGAGACAGACAGAGAGATGGAACATAGAGCATTTCCATGCTTCATACATATGTTTAGCTACTCGTATACGCCATTTCTTGTTTTTTAGTTCCTTCACTGTAAAGGCCGACAACAAGAAAAATAACAATTCATCAAAGCACATCGGGGGAATATGAAATTCTGCGGTTATGACACTGTGCTTATTGTAAGATTTTAATGTCATTTCATGTTCTACTATTCATTTTAATTCAACGGTTCTCTCGTGCACTCTTATCTCATACAGGACATATAAGAAACATCCACAAAATTTTTTTATTAGTTTTAATAAAGTTTTTTCGTGATACGATTTCTTTATTGATAGAATGGATATGGATAACATTTGATAAAAGAATTATTATCAAGGGATCATATGAGTAATGAACAATTTAAAAACGAGAACGCAAAGGATTAATTTGCTCTTTTTCTTCTTATTAATATTTGTGATTTATTTATTGTTATACTTATATCCTTTCCTGCTCTGTTGCTAACTCTCCGAAGCGCATAAAAGGAAAATTTATACGAATTCGCATCCCTCTTCTCCGTTTTGGTCGACGAAGAAGCGGCGAGACTCGTGAAGTAAGCGGTTGCCTCCTCTTGTCTTCTCTCGATAGAGGAGGGGCGGAGAGAGAGATAGAGTCGAAAGGTAACGCCAAAAGGGAAAGAGCACGAGAACAAAAAGAAGGGCAAACGCGAACGCGGCGATGGGCGAGGAGAAGGCGTCGAGTCCGATGGTGATTAGAGAACGAGATCGCGAGCTCCTCATCCCCGTCGCCGGAGACCCCGACGACGGACCCGAAACCAAGGCGTCCTCCTCCGGTCACCACCACCATCACCACCACCAGTCCTCCTCCGGACGAGAGGTTGGCAGCTCCATCATTGCGTTCCCATCATCCTAATTTGGTTTCTCTTCTGTCGATCTGCCGTTGTTTTATTAAGTTCCATGCAGTATAAGTTCTGCTTCGTGATTTGTAATGTTCTAGGATTTAGATTCGGTTGTTTATAATTTTTTGCCCTAGGTTGTGCACTTGATCCATTTTACCCTAATTTGATTGAAGTTTCGATAATTTAGAGTCTGATTTAGTGTTTGGACAAATTTCTTTCTTCCGTCTCTTCTCCTATAACCCTTACTGGAATTCATTATGCATAGGGAATTACAAGGTTGCAAATAAAAGTTTCTCATATATTGTTTACTTGCAAGTGATAGAGCTAAGACTTATGATTTGTAATGACACCTTGCAAGTGGTAGAGCTCATTCCCACTCTCATATTCATATTGACTTTTTACTAATTAAAGGATTGAATTGGATTTCTGATCAGTGCTTGAATTTTTCACTTGTAAAATTATCCCTGAACTTGATTTGCCTAAAATTTGTGCCATTAATTTATGTTTGTAATTTGCAGGCGTTCTATAAAGTTATTCACAGTTGGGCGTCAAAAAAATTTATGACAGGATGGTGAGATTCTTTGCACTGTTGGCCATAATGATGTTGGTTTTATTGTTCTTGATGCTGTAGCTGATATGTGAATCTTTTTATTTGTTTTTCTCAGGTTTCCCCTCTTGGACATATTCTTTCTTGTCATTTTATGTCTGTTTTCTGTATTTCAATTATGCAGGATAGAAACCATTCAGTTTAAATGCTTCATAATGAAACTAATGCAATGATTGAAAGAAAAAAAAATTTGTTACATGTGAATTTCACTAAAACCACTTGAAAATTATTGTCTCCATTCATTATGTTCTTCACTTAAAATTGATATATAATGGATGTCCATACACTGAGAGATGATTGTCATATGTTACAATGTAAGAGACCAAGTAAAATGCAAGGAAAGTGTTCTTGGGTTTTTATGTTGATTGTTTGAGATATAAATTAGTGACAACCTAATGATGTATGGTAATCTAATTTTGTTGAAACTACTGTATACAGTTTACATATGTAAATCCTATGTAAAAATCAAATATCTCCATTGAGCACACAAAAATTATGTTTCTAGCACAACATCTCACGCAGCAAAACTATGTTTCCCAGATAAAATCTCTATATACAGATAATACAACCATTGTGTTGCATTTTGTTTGTATATTGATAATTTTATAAGCAATAAACCTAATTATTTGATTGTGTTAGCACAAATTTCTTTATTACTTTAATAAGAATTACACAAATAAGCAAATATTTGAAAGTTTGAGATTCAAACTTGCTGCTAGTAATAGATTATTACACTATGTTACTGTAATGAGAACATGATGTTGATCATTCATTATTTTTTTCCTTTTCGGATCCTTTGGACTTTTTATACATTCAGGCTTTTTTATTCAGTGATGCTTTGTTTTTTGAGGGCTTTACATTTTATAAGTTAACTTTAGTTTCTAACATTACACTTTGCTTTTTGTAGTGTTATCTTGTTTCCAATAGCAATCACGTTCTACATCACATGGTGGTTCATTCATTTTGTTGATGGTTTCTTTTCACCTATATATGCTCAACTTGGGATCAACATATTTGGTACGATTATCCAACTATCTTTATTTGTAGTTAAAGAACGTATTTGAAACAAGTTATCTTTTCTTCAACCTTAGTAGCTTATGTTTCTATATCCAGTTCATTCTGCGGTAGTCATTGTCTCTGCCGTTGAGAGTCTTGAGACTACTCTGATTCTGAAATTTTATGTGTATTCCTACAATATCCAAAGCACTTGTATAGCTACCATTACCTGTTGTATTCGCTGTTACTATTTGCATTAGAAAGCAATCACAACTTAAGAACTGGTCATTTGAATTATGCTTATAGTTATTTACCATACATGTTTTTTTAACTTGGGAATTAATTTGAGTTTTAGGAATAGCTCGGAGCGAAGCTATTTAGTTTAAAAAAAAGTTATATGAATTATTCCGTGGCTAATGTTTATAAAAGGTTGGAGCTGGGCTTACATTTGTTATACTAATGAGATATAGGGTGTATGACAATCCTCTTGATGAGTGACCGACTGTATTTATTTTGAACTTCGGGATGTTCTTAGATTAAGTTGCCAGGATGGCTATCACTTTCCACTTTTTAGTTATTAAACAAATATAAAACCTTTACAGCTTGAGCATACACATGCAAAAACAATGTTTAGGTGATAATTCCAATGTAAACCTGATTCTTATATTGATATTAGATTTTTTATTTTTTCAGATGGACTGTAGTTGCAAGAGACTGGTTTTATTTTCTTTAAATCATTCTCGTATCAATCATTCATGTTGGTAATAGTTATGGCTTGGAGTTTGAGAACCTTCTTTCTTCCTTGTTTTCAGGACTTGGCTTTGTAACCTCCATCACTTTCATCTTCTTGGTTGGAGTGTTCATGTCATCTTGGTTAGGAACATCCGTGCTCGGTCTTGGTGAATGGTTTATCAAGCGGATGCCTTTCGTTCGCCATATCTATAATGCCTCCAAGCAAATCAGTGCCGCTGTGTCTCCAGGTACACTTTTTCTCTTTCTATCATAAGATTCTTCATGCATTACTAATTTATTGTACTGCAGACCAGAACAAACAAGCCTTCAAGGAAGTTGTCATTATTAGGCATCCTCGAGTTGGTGAATATGCATTTGGGTTCATCACATCTACTGTCGCTCTCCAGGTGCTAGGAAACTACTATTGAGAAACTTCATTCTTCTCCATGTCATTGTTCCTTTTTTTTTGTTTTGCATAAGTTGGGATCTTCCCCATGTTATTGTTCATTTTTCTTCTTTTTTTTTGCATAAGAAGTCCTGGATATGCCCATTTGATTCATAGGTATAGTTTTGGGTGTTGAGCTACATGTCACATGAATTGCACTTGCATACATTTTAAGAGATGTCGATTACATAATTTGCAATCGTATTTAATTGAACAGGTTATACAATGCTACCTCATTTATTGATTAATTTTACTCTTTCTTTCCTTCATTCGTCCAGTGAGTGTTACCATGTACATTTTTTTGGAGGAAAGTGATACAGTAGAAATATCTGTGGTTTTAGTATGTAGATTACTATGTTTACATGATGTTGGTATTTTATTTAAAACAGAGTTATTCTGGTGATGAGGAGCTGTGCTGTGTCTATGTTCCAACCAATCATCTCTATATTGGCGATATTTTTCTGGTCAACTCTAATGATGTTATTAGACCAAATCTTTCCGTCCGAGAAGGAATTGGTATGTTTCAGATTTATTCTTGTTTAAGCATTCATCTTCTTTCTTGTGATCTCTTTTATGTAATGCAAATAGATTGCAAATCAAAGGTTGCTGTCTACTATGATTTCTTCTTTTGAAAGTTTTTTCGTTTTTGATGTACAGAGATTGTTGTATCCGGGGGGATGTCGATGCCTCAAATTCTTTCGACACTGGATCCACATGCATTATTCGACAGAAATAGATGAAGCTGAAATACAAGGGTTTTGCACTGAATTGTCTTGTTTGACTTGTCATAGTAACATAAAGTAGAATTCTATTGTGCCTTTTTATTTTTTTGGGTTAAACTGTGGTTGGATACTAAATCCTTGTTCCTATAAAATATGGCTGCTCATTTTGAGATGTCTTCGGAACACGTGTTTTTGGCCGACAACATGCGTGGTTTTTATATTTGTACACGGACCAGGAAGGCATACAAATGCCACATTTTCCCAGGGAAAATCATATTTCATTCAGCAACTAATTTGTGCTTGTCATTCCATGAGAAACTATAGAAACACTTTGTTACATTACAAGAAATATAGAAAATAATTCGCCTCTGTGAGAGTAGCTTGTCGGGAAGGAAACTCTTCTTTTTACATCTTAAACAGAGTAAGATACTACAATTGGTGTTACTGCAACACCTAAATGTCTACTTTTCAAGTAAAATGGTCGTCAATTATTTTCATGCAAAACGCTCCAAGTTACACCCCAAGAATATTAATATGGTTGCATATTGTCCAAGTTACAAGTAAAATGGTTCCATATTTCCCATACAAAAATCAGGCAGGAAGCCCATGTGATAAACAAAATAATTAATACTATATCATTTTTTAAAATATTTTGAATGCTTTTCAGTATATAAAATTACTTAATAAATATAAACTTTATATAGATAAACATTAACAAAAAAAATATATAAATGATAAATAGTGGTATTAAAATATATGATATGTAATTGATGTTAATTTATAGAATAAAATATTTCCTACTATTAAGAAAACATAAATTCGACAAATATAATGTATCAAAATATATGATATGTAATTGATGTCAATTTATAGAATAAAATATTTCCTACTATTAACAAAACATAAATTTGATAAATATAATGTATTAAGGTCCCACAAGAAATCATTAAAAGAAATTGGTAACTTCATTTTAAACAATTTTTTCATTAAAAAGTTCTCGGACCCGTACCATTTCACTCTCGCTGAGCATGGTACGATTGCGATGGAAAAAAAGGCCAAAAAGAAAATTGTAATGAGCCTAAAAGGAAAATAAAACGATAGATGAAACCTAGCTCTTCGAATTGGGCTTACACGAAGAAAAAGCCCATTTATCTTCAAACCTGGCCCGCAAGACGATTCAAGAGAACTCTAAACCCTACCCGAACTTCCTCAATGGCCTATAAATACGGTACCGCCTTCAATTCTGCAGCTTCATCACAGACGCAGTTCATAGGTTCTGTTTTCGTCATCCCTTCTGAAGGTGATCTGTTTTTTTTTTTTTTTGTTTGTTGTCTGCGAAATCTTATGTGAAGGGGGGGATGTTGAGGACGATGACGAACCACTATCGGTAAATGGTCTCGTTCGTCGTAATGGCGATCTCGCCTTGCCGACCATCCTGATATATCACCACCCATAAACCGAGTCCAAATCCCCTTCTTTTGCCAGTTTATGTATTTTTTATTTTTTTGAGTCTTTGCTTTTCTCTGATTTCGTATTTTAGATGCTTTGTTGGCCCATGATTAAGTAAAATTAATGACAAGCATATGTCTGAAATATCCTGTGGAACACATCTAATCTTCTCTATGAGGCCCCTTTTCAGATTGTTTTTTGTTCATGTCTTTTTAAAGTTGTACTTTCTCTTAGATTTTGTGCTGAATAAATCTGTGATGAAGCTTCATGGAAAAACTATGTTATCTGAAACTACGTTGATTACACTCTTCCCTACTGCCTTCCTTCTGAGATTATTCATCTGTGCATTGGCTCCACTAAACTTTTTCCTTTTTACATTTCTATTCTATCATTGTCCAGTTGTTTAAAGTTTCTTAACACATGCGGATCGTATGATGAGCAGTTGCATAGTTCAAATGATAATCTCCCTGAGATTATGATTATTTTCAACATCTTTCGCTCCTATCTGACGAGAATCTGCATTATTTTTAATTTGGTTACAATGTTTGTTCGTCCGGATTTGTTCATCGTTTGATGAAATTTATAGATCACGTTTGTTTGTATGTCAATTCTACAGTTGAATATTCGTTTTGTTCAATCTTTTGAATTCTAAAAATGTGATGTTTTTTATACGATTAATATGAAAATCCTACTTTTCTACTAGAAATTGCGTCCATTTCTAACCGAAGTTACGTTCGATATAACATCATAACAATTCACATTTTTCCGAAAGGTAATGTGTATCAAAAGATTCAAACATTCAGTACAAATCAATAAATTCTTTAAATGTCATCGTTGGCAAACGTGAGTGTTTCGAAATTCTTTAATCCTTCCATCCACTTCTATCAAGTTTTCCATTTGCTCAACTCTCATTTCTTCTAATATTTAAAAAATTAAAATAATAAATATAAATGAAAAATGAAAAATGAAAAAAATGCATGGGGTAGTCATCCACCGGCGATGCCCAAATGGCGGTGTGTCACCTCCGCGAGGCAGCTGCGCGCAATCCCGATGAAGTCGAAGAGTCAGAGTGGCGGTGATGGGGATCAACGACGACCGACCATACGATTTCGACGACGTCAGGGTGGCGTCCGTTGCCGGCATGGCGTATCCGAGGAGTTGTAGCTGTGCGATCGTGACGGCCGATTGGAGAGTCCTCGAATTCTTGCCGAGTAAATATCGCGTGGTGGCGTCCGTGCACGAGGGGTGATGCAGCGGCGTGTGCGACAACCAGGCACAACCAATCGAGGCGTTTCCTCGAGACGTTAGTATGAGTGTATTATGAAAATAATCTTATTTTTATTTTCAATATGTTTGATATAATTTAATATTTAAATTTAGATTTATAAAAAATTATTAATCATTTTTAAAATATGTTTTGTATAAATAAATAAAATTTTACAATATTATGATAATCTTATTTAATTTGATATTTTAAAATATATCTATTTCTATAAATAAATAAAGTTATTGGAATTTGGTAAAGAGGATTATTCATATATAACAAAAAAGATAATCACAATATAATTGATAAAATAATAGGTGGCCATCTAAAATAATCCATGCATCCCATTCATTAGGGTAAATTACATCGAATACTTTTAACTTTTATTTTTGCTCAATTTTGTCCTCAACTTCATTTTGTAATAGCGATGCCTTCATCTTTTAATTCATTTCATTCGATGCTCTCTTTATTTGAAATAGGCGATTTTTCGGTCGTCGAGCTGATGTGGCATACACGTGGCATTGACAGAACATTTTTTCTTCTCTATGCGCTGATGTGGCAATATTAAAAAAATTAAAAAATAAAAAAATTGTCACACGTGAGTTCCCACCCCTCCAACCTCGCCGGTGAGAAGGCAGCGACGGCAAGGGGGGGGGGGGGGGGCTAGACCCCCTTTCTTCTCGCACGTTGGCGGGCGAGAGAAGGGGGGGCCTCGACCCCCCTCTGCGACCTCGTCGGCCGACGAGGTCGTGTCACGGGGTCATTCTCGGACACTAGACCACGTGCGGCGGCTAGGCGGATAGGCACCTAGCCAAGCCTGTTTTGAGTTTGCAGCGGAAGTTTTATGGTCGAGACGACTTTGCCGAGAGTCGCTCTTATAGGCATTCAAACACGGACATGACTAGAGTGTTGGACTACTCGTCACGAGACCGTGGCATTAGCGCGTTGCGGCACTAATGTAGGCGCTTGGGCGCTTAAAGTCCGAAGGGGCGACGAAGGGACCACGGGACGCCACGAAGGGACACCGATGTGGGTTGCCACCCCACGCTCAAGGCCATGACACTAGAATTAAAGGAAAGCTTACTTGTATTAAATATGATGAAACATAACATACAATTGGGCCTCGGAAGGCACTAGTGAACTCCTCCCAGTGTACCGTAGGTATAGGAGTCTTGTTACATATTGAAGATGCAAAAGACGTACCCTACGGGAACGTCACCTACTTGGCCATTCATAAGGACGGCCTTACAAGATAAATGCCCTAAGGGCGGATAACTTGGTACTCCGCAATATTACGCAGTGCGGGGCGGCTGCATGTGTTCCATGTTTTCGGCGCTGAGCGGCCGAGGGCTATAAGTTGAGCGGCGTTGGTGCCGCGAGGCTTCACGCTTCGTGTCACGGGAAACGCCCCGTGACATTCTCCCCCACCAAAGTCGGCGACGCCCCCGACGCCGTTGTCCGGGCTTCCTCGGGGTCTTCGTCTTGAGTCTTGACTTCGCTTGTCTCGTTCAATTCTGCCTTCTTTGCCTTGACTTCAACTTCACCAGCGTCACGCAACGCCAGGAATGCCCGCTCCTAGCGGTCTCGCTGAGGACTCCTCCCTCAGGCCTGCTTCGCTCGCTGATCCTTCGTCCAATCCGGGGTCATCACTTGTGCAGCGCCAGTGGAGTCCGCCATGTGCGGTCTGACTTCATCAAGCAACTATCCGTCCATCAAGTCTCTGTTGGCTTCACTTCTCTTCGACTTGCGCAGCGTCAACTTGTGTGGTTTGGCTTCTTTGGGGGTGAAACAACTCTTGTATGCCTTCAGGAATAGCGCGGAGAAGAGTTGTCTCAGGGTCGTGTAGAACACGATGAAGAGTCTCGCCATTCGACCTGCATGACTTGACTCGATGCCTTCATGTTGCGGATGGCCGCAGCATAAGGTCTTCCTTCCGTCGAATGCGAAGTGCGGGACCATCTCACCCTCGATGATCATTCTTGAATTTCGACGGTTTGAAACAGCACAAGCTCTCCGATGTCGATGCTTGTAGCTTGTCTGCTTCGAGTGCCTGGGGTCGCTATGATGAGCGACGAGAGTCTTCCCACGGATACTTTGGGACGCTTCAGGTCTCTTTGTGGGCTTGACTCAACGTCTCTATGTTGCAAATGATTGCAACGTAGAGTCTTCCATACCTCTGCCGAACTAAAAGCGCAGGACCACCTCCTCCTTGGTGACCACATGATGTTTCGGCAGTCTTGAGGCGGGACACGGTTCTTTGATCTGACAATCTGTGCCTTGTCCATCCAAGTCGCCATAGTGGGCGACGAGAGTCTCCCCACGTTTCCTTGTGGTTCAACTCGCTGTCCCCAAGTTGCAGATGGCTGCAACGTTGAGTCCTTCATCCGCCGAGCCTTGAAAATAGTTCCACCTTCCCCTTGGTGGACAAGAGATATCTCGACGGTTTGAGGTGGAGCAAGGTTCTTTGGTATAACATTCCGCACCTTGTCCACTCCCAGTCGCTATAGTGAGCGACGATGAGGGTCTCCCCACATGTGCCTGTGGTTCGACTCTCTTCTCCTGCTTCGATGGGCGATCTTTATCTTTGGCATAAGTAGTTTCCTCCTTGCGACTTGAGCTTCTCTCCCCCACCATTGCCCTTGCCCAAGGGCTTTGGTGGTATGGCACTTGTTCCGATTGACTTGGCAGCGTCGACTAGTGAACGGAGGTTGGACGATCCGGTCGTTCCAACTCCTTCCTAGTCCAAAGCTTCTAACCCCTCTGCTTGAAGAGCACCAACACCGGGTCTTCATCCTCCTGGGAACACTGTAGGCGGAGCTCGGTGATTCCTTTCACTTCCTCCTTCAACATGCCCATCTGGCCGATGCTGAACAATGCGATCTTGACCTCCAGTCCCAACTTGTCAGGGCACTGCTAATTGATGAACTGCCAATTCTTCCGTCCCATGTCTGGGAGGTATGTTTGCCACATTCTACATTGTCGCGATGGCAACGCCATCTTGAGTTTGCCACATCTTGCAGGATTCTTGGGATATGCCTTCTTCCGATCCTGGGACCTCCTTTGAAGCTTTGACAATCCCTTTGGGGTAGGGACGGGGCGAGATCGTTGTGCTCGTTCACGAAGAGGATGCACCTTAGATGCTCGTCCGTCCGCGTCTTGGACAAAATAATGCCACTGTGCTTGTCATCCTAGATCATACACCTTTGACATACTCGTCCATTGAGCGGCTTGACCCTTGCGAGAGAGTAGCCGTTCCGGGCCTTCACAGATCCGGGCGGATGCTTGTGAAGACGCTCCGCTTAGATAAGCGGACTGCAGTTGGTGAACTCATGACATGAGCTCCCAACATTACCTCCATCTCCATTCGAAGGGACGACATCGCCAATGTGTCCTTCGAAACTTTCGCATTGCGATCTTTGGAGGCCGCTTCGATTACTCGAGGCGATGTCCGAAAGGAAAGGGCACTCCTTCCTTCGGTTGGCGGCAGAACGCTTGACAGCAGCATGCCAAGGTTCGCCGATGCTCGACGCTCAGACCATTTGCCAAATTGGTCGCTGAGTTGAGGCGTCAATTTGCGTTGGCATGTATCAAGTTCGTCCCACTCCTTGATGGATGACATCGCGCCGCTTGCGGGGCGACACTTGACGAGGCAGGCAAGGCTGACAGCTCGTCCACGAGTGTTTGCAAGTAATCAACGCTTTGCTCCATTCCTGAAAGTCATCGTGGCGTGGCAGGCGATGCTGCGGCACGACAAGATGCTTGTGATTGATGCTCCTTGGCCGAAGGGATGATATTCTTTGGCCGCAAGGGGACCATGAACCTTGATATTTGTCTTTAAGCCAACTTCTCCCGTGAAGCGGTTGTGCACTTCACGTTGCATGACTGGGCATGCGATGCGACGTCACGAAATACCGAGCAGCGCCAGGTCGCCATGATAGTGCATGACAGACAGTCCCTGAATGTGACACGGGTCCTCCGAGTTACACGACGCTCGTGTAAGCGATCTCCTGTTATGAGCAGCGCAAGACCATCATGCAGAGCATATGGCCACTCTTTGACGCAGCGCGACACTTCAGGATTCCCGACTGTATACCTGGGGTGGTTGATCTGCTCGAGTGAGCGACGCATGACCGTCCCGGTTAGGCGGGGCGACCAATCCGCCATCATGATGCATGACGGACGTTCCTTGACACGACACGGGTGTATGAGGAACATGCTGCGGGGCACGACTGGGCGTGCGGCGAGGAAGCTTGCCATGCATTCCTCGTTGGCGTCCATGATCAAAGACCATGGTACTAGTGCGCCTGGGCGTGATGGAGTATTTGAGCGGAAGCACATTTCCTACGCCAGGGCACGTTGCGACGACACAAGCGAGTCATCGTCGCTGGGTAATCCGAGCAGGAAGAACTGCTCTGATACCACTTGTCACGGGGTCATTCTCGGACACTAGACCACGTGCGGCGGCTAGGCGGATAGGCACCTAGCCAAGCCTGTTTTGAGTTTGCAGCGGAAGTTTTATGGTCGAGACGACTTTGCCGAGAGTCGCTCTTATAGGCATTCAAACACGGACATGACTAGAGTGTTGGACTACTCGTCACGAGACCGTGGCATTAGCGCGTTGCGGCACTAATGTAGGCGCTTGGGCGCTTAAAGTCCGAAGGGGCGACGAAGGGACCACGGGACGCCACGAAGGGACACCGATGTGGGTTGCCACCCCACGCTCAAGGCCATGACACTAGAATTAAAGGAAAGCTTACTTGTATTAAATATGATGAAACATAACATACAATTGGGCCTCGGAAGGCACTAGTGAACTCCTCCCAGTGTACCGTAGGTATAGGAGTCTTGTTACATATTGAAGATGCAAAAGACGTACCCTACGGGAACGTCACCTACTTGGCCATTCATAAGGACGGCCTTACAAGATAAATGCCCTAAGGGCGGATAACTTGGTACTCCGCAATATTACGCAGTGCGGGGCGGCTGCATGTGTTCCATGTTTTCGGCGCTGAGCGGCCGAGGGCTATAAGTTGAGCGGCGTTGGTGCCGCGAGGCTTCACGCTTCGTGTCACGGGAAACGCCCCGTGACAGTCGCAGAGGGGGCGAGGCCCCCCTTCTTCTCACGCGCCGACGATCGACGAGGTCGCAGAGGGGGGTCGAGGCCCCCCTTCTCCCGTCGTCATCGTGCGAGAAGAAGGGGGCCTCACCCCCCTCTGCGATCGTAGAGGGGGGTCGAGCCCCCCCCCCCCCCCTTCTCTCGCCCGCCAGCGAGGTCGCAGAGGGGGGTTGAGGCCCCCTTTCTTCTCGCGCGCTGGTGGGCGAGAGAAGGGGGGCCTCGACCCCCCTCTGCGATTTCGCCGACGATCGACGAGGTCACGGAGGGGGGTCGAGGCCCCCTTCTCCTGACGCTGCCTCCTCTTCGGCGTCTTGCGCGAGACGCCGACAAGGTTGGAGGGATGGGAACTCATGCGTGACAATTTTTTTATTTTTTAATTTTTTTTAATATTGTCACGTCAGCGCGTAGAGAAGAAAAAATATTTTGTCACGTGTGTGCCACGTCAGCTCGACGACCGGGAAATCGTCTATCTCAGATAAAGAGGGCATCGGGTGAAATGAATTAAAAGATGAAGGACATCACTGTTACAAAGTGAAGTTGAAAAGTAAGACTGAGCAAAAGTGAAAGTTGAAGAATATTTGGTGTAATTTACCCTTTCAAAATATCTACATCTTTCTCTGGCCGAGAAGCAAACCTCTCATTTGTTATTTGCCCCCCAAATGTTGTTTATCGTAACATCATTTCTTTACATTACTTGGTTTTTTCGTCAAAATTGACTTTCACCGAAGATGCTAAATAATTTAATTTTGCATAATGTGAGGAAACATTTTCTAAATTAATGTGATATTGTCATGTATGTAAATTTGTTTCGAAGATTTATAAAATAAGATAGTACAGGCAACTTAAGAAATAAAAATATATACAACAAAAAAATCATATCCCATGTTATCAAACATTTTTTATTATATTAGATAAGATTAAAGATCTTCATAACTCATTTAATCATATAAATGATGTGAAAATTGACGTTTTAACTACCAAAAAAAACAGGCCATTTAAAAAATAAAAGTAGATAATGTTATCAAACATTTTTTATTATATTAGATAAGATTAAAGATCTTCATAACTCATATAATGCTATAAATGATGTGAAAATTGACGTTTTAACTCCCAAAAAAAGACTATGAAAGTAACAACCTCCCTTTTTTACAACATAATTCATGCTGTTGTGTTTTTTTAGTTCTTGAAGAAAAAAAACATGCTCCGGCTTGACAAGAAATTGATTTTTACACAAGTGCAATAGCTGATATTTTTAGTCACACTGCTCATCTCATATCATTATCTAATATCTGCGTACCTCATTATCTAATACTTTCATACGTGCTTCTACTAAAACTCTAGGGTTGATATTTGCAGAGGTCTTCAACTCCCATGTATTGGTGGTGCTCAATTTTGTCCATCAAGTCCGTTAAGCCAACTCCACCTTTCAATTAACACGTAAAAAAATAAGTCTTTGGACGTGTTCACTTGCAGAATTAAGGAGTGTGTTTAAGTAAAAAAAAATATGCATTCTATATAATAAGTAATGTTTATTAAGATATAATAAACATTTTTCATTATTTAGAACGACATGAGTATGAAGAATGAAGACTTTATAACTTAGGTGAATGTGTTTTCTTTAATCTGGCCGTCTGTTTTCTTTCTACAAATATATCGAAAAAAATGCATCAGATACATAAACATTTCAATGACAATTTTTTATTTTGAAAGAAAATAAGGAGATACGATAGAGATGTGAACTATAGTTCCGGTTGGATCGGTTCAAAAAAATTAACTGCTATTTTTCATATCAAATTTCAAAATTAAAAAACTGACCAAAAATCATTTTTAAAAGAATAAAAACCATCCTCTAATGAGTTAATTTTTTCAAAGTGCTAGTTTTATATAATTATATTTTAAAATATATACAATAAATTAAACTTAATATAAAAATATTTAATTTAATATTAAATATAAAATATATTATTAAAGCTTTAAATTTATTAAATTAGACTTCGATATCGTGATAAAAAAAGTACAAAATTTTATACAAAAAATATTATATCTATGATAAAATAATTAATTATATAAATAAAAAAATAGGCTCTACAAACTCCTATTATTTTTTCGGATGGGAGTCTAATTTCAACGGGTGAATTTAAATTTATTAAAAATCATTCTAAATTATATTTGAGTCCTTAATTTTTTATTTTCTTCTATTCGATTTTTACGAGTAGGGTAGGTTTTTCGGTTGGGTCGGATTTTTTTTACACCCCTAAACCCAAGGTCAGTCATTTTAATTATTTGGTAATGTCATCATGATATTGAAAATTCATCATCAAAATTTAGTTCAATGGTTGATTTACATTTTTTTTATGATTTTAAACATACATTTTTTTTAAAATAGATAAGTATAATTAACTTAGGAGATGTTTCAAGTATATAGATGGTAAAAGAATTAGTTACTAAAAAATAAATTCCCGTTTACAAGGATATTGTATCACTATCCTTAACATAGATGATGTAATATGTAAAGAATATAGAGAAACTGATTTACCTAAAGAGATTGCACTAATGAAGATTATTGAAGCCAGGATGAATATGATAAGCGATGCCCTCCCCATGAGAATGATTAATCTTCTTATCACATGCTGCCCCACAAAGGCAGCAACAGTTGCCACCAGCATGAAGTACAGCGCTGTCAAACAAATTGAGATGGACAGAAAGCATGCAACTTAATAAAACACACAAATCATCATAAAATTTTCTGTGTTTGAGGAATTGCGATCCTACCATATGGAACAGGAAATCGGTGGAGCAGATAGTACTCCACTACTGACATTGATGAGGAGAATGTCATGGCAAATGTTGCTGTCACGCTTGAGACCTGCATTTTGTGATGTTACAAGAACGAACACAATGTCTTATCTGCTACGAAATATGATGTCTACAAAGACAAGTTGCACAATTAATCCTAAACAGGAAAGGTTTCAAATGACATTTATGTAAAATATATATATGCATTCAAGAAGGCTGGTCCCTAGTTCCATCCGCTATCTAGTATGTTCTTGTAGTCATCTCACATGTCTAGTTCACACTGTAAACAGCATCCCTAAATGATGTATCCTGCTCGACACTGACAACTGTAGCATATTATTGTAGGTCATCTCTCATGTGTAGTTCGTTGGATTACTGTGAAGCACGCACAAAGGAATTACAAGGAGAAGACAATGTCAATCAAATTTGGTTGGCACAATTAAATAGTGAGGTTATGTTTTGGGATTGATGACATATAGTAATTTCGGATTTAATTCCCAAGTCATTAATTTCGTCAGTCAGCTTTCACTGTTCTATTTCACTCATCGATTATTCAGGTGCTAGTAACTCTAAACACCGACAAATGTTGATCAGAAGAAAAGGAGAAGACAATGTCAAATGACAATAATAAAAGCAGGGGTTGAAGGGTGCCATTTGCACACACACCTGAGGAGGGATGCCCAGCTCCAAAAACAGTGGACCCAAGATAAATCCTCCTCCAAGGCCAAGCAGGCCACCAACTATGCCACCAAAGATCCCACACAAACAATAAGTGAACAACTGCAACACACGCCAGTTTGTTCCTTCATCGCCCTTGGATGCAATTACTCTCTTTCCTTGATACAAGTTAATTGCTTCATACAAAGAAACTGTCACAGATACAGGAATCTGCAAAACCGTCAAAAGAGGCATTTGCTATTGCGCAATTAACAAGATCTAAAATGCATATAAATCACTTGGCTGAAGAAAGTAAGTTGTACCACACCTGTAGAGCACTTAATACCCAGTACCATACAGAACATGTAGGAGTGTAATTCTGCAAAATGTCCAATAAGGCCTCATCAGCAAATCATACATGCTTCATTACTGCAAAGCCTACTGCATCAAGGATTGAAAAACTGTCTCACCTTTGCGACCTGCAGTACAAGGAAAGCAACCCAAACAAAAAGGAGGAGGCCAAATTCCTTCCAGCAGACATTTTCAATGATTGAAACCTGCAATTAGGATTGATTGCATTTTGAAATTGATCTTAGAAATCATCACACAGTAGAAGTAAATATTATTCCAAGTTACCTCTGTTTCTTTAGTTGGTTTCACATCTTTCTGCACGGAGCTTGGACCCACATCAAGAGATCTATATTCTACTCGGTTTCATTCAAATGTATATTTAACTAAGAGATCAACCATTATTAAAAAAAATACTAAAACACAAGCATAATCGACAGCTATCCAACCCCTCACCAATTGATTGCAAGAGCCTGGCAGCCTCCTGGAATTAATGAACAAGTAGGATGGTGGATAAGCATGATAGTTGATACAGTATAATAAATATTGTGCCAAAGGAATTTACCTTCTTTAGAACTGTCTCTCTATTCCATGTATCAACTCCCTTGATAAAAGCCTTGGTTGATGTCCCTAAAAATGACAAGAATGTATGTAGTACTTCTCATTTTGCTAGTTAACAATGAAGCAAGCTAGTTATATCAAAACAAGACTCTAATAAGAAGACAAGAAGGAAAATACCTAAGAACAGCACTATCAGCAGTAGTGTAACCAGCCAATCAGGGAATATCACATTAAAGATGACACCTATGCTGATTCCCAGCATCAGCATCGGTTGAATGAGCAAAGTTAAATCATAATCAATAATAGGCAGATCCAGAGTTGGATGTCGTAGCTTAAGGTTGTAATAAACAGTTGATGCTGCTGCTCCCATGATCATACCTGCTCAAGGGACAGACAACTTCTTAAGACTTAAATAACGAGAAAATACTAAATTTCCTTCAGAAAGTAGTAGATGCCATTAGATCACGGATATAAACAGAATGCATTCCGCATTTAGATAGCACACCACTTAGAGCTTCTCTAATAAGATGGATCCCTCTTTAACAGCCAGTCAGCCAGTCAGTGGCGGAGCAGGCAACTAACAGATTGTGGAATACAATTCTTCAAATTTGTTTCTACTGCCATATGCCGTTATTTTTTTCCCTGAAATTATATATCATACTGTATCATCTCGTTTCCTGTGCAGATTTTGCAAAGCTAGATTTTCAATATGTTAGAACACTGAATCTTTAAAGAGCTAGAACAGTTTCCTGAAAAGCAAATAACATGAGGAAGAAGAAAATGATGAAGGCAGGAAATCACGGCCAAGTTCTTACACTTTGATATTGCTGTCGACGATTTTGGGTCAAACCCAAGGATAAGAGTAAGCATTGGGACGAAAATGCCACCCCCACCAACGCCTCCCACGCTACCAAACGCTGCTCCGAAGAATCCTATGAAGGTTCCCAACACAATTTTCCATCCAAATTCCATTGGCTACCAACCAACACGAGCAAACAATTCCATGTCGCTTATCATCTTTCTTAGATTGAGAAAGCATTGAACGAAAGGAGGAGGAGGAGGTATACCGGCCAAACATGATGGTAAGAAGGGGCTTCTCTCTGCCACAGAAGATTCTTGACGACCTTCAGTAAGTGACTGACCGTAGAGTACTCTTCGTTTACACCCATTTCATCTCGCAAATCGTCGACTACTTCGGCCGAAACCACCACCGCTGCTAAGGCGAGGCAGAGCACGACCACGAGATCAGCTGACCTACGAGTTTGCCGCCGGGTTCCATCCATTCTCGACCCTCAAAGATACCACCTTTAGGTGTTCTGTCCCCTGTTATCCAAGATGCAAAAAGATAACTTTTTACTACTCCCCCCACACAATTGTTTCTACCTTTGACTATAAAAACAAATTATAACAAACACACCCGGCGCACAGATTCACGGTTGGAATCCCTTTTTCCAAGGACCCAGCGAAAGTGCGTGGGAAACGTCAAAGGCAAGCGTTGCGATAGCTCGAAGACGAAGAAGAAAACTAGAAAAGGCTAGGGACTTTGATTTCCTCCGCTTGCCGAAAGGTCAGAGATCGGAGAGAAGACGACCGTCGGCGACTGCGAGAGTACAAGGGCCTTTTAAAGGGCGACGGAAGAGCGCGCGTGGAGCTGGAGCAGTCGATCGCCGACCGACGAGCTCGCGGCACAGGTCGGCGATACGCGGAGGAAGAAATGACCTTTACACGCCAACCTCATACAAAAGAGAGCAAGCCGGGAGTTCTGAACGACTTGTTCTAATCAGTGCAAACTCCATGTAGGACGAAACGACGGACTTTTGTGGGGGAGATGTGATAAAAAAAGTTAAATGGGGAGTGAAAAACAAAAGATGGAGAGAGAAATCTTTTTTTCCCTCTAAATTGGATGACGGAGAGAGAAAATGGTAACAGGTAGGTTGAGGAATGAAAGATTGATAAGTGAAGTGTCTCAGAACGCTTTTGTAAGTTTTGGACGTATCCTTCAATAGAATTTGACGTGCTTATCATTATTTTTTGTAGAGCATACTCCATTATTTAACTGACGTTCTGTATTAATTATTTTTTCAGTTCGTCAAAGCAAAAGTAGAGTTATCTAGAACGTGTTTGATAAAGAGATATAAAAAATTACTTATAAATAATAAATTGATTAATTTAATTATCACTAATCACTTATTATTTAATTTCAAACGTGTACTATTTATTTGAAAAAATAATTTTCAGTCAATAAATTATTTATCAGTGTTTAATCTTATCAGCTAAATTAAAGATATTATTTAAAAAAAAAACAGTTCCAGTCAAAAACCACGGGAGGACTGCTTGGACGAAGTATTGAGAATGAAGCTTTCCACGAAGTATACATAATTAAATTTGATATTCCTCTTAAACAAAAAAATTTTTTTTTATTTGTATCAACCTCTAGTGACCTTTATTATTTAAAATAGTTTTTTTCCTGAAACTTTTGGCCGTCCATGTATTCAGGTCCCTCTCAAGCAAATAATGCTAATTTCGCATGTCATATTACATTGAAGACAAGCTGCTCAACCCTGATTGGTCCACTTGGCACTTGCAAATTTACCAACCTCCTGGTCCTCATTTGAATCTGAGATGGATTCTAATCAATGTTTTTATAATCGAATCGGCCACCGATCAACGTTTCAACTGAATCATGATTGGAACAGTTCCATCGGGTTCAATCATAAAAAAATCAAAATTTATCAAAATAATAATATTTATATTAATATTGAATAAATATAATAATTAATATTTTATATTTTATATAAAAGATAATTAACTAGTAATAATTAAAAATTAATATAAAGCTATTTTTAGATATATTGTTTAAAGTTAAACTATCCAAATCTAGTGGATTATTATCAATATAACATCCGTGATTTTATATTACTTTATTTAAATTTAATTCTCTTCTTATTTTCATTTTTCCCATTATTTCTTGTTTTCCTTTCTTCATGATTATACTTGAATTAGGCTTCTTTTCCAAATTATTTATTATACTGAAAAAACCTCATGTTTAATCAATTATTCTAGTATTATTGATTATTTTCTTATATTTATATTTTCACTTTCAAATTTGTTTTTTCTACCTATTAATTATCTTCCTATATTTATTTTTCCATCATTCCCTAATTCATGCCTTGTTTATTCTCCACTTCCCAACTTGTTTTCTACCTATTAATTATTTCCCTACATTTATTTTTATATTTCCATTTTAAATTTTGATCATGATAGACGATTCCCTCATCCATGCCTTCTTTATTTTTTGCTTTCGATTTCATTCCACCTACTTTCCATTTTAACTTGATTTTTTTACTTGATTTTAACTTGGTTTTTTACTGATTCACCGATTTGTCAATTTTTTTCCAATTCAATTAGATGTTTTTCGATTTGACATCCACATATGGAGCCAATCCAAATAGGACGAAGTATCGATTCGTGATTAAACCGGTTCGATTTAATTTTAATAATATTAATTTTAACGGAGACATCCCGGTCAATTTGATCACATCATTGTCCTCCAACTTTATTTTAAATAAATTATTTCTTAACTTGCAGTGATGGATTTTTTAAATTCTTTTATTGGATATTAATGTTATGTAGACCGTAGTTTGTAGATAAATTACACTATATACCCTCCAACTTTTACAGCGATATCTTTCAATTTCACTTTGTAATATGAATGTCCTCCATCTTATAATTTATTCATGGAATCAGAGAATGCCCTTCTGATAGGAAATACTCAGTTTCCCGATCGATCTGCTGATGTGACGATGTTCTTTCTCCGTCGCGCAAGAGAACATCCGACATGACACCACTACGTAGACTCCATGTCAGCAAATTAATAAAAAAATAAAAATACAAAATAATAAATGAAGAAAAAAAGTCAGACAAGGTCCTTGCCGATACGCAGGAGGATGAGGTTGCTGAGGGGGAGGGGGCCTTTGCCGACACGGACAAAGGGGCCCCTATTGCGACCTTGCCGGAGGTCGCTGAGGGGAGACCGAGAAAGAAAATGGGGGGCGCCGATCCCCCCCCTCTCACTCCCCCCACCGGCGAGCGAGCTCGGAGGGGCGTCGACACCCCCCATTTTCTTTCTCATCGTGCGTGAAGAAGAAAAGAGGGGTGTCGTGGCGAGGAAGAAAATGGGGGGACCGATACACATCCGAGCGAGCACGCCGGCGGATAGACTAACACTTAAGTTAATTATTTTTTATATCTATTGTTATATATTATTTTAAGCAAAAATATACTAATACTTAAGGTAGGGGTATAAATAGACTTTTTACAAATGCGAAAAATCAAAATTAATCGATAAATTCACAGAATTGAACGGGTGAATCAAATTAAAAAATTTATGACAGTTTAGAAACTAAAAAAATGAAGTTCGTAGTTTGAAATTAGATCTGAAAAATCGTGATAATTTATAGATGGTTCGAGAAATAACCTTTTACTAAAATAATATATAAATATATATTATTATTCATATAAAAGAACATGTAAAAATACGAAGGAATCACAAGTGACATTAGGTAACATATACTAAAACTTTAATATTTAAACTAATACTAATTCTATTTTATTTCAAATTCTAATCGTAAAAAGATTATGATTTAATATTTGCGACGGACTTTGAGCCAACCTCCACCAACTACATCATTATGATGGTTAATTTTGATTGGTTTGGCCCCATCGTGGATCCCACGGTTTGAAGATAAGCGCAGACACCAATCATGGACCGCGAGAATCCAAGAGGAATAGTTCATTAGAAAGATTTATTCATTAGAAAGATTTGAGAGCTTTTTTTCGTTGTTAATTCAAATTAATTATTTGACTTTTGCCTTAAAAAAATGTACGTAGTATCTGATAATTTAACATCTGACTTCTTTTTTCGAGTATAAAAATTAACGAGTGCCAAATCTCGTATCAACTATTACGAATTACGTTTTTGTAATTATCTTTTTATGTAGTTTTTCTTTTGCCCAAGTCCGCAATATCATTTTGTAATCAAAATGTTGCCATCAATGTTTCACCTAAAGAATGAATCCATAAAACTGTGTTTGGCATTGCCATGAAATAATGCTGAGAAGGTTGATGATTCAAGTGCTAATTTTATTATTTGATAGATGACATTAATAAAATAGATGTTAGAGTTTAGGATCAAAATATTAAAAAAACATTCCTTTTAATATTTAATGACAAGGATTAGAGATTTATATATAAATTTTCAACCTTATGCATATGCAAATCTATTATTTATATCCCAACTATTTTATTTTTTTTTTACCTTAAATCATTCGACTATATTTTAAATTTATTTATATGTATACTTAATTAATTAAAAAATTATTTATTGTACAATTATTTATTAACCAAGATTTCCATTCCGATGATATGTCGTGCATGCATTATACAAATTTTATTTTATATAATTATATTTTTCTATGATTTTATAAAAAAATATTTTATAAAATTTATTAATTGTTAAATCTTGTTAACTTTATTTAGTAGAAATACTTTACTTATTTTTAAATTTTTTAATTATACTTTACTTATTACATTACAATGCAATACATATAACTTTTGAATTGAATAATTTATCAAGTTTCCAATTATGTTCATTGACTAATGGTGCAATGAGCCGCTGATAATTATCTATTGTTCATTAGTTAAAATATTATATCGACTTATCCAACGCAAAAAAGGCCTTAGTTGAGATGGTTGGGGTGGAGAAAAAAATAGACTATACTATATGTACGTTTATGGAAAATATTAATATTTAAATACTTTTGATTAATCAAACTATATATATACTCTTTGATCAATTATTTCATATGTATGCGCTAAGTTTTGTATATAAGAATAAATTGGAGTACTTTTCAATAAATAATTACTAAACTAAGTCAGTAGTTAATATATATATAAGGAATATTAGGGTGACAACACACTTCTGCGGTGTCACTGCACGCCCACACATACAAAGCCGTCCGATCTAAAATGGATAGCCTGGATGCATGCGCGCCGATTCGAACAATTTGCGTGTCTAGTTCGTCGTACATGCATCTCCTCCCCTAAGTGGCTCAACAACGTGTCTGGTTCGTAGGTCGCTGCGCGTCCCTCTCCTCCCATCATCTCTGCACGAGACTTTGCCGATGATGCCTCCTATCTCTCGCCCTCCCCGCCTCCGTTTTTAGGTCCATAGGTCGTAGTTTCGCAGATCGCACGTTGGCAAGAATGTGATCGGCATCTGTCGCAGGTAGCAAGATTCGTAAATCAATCGCTGCCCCCGTTGACCTCCGCCACCCCACCCTCCACCCGAATCGAGACGTGCAAATCGATCTCCTCGCAGATCGCCGCCTCCGCCCGATCCGCTGCCCTCTGGGAGCCGTGAGCCCTCCACCCTCGTCTTCCGCCCTCCACCATCGATCCGCTTGTTACCGTCCTTTGCTCTCCACTCGCTGCTCAACGTCACCCTCCGCTCGCCGCCTCCGCCACCCTCCGACATCGATCCGCATGTCGCTGATCAAAATTTTGCACCTCTACGAACCGCACAAACCGTGGACCGCACAAGTGGTTCAGTGCACAAAAATCTTGATCGTTTGATCAAAATTGAACGACCCAAGATTTAGGATTGCACTGTGCGTCTAATGAGTGTGGTGTCACTATAATATTCCTCTCTATCTATATATATATATATATATATTACTGTTAAAACTTAAATCGGGCTCCTTTATTTGCTCTATGATATACGAACAGAAACTCTACTTTGACGCATTGGTTTCCCAACCTTTCCTCAATCCTTTTTGTTTTTTTTTTTTGGAACCTTTCCTCAATCCTCATTTTAGCAATCTACCCCCGTTTACTCGACCGATGACGGCATGATAAAGCATCATATTATTCAAGAGATTAGAATAGTACTGTTACCCGACCACCACGGTGGTAATAAAAAAAATATATTAGAACAGTACTATGGAGTACGGAAAGATCTGTGATTGCATGCAGAACTCCCTTATTTTCTTTCTCTCTCCGTGCTGGTTTATGGAGTACGGAAAGAGGGTTGATGCTGTTGACTGCAACATTGCATGTAAAACACACTCTCTCTCTCTCTCTCTCTCTCTCTCTCTCTCTCTCTCTCTCTCTCTCTCTCTCTCTCTCTCTCTAACACACACACATATCAATCTGAGTCGATAAGGTCGATCGTTGTCCGCAGGCCCCATTGCCTCAGCATTATTGATAATGTGGCAGAGAACTTGGGGACAGCTTGTTCTTTTTCCTAATATATCACGCGTTCTAGACTTGAAGGTCTTTGGGAGATTGATTGAAGAATCCCTTTTAACATATTCATAGGATGCAGACAAAATCTACAGCACGACTTAGTCGGCAAAATTATTACATGTATTATATTATAATATTATAACTTACGAACAATCAGCTTAATAACTAACCGTTTGTGTAATAATTTCATATTAATCTGAATTTAAACTATTCTCCCATAATTATTTTCACCGTCAATCGTCCATTTTGTGTATTAATCAATTTCATATTTAAATTGGATGGCGAATAATTGGATTAATTCAACATGAGTAAGCAGAAAAAATAAAATAAAATACGTGGACATAAAAAGTTTTACGAAATTCTGATCTTAGAGATGGAGCGGAATGTACGTTACTTTTCTTTTGGAATCACGAAGGACCACAAGAATCAACATATGAAAACAAGTTATATTAGAAAAAAATGGATATATGATAATCTAATAGATTGTCTGTCATTATACCACAAGGAGTTTTTATCAATGTTAGGTCGTGTTTATTAAAGAGAGAAAATATTTTATTTTATTTTTTTATATTTGATAATGAAAGACTGGTCTATATTTCCTATACCAAAAATCTTGAAGACCTATATATATTTTCCCTTCTGTACTTTACATTTTTCCCCCGCACGGTCTTCTATATTGCATCTTTAACATATTTTTTAATCGTAATTATACAAATACAAAAAAAGAAATGTGGGTTACTTTTTATCCTCTACTTTTTTTTATCTTATCGGGTCAAATTGTTAATTTCATAGTAACAAATCTTTTTTGGATTAACAAAAAAGTGATACCAACAAATGCTAAGGTGAAAGATAGAGTGGATCCTAGTTCCTGATTATTAAAGCAAAATGATTTAAGTTTGAAAAATAAAAAAAGATAGAGTTATTTTCATAAATCACTTCTAAACATCTAATTTCAAATTATAAAATTTTTTTATCTTTAAATTATTATAATTTTTCTAATTTAATTCTTTTGTCATATTCTGTCAATTTTTTATTATTTTTAATTTTTTCATTTATAAAAAGTCGAAAGTACTCCTCGAAATTGCAGAAGTTGGAAAAAAAATATAAAGTTGACGGAAGAGAAAAATGAACCCAAAATTTTATTAAAAATTTCACTTGTTAGAATAAACAACAAACTAGTCGTCCTATATAGATTATCGTACTATATAGGTCTGTAAATACATATACGATAACGTGAATGATGCGTTCGGAATGGCAATAAAAAAAAAGTGGACTTACTTAAAAAATTTACATTCAACTCGAAACCGACGAAACTCGAAGACAACTTGTAAGAGGAGTAAAAATTGATTGGTTGGTAATTAATGTGCGTTTGTCAAGAATCGGTTTAATAGTTTCGAGTAAGATTTAATCGTTTCATATATATTATATATATATATGTATATATATATTCTCAATGTTGCCCCGCCCCGACGTACTCCACGCTTTAAAAAAGGCGACACAAGGCGACGAGGTGAAGGAATCCATGAGCAAATCACTCAAACGTCTCGTCGCCATTGGAGGAAGTGGCAGAATCTTCGGACTCCTCGAACTCTTCCAACGGGAAACAAATAAAATAAGCGAGTTTTTTAAATGGACGCTCTAATTGCCCATGAAGGTTTCCTCTATTGAGGATGAGGTGTTCAAAGTCTCAGCCGTTGATAATATTTTGAATTCTAATTTAATTATAATTTTATATGACTCTTATATAATTTAGACGTTTAAATAAAAAAAAAGGCGACGACGTCGTTCATTTCTTACGAAGATCTCATTATATAAATTTTATAACAATTAAATTATTTTATATTCTTATAATCATTAATTTTCTATCTTAGAAAAATCATCGATCAATTTCTATGTTCTAGTGTGTGATTGCCCTCTCTTTTCATAACAGTAGTTCAACTAAACTAAGCAACACTACCACCCTATGCCAATGGGAGGCGTTCACGGGTCGAAGTAGGTTAGCTCCATCAATTTGGATCTATCAATATACGATCGTATCAACTTTATTTATTTATTATATATATACACTTAATATTCATTTTAAAGCATAAAAAATTAAATATTATTTCACATTGAAGTCCCAGTAAACAAAGCTAGGAGAGCAATAAATATCTTACTAATGTAAATAAATCTAAACAGGCTTAATTGTAAATAAAGCTAAACATGCTTAATCTTTTGCGTAGGTTCCACTAAAAAAGTTAACTCCGAAAAAGTCTTTAAAAAGTGATAATCCTGTTTGAAAATTTTATTGAACAAAATAGTACTATTTATCTTTTTCATTCTTGTTTGTCTATATTTTTTTCGTCCTATCAAACTTTTTTTTTCATTTGTCATTCTTTTTTATTTACATTCATTCAAGCACTCACACTGCATCACATAAAAACATTAGTGAACAATAAATCTATCAATTTAACAAGTCTTGTATTTGAATAACAAAGTAGTGAACTAAACACCAATTTCGAGTCATCCAAATTGTCATACGATCTGACACATACTTTTTTTAAGATTTTTTTAAAACTTATACTTCATTGATTATATTTTGGGAGTAAATAGATTAGGAGTGTAATAAAAACTTGATAAATTTATTTGACTTGAAAAAATCGTATAAAAAAGTAAAAAATGAGGAAACTAAATATGATTTAGGATGATTCTTTAATGGAGCGAAATCAATCCACTCAAATTAGAGCCTCGCTCCATCCGAAAAAACTGTAGAGCCGGTATAGTCCATTCCTATGTATTATTTTTTATTTATATATTTAATTCATAAGTAATCAATCTTTATTGATATATTTTTATATAATTTAATATGTTCCTATCAGATATTCTAATTTAAAGGTTCCTATATTTAATTAAAATTGAATGTTTACATTAATTTTTATTCATCATATATTTTTTAAAATATTATTTTATTAAAATAGGATTCTAAACCAATCATCCAAAAAATTTACTGTTTAAAAGGCGTTTTAAAAATTTTTTAAGGTGTTTTTTGTAATTTATAAAATCCATCCAAAAAATAGCGAGTGACTTTTTTTTATATTCGAAAACCGACCACAAATTTTTTACACCCCTATATAATTTTGTATTACAAATAATAAAAATATAAAGATATAGATTTTACATATATGGTTCACCTGATTGTGGGGTCTTGCTCCTGATGTTAAAAAAATAAATTTGCAAAATAAGAAACCTTGAAAAAATGATATTTTTTTACGGACATTAATAGCATCTAAACAATATTAAAACGATAAACATATAACTAATGATGATTTAAATCACTTTTGGAATATTAATCATAATTTAAATTATAAATAACGAAACATATAAAAAATTAAGAAAATAATATGTAAGATAATATCTGTGACACGAAGATGAAATACGTGCGTCATACTGATTTTTTTTCGTATATAAAAATAATATAATTATTGATGATACTCAATCGTCAAAATTACCTAAATAATACTCAATCGTTTCTATAATTATTGTAAGCGTCGTATCTGGTAACGCTCGTGGCCCGATCTATATTATATAGGTAGACGAGAGGTCGCTTGACTCATTTAGTTCATATTTAATATATATATAAAAATATATTAAAAAAACTAACACATGGGATTTCATTTATTTCCAAGAATTAGTTGTCCTTTAACACATGCTTTGATTAGATAATGGTGCCACTCATGACGCATTTATGATAGTTGACATGATGGAGCAACATGGTATCAAGGCCATGTGCCGTGTGGGCGCTGAATTTGGAGGGAAAAAGTAGTGAACATTTTTATTATGAGAAACTAACAATTTCAATTTTGAGTTATTTTCAGTGATTTTTCGAGCTTATGTACGTGCTTAAATTTTATCGCAATTTTTATTTTAAATATTTTCGTCAAATATTCAATTTTTATTTATAAAAAACCAAAATATCCTCTCGAAATAAACCTCATTCTTTTTTGTTCCAATTGGACCAATAAAAATCCAACAGTATGAAAGGTCATTTTAACATTTTCATAAATAGAAAAAATAACAAATTTTGATTAAAAAAATCTTGTACGATTAAACGCAAAAAATCGCTACACATTCATTCCCATTCCAACGTATAAAGGTACGAATGCGAAAGCATGCATGAAAGCCGCCATGAACATGGACTTCGATGGTTTATTCCAATTTATATGTAGATTGCTTTTAGCATAATTATATTGCATAGGCATGTTAAAATTTTAAATCAACTTGTCAAATTAAGGGCTCCGGAACTTCTTGCCAGTGTCCATCATTCATAAAAACTTTAGAGGGCAGAAAAACCTGTCAATGATCATGCCACAGAGTGCAACCATCCTTCTTGAACAAAAATCAGTTAGACATATGAAAGTACAGATCCAAAAATATATATTTAGTAATATCAAATGATATCAGCCATATAAAATTATTTGCACTTTTTAGATTAAGATTCATCATTAATTTTTAATCCAATGAAACATTCACATGTATGAACATTTTTTCGCATCCCGTAAATATTATTACAAATAATCAAACATAAAGCAATAGAGTTAAATCTCATCCCGTAAGAAATTACACTTTCCTGTTTCTTTAATTATCTCATTATGAAGAATAAGCCACGAGAGTTAAAAAATGTCATTGATGTGGATGACACTGAAAGTATGCTTGTTGATAGTGTGGAATAATGAATGAAATAATTGAAGCTAACATCTAAGACATTTAAAAGCTGGATACGTGCCCAAGACGAATAATATGCAAAGAAGATGAATAACATCGCAGAATTTGAACGCCCAATAAATATCACTCTGTATGAACACATATACATTAATTCAATCAAGAGGTACGTGCCTAGTAGCAGCATTCTCCACAAGAACATATATCCATCAAGACAACCGTAACACACTGAATCCCCGAGGAAAATATAAGGCACCAATAACTGGGTATATGACATACAACTTGCCTCATTCAGAATTTGGATACTTTTTCAGTTTTATTACAACTGAAACTGAATAATGAAATGAAATTCGAAAAGCTCATTTTATATCTAGCATTCACAACCTGACGATCGTGTCTGTCGACCACCACCCGCCACATCGATAGTGTCCGGAAGGTACCTTCAACATTAGCAAAATGAACCTCCGTTATTGCACGGTACAACTGTTTAGATAGGTTACAAAATCCTTATATCACAAACGTACACATTATATGTATATGGTTTATTATATGTACCACATGGATGCATTTAATATACATACTAAGCAGAATTCTGACCATCCATCAATAGACCAACGGTGGTCACCTGCATCATTTTTTATCTTCGTGACTAATTGAACCTTCAATCTATGGATGTCCAAGATTCTACTTGGTACACATACTAACTAGATCCACTTCGTGTATTCATTAAACCTACAATTTTCGTGAAAGATGCAGAAAGCTATTTAGAAAAGTAGCCAAGTGGACAACAAAACCAAGTTACCCTGGCCCCGTTAAGTTCAGGAATTGGATGGGAGTAAAGGTCTTACTCCCAACATTTTTATCCAAGCAGGGTTAGAGCAACTCGGTGGGCCCCATTGACAATCATTGCAAAATAGCCAAAAGATCAGGGTTTTGTGTTCGTTGCTTTGCAAAGAATAAGTCGCTCTCAGTGTGTTAGGGGTTGGAAGTAAAAGTGGGGTTAAAAAAACTTTATTCCGGGGTTAGAAAAATTTATCCAATGGATCCAAACTCTGTATCTAAAAGCAAAAGAACCAATAATGTAGCCTTTCTGCCTATACCCATCAGATCTGAAATTTTTAAATTTGACGTTGTATGTGTAAGTTATTTAATTGGTTCCGCCGTGCAATCACATTAATCCATCCATAATCTGATTGTTGGGATTGCTACCTTTTCAATCTCAGACGCTGAGATTGAATCTAATGGTAATACGATACAACTGTTTAGATAGGTTACAAAATCCTTAACCACAGACACACACACATCATGTGTGCACGCTAAGTAGATGCCTTAATAAACATACTAAGCAGAATCCTGACCACCCATCTACAGACTGACAGCGAACACCATTAGTGGATCATTATTTTATCTTTTCATGACTAATAGAACATTCAATCTATGGATGTCCAAGATTTTGCTTGGCACACATACTAACTACACCCGCTTAGTGTATTCACTAAACCTACACACACATGTTTATATATATATTCTCTAAGTTAAACTGCATTTGTATGATATCCATGATCGCCAAATACCCTATGGTTTTTTTCACATACTTCTAGTTGTAAACCCATTGCACAAAAAGTTCCAACATATTCTTAGCTTCTCCAATTTCCAAGGAAAGCACAGTCAGGGTAAGAGAACTCACAATTCCTCTTCTGGCTCATTCTTAAGAGCATTTCTAGCAATAGTTTCAAAAGCAGCTTCTACATTGATTCCCTCTTTAGCAGATGTCTCGAAGTAGGGGATATTTCCCTTTGAAGCACACCAAGCCTTTGCCTTCTTTTCCGAAACCTAGGAACCAGAAGATGGCATGTTGACATGTGTCCGGAAAAATAATAGATAACCACGATTCAGCAGTTAAAGAATGAAAAGTTTGCTAGTTCCTTCAGATCTTCACTATGCAAATAAATATTTAAAGACATAAGGACATATTTTACCACTCGGCTATTGCCACCATCGACATCAATCTTGTTTCCCAACACGACAAACGGAAAATTCTCAGGGTCAGATGGGCTGGCCTGAACATGAATAATCAAATGTGAAACTTTAGTGACAACTCCTAATATGAAGGAAGATCAATCGATTGGAATAAAAAGCCTCCCCACCTGAATTAGAAATTCTTCACGCCAATTGTTCAGATTATCAAATGACTTCATGACATTAACATCATATACAAGAACACAACAATCTGCCCCACGATAAAATGCCACGCCGAGACTTTGGAATCTTTCTTGACCTGCTGTATCCCAAATCTGAGGAAAATAATAATAAACAACCAAAATCAACAACACTATGGAACCTAACTTCTAAGCATTATTTAAAGAGTATATTATGAAATATTAGTATGACATGGAACAGAAACCTGAGATGCATGATGCATTCTACATCACATGAGAAGTGATAACATTCATGTAGACCAGAGCATTACTAAAACAAAAATGATATAGAAACTCGACATATATATTTTGTGGCTTTTGTTTTGCGTTTCTATTCAGTTAGAATTTTGCATTAGCTCACGATCATGCAATTGTAAAACAAAAACCACAAGTGTGCTGACTCTAAAGATAGGTCAAAAAACTTGAGAATACTTTAGCAAAATGGCAACAAAAAAGCTAACCAGCCTCAGAAGTCATGCCACAGATTTTAATTTATTTATTGATGAGAACACAAAATTTGTGAAGAACTCTTGATCCATTGAAAGATATTCCTTAGATAGGTTGCAACCAATGTTGTCAAAATCGTAAATGGCTATATATGAAAATGCCGGGTAAACAATTAAAATGTGGGATCATAACATGAGATGCCTGATCCCACCAAATTTTTTATTTTGAATACTGAATATATTAGTTAATAGAAAGAATAAGAAAACACTACAAAATATTAAGTTTAAAAAAGAAATACAATATTATTTCAATATAAAAAAACTTTTAGGTTGTTATGTATTGAAAATTACAAGGTCAAACTTCCAAATTATAAGTTGTATCTCATCCAATCAATTTTTTTAGGATCTCATCCAATCAGTTATACAACAACAACAACAAAGCCTTATCCCACTAGGTGGGGTCGGCTACATGGATCATACGACGCATTCGTTGATCCATGTTCATAAGATTCGACAGGATTTTATGCTGGCTGTCGGGGCCTAACACAACCCTCCTCCTTTATCCGGGCTTGGGACCGGCTATAAAATATAGGCGGAATTAGTTATGTCTTAATATATTAAATTCTTAGGTTGTGTAACGAACAACTTTCCAATGTTGATGGACAAGTAAGATAAAAGAAAAAATATTTATAAAACATAATAATAAATACTCAAATAATCTGATATAATTTCGTAAATAGAAACATTTACTATAAAAAGATTCGTGAGCAGGGGAAACCTTCCCCTGCCAACATCCAGAGGGCACGAGGACCAAAAGCACCCCTTGGACATGAGCAGGAGACAGGACTTTCACCCTGACTACGGGGCAACCCATGTACCAAGAAGAAAAAGTAAGCGGCAACCCCTGCTCACCAGCAGGGGTACCCAATTACAGGGTTCCCTGCCCTGCCGGCAGGGGCTTCTCACATGAGCCAGGAAAGGAAATAATGACCAGATTGGGCAGTATTGACAGCCGAGCAGCGGCATGACAACCTAGCAATGGCAGCAGTGACAATCTAACAGCGGCGGCAATGCAGCAGATATAACTTGGCAGTTACAATGAGCTAGAACCAGCAGTGACCTAGAATCTGCATCAACTCGTAAAAGAAAAAATTGACAGCATGCGCTTCTGGTGCCTGACCCAAGACGTTTCTGTATATGATCCGAACAACATTGATTGCGACCTCTTATATCACAATAAGTAGCTCATTCAGGTCAAGAATTGACCTTTGAGCTCAAAACCTACACGTACATCACTGAGTACATCCTGATAAGTATCCAAAATTGTACCTATCTTTTTTACTTCATCCAACGTTTCAGAAGAATGTTACACTGAGCATGCAATCTAAAGAACAAGAAGGGATGACTGATAATAGGTTAATATGTATTCTGCTAAATGAATCCAGCTCATTCAAATTGAATTCGAAATATTGCAATTAAATTGTTTTTTGAACATTCCCATCACCACCGAATATCAGGTCAGCCGGAAAAGAGTGATTATTTATGCGTTTTTCGCTTGGTATAGCTCTCTACATTACTATTTAGGCAATTTATGTTAACAATGCACATATGGTACATGGAATTTTCAAGATGATAGTGCTTTAGAGATTATATAAGTACAGCCACAAGTTGAAAATTCAGCTTCTCAAGCAACACAGTGAAGGCAAATTGTGGAATGACTACTAACATCGGTATAAGTTACACAGAAATAAACCACATATCGAACTTACAACCCACATTAACTAACTCCTGTATCTAATTACGTGACGTGCATATATTAATCAACAGATCAAAAGAATTTTCCTGCCCCTAATTTTATTGCACACTGCCAACTATAATTTAACTTAGAACAACGAATTACTATATTTCATATATGCAAAGCATAGGATACCTGTAGAGTGAATAATCTATCATCCACTTGTACTTCTTTGGTCAAGAAATCGGCACCAATTGTTGCTTTGTACTGATTGCTAAACTTCCGGTTCACATATCTAAACAGAACCGTTAAAGACGAAGCTACAAAAAATAAACCTAAAAATTCAAAGAAAAAAAAAACGTAACAGTAACACGTGATTAAAAAAGGATACTGATTCATCAAAGACGTCTTCCCCACCCTACCACAGATGAAACAGAAGAGCAAATCAAAGACAAAAAAAAAAGAAAAAAAAATAGGACATATAACAATCCGAAAAATAAGATCCGCGAAGAAGGATAAAGCAAACAGAAATTGAGGAAAACTCACCCGCTATCGCCGAGGATGATGACCTTGAGGAGCATTCTCCTCCGGGAGGCCATGGATTCGAATTGGAAGCTCGCGGAACTCCGATCGCAAGCCCCTGAAGGGAATTAGGGTTTCGATTACGCAACAGAGAACCGTGGATGCCCTAGAATTTTTCTTTTTACGACAGGATTCGCCAATTTTAGGTGGTGGCAAACGGCGAGAAGAACGCAACAGCCGACCGAGAGGGGTAATTAAATTGGGCGTCTTCGGAGATCTCAGGGGGCCTATTCATGATTTCGTAAAAGGCCTCCACCATTTAACAAATTACGATATGATCCAGAGGACAGCTAGCAGAGGGTTCAGTGGGTGGCAGCGCTTGCTGGACACGTGTTTTACATTTACTGGTTAATAGGGAAGGCCGCGTTTTACTAATGCGTTTGCTGGAAGGCCTTGTGGTTTCGGGCGCCGCTCAAGTAGGGTTTTTGCTGTGCGTCGTCGTGTAGCGGATATAAAGGGTTTCTTGTTGGGATATCCGAACAAGTGGAAAGGGAAGGAATCGTATTGGTCGAGTCGACGCCAGAAAGGGATTAGCTGTAACTGTGGAAATATTCAATTATATTCGAATCTCTTTTTTTTTGGGTTTTAATTTTGGAGATTTTGATGTTTCTTAAAACATTAGATGGCTTAATACAGAGAAGCATTAATTGGAAAATAAAATCGTACACCATGCATTTAACTAGGCAATTTTTGTTAATTTTCTAATTGTTTGACTATATTAGAAGGTTTAGTTGTAAAAAAAATCAGAAGGATTTGGTTTATAAGAAATATTGTAGCTTGTATCCCGAATGTAAAAAAGCATGAACGGAAAATTACAGGGAAAATGCTGTTTTAACTATAACTTTTATATCGGGTAACGTTCGCAAAAAATTAAGGACAGGTAAATAACATGAAAATGAGTCACTCATTTGGTTCACAAAAGAGTCGATTTTTTTTCTCTGGTGAAGCGCCAACTAATGCATGGTATTTATCTGTATATTTAAATAAAAAAAATGTGAAATCATGAACCTATGAATTAGTTGATGCAAAGTGCAAACAAAACCGCCCAAATCAGTATATTTTCCCAAGTTTTAGAACACTATTCAGAAGCTTTGAAGCCTTGTGTGTTCTCATGTTCTCTTAGCACCACCTCGCCTGTGTCTAATTCAGTGCTCGACGGAGAACGGTTCTGGCTATACTCACTGGTCGGTGCACTGTATTCACTGTCAACATTGCTTTGATTTGAGAATGCCATTTTCTTCAGTCGCCTTATGAATTCACTATTTTGGCTAGGATCATAATTCGAGTGTAGCACACTGTAGCCTGGTGCCATGCCTGCATTCAGATTCTCGAGTGATACTTCTCCTTCCAGGAATCTAAGGACCTGTTACAATTGAAATGAAAAAAAGAGAAGGCTTAAAAGATTTCTGTATGCGCAACTGCAAATTCTTCTTCTAAGCAGTAAGCACCATACGCAAGCGGGTTTAGTAATAATATACATGAATATAAGTATCAGGATAGAAGAAATCGATTGCAAAGCTACGTTAGACCATAGTATATAGTTATCATTATCAGATGCAATCCACTGAAGGATTGTTTACAGAATCAGGTACTTTGACCTTTAGTTTGAAGGTTTTACGTCCGAAAGAGAAGGGCAATATTTTGATGGGAAATTGAGTTAACTCAACCCTCCAAAGCCTGGAAACATATTATTAGCTCATGAAAGTTATAACTTCCCAACATTCCTTGCTGTATATTGCATAACCTTTAAAGGGCACTTAACAACACTAGCTTATAAAATCAGAGAGAAATTAAGACCACCCACTCATTGTTGTTTTGCTTTTATTATTTGCAAGTAGCAACACTGCTTATAATTACTGAAGAGAAGAATGTATAGAAAAATAACCTGGCTCATTTGTGGACGATGTTGTGCTGATTGTCGGATACAAGCAGCAGCACAAGAAACTAAGCGTGCCATTTCATAAGGATTATAATTCTTCTCCAATTGAGGATCAATCAGTACATCATAATTACCATGATCAGCAGCTATCTTCAGCAGAGGCCTTGCCTGAAGTAACAGTTAGTTAAACTGTATCTGTTAAACGATGACTGACAAACACCATATAAAATGACTGTGAATGCATGCATGTGGATTATTGGATGCCAGAAGATGTATTAATGGATGCAAGATGTTCTGATTAAAAACTGTAACCATTTAGATATTCCCCAATTTAGAATCATCGATGCCCTTCCAGCATTGAATAAACTTACAATTAATGTGCATAAGATGCCTGCAACAAAAATCGACAGTCCTAAAGGAAATTAATGGCACCAGATTATTATGTTATAATCTAGTTTCTAATCAAGAAGCGACAAGTATCATCCTGATGTCCTTTAAAAAAAAAGTATCATCCTGATGTATTCACCTTTTATATGGCTAAAAATTAAGTATAGTAAAGTCAGTCCATTATTTCCAGCACTAAAGTTTTAGTTTAGATATATTTGAGATTTTTTCCAATGAACAGCAGTTGTGAAACAAAAGGATAAAAAGAATATACAGTGCCATTTTGAGCTTAAATTTACAGCATTTGAAGTAGGTCGATTGACCTATTTTAAAGCTAATTTTTTGTTATACAATATGTCGATCGACTTATTGTATAACGTGTTGTACGCTCATGGCCCCATAAATGACAAAATAAAGCAGTCCTGTCATGGAAGTTTTTTTTTTCGGTGTGAATCATAAATCATTTTTTAGAAGGCATTGTTAATATCGGGATCCTTTATTTAAGTTTTCAGGAACTTTTTGGAGATGCACTTAGAATACCGCAGAAATAATCCAAAACTTTAAAAGGTCACGAAAGATTAAAACACCTACCCAGGCAATCAACGGCATTTTCATGTCCGATTCATTTGAATAAAATGGTCGTCTTCCCGTGATTAATTCTAGCATCATGACCCCAAAGGAAAAAACATCAGATTTATCTGTGAGCCTTCCAGAATTTACATATTCTGGTGCCAAGTACCTAATGATTCAAAGGAAAATTAGAAGAGGTAAAAAGTGGAACAATAATAAATCCTTGTCCTGTTAATTCATGATATCAGGCTTATGAAAAAATGCATGTGAAAGTCTAAGCCATGTATCCTATTTTGCTGGTTTAAACAACTGACTGTCAAAGTTTCATAGCCTACGAGCAGTAAAGACTATAATTGCAGATGAGACGATCCGAAAGAAATATTGAATGTCCAAAGAAAAAAAAAGAGTGAGGAGGTAATCTCACCCAAAAGTTCCAATAACACGGGTTGAAACATGTGTATTATCTCCAGCTTGCAACTTCGCAAGCCCAAAATCCGCAACCTGCATAAAGTCAACTCCAAGTCACTACTCTTTTTAACATGAACTTTTCCGATATAAATAATCTAATAAATAACAACTAGTGATCTTAGATGAAAATGAAAGAAAAAGAAAACTGTTTTTTACCTTGGGTTCAAAACTATAGTCAAGAAGTATATTGGCTGCCTTGATATCACGATGAATAATTCTAGGTTGACCTGCAGTAATAAACAGATTTAAGAAAGGTAGGCTTGTATCTCAGGAATCTTAAATACATAGGACTAAAGATAGAAAAGGTAATAAGAATAATATACTGACAATCCTCATGCAAATATGCTAATCCCTTGGCCGAACCCAGAGCAATTTTAAATCTGGTTGCCCAGTCCATAGCTTGTTGATCCCCTGCATGAGTAGAGTTCTATTGATTGGCAGGAAGTATAAGACTGTTTCAAATAGAAAAATAAACATTTTTAATGAAAAATATACGTGGAAATTTGGATATTCTTTAAGTTGTTTACAAACTTTTTCCCCTCTTCTGCACAACTGATGTTTTTTAGCCTTTCAGATAAAATGTTTAAATACAGGAAATAGCTTTCTTCCAGCTAGCTGTTTCAGTTCGATCCACTAAGATCACAAAAAAGTATAAACATTCTAGCAAAATGAGAACTCTTCTCTACACATAACTTCAGGATAGAGTTTATTTCAACTCTTCAAGGCTCTACATTTTCAGGACATATTGTGACACTGACGTAACATTATGGAGAGCACTATACTTTGCAAAGACATTACTTTAATTTTCAGCATATTTTCTCCCAAAGTATATAAAAGAAGATTGAGATTTTGTTGGATTGCTTTTTTTTTTAAGATGTTTATTACATTATTGAAATAGCTGGAGAATTTTGCGCAAAACAAAGAATTTGAAGGATTACCATGTAAATGGAACTCTAGTGTCTTATTCGGAACAAACTCATAGACAAGTAATCTCTGGTTGCCGGAAATGCAATAGCCAATTAATGATACCAAATGCTTGTGATGAACTCGACTTATGATTTCAACCTCTGTTCGGAATTCACGTTCACCCTGTCCACCCCCAACCTTCAATTGCTTTATTGCTACTTCTTTTCCATCTAATACCCCTTTGTACACATATCCAAATCCACCCTTTCCGAGAAGATTAGTTTCAGAGAATCCATAAGTTGCCATTGCCAACTCTTCATACGTGAAGGAACTCTTTTTAAAACCGAGGACGATACCGAATGGAGATGGGGTTGTTGTATTATCAGAACCAGAATGCTGACAAACAGAACCCTCCTTTCCACTTATTGGTGGGGTTGTTACAGGGCGACTATACTGGGATGAGGATTGTGCAGGATATGAACCATATGGATCACCTGAGAACATCATCCTAGGATAATGTCAGCTCAAAATACAAATTGGTTTTATGAAAAATATGAAACATATTTCATGAAATAAAATCTAAAAATGTTAGATGCCATGTTAAAAGCTCTGGATGAACTGAAGCCCAATCAACTTCCCTATAACTGCAAAACAAGAGTGATGACAACTGAAATACCTCATAAGAGAGTATACCCAAATTTATAGAGCGAGAATTCATATGCATCTATATGATTTTGTTCACATGAAAACGAGATATCTTGATGGTCAAATGCATACTTCGAATAAAGTGATCTTGCACTTGAATGTTAGTTTTGCAATCCGAAGCATATAATTTCTCCAAACAATAAATTTTCGGATTGTTAACGATAGTTGGAATGCAAACCGAATACCATTACGTTTAGATGTCGGATGTAGAGGATTCCTTCGCCTCCTGTTCCTCCAGCAGCAGAAGAAACATATTCCGAGCAAGGCCAAAGCGATCACCGTTCCCGCAGCTATCCCAGCTATAAGCGTGGTCGAGCTCGACGAACTCGAGGATGGCGACGGCGGAGGAGGGGATGAGGCGGAAATTTGCGACGGAGGTGGACGTCTCGAGGTAGGAGGAGGAGGTGATCCGCTCACAGGCGGTGGTGGAGTAGGCCTAAGAGGAGATGACGGCGATGGAGGAGGCGGTTTTTCAATCGGTGCCGGAGGAGGAGACCTCGAGGGATCCGCAGGCGGGGGAGGCGATGACTTCTTCGGCGGGGGAGGTGATGGCGTCGCGGGCGGAGGAGGAGAATCGACGGGAGTCGCCGGAGGTGGAGGAGAGGGGATCACTGGTGTCGGAGGCGATGGAGTCACCGGCGGGGAAGGAAGAGGCGGCGATACAGGAGGCGAAGTTGGAGGAGAGGCAGCAGCAGGAGGAGGAGGAGGCGGGGGCGGCGGCGAGAGTGGTGGTGAAGCCGGAGGTGGGACGGGAGGCGAAGGAGACGGTGTGGCCGGGGCCGAAGCGGGAGGGGGGACGGACGGCGGTGGGGAAGGTTTTGCAGGAGGCGTCGATGAGGAGGACGGGGGATGAGCGGAAGGCGGCAACGGCGTCGAGCCCGGAGGGGGCGACGGAGTCGACATGGCGACTCCAGTGATGCAGCGAACTAACGATACTGCCGGCGGGAAATTTTATCAAGCGATTAAAAACAACAGAGATATGAAGTTAAAAAAAAATTGAAGATATTCTGGTGGGCTTTGATTTTTCGCCGTCTTTTTCGAATATGTACCCAGCGAGAGGAAAAAAAGAGAATATAATGTGAAAAATGTCCTACTTTAAAAAGTTTTGTGCCTTTTTTAATGTAACAAAGAATATTGTTTTTTTTCCAATTTCTTAAATATCATCTTAGAGAAAAAAATCTAAAAAGTTGGCAAATTTTGGTCTTAGAAAAGATTACGTTATTAGCTACCGTATCTCAGTTTGTTCTTAACTGCTTAACCTTCAGTTTAATCCTCATAAACAAATTCAAGGTCTCGATCTTTGTATATCTGGTAAAGGAAAGTACAAGGATATGCAGCAAAAAAAAAATGAAAAAAATCGAATAGTTTGCAAATATGTCCTCATTGGTAAAATATTTATTTATACGTGAAGAAATATATAATTATTAATTTCATCTAAGACGTATGTATGGATAGGGGGCCTTGGAAAACACATTCGTGTGAAATGTGACATGGCAATTTGAAGAAAATGCGGGTTATTAGGTGTGGAAACATAAGTTTTTTGCAGTAGATAACTTCTATTGTGTATAAGAAATATCATAAATTATATATTAGGTCTATTTTGTCATTTTATTCAATATACTAATTTAACCGTTATATTTAAATATTTTTTAATGAATTTATAAATATATCACTATCTACTAATAGCTAGTCGTTATATTCTAATCGCTATGATATAATCAAATGACTAACTTTGCCAAACATGTTCTTTATATGCAAAGCATATCACATATGTAATAAATATTAATGTATATTACAAACTTTCTTATGATTAATAAAATAATGTTCATTTATTTTAGAGGTAATTGATTGATAAATTAATAACGCATGTATAATGTGTCAATCTGATATCAATTTATTAGCCATATGAATAAATTGCTTAATATATAAGAAGTGTGGATGAAATAATAAATATATCCAAATATATAATGATCGTCTTAATACATTCGAGATGACATGAATATAAGTAATGTTATAAGATCCGACCCGGCCACCAGTTCCGATTGTTTAACGGGTCAGGTCGGACCGATTAGATCGGATCGAACCGAATAGTCGGATCGGATAATATAAATTAATAAAATAAATAAAATAAGTTAAGGTGACTTAATATTATTAATATGTAATATCTTATTTAGCAAAAAATATAAAATATAATATAATATAATATTCAGATCAAATAATATAATAAAATAAGCATTAATCGAATCATCAATCGAATATTTTCTAAAAATATTTTGTGAGCTAATTTAAAAAATAAAAATATCGATGAAATATATGATAAAGAAGAATGTAAAACATAATTTTCAAGAAAAGATATATATAAATAATATTTCTAAAAGTTTTAATAATTTTTATATGTTATATTTTTTAATATTTTATAATTTGACCTGTCTGAGTCGGTCATACCTACCGAGTCGACCGGTTGAACTCAGGTTTTGACTGGGTCAATTTCATAGCTGGGTTTTGATCGATCCGCGGGCCATTTTAATGTTCGGACACCGATCGATCGGGCCGGGTCTTACAACACTGAATATAAGTTTAGCATACTCTTATGAGGAAAGCCAAATATGGGACCTCTTAACATCAAGAATGAATCAATTGTTTGTGATATTATGAACTTAAGACATGTTCTTTGAATTCAAGTCTCCTGTTTAAATATATCTAACATGCTAAAACTTTTTTATATTCGATGAATATCTTATAATTTTCATCATAATGTTGGAGTATTGTTAGTTAAAATAGTGCATCAGTATTGTTACTTCATCTACATACTCAAAGGTCAAAGTTACATGAGACTCATTCAGCCGCATTTAGAGAAGTGTGATGGGAAGACTATATATATATATATATATATATATATATATATAAGGCTAAAATGGAGGTGTGAAGCATTCTTTGCTTCATTGTTACTTCGTCCACATACTCAAAGGTCAAAGTTATATGAGACTCATTGAGGCGCATTTAGAGAAGTGTGATAGGAAGAGTATATAAGGATAAAATGGATCACACCTTGTGAAGCGGATCTGCAGCCATTTAAATCACATCGGATGATTTAGATAAGATCTAATTGGATACCATATTCGATTCATCTCACGAGATGACTCTTGGACTCCCTCCCCCTTTCCTCTCTCTCTATTCAAACCCGCACCTCGCTGACTTGTGCTCCTCTCTTAGCGCCGATCGTCGGACTGGCGCCTCGCCTCACTAGACTCGTGCGCACCTCGCCTCGTTGGAGATTGAGTTCCAGCGCATTCGAGTTTCCATCGCCATCGCCTCATCGGAGATCGAGAGGGGGAGATAGAGATCATGTCAGATCATCGTCGCCTCATGATCGAGTTGCAACGTCATCGCCCTCACCCTTGCAACCGAATTGCGACGTCGGCGATCGATCGCCCTCACCATTGCCTTGCCAAAGATGGAGAGAGGGAGACAGAGATCGTTAGAGATCGTCATAGCCTCGTCGCCGCGGTCTCCATCCGACGTCGTCCGAAAATGTCACGAGATGATCCACGATCTTATGATGTGATATGGAAGGGTGCCCGTATCTCCATCATTGGACCGCGATCGGACGGCCTTCAAAACATTTCACACAGTGTTGAGCGACGTGCTTCACATATACATTAAACCTGCATATCTTGAATTAATTTTACATGCATAAGTCAATATCTAACTCAGACAATATCACACTGAAATGTTTACAAATAGCATCAGAGTTGCAAACAATATAACACGCTGATTGAAATGTGTGTGTATTCAGAAGAAACGCGTGAATAACAATACTAATTATATGATAGAACTCACATATTGATTGCACAATTATTGTAACACCCCAAGATTTTCTCAAATTAAATAATTAGATAAATAAAAATATTTGAAAAGATAAAGTATTTAAAATAGATTCTTAATAAAGTTAATGTATAAGGATCAGAGTTAGAGTTGGGAAAGATAAAATATTAAATCCCAGATTTATTGTTAGCCCAACAAGAGTTCCGTTATAAATAGACCCCAATTCAGCTTTCAGCCTCCCTTTTTGTCGGACAGCAATTTTCTTCGTACTTTGAGCCATGTTTCTTTTCTCCTCGGTGCGTGTGCGCGAGTACTCCGGCCGACCATCTACTCTTCGATCAACCCTCTGTCAAAGGACGCCTGACTTCTCGTCAGGAGCCTCTCTGTCGTCTAGGAAATCACGTTGAAAGTAGATTGTTCAGGTAGTTCTGTCTGAACAAGGTACGTGAAATTTTGGATTCACTTTTGAATGTGATTTCTTGATAGATTAATTAAGAAATCGAAAGATTAAAGCATGGTTATTGTTCTTTATATATTCAGGAATATATTCTTCTTTGTTTTATGTCGAAAGCATGTTTAGATTAGTCAAAAAATTGGATCAAAGTTTCGGTTTTTGGCACCAGAGTTTCTCTGTGCAGGAACCCGGCCCGAGTATGAAGAACTCGACCCAGGTTCTTCATGTTTTGCGACGAACTCGGACTGTGTAGTCCGAATCCGATCCAGATTCTGACCGAGCTCGGCCCGAGTTTGCAAGGACCCGACCCGGGTTCCCTGATTGTCGATTTTAGGGTCGCGATTTCACAGCAAAAGCTCGGCTCGGGCTCCAATACACCCTACCCGAGTTCTGGAGTATGTTGGGACTATAAGGATGCGAATCTAACCCGGACCGAGTCTTCATGACCCACCCGTATCTGATACAAACCCGGCTCGGGTTTGATTGTACCGGGCTCAAATTCTGCATAGACTGCAGATATGATTTTTTATTATTTTTTAGAGATGTTAAAAGTCTGTTTTGTCCTTAGTATTAGATATGATGAACTGAACTGAACATATAGTTAATTGTGAGAAGATAAAAGTCGAAAGACGGGGTCCTCATGTGCACTGATTATTATAGTTAAAGTTAAAAAAAGAGGATCCTTGCGGTCGTATTTGGGTAACCTTGAGAAGCCCAAGTCTAATTTTGTGAGTAAGTAAACGCTCATCAGGTCCTGATTTGATCTATCTTGACCTATTATTATAGCCACATGAAAGTGCCATGTTGATCCATAATAAATAAGTCGAGCTCGCTTTAGGACAACACATATAGATGTCTTAAGAATTATTTAAAGTAAAAGATGTAGTACAACGCACAAAGAACTTTCATGAAAAGAAAAGAAAAGTATAGAAAGAACGAAAAAAAATGAATAGAACTGGAAAGTAAAATTACATTGTTATTATTATGTTACTTGATGTTTATGACTTAATTGCTAAATTTGCTCTATTTAAATTATTACATCCATTTGTATTATTTCATGTACTGAACATTTTTGCTCACGGATATTCCATGTCCATGTGTTTGAACCAACAGATAATTGAAGGTGCGTGCAGCAGCAGAGTTCGTGGTGATGCAGTTGCACGTGAGAGTCGGTCTTAGATTTACTACTAGAGCACCCTTAATTTATTTTAATGTGATAGATGTTTTATAGATTGTGATAGTAGAGGACTTCTCGGAATAGAAGAACAGTTAGCTTCCGTATTATATTTTCAGATAGTTATTATTAGTTATTGTGAATTATTTTACATCCGCATCTTTATGAAAAGAAGTTAGTATTATTTTTTATTGTCTTGTTGGATTATAAAAGTCTAAGGAGTGTGTATAGGTAATGTCGGCTCAGACTAGCCCAATTGCCACATATCAAGAGGCGAAATCTGAGGCGTTACAATTATATATGTTTAATAAGTGATGGAGTGGTTATAAATTCTAACATATCATAGCTTAGAATCATAGCAATTACGTATTTTGATCGAGCAGTTATATTCTAACATATCATAACTTAGATTCCCATGAGATTGAGTGGCTATGGATTGTAGTTATTCTTGAATTATTAATGTACTCATGAGACCCATTTATCATAATTGATATTTATTGAAATTAAACGAGCAAGGATCTATCATGTACAAGTGTTGAACATGTACATGCCCAGTCTGCCAAATAGTGCACATAAATGCACTGTGATTATGCCAATTACACGTCCATGCAGTTAAGCCTACTTCTTATGGTATGATAATAAGAAGCATGTGCCGAAGTTATGGTTAATTCGACGAAGTGGCTCCGGCATTTCTTTCCGTATGTGACCGGCATTTCATACGTTCAGATGTCGAGGTCGCTCAGAATCTTTTGGGCACGAAGCGGGAGAGAGCGAGCCACCTTCGAAGGCTTGACAATGATAGGAGAACAGAGGAAGGGAACCAAAGAGTTAAATGGAGCTTTCTCAACTTTGAGAAAGAATGCACGAAGAATTAAATTTTGTGTCCTTTTTTTCTATATTTCCAAACCAATGGCCGAAGGAGTTCGAGCTATCTGCATTTAAAATGGAGGGTAATTTTTTTAAATGGTCACTACACATCTGGAAAAATACTTCAATGCTTATTATGACAGGAAGAGTTAGTGTATGCAAAAGTTCAAAGAGTCGATTGACATTTTTTTATTCGTGATTAGATATGGAAATACACGATAATTCCAGAGGAATTAACCCATAAAAAAGAAACATATATAATTTAATCCCACTACCCAATTTTATCATGACAAATATACAAACTTATGGATGAATTTAATTAAAAATACTAATTAACAAAATAGTAGGACAACATTAGGGCTACCAGCGAGATGTAAAAATCGCCAGACGGACATGTCGGGTCGAGTTGGCCCGGACCAGTCAACTCAAGTCCCAAAAATCCAGTTTAGGTAATAACTAATAATTATGCTAATAATTTTTTTTAAAATAGGAGAGGATGAAGGACGCGTGCACTCATCCATATTTATTAATATGACAATGTTACATTAAGATGTTGAAATAATAATTATTACACTCTTACCGGATTCTCTCATCAAGCATCTAGACATAGATACGATATTTTCAACATAACATCGTTCACCCCTAAAAATGCATTCATTTCGTTGGCACCATATGGACCATAGGAAAGCCAACATTGCACATCCACGTTTGGGTACATAATATTGGTTGGTTCTTGAATTGTTTCCACCTCTAAATGATCTCCAAAAAGTTATTGACGAGTATGCATCTACCCAGAAGTAGACTGATGATTGTCATACCTCTCTTGCCACAACGCATTAAAAAAAAAGGTGCTCGAGATCCTCCTCTAGTTCATCACAGAAAACACATGAGGTACATGCATCTAGGGTCCATCTCCGCCTATAACATTGTGTTTGCAATCATCGTCTTCTGAGGAGGCATGCAAATATTTTAATACGTAGAGAAACTTTCAGTTGCCACATTAACCGACAATCCATGTGTAACTCATCTTTCATTCCACTAGTTTCATTGATCAATAGTTGATACGTTCCTCGTACTGAAAATATGCTTGTTGTCCATACTCGTGCATCTTGTCTATAGTTATTTATGCGATAACCCTCTAGACGTTCCAAAAGGAAGAGAAAATCCTCCTCAAGTCTGTTATCAAAGAGGGGAACCACAAAGTGCGGAGTCCAAATATCCAAAGATAATAAATCGTCTTCCCAATAAGTTGCAGCCACATCGATCTTCTGTCAGGGCATAAAGTCTTGGAAAAGTGACACAGAGAGGTTTTCCTATTGGCCACGGATCCGAGTGTTGCTCCAAAAAATTTTTTGTATGCGGATAGGATACTTCTCCAAAATGATGATGCAACCTGCGGAATCCGCTGCCTTATTTTCCAAGATAGTGTGCTCCCATAACAGACCTTCATCACCGAGAGCCAAACATCATTTACTTGTCCCATCAATCGAACAACCCATTTTGAAAGTAACACATCATTCATAGTCTCAAGATCCCAAACACCTAGTCCTCTTTTTGAAATAGGTTTGCAAATCTCACTCCAAGCAACCAAATAAGTGCTCCTTCCACTACTGCCTAGATTTCTCAAAAAAAAACTTCGACAAAGTGAGTCAATTCGTTGTACAATCTCGTGTGGCATTCAAAATACTGGCATAAAATATATGGGAATAGCTAAAAGTACAAATCGGATTAAAAACCAATCTCCCCCCTCATGACAATAAACAAGAATATCAGCCTTCAAGTCATCGTTCAATCTGTTCAATAACAAAAGTCTAATCTCTTGTTAAGATTCAGCCACCACTAAGTGGGAGACCCAAATATGATATTGGCAAACTACATATGACTGTGTTCAATATCCTTGAGCAGACTTTGCATTCACATCGTCCATCCCAAAGGGAAATTGATAATAATATAAATAAGAAAACTGATACATTTAAGACATTTAGTATAAAGTATTTGAAAGTCTATATTATATCGCATTTTATAATATAAGTAATAAATATAATACTATAAAATAGTATTTCTTAATTGTTTTGAACCTAATCGGACTGGACCAAGCTGGTGTCCTCGGGGCCCAAATGAGTTTTCTATGGCCGGGCAAGGCCAGGGGCAGCCGCCAGCATGTCAAAATGGTATCCCAGTCGGATGTCAAAAGAGGAAAAAAAAAGAACCACAACTGTGGATATTAAGGAAGAAAATTGAGTTGTTGGTGTGCCTTGAATTATGTACTATGTACCCAAAATTATGAAAGAAAAAAAAATGAAAAAGGAGGAAAAATGAGAATCTCGTGGGGGGTGCGGGGGGCGAAGCCCCCCGCGGTATGGACCTTTATATATGAGGGTTAGGGTTTTATATGATGTACACTCTCTTTTGGCTCATAGTGAAAATTTCTGGCGGCGGCCTCCTTTGTCCGTGTATGTTTCTCTCTTGTTCACATTGATCAAGAGAGTTTTATCACGTTAAATCTTTGTGTTCATTTTCTCCTTCTTTCATTGTTTTGATTATTCATCGATCCTTCTATTCCCATCAAAGATGTTATAAATAAACTACATCTTCCCCTCAGGGTAAATCTAACAAAAGTTACGATATTGCTTAAATCTAACAAGACTAAATATTGTATTATTTGTGATCTTTGCCTTCATGGCATAGTACTCCAGTGGCACTAATCACAAGGACAGAAATCTATATTACATTAAAAATAGATCTATATTATAATAAAAAGAAAGTATTTTGAAGAAGAGAATAACACTTGGCATAAGATAAATGGTCATGTGGTAAACTTTTATTATAATTATTTTGACTAATTATTTCTAAATTCACAAAGTAGAAAAACATGTCAGAAAATATTAATTATTTCTTATAGCAAATTATGTATTGACATAAATATTTAAAGATTGTAAAAATGATCAATAATAAATAATCAAATCAAAATAAAAAATATTTATCTATAAGGGAACACAGGACGAATTTGAATATATATATATATATATATATAACCTTTGATTAATTAGTAACCTTCTACTAATTGACTTAGGATAAAAAATGCATTTATAAAATGTCACATGTTTAATATATATGTATTAATCATATGACCAATTAATAATCGTGAAATCTGACATAAAAACTGAATTAGCAATTGTTTTGAACCTTGAATATACAACATCTGCAGCTGCTTACTTGCTTGATCAATTTAATTCCTACACTTCGAAGTGCATATAAATACTGCAACAGGATTGGCCTCATGTGTGATGTTTACTGCACATGCATACACGTAAAGTTAATTACTCCTCCAATTCATATCGTTAATTGATTTTTTATCATTATTTTACTCGTTACATTTTATTCATGTCTTCTAATTGTTAGATGGTGGTGTCATTTGCACATGCTCGCATGAGACACATGTAACTGTCAAGTGTTACCGAGAATTCGAGCAAGCACGTGCGTGCAACATGAACTCGAAGAGTCACGTAGGAGTGGCATACTAATCTTCTTTTGTTCGGTTTCACGATTGAGTAAATCTCAATTGATCAAAGTAATTTTTTAAAACTCTTTTTAAATTTTTTTATTCTCATGTTGTAGTTTTTATCTTTGTATTATTTTAATACCCTTAACATTTTTAGGTCGAAATCTCAATTATGGATGTGCAAGTATTGTGATATAAATATTGGCAAATTGTGCAAGTATTGTGATATGTGCAAGTCTCAAACTCTCATATAAATCTCATACCATAAAGAAGATTTATATATTGGCAAAAATAATTATTGACAAATTGTGCACGCAAACTAATGACGAGAGAACATTTATTGGGAGAGAATTGTTTGTTAACGTACATTGACCGGAGAATGATAAAACATAGTAATTATGGAAATAAAAATGAATAATTGTATTCACATCATGACTAGAACTTATAAACTTATATTCTTACTATTATAATTTATAAACACATCATGATCAATAGTATTAATATATAGACATTGCTATTAATTTTAGATGATACAGATGTATTTTTTTCATTAGTTCTCTTATTCATTTTAAAATAATATCCAGAATATTTTTTGGGTCAAGTTTCAAATATGGATGGACCTATGTGATCCATGCGTATTGCAGATTTATTTATTTTATGGTATCAACGAAAATTACGATTTATGCCAACTCTGTATTGATTAAAGACAATTACAACTCAAGCAACACTAATTTTAAAATATTGTTAGAATAAAAGATATATATATATATATATATATGCAATTATGATTTTGTATATTTTAAATTTTTTTACGATAAGAGAGTGGTCTATCCGTACAATTTTCAAAATTTTACATATTTTATTTTTTACTCTATTTATTTAGTTCCATGCTATCAATTTTTTTAAAAAACTTTTAAGTTTATTAATTTATTCGTTCTTTGTAAATGGTTAAATGAAAATATATGATCACTAAATTAATTACAATATTTGACAAAAAAAAAGGAGCTACTCACATGCCTTTTAACATATTACCACTACTTATAATGTTGAATTGTGTGTTATTAATTAAGTAAAAAAATATTATATCACTAAATATGGGAGATGGCGACTGTGTATCATCTCTATCACTAATAATAAATTATTTATAAATTTGTTTGCAAGTATATATTATAATACTAATTAATATATACAGTAATTAAATGTAGTAATCGTACAAATAAATAACAATCACTAAAATAGACAAAATATAATAATAATTATGATATTTGTATTGTAATTTTATTGGGTAATAGATTAACAATTATTCATAATAGTTAGACATAATTATTTAATTATTAATAAATATCTACCTATATTATTTTAGAAATATGTTGATAAGAAAGGAGAGAATGACACTTCGACACATCCATACAACACCACATGTTCAACATAAAATTATGATAATATTTTAATTTACTTACATATTAGTCTACATGTTAACAAATATTTAACTATGTTAAACTAATATGTAAATATACTCATTTAATTGAAAACAAATAAATATGGTGAGCAACATAGTGGACGAGTGACTAAACGTGATCATGTAGAAAAAACTGACACTCACTATCATGTAACAAAACATGATTGTATTAAGAATATATTAATTAATTTAACTAACATATAATAGCCTAATGTTCTTATCTATCATTGTAAAAAAATATCATTTAATTTAACTGACATAAAATTAACTTAATCATAAAATTAACTTGAGAAAATCTATTTAACTATTTTATTTATATATATTATGCATGTTAGTCTGATTTTAATATCTTCTGTTATGAATATAAAATTCTATTGACTTCCATCAAAATTAAATTATATTATTGTGTGTATATTAAGAATTATATTGCATTTTAATAAATATTATACTTCATTATGATAAAATATTATATGTTATTATTTTATTATTTTTAAGAATATATCATATTGTATTTCACATGATATAAAAATGTTTATTATATTTTAAAATATGAATAAAATATTAATGGTCAATTTTTAGTTACTTATATATAAATATAAAATTTATTTTATGAATAATATTATTTTAATTATTTTATATGATTTTTTATTAATGGAATAAAATCTTACGGTCCTTGATCCTCGAAACGCTTTACGATCTTATTTCAGAAAGCGATATTGACAACCTTGATCATTCTATTGTTATCTAACTACATCTCATTCATTTTAAAAATGAAAAAAGCATAGCATTCACATCACAATTGTACCGAAAAAAACGCCTCATTTTCATTAATTGGCAAGAATGATGCATAATAAGCAAGTAAAAAACATTAACAAAAAGATAGGAGACAAATTATATAGGACGAAATTTTTTTCCTTTTATATTATAAAAATTATTGTAACTTCGAATATAAAATAATCATTTTAATAAAATTATTTATTAACAATAAATGTGTAGATGTATTTATGTCATTACTTTTTTTAACGTCAAATAAGAGTGAAATCTTTTTATTTTAGTGATGAAAAAATAAGAATTCATATGATAGATTTAAATATTTCTACGGTAATTACAATTTGATCATGAAATAATGAATTGAGTCTATCCAAATTAAGATATCATTGGATAATTCTTTTTTATACATGTCAACTTGCATATTTTTTATTACAAAAACTCAATTGCATGCATGACTTGAAAATTCATAAAAATAAAGATAATTCAATATTTACATGAATGACCAAGTATTCATCATGTATTTAAAAAAATTGAACACGTTTCCGAATAATTAGAGTGGTGACAGAAACAAATACAATATATGATTATATGTATAATAAAATTCATATAGATATGACCCAGACTAATTAATTAATACCTTAAATTTAAATAAAAGGGAATTAGATAGAATGTCTCTAAGTTATAATTATCATATACTTTAAGTAATATTAAAATATATAAATCCATAGTTACTTATTTTATAAATATTATCATCCGCGCATTTTGCGCCCCCTTACACTAGTACCATGCAAAATGCTAGTAAAAAAATTATATACCTTTTCCGAAGGGGAAAAAAACCATATAATAGCTGTATGCATTCCAACAAAGCACAGAACAATCCAATCTACGCATTATTTCCCTGAGTTGGCATTATGATCCAAATAAATTGATTCACCGTTACAAGAAAACCATTCAACAATCAGTTATATATATTAAACTGCTGCCGGATAAACATTAAACATTGATGACGTTTTGAAAGTGGTAAACTATTAGTATGGAAGTATGTTGTGTGTATTGTGTATCAAGTTTCTTCTCCAATTTCAAACATCTTATAAACAGCTACTTCTCATTTATAAAGAGAATCGATATACTTGTTCAGAAGAATCAATATACTTGACTCTAAGTGTGCAGCAACATGTTGCTGGAATCAGAATGTTAACTGGATTCATACGATCAAATTTTGTCACTAGAATTCATATGATCAAATTGCAGTTCAAGATCACAATATACTTGGCCAAAATAAAATCTCGCCTTCATTATGTTTTTCAAACATCTAAACAATAAATTATACACTTCATCAGGAAAGAACATCATCTTATAGGTGTCTCATGCATATAGATAACTGGACAGTTGCTGCGAATCATAAATGGATTTCGTTCTGATGTTGCATAGAAATAAGTAAAAGTAAATATAACTAGAAAAAGGAAGGGAACCTCCATGCTGCCCTGACATGTCAATTTCATGGTGCAAAGTGAAAAACTGTTTTGCATCAACAAGTAAAAATCAAGAAACCAGAAATCAAAAGAGCAGAAGCAACCCACAATCCACCCTTGAACATAACAACAAAATAAGTGCATAAGCTTTTCAAATAAATGACCACTGAAATAGAGAGACCACAAATTGTGGCTCACTTAATTGAAAAAATGAAAAGAGCACAATCTCAAATTAAGTGATAGTAACTCAAGATTAACTGGATGAGAACATCATGAACTTAATGTGTTAGGGAACTGATGTTTATTGGACTCTGAATATAATATAAAGCGCCTTGGTTTTAAAGGGCAACATGAACAATTCAGAGGATGGATATATTTATCACCTAGAAGCAGTAAGAACAAATCCAATATGAGCAGATACTAACCTAGGGACACAAACTAGCAAAAGTAAGAGTTAGATCAATCTGAAATCCAGTACTAAGCTTCGGCTAAAATTGTCTTTCACACAAAACAAGATACCCCACTAAAAAACTATCATTGTTCCTGGATGCAAGGCAGCAACTTCCAATCAAGCTTGGGAAAAATCATCTTACGTTAAATCATAAGTTTATTTTATAGTTCATTCCCAAAGTTGAGAATCAACACTGCGCATAATGGCAGTATGTCAGTTACACCGTGTATGAGGGGTTGAAACAGGTCGTGGTGCCATTTAATAAGACGAAATAATGATTCTAGAGTGTTACCAAGCTCGTGTCTCAAATTTCAGTTTTTACACTGCACATTATCACCAACAATCCATTCATACAGATACCCCAATTCCTGGTTCTCTTTATCTGAACAAGGCAATTGGAAAATGTTGGAGAAGGATGGATGACATTGTGCCAGTAATTAAAACCAAATTCCAGTAGATGAGTCGTCAAAAGATATCATCATGTTACCTGTTAAGAATGTTCAACTAAGAGCGAAAGGAGACGCAATCCACCTGAAAACCAGTATATCTCACAACATATGTCCCCACTACATTGTTAAAGAGGAGACAAGTTAACAATGCCTCCTGTATAGAATGCAGACCTACCAAGACGATGATACTCCTCTGCAGCCAAATGGCTCATTGGATAACAAATGGTGTAGCATGATCATCTTGATCTCCAGTTGGTGAGGATCTTACCTCGCCTATGAAGCCACACAGAAGTTCTAACATTCAAGGATGTCCAAGTTTCCATAAGAGTCTGCAGAATTTGACCAGTTCATCTTCTGGCCAAGGTTATTGGCCAATACGGCATGTGTAGCACACACCAACTTGGGCAGTTGATCAACCCCAACTTATCCATCTGTAATCTATCCAGATAACAGAGAGATGTGCTTTAACAAAGGAATGAGGCTTTCTGTGCACTGATCGAACAATGCTGAATGGAAAGCAACCAACCAACCCTTGCAGGTGGGACCTTCGGCCATTTCAAGTAAAGCAAGCATTATTCCTTTGTATGAAGCCAGAACATATGATCCTGGAAAAACTACCACAAAGGTACATCTGGATGACCAATCATACTCCCAAATTGCAAAATTTATGCATGAGCCATAGAGCAACTCTATGTTGTGCACAAATATGAGAAACCATCTCCACCAACCCTCTCTGGCAGGATGAAGGCCCTCTACATGGTGTTGGTCCAGTCTTCCAACAAAGGTCTCTGACCATATAGTGTATAGAAAGAATACCTTAGATCTTCTCTAGTGTCAATTATGTGACACACAAATTTTATTAGAGGGTACGTTATATTTGCTCAATTGTCTATCAGCACTATCAGTATCACCTGAAAATTGTCTTGATCCTAGATGGTTCTCTATTTGAAAGATTGGCGACAATTGCTTGCAGCATTGGTGGACAATAATATCATCAATGTTGTGCCAAGCATAGGACAACTAGCGCCAACTAGCCTGTGTCAAGCCTCTAGCTAGACTTTATTCGTGGCCCAACTCCATGACGACTTCCTAAGGTAGTGGCAATTTGAAGACCCTGAACTAAATTCAAAATCCTAGGCAAATGATGACAGGCAACACTATAAGGCTTGTAATTCCCGATTGTATCGGAAAGTTAGGTATAAAAGAAGATTTATCTAAGGCATTTCACAACATTGTCGACATCACTATGAATTCCGCAAAAGAAATCATGGACTTATTTGAGGAAAAAGGAAGACCCTGGGAAATATGAATCCCACATAAGGATCGAAATATTCAATTATGTAGCAAACAACGTTAAACACGAAAGAAGAAAATGTTTGCATTACAAACAAGTATTTGCAGTCATCAAAATAGCAGATGAAACAAATTACGCATCACTTCTCCATCACGCGAAAAATCCCATAACTATCGGTCAGCTTGGAATTTAACCATTATTACAGTGACAACAAAGTTCCAACCTTTCTCCTCTTTGAGTCGTTCTCATATGAACTTCCTGAGGGGTCTCCCGGCGTCCTCGTCTTGCATGTGCTGCCATTGACACCAAAATCATAGATTTATATGAATAAATTTTCTAGGGTTTCCAAATTAAGGAAAACGGGTGAGAAAACTGAGGGGAATAGGAGGGTGGCGTACGAATTCGCGGACGATGCCCTTGTAGATGAGGATGGGAACAGCGATGCCGAAGATGCCGACAATCGCGAGGTTGCGGCGGGTCCAGCGGAAGTTGAACTCGAGGTTCTCACGGCCAGCGTTCCAGTCCTCGATGAACTTGTTCTTGTTCACCTCCATGCCGCCACCCATCGCCGCTGCTCTGTTAGTTGTACAAGAAGAGGTGGTGGTGGTGATGCCGGTGGCAGCAATAGACTCTGCTTCTTCTACCTCCGGGGTCGATCTCAAAGCATAAGAAGTGACCTTCTTCTGTCCCCAACAAACACGATGACAAAATCACGAAAAAGAACTTGGGCTGAATTCTTAATTGGGCTGAGATGGGCTTAAAAAGATGATTAATTTGTTGCTCAATTAATTGGTTTATTATGGATGTTTTTAATTTGACGGTTCCCAAATAAGTATCATTATGATATATACAAATAAGTGCATATTTATGAATTGTCAGATCTTGATTTAATGATAACTTATATATATGGATCACTCTTTTTCTTCACACGATCCTCTTTCTCTTTCTAATTGGAGATAAGGACTACGTGAAGTAAAAAGTGACCCATATATATGAGTCATCGTTGGATCATGATTTGACGGTTCACAAATAAATATCATATATATACAAATAAGTGCATATTTATAAATTGGGTCACTTTTTTCTCCGCACAATCCTTATTCCCTTTCTAATTAGGGATAAAATTATGTGGAGTAAAAAGTGACTCATATATATGAGTCACCGTTGGATGATGATTCACAAAATAACTATAATTATGATATATACAAACAAATGCATATTGTGAATTATCAGATCACGATCTAATAATGGTTCATATATATGGGTCACTCTTTTTTTCCCACATAATACTTATTCTCTTTCTAATTGGGGATAAAGATTACGTGTGGTAAAAAAGTGATCCATATATATGAGTCACCGTGGAATTATGATTTGACGGTTCACAAATAAGTACCATTATGATATATACAAATAAGTGCATATTTATAAATTATCGGATCACGATCCAACGGTGGCTCGTATATATGGGTCAGTCTTTTCCCTCCATAATCTTTATTCCCTTTCTTAATTTTGTTTATAGCTTTCTTAGCTCACAAATTTTCTTATGTTTACAATTTAATTTATAAACCGTTACAGAGAAATTTTAGATCAGATATTTGGATTTATGCACACAAATGCAAAAGTATTAAGTGTAGTCTTTAGTTAAATTTAATCTTATTTTGAATTTGTGTTTCCAATAACAAAAGATTAGAATTTATTCTATGATTTCAATGTGAAAAAATTCTTGATCAACGTATTTTTTTACTCTAAAATTAAAAGAGCTTATTTTTTTAAAAAAATAAAGGGCTTAACCTCTAGTGACCCGTTTGTGGGTCTCAACCCGAGACCGTCCTTCGCAGTTCGGACATTTGCTTTTCAGCCACAAGCCCAAGGGAGAAGAGACCAATCGGTAGGGTGTAAAGAAAAAGCGATCGCGAGTTCGTAGGGATCGCCGAAGCATCGACGGATCCATGGCGTCCAGGTTCTCCGGCAAGGGCAAGGGGAAGGCCGGTGGCGGAGGCAAGGGGGCGGAGGACGGCTCCGCGGCGAAGTGCGTGAAGGAGTGGACGACATGGACGATGAAGAAGGCGAAGGTCGTCGCGCACTACGGCTTCATCCCTCTCATCATCGTCATCGGCATGAACTCCGAGCCCAAGCCTCACATCTTTCAGCTCCTCAGCCCCGTCTAAGGTCCCAAAACTTCGCCCTCCCAACGAAAGATCTGCATCTCCGCTTCCGGTGATGTTTCTTTTCTGTCACGGGCTCGGTGGATGTGATGCATAACTTCGAATTGCAAGTGGAATTTGTTCACTGTGTTTGATGCCTTGGTGGTATTTGTGGCATCTGAATCGTTCCACTGATATCCACAAATAAATTCGAGATTTGAGCTTTTGGTTTCAAGCTTTGAAATTGAATAGTATGCATGAGTTAGATCTGTGTGGTCACATATATGTTTTGCTTGACAGCTTTGCTATCATTTCACTATGTGTGACGTTGTATTATCATGCTGATCATTTCATTTGCATCGGCTTGCAATATGATGGATAAATAATAAACAAGTAGGACTAACTCTTCTACTTACAATCGTCGAGAAATAACAACAAAGTCTTATCCCACTAGGTCAGGTCGGATCGACTAACAATGACCGTGAAACATGAATATATATATTTGATGCTCTGTTACAACAAGCTGCGATGTAATAAAACCCGGACTTTGATAATGGTTGAACCGCACGATATTAATTTAGTAAAATATTTATTACATTAAACAGGCTATCAAATTCAATACACATATCCTTATAAGCAGGAATCAAATCGATTTTACCAATCAAATCAAACAGAAATAACAAAATATTTTCCCCGTGAAAATATGTAACAGTTCAGACAACTAAACCATGTTAGTATAGCTTGATTAAGTACTTATAGTATCAGATGTGTTAAATGTCATTTTGGTGAGATGAGTTAGATGTTCCATATTTGATCAATGATCAATATCAATAATCTTCGAATTTCTTTCTCATTCATTTTTAATCATTTTGAACCGCTGATCCACGAAAAATTGGCCCGTTATACAGGCCTTAAGCGGCCAAATCACCTTCCCGAATATAGATCCACCAAGGAATCGTCATAGTTTTGATATTATGAAACAAGCAACAACCAGACGAGCTAATATGATCTCAGAATAAGTTGAGTTAATTGCTCTGAAACCATTATTGCCTTTTTTTATCTATTATCGCCTATAATTAATTTGGTATTCGAATGAAAAAATAACCAAATTGATGATTAAAATTAAAATATGGACTATTAACTTTTCTTACTTTTCAACTCGAAATCAAGTAAATAAACTTTTTAAACGAGTCATCTGAGTGATGTGTCCACGTAAAAATGTAAATTTATAATTAAAGATTCGTGATAACTACCGGTTCGCAACGACTCAAATACATCGTCACACAGGCATAACACACTAAAATATATAAAAAAATCTTGAATTGAGGGCAGCAACGCCACAATACAAAACAAAGTGATCTAGACTCTAAAGTACTGAGCACAAGATGAGAAAATTCTACGATTTCTAAGATGCTGAGTGAAGTCGGCATACGATGTTCTGTACACTGGGCTTATGTGAAATCTCATTTCTTGTTGTTAAATCGTCGTGATCATCCGGATGAACAATAAGTACAATGTTATGCTTATTTATTTTACCAAACTTGTCTAGATATAATACCGATAAATAGAATTAACACAGGAAATTACACCCCAAGTTTCAAAAGAGATGACTGGAATAGAGTGGAGAATGCTTCTGATGCACTTCCATCATCAGCCTTAACTTTGATCTGTGCCTTTCCAGACGATGAATTTATGATGCATTCTACAAGGAAGAATGCTTGCGAGTCCTGCCTTTGAGCATAGAAGAAAAACTTGAAATTTGGTGATTGACCACCTGACGCGATACAGTTGATATGATCGTTTTGCATATGTCGGATGAGGGCTTGAGGTGCCGCAAGGGCTGCAATTCCTTGAGGACTCATGGAGCACTCCTGTAGTAGGACAATATGAATACATGGGACTTCATCTTAATGATAGAAAAAATATATAAGGATTATGCAACGGATGCAAAATACGACAAGGGGAATTGTGACATACATGAAGGGGAATGCACATGTTAAGAAGACAAATTCTTCACAGTGACTGAAAGGTGTATTCATTTAGAAAGCTGAAAGGAAAAAGCAATATCTTTTCATTGGATGACCAATATTGGCATTGAAAATCTAGAACTTTCTTTTTCAGATTTAGGTTTAGGGGCCAAAGACAGCCAATCCATTTTTGGTCAAATTTCATGCACGCAACATTATTTCTATGAGGTTTTCATCAGGACTGTGATCTCAGTATTTGGATCCTAGACTTGGATACTAAAGTAACTAAACTGACCACTAAATGTATGAACATTCTAAAAAGAAGAATCGTCATGGTTTATGGGGTGGAGTCATCACCAATCATCTTGAATGAGACTTTTTAAGAGACATAAAATAACAAAAAATAAAAAAAGCCAACCTGTGAGGAGGATATTGCAAGTTGGCCCCATTTCTTCTGAAAAGTGCCAGGATCTAAAGCCGCTTTCGGATTAAGCCTCAAGGATGGAGATGGCGAGGCAATAGGCATGTCCAAGCTTCCCAAGCCAAGAAGATCATCAATAGCCGAGCTCACTTGTGCGCTATATGATGATGAAACTGCAGTACCAGATTGTGACTGGGAACTGATAGGCACTAATGAAGCACTGTAGTCAGATGGAGCACTATATCCTGAAGGAGCAGAACCATTGTTACCCTGACCTCCATTTTCTTCTTTCTCTGATGCGCTTAAAAGAAGATCATTGTCAGTCTCTACATATCTTTGAGCAGGTATTGAATTATCCATGGCCTCTGCACCTAGGGACAAGTTTCCAATTTCTTCAGAGAATTCAAATGGCCCACGGTGCTCCTTATCAGTGAACATGTAACAGGGCTGGAAGAAGGTGAAATAAGAAACTTTTAATCCAATATATAAGAAATAAAAATATTCTAATGAAAAAACAAAAATGTTATCAGATTGTCATTCTCATTCATTAAAAATTAGCAGTTCAGGGTTCGGTTGACTCATCATATAATTGATTTTGTAATTCATGGATGAAATTGGAACACGTAACTATAGGCCTAACCGAGAAAACATAAGAATATATTACACAGGCAAAAACAAGAAAAGATGTTGCTGGACCAACCTCTCCTCAAAAATGGTATGACCATAAATTAGTATCTTAACCTTATAAAGTAGTAGTACCTACCATTTCATATCATCTAGTGCTTACAACATAGCATTTTGATTAATCTAAAAGTAGATATATCTTACAGATGAAATTGCAAACCCAACTGCACAAAGATATCTGCAGTAACAATAACAGTTCTGGAATTATCTCCCTAGATACTTGTATTTTGACCTAAAATATTGTGTTATCAACCACTAAAGTTGAACCAGTTTTAGCAAAATTTTGAGGGACTATTGTTGTCAAGTTTGTCATTTTGATTCACATGTATTATAGGAGAAACTGAAACAGTAGTCATAAACATTACTAACATAGAAACAGAATCTACCCATGATTGTGAAATTCGATATATAAAAAAAGAATGATTGAGAAATTTGAATCACTTTTATAAGAAATGCAGTGTGAGCCTCATTACCTACCAACCAACTTTTTGGTGGTGTGGTTAGGACTTTGATTCCTCATGTGGAGGTCAAGCATTTGAGTCTCCAGTGGCACAATTTATTTTTAATTTTCTTTAAAGAGACTACATGAATAATGAGATAATCAGGCGTACCTTTTGATAGACAACAGACAAGGTGTTAAATTCATCAAATATGCGATCTTTGATTTCATTATTCTGTGTATCAGCAAAAACTGAAACAGCTTGCTTTGGGGGATTTACTACACGTTCTGCAGTTGATACATCATACTGCAAAAGTCTATAATACAACAAGGCCCTGTCATGAACATCCTGCAAAAGAACATAGAGTTTTAACAAATCACTAGAAACTTGCTTTCAAAATGTGAAGAGGTTTTTAGCTCTCTTCAATGAGGAACAGATGCAACACTGCACCACCTGGTGGGAATCAGCTAGACCAGCAGCTAAAGCAGCTCCCAAGGCCTTCTGGGTCTCTGGTGGCCTTCTGAAAAAGCACTTCATCACTGCAGTGAGTAAATGTAATCGCACCTGCAAAGAAATAAATAATAAACAATAAATAATTATGACATTAAATTATCACATCTAAAACTAAGTAAAATATCATGCATATCAAATGCAATATGTTATCAAAGAAACAAACAAACAACTAAGAATTAAAAAAGCCAGTAAACTTGAAAAGTCTCTTTGGTACAGAACCAAATGTGTGTATTAAGACAAACTAAAATTGGAATTTAAAGAACTGACTTATAAACCATAGGACACCATGTGGATTCCACCAAAGTGAACAACACGTCTTGGTATTGTCAAATGTGCCGGATGTTTGATTGTCAAGTGAAAAAAGGAAGTTTGAGAAGAGTTATTTTTAGTAGTTTGAATGTAAGGTTCAATGAGTACCCATATTTTGTCATGTCACATTCTTTTTTTAAGTCACATTTGCTTATTATAGCGAGCACATATTGAAAGAAAAAGAAAAATCTAAACATTTGTCAAAATAATAATTGTGGAGATATACATCTTCGGGTAAAGTAAGATAGAAAAGAATGTTGACTCCTTATGGAGGGGAAAGCCTTGAACTTTCAATTCTTTGATACAGATAATGAGCATCGTAGTCCTTTCAAAAAAAGAAGAAGAAGAGGAGGAGGAGAACTGCAGTCATTGATAAGTACCTCGGGAGCATTCTCCTCATCCCAATTCTCAACAAGACTCTCCAGTATGTAAGGGGCATCAGCCATATCCGGTGAATATTCTCCCAACATCCATATAAGTGCAGATTTTGCCTTTGGTTCTTGAACATTTTTGCTGCTGATATTTCCAACAACCGCAATGCAGTCTTGACTCCACTGTGGGTACTTCCTCAAAAGATCTTTCACAAGAACCTTTTAAAAGTTTGGAAGAAAAAAACTAGCTTTTAGGGTCTAACCACATTTGCTCTAAATATTTTCCAAAATTAGAATAACGCCGCATATATTTTTTGAGAGGAATAACAGTATAGCTAGTATAATCAGGACATACTCACCAGAGCTTCAGCAGTCACATGCTCCTTTTCCATCTCCAGAAACTGTAGAAGCCTATCTACAATCGCATTAACATCATATTGCTGCAATGCAATCTTTCCAACTGCCCGGATTGACTCTCTTGCAATAGGGATATCGACATTTCCCACATATTCACATAACTCGGTCACTGATGACAGTTCAACAAATTAAAAAAGAAATGCATTAGTGACTACTACTCAACCTGAGAATTACAAACTTAGAAGTCTACCTAGATCAAAACTGTGATGACAATATAGCAACCATACCAATTTCATAAGTATTACTCTCATTTGCTACAGCAGTAAGCATCTCGAGTTTCAGCTTCTTAACATACGATGGTTCACTGAACTGGCAATAGAAATTTTTATAATCTGAAGAAAACAGCATCGGTGCACGCATGACCAAAAGATGCAGGTGGCTCAAAACTGCGTATGATTGTTCTGAACTTCCTGAACCCACTAAAGTTAATAGCGGTGCTTTGATGCGCTCGTACACCTAAAAGTAAGTCGTATTTTATTTATGCACATGAAAAAAAAATCATAGTAATTTGAAAATGTGTTGCTCTGCGAAAACCATAAGGAAGAATTCATCATTGAGGGTCTTAATGAGCACCTGCTGATGTACATCAGTCATTGACATTGTTAGATGCAAAAACACCTTGATTGTGGCTAGAACAACAGCTCCATTTGCATGTTGAAGTCTGTCCTCCAGAAGATTCATGATGTCAAAGATATCATTGTTGTCTGATGGTATATACTTAGAAACCAGCTCAAGTATGAGGCACTGAGCCCACTCGTTGAAATCCTTGATCCTGGGAAGTCACTGGAATACTTTCAGATATCTACATTCATACATAACACTGGAATTCATAGCTTAAACCAGGACAGCTAAAATTAGAAGGCCTGAATCATGATAATAGTCAAAATATCATAGGAACTGCGTGGTTTTGAAATGAAACCTATTAGTCTATTGCCTATAATTAATCTGCCCAAAACATCTATCAATCATCGATGCACACCTATTTAAAAGATAATAAACAATCTGCTTGCTGAGTAGAGCCTCTCTTTCTTCCAAGGCTTCCTCTGATTTATTGGCCTCCAAATTCCATATCTCCTGCAGCGCAAACAGGCAATTGGCAACCACCTGCCAAACGGCGAAACAAAAACTACATTATTTAACTGCATTGACGAGACCTGAGAGATTGCGTGAAAATGCAGATTCTTCGTGAAATGGATTAACAGATCAAAACTTTATCGAGGATCATATTTCCTAGTCTAGATCGGAGACCTGAGCATCGGGATCGGTGAGCATAGCGTTTTTTAGCATGGCCGGGAACTCCGAATCGAAGCAGGTGGAAGCAGAGATGTGGTAGAGCTTGAGGACACCCATGGCGGCGATTGTCCGTACGTACGGGCTGCCATCCTTGAGGCCGGCCGCGAGTGGCGCTACAAGGTACTCGACGAGGTTGGGGACTCGAAGGGAGGCAAGGCTGCGGAGGGCGAGGCCGCGGATGGTGGGATCCTCGTCCCGGCAGTCCTTCTGGAGGAAATTGATGGTGAGGAGGGCGATGTCGGGGTTGACTCGGGCGTAGTTCCCGACGTAGAGGTAACACATCTTCTTGAGGACGATGTCGGAGGTGGCCGAGCACATGACCATCTCGCTGAAGGCGGCCGAGACGTCGATCCCGACGGTCATGTAGGAGATGACGCGCTTGAAAAGGTCACGCCTCGAGTCATCGGCGCCCGGAGCTCGGCTTCCGGCGAGCTGCCGCAGCTGGAGTTTGAGATCGGTGACCTCGCTCTTGCTGGATCAGATCAGAGGGATCGATAGCGGATTAGCGTTTTGGGAGCGGAATAGAAGCTGTCGATGAGGAGGATGAGACGGGGACTTACCCGGAGGGCTGCGACGGCGATGGGGACTTCTGCGACGGAGCCGGAGGAGCCATCGGTGGTGGTCTGGCGAAGGACGCGAGCACTTGGCAGAGGAAGACGACGCTAATGTTTTGTTTGCCTGGGCTGTTATTTTCTCTTTTTTTTTTTATTTTGGTGTTCACGGGCCCAACACTATTTTTTACTGAACTTTCCAGCGCTAATTTTCTTGTACAACTTATTTTCCGCATTTTCTGAGTTTACTATATTAAATTCTTTTTTCTTTTCATTTTTTGGGATATTGATAAGCCTTTCTTGTATTTATATCCATTTTTTTCGTATGCTTATATATTGGAGTTAATTTCGATATAGAAAATTATTATCCTAATTCAATTTGAAATGACAAGTGTGAAAAAATAAATGTTTCAAAATAACGAATTCCAATATTTGATAAAGCATTTTTCATTTTGAGGGGCTACGTAGGTAATACGTTTTTTTCACAAGACAATAACCTTGCAATTGTTGAGAGATATACTTTGATGCCCTCGGAATTATTATATATAATTTATTAAGTGGTTAAATATATATACTATTTTTAAATTAGAAAAGCTAATTAGAAAAGATATAAATATGAATGAATGAAGAGCTCACAACAATTGAAATAATCCTTGGAATTATAAACGTGACAATATATTATTATTATTGAATATGAAAAATCATGTTGTTAGCTATTAAATAAAAGAAGTGGGAAGAAGTTACTAAACCTAATCAAATCCTGGCTAAATTGTATTAAGTGAGATAAATCGAATGGGTTTTTTTTTCTTTGTGAAGTATATGTATTTATGTTATTAATTGAGATAAAAAAATATATTCCGTATATGAGATAACAAGATTCATGAAACTTTTTAAAGGTTAGTTTCAAATGAACAAAAATTTAAAATATAGGAAATAAATAAATGATAATGAGTATTTTATACATGTGTAAAATATATTTTTGTTTCTCGGTTAAAGTTATAATTAAACATCATAATTAAACTTGATATTTTACTCATGTCGATGATAAGATAATCATGTAATTAGGGGCGAACCCACGTATGTGTTGAGGGAGCGTGACCCCTCAACTTTTTAAAATATTATTAATTTTATATGTTAATATAAAAATTTTACTATTAAATATTACTTTGGGCCCCTTAAATACCTTTTATCATACTACTTCAACATCAAATTTGTCTTTCTGTGATGGTAGATGGTAATAACGTGTCAGTGCCACAGCATATTGATAAAATAATGAATCTTTCCATATAATATTGAAAAAGTGATTAATGTACTGATTTTGCAAATAGAAGGAAATAAAAACTATGCTATATACACTTTTTTTGGTAGAAAATCATTAATGTATGAAAACATTTCCATAAAAATAGTTGAAAATTGCAATAGTTTAATTTTACATTTTATTTTATATGCAGTAGCTGCAATGGTTGAAAAAAAAATTCTACAAAATTATATAGAAATTTAGTTCCATATGTAAATAGCTTATGTTGGATCAACTATTGAAATTACTACATAAAAAATAATTCCATGAAATCATATATTTTCCCTAAAACAAAAAAGATGTTGCCTTTTCCAAAAAAAGTACTGCAAATAATGGAAAGTATATTTTTAGAAAATAATAATTTCGTTAACACATTTGGCTGTACAATTGAAATTACGTAACAAACATAAATGAAATTATTTTTATACCCGTGGCATCAAAGGTTCACAATTTTTTTCAAACTTTGTATACAGCTTAATAGTTAACATTGTTTAAACAAACATTTTACTTATCAGACCTAAAAAACGCTTTCCCTAAAACAACGTAGACGTATCAAAGGATACGAGGATACACAAAAAACAATAGCATGTTCTTGACCAAAAACAATTGTTGGATTGTATGGTCATTAATTTTGGGGGTATTTTTAGTCTCATCATCTAACTTTAATTTGTAATATTGCGATCATTCAACTATACAAATAATTTTACTACGGACATCGCATCCATTTATTGTTAGTCAACTAGTGTATTACTAACATGGCGCTAACATGAATGATTATGTAGCATCACATATATATTTTATTTCTCCTTTTGAAAAATAAAAAATGTTATGTCATCATTTTTCTTTCTCATATATTCAAATTAAATTTTATATCTAATTATTCAACTTTTCAAGATTTTCAGTCACTCGACTTTACGAACATTATTTAAAATTTAAAATAATAATGAATAAATCAATAAAGACACTTAGATTGACTCGGCACGATTTGGACATAATTTAGTCGGGTCATGCCATCCAATTTTTTATGCGCATTAAATATATAATATTATAATATTAGATTATGCATCTAAAAAATTAGAAAAAAAAATACATATATCTTTTCCCCTAAATTTTATTATATATCTAATAATCATAATTTTATTAGTCTAAAATTTAGGACAAAATGTAATATGTATTTTTATATAATTGTTTATTTACAAAATAATATTAAATATCATAATATTATATATTTAATGTACATAAAAAATTGGACAATCCCACCCAATTAGGTCGTGCCTAAACCGTATTGAGTCAATCTAAGTGCCATTATTTATTTATTTATTATATTTATTTATTCTTTATTTTTATTATTTTAAGTTTTTAATGATGATCATGAATAAAATTTTAGAAAGCTGAATGATCTGAAAAGTTTAATGATCACGTAAATATAAAATTAAATTTGGATAGATAAAAGAGAAAAATATTGACGTGGTGTCATGTAATCATCCACATCAATATCACATTAGTGATCCATCATATGGCTGACGATAATCGATCATGGTTGAAATGTTTATAAAATTGGATGATCGTAATGTTACAAAGTGAAAGTAGGTGATCATATTGAGAACTTAAATTTGTTTGTAAATTCTTAGGTTGTTGTTGTCAATAGTAGTGTTTCTCTAGGGGTTGTGAAACACGGACAATTTTGGGGTATAAAAAAATTATTCAAAAATAATTTACTTGCATCCAGGGGAGAAAGAATCCAATGGTGTTGTTTGGTATGATAATAATATATGAATTGTGCCCTTATTTTGGTTCATGGAACACGGATTAATAAGTGTAATATTTTAGATTTATTTTTTATCGGTGATTTGTAATTTGAAAAAGCATAGTTTGTGTGTTCCTAACATCAATAACATTGGAAAAACATAAAAAACGTAAAGAATACAATTGTTCTTCTACAATTATATCCTTGTTCCAAGGTCCCCTTAATCTGTTACCAAATGATTTCAATATCTTTAGATACTGTTTGGATATTGAAAACGTAGTTTTTTCGAGTTTTAATTAGATAATTGAATTGATAAATTAATTCGTGATTTATTTGGATGAAATGTAATATAATGACGATGAATGAGAAAATTGATGAGATTATAAAAAGTATATATAATAGATTAATTTAAGTGGATGTTTGAATAAAAAATAAATATTATAAATATAAAATATATATTTTTAAGAAATAAAATTATAGGTTAACTTTTTTTTGTCAAAAACTTATTATTTAAATATATTTTAAAAATAAAATATATTTAATGAAATAATAAGTAATAAATAGTATTATACTAATCCTTTAAAATAAATAATTTATATTTAATAAATGAAATTATTTCACAAAAAGAAAAGTAAAAGCAAGAAAATGGTAAAAGGAAAAAAGTTTCTAAAACGTAAAAAGAAAAATGTCAAGTAAAAAAAAAGTGAAAAAAAAAGAAAACATGATTGGTTCCAATAAAAAGGTGAAACGGACACCTTCAAATCAGAGTCATCTGATCATAATTTTAGGGTAATTATTCTGAGAGCAAACGAGAGTGTTTGAAAAATTAAGTAAAATAAGGGGTCGAATTCTATCCATTTCAAGTTTTAAACGTCCTTTAAAATAAGAGAAAAATATATGAAAACTAATTATTCTTGTGGGCAATAATGATCGTTTGATTTATGGGAGTCGATAGAATATGGCAGTATTTTGAAAATATAGTAAACTATTATCGAGAACGAGACAAAATCGATCGAACTTTGATTTTATCAAATTTTTTTCGAAAAGTATAAAATCACTATCTTAACCCTAATAAATATTTCATCAAAACACTAAAATACTTATATTCTCATTTTTTTTATTTTCTTCAATCTTTTTATATTTAACCATTTAGTGTTATAATATTATTTTTATTACTATTATAATAACATATACCAACCATTTATAATAAAGTATTTTATTCTCTTATAAGCAAATACGAAATTGAATAAGAATATATTAAAATTTTAATAATATAATATAATGTTATTTATTCTAATGAAACATATCCTCTAACCAAGCAGAATATGGGATAATTATTCGTTCCCCAACTTTTAATTTGTAACTAGATTGTCCTCCAACTTTGATTTTCTTTCACGCATCGTCCACTTGATCAATAATAGTCAATTTTCTGATTAAGTTACCAACATGACATAATAAAATTATTTTATAAAAAATTAATTAAAAAAATATGGTCAGTGCGAGCTTGCACGCCTCGCGGGCCGATGCCCCCCTTGTGCGAACTTGTCCCGCCGGTGAGCTCGCACGAGGAGTGTCGCTCTCCTCCCTTCTTCCTCGCCGCACGCGAGGAAGAAAAAGGGGGCACCGGCGAGCTCGCATAGTTCATCGCCGCGCACGAGAAAGAAAAATGAGGGGGAGGAGGGGTTGGGGGTGCCCCTAACTCGCACAAGTGCCACCGGCCCCCGTGCGGGCTCGCTAGTGGGGCGCTGGCCCTTTCTGAATGCGCATTGAGGAGTTCGACATCAAATGCAATTTTTTATTATTTATTATTTATTATTTATATTAACTTTATTTGTTAATTTATAATATAATTGGAAAAATCAATTATTATCAATCGGGGGGACAATGTGTAAGAAAAATAAGGTTCGGTGATAATGTAGTTAAAAATTGAAGTTGAGAAATCGTTAAAATAGTTAAGGGACGATTCGTGTAATTTACTCGTAGAATTTGATTAGCGTAATCAAATCCCAAACAATTCATCCTATTCAATATGATTTGGGTTGGACCCTGATTTTTTTAAATAATATATATATATGTTAATATATTAATTTTAACATTAAAAAGTTAATTAGTTTTTCTAAAATATTTATATTGTAACATTACAATATAAAAAATAACTTACCATATTGACACTGAAATATGAAAGTTATGTATTAAAATTCTCGTAGGCTTACAGATTTTAATTTGATCCCTCAATCAATCGATTAATACTAAAATAATAATACGATATTATTATATAATCATATCAAATATTCTTACTAGGGCTGATGGTGTCACCCAGATGAATTCGACACACACAATAGCAAAAGGAATAAATAAAAATATTGAGTTATTTCCTTAAACATCAAGTATAGCAAATTTTTCGCCTATGTCCCTAATATATGAATTTACACTAGTGTGTCATTAAATTATACCATCATTTTCATTTTAGTCCATTCGTTTAGTTTTATTTTTTTTTCATTTTTTTATTTTATCGATTTATTAAATACTAAACTACTATTATCTCGTATCTTTCTAATATTTAAAAGTTTAAAGTAATATGTAATAATAGATAAAAAAAATGCATTGATGAGTATGCGTCGTTGATGTGCACGAGGGGGCAATCATGTGGAGCGAAAAGGCCCCATCCCCTTTTTCTCTGCATGCCAATGACACGGAGCGAAAGGTTGGGGCGTGTCCTGCGAACTCGTTGCTGACGATACATAGCTAAAAAAAGGGGAGGGGCATGCCCCCTCATCTCGTTGCAAGTGATATCGTAATGGGGGCGATGCGTGCTGACTAGTGCATTTTTTATATTTATTATTTTAAGTTTTTAAATATTATAAAGGACAAGAGAAAGTCGTTTAGTTACTTAATAAATAAAAATAATAATGAAAAAAGTAATAGATGAACGGATTAAAGCGAAAATTATGACATAATTTAAACGAGCGTTACAATAATTTCGTATATAAAAGAGAGATGTGAAAAATTGCTATACCTATAAATAATCCGAAACTATTTTTATAAGGTAAGACGTTGCTTTACGTGGCCGATAGTTTTACTCTAGATAATGAAAATATTTTATTTATTTTTTAAAGAGTAGAAAACTCGCGTCAGAACACTTTACACCGGTAGACCAACTAAAAATGTAATAACCAAAAAAAATATATAAATTCAAATTTTAAAACCAACAATAATGAAGCCCATTAACATAATATGTCCTAAATCTAAGGTATAAAAGCTTTAGTGCCATAAGCTCATTTAATCCTCTCATTTTCTCTCCCTCGCTTCTTTCTCTCTTTTCCTCCAAAAACTCTACAACCGGCAAGAGCAAGGAAGCTCTAGCAGCCTCCTTACCATCACACATGTTAATGTAGAGGGAAGGGGGAACTCTCCTTCGTGCCATCAAGGATCATAGTGGGGAACGACAAGGGGAGAACGATCATAGGTGACCGGAAGGATTTCGTGCAATAATCGACTAAGAAAAGAGGTGGGTGAATCTGAAATCCCTCTGCATAACCTAAATAGAATTATGACAGAATTATGTTAGTGATTGTACCTGAAATGTGATCCCTATTCGAATAAAGGAAATGAAAGAAAGGAAAAGAAATAGATTTGTTTGATTTGATTGGAAATGTGTGGTTGATTTCTGATTTGTTATTAAGTATGTGTTTCCCTTCATGATTTCATGTTTAGATGAGCATATGAAAGTAGTTATTTCATTTAGGAATGAAAACTCTCGAAATTATGTTGTCTGTTCGAAATCTATTTTACGTCTGGATCGAGTCGACCGGTATGCCAAAGATCGGTTGGTCGACGGTCGACCATTCCTTCAGGGCTGTATAGTTTGGCCGACCGACCAGCCGAGACTATTGCACGGACCCAGACCCATCGGTCGACCGATCCAGATAAATCGGTCGACCGGTGCCCAGAAGTCGATCGATTGAAACTCATTGAACGGACTCAGACCCATTGATCGACCGATTATCGATTGACCGGTGCCCAGAAGTCGGTCGACTGATTAGGGAGAACCGGTCGACCGAACCTTAAGCCAAATTTTATTTTGTTTGTTGATTGATCTAGATTCTTTTCATGATTATGATATATTATTCTCTGCTGATTGAATTATTGTATGACTGAATCATTTGTCTTGTTATTGATCTGTCCAGTAATCCAATCCTCTTATACAATGAAAGAACGATGAATGGATAAAGTGATTAATTAAGAAAAATGAAAAGATAAAAGAGATGGTGGCCATCCCATGCTAAGTGCTATAGTGAAGAGTCGCTCCCTTAACCATGGCTTGATCATCCATAGGCTGCACAAGGCTGTATTGTTTGCTCGGCATAAAACTCCAAAAGTTAAAGGCACCTAAAATCACTTAGGTTAAGAAAAAGGTTCAAGAGTAAAGAAAATATATGAATGGTATGAGTATGATGGTAAATGATGTAAGATTATTAATCCAGAATGATAATTGTATCCTTTTCATGATTATAAGATTGATACATGATTTTTATCTCTTTTATCCATTAATATCTTAAATCGAATGATCTTATGCTCTATATCTGATTTTGATATAAGTGATTACTGATTCTGACTAATTATGTTTATTGTTATACATTGTGTACTACATTGATTCCCCACTAGGCTGTATAGCTTACGGGAGGACCTCCTCCCCTGTGTTAATTTTCATAGGGCCATGTCAGTGATGGTGTTGAGATTGTGTGCTACGACTGGCTCGACCGATAATAAAGCACATGAACTGAAAAAGGGCCTACTTATCATTTTCTTCACTTTCCGCATTTATGAACTTGGATGTAATTCAGACATTATAGTTATCATGGAGATTTTGTATTAATTCATACTTCCGCTATTTTGATATTCTATTTTCTCTCTTTATTTCTATTGCTGACATGTCACCATTTTAATGGAGTTTTGGTCGATCTTTAGTCAAAGTTATAGTTTTTCATAGCACCTTCAGAGAGATCCTCGTCACGTGACATTGGTCAATTTGGGGGCATTATATTTATGGTATCAAAGCCGCTGTTCGGACTCTTTTGATATCTTATTGCATAGTATGATATAAGAGATGTTCATGTGCTATCGCTGAGCTGTCACCACACTCTCCATCAAAAGAGGACTGTAAGTCAAATTCATATTTATGATATAATATTGGTTTTTAATGTATTATTCTTTCATGATTAAAGGATAAAGATGTGGAGACGATCAGAGAGGATCCAGAAGCGGGAGGTCAGGTCGACCCATATTGCTCCTGAAGTGCCAGAGGGCCCAATCACTGAGTCGTAGACCTTAGCCCAGCGAGGTCGGGGACAGGGCTGTGGTCAAGGCCGCACTAACGACCGCGGCCGAGGGCGAGGCCGCAACGCGAGGGCGCAGACACAGGATGAGTTCATTAGTGAGATTGACCCATTGGAGGAGGGCAGTCAAACTGGAGGCAGCCAGCCCGCGACCAAACGTCGCACGCGGGGACCCCGACAAGAGGTTTCTGAAGATACTATTTAGGCATTTCTGAGGCTACATCCGCCACAGTTCGAGGGCAAGGCGGATTTCTTTAATGTATAGCAATGGATAGAGACCTTAGATCGCATATTTAAGTTGATGAGGTGTGCTGAAGAGTGAAAAATGTTGTATGCTATCCACATGATTACTGACACTGTCACGAGATGGTGGAAGACCAGGAGAGCCACCAGATTTAGAGGACTGGAGGAAGAGGAGATACCATGGGCTGAGTTTAAAAAGGCGTTTGCTGACTGTTACATCCCTGAGCATGACCGAGTCAGTAAACACGAAGAATTTCTGGAGCTTGAGCAAGAAACCATAACTATGGTGGAATACCACAATCAATTTATCACGCTGGAACAGTACTGTCCGATGTCATTTGTGGGACGCATCAGGGCAAATAAGTTCATCAACGGACTACAATAGGACTTAAAGACTCGAGTCCTATCTGAGAACTATGATACTTTGGAAAAGGTAGTGAAACTGGCTACTCACATGGAGAAAGACTAGGTTAAACAAGCAAAAGCCCCAGCAAAGCCAGCAGAGCAACAACGACCTCGGACAAAAATCGCCGACCGTTCAGGAGGGACGATCGTCGCAATCACCGCAATAGGCCTTACTACCAAAGAGATGCCCCTCGCTATGCTCAACCCCATCAGCGCCCAGCACCAGTACAACTTCAGGTATAAAGATTTCAAAATGTTAATTAAGAATGTGTTAAAGTGTGGCAATTAACTCACGTTCCGTGTAATAGCCTCTGAGATAGTTGCCACCTCCTCCTTGTCAGCCTCAGTCACAAGTAGGAGTGGCAATATTCCCCGCCCCCTGCGGGGCCCCACGGGGAATCCCCGATCGGGGCCCCGAACTCGAGGAATTTTTTCCCCGCGGGGGCGGGGATGGGGGGCAAATTTCCCCCGAACCCTCTTTCAGAGATCGGGGCGGGGGAAATTCCCTCCGCCCCGCGGGGCCCCGAATCTCCGCCCCCTAATTATATATATATTTTTATTATAATCTTTAGATCAAATCACAACCATCCATCCTTATATACATACATACATACATACATACATACATATATATATATATATATATATATAACCCTAAAGCAGCCGATGGCCGACCAATTCTTTTTCTTCCTCCACTCTTCCTCTTTCTCATGTCGGCCGATAAGCTTTTTCTTCCTCCATTCTTCTCATGTCGGCCGATCTCCATGTTGGCCGATCCATTTCCCCTGATGGCGGTCTGGTGATGGCAACGGTGATAGCGGACTGCAGAGGAGCGCGACGACGACGGCGACAGTGGACGAGGGCGACGACGACGGCGGAGGAGGGCAACGGCGGCGCTCGTTTGAGGAGGGCAGCGCCAGATCTCGCTTGAAGAGAACGACGCTGCCCTCCTCAAACGAGTGCGCACCACCGACTATCAGATCTGCGATGACCGTCGCTGCCAACCTCCGCCGTAGTCTCGCATCCCTGCTCCATTCGACGGCGGCCTCTGTCGCAACTCGCACGACCCTCATAGGCTTCTCCCCCTTCCGGCATCTCCCTCCGCTACCTCAACTCCTTCGGAGCCCCGCGGCGTCATCGTGGTCGTCGGCGGCCGAAATCGTCTGCGAAGAGGCAATTTCGCCGTCGCCCCTTTCGAGCGATTTCGCCTCTGCGCACAGTGCGCAGAGGCAAAATCGGCCGAGTGGCGGCAATTTCGCCGCCGCCGCCGCGAAACGGCCGAGTGGCGACGATTTCGCCGCTGCCTCCGCGAAATCGTCTCTACGGAGACTTTTTTATTTGTGATTTTATTTGTAATTTTTTTAATTATCCACATTTTAATTAATTTAAAAATTTGGGAAATCGGATCCCCGCGGAGATTCGGGGCCCCGCGGGGATCGAGGCGGGGGATAAAATTTCTCCCGGACCGGGGATTCGGGGCGGGGATGGGGACGGGTCGTCGGGGTCGGGGCGAAGGTGGTGTCCCCCGCCTCGAACAGCGGTGGGTGCCATCCCTAGCCACAAGTACCAGTAGTTCAGTAGAAGCCTCTCTGCCCTCGTTGCGGGCGATATCATCATGGCGAATGCCGCAGGAGAAATGATTCGTGCATCCAGTGCGGACAGTTCAGACATTTTGCCCAAAATTGTCCCCACTTCGCTAGGGGAGGTCGTGATAATCGAAGTGCCAGAGGCGCAAACCCCGTGGTCCAGGACAGGGTGCACAACATGGAGGCGAACGCTGCCCAGAATGATAACGATGTTATCATAGGTACCATTCCTATTGCTGATGTGTCTGCTATTATCTTGTTTGATTCAGGGGCCACGCACTCATTTATTTCGGAGTCGTGCGCCCAAGCTTTTGGCTTGTCTTTACAGCAGATGCCTCATGCCATGAGGGTGAGCACCCCCATGAGAGATCTTCACATGGTTAAGTACATTCCGAATGTACCTGTCACTGTGAAAAAGAAGAATTTCTCTACAGATATGTATTGACTTTCTTATCATGATGCAGCTCTACACTACAAGCAGAAGAAGATCACAATAGGTGCACAGGACAAGCCGAAGGCAGTTATCAGGGGTACTCCATCAAAAAGGAAGAAGGTGATTGTCTCAGCTATGAATGCTCAAAAGATTCTCTAGAAAGGATGCTGTGCATACTTGGCATGTACCAGTCACCACGCTGCAATAGATAAATGTGGTGCATGAATTTCCGGATGTTTTTCCTAAAGATACTTCAGGACTAACACCGAGGCACGAGACAGACTTCAAGATTGATCTTCTACTTGGCATCGCACCCATCTCCAAGGCACTGTACCGCATGGCACTTGCCTAGATGCAAGAGTTAAAGAAGCAGATATAGGAATTGTTAGACAAAGACTTCATTCGGTCGAGTGTCTCATCGTGGGGAGCGCCTATATTATTTGTTAAAAGGAAAGATGGTTCAATGCGGCTTTGCATTGAGTACATGATGCTCAACAAGGTGACAGTGAAAAATAAGTACCCCCTGTCCTGTATCGATGATCTTTTCGACTAGTTGTCAAAGGCATTCGTATTCTCCAAGATCGATCTGCGGAGTGGCTACCATCATTAAGGGTTGCTGAGGAAGACATACCGAAGAGTGTTGGTATGGTCATTATGAATTTTTAGTAATGCTGTTTGGACTGACAAACGCTCCTACAATGTTTATGGATCTGATGGACATGATCTTTCGGCCCCACCTGGATCAGTTCATCATAGTGTTCGTATACGACATCCTGATCTACTCGTCCAGCCCAGAGTAGCATCGAGAGCATCTCAAAAGAGTGTTGGAGATCCTGCGCCAACACAAGCTGTACGACAAACTCTCGAAGTGCAAATTTTGGTTGAAGGAAATCATGTTCCTTGGACACATTGTGTTCAAGAAGGGCATTTCAGTGGATCCCGCAAAAATAGAAGCAGTGACTAATTGGACAAGACCGAAAAATGCATCCGAGATCCGCAGATTTTTGGGATTAGCAGGTTATTACAAAAGGTTCATCAAGCACTTCTCCATAATTACAGCACCGCTCATGAACCTCACGAAGAAAGCTGAGAAGTTCATCTGATCTGATAAGTGTGAGCAGAGCTTTCAGACATTAAAGGATCGTCTGACATCAGCATCTGTCCTCACCATCCCGACGGGCAAAGGAGGATATGTAGTCTACAGTGATGCATGTGGGACAAGCTTAGGGTGTGTGCTAATGCAGTATGGTAAAGTAGTGGCCTATGCTTCACGCCAGTTGAAGAAGCACGAGGTTAACTACCCCACACATGACTTGAAATTAGCTGCAATAGTTTTTGCTTTGAAGATCTGGAAACACTATCTATATGGGGAGACTTTTGATATCTTCACACGTCATTAGAGTCTCAAATATATTTTTTATCAAAAGGACCTTAACATGAGACAGCACCTTTGGTTGGAACTCCTGAAGGATTATGAATTTGCTATTAGTTACCACCCTGATAAAGCAAATTCAGTGACAGATGCGCTGAGCAAGAAATGAGAAGGATCACTAGCATACACCAGAGTACGGGAGTATGAGATATTACAGAAGATAGATCAGTGATGTCCCAGACTTGACAATAATGGAGCGATGTGGATGATGCAACAGATGAGGCCCAATATGATTGACAGAATCATAGCTGCTCGGAGGGAGGATCCAGAGTACCAGAAAATGTTGAGATGTCAGAATGAGCTGAAGGACTTCCAGGTATCAGCAGATGGAGGAATTCGGTATAGGGACAAATTATGGATGCCCATTGATACAACTATTAGACGGGAAGTAATGGATGAATGTCATAAGTCTGAGTTTGTCATCCATCCTGGGAGCACTAAGATGTACAAAGACGTACATCATAACTATTGGTGGCCTGATATGAAGAGAGAGATAGCTGAGTATGTATCTAGATGTCTAGTGTGTTAGCAGGTGAAGATTGAGCACTGCCGTATAGAAAATTGAAGCCTTTAGATATTCCACAGTGAAAGTGGGATAATATTATTATGAATTTTGTATCCAACTTGCCCAGGTCCAAGAAGGGTGATGATGCTATATGGGTGACGGTAGACAGATTCACGAAGGCAGCACATTTCATCCCTATCCGATGGAAATAATATGTAGAGAGTTTATTGGACTTGTATGTAAGAGAGGTGATCAGATTACATGGTATTCTAGCATCGATTATTTCTGACCGAGACCCCAAATTCACTGCCAGATTCTTGAAGAGCATGCAGAAAGTATTTGATACAAGACTAAATTACATCACTATTTTTCACCCTCAGATTGATGGATAGTCTGAGAGGATTATTCAGACATTAGAGGACATGCTGCGAGCATGTGCACTAGATTGGCAAGGCAACTATGATGAGCACATTCATCTAATCGAATTTGCTTATAATAATAGCTATCATTCCAGTATCGATATGACGCCCTTCGATGCTTTATATGGTAGATCTTGTCGTTCACCCGCTCACTAGGGTGAAGTAGGTGAAGAAAAAATCATGAGCAAAGAAGAAGTGAATGAGGCAATAGAATATGTCGAGAAAGTGGAATTGATCAAGCAGAGAATGAAGACAACTCAGGACAGACAGAAGAGTTATGCTGATAAGGGAAGACGTGAGTAGATTTTTCAGGCTGGTGATCAGGTTCTGCTGAAGGTGTCCCCCATGAAGGGAGTTATGAAGTTCAGTAAACGAGAAAAGCTCTGCCCTCGGTACGTAGGATCCTTCGAGGTACTGGAGCTATTAGGTGAAGCAGTATGCGGCTAACCTTGCCAACTTCATATGGGCGAGTGCATAATGTGTTCCACGTATCTATGCTTAAGAAGTACAAGCATGACGCTACCAATATTTTACAAATTGAAGAGCTAAATCTAGCTGCTGATTTGACTTTCGCAGAGTACCCGACACATATTGTAGAACGCAAAGTACAACGTCAAAAGAATAAAGATGTACCAATGGTCAGAGTAGCATGACGTTTTCATCACGGCGATGAGGTCACATGGGAACTCGAGTCAGAGATAACACCCGGAGTTCCCGCATCTATTCGGTAAGACCTCTACTTAGTGCAAAATTCGAGGATGAATTTTTTTTAAGGGAGTAATGATATAATAACCGAAAAAAATAAATTCAAATTTTAAAACCAACAACAATAGTGCATAATGAAGCCCATTAACATAATATGCCATAAATCTAAGCTATAAAAGCTTTAGTGCCCTAAGTTCACTTAATCCTCTCATTTCCTCTCCCTCACTTCTCTCTCTTTTCCCCCCAAAACTCTCCAGCCGGCAAGAGCAAGGAAGCTCCAGCAGCCTCCTTTCCATCACACATGTTAATGTAGAGGGGAGGGGGATCTCTCCTTTGTTCCATCAAGGATCATAGTGGGGAACGACAAGGGGAGCACGACCGCCGGTGTCTGGAAGGATTTCGTGCAAGGATCGACCAAGAAAAGAGGTGGGTGAATCTGAAATCCCTCTGCATAATCTAAATAGAATTAGGGCAGAATTATGGCTGTGATTGTTCCTGAAATGTGATCCCTATTCGAATAAAGGAAATGAAAGAAAGGAAAAGAAATAGATTTGTTTGATTTGGTTGGAAATGTGTGGTTGATTTCTGATTTGTTACTGTTTGGTTATTAAGTATGTGTTTCCCTTCATGATTTTATGTTTAGATGAACATATGAAAGTAGTGATTTCATTTAGGAATGAAAACCCTCGAAATTATCCAGAGATATCGGTCGATCGATATGTCAAAGATCGGTCGACCGATCGATAGAGATCGGTCGATCGATCATTCCTTCAGGGCTGTATAGTTTGGCTGACCGACCGGTCGAGACTATTGCGCGGACCCAGACACATCGGTCGATCGATCCAGCCAGTGCCTAGAAGTCGACCGACTGAGACCCATTGAACGGACTCAGACCCATCTGTCGACCGATCCAGAGATGTCGGTCGACCGATTAGGGAGAACCGGTCGACCGAACCTTAAGCCAAATTTTATTTTGTTTATTGATTGATCTAGATTCTTTTCATGATTATGATATGTTATTCCCTACTGATTGAATTATTGTATGACTGAATTATTTGTCTTGTTATTGATCTGTCCAGTAATCCAATCATCTTATAGAATGAAAGAACGATGAATGAATAAAGTGATTAATTAAGAAAAATAAAAAGATAAAAGAGAGGGTGGCCAGCCCATGCTAAGTGCTATAATGAAGGGTCGCTCCATTAGTCATGGCTTGATTACCCATAGGTTGCACAAGGCTGTATTGTTTGCTCGGCATAAAACTCCAAAAGTTAAAGGCACCTAAAGTCACAGGTTAAGAAAAATGTTCAAAAGTAAAGAGAATGTATGAATGGTATGAGTATGATGGTAAATTATGTAAGATTGTTAATCCAGAATGATAATTGTATCCTTTTCATGATTATAAGATTGATACATGATTTTTATCTCTTTTATCCATTGATATCTTAAATCGAATGATCTTATGCTCTATATCTGAACTTGATATAAGTGATTACTGATTCTGACTAATTCTGTTTATTGTTATATATTGTGGACTACATTGATTCCCCACTAGGCTGTATAGCTTACGGGAGGACCTCCTCCTCTTGTTGATTTTCATAGGGTCAGGTCAGTGATGGTGTTGAGATCGTGTGTTGCGACTAGCTAGAACGATAATAAAGCACATGAGCTGAAAAAGGGCCTAGTTATCATTTTCTTCACTTTCCGCATTTATGAACTAGGATGTAATTCATATGTTATAGTTATCATGGAGATTTTGTATAAAATTCATACTTTCGCTATTTTGATATTCTATTTTCTCTCTTTATTTCTATTGCTATCATGTCACCATTTTAATGGAGTTTTGGTCAATCTTTAGTCAAAGTTATAGTTTTTCGTAGCGTCTTCAGAGAGATTCTCATCACGTGGTGCTGGTCGATTTGGGGGTGTTACATAAAATAGCATTTTTTTTCTAAAGGGCGACTCTAAATATTATTATTGTTATATTATATTAAGGTAAAAAACACTAATAGCCCTTTCCTAAAAGGGTGCGGTTTCATCAGTTAATAAAATTTTAGTACTTCTCCGAAGAGATGTCAACTAGGAGGGACTGACATATTTTTAAATTTTATTAGTTATATATATGATATAAATTTTTAGAGTTAAAACTTAAGTCGATGACTCTTACATTACTCTTTTTTTTGGATAAAGTCCTGCAGTCAATCATGTTTGGAGTAATTTTTAAGATTGGTATCCCCATTTTAATGTTGATCTCAAATTGGTAGTCTAATTTTGTAAAATAACAAATTGGTCCAAGTACTAATTATTTCTAATACATATTAGATAATAACTTTAAATTATGAATGATAATTTAATATTTATTGTGATAGAATAATGACTTGCATAAAATGTGTATATTGTTAAATACAAAAGAATGTCGAATGAAGTTTTAAATTTATAAATCCTCTATAGTATTACGACAATAATCAAAAGTATACATCATATCTAGTGCTTGTGGGACGATTCACAGAGACAAAGTTGAAATGTTCACACTTAATTAAATAATTTGAAGGAAAAACATAAGTCTATAGGTGTTGTTCAAAATGAGAAAGTGAAATGCTACAAAGTAAAAATCACGGCAAGTAATACTACACTAATTTTTATGGATTTTTAATGTAAAATTAGACAAAGAAGAGTGTAACTAAACTCTAGGACTGAGAGAATATTTTCACTTGGAACTTTCATCCTCTGAACTTCATTTAGAATAACAATGATTGAATGTTCCTTTCTTTTGGGTTTGGGTCAAGGTTTCGTGTCCATTGAGTATCGAGCATCCAAGAGAAATACACTTAATGCGAGAAGGCTACGATCGGCTCTTGCTCGTCTATGTGGAATACGAACAACCCTCTCGGGGCAAAATGTAAGAAACTAGTGTGTCTTCGAGACAGTTTAGACGCTTTGAAGGAGAAGAAAAGTTCGATAGACAATGTGAAATATGATTACGAGAAGTCTTTCATAAATAATGCATCTCCTATTTACCTCACTTAGATAACTTGATATTGAATGAGAATCTAAGAATATCCCTCACTCGATTGAACTTCCCAAAATATCGAAAAGAATCGAACACAATAATGGTAAAATAGAAATATGCGATCATCCTTTGAAACTGTTAAGGTAATCCCAAACCTTTGACTCAATGCGGTCGTTTATTGTAAAAAATTTGGAGTGCGTACAACTTTTTTAGGTTGCGAATCAAAAGGTGGACGGCGTCTAAATCAAACTACAAAAACCTGCCATTACAGATTTTACAAAAACTCAAACTACGAGCCATTGCATGCCTAGACTTAATTTCTCTATGTTCGATCACAATAGAACCTCTAACGTCCCTACGGTCGAGAGTGCAAGGCAGCAATGACTCAGAAAACTCCTCCAAGCTTACGGCTGCGAGGAAAACACGAAAACCACACAGGGACCTATATTCACCCATGCTTGATTTCTCTACGTTCGGTCACGATAGAACTTCGAACGCCTCTATGGTTGGGGGTGCAGGGTGAAGATAGTTCACGAGCTCAAATCCATGCACAAATATAAATGGTAAAGAGTTATACAATGAAACAAGGATAAAAAATATCATTAAACAGGGAATGAAGTTCAACATTCGGTTCAAATCATGAAAAACATCAAAAAAGAATAAGAACAGAGTTACAAAAATCATGATCAACATCCCCCAACCACTAGTTGATTGGTTAGTTACACATTACGAAAACTAGAAAATAAAGAAATGAAGAAAGAAAAATACAAAAGAGAAGGGAGGCTACTGGTGCAGCCTCCTCTCCAACCTCCTTGAGCAAGGATGCGAACCTAAGTCAAAATTCAAACCCAATTCCAACTCACTTTCTTCTCCGGCCTTCTTGTTCTTTTAGGCTGTGTTTGGTAAACGAACACAGCCCAGAACCAAGCATGGTTCAGCCAAACAGGTGGTAGAACAACGGTGGGGTCCATGCGGATTTAAATTCCAGTCAACGCATAATGTTCCGAAAAAATTGTTCTCGCGATACGCCAGAACTTGCAAGTTCACGCGTGACGTCCCGAACACAGTCTCGTATCCCATGCCCAACCTCTCTTTCTTTCCTTGCGAGCGACGACATCACATTTTCTTTTCCCTCTTCGTCCGCGACATTTGTCTTTCCTTCATTCCGCCTTCCATGATGCCGGTCGACTGAGCTATTCCGTGCCGACGAACGGCAAGAAGTCCCGACAGGAGGCGCAGGTACGATCCCTTCTTCATGTGTGGTCTTTTTTCGTGTTTAGGGTTCGACTATTTGAGTAAATCGTCCATTTCTTCCGTGATCTCGACGTCAGAGTTGCGTAGGAAAGCCACTACATAGAGGGAAACTATGAAACTCCATCTTCCATGCGGAAAAGTGCAGGTACACTTGTATTTTTTTCTGAAATTTGTTTCCAAGAACAGATCCCTTTATCAGTTTCTTGTTAGGGTTTTTTTCGAAACATATTTTCTAAATTTTTTTTCGATAACGCTTCCTCTATGGGATCTGTGTTAGGGTTTAGGATGCGTTATGAATCCTCTCTTCGGTTGGATTTATTCCGTGTTAGGGTTTAGGCTGTGTGTTAGTGGCACGATCCCATTATTTCTTCTTCAGCGATCTACTAATATATCTCCTGACGTCTCTTTTTCGATGATTTGCTATTACATATTGTTCCTGCGAGAGCGCCAGTCGTAGCGAAGAACTTCCTGTTTCCTGTGAACTCCCCGAGTAAAGTAAGATATCTAAAAAATCTCCTAGAAACTTTTCATTTCTTTGTCTGTAATTCCTCTACCCCTCTGTCACTCACTTGCTTTGCATTAAAATGTGTCCGATTTCACCTGTGCCACAAAAAATCGTACCGTTCTTGTCGATGAACCTCTCTGTTTAGTTAACAATTATTCATGCCTCCTTCTTGTAGTTGTTGTTAATTTTGTTGAACCTGTTTTTAAATTATTTATGTGCACAGTTACATATGTATTTTATTCTGATCATTGTGTGTTATGTTTTTTGACACTGCTATATCAACCTTGTTGATTACTTGGATTATATTTATGTTAAACTGATGCTCTTTTTCTTTTTATTTTTCTAAATCTTTTCGACCTCATATTTCTCATTGTATGATAGAAGGATATAAAATCATTATGATAGTAATGTTTTTCATTTATATATGTGCACAGTTGCATATATATTTTATTCTGATTAATGTGTGTTATATTTTTTGACACTGCTATATCAACCTCGTTGATTACTTGGATTATATTTATGTTAAACTGATGCTCTTTTTCTTTTTACTTTTCTAAATTTTGTCGACCTCATATTTCCCATTGTGATATGCTTGAATGGATGAAATCATTATGATAGCAATGTTTTTATTTATATATGTGCACAGTTGCATAACTATTTTATTCTGCTTAATGTGTGTTATGTTTTTTGACACTGCTATATCAACCTTGTTGATTACTTGAATTATTTTTATGTTAAACTGATGCTCTTTTTCTCTTTACTTTTCTAAATCTTTTCGACCTCATATTTCCCAATGTGCTCTGCTTGAATGAATGAAATCATTATGATAGCAATGTTTTTCATTTATATATGTGCACAATTGCATATTTATTTTATTCTGATTAATGTGTGTTATGTTTTTTTGACACTACTACATCAACCTTGTTGATTACTTGGATTATATTTATGTCAAACTGATGCTCTTTTTCTCTTTGCTTTTCTAAAATCTTTTTGTCCTCATATTTCCCATTGTATGATTGAAGGATATAAAATCCTTATATGATATCAAGGTCTTTCAATTTTTTATGTGCACAGATGCATATGTAATTTATTCTGATTAATCTGTGTCATGTTCTTACCTTTCACTTGAGATGGTTTACGCTTGTATTTCATGATAGTGGACAAGATTCAACTTTCATTTAGTACGGGGGAGAGAATGGAGGAATCTTACCTCTATTTGTCGCTTGGCCTTTTAATCAAACGTTCGCCTTATGTGACAATCATTCGTTACTTCCTTCTTATTTGACTGGGACAGGTGGGAGGATGAATAGGGGCATTGTCGAAATTGGGAACTTGTCACTAATCTTCCACATCACAATTTCATTATTCTTCCTTACTTAGCAATGAGTTCTAACAAAGAGAAAGAGAAAAAAGGCTTTACTGTCAAGAAGACTCATTCCAGTCATTGATCTTCGAATATGGATTCGTATTTTGTATGGACGATGATTCAAGAGAACGTCGATGGATACTTCCGAGCTAGCACCTTCATGGGCGATGCTTGGAAAAGAATGTGCAATAAGTTCAATGACCACTTTGGAGAGAGGATGACTGTGGAGCATATGAAAAATTATTTAAAAGTAATGAAGAGGAATTTCGAATTGTGTAGATGTAATATCTCAAATTTAATTCACATATAATCACATGGATTGATATTATATCATATTATTGATAAAAAAAATTGATATATGTGTTAAGACATGAGTTATAACTTATAGTGTTTGATTACTAAAATATGACGAAAATTTGTCCAAGGCATGAAAATATTAGAATTAAGAAAATTAAAGTCCCGATAATTATTCCTATATATCAAAGAATTATAGATGTATTTTTTAACAATTTTTAGGATGTATTTTACTTGGGTAAAACATAGATGCAAATTTAGAAAATATGTGAACTTGCGATTTTTGTTCTTCGGACAAAAAATTAGATTTCGATTCCTTGATTATTTATTTTTATAAATATTTTATTTGAATCCAAATGGAAGTAGTTCCTTATTTACATGTAATGTCTTAAGTAAATAAATAAATGAAAAAGGCAAAACCATTTACTTAAATGGCATTACATGTAAATAACCTCAATACCAAGGTCATTTTCTTATTGTGTTTGGCCGACTTAAGGTCGGTTTACCCCCGCCTTATCTTTCTTCCTCTACATGTTCTATCACATCTTTTCACTTCATCACCTGCCCCTACGAAAATCCAAGTGAATACCAAGGTCATTTTCTTATTGTGTTTGGCCGACTTAAGGTCGGTTTACTCCCGCCTTATCTTTCTTCCTCTACATGTTCTATCACATCTTTTCACTTCCTCACCTGTCCCATACGAAAATCCAAGTGAAAGAGGAGACCATGTTCTACTAGTGAAGCTATTTGAAAGAAGAGAAGGGGAATTAGAGTTTTGCCATGTGGTGAGTTTATACTTCACTTTATTTCGATTTCAACTACATAACTTTCTAATTAAGATTTCTCTGAACCTCCTCCATCTTATTCACTCTCCGATTTTAGCTAATCATGGGGCAAAATTCATATTCTTCATGAGCAAAATTAACCCTAGCCATGTTCAATTGTTTTATGAAACTTTAGCTACATAATTTCATACCTTCATGTGGTCCCAAAATTATGAACTTTCTTCTGACTGATCCTCTATGAGTCTACTTTCATTAAGCTTTGGAATCAAGTTAATATGAGTTCTGTAGAGAAAGTTATGCTCTTATCTTTAAGGTACTACCACTCTGTCCGTCAAAATTGTTATCCGACTTTATAAATTATGTATTAAATCCAATATTTCGTGGAATTAATTGATAATTTATGGTTTTATAGAAAATGTTGTTAGATTTTATTGACAATTCGAAACACTCTAAAATTATATGTGTAGACAAAGTTATAAATATTATACCGAACCTTACTCAGTCTATCAGGATGGAACTTAGGGCAGATTATGCTAGTACTGGTTAAATTTATTGTGCTCAGTACAAATAGATATAAATTCAAATAATTTTACGAGTTGCACCCTAGAATGTCTACTATTTGGGAAAATTAAAATTACCAAAACATGGAATGTTTATTATTTTATATAAATTATAAAAGTAAGATCACTCAGTCTGTCAGAACATAAAAAAATAAGATTAAAGTTAGGCTGAATGTTAATTTTTCTGTGAACAAACCATAATGAAATAAGATCTAAAACTTTTATAGATTTATATATTAGCAACTAGGAAGTAAGAAAAAATGGGATGAACAAATTTGGTTATCAACTCAAGCAGATACATATTTTCTTTTATTATGTATACAATCTGTCTTAATAGTAGGCCAACTCTTGTGATAAATAGTTAAGTTATGAGAGTAAGTACTTAATGATCACGTACCTCTTCAATTAATTATATTTTGTGTGTTATAAGTTTCTGTTCAAATCATAGAAGTAATGTGTTCTTATTATTATTGTATAGGAGTAGAAGAATAAAGTAATGAAAAAGGAAAGAAAAATATTTTGGTAGTTCTTATAGGTAAATTGGTTTCTCCTGCTCTATGTATTCACCTCTTTTGGATTTGGTGTGATATGGATTATGATATTATTGAATATGTTTTGGATATATTATGAATTGATTTGAAGAAATATAATTATGAAAAATATATCTGAATGATTATATGATTGCACATTTGAAAAGCATATGTGATATGATATGAATAGATTGTGAGAAGTGTAATCTTGTTCGGTTTGAAATGATATTGGATATGATTCATCTTCTGATATGATGGTCATGTGATGAATCATGCATCGACATCTGCTTGCATTTGCATATATGATGGTTGGAGTTAAGTGCCACGATGGGAGCCATCTCTAGAGTCTAATTCATCATTCTGTTCCCTAATAATGGGATGAGATAGATTGGAGCTAAGTGTCATATCGTGAGTAGTCGCGATGGGGGTCCTCTATAATCCGTAGGGGCCACCTCTAGAGTTCACCTATCGCTATATGATTTCCGAAAAAGATGAGGTAGAATGGAGTTAAGTGCTACATCGCTGATCACGATGGGAGCCACCTTTAGAGTCCACCTATCGATCATTGGCCAGTTGGTGATCTGTGCATTCACATGAGAGTGTTGCATTTGCATACATATATTTAATATGATTTATATGATATTGATTGTAAGTTGAGTGTGATGTTTTTTATTAGTATGTTATATATGTAATTATCAAATATATGAAAATGCATATTTTGCTATTATGATTATTGTATGCTTTTCTATGTCACTCCAAATTGATTAGTTGGTAACACATAGATTATGAGTTATCAACTTACTAAGTTATTTTAGCTTACTCTGTTGTTTTTAACATTTTTCAAATAATTCTTAGGAATCATGCGAGGTGATATTATTTGAAGGGTTCGTGATAAGAAGGAAAGATTTGAGTCCTTCGTATCCTTTTATTAGGATGTCGAGGGATTTAGTTATGTATAATTCATATGTATTATTTTGTAAGAAGACAAAGGCATTTTTTAAAATGTAAAACTTAAGGATTATTGGTTTGCTCTAAAGGATCATCATAAATTGTGTAATTTATTTAATGATATACTTTTACTTTTATGTTATAAAAAAAGAGTAAATTAGATCACGTTTTTACATTTCTTCATAATTTTAATTATTTGATCGTCCGTAATGAGTCGTGAACTCTGGTTTAACTCGTGAGTTAAATCGGGTACGTGATAGTAGAGCCTGTTCAATAAGAGTGGGTGAGGATGGGATCTAGAGAAGTGCATGCCCGAGCCACCAGAAGAGGGAATGTGGGATGAGTTGTTATTTACAACAAGTTGAGCACCGCTTTTACAAGCGATGACATAAACTGACCCTTCTCTTTATCTTGTAACAGGGGAACAAGGATTACCAGAGGGTAAAAAAGAAACAATTTTCTCATTACGACGACTTCACTTTTTTATTTGCCAAGAACACAACCACGGGAAAGGAAGCACGTACGACCACAAAGCTAATGGACTTAGATGAGAATCAAGGCAGCTCCAACGATAATATTATAAACATGACGATAGCCTCGGCACTAGGTCAGGAGAATGAGAACACTCCTTCTGCCACCAAACACACGCTGCGAACTTCTCGTGGAACTACATCATCGAGAAAAAGAACTAGGTGTGGTTCCACCCCAGTAACATCGAGAAAGAAGAAATTGGTTACAAAAGCATAACAAGAAGTAGCAATGAAGAGGATGCAATTCATGGAACAAATACTTTTCTTTCAACAGCATAAGAACGCCCCCGCAGATGCGTGGCTAAGTTGGAGGAAAGGATGCCCAATCTTCCATCACATGTTAAGTTGGCCATTGATGATGCGTTTAAGGACGAGAAGGAGTTATGGACATTCATGAAGTGGCGACGATGAAATGCTTCAAGTTTGGATATCTTGAAAGGTGTCTGAGTACTATCGTTTACCCCCTCCTCCGACGCCAGCTGTGCCCTTATTTGGTGCACCTGCTTTTACATCCACAGTCATCTATGTCGCTTCATCGTCAATCCTTGCTACAGGTCTAAGCGGTATGGCCAATTCCTTTGCCATGTATCAAGGTATGCCGAGTCCATTTGAATCGGCCAATCCGTATTTCTGTCCTACCAAAGTAAGGCCTGCGAACCCTAGTTTTGCATTACCTTCACGTCCTTTTGTTCCACTTAGATCCAATGGGGCCGAGGCTCCCTCGAGCGACTTAGAATAGTATGTGATGTTGTGTCAAGTGAAATAGTTGTAGGTGGCTTGGTCGTGTACTTTTGGCAGGAAATTATGTAATTGCTCATGTACTTCTTAGTATTAGTAACTTATGTAATAGCTGTTGTATTTTGTAATAGCCTCTATGCAGAACATTTTGTAGTTCCTTATGTAATGTCATGTACTTTTCGTTTAATCATGGTCGAAAATGTCATGTACTATTGCTACAAAATATTCTTGTACTATTTCTATCAATCAAACATCACTATCTTCTTCTTGTTATGCTGGATGAATTTCGAACAAATGTGGTCCTTTATCATTGAGGAGGAATTTACCTCACTTCAAGCAGAATTCTTATCGTAAAGAAGTATTGAGATTGGTGGTTCATCTTCATCCATTGAGCAAGTGCCGAGGATGCCTTGCTGGACATGTCCATTCACAAGAGATCAACTTGTTAATGAAATGTTGAATGGACATCACAAAAGAAGGTACCATCATTTCGGACTCCAAAATACAACTTTCTTGATATTGGAGGAGTTGCTAGTATCTCGAGGACTCATTGCATCTACCAAGAATGTTAGTGCACGAGAACAGCCGACCATTTGCTTGTATGCCATCCGGCGCGATGAAACAAATAGAGACATGCAAGAGGAATTCCAACACCCTGGAGAAACAATATCTCGTCACTTTAGCAGGTATTGAAAGCAATTTGTTCGTTGAGTGACGAGTTCATACAACTTCCTGGTTCCGATGTAGGGGTCCACCCACGAGTGCGAGGCTCTCGCACTTTCTACCCATACTTCGCAGTAAGTAAAACCTCATCACATAAAGATGAATACGAAATGAAAAGCCATAGGATTGTCACTAACTTTGTTCTCTTGTGTCTTTGTAGAACGCTTTAGGGGCTGTTAATGGGACACATATTTCAGCTCATGTGCCAAAGTTAAAAGCTACACCGTATCGAAATCGGAAGAGATTTTTGTCGCAGAACGTCATGGCCAAGACCTCGTTTGATCACGTTTTTCATTTTGTCTGCGCTGATTGGGAAGGCTCAGCGGGCGATATGAAGGTGTTGAAAGGAATGAGTTACGTGTTCCTGATGGTATCTTTCGAGAATCTCGCTTCTAACAACTTTACTTCTTTCTTAATTTTAAGAACTATTTTTTTGCATTGGTGTTCTCCATAGGGAAGTACTATCTTGTCGACTCTGGTTACACAAACTTCGATAAATTTCTCGCTCCTTATCGGGGTGGAAGATACCATCTGAGGATTTTTACTGAGAGTACTCCGACGGGCCGATATCATTACAAAAAAATAAGGTATCTGTGACGGATAATTCTGTCACAACATAAGTGTATTCTGTCACAAATATTCTTCTGTGATAAACTTGTGACAATATGCATCCGTCACTGATTTTTAACCCACAAATTTTGTTGTGACGGAATGTTTTCGTCACAAAGATAATTGTGACGACTATGATCGTCACAAGATTAAAATATTTTTGTCACAAAAGTTTCATAAAATAATTAATAAAATGAGTATTCCGTCACAAATGTGATGATTTTTTACGGATTACTGACTATTAATTTGTGAGGGATATATGTTGTGATAATATTTATGACAGATTTGTGATGATTATTTGAGATCATTTTGTGACGATTACGATTGTGATAGACTTGTGACAAATTTCACGTCGACGTTTTGTGACAAAATTGTGATGATTCACTATTAATTATTTTGATGAAGTTGTGATGGAATTTTATGTAATTATTTAATATTATAAATGTATAGAATTTTTAGTGAATCAATAATTATGTGACAATTTATTTTCTAAATATACTACTACACATAAATAATTATACAATAAAAATAATACAATGCACGATATTCATTTCTAAACATGTGAAAGATCGTATAGTTCAAACATTTATAATTAAAATATTCAAAATATTGAATCCACTACATAAAGTTTTGATTATCCAAATTTAAGAATAAAACTTTAAGCAAATTGTTGCCATACAACATATCCACTTTTTTTCTTGATGAATTGTGATCACCTCTCCATATAAAAGGTTGAAACTTGTAATCAAATATATTAATAAAATATTAAAATCTAGTGATTTAAATAGAAAAATATTAAAATAATGAAGCATCATAAGATAGTGATATATAAATAAGATGAATTACCTTACTTACTGACGTGGAACAGAATCTCCAGAAGGTGATTGACTACTAGCTTGAGTAATTTGTCATTCAAGTGCACGAACACGTTCTTCCATTTCAGCATTCACTTTTTTAATGCGATCATCTAATTCTTGTTGCAATTCTTGTCGCACTTCTTCACGAACTTCATCTCTTATACGTTGCATATCATCCTCAGTAGCAACATTTGAAGAAGAGTCACCCATGTGCTTTGATATGCCATAACTTAAATTATTTACTAGTGATTGAGCATATTTTTCAGCACCAAATCCATATACTCTTTCTTTTGTGGAGCTCCCACCGCATCAATCCACATAGCAGCATCGAATCCTGATTGAGAGCTAACATCTGAATCATATTTGATGTTAAGAGATGTATTGTAATCTTCTTAAATTCAGTACAAACATAATATGTTAGAAAAAGTAAAAGAATATATAAGGTGGATGAATAAATATTTTTTGTATAAAAACTTACAAACTTTTTTTTATTTTTCATCATCATATTCACCAGTTTTTTTTGTGCCTCGACGCTTATGACTTACATAGGAATGAAACTACATGATACAATAAAAAAATTATTAGATGTAAAAATGTGAAAGATATGTATAAACTTTAAAAAATAACACAATAGTGAAAAATTAACCTGTCACAATTCAGTGTTATAAACATTTGATCAGCTTGATCGTTAGGTGCATCCATACCATGATTTACACCGCTCATTCTTGATGACATGGAATCATCAAAATCAACTTCTACTTGATCTTCATTGTCGATTTGGATAGCTTGTTCTTGAGCTAATTGTGGTGGTGTTGGGGCAACCACATTAATACCTTCTTTTGTCGTGCACCAACAATTTTGGGATGCAATGTATGTGAGATCTAATTGTATGTGCCAATATTAAACTAATAAATCAATGGACATGCAAAGAAAGTCCAAAATCCTACAGGAAGACAGAAAGATTAGCAGGTTAACCTTAGAGTGAAGGGATAACTAAATTATAAAAAAAGCATCATAATTCAAAAAAGTTGAGCTGACATTGAACTGAACAAAAACACAATATGGGCCCGCCGAGTGCTAATCCAAAAAGAACACATTGGAGATTCACAAAAATGGCAGACATTACAGAAAACAGAACACATGCAGCATAAACATTCAATTAACAATAACATTAAGCAATACATGTAGGAAGCATATTTTAAAACATGGATAAATTAGAAAAGCAACATAAATGGGAGTAATAATCTCATAAGAAAAGACCATGAAATTCACACCGAAACTATTACTATCTTCTCGTCTTCTATCCAACCCAATCTCCTTTGACCCTATCTTCAAAAGTAAAACAAGCTTACCTTCCAGTTGGCTGCCAGTGAAATAGAAATCTTTCTTTCATGGTCTTTGGCTAGCGAAAGGAAGAGGCCATCAAATGTAGGTTCAGACAGTATACTAATTTTTATGAAACACTAATAATCTATTTAGAAATAAGGTGAATTTCTCAATGAAAATAGATGGAGCTTGATTTGCATCTTGAAGAAATAGGTAATCATAATATTCTGAAAATAGGCAACTAAAAAATCTGTGGAGAGTTAAGGTATCCTAATTACATAACATCCATGCATATTTGTAAGTTGTAACTCAAGGGTTGGACCTAGAACGGGGAGTCCTAATAAAATACTATAGTTGCCATTGTTAAATGCCGTTTAAGACTTTAGGCTCCTCAAAGGAGATAATGGCCTACAGGATTCACATAAAATAATCACAAGCAAAAAAAGATAGAACAATAATGCACTTGTACCATTGAAGAGAGACAAATGTATCATTAGAATTTTAAATAGAACAAATCACCAACAACTTTCAGCAACAAAATTCAACACTTCTAAAAAGATCTAACTCCAAATTACTTCTTTCACAAGAAAGTACTAACGAAAAACAACAACACATTTTAGTTCATCCTCCTAATAAGCTCATTAATATAATTCTCCCTGCATCACCACCTTCAACATAGTGCCTCCTCTTCTTCTTCAGACCACCAAGTGGAGCCTAAAATATGAGCTAATAGTTGAAAATAGCTATATATAAGTTGAAGAAAAAGGAGTTCATGACAACATACTTGTTCAACAATTGAGTTCTCGGACAAAGGAGTTCTTTGCTTGTCCACCTTCCCGAATCCTCTCTTGTAAAGTTATTAAACATATATAATAACAAATATTGCATTTTCCATTCATAGCATAAATACATTTCAACAAATTTGTACAATTTTCAAATAAATTTAAACAATAATAATTAGGAGATGATTAATTAAGTAAATAAGAAAGAAGAAGTAATACGAACCTATATTGAAATAACACGAAAGTTTGAATTCTTTTCCTAAAAAATATACATGCAACATAATAATTTCATAATTCATTTTTATTAAACAATATTTATAAAAAATAAATGTGCCCTAAAATTGCACAATTACAAATAGCAGTACCTGACCGAAACTCGGCACATGTTATGTCTGACGCAGCCTTGCATCAGGCCGCAGCGCCCTGACGCAGGGCTGCGTCAGGCGCAGGACTGCGGCACTGCTTGACGCAGGCCATGGGCGCGCAGTCCTACGCGCCTAGCCTTGCGTGAGGCATAGGACTGCGCGCCCTACGCCTGACGCAGCCCTGCGTCCGCGCAGGGCTGATGCATGCTCAATTTTACATATTTTAACACATTAAGAAATTTGAAAATTTTAACACATTATAAAATATTATTCTTCTTAATTATTTGGTGATTTTCACGGTGTTTGCTGTGCAGGAGAAGAAAAATGGACCGTGTTACTTTGACACGGGCCGTTTTTCATTTTGACGCGTCACCGCCAAATGACCGGAGGAATTTCTGCCACGTGCTGATTGAAATGGTCCGTTTCGAGTTAAAACGGACCGCATTGTAACAAAGAGAACACGACCCGTGTCATGTGTGACACGGTCCATTTTGATAGCGATCGACGATTATAAAAGGACCTCCACTTCTACACCAAAGAATGCAGCATGGAAGGAAATCATCCATTCAGAGAGTCTTGTGGCTACTTTGTCCAGAGTCACATCTTAGAGTTTTATTTTTTTTGCTCATCTTTTGTACTCTAAATTTTGGCTTTATAATGTTTGATTCTTCAGCAATGGAGTAATCTTCCTTTGTTGGTTTTATGTTAAACTCCACTGTTATTTTGATGAAATATTATTTTCTGAATTGAATGTTCTGTTTGAATCAATTTTATTCTTAACATCTCGTATCTCTTCCCTATCTACTCTGTGAGATTTAGTGGGGTGTGGACTTAGACTTACTCGGTTGAGGAGTCTTTGAGATGAATCAATCACTTATGTTTTAATCCTTAAATATTTGGAGAATGATTTGGTTAAACTTTCTTCAAATATTTAACTGATAAAATAGATAGGACATCTGGTTAGAGTCCTAATCTATATTATTTTCATCAGATGAAATTTTCTTACTTAATTAATAGTGGAGGAATGCTTAGTAAAACCAACATGTCTTCTAATTGGTAATTCTTTTTTTCTTGGATCTGCTCCTTATTTCCTTTCTGATTATCTTTTTAACTCATTCCTCTACACAAATTATCATCTAGTAAGAGTGAGAGATAAAAGTCCTCGTGGGATCGATATCTTTTTACTACTTGTGCGATCGGTATACTTGCCGAACTTTTCTACTCTATAGAAAAGTATTCATCAAGTTTTTGGCGCTATTGCCGGGGACTTTTTCTATCTTTTTCTTACTACATGTTACTATTTATTTATTTATTTTTCTCGAACATCCTGCGCAAGCAAAATAGACTTTCATTCAGGAATTGACCGTGTCATCATTTGAAACTTCCGCATTTTTTTCCACGTTCTTACCAAAGGCAACTTAACACGGTCCGCGTTCACATTACACGATCCGTATTTTGTAGCCACGCTTACGAAAATGGTCCGTATTTCTCTGTACACTATCCACGTTTCGTTCTTTATAAAAAAATAAAGGATTTTTTCTTTCCATTCGATTTTCTGAATAATTATTTCAAATTGTTCTTGATTTAATCGCGCTCTGGAATCCTCGAATAAAACTATAAAGAGACATAACACCAGAAGCTTGAAAGAACCACTTCTCTTCAATCCTAAAACAGAAAAATTTGCTAAACAGCGAAGGAAAGTTATAAAGATCAAAGAGATGGCGGAAAAACAACAACAACAACAACTAAGAATTCAAAATCCAAATCCAAATTATCGGACGATGAGGGATTACACTATTGGTCAGATGAATCATGACCCATGGAGCATTACTCTTCCAAACATCAACACCAATTTCTAGATACAACATGGCACCCTTCAAATGGTGCAAAATGACCAATTTAGTGAAAATCAAGATGAAGATCCTTTTGGACATGTTAGGAAATTTCTTCAATTGTGTTCTACTTTTAAATTTCATAATGTTTCTAATGATGCGGTTAGGTTGAGACTATTTCCCTTCTCCTTGAGAGGGAAAGCAGCCACTTGGCTTCATACTCTACCCGAAGAAACAATCACAGACTGAAGAGAGATGCGGCAAAAATTCATCAACAAATATTGTTCGCCCCAGAAAGCAGCTCGACTAATATCTGATGTCAAAGCATTCTATCAACAAGACTAAAAAACCATGCATGAAGCATGGGAAAGGTTTAAGGAACTTGTATCTCGTGTTCCTTATAATATACCACTTCATGAACAAATTCAATTTTTTTATAATGGTGCTACTTTCACAGTACGAGATAAGATTGACACTTCTACAGGAAGTTCCATGAATGATAAATCTCCTGAAGAGATTTATAATATTATTGAAAATCTTGCTATGAATCATTGGCAAAATAACAGGAACATATAACCACCACGAAAGACAAGTGTCTATTAGATAGACGGCAACACTCAACTTACGGCGCAAATAGATGCCATGAATAAAAAAATGGAGACATTGATGAGTCGCATCAATGAAAAAGTCCCTGTTAAATCCGTACAACAAACTTGTGAATTTTGTAATGAAGGGCACTCTTCTTATGAATGTCCAATGGTCTCAAACTCTAACCCTTCCTCTTGCACTTTTTTTGACAATGCTAATTATGTATCGAATAATAATTTCAGGAACAATCAAGGGGGAAATTATGGCACCTATGGGTTTGGGTTGAGAAATCAACCCAACTACTCTTGGGTACACCATCGAGGTGCTCCACCTTCAGGATTTCAACCACGCAACGATGACAAACCTCAAGCCGAACAAAAATCCAACTTGGAAGATGTTGGCTAAATTTATCAAAACGGTGGATACAAAATTTGCAAATCAGTAAGCCTCAATTCGCAACATAGAAAATTAGGTGGGACAATTAGCTAACATGATTGCAGGTAGACAACCAGGTTCTCTTCCTAGCAATACAGAAAAGAATCTGAGGGAAGAAGCGAAAGCAGTCAAATTGAGAAGTGGTAAGGGGCTACCAGAACCAATACCAACTTCGACCCCAGCTCAACCATCTTCAGCTCAACCATCTTCGAATCAACCTCCTACATCATCAGCCAAAAAGGAGGTTACAAAACACCAGATTCCTGAAAAATCTGGAAACCTGTCATATCCTCAAAAATATCGGCACGAACAATTAGATAAATAATTCTCTCATTTTTTTGAAAATTTTCAAGCAAATTCATATTAACATCCCATTTCATCAAGCACTTAAACAGATGCCCGTATATGTCAAATTCATGAAGAATGTACTCTGAAACAAACGAAAAATTGAGAAAATAAGCTTGATCAAATTAACAACTCAATGTTATTCCGTCTGTAAGAGAGATTTGCCGACGAAAGAAAAGGATCCAGGGAGTTTTACTATCCCTTGCACTATTGGAAATTTTTTTGTTCCAAGGCACTATGTGACTTGGGTGCTAGTATTAATCTGATGCCGTATTCCATTTTTCAAAAATTAGGTTATAGCGAGCTTAAGGATACTTCGGTGATGCTCCAATTCGCGGATCAATCCATTAAAAAGCCTAAAGGCCTCTTAGAAGATGTTATTGTCAAAGTTGATAAATTTTCATTCCCAGCAGATTTCATCATCATGAATATGGATTCAGAAGCCTAAGCACCTATCATCTTAGGCAGATCATTTCTCGCTACCGGCAATACGTTGATAAATGTCAAAAAGGGACATCTCACTTTAAAGGTGGAGAATGAAGAACTGTGCTTTAATATTTCTGATTCTCTCAAACGATCTTTAGATTTATCATCTTGTTATTCTATTGATACCTTTGAAGATGATGTTTCTGACGAATTTGAACAGGTAGTACCAGAAGTGATAATGAATCCTTACACAATTATTGAAGAATCAATGAATAACACTGAAGAAGAAATTGAGTTAGATGAAAAAGAGTCAATCCCTTTCAAGGAATCCATCTTAGAGAAGACTGACATACATTCTCCACCATCAAATCCAGAACTCAAGAGCTTGCCTACTCATCTCAAATATGCTTTTCTCGAAAAAAATTCATTTCCTGTGATCATTTCCTCTGAATTAACTGACATAATGGAAAACAAACTTTTACAGGTTCTCAGGAAACACAAAAAAGCTATTGCTTGGTCCATCAATGATATCAAGAAAATATCACCATCAATATGTATGCATATTTTGATGGAAGAGAAAAGTAAACCAAGCACCCAATTTCAGCGTAGGTTAAACCCAACTATGAAAGAGGTCATTAAGAAAGAAGTAATCAAACTTCTCGATGCAGGTATCATTTACCATATCTCTGATAGTCTTTGGATTTGCCCCGTACAAGTAGTACCAAAAAAAGGGGACATCACTATAATTACTAACAAGGAAAATGAACTGGTACCTAGCAGGACAGTTACAGGTTGGCGTGTGTGTATCGACTATCGCAAACTCAACGAAGCAACACGCAAGGATCACTTCCCTCTACCATTCATGGATCAAATGTTGGAACGAATAACATGACATAGTTTTTATTGTTTTATAGATGATTATTCAGGATACAATTAGATTATTGTGGTGCCTCAAGATCAGGAGAAAACAACCTTTACCTGCCCATATGGAACTTTTGCCTATCGAAGGATGCCCTTTGGACTCTGCAACGCACCGACAACATTTCAAAGATGCATGATGATAATATTTGCTGATATGAATGAAAAGATTCTTGAAATCTTTATGGACGATTTTACATTATTTGGTAACTCATTTGATAATTGTCTTACAAATTTAACCTCGGTTTTGCAGCGTTGTGAAGAAACAAATCTGGTACTAAACTGGGAAAAATGCTACTTCATGGTGAAGGAAGGCATTGTCTTGGGGCATAAGATTTTCGATAAAGGAATCGAGGTAGACAAGGCCAAGGTGGATGTAATCGCAAATCTACCTCCGCCCACATCTGTAAAAATTGTCCGGAGCTTTTTGGGTAATGCTGGATTTTATAGAAGATTTATTAAGAATTTTTTCAAGATAGCCAAACCACTCACCAATCTTCTCGTCAAGGACACTAAGTTTCTTTTTAATTCTGATTGCATATTCGCTTTTACTACATTAAAAGAGAAACCTACATCTGCTCCCATTGTTGTAGCCCTTGATTGGAGTCTTCCGTTCGAACTCATGTGTGATGCGAGTGATGGAACCATCGGTGGTGTATTAGGGCAAAGGCGGGACAAAATTTTTCGAGTCATCTACTATGCTAGCCGAACTCTAACTCCAACTCAAATGAATTATGCCACAACAGAAAAAGAGTTTCTAGCTGTCATTTTTGCTTTTGATAAATTCTGATCTTATTTAATCTGCTCACAAGTTATTGTCTACACTGATCATGCAGCTATAAAACATCTCATGACAAAAGAAGAAGCCAAACCTCGACTACTCAGGTGGATTATTCTTTTACAAGTATTTGACGTAGAGGTTAAAGATAAGAAGGGGACCGAGAACGTCGTAGCTGATCATTTATCACGTTTGGAAGTTTCTTCAATTGAGGAAACTGATATACTTGAAGAATTTCCGGATGAGAAAATCTTTTATATCAATTCTTGTGATAAAGTAAAAATAATTGATACGTCACCTTGGTTTGCTGATTTTGCAAATTTCTTGCAGGAAATTGGCTCCCTACAGGATGGATATCACAACAAAAGAAAAAATTCTTTTCAGATGTGAAACATTAATTGTGGGAAGATCCATATCTTTTTAAGGTTTGTGTAGATCAAGTAATCAGACGTTGCGTCCCTGAATCTGAATTCAATAGCATTCTTACACATTGCCACACAAGAGAAGCTGGAGGCCACTTCGGTCCCAAATCGGACAGCTGCAAAAATTTTGGAAAATGGATTTTATTGGCCCACTATTTTTAAAGATGCTCAAATTTTCTGTAAGTCATTTGATCAATGTCAAAAGACAGGTAACATCTCGAAACTTCATGAAATGCCCCAAAATAGTATGCTATATTGTGATATTTTTGATGTTTGGGAAATCGACTTTATGGGACACTTCCCTAAGTCATTTAATAATGAGTACATTTTGGTTGCTATAGATTATGTATCTAAGTGGGTAGAGGCAATTGCCTCTCCTACTAATGATGCAAAGGTGGTGGTCAAGTTTTTAAAAAAGAATATTTTTACTAGATTTGACACGCCTAGAACTATAATAAGTGATAATGACACTCATTTTTGTAATAAATTATTTGTAGGACTTTTGACGAAATTTGGAGTTACACATAAACTCAGTACTCCATATCACGCGCAAACATGCGATCAAGCAGATATATCTAATAGGGAAATAAAACACATTTTGGAAATATTGTAAATTTCTCTAGAAAGGATTGGTCTGTTAAATTAGATGATGTTTTGTGGGCCTATCGTACTGCTTTTAAAACTCTTATTGGAATGTCACCATATAGACTTGTGTTTGACAAGGCATGTCATTTACCTGTTGAATTAGAGCATAAAGCTTATTGGGCCACTAAATTTCTTAATTTTGAGCCTACAGAAATAGGAAAGAAAATGTTACTCAAGCTGAATGAACTGGAAGAACTCCGAAGTAATGCTTATGAAAATAGCAAAATATATAAGGAGCACAAAAAAAAATTGGCATGATCAATGCATACAAACTAGGAGTTTTCAACATGGTCAACAAGTTCTCTTATATGACAGTAGACTTAGACTTTTTCCAGGTAAACTTAAGTCAAGATGGACGGGCCCCTTTCTTATCGTCTCCTCATCACCTTGTGGAGTTGTTGAAATTTGCACCATGGACAAAAAGCATCAATTCAAAGTCAATGGACAACGTCTTAAGAACAATATAGGTGGTGTTCATCACGAGGAAGTTGATTTTATTATCCTTGTTGATCCATGAGTATGACTAAGTCAAGTTGAAAACTATAAATCAGAACTATTCTGTCTAATATTTATTTTCTGAAAAAAAATTTCACACGGCCCGCGAGCCGTGTCCCCCATTACTAACAAAGTTGCTCGATTGTGCAGAATTTTGACATAACACGGACCGTATTTTTACAAAGCAGGCCGTGTAATGCAAATGCATAAATGCGGAACAGCTGTCAAGCATTCAACAACACGGCCCGCGTTTCTACAATACGAGCCATGTTGCCCCTCGAAATCGTAACAAAGAAGTCAAACACGAACCATTTGCCAGGAACACGGTCCGTGTTGCACTGGGATTCGCGAACCCGCAACCTACCTACATTTACAACAAGGCCCGAGTCGCTATAAGATGCCCCGCGTCGGATCGTCCCCACACCTGCCTCTGATCATCTTTTCCACCGCCGTCAACGTACGCGCTCACCGCCGTCAACGTCCGCCACCTTCAACGTCTGCCACGAGCCGCACCACCGAACCATCCTCGTCCTCTTCACCGCACCACCTTCAACCTTCTCGAAAAGTCCGCCGTCATCGAAAAGCCCACCGCTGTTCTCAAGCCCGCCATTGTCTGCACTGAGTCACCTCACCGTCGGCTTCTTGTGCGGCGCATCTTCGCCAGCTTCTTCGACCACATTTACGACGACCACAGTCCGCCGCCGAGAACGACATCGACTTTTCTCAAAAATTTCGATGGTGAATTTGTAAAAAAACGGACCGTGTTTCTGCAACACAGACCGTGTTCTTCAAATAACACGGCCCGCTTCTCCACAACATGGTCCGTGCTGCTTACTATCACAAATAGACCGTTTTACTTTGAAGCGATCCATTTTTTTTTCCTCATGGCAGCGCCCCGCACAGTCTCCATGGATTTTGAGGAGGTCGGTTTGGACGCCCCCGAGCCTACCATGGTGCCGAGCCCCCCATACATTGATTATAGAGATGGTGATCATGCCCGCGCTTTGATGCGGCTTCGTCAACTGGAATCAGCAGCCACAAAATTTGTTTGCCCCTGTTTTATGCATGACACTAATATTACTGATGATATTTTGATTCTTTTTGGACGCACATGGATGGCAGAGTTTATACTGAAAAATTGGCCAACATATGATCGAGTGGCTCTGGAATTTCTAAGTTGATTTCAGATGACGCACACAAGCTTTGCAGGAGAAGCGCCAGAGCAAATATTTTTCAGGATGTACAATGATGACTACACCATTGGTATGTCCGAGTTCTATGAATTTTACAGTTTGCCAGTAATTGAGAACACCCCTGACACCTCAGCTTTTGATGCCACATCTTTCTGGTTTGCTATCACTGGTGAGAACACTCTTAACTTAGCTCGTACTAAAACCAGTCAGATTAAGAATCTAGTATTTTGTTATGTGCATCGAATTTTATCTAACACTATTTGTGGAAGAGGAGACAATGAAGGAGCTATTAATGAAATAGAACTTCTCTTTTTATGGGCTATGGTTGAAAATGTGCAGATCAATGTTGGAGCATATTTGGCTCACAACTTTGAAAAACATTCGAGGAAGAAGAAAGGGCGCATTGTCATAGAAGGTTTGATCACACCCATTGCACTTCACTTTAATTTATACTTAGAATGCAATGTGGTTAAAAATGCTTCATTTCTTGATCGAAGCAAGGCAGTACATATGAGACTAATCACAGTGAGAAATAACAGATTCTTCTTTACTTTTAAAGGCAGAACTAATAAGATTCCATGTGCAAATCAGACTAGAATTACACCTTTTGACAGGGCTAATTGGTTATATTTTCCACCTTTAACCATTCCACTTGAGGACGAGCCAGTACCCCAGCCATCACAGGACGGTGCAGGACCTTCACAGTTTCCACAGACGACTCATACAGTTTACCCACTGCCTCCTACACCAACTCCTCCTTCTGCTACTTTTGACTTTTCTCCATGGCAGACACAGATAGATGCTATACGAACTGTTCAGACATGGTATCATTTATTAGTCATGGATCAATTGAATCGTATGCAGATTGTAGCCCAGGAGGATAGAGCATTACTTCATCGCCTTGTAGAGGATGTCGCCAGGATTCGAGATGTTCGTCAGATAGTCCACCAACACCAGACTCCTCCAGATCTAGTTGATAGCACCTTTCCACCTCCACCATCAGAGTTTGATTAGCAGGGTTGTGTTTTTCACTTCTGATCTTTTGTTATGTCCTTTTGCTATTTTGATGTACGCAAACTCGTCCGACTGGTTGAACACTGAGACAGTGTTTCTTTCAAGTTCGGGGGTTGCACATGCATTTCATATTTCTTGCATCAAGATAATTATCTATTTTTCAAAATTATGAGAAAGATATCTCGCTCATCACTATTTACAGAGTTTTCCATATTTTCTTGTTCTTAATCAACGATTTCAAGAACATCTCATTGCTTATGAAATTCTTAATCAAAAGTTTTCTTTTTTTTTATTTATCGCCTTAGTATTGGGTTTTTTGATAAGAAGTTGGAGCTGATTCGAATTATTTTGCTTTGACGATCTTTACCTGTTAGTCTCTTCTAAATTTTTCAAAAGTAGTCTTTTTATTGAATAAATATATTGAGCGAAAAAAACTTCTAAAAAGAAGTTGAATAAAATGTTTATCTCTGGCACCTTAGTGTGTTCGGGCCATTAGATCCGTTGGGGATTCTTGCCTGACGACCTAAGACCAATTGGTCTAGGATCCGTCGATCGAAAACCTGTTACATGAACCACTTTGAGCAAGATGTAGAAAAAAAAGAGCGAGAAAACAAAAAGCTTATTTAATATTTATTCAAAATTTAGACTTCTTGTTTTTTTTAGTTGAGACTAATTGTTCATTGATTTAAAAAGGTCTTAGCATCATATATTCTTTAAAGCAGGAATTATTTGGCAAGAGAAGAGGTACTCTGGCGATAATTGAAAAAAATTAAACAATGAGAAGAGAAAAGTATTAGTAATTTGATGAAGATCATATCTTATCTTGAGTCTTACTTGAGGACAAGTAAATATGCAAACTTGGGGATTGTGATGCATGCTCAATTTTACATATTTTAACACATTAAGAAATTTGAAAATTGAATGATCATGCATCAATTATCTCATTTTTTTCTTATAGAATATTATTCTTCTTAATTATTTGGTGATTTTCACGGTATTTGCTGTGCAGGAGAAGAAAAATGGACCGTGTTACTTTGACACAGGCCGTTTTTCATTTTGACGCGTCACCGCCAAATGACCAGAGGAATTTCTGCCCGTACTGATTGAAATGGTCTGTTTCGAGTTAAAACGGACCGCGTTGTAACAAAGAGAACACGGCCCGTGTCATGTGTGACACGGTCCGTTTTGATAGCGATCGACGATTATAAAAGGACCTCCACTTCTACACCAAAGAATGCAGCATGGAAGGAAATCATCCATTCAGAGAGTCTTGTGGCTACTTTGTCCAGAGTCACATCTTAGAGTTTTATTTTTCTTGCTCATCTTTTGTACTCTAAATTTTGGCTTTATAATGTTTGATTCTTCAGCAATGGAGTAATCTTCCTTTGTTGGTTTTACGTTGTTAAACTCCACTGTTATTTTGATGAAAGATTATTTTCTGAATATGAATGTTCTGTTTGAATCAATTTTATTCTTAACATCTCGTATCTCTCCCCTATATACTCTGTGAGATTTAGTGGGGTGTGGACTTAGACTTACTCGGTTGAGGAGTCTTTGAGATGAATCAATCACTTATGTTTTAATCCTTAAATATTTGGAGAACGATTTGGTTAAACTTTCTTCAAATATTTAACTGATAAAACAGATAGGACATCTGGTTAGAGTCCTAATCTATATTATTTCCATCAGATGAAATTTTCTTACTCGATTAATAGTGGAGGAATGCTTAGTAAAACCAACATTTCTTCTAATTGGTAATTCTTTTTTTTTCTTGGATCTGCTCCTTGTTTCCTTTCTGATTATCTTCTTAATTCATTTCTCTACATAAATTATCATATAGTAAGAGTGAGAGATAAAAGTTCTCGTGGGATCGATATCTTTTTACTACTTGTACGATCAGTATACTTGCCGAACTTTTCTACTCTATAAAAAAGTATTCATCAAGGGCAAAAGCCCTGCGCCACGTCAGGGCTGCAAAAGGCCCTGCGTGGGTGCAGGGCTTTTGCCCTGAAGTCCTGCGTTAGAGCAAGCGTAGGACTGCGCCCTACGCCTGACGCACGCAAGGATCCATTCTTGATGCCGGCAGAGACCCACCTTTGACACAAGGAGACGTCGACGATGGAGATGAGAGAGGAGAGGAAGAAGAGAAAAAAATTATCTGATTAGATGAAAATTAGTTTGCCCTAGGTACAATTAGGTAGAATTCTTTATTTATTTTATATAACAACAAAAATATTTGATAAATTAGAAAATTAAATTTGTGATGATATTGTGACCAAAGATAAAATAAATAAATAAATGTGATCATAATGTGATAAATATGTTGTGACGCTTTTATATTTATCACTTTTGAGTCACTAAATATTTTAGTTAAAATAATAGTCACAATAACGTCACAAAAATATGACGGATTTCTGACGGACGATCTTGCGACAAATATTATCGTCACATATCAGTCACTAAAACGTTAAATTTATATCGGTCACAAATTTCTCACTAATTTATTAAATATTATGACAGAATTAGTTCGTCACAATAAATCCGTCACAGAAAGTATGTTTTCTTGTAGTGTTATATCGTGATGCAAAGGATATTTTTAATCACATACATGCGCAACTACGAAAGTGTGTGAAAAAATCTTTCGGGATATTGAAGAAGTGGTTTAAGTTACTTCGAAACCCATTCAATATCCGTTGAGGATTCATAAATTTATTGTCATAGCATGTTGTGTGATACACAACTTTGTGAAACGACATCAGGCCGAAGACAAGTATTTCAATAGGACTATCTGTCCTGAGCTCGAAGAGTTACGTGCCGACGACTTGTTGCCCTCTATGCCGGGCCTCTACAACAGAGAAAACGAGAGGGGACATTATCCGTGATGGGATAGCATCTCGCCTGTGGGCTGATAATCGACAACGTAGTAGTAAGCTAGATTATGTATTACCCACTATACATGATATATTTTCCTTTTGACATTTTTTTTCATGTGCATTGCATATTTACTCATCTTCAGTGCTTATAATCTTTGTGATAGAGTATAACTTTCTGGTTTTGTATTTTAATATAATAACTCACCTTACCTCACCGTTGTACTTCCTTATACAGGAAATCATGATTCCACTTAGGATGACGCCACACAAATTCTACGCAGTTTACGAAGGGAGGAAGTTCGGAGTGTACGATTTGTGGGCAGATTGTCAAGCTCAAGTTGTGGGTTATCGCTATTGTGCATTTAGAAAATTTGACTCATTTGTGGAAGCCAACAATTCCTTGTCAGCTTACATTAACATGCAATACGTGCCACCTGCTCAACCTACTCTTCTCCCAGATGCAGTTGCAGAAATCGCTCCACAATAGACCTTTCCATCAACTTCACTTTCTTCGGCAACTTGGAAGGATTCACTTGTGCTGCTAGCGTGTGTTTGTTGTACTTTTGCGCTTGGATATCTACTTTGCAAATGCTGTGGTGAAGCTTCCAAATGTTAACTTCGAAGAACAAGTTGTAGATCTTTTGCAACACCTCTTTTGTGGTCGCGTGCCCCTTTGTTATATTATTTTGATGAATGTCGTGTTAATTAGATCTCGTCCGGCCCTGTGGTGGCTAAGTTCTTATGGATTCTGTTAACTCTGTCGATGATAAACTCATGGACTTATCTTTTGGCACTTCTAACTTATGTACTTGTACTCTTTAATACTATGTGTCAAGTTGGCCGTTCTATGATATATATATGTTATCATTGTTGCTTTGCATTACTGCATATGTTACGTTTATATATTTGCAGTTCTTCCTATCGACTACTCACAACACCATAATAGGTCCAAGAAATTTGTAGTTTCTATCATTTTACCTATCGTCCATTTCTTCTCAACTTATGTTTTGCAATTGTTCTTGTCGTCATAACTTGGATGTGTGACATTCTTTGGCGCCTGCGGTCATTTTCTCAAGGCTGTTTGATGTTTTGGCGCCAGCAGCAGGAACTTTTGCCAAACAAGTAGAGAACATTTTTTGTATTAAACCATCAAATCAATCAAATTAGTTCCTGTCATTGTCGAATATATCCAAATGCTGGATAAGAAAAAAAATCGTCATTTCAAGAAATTCAGAGAACTAAGAAGAACTTTTGTTCATATTACCAAACACAGCCTTATAGCTCAAGGGATTGTGCCACATGTCCAGAATCAGCCAATAACAAAGAATCTCTATTGTGATTCTTCATAGTTGTTGCTGTGGTCCTTTATGCTGTCTCCTTTTACCTTGCCACATGTCCTTTTTTTTCAACAAATAGAAGGTGCTCTTGTGCTCAACAATAATAAATTTTTTTGTGGTCCTTCTTTGTTGTCTTTTTTTTTTGTTTGGCACCAGTCTACTGTCCCAAAAACTTTTTTTTATCCACATCTACCTATAAAGGTGTGGAAGAAGCTTCCTCTATTTTGTGCAATGGAATTTACCGTGCTGACATGGAAAGGCACGTTATCATTTGTTGTTTGCTGCTTTGGATAGTTCTTTGTTGTTTACGATTTTGGACAACTGGACTGTTGCATCTGCATCGTCTGTCCTCAAATTTGTCTAAGTGCCTCGGTTGGGAGAACACGGGTCGTGTGTGTGGGGGCGCATACATCTGAATATCCCTATGAATTATCGATTGATATTTCTGCATGGAAAATAATCAACACAAGTAATAATATTTCAGAAATGTAGTATTTAGAAGATGGACGTGGAGAAATAATAAAAAAATTATATTTTCAATAATAAAGCATGTGTTCAAGTATGAGAGTATAGTAAAATATGGAATAAATGCATATTAAACATAGATGAAAAGTATATATAATTTCTCCACATCAAATAATAAATAATATACATCTATATTTATATACTATATTAAAATGAAAATTTAAGATTTCTATGTAACGTGTTATTAAATTTTAAATGATAAGTTAATATTCATGTTTGGAGTAATTTTCAAGATTGGTATCCCCATTTTAATGTTGATCTCAAATTGGTATTCTAATTTTGTCCAAGTTTAGTCTATTTCACATATTAATTATTTATAATACATATTAGATAATAACTTTAAATCACGAATGATAATTTAATATTTATTGTGAATAATAAATAACATATATATACATTTATATACTATATGAAAATGAAAATTTAAGATTACTATGTAACGTGTTATTAAATTTTTAATGATAATAATAAATATTTTAGATGTACATTTATATGACCTGTCTAAAATATATTAAAATGAGAGTATTTTTATATCACATTACATTCTCTCATATTTTTAAGGAAAAAAATGACATGGATAATTATTTTTTAATTAACAAAGATTTATTATCATGCCATAAGTTTATCTCTCATATGTTTTGATTAAATAATTTATAGAAAAAAATCATATGTCATGTATTTTCTATGGACTTTTGACATTTTTTAACTGGAAATAACAACTCTATTAGTGTATAAATATAGAATTTTGGTTCTTAAAACATTTTGATTGAATAAAGTTTTTTAGATTTTAATAATTCTATTTTGATAAAAAATGAAAATGTTAAATCGTCTCAAATTTTAGCCTAAAAATCTCTAAATTTACATTATGCCATTGTGACTCAATTATGATGTTAAATCCTCCTAAATGAGGAAGATATAACAAAACCCTAAAAGGGGATTATCTATGTACACTTTTTCCTAAATATATATGAGATAATGACATGTGACAGGCAAAAAAATTTATTTTAATATAGTATGTAAATGAATATAGGTTATTTTTTATTCTATCACAATAAATATTAAATTATTATTTACTATTCAAAATTATTATCTAATATGTACTAAATATAATTAATATATGAAAGAGACTAAATTTGAAATGTTATAGTAGTTACGGGACTAATTTGTTACTTTACAAAGGTGGAGTATCAATTTGAGATTAGCATCAATGTTATCAAAATCGGATTGGAGCGATCGGTCCAACAAATTTAATCGGTTCAACCGTGAACCGACTAGTGATCTAGTCCGGTCACATATCAAAATTGATTTTGATATTGAATCGGGCCGGTTGAACTGGTTCAATTCAAATTTAGAAAAAATGGCAAAATAGGAAAGTTAAAAAAAGAATATAAGGAAGGTTAAAGAGGGGGAATATGATACGTAAAAATTAAATATGAATTGAAATAAAAAAGTAAATATTTAAAATCGAATAATTAAGTTGGAAAATTATTATAGGGCATAAATAAAGGAAATAAAAAGAAAAGTGTTAAAAAAAGGAAAAAAATTAAGATAAAATTTATTAATATAGCATCTATCGTCAGTAAATAATAGATATTAAATTAATAGTAGTCTATTTATATTTATATGTTAATTATTGTTTATCATTATTCAATCTTTTAATAAATAAAAATTATGTTATATTAATTCTTAATATTCTTAATAGGTTATTAGTACAATATTCAGATACTATATCATATAACTTATATTATATCTTTATAATTATTATAAATAATATTATTTTAATAAAATTTGATTCAATTTGATCGAATCCGATTAGATCGATCGAATCGTGATCCGGTAAAGTACGATTATGAAAATATTGATTAGCGTTAAAGTTGAGTTACCAATCTTAGAAATTAATTATTTTTCTTTCTTATTAAAATTATTTTGTTATTAAAAAGCATGTGTTGACCTGATAAACCTCAAAACTTTTCAGTCCAACTACTATCGCAGTCGTCGTCACAGTCAGTACCCACCAAATTTCACGTTTTCGATTCACATCACAAATCTTCTTCCAGCTATCATTCCTAAAGAATAGCATGCTAACTTTTAATTTAACTTCGTTGATTTGTTGTACTTTAGCGCATTATGATTAACATAGCTATCTCCTTCCTATTTCTTCACCGTGTTAAAATGATGTCTTGCACAGTTGTATAACACATTTAAATTTATCAAATAAAGTACAATATGCAGATATAGTAATGCAATTATCATTTTATTTTCGAGATCAAATATAGTTCTTTTGTGTAGATTTTCGTACATCAAAAGAGGACCAGCGAATTAAATTGAGCTCAACTAATACGGCAAATTAAATCCGATCTTTAATAAGAAAACGATTTTTTAGTCCACCGAATAACAAAATGTGGGTTTTCGCATAATGGATTGGAGACAGCGTTTGAAATATTAAAAAAAGTAACAATTAATTGCCTCTGAGGACACGATGAGCTAATTAGACTGCCCAGTGTTTTACCCCGCCTCCGCCTCCTTTCAATCCCACGTCGTCGAGGTCGGCGAAAGGGGCCGCCGACGGAAGCGGCCGGCGCCGAAAGGCGAAACCGCTACTGCTCCGTCCAATCACCAACGCCATCTTTGTTCGAAACCCTAATCCGAGCCAGGATAAGAAGAGGAGGGGATTCAAAGGATCGAGTGATCGATTCATCGTAGTGTCCTATTTTTTGTTGGATCGTTGCGGGCGGTTCGTCGCAATCGAATCGGAGGAGGAGGGCAAAGATGAGTACCGGGGGAAGGCCGACGATGCGGGGCTTGGCGGAGGAGGCCAAGAAACGTGTCGTTCTGCTCCTTATTTGCGTATTCGGTCTCTCCTACCTCATGTCTCGTGAGTACTCCCCCCGTTGTCCGTGTTCCTTTTCCATAAATTTTTAAGGATAGTCCTTTTGATTTCATCATGCAGAATTCTTGTATGTGTAGATGAATCAATTTATTTCTTTTTGATGCACATTTTTAACTGGAAACTCACTTATATATGTTTCCAGCAAAATATGCGTATATCAGATTGTTTGGTTGGATCATTTGCCAAGTTAGAAAAGGAACTACATCATTTGTTGCCTGCATTGTGTATGAAGACGGGGGATTAGAACTGTACGCAAAAGTTTGGCAATAGTCTACAATTATTCAGATAAATAAATTTCTCAAGGCTTCAGGCTGCTTCATAATTTTTTAAGTAACTAGCTGGTGGCCTTGAAATCCTGCTGATTGAACATGTTCAGGTCTGTTTGATGATCCAGTTGGACATGATTGGGATAGCTATTTGTCGGGATAACAATTGCCACTTTCTGCGATTGCTATGTTTCTGCAATCTGCATGTGACATCCTGTTTACTAGTTCGCATTGCATATGTTTGTGAAAAATTGTGTTATACATTTTCCATCTTGAGTTGGTTTCCGTTTTCATTTTGAGAATAGAATACTTGCAACCATGTCTTTAGGCACTAAAATTTTCCTTTTCCTTTCTGTCCTCAAAATCTTTTGACTTACACATGGTCCAATTATGCTATTCTTCTTTACAGTAACTAGCACTTCAGTTTTGATTAACTTGCCTGCTGCTGCGGCCATAGTCATCTTTGGTTTGTATTTGTCTCATGACCTTGATGTCCGAAGAAGGGTCATAGCATCCGATAATCCATTACAAACTCATGGTTCTTCTCATATGAGATCTGTGGAACTCGTGAACTTTCCAATTGAGAAATCAAACTGGAAGATGAAGGTGAATTCACCTCCAGTTGAGGAAGCAACAGAACAATTTACAAGGCACTTAGTCTCTGAATGGGTTACAGACCTTTGGTACTCTCGTATAACACCTGATAAGGATGGTCCAGAAGAACTAGTCAACATAATGACTGGTGTCATTGGAGAAATTTCTTTTCGGGCAAGAGATGTAAACCTGATTGATCTTCTAACAAGGTAGACGATCTTTGTTTCTCTTCATCATTTTTTGCATGATTTATATATGTTAATTTGGGTCCATATAAATGATGCAGTATTCTTTGATATTTTTTCTAGGGATGTCATAAATCTTGTTTGCAACCACTTAGAGCTTTATCGTGACAGCCAGGCAAAAATTGGAAAGAAGGAAGCGTTAAAACTATCGGTTGCCGAGCGTGATATGCAACTTAAATTAGTTCTAGCAGCTGACAACAAATTGCATCCAGCTTTGTTCTCTGAAGAAGCTGAACACAAGGTTGTGTACGTTCTCAGATCTACCCGACATGCTTATTGCCAATTTACCAATTTTTTTGCCACAAAAAACTTTGACAGACACAAAATTTGTATGAGGTTAATGAGTATGTAGAGCACCCTGCTCTACACCTTGTGTATGTAGAGCGCTTATTTTTCATTATTTAATTAATTTAATAATTGTAATTCATGATTAAATTAATCATATACTTCTTAGATGAAGTAATATATATATAGATAATTTGATAGTAAAACAGTATCATTTTAAGGCTAAATATACAGCCGTTGAATTAATCATATTTGTTAAAATAGCTCGATCATCATCATATCTGATGATGACCTTGATTTGAATCATATTTATTATTTAACATATACTTTAAATTAATATATATTTATTTTTAAAATCTAATAAATAATATGAGTGCTCTACACCTGTTCTACGCCAAATGCTCTATATATACATTTTCCTCAATTTGATATACCGTGCTAGGAACCTGACATGCTTATTGCCAGTTTACCAATTTTTTTGCCACAAGAAACTTTTGACGGACAAGATTTGTATATACCATGTCAAATCCAATCAGATGCTCATCTTCATATTCACTTGCAACAGGTTTTACAACATTTGATCAATGGGCTTATTTCTCTAGTTTTGAAGCCTGAAGATTTAAGATGCTCATTTTTTCGCTATACAGTAAGAGAGCTTCTTGCGCGAGCCGTAATTAGACCAGTAGTGAATTTAGTTAATCCAAGGTAGTCTCTCGTTTTTCAAGTAAATATATATATATATATTTATTATGATGCTTTCTCGATGGTTAGCTTATGTCCTTATTTGGATGCTAGGTTCATCAATGAAAGGGTTGAAGCCATTGCTTTATCTCGTGCGAATATGCCTGGAAAGAAAGTTGCAGAATCAGCAGAAGAGGTTAACGTAATTATGCAAAAAGGACCTGTGGTGCCTTCTATTGAGCAAATTTCCGGGTTACTGGATCAGTCTGGTCCAGGGGTTGAACTTGTGCAATTTAAACAAGCAGATATGCAAAGTGGTACAGACAGCCAGATTATAAACAATGATATGCTTTATACAATCAAAGAAAATAATTCTGGTTCAAGACCAGGTATTTATAAAGCAAACTTGCCGCCTAGAAATGGAAACCATCATCCTGTTAAGTCAGTTGTTTTATCTACAAATTCTCAGGATTCACACCCTATTGGTACTTTGGAGTCAGCTTCTGACAACAGAAATACTGTTTCTCAGAGGAAGGCCCAAGCTCTTGCACCAGAACATTTTGATAAGATATGGGCAAGAGGGTGGACTTATGGAAAGGAAGAAAATGAAGCTGCAAAACCATTTCGGCAAAGTGCTTCTTCCTTGGCATCAAGCATCCCAAAACAAATTGGAACACATATCAGTGATACGATAAAGAAAGAAACTACTACTTCGAAAAAGTCAAATGTCACTGATTCTAGTGGTTTAAACCAATCGAACTTGTTATCTCAAAGAATAGTTGAACCTGTTGATGAGGATGATATTGAACCAGATAGTGAGAGCTCATACCCAACTGAGGATGATGAGAATCATACAGTTACTGGTCTTAATTCCCCTGGAACCATTGTGTGGGAAAGTAAAAACAAAAGAAATTCTAGTGTATCACATATTCGACATCCTCTTGAAAGTTCTGATACTCATATTTCGAATAAGAAAACTAAATCTCATGTTCAACATCCAAGGACATCAAGATCTTCTTCAGTAAGAAAACGATCTAGAACAAGCAATCAAAAGGCCCCAGTTTGGCAGGAGGTTGAGAGAACGTCTTTTTTATTAGGAAACGGTGAAGATATACTTAATATATCAAGAGAAGATTTGAAAACTGAGGAAATGAATGATGATTCTTTAGAAATCCAGGGAAGAATTTATAGTGGAGCTGCAGCTTCCTCTTCGCTGTCTTCCATTTCAACATCTGAATCATCTTATTCATGCATGAAGCCTCCTGACATCTTCGTGTTAGCAGATACATTTCTAAAGTTGAGATGTGAGGTATTTCCTAGAATTACACAACCCTTTTACCTTATACATGTTGGTGGGTGGCTTCATTTCATAAAACTCGTACAGGTGGTAGGGGCAAACATAGTTAAAAGTGGTTCAGGATTACTTGCTGTATATTCCATTTCTGTGACTGATGGAAACAACAACAGCTGGTCTATTAAAAGAAGGTCAGTCAATAGAGGGTTGTGATATTTTCCCATAATAGTAATTCAGTACTCATCTGAGTACCTGTTCTGGTTATTCCTTTTTTTGTTACTTTGATATTTCCTTCTAGATTTCGTCATTTCGAGGAACTACATCGACGTCTCAAGGAGTTCTCTGAATATAATTTAAGTTTGCCGCCCAAACATTATTTGTCCTCAGGATTGGATGTGTCTGTAGTTCAAGAAAGATGCAGATTGCTTGATATATATCTGAAGGTATTCCTGTTTTGTACTTGGCAGAAACAATTAGATATTCATACAGTACAGATATCATTTGAAAGCAATTTAGTGTCATAGTGGTTGCATGAATAAACAACTTTCCTTTTATTTAATGAAAATAGATATGCTTCACCTCAGGTTGCTAGTACATTAAGATCTTCAATTTTCTGCAAAGTCAAGGGCATATGTTGTCATTCGTTGCTTTGCATTTGCCGATTCCCACTCCCTCCCTCCACACACATGCACCATCCATTCCCCACCAGACTCTTGTGTTATGATTTGGTGATACAGTCTCTTCTTTCATTTTTATCAGAAACTTCTTCAAATCCCAACCATATCAAGGTCTATAGAGGTTTGGGATTTCCTTAGCATTGATTCACAGGTTGGTGTTCTGCCTCATTTACATATTTCAATTATTGTTCCCTTTAAGAAAAGAAAAAGGAATCAACCATGGAGGACTTTTTTGAACAAGAATCTATTATTTCTAATTTTATTGTAGAGCTATGTGTTCTCGGACTCCCTGTCAATCATCCAAACATTATCAGGTGATTGTTCGAGCTGTCTTTTAATTGATTTTATTATGAACTATATTGAACTAATTTTTGCGCTCTTTTTGGGTACCTTTCTAGTCAACCTAGATGAGAAACTATATGAGAAGAAAGCAAAGATATGCAATTCAGTTGAAGACATGAGCACACAGTTGTTTTCTACAGATAGAAGGCAAGGTTCTGAGATTCAGGAGGATGTTAAAAATTCAAGCAAGGATTATTATGAATCTGACGGTTTAAGGCCAAGTAAGGGGAACACAGAACAAATTTCAGGAATAAATGCTAAGAGAGAACACAACAAGAATCAATATCAGGATGATTCAAGTGGTGATCTGGAGTACAAGTTTCAAAAGAATGTTTTGACTAATGGCACACCAGGTCAATCAGGGGAAAACACAGGTGTAGGGCTTAACAATCCACAAGAGAAATCTCAAATGCCTAAAGCTGATGTGGCTTCCTCAAGTATTCCTGCTGAAGTAAGTTGGTCTCTTCAAGAAAACAACTTGGTTATAATTTAGATGTTTCAGGAAGATATACTCTAAGAAAAAAGGATAATTCCCAATAAAATCTGTGTCATTTATATGTAGGATATATACATATCTAGCTAGGTCTTCACATAAAGAAACGTTGGAGATTTATGTGGCTTATATTCAGCAAAGATTTTTTGAACTTTGCTATGGTTTGATGAAACTCCGCCTATGTTTTATAGCCTGTCCCAAGCCCGGATAAAGGAGGAGAGTTGTATTAGGCCCCGACAGCCAGCGTAAAACCCTGTCGAATCTCATGAACATGGATCAACGAATATATCGAGCGGAATGGCGTCGTATGATCCATGTAGCCGACCCCACCTAGTGGGATAAGGCTTTGTTGTTGTTGCTATGGTTTGATGACACAAATGATAATGCTAGCATTATGTGTCAGTGTGAATATGAAGGTAGCAGGTTTCAGCTAGCTTTCCATTTTACTCTTTCATATGTCACATGTTTAATAAATTCATAGAAGTGTGCCTTTTCTTTTCTAACAATCTCAACCCAATACCTATTTTCCTTGAGAAAGAAGCTCATCTCAATACCTGAATATGTTAAATGTAAAATTATCTTAGAAGAACAAGATATTTTGAAGTGATATGGCTTTAAGTATTAGTTGAATATTTTCTCAAGAAAGTATTAGTTGGTATATGTAACATATGTTATCATGTCGCACATTGATTAAGATTATGCCACTAAGTCACCAGTTAGGGTCTCTGCAGCACTTACCTGGTTTCATCTTGATATGTGCTGAATACAACAAAATGCGTCACAAATAAATACGAATACATTTGATGTGGAACAAGATTATTTTTGTGGACCTTCTATCTCTAGCTTATGCGCCGGGACCGACTTCTCACCAGGATGTACAAGGCGAGATGGGCACCACATTCCGACACTTTCTCTGTGTTATGCGGCGAGGCAGAGGAGGACATCACCCATCTCTTTTTTGCATGCCCGATGGGTCGTGGTGCATGGCAGTGGATTTTTTCTAGTGGCCTTTCCCCTTCCGATTCGGTGACCTTTTGGCTGGCGTTCTGGGCTTTAGCCCGTCAGGGACAGGGATGGAGAGCATCACTAGCATCTTTTTTGGCCAGCGCAACCAGGTGATTTTTTGTGGGGAATGCTAGATAGAGCGTATTGTACACCACACCTCTTTTTTGCTTCGGGAGTGGGGTGTCGGATAGTTGAGATATTTTTTCCACCTTTTTGTTGCTCTTTCTTCGAGAGCCCACACTTGTACATGACTCCCTTTTCTTAGTTATATATACCTCCGGATGACAACTGCACAATCTGGTGTCCTTTTTCTTCTAAAAAAGGGGTTTTCCTTTTGTTAGACTTCCTTTTAATTAGGTTTCCATGTTATTTGTACATGGTGTATTGGAACTCCATATAAATCCCTATATCATTATACTAGAATATAATTTTTAATGAATGAACATTATTCTCTACTTATTTATTAAGTGGATAAAGCCGATAACTCCTGTGGTTTTGACTTCCATCAATTGGCATAGGAGTAAATCAATTATTTGATCCCCATCATATGGTTGAGATCCTGCTGCCCTTTCCCAAACCCTAATTTCTTAACTCTCCTGGCCATCAGTTCCTCCATCAACCACCAAGATTTAACCAAAAAATAGAAAAAAATGCATTTGAGCTTTTTTGAGAGGTCATTATCACCAGCTCGTCTCAGCATCCTGCCACTGTTGGCTGCCTCCACATCTGTAGCGGAAGTGCCATGGACGAGTATCAAAAAACACCCCTACCTGTGAACACGAACAACGAGAAGGCTCACAAAATTAATTTTTAAACATTTGTACTGCGAAATCAGCAGAATTTGAGGTAGCCCATGGTGCATTAGTATGATGCGCATCTCTTTCTATTATTCCTACTTCACATTCACGCATCAACACTGCAACCTTGACACTTAAAAGTTAAAACAATCAATGATTATTGTCAATCGTTCATGTTTCACTTAAGGGTTTGACTGTGGCGAAAACTGAATGTTTAACAGATTTTTAAGTGGTCTTTCTGCTTCCAAGTTTACATTCTTCCCAGCAATATTCAATTGTTTACTTGGCAAAATAAATTTATATTTAGTTCTCCATCATAATTTATCATTGATCCTTGTCACTGCAGTGGGTGCCTCCAAATTTGAGTACTCCAATACTTAATTTGGTAGATGTAATTTTCCAGCTACAAGATGGAGGTTGGATCAGGTGTGTATGTCTTCAGTGAGGATGGTTATAAATATGTTTTCATTGGTGATTGTGGTTATAAATATTTATTATTATGTCTTCAGAGAGAATATTCCATCGTTATTTTATTTCTTCTTTTGTAGACGTCAAGCATTTTGGGTAGCTAAGCAGTTATTACAATTAGGGATGGGTGATGCTTTTGATGATTGGCTTCTTGCAAAGATCCAGCTTCTTAGAAATGGAGTGGTAATCGCTTCTGGAATCAAGCGTATTGAACAAGTGAGTTATTGAGTTTTCATGATGCTATATGAATATATCTAAACCAAAAATACAAACACGAGTTCACCATCAATATCTCATTTCTTATGGGTACAAGCCAAACATCATGATTCTTCAATTTATGAAGAATTTTAAATGACTTCAGTGGTAGCTCCTTGCACCTCACTGTTGTTTCTCGGCATTAGTCGCACTTATTCATTATTATATGCTTGGAATTTTGGTGCTGATTTTGTCTTTGAATAGATACTCTGGCCTGATGGAATATTCATTACTAAGCATCCTAAACGAAAACCTGCAACACCAGTTTCTTCACCGGGCCTTCATAGTGACAACCAAAATAATAGCCAGTTGACTACTGAGCAAGAGCTAGAGGCCGCTCGTCGTGCAAAATTTGTCCACGAACTATTTATCGGTAACAAATGATATCTCGTCTTTCTTAGGTTGATTCTTGTGTATTTATCTAAGATGGAAAAGTTCATCTTGTTCCCTGGGTTACATGGAAATAAGAAACCACTCAGGTTTGCATGAATAAGTCTGAAGGGAAATTTTGAAGAATTTTTACTTTTGCTTTTGTTTCCTGTTAATTCCTGAGATATTTTCTTAACAAAAAGATTGAAGTGCTGATTGTCATCAATCTTATTACTTATCTCAAAAAATCTTATTACAGACATTCTTTTGATACAGATAAAGCACCAGTTGCTCTTGTGAGTCTTGTTGGTCGGAAGGAATATGAGCAGTGTGCTCAAGATGTTTATTTTTTTCTTCAGGTATTCTCTTCTTTTGAGAGTGGTGTTGGCACATTTCAGGAAATAAGAGTGCTAATGCTATCTGTATATATTGATTAACAAATGAAGAATTTCTAGTATTGCTTTCTATCATAAAATCGTTTGAGATGATTTGGTCATGTTCATAGAAGACCATTAGATGCGTCAGTAAGAAGGGTAGATCAAATAATCTGGAGTCCGATTAAAAGAGGGAGAGGGAGGCCAAGGCGGACACTTGGCGAACTAATAGAGCAAGATCTATTGGTGAATAATATACCGAAATGTTTGGTTACTAATAGAGCGGAATGACGTATGATCCATGTAGTCGACCCCACCTAGTGGGATAAGGCTTTGTTGTTGTTGTTGTTGTTTTCTATCATAAAAACTTCTGTTTATGATTGTCTAGTAGTAAATATGCTCGCAAATGAATATTAACCATCTGTTTTTGTTGCTGCCTACAGTCTCCCCTTTGTTTGAGGCAGCTGACATTTGAACTTTTAGAGCTTCTCCTTTTAACGGTGTTCCCTGAGCTAGATGGTATCATTCGACAATGTCATGAAGAGAAAGAACAATTTGGAGTAGTTGATACTAGATGAGGTTTTCCGTAGTATCTCATAGTTGGACTAGATTATCTCAGGTTGGGATTGGAAATTTATCTACAGGCTTTGATTGAGTAGACAGGTTTGCAAAACAAGAGTCCTGATATAACCGTGTCCAAAGTCTTGTCCGCAATGCTGGTTACAAGTCTGGATGAACAGATACTTTTATACTTGCTGTTGGGTAATCCCTGGCTCTCAATATCCGTTCGTATATCTCAATACAAATTTCTTATGTCAGATGTCCTTGTTTTCCACTATCAGTTCGTATATCACAATATAAATTTCTTATGGCAGATGTCGTTGTGTTCTACTATTGGCTTATTTCAGGTAGAAACAAGCTTTCGGCGACTTCGTGTGATGAGGTCAGAGTGTTCAATTAAAAAATGTGCAGCTTCAAAGTGTTTTGATTTTTCTCTCTTGGAACATGGTGCCTTCTCATTTTGGATTCACATCCAGTGAATTGCTACTTGAGAGATACGTCGTACTTGTATAGTTAATTTTTTTATACACAAATTGTTATGTTTTTTTGGGTTGTTGGAATGGGGAGGGGTGTATTGTTGATATTTTTGAAAAAGAAACTATTATCTATTGGTACATTTTGTTCATGTTTTGTGATTACCCTTGCTTGCATTATTGTTCGGGATGATGATCCAAAATCCTCAAATTCTAGTGTTGTTTGTCGAAAATAGTTTTAGAAAAAAGTGAATTTGAGTGGTTGTGTATTAAAAAAAATGTTCTTTTTATATTTGTTTCTTGGATCTGTAAAAGAAGGATTATAACTATTTGATCTAGAGCGTGGAAGACAGGGATTCAGGCCCATGAATATAAGTTGGATCATCGAAACTGAATACTTTTATACATATTTCGTTTCGTTGCATGAATCATTCTAATGAAGATCTTTCTTCGATTTAAGCTGGGTACATATTCTTTCCGATGAAACTTATGATATGGATTACGAGGGATACCATATTGATTTAATATATTTTCTGTACTGTTTTATTGAGAACAAAGAAAAAGCGGGAAAATATAAAAAAAGGGAATTTTTTTTTTTGCTGTCGCACTCTGTAGTCTGTACGCACCGCTCTCTGCCCCCTCCTGCAAGCAATCCCTCCCTACCTTTCCTCCTTCCGCTCCTCACACGCGCACGTTAAAACGGATGGCACTAGAGAGGGCCATTGATCCACTATTCTTCCACTCTCCTCGAGTCCTCTCACTTCCCGTCCAACTCCAAGTCCATCTCCCGTTCGCGCTCTTCTCCTCCTCTTCTCTGGCTGTTCCGCTGTTGTCTTCTCCACCTTCTTGCTATCTCCTTCCTTGGAGTGGAACTGATATTTTCAGTGTTGGTTGGTGCCCGCAGGTTGATTTGGTGTCGACGGTCAGATAAACAGTATGTTCGAACGTGTCCATCATATTTCGTCTTTGTGTTTTGTTGAGTTAAAATAGAGATCAAGATACTACTACAAACTAGGTAGAACATCATTTATCTGTCAGTTCTGCAGAAGAAGAGATACCCTCTCAAACCCCAATCATGTTTTTACTCTTCCTTCCTAGTCATGTAACCATTTGAAATGTCATAAATGTATACGTGGCGATGGATTCATATTTTCTGCTAGTCATCTTTTGTCTAGCATTCTTCATATAATTTTTCCTTGGAATGTGTATCATATGACGGAATCATCTTCACTTTTAAATGCTTCAGGTTCAGGGACCTGAGAAAACTCACAGCAAACCCTTTGTCATTTCTTTCTTATTTTTTGGTAGCCTGTCATTTTCTTTTTAGGATGAAAGTGGTAAAAGCATTTTTGGACTTGCAAAAGAACCGATCGAGATTATCTAAAAAGACCTTGGTGCTGCCTTCTTCCTTACCAGTCCTTCGAGATTTAAGCCACTTTAGGCTTCAAGAATGGTACGTGCCCATGCCACTAGTTGGCCTTCTATCTCAGCAGTGTTAAGTTCACCGTAGAGAACTTACACACCTGAGTATCAACTCATATGGCTAAAGATGGTGTAGCTCACCCCGTTTTTGCCATGTATACCTTCACTGCATGTATGGAGATTATCTTTAATTCTGATGAAGGGGCTACTAAAAATATTTAGCGGTGTAATTTTATGCAGATGACTTTTTTCGTAATTTGATGCATATGGAATAGTTGGGATTTCATGTTCAACTGCAGTTTGTGATTACACCTAGCATCGTGCATGTTGACCATTGCGTCTGGGTTCTTATATTACACCTAGGATCTTATATTACTTCTGGGTTCTAAGTATATATGAGTGAATCCCACTCACATTTCTATGATGTACGTAGAACGATTGCGTCTTTACATTCTATAATATTTTATTTATTATAAAAAATAGTCTTTAAGATAAAGACGAAATCTACAACAAAGTTTATTACAACAATAAACACTTGGAACTCTTTATTGTTTCAAAGACAAAGTGCATTTGGCTTTAGCTAATACCAATATTTTTACAATCCGTTTGGCATAGCTAATGAAAAAATACAGATAAATTCTAATGTTAATAAACGAGTTATGTGTTTATAATTTTACAAAGTGCTTATGTATATATGTACCAATAAAAAGTATTTTAATTAAGTAAAAAATAAAAAGAAAGCGAAGATACGTAGGTGAAAAGAAAGATGAGAGGAAAAGATATTTTTGTACAGTGAAAGTATTAAAAAAATGAGCTTATAACGATAAGTTTGATATTTTGATAAAATAAATTATAATCCACAAAAAAATAACTTGAGATTGTCTGTTTATTTTATTTTTTTGACTTATAGGTTGACAAAATAAGAATTTACATTTTATATTTGAATATCGAACACAGAGAAAATTTAAAAATATGAATTATTTTGACATGTTTGTAAGTTTATCTAGAGTCCCACACACCCTCATATAGTCATTCACTTTATTTTTAGCCGAATGTTATTATATTATTTATTATAATGGCCAGTAGTAAACACCTATAATCAATTATTTAACTAATTGTATACCTTGTGATGATATGAAAAATTTAAAAGGTATTATATAAAATTAAAATAAAGTAACTCTTAATTGATACATTATCATAGTCAGTAATTAATTAGATGTTTCAATCAAATGGAACAAATGAAGAACTAATGTATTTATCAATGTAAATTAAGATAATAATGTCTGTCAAATACAATATATAATAAAACTACACCGAATCGTTTGGATTATACACAAAAGAAAAGGTTATCACATTATAATTTCAAATAGGTTTTACCTTTTATTCCACAACCAAAATCAAACGCTGGCAACATAGAAAATTCGGGAAATATAATTAAGGCAAGCCGACAAGGCAAACATGTTTAACAAAATTCGAATTCGAATCTGAGATCGCACGAGTAAGTACGTGTCCCAACAAAAGATCTAGTTTAAATTACCAGAAGTTGGAGATTTGGATTCAGTTTGGAAATAATTAATTGGGAGTTCTAGTCTGTTTTATTTTATTTTATTTTCAAAGTCCTAGTTCAATTGATTTTTCAGAATTCTACTTCAAATAGAATTTGAAATTATAATCTCTTGATTCCCCTATTAACTAAACCTAAGAAAAAATTGCATGCTCTCTCGTCTTGAGGTCCTAGTTTATTTTATTTTATTATAATCGTTTAATTCTTGAACCAGTGCTGAACTGCTCTTGCGTTCTTGTTTCTAGTGCAGGCAATAATTGTTTCGGTCGATCAACTTGTTCGAAAAATTTGATTCGCGACGATGTGGAGCGCGCTACAGACGGCCATTAATGCTCCTCTCATCGTCCACTCCGCTTTCACGTCCACGCCGCCCCACTCCAGATTCACGTCCCGCCGGCGCCCGCCCTTTTCTCTTCCTCCGCTTCCCCCTCCTCCTCCGGCCGGCTCTTACGAGCACTGGCGCCGCATCGCTCGTGAGCTCTCCGCCGCCGTCGTAGACGACGACGGCGACGATGACAGGAGCGTGGAGAAGTTCACTCGGAAAAACGTCATGTCGGACTTCATCAGGTTAAAGCGCGACGCGGCCGGCGCCGAGCTGCAGACCGCCGTTGTCTGCTACCGGAAGAGAAACCAACCTTCGATTCAGGTGACGATCAGCTGCAGCTCCCCTTGAGATCTTAATTATCTATCTGTCGCCTTCTCCGCAGAATTTCCTGTTATAATAGTTGAATCGACATGTTGAGAGTTTGCTGTTGTTCGCAGGTTGATTTGGTGACGGCGATCCATGCTGCAGATAAACAGTACGTTAGAACCATTGATAATAAAATTATTCTCCTTAATTCAGATTTTCATATTATTTTGTTAACTGGCTGCTGCTGACGTAGATGCATTTGATATATTTACCTAAATTGATATCTAAAATTTCAATTTTTCTACAATATCATATGTTTATTAAAATAATATATAAATATTTATTTAAAAATTAAAGGAGAGGGAGCATTGTTCCTGCTGCAGAGGAGAGAGAGAGAGAGAGAAAGAGGGGGCATGGGAGGAGAAAGAGCAGCAACCCGTCTTCTTTTTATTTTTATTTTAAAACAAGTAATTATAAAATTTTTAATGACTATACAAAATGAGATGAAAATTGAAAGGGATCAAGAAAATTACTCAAATTATTCATGATGTACTGTGCATCTTTATCAGTTCTCAATAGGCTTCCAGGTGGGCACATTAGAGTAATAATTAAAAAATGACAATGCTAAAAAGATTACTAAACTTTTGTCTAACTATATTTTTCATTTTAAAAATGAGAAGTTATAGATGTTATTAATTTTTTTCATGAAAGATAGGTTTTATGATATGTTATGTTATGATATTTTTTTATTTTTTGAGCATTATCGATGCCAATTGAGATGATAACTAATAAAATCATTTTGACATGTGTTTCACACAATTACTCATAATAATATATAATTAAAAACAATGTTGAGCATTGTTGCCGTATGTTCTCCACTCTATTATCTTTACCTTGTAAGATCTTGTGAAGAAACTCCTAATTACTTTCCTCCATTTAACTTGTACTCCAGTTAGCTCAAACAAAATCATTAGCAATCTTACAGGACTTATCCTTCTTATCACGTTTTTTAATTAATGAAGTAAAATTGAAGGAAGATAGATCATTTCTAAAGTTGAAGGTTTCACATTGATTCCATTCAGTTTATTGGAACTCCTTTTATATCGGGTTCGATTTATTAATTAAATTGGTTTCTGATACCATGGTCAGTTTTGGAGGCCAATCTCGGCTAGATGCATGCTTATTCTATTATCACCTTGTATCTGGTAAACGTTGCTGTTAATTTCTATATACAGGTACTTTGATATTCTTCAAAGAGGACTTGGATCATATGAACGCGTTCTTTATGAGGGGATAGCGAGAAGGGTGGTGGCACGGGTACCGGAGGATAGAATGAACTCAAAAGGCATTTGGAAACTGAAGTCATGGTTTGAAGGCTTTGATGTCTTTGGATTCATCGGGGGGCAGACGGCTCGATTTCTATCGTTCGATTTCCAAGAAAAATGCCTTGACTATGCGCACGGAAGCTGGCAAAATGCAGATCTTGACTATGAGACATATAAGTTGCTTCAGGTGATGATTATCTTTCCATTGATTATATATATCTTTTTCAGTTTTCTGGAGTAAACAGCAACCAAGTTCTCGGCATTCTTATGAAGCAAAAGTTCATATAAAAGTGGTCATCAGCCAGCTGCAGAAACTGAGATACCCTCTCAAATCTCAATCATGCTTTTGCTGTTCTTAGTGGGCATATGTAATTGTAACCATTGGAAATGTCATAAATGTGTATGCGATGATGGATTCATATTTTCTGCCAGTCATCTTTATCTTGCGCTCTTCATATGAATTTTTTACCTCGAAATGTGTATCGTCGTGCTTCATCTGATTGAGAAATCTTACAGCTAAACATATTTGCCATCTTTTCAGGAAGAAAGAGGTGAAAGTTTCTACGCACTTGCAAAATTAGTAACTCAGCCGAAAACAACCTTGGTGATGCCTTCTTTACCAAGTGATCCGAGTCCTAGGATATCTGAGTATTCTGAGATAGATGCATTATTCAAGCTCGACATTGGTGCAGCAATGAAGATCTTCTTTGCCAAACAGCTAACTTCTGTGTGAGTTGTCAACCTCATCAATGCTCCAGTATGATACATAATCCATGATTAATTGAACACTGTAGCTGTTTTGATTTTGTTTAGCCTTCATGCATGAGAAAAAAAAAAACTAATATGAGCATCTCGACAACATTGTGATCCCACTTCCATGTCTACTCCAACGGCGTTGGAACTTTATCAATTGCACAAAATATTTTCCTTCATGACATCGTATTTGCATATAAGAAGAAAACATAAAGTTCGTCTCTTTTTATAGACTCGTCATCTCGTGTAATGCAATATCATAGTCCTCCATTTCAATTTATGCTTGTGACCTTTTGCTCAGAGTTACGCGATCTTAACAATAAAAAACTGATGAGGTTTTTTTACTTTCGGACATGGACGTGAACTGAAGGGTGACAGAGATGATGTCAGCCATAGAGGAAGGATCTGTCATCATCGGCGAAAGGAACAGAGTGGCAGCTGAGGTGCTCAAGAAGGCGATAGACGGCGGGAACGAGAGAATAGCGGTGCTGTATGGCGTTGCACATATGCCGGACCTTGGAAGGCGGCTGCGTGAGGAGCTTGACATGATCCCTTCTCAGGTGCAGTGGGTGACAGCATGGTCCATGAGGAAGGGAGGCACCGTTTCCTCCCCGTTCCTGAAGAGAGCGGTGAAGTACGCTGGTCCTTTGATTCTGGGAGTTATTCTTGGCACTGCAATCAGCTTGGCTTTTGAGCTGCTTACGAGAGAATAGTCAACTGAATGATAACCCACGTATTATGTAGAACCTATACATAAGGGCTGTGTTTGGATATATGAACAAAAGTTCCACTTGAAACTTTTGAAATGACGATTTGATTCATGTCGATCGTTTGGATAAATTCGACATCTACGGGAACATTTTTTGTTGATTTGATGGTTAAATACTTCAAAGTTTCTCTTCCTGTTTGGCTATGGTTCTTGCTGCTGGCGCCAAAAAAAGAAACGGCTCTAACTGCATCAAAATGACGCTTCTAACTGCATCCGCAAGTAAAATAGATGTTATCCGCACCAAAGTGCACTGCAAGTAAAATTAAAAAAACTTCGTGACAAAGTGATCCTCTTGGATTCTTCTCCTTCTTGGCACATTACAAATGCGTTGCTTGTAAATAAATGACATGTAAGTTGATAGTATGAACTACATGCACATATAGATCGGTCCATGACACAAGTAGAAAATAGTACAAAGTTGACAGATTATATATGAAGATCACATATGCATTAATACGAAGTCACAATGATTACATAAGAAATGCCAAGTGCGAAGTAAGTCCAACATAATTTAACAACAGACTTAGCAAAATCCAAAGTAATGTAACCACCACAGGGCCAGTCAACATCTAAATTTACACGACACATATCAAAATAACAATCCAAAAGGAGCACACAACCACAAAAGATGTGTTGCAAAAGACCTACAACCGTTCTCGGACACTAACATTTTGAAGCTTCACCACAACATTTGCAAAGTAGATACCCAAGCGCAAAAGAGAACATGGCACACATTAGCAGCATAAGTGAATCCTTCCAACTTGCCGAAGAAACCAGTGTTGATGGAATGGTCTGTTGTGGAACACTTTTGGCAATCGGATCTGGATGAAGAGCAGGTTGGGTAGGTGGCATGTATTACATACTAATGTAAGCTGACAAGAAGTTGCTGGCTTCCTCAAATGACTCAAATTTTCTAAACGCACAATAACGATAACCCACGACTTGAGCTTGACAATATGCCCACGAATCGTACACCACGGGTTTCCTCCATTCGTAAACTGCGTAGAATTTGCGTGGCGCCATCCTAAGTGGAATCGTGATGTCTTGTATAAGGGAATACAACAATAAGACATAGTGAGTTATTGTACTAAAATATAGCCATAAACTTATATCCTCTCACAAAGATTGTAAGCACTAAAGATAAGTAACTAAGTTTTTGCACAAGAAACTAAATTTCCATTAGAAAAGACAAAAAGTAGAGTGGGTAACACGAAAACTTGCTTACTGTTACGTTGTCGATGATCAGCCCACAAGCGAGATGCTATCCCGTCATGAATAATGTCCCCTCTAATTTTTTGCGTTGTAGAGGCGGGCATAGAAGGCAACAAATTGCCAGCACGTAACTCTTCGGGCTCAGGTCAGATAGTCTTATTGAAGTACTTGTCGTCGGCCTGATTCTGTTTGACAAAATTGTGTATCACACAACATGCTATGACAATAAGCTTCTGAATCCTCACTGGATATTGAATTGGATTTCGAAGCAACTTAAACCTCTTCTTCAATATACCAAAAGACTTTTTCACATAGTTTCGCAGTTGCGCATGTCTGTGATTAAAAATATCCTTCGCATCACGATATCTGCCCGCCGGACTACTTTCCGTAAAAATTCCCAGATGGTACCTTCCACCCTGATAAGGAGCGAGGAATTTATTGGAGTTTGCGTAATATGAGTCGACACGATAGTACTTCCCTATGGAGAACGACAATGCAAAAAATTAGTACTTAAGATTAAGAAATAAGCAAGGTTGTTTGAAATTGAAGCGAGTTTCTCGAAAGATACCATCAGGAACACGAAACTCATATCCTTTCAACACACCATATCAACACCTTCATATCGCCCGATGAGCCTTCCCAACCAGCGCAGACAAAATGAAAAATGTGGTCAAACGACGTTGCGGCCATGACGTTTTGTGATAGAAATCCCTTCCGATTTCGATATGGTGTAGCTTTTGACTTTGGCACATGAGCTGGAATGTGTGTCCCATCAATAGCCCCTAAAGTGTTCTACAACGACACAAGAGAGCATGGTTAATGACAATCCTATGACATTAGTTTGACATGCATGCTTACATGCTACAAATTACTTACTGCGAAGTATGGGTAGAAAGTGCGAGAGCCTCGCATTCGTGGGTGGACCCCTACATCGGCACCTAGTAGTTGAATGAACTCGTCGCTCAACGAACAAATTACTTTCAATACTTGCTTAAAGTGATGAGATATTATTTCTCCAGAGTGTTGGAACTCCTCTTGCATATCTCTATTTGATTCATCGTGCCGAATGACATATAAGAAAATGACCAACTGTTCTCGTGCACTAATGTTCCTAGTAGATGCAATAAGACCTTGAGATACTAACAACTCCTCCAATATCAAGAAAGTTGTATTTTGGAGTCCGAAATGATGGTGCCCTCTTTTGTGATATCCATTCAACATTTTGTTAACAAGTTGATCTCTTGTGAATGGACGTGTCCTGCAAGGCATCCTCGGCACTTGCTCAATAGACAAAGATGAACCGCCAAATTTAGTACTATTAAATGATAAGAAATCTGCTTCATGTACTGAAAATTCCTCCTCAATGATAGAGGACCACATTTGTTCGAAATTCATCTAGCATAACAACAAGAAGATAGTGATATTTGAATGACAAAAAGAGTAATAAGAAGTTTGGTGTCGTAAATGGTAGCAATAGTACATGACATTTCTGACCATGATGAAATGAAAAGTACATGACACGTACGAATATTACATGCGTAGACATTACATAAGCTACTACATAATATTCTGCATAGAGGCTATTACATAAGCTACTACATAATGTTTTGCTCTAACGTTCTGCCAAAAGTACATGACCATGCCACCTACAACTATTTCACTTGACATGGAGGCACATGCTACTCTGTGTCACTCGAGAGAGCCTCGACCCCATTGGATCTAGGTGGAAAAAAGGGATGTGAAGATAATTAAATCAAAACCAGGGTTCGCAGGCCTTATTTTGATTGGACTGAAATATGGATTGGCCGCATCGAATGGACTCGGCATACCTTAATACATGGCAAAGGAATTGGTCATACCGCTTAGACCTGTAGCAGGGATTGACGATGAAGCAACATTGGTGACCGTGGAAGTAAAAGCAAGTGCACCAAATGATGGCATAGCTGGCGCCGGAGGAGGGGGTAAACGATAGTAATCGAACACCTTTCGAGATATCCAAACTTGAAGCATTTCATCTTCGCACTTCATGAACGCCCATAACTCCTTCTCGTCCTTAAACGCATCAGCAATGACCAAGTTAACATGTGAAGGAAGATTGTGCATCCTTTCCTCCAACTTAGCCCAACACCCATCTGCGGTGGCGTTCTTATGCTGTTGAAAGGCCAGCATTTGTTCCATGAGATGCATCCTCTTCATTGTTATTTCCTGTTCTACTAAATCTGCATCGGTAACCAATTTCTTTTTCTTTGATGTTACCGAGTGGAACCAAACCTAGTTATTTTTCTAGATGATGTAGTTCCACGGAAAGTTCGCAGCGTGTGTTCGGTGGCAGAAGGAGGGTTTTCAATCTCCTGAACTAGTGCCGAGGGTGTGGTCATGTTTATAATATTATCGTCGGAGCTACCTTGATCCTCATCTAAGTTCACTATCTTGGTGGTCGTACATGATTCCTTTCTCGTGGCTGTGTTCTTGGCAAATAAGAAGGTGAAGTCATCGTAATGAGGCAATTGTTTATTTCTGACCCTCATGTAATCCTTGTTCCCCTATTACATGAAAAAGAGAAGGGTTAGTTCATATCATCGCTTGTAAAAGATGTGCTCAACTTGTTGTAAATACGAACTCACCGCAATAACCTCATCCCACATTCTCTCTTCTGCTTCTCTGGATCTCATCCCCATCCACTTTTATTGGATAGAGCTCTACACAATTCAAAATTCCTTTTCATTACTTTTAAATGATTTTTCATATGCTCAACAGTCATTTTCTCACCAAAGTGGTCATTGAACCTATTGCACATTCTTTTCCAAGCTTCGGCTATGAAGGTGTTAGCTTGGAAGTATCCATCGACGTTCTCTTGCGTCACCATCCCTACGAAATACGAATCCATATTCGGAGACCAATGACTAGCTTGAGTCTTCTCCACAGTGGAGGCCTTTTTCTCTTTCCCTTTGTTATGCTAAGTAAGGAAGAACAATAAAATTATAATGAGGAAGAGCAGGAACAATTCTTATTTTCGACAGCGTCCCCCATTCACCCTCCCCCCTCTCCCACTCAAATAACAAGGAAATAATGAATGATTGTCACATAAGGGGGACATTTAATTAAAAGGACAGGCGAGAAATAGAGATAAGATTCCCTCATTCTCTCCCCCATACTAAATGCAAGTTGAACATAGTCCACTATCATCAACTACGAGTAGGTTGTATCTTCATATACATCATAATTGTCACTCATGGGATTTTAAGCTACATGAACCTATTTGAATAGTACATTTATGAGAAATAAAACTAACTGAACACTTTGCATAGTACATTTTAATGCAAGTGAATAACAATAACTAAAAGGAGAGACGGATGATAGAAATGAACTGGATAAGTAAATCGGGAGACATGAGCAAGTTGACAACTTATTGTTAATGAACTAAATATGAGCTCACAAAAAAAAATTCATCGCAAAATTAACAACAGGAAGAAGAAAGAGACATGAACAATCCGATTGCACTTAGCTAACCAGAGAGGTTCTTCGACAAAGACGTTACGATTTATGGTGGCACAAGTAGAGTGCAGAAATTATTTGGACACATTTTAATGCAAAGCAGGTAAGTCAAAAGGGGTGGAGGAACTACGGGATGGCAGGGAGGTGAGGAACTACAGACAAAGAAATGAAAAGTTTCAAGGCGATTTTCTGGATCGTACCTTGCTCTGGGAGTTCGCAGGAGACAGGAAGATCCTTGCTGCAACTGCCGTTCTCGCAGGAACAATCTATCATAGCAAATCATCAAAAAAGAAATGACAGGAGACATATTAGTAGATCGCCGAAGAAGTCACATGATCGTGCCACTAACACACAAGAAACCCTAAACCCTAGCACAGAAGAAATCCAATCGAAGAGAGGAACCGTAACACACAAGAAACCCTAACACAAATTGAATAGAGGAATCTTTACTGCGAAAAAATTTCGTAAAAATTCAGAACAGAAGATTGTGCCACTAACACAGATGAAACCCTAAACCAAAAAGGGGACCCCTTCTTGGAAACAAATTTCGAAAAATAAATAGATGCGTGCCTGCAGGTCCGCAAGGGTCGATGGAGTTTCACAGTTTGCCTCAACCTCAGTGGTCGCCTCCTACGCAACTCCAGCGTCGAGATCACAAAAGAAATGGACCGATTTATTCAAATAGTCGAACCCTAAACCCAAAAAAACACCACACACGAAGGGCACGTACCTACGCTTCTTGCTACTGGGGCTTGTTGTTGTCCGCCGGCACGAAAGAGATCAATCAACCAGCGTCGTGGAAAGGAGAAAGGAAACAAATGTCACGGACGAAGGAAAAGGGAAAGAGACTGAGATGTTGTCGCTCGCAAGGAAAGAAAGTGAAGTTGGGCATGGGATACGAGGCATGTTCGGGACATCACGCATGAACTTGAACGTTTTGGCATTTCGTGAGAACTTATTTTCCGGAACAATCGACGTTGACCGAAATTTCAATTCACATGGGCCCCACTGATGTTCTATTGCCTGTTTGGCTGAACAAAGCTTCGTTCTGGGTAATGTTCTATATCCAAACACAGCCAAGGTGTTTGGTTGGAGTATTATTTAGAATTTAATATTTTTAAATTAGGAATGAGAACAAAATTAAATGTTCTTACTTTTTTTCACTCTGCTGTCAAGGAACATAAAATAATAATAATGTAGTTTGGGCAAAAAAAATTAATTATTTGACCAATGGAAGAAACTTTTGTTCTTATTATTTATTAAAATCAAACTGGACGGATCCGTTCAACTGGTTCAATCATGAAACAACGTATGGTCTGATCTGATTTGAAGTTTAAACCATAGTGATGATCTGGTTGGGAAAAACTGATTAAACCGGTATAAATCGACTAATCAACGAACCAAGAAGAACTCAGTTCAACTTAAAAAAAGTAAAAAGGAAATAAAAAGATAAGAAGAAAAAATATAAGGAGAGTAACTTATTTGAATGATAGAAAACAGTAAAATCATGATAATTAATGTGGGAGGGAGGGAGGGAGGGAGAGAATGACAGGTAAGAAAAATGAAAGTGAAACAAATGAAGAAAGAGATAAAATAGTAGAAAAATAAAAAAAAGAATAAAGAAGATATAAGAGTGATTTATGGTAATAATAAACTAATATATTGTTAAGAGCATTAAATGATAAAAATATAAAGAATTAATGAAGAGAGAGGAAAAAATGAGAAAAAGAAAAGATTAATGGAGAGAAAAAGGAAGAAATGGGAAAAAAAGAAAGTAAAATAAAAATAAAACGTAAGAGTGATTTATGACAGAAAAAGGGTAACATATTATTAATAGCACTTATTGTGTAAATAAAACTTTAATAATAATCAATCAATATTAAAAATTTATGTTAGTATTTCTAACTTTATAGATTACTAATTTTTTATACATAATATAATATTTGTTATGCACATATGGTTAAAATTATATATATAATATTATTTTAAAAAATTTGGTTCAATCAGATCCAATCCGATCGGATCAGTCTAACTACAAAAAGTTGTGGAATAACAATTTCAACTTTTAAAATATGTTAATTTAGAATTTAGTCGCATGTTGGGTTGGATCTTTTTTTGTGCTTGTTCTGATTGATTTTGTTCGGATGAATAAGGCCTTTATTTATGGGTTATTGGAGTACCATACTCTAAGGGGAACTGCCTCCAATGTTGTATAAATTATTATCCTGAAGTGGTTAAATTGTTGAGCGTTATTTTAATTTTAGTTAAAGTTCAAATAGGGTTCAACTTTAATATTGTGTGAATAAATTATTTATTGTTATTTATTAAACTAAATTCTATAATCAGATCTTGAATTTATGGCTATATATGATTTATGATCATAACAACCAGTAGGGATAATTTATATATGGATGGTATTGATAAATCCAATTTTAAGATTAGGCTTCAAATAATGAAAATGAATAAGTTCACATGTATATTTAATCCTTCGAAATAAGGTGTAAGTAGAAAACCTACAACGACCAATTCTAGAAACTAAGTTATTGAAGTAATACTGAATCGTATAATGATTTCTAACTAAAATAAAAAGATAATTCAATATATATATATATATATAATGTTGTTTTTTCTTTCAAAATAAGTTTAAGATATGGATTATATATTTATCATATAATAAGAACTTCATTTGAAAATCATCTTATTCTTACCACTTTCCCTCCTTGTGCTCATAAGCTCAACTGTTGAACTCAATGAAGCTTCGGTGGCCTCAAGAGAGGATTAAATTACACGATTATTAATTAGACCGTCCCTTATTTCAAAATAACTTTGAGTCATTTTTAAATCGGTCTTTCAACTTCAATTTGTAATTAGACCGTCCCTCATTTTTTATTTTCTTGTATGATTAGTTCTCTTGATCGATGATAGTGGATTTCCTGATTGTCTTGTGTATGTGACAGTCACGTGAGTCATTTTTTTTCATCCACATCATTTAAGTCATCAACGTCATTAACGCTACTAAACCTTTGCGTCTCATTTTGTGTGCCCCATTAAAATAATATAATAAATTTTTTAAACTGTCCTTTCCTAAATCAATAAAAAATAATCGACTTTCCCTAAAAGGCGAAACCCTTTCCCCCTTCTCAGGTGATCTCCAGTGATCTCGGCAGTCAGTGATCTCTTCGACAACGAAGATCTCTTCGGCCGAGATGAGGATGATAGTTTGTGGGTGACGATAGGTGAACGATGGTAGCCAGTCGACCGCGTTTATGCGAACCGTGGCGAACCCTAGGTAAGTTTTTTTGCCCAAAATCCAAGTATCTTGTTTGTCTGCCTCCATTTGCTTTATTGTAAGTGATTGTATGTTGTTGTGGACATTTTTTATCCGTCTTTTAGTGCCTTAAAGTATTGTGCTCCCCCTAAACCCTACATTCATTATGTGTGGTCCTGACTATAAATGAGGGTCCATGACACTTTGTTTTTGACATATTACTATGCCTTTGTATTTCTTAACAAGTATGCAATTCTTCTTTAGGGTTGCATTTGTGTTCAGTGACGTAATGCGAAGATGACCAGTAATTATACTGGTGAATTTTTAATGTATTGTACTTAGGTTATATTTAAATGTCAAATTAATTATTAAATGTATGCCTTTATTCTTCCATAGATGGTCTGTTTTATTTGCATGTGCACTATAACGGGGATAAGGGTGAATCACAATGGTGAAGTCGAAACCTATATAAATTGTGATGGTGATCTAATGTCCATGATTGAGTTAGATAGCATGTGCAAATTCATAGTGGTACAAGGGACTGTTTCATCTTTATGGCCAGGGAAAGATTGACAGAGTGGTCTAGGAATATTGTCCAACAACACTGATGTTTTAGAAATGTGTAATAAAGGTAGCAAGTGGGGCAGCATTGATATATATCTATGTCACTTGACTAAGGCAAACCACCCCCAGCAATTAGAACTGTGGTGATAAAACAAGTAGTAGAGGATGAAACAGAGACCCCTGGATTGTAAGGATGGATAGAGAAGAGGAAAAATGTAACACCACATATACATCCTCCAATTGATAATGAAAATAAGGATGCAAATGTCTATGATGTGGATTACAGTTTTATGAATGGTGTTGAAAATTTAGAGGAGACGATTAATAAGGTCAAGGAAAAGAAGAGGTGGGATGATTCTTTTGTTAGTGCCCAAAATACTGGTGAAGACTTAGAAGACTCAAAGGTCGAGTTTGACTTTGAGGAATTGTTATCTCCATCTAACACAAATTCAGAGGAGAATAAGCAAAGGCCAAATGACCCTTGTTTTAATGCGAAGAGAATGAGGATAAAGCTACATTTGAACTAGGCATGAGGTTTAGTAGTAAGACAGAGTTCATCAACCATGAGATTAAGTATAGATATCAAGTAAGATTTTCAAAGAATGACAAGAGGAAGATGCTAGCTAAATGCCATAAGGAGTGTGGTTACGTTGGAGGATTATGACAGCTCCACAGCATCATAAAGACTCAATGAATAGCACCTGACAGATTAAAAGAATGTAGCCTAATCACAAATGCCCTAAAATTTTAAAAAGTATCAATCTAAGTTACAAGAAGTTGGCTAAGTTATATGAACCCAACTTTAGGAGCGCATCTACTTGGGAACTTGAAAGGGCTAATTGATCAGGTGATGAGAGAGCTCGACTACAAAATAACTAGGATGACAGCTTGGAGGGCAAATGACGGCTTTAAAAACAATCCATGATGAGGGTATCTGCATCGCCGGCGCACATCGATGAGGGAAGGGTGGTGGGGTGGGGGGGAGTTTCGCCCCCTTTGCTTGAGTGTGTGCGACATCGGCTATGGATGCATGCAGGCAAAGGGGGGGGGGGGGGGGGAGGAGGAGGTCGCCCCCCTACGAGCTCTAACGAGAGCTTGCAAAGGAGCTATGATGAAAGCTCGCTAGGGGGGCCGACCCCTGTTGCGTGCGTGCGTCGCACGCAGATAAAAGGTGGGGGGGGCGTGGTGGGGGTTCGCCAATGATGAGCACACACAGGCAAGAGGGTGGGTGGGGGGTCACCCCCGTGCGAGCTCTTGTCAGAGCTCAGTCGGGGGGGGGGGGATCCCCCTTGTCTGCGTGCATCTTATTATTTGTATTTTTTAATATTGCCACATCATTGCTATGTTTATGTGAAGATGAGAGAAGATGTCGTGTCAGCGTCATGTCAGAGCATCAGGTGAAATGAATTAAAAGATGGAGACATTCATGTTACAAAGTGAAGTTGGAGAGTATCGCTAAACAAACGTCAAAGTTGGAGGGCATTTGGTGTAATTTTTCACAAAAAATAAGGTGTCTGGTGTCCAAAAGTTAGCAAGAAACTTGAAAATATCAAAGAATGGACAAATTCGTAGGAACCTACTTACTCAGGTGGTCCAAAAGTTCAAGTTAGTAGTCAAGATACACATATGTGATAGACATGGAAGCTAGAGAGTGCAGTTTAGAATGTGGTAGTTAACTAGTATTCCTTGTGCACATGGCATGTATTTTAGGCAACAATGAGGATCCAGAAAATTACGTGGATAAATGTTATCATCTAGAGACACATTTAAAGATATATGACCATGTGATAAAATCACTAAGAGGAAGAGATCAATGGCTAGTGGTAAATGAATTATACCATATTACTCCTCCATCATATGTGATAAAAAAGGGAAGGAAACAAAAGGCAAGAAAAAAAGAATTCGAAGAGATTGAGAAAGCTTTTACGGGTGTTAAAGTTAGACTCAGTAAGAAGGGAAGGGTCGCGATGAAGTGTAGAATTTATGGTGTGGTTGGTCACAACAAGAGGCTTTACCAAGTACACTTTTTACTATCTAAACTACTTTTTATTAGGATATCAATTTTAACGATTGATTTTCACTTTGCAGAAAAAAAAATCAAGAGGAGTTGAACCAAGCATGTCAGGGATCCAAAGATTAAGTGTACACCATGAGTCTTCTCAGGTACATCAAGTACACTTTTTACTATTTAAGCTAATTTTTACTACGATTACACTTTTAATTAACGATTTTCAATTTGCAAAAAAAGGATGAAAGGGAGTTGAACCACGCATGTTAGGGACTCAAAGATCAAGTGTACAACAGGAGTCTTCTTAGGCAACAAATGCAACAACATCAACTTCGTGCTCAATGAAGAAGAGGAAAAGGAATACTAGGAGTTGAAAACTTTAATTAATGCAAATTATTGTATTTTGGTAGTACTTTAAAACATTGATTATATTTTGGCAATAGTTCAGTAACTTCAGGATGTAGGAGTTTGAATAGTTGTAACATTGAAGGAAACATGAGCCTAGTTGGATGGTATTGATGCGTAAAATGATGTAGCAAAATAAAATCGCTAGCAAGTGCACTAGTCGCTCAAGCAATATAAAAAATAAGAGTAAGAGTGTCGAACCCACGGGGAATATTATTAATTCAATATATGAATTTATAAATTAATAAGAGAGGAAAAACATGGATTTTGAAGATGAGTTTTGTAATTATAAAATAAGATAAAGAAAATAAGATAATAATAAGATAAGATAATAGTGTTGAAGTTAGACCTTAGGATGAAAATAGATCAGGATAAATATTTGAACCATAAAAGATAAATTTAATCTTTAAAGATGAATTAGAGTCTCCCTAAAGTAATCTAACATGATTAATTTGCAATCTCCACAACTGGCATCCCCTCAAACTAAGCATGCAGAACTATATTAATTTAATAAGAATTGAATCTCCATGACTGACATTCCATCAAATCATATTAATATTAAGACGCAGTAAATTGGATTCCCTAGACTATTAATAACTCCACAAACTGGTATAGATTAATAGACCACACAAACTTTATTCTCCACACATTAGTTATCAAATTTATGTCAATTATTAATTTCATATAAAATCAATTAAAATTAGTATAATCTAAAATTAAACACTCCACAAACTGGTATAGCCTAATTCAGAAATTCAATTAACTAACGTAAAAGCATTAAGCACAATTAATAATTAATCAGAAAAGATTAAAACAAATAAAATAGGGTCCAAACATTTCCCTTCAATTAATAATCTCCTAAAATAATAATTTAAAAGACATGGAGTTCATCCTAAAAATTCTGAAGAGATAAAATATAAATGATAAAAATTGGAAGAACTACACCCAAAACATAGATCTTGAATCTGGGTAGACAGTCGGGCAGCCTCTTAGACTTGATCAGAATCGCGATCAACCTCCAGCTATCGCACCTCTCTCCTTTCGGTCGTAGCCTGCAGAGCTCACGACTCAACTGTGAAAGAAACTTGAAATTCAGAGCACACCTTGGGACGACGGCTTCTTCACGTATTTATGTGTGCGAAAGGTCATCACGATCGATAAAATCATACGGCCAACCTTAAATTTGGCTAGAGATAAAACTTAGTTAATGATAAAAGGTTATCCGTTTTGCACCCGATAACCTATCGTTGATGATTCTCGGCCACCAAACATTGTTCATATTCACTTTTGCACCCAATGATTGAAGTTCTTGGCCGATAAACTTGCTCAATGATAAATTTTGTGCCCAAAGATCTTGGCCGATAAGGATAAAACTTTGGATTTTGCAGCTGATAAATTTGATGGATATGGAGTTCTCGGCCGATACACCTTGGTTAAGGATAGATTATATTTATTGGCCGATAATCTCCATCTCTATGTTGTTTTGCGCTCTTCTTATTTTATCTCGGTCGATAACAACTTATCATGATGATGATAGTATCGGCTAATGATAACCATGATTGATTAATGATGTCATATTGCACCCAATAATTTTGGCCGTAAAAGATGAATGCTTGTCATCTTGACTTGCCCGACTCGTCTGCAAAATAATTAAAGTTAAATCAATTTATTCAAAAATTAAAATATTTAGACAATCAATAGTCAAACTATATAAATCCAGAATTATTATTAAAAATGACCTAAAATGATGCATGCCATGATTAAATTACAAAAAAATTAACTAAAATGATAATATAAAATATGTTGTATTTTGCATGCATCAAACTTCTCCAAGCTTAAAGTCTTACTTGTCCTCAAGCAAAAATTCAAAGTAAAACTCAAGAAAGTTCTATCATAACCTTCATGTTGTCAACTGACTAATTTTCTCATACAGTTCTTCTGCACACATACTATTCAGTATCTTACACCTTCAATGTACTTAGCTTCATAGAGGTTATGAATGCTACACAAATTTAAACAATCTCAAATTCAACCTTGTAGAAAAATAACTTGTCTGTCAAATACTAGCATTAATATTGAACGCATAAGTACTGATTGAGCTTAAAACTTTTTCTTTCTCTTTTTTTCACTTTTATTTTCCATCATATTAAAAGTTCTAATCTTCAAGTAGGATTGCACAAGGAAGTTCATGTAGCAGGCTTTGGACTGATGACTCTCAGACCAGATGGTCTTAGGGAAATAGGTGATAAGGTACCCCTCGAGTTTACTTGCCCGAATAACCAAGGTTCTGAATGAAGAGTTCGAACTTAGCCATGATTCAGTCCTCCTGTGCTTCTCCATATTCCACAAGATGTTCCATGTAGCGGATTTTTGATCGATGGATCTCAAAGCAGTTGCCCTTAGGTCATCAGGCATGAATCCCTATGGATCTAATTACCTGGACACACCTTGGTTCCGGATAATACTTTTGTACCTGCACATAACTTTATTCATTTTTTTTCACACATTTTTTTAAGCTCAAGGAGTACTTAATATGGTCAATAAAAAGGCTACTACTATCAAGACTTAACAGAAAAAATAAAAAGGCATGAACATAATTTTGTCGTCTAGACATTCATAATTCTATTTAGCATAGGCACATAATCCATAAGTTTAATACTAAAAGATAAAGTGATAAGAAAGAAAAACATTCAAATTTCATCGGTTAACGACATGTCTTTGAACTTTTACTAAACGATAATTAAAATAATAAGATGAAAGTTAGTAAGATGGTAGCAAAAATAAATGCATGCAATGATATTTTTGAGAAAATTTTCAAAATTTCAATTTTTTTAGATAAATGCATACATAGGTAAATAATCAGAAAAATAAAGAAGAATGCAAATGTATGAAATGCAAACTTCCCCAAGCTTGAACCTAACACTGTCCCCAGTGTTAGGCCAACAAGGAAAAGAGATACAGACTCAATAAAAGAAAAATAAAAAATAAAAAATAAAGAAAAGAGAAAAGACACAACCGGTTTATTGTCGGTGGGGTGGTGAAGGTGGGTGGTAGCCAAGATGTCCTTGGAGCATATGATATTCATGGATGCGCCTCGTCATGCGAATATGTTGATTCTGGAGGGATTCGAAGCGACTCTGACGATCATCCATATTTCTAAAGTTAGCTCGAATGTTGGTCAACTCTTGGGCTTGTCGAAGTTGCTCTTCTAGAATAGCCTACAACTCTCCTACCTGACGAAGTTGTTGTTCTTGGACAGAGTGCAACTCCCCTGCCTGACGAAGTTGCTCATCGTACATGGATTCCCATAAATTTTGCATGGAAGCATAATCAGGTTGAGGTGACGGAGGTGGATAGTAAGTCTGCTATGGGGCTAAAGTGAAAGTAGGCTCTGGTGCTATATAGTGATTCCACACAGGTTCTTGTAAAGGGGCAGATACTTCCATCGGATCGCGTTTCTCATAAGGAGTGGTCGGTATAAATGAAGAATCAGAAGAGCTCTCATGTGCAGGAGATGGAATCGGCGAAGGCACCAGCATATAAGGTGAATGCGCTGATGTGGCAGATTCGGAAGCTACCGGTGATGCAGCCTGGAATCCTTGTGGCCGCTGAAAGTAGTGTTGGACTGCCGCGTAATCAGTAGAATCAGACCAGAAGAATGTTTCATCCTAGTGTGGTTGTCCGACAGAGGTAGATGGTCTTGTAGGTGGGATTACTGGAGCTATGACCTGCCTAAAAAGTAACCAATTATCATGATTAATTAGTGTAAATACATTTCGATCACTGCAGGGCACCTCCAAATCACTCTCTTTAAAAATAAAAACTTTAACTCCTACGTTGTTGGTCTTGACGAGACCTAGGTGGGCAATTCCTAGAACGGCTTCAAGATCATCCAGGTCCAATATGAAATGTTGACCTATTGGCGTGATAAGGGCGCCCATACTAATGCTACCGCTCCGAAGAGTAGTACGGCGTTGAAGACGACGAATGAGGAAGGTGCCAAATGTGTCCTGTGGAGCATGTTGTGGATAAAAAATAATTCCTCCTCTGAGATGGCTCCGTCATTATCACTTCGTCCACTAAGGGTGTTGCTGAGCATGCGATGGACGAAGCGCAGAATAGGATTTTGAATTGTGTTTTCCTTAGCTGTGCTCCAGACCAATCGATCTTCTTCAGTTATCTGTTTTCAAAAATCTTCAACATGAAAGTCAGTAGGAACAGAACGAGCCCCATAGTTGAGAAATCCATAAATATTGTTAAAATCTTCTAGAGTCAGTGTGAAAGGTCACCCATATAGCTGAAAAGAAATGTGGGACTGATCATATTGTTTGCCATCCAAATTGTACTCCCTCAGTATTTCAGTGTCTAGAAATCTAGTGGCGTTGACTCGTACAGCAGATAGTCTTTCAAAATGATCTTGATAGGCAGGCTTGGTCCAATAATAATCTCCCGGATATGAAATTAACTGTGAAGATTGTGGTACGGTCTGGGCGTCCGGATGTCGATGATCACGATGTCCCCTCCAAATATTAGCAAATCGCCTCATCTATAAATAAAATTGATCGGCGATTCTGTGCGATGCAATGGCCTAAAGAAAATTGGTGAAACCGTCGGCCGTGAAAAAGTATCGGCCGATATCAATGAAGGTTTCCCGGCCGCAACTGAAGACAGGGTTGGCGGTGAAGTTGGCGGCCGGTATAGAATTATCGATGAAAAAACTCCGGCCGATATTTGGGGTGTGAGCTTGCGGCTGCAATATGAAGTTTCTCGGTTGATAATCAAGGAGAAGCTTGGCCGCAATGTTGTCGATGAAGATCTTGGCCGAGATTGGAGTGGTTGTTGTGCTATCGATGGTGGAGCTTGCGGCCGGTACGAAGAAATGTCTATGAACTTCGGCCGACGTTCGATGGCTTCTCGGCCGCAATTGGTCAGTGGAGAGTTGCTCGATCGATATGAAGTCACGTCGATGGGAAACTCCGGCCGTAATTTGGTGACGGTGAAGAAGAGATCTCGGCTGCAATTGACAGAGAGGGGTTTGCGGCCGAAATTTGAGCACATCATGCACAAAGGAGGGAAGATGAAACGTTGCGGCCGCAAAGTTGATGGCGAAGATCCTCGGACAACCGATGAAGGCTCTCGGCCGCAATTGAGAACAGAGAGAAGTTGGCGGTCGACGTCCGACGCAAAAGAAAGGTGGATGACCTGCAATTGAAAGGAAGGTAAGTATTTATACAAGAAAACGACCGTGACCTTACCTAATGACCGGTCAAATCCATTGGAGCCCGGACGCAAAGCATGCACGTGGGTATAGGAGTTGTTCAATCGGAACTTTTGCCCCCGTGATATGTCACGTCGATGTCAGGTGCGGAGTTGTTCAATCGGAACTTTTGCGGCCGACATGTCATTTCGGTGTCAGAGCTCTGGCGCACGGAATCAATGCTTGGAGTTTACGCCCCTGAATTTTGACGTGCATGTCTTTAAAATGAATAAGCATGCGCACATGTTTCTCTGTTAAAAATATTAGCACGTCCGAATTTCTCTCCTCGCACACATCAAATATTAATTAGATGACTCCATATAAATAAAATAATAATAATTAAATGCCTAATTAAAATAAAATAAACCTATCACCAAAACTAATTGTATCTAACTAAGATATTAATTAGCAAGTAATTAGACTAATCTAAAGAAAATAAAAATAAAAATAAAAAGGGTAGAAATAGTTCTGATTTATAATCTTCAGCTTGACTTAGTCAAATCAAATTTCACACATCATAGAGAGTGGTCATAGAAAGATTATGATAATAAGTGCCACCATGATAAAGTTTCAATCTATGTCCATTCACTTTGAGTCTTTGTTTTTTGTCTATTGATTCAATCTCGAAAGTTCCATAAGGTGAACAATTAATTATAACATAAGGTCCGGTCCATCTTGATTTAAGTTTTTCAAGAAATAATCTGAGTTTGCTATTGTAAAGAAGCACTTGTTGACCAGGTAAAAATTCTTTACGTTTAATATGCATGTCATGTAAATTTTTTGTGCGTTCTTTATATGGCTTGCTGTTTTCGTATGCATAGTGTCTAAATTCATCAAGCTCATTTAATTGTAATAACCTTTCTGATTGTGATGATTTTAGATCCATATTTAAAAATTTTGTTGCCCAATAAGCCTTGTGTTCTAGTTCTACTGGAAGGTGACATGCTTTTCAAAAAACTAATCTATAAGAAGAAGTACCTATGAGTGTTTTAAAAGCTGTCCTATATGTCCAGAGTGCATCATCTAATTTCAAGGACCAATCTTTTCTAGATGAATTTACAATTTTCTCTAAAATCCTTTTTATCTCTCTATTTGAAATTTTCACTTGTCCACAAGATTGGGCATGATATGGTGTACTAAAAAAATGTTTGACTCCAAATCTGTTAAGAAGAGTTGACATTATTTTATTACAAAAATGTGTTCCATTGTCACTTATGATACTCCTAGGTGTTCCAAATCGAGTAAAAATATTTTTTCTTAGAAAGTTGACAACTACCTTGGCCTCATTTGTTGGTGTGGCTACAGCTTCCACCCATTTGGAAACATAATCAACCGTCACTAAGATGTATTAATTGTTAAAGAATTTAGGAAATGATCCCATAAAGTCAATGTCTCAAACATAAAAAATATCACAATGTAAAATATTTGCGAGAGGCATTTTATCTCGACGAGAAATATTATCTGTCCTTTGACATTTGTCACAATACTTACAGTAGTTTCTTGCATCCTGTAAATGGTTGACCGATATAGTCCACATTCAAGTACCTTAGTTGTTGTTCGATTGGGTCCAAAGTGACCTCCAGCTTGTCCATCATGGCAATGACTTAGGATATTCTCAATCTCATCTTCGTGAACACATCTTCGAATTATTTGATCTGCACATAATTTAAAAAGGTAAGGATCTTCCCAGTGATAATTCTTGACATCAGATAAGAATTTCCTTTTCTGATGAGTGGTCATGCCCTTTGGAATGTACTGTCCTGCAAGGTAATTAGCAAAATTAACGAACCATGATGTAGTGTTAGAAATTTGAAAAATTGTAGAAATAGAAAAAGTTTCTCGTTTGAAAATTCTTTAAGTATGTCTGTGACTTCTCTTGGAGATGGCTTCAAACGGAATAAGTGGTCAGCTAACAAGTTCTTAGTCCCTTTTTTATCTTTTACTTGAACATCGAACTCTTGCAAAAGTAGTATCCATCGAATTAATCTAGGTTTGGCATCTTGTTTGCTCATCAAGTGCTTGATGGCTGCATGATCTGTGTAGACAATAATTTTTGAACAAGTTAAATATGATCTAAACTTGTCAAAAGCAAAAATAACAGCAAGAAACTCCTTCTCTGTTGTTGCATAATTTAGTTGGGCAGCATTCAATATTCGGCTTGCATAATATACAACATGAAAGGTTTTATCTTTTCTTTGCTCCAAAATAGCTCCTACGGCACCATTACTTGCATCACACATCAGCTCGAATGGTAGAGACCAATCTGGTGCTACAACAACAGGGGCAGCAGAAATTAGCATTTCTTTTAACAAATTAAAGGCAGCAAGGCAATATGAATTAAAATCAAATTTTGTGTCCTTAGCAAGAAGTTTATTAAGGGTTTAGCCACTTTTGAAAAATCTTTGATAAAACGGTGATAAAATCTTACGTGCCCAAGGAAGCTTCGAGTGCCCTTCACATTGGTTGGAGGTGGCTGATTTGCAATAACATCAATCTTGGCCTTATCCACTTCAATTCATTTTGCTGAGATTTTGTGACCAAGCACTATACCCTCATTAACCATTAAGTGACATTTCTTCTAGTTAAGGACCAAATTCGTTTCTTGACATCGCTGCAAAATTAGAAATAAGTTATCAAAACAGTTATTAAAAGAGCTACCAAAAAGTGTAAAATCGTTCATAAAAACTTCGAGTATCTTCTCATTCATATTTGCAAAGATTGATATCATGCATCTTTGGAATGTTGCTGGAGCGTTGTATAGATCAAATGACATCCTTCAGGCAAATGTTCCATATGGACATGTGAACGTTGCTTTTCTTGATCCTCAAGTGCTACTGCTATTTGATTGTATCCAGAATAACCATCTAAAAAATAATAATATTTATGACCTACAACATGGTTCAACATTTGATCAATAAAAGGGAACAAAAAATGATCTTTGCAGGGTAGCATCATTAAGCTTCCTGTAGTCTATACAGACTCTCCAACCTGTAACTGTTCTTTGAGGCACCAATTCATTATTTTGTTATTTATCATAGTGATTCCTCCTTTCTTAGGGACTACTTGCACAGGACTTATCCATGAACTATAAAAAATGACATATATAATACCTGCATCAAGGAGTTTGATGACCTCCTTTTTCACAACTTCCCTTAAAGTTGGGTTGAGGCTTCTTTGATACCGAGCAACTGGTTTGGCATTTTCCTCCATCAAAATTTTATGCATGCAAATATTAGGCGATATTCCCTTGATGTTTGAGATCGACCGGGCGATTGCTTTTTTGTGTTGCCTCAACATTTCTAAAAGTTTGCTTTCCATGTCACCTGTCAAATCAGTAGATATGATAACTGGATAAGTGTCATTTTCAAGAAAGGCATATCTTAAATGAGATGGAAGTTCTTTAAGTTCAAATTTTGCGGTGCAATCCTTGATGCTCTCTTTTGTTATTCCAAATTTTCCCTGGAATCATCAATACCTTCCATGGCCTCGTCGGAATATGGATCTAAAATAAAATTTGCAACAATATCATCAAAAGTATCAGTACTATCATCTTCTAATGAATCAATGGCATAACAAGTTGAGTAATCAGAAGATTGTTTGATAGAATACTTTATATTAAAAGTAATGTCTTCGTTGTTGATGCGAAGTGTGAGCATTCCTTGTTGAACATCTATAAGTGCATTTCCTGTGGCTAGAAATGGTCTCTCGAGGATCATGGGGTTTTTTTCATCTGCCTTCATATTCAGAACAATAAAATCTACAGGAAAAATAAATTTATCAGCTTTTACCAAAACATCTCTTAATATTCCTCGGGGTCTCTTGCATGAAGAATCTGCAAATTGAAGAGTCATGCTTGTCTCTTCAAGTTCTCCATAACCTAGCTGCACAAATATAGAGTATGTCATTAAACTAATACTAGCACTAAGATTACATAAAGCTTATGCAAAAAAGAATTTTCCTATAGTGCAAGGTATGGTGAAGGTTCCAAGATCTTTCATTTTTCTAGGCATATCTCGATAATAAATGGCACTACACTCTGATGTCAGCATTACTCTCCCAGTGTTTTCAAACTTTCTTCTTGAAGATAATATATCATTCATGAATTTAGCAACGTCATATGTAAAGCTTCATGAAAAGGAATGTTAATAAATAATTGCTTTAGAATATCAAGAAAGCGAAAAAAATGTTTATCTAGTTGTTCTTTGAGAAATTTCTGTGGATATGACATATCCTTTATGTTGCTAGTATTTCTTGAATTGTTAATTTCTTTTTTCTTCAGATTGATATCCTTAGTGACCTGATCTTGTGTCTTTGATGCTTCAGCTTCTTCATTATTATCAATTACTCTTGGCAGGGGATCTGATACCAAACTTCTCAATTGTTTCCCACTTCTAAGAGTCACAACTATGGTCCCTTCTTTAGGGTTTTTCTCTGTATTGCTTGGAAGATCCCTGGTGCACGACCTGCCACCATATTGGCCATCTGCCCTATTTGCATTCCTAAATTTCTAATTATAGCATCTTGATTGTTTGCCCTTGTTTCCATTGTCTTCTTCATGTTTGCATAGTGTCAATAACTCTTGCCATCATCTCTTTCATGGGATTAGTCGATTGTTGAGCAGGAGCTTCATGTTGCCTTCTCAAAAGTGTATAGTTTTGTGGATGAGCTTGATTCTAAAATTTCTCAAAAACTTGCCCTTGATTTGACCTGTAAGGAAACTTCTGATTGTTCCTCCAATCATAGTCATTGTTTCTAAAAAATGGATTGGAGACAAAGTTAGCATTTTTAATTTGATCAGGATTAGATGTGTTACCTTGAGGACAATAATTGCTCGCTCTGCACAATTGTTGCACACCATTAATGACATCATCTACTCAAATTTTTTATTAAGTGACTCTAGCTGAGTTACTACTTCAGAAGATTGTCTCCTTGTGCAGCATATACATCATGAGTTCGACGAGATGGTCTCCTTCTTGGCTTGACTTGAGGGTTACAGCTTCAATAATATCTTGTATTTCACTAGGGCGTTTAGATCCCAGCACTGTCCCTCCTGGTGATTGGTCGAACTTATCTGCAGCTCGCAATTCATGGTAGAAATCTTTCATCACTTGCTACTTTGGAATCCTATTATTAGGAACTTTGGCTAGCAGTTCCTTATATCGTTCCCAGGCCTCATATAATGTCTCATCATCTTCTTGAACAAATGCCCTTAGCTCTCTTCTATATTTGTCTGCTTTTTGTGACGGGCAATATTTTTCAACGAATTTTTCTACCAACTCCAACCATGAATGAATCGATCATGCAGGCAAAGTTTTAAACCATGTGGAAGCTTTGTCACATAAAGATTGAGGAAATAATAACAGATGAATAACTTCAAAAGAAATATTATTACTTCTAAAGGTGCTCATTGTAGCAAGAAATTTGTCAAAGTGATCACGAGGGTCTTCATGAAATCCTCATAATTGGGATGCTTATATCATCCTCACAATTGTTGAATTGATGTCAAAATTATTTGCATTAATATCCGGTAGCACGATGCATGATTCTCGATCTGTATCTGTCCGAGACATATTCTCTCATAGAAAGCTCTGCTTCATCTTCTCGTTGATTATTTTGTGGCGGAACTAGTTCATTTTGTCGCTTATGTCTCTGTTTGTTGCATGCTTGTTCAGCCATTTTCTGATATTTTTTCTTAATCGACGTGCAGTTCTTTAAATTTCAGGATCAAATTCCAAAATTGGATTTGAACTCCTAGTGCGCTTATCAGAAGATTCCAAGATTTGTTGTGGTTAAATTTTCAATAGTACCTGCAACAACCAATTTTCAGTAAGATAGAAGAATATATATATATATATATATATAAAATAAATAAAAAGAAATACAGATAATAGGTCACGATGAAATAAGATTTGTTTAGTTGAGTTCGAAATGTAAACCGATAAAAATAAATCTTTCGAGTGATATCGAGTTAAAAAATTCATTAGATTTTTAAAATCAATGTCCGAAGTCATTATCAGAAACCTATCGACCGCCAAACTTCAAAGAAGATAAAAGTCTTTCAGCATTATCGAATTCGGTGTAAAATAAAACTCGTTAGATTATGACCGAGATAAAGTCGAATTAACATTTGGATCATCGCAATACTAAATTCGGAGAAATTCAGATAAAACTACTCAAGATCCATATTATGACCACAAAATGAATCGTCATACATGATCATTAGCAAAAAATATTTTTCGAGAATTACATAAACTTGAATTGCTCGGCCGCAATACAGAAAGCAATTAGATTTTCGATCGAAGCAAATTCACCAAAGTCGATTGCAAAACAAGATTAAGAAAACAATTGTCGGTCGCAAAATCATGCACTAATCGAATGCTTAAATAATCGAAGGCGCAAAAGAAATCAGTTCGATCAGCTTGGCTTGAATCATGGATAAATTAAAATTTTTCGATCGTAAAACACAGATAAAAATGTCAATCGCAAAACCACAGGATAAAAGTTTGTCCGAATATTAAAGTAATCTTTTCCAGTCACAAAACTCTAAAATTTTCGAGTCATGAACTTCAGAGATTAACCAACTTTATCAATATATTGGGCGCAAAACCTCAAATGTAATCACATCATGGCCGACAAACAATTAAATCAACATATTCGGCATTCAGAAAATTAAAACCTATTTTATTGGCCGCCAAATAGAAAACTATCCAGGTCTCGGCCGAAACAAAATTGTATCAGCAATTTGAAAGTCGTATTAATCCAATTCTTACGTATAAAGCAAGATGACAAATAAAAATTACGGCTGAGAAAGAATAAAATTCATACCGGGTGTAAATCAGACATTAACCAATGAAAATTAAGCCGGAACGTGATCCAAATAGGGCATAAAACATAACCACATATAAACTGGCCGAAACAAGGTCAAATCAATATGCATTAATCATGGCGTAAAACAAAGTTCGGATAAAATATTACGGCCGCAAAACAGAAGATTAGAACTCAGAATCGATGCATTGCAAGGTCGTAAAACCAATAAAGCCGACAAAATAAATCACGGTCATAAAACCATATGTCGACGGTGTAATCCGAAAAATCCAATCGACGTCAGAATTTAAACCGAAAGTCAACAAATATGAAAAATGTCATGACCTCTTTATCTACAAAAGGAAAAAAATGTTAGATTATTTACAAAAATAATTAAAATAAAGAGTACACTAATACATATTTACAAAAAAGAAGAAATTGTAGAAAACTATTTACAATTTATTTACATCTCCTAATAATTCATAAAAATAAAAAAATAATTAATAAAATATTTTCCGACAACAGCGCCAAAAACTTGATACGTAAAATAATGTAGCAAAATAAAATCGCTAGCAAGTGCACTAGTCGCTCAAGTAATATAGAAAATAAGAGTAAGAGTGTCGAACCCACGAAGAATATTATTAATTCAATATCTAAATTTATAAATTAATAAGAGAGGAAAAACATGAATTTTGAAGATGAGTTTTGTAATTATAAAATAAGATAAAGAAGATAAGATAATAATAAGATAAGATAATGGTGTTGAAGTTAGGCCTTAGGATAAAAATAGACCAGGAAAAATATTTGAATTATAAAAGATAAATTTAATCTTTAAAGATGAATTAGAGTTTCCCTAAAGTAATCTAACATGATTAATTTGTGATCTCCACAACTAGCATCCCCTCAAACTAAGCATGCAGAACTATCTTAATTTAATAAAAATTGAAGTCTCCATGATTGACATCCCATCAAATCATATTAATATTAAGACGCAGTAAATTGGATTTCCTAGACTATTAATCACTCCACAAATTGGTATAGATTAATAGACCACACAAACTTGATTTTTCACACATTAGTTATTAAATTTATGTCAATTATTAATTTCATATAAAATCAATTAAAATTAATATAATGAATTCTGAAATTAAATACTCCACAAACTAGTATAGCTTAATTCAGAAATTCAATTAATTAACATAAAAGCATTAAGCACAATTAATAATTGATCAGAAAAGATTAAAACAAATAAAATAGGGTCCAAACATTTCCATTCAATTAATAATCTCATAAAATAATAATATAAAAGATACGGAGTTCATCCTAGAATTTCTGGAGAGATAAAATATAAATGATAAAAATTGGAAGAATTACACCAAAAACAGAGATCACGAATCTGGACAGACAGTCGGGCAACCTCTCGAACTTGATCAGAATCGCGATCAACCTCCAGCTATCGCAACTCTCTCCTTTCGGTCATGACTTGATCAGAATCGCGATCAACCTCCAGCTATCGCAACTCTCTCCTTTCGGTCGTAGCCTGCAGAGCTCACGACTCAACTGTGGAAGAAACCTGAACTTCAGAGCACACCTTGGGATGACGGCTTCTTCACGTATTTATAGGTGCGAAAGGTCATGACGGTCGATAAAATCATACGACCAACTTTAAATTTGGCTGGAGATAAAACTTAGTTAATGATGAAAGGTTATCCGTTTTGCACCCGATAAACTTTCGTTGATGATTCTCGGCCACCAAACACTGTTCATATTCTCTTTTGCGCCCAATGATTGAAGTTATTGGCCAATAAACTTACTCAATGATAAATTTTGTGCCCAACGATCTTGGCCGATAAGGATAAAACTTTGGATTTTGCGACTGATAAACTTGATTGATATGGAGTTCTCGGCCGATACACCTTGGTTAAGGATAGATCTTTGGTCTCCATCTCTATGTTGTTTTGCGCCCTTCTTATTTTATCTCGGCCGATAACAACTTATCATGATGATGATAGTATCGGCTAATGATAACCATGCTTGATTAATGATGTCATATTGCGCCCAATAATCTCGGCCGCAAAAGATGAATGCTTGTCATCTCGACTTGCTCGACTTGTCTGCAAAATAATTAAAATTAAGTCAATTTATTCAAAAATTAAAATATTCAGACAATCAATAGTCATACTGTATGAATATGGAATTATTATTAAAAAATGACCTAAAACGATGCATGCCATGATTAAATTACAAAAAAATTAACTAAAATGATAATATAAAATATGTTGTATTTTGCATGCATCAGGTATCCAGGATATAAGATGTAGGAACTAATCTTGTGGTGTAGCATTTTGTTAGCTAAATGTTATCTTCCAATGTAATCCTTTTTTACTGAATGTTATCTTCCAATGTAATCCCTTTTGACTGAATGTTATCTTCTAGGTATCGCAATGTAACAATAAATACTAACTTTGTGGCTTCAATTGTCACGAATGTATAAAAGTTAGAAACATCATTGCACAATAGATTTACTAGCCTACGATAGAATACAGATGTTCAACAAATCTAATAATATGACACGATAGAATACAAAATGCAAAATAGATGTTTAACATGCTTTGTTCTAATAATTTGGCACGATATACATTTGAACATTCATGTTCAGCTACCTAATGTAACACTTCAATTGGTAAAATACAACTTAACCATTATTTGAAAAAATATATTAGGAACAAGACCAAACATAATGCTATCAACTTCATAATTAATTGCATGTAGTTCTTCCTCTATGCTTCGATTTCGGCCTCCAGTTGATCTTTTTTTTCTTCTCATAGTCAATTACAACCTCCAAAGTCTTCATCCTACCCAAAAGCCTGCTGATGTTTACTTTATCGACAGGAGGATCTACTCAGTCGAAGTAGTCGCATGATTTACTATGCTAGTGACAGAAAGAGGAACAAGTAATCAATACAAATTTCACAAAATATGCTGATTGATCAATAACAATGGTATTCACTCCATAGTTTTGACATCCGTAAAATATGTGTCCAGGATTGATTATGGTCTAAGAAGACCTAATGACTACTTCGTCCTCACATCTGCATCTTCTTAAAGGATTATTGTACTTCCCCATTGATGCGTTATTTTTGTAACAATAAAATTTGCTAGCAAGTGCACTAGTCGCTCAAGTAATATAGTAAAAAGGAGTAAGAGTGTCGAACCCACGAGGAATATTATTAATTCAATATCTAGATTTATAAATTAATAAGAGAGGAAAAATATGGATTTTTGGAAAGAGGTTTTATGAAATAAAATAAAGAAAATAAGATAAAGATAAGATAGTGGTGTTGAAGTTAGGCCTTAGGATGAAAATAGATCAAGATAAATATTTGAACCATAAAAGATAAATTTAATCTTTAAAGATGGATTAGGAATTTTCTCAAGTTATTAATTTACAAGATTAACATCACAGAGTCCACAAACTGGTAATTCTGCTATTTAATCCGGTAAATCAAACTATCTTAAATTCAATCAAACCTAAAGTCCCACAAACTGGTATTCGTCAGATAAGATTAAAATTAAGATGCATTAATATGAAAATCCTAGACTATTAATCACTCCACAAACTAGTTAGATTAACAGACCACATAAACTTGATTCTCCACACACTAGTTATCAAATTTATGTCAATTATTAATTTCACATAAAATCAATTAATTTAATTAATAAATTCTGAAATTAAATAATCCACAAACTGGTAAGTACTCAACTCAGAAATCCAAATAATTAAATCAAAAGCATTAAGCACAATTAACTAATTGATCAGAAAAGATTAAAACAAATAATATAGGGTCCAAATAGTTTCCCTTCAATAATAATCTCCTAAAATGAAATAAATAAAAATATGGAGTTCATCCTAGAAATTCTGGAGAGATGATAACAAAATAATAATAATTGGAAGAATTACACCCAAATAGACAAAAGTCGAAGCTTCGGATCACGGGCAGACAGTCGGGCAGTCTCTCGGACTTGATCACGGTCGCGATCAACTTCCAGCCGTCGCACCTCTCTCCTCTTGGTCGTAGTCTGCAGAGCTCACGACTCGCCGTGGAAGAAACCTGAACTTCAGAGCACGAATTGAAACGACGGATTCTTCACGTATTTATAGGGTGCGGACGGCCTTCAATTTGATCTCGGCCGTAACATCGTACGGTTAACTTTAAAATTATAAGATAAACTCGGCCAAAGATAAATCATTTTATCATTACGCCCAAAGATAAATCCTTTTTATCTTTACTCCCTCCAAATCTCGGCCGTAAGGAAGGGATTAAATCTTTGTTACGCCCAAAAGATAAAATCATTTAATTGTTACACCCTTCATCTTCATGTCATTACGCCCTCCAAATTTCGGCCGTAAGGAAGGGATTTAATCTTTGTTACGCCCAAAAGATAAAATCATTTATCTTTACTCCTTCAAATCTTAGCCGTAACAAAGAATTAAATCTTGTTACGCCCTAGAAATCTCGACCGTAATGATGAATTCTTCATCCTAATCTCGGCCGTAATGATAAATTCTTCGGAATTTCGGCCGATATAGCACAATCCATTTAAATCTCGATTTTACCTGCAAAATATTTATCAAAATTTAGTTAATCCATCCATAATTAAAATATTCAGAGAATTTAATAATTAAAATTGATAAATCCGAAATTATGATTAAAAGTGACTAAAAATGATGCATGCCATGATCAAATTACAGAAAATTTAATTAAAATAATTAACTAAAATATGTTGTATTTTGCATGCATCAAACTCCCCCAAGCTTAAAGTCTTGCTTGTCATCAAGCAAAAATTCAAAGCAAGGCTCAAGAAAGTTCCATCGTAGCCTTCACATTGTCAACTGACTAATTTTCTCACAAAATTCTTCTGCATACCTACTACTCAGCATCTTATCATTTTCCATGCACTTAGCTTCATAGAGGTTCTGAATGCTACACAAATTTAAACAATCTCAAGTTCAGCCTTCCGGAAAAATAAATTGTCTGTCAAATAATAGCATTGATATTGAACACATAAGTACTAATTGAGCTTAAAACTTTTTCTTTTTCTTTTCATTTTCAACTTTATTTTCAATCACTTAAAAGTTCTAATCTTCAAGCAGGATTGCACAAGGAAGTCCATGTAGCGGACTTTAGACTGATGACTCACAGACCAGAAGACCTTAGGGCACCAGGTGATAAAGCACCCCTCGAGTTTACTTGCCCGAACAACCAAGGTTCTGAATGAAGAGTTCGAACTTAGCCATGATTCAGTACTCATGTGCTTCTCCATATTCCACAAGATGGTCCATGTAGCAGGTTTTCGATCGACGGATCCCAGAGCAGTTGCCCTTAGGTCGCTAGGCATGAACCCCTACGGATCTAATTACCCGAACACACCTTGGTTCCGGATAACACTTTTGTACCTACACATAACTTTATTCAACTTTTTTTTTAATTTATTTATTTGTTGGGGTTTAACTAACCCTTCTTTTTATTCATTTTCAATTTTTATAAGCTCAAAAAGTACTTGATATGGTCAATAAGAAGGCTACTATTATCAAGACTTAAAAGAAATAAAAAAGGCATGAATATGATTTTGTCGTCTAGTCATTCATAATTCTACTTAGCATAGGCACATAGTCTATAAGTTTGATACTAAAATAGCAAGTGATAAGAAAGAAAAGTATTCAAATTTCATCAATTAACGACATGTCTTTGAACTTCTATTAAAAGATAATTAAAACAATAAGACAAGAGTTTGTTAGATGGTAGCAAAAATAAATGCATGCAATGGTATTATTTAGAAAATTTTCAAAATTTTCAATGTTTTTGGATTTTTTTTATAAATAGATGCAAACATAAGCAAATAAACAGACAGAAACATGCAATGCGTGAAATGCAAACTCCCCCAAGCTTGAACTAGACACTGTCCTCAGTGTTAAGGCAGCAAGGGAAAGTGATACATACTCGAAAGGAAAATTAAAGAAACGAAAATAAAGAAAAGGGAAAAGACACAACCGGATTTACTGTCTGCGGGGTGGCGATGGTGGATGGTAGCCGAGATTTTCTTGGCGCATATGATACTCATGGATGCGTCTCGTCATGCGCGCATGCTGATTCTGAAGGGATTCGAAGCGACCCTGACGATCATCCATATTTCTAAAATTAGCTCGAATGTTGGTTAACTCTTGTGCTTGTCGAAGTTGTTCTTCCTGAATAGCGTGCAACTGCCCTGACTGACGAAGTTGCTCTTCCTGAAAAGTGTGAAACTCCCCTGCTTGACGAAGTTGTTCATCATACATTGATTCCCATAAGTTTTGCATGGAAGCATAGTCAGGCTGAGGTGGCGGAGGTGGATAGTAAGTCTGCTCTGGGGCTGAAGTAAAAGTGGGCTCTGGTGCTATATAGCGATTCTGCACAGGTTCTTGTAAAGGGGCAGATACTTCCATCGAATCACGTTCCTCATAAGGAGTAGAAGGTATGAACGAGGAATCAGAAGAGCTCTCTTGTGCTGGAGATGGAATCGGAGAAGGCACCGGCACATAAGGTGAATGGACGGATGTGGCATATTGGGAAGCTGCCGGTGATGCAGCCTGGAATCCTTGTTGCTGTTGAAGGTATGGTTGGGCTGCCGCATAATCAGTAGAATCAAACCAGGAGAAAGGTTCATCCTGGTGTAGCTGTCCGACAGAGGTAGATGGTCCTGCAGGTGGGATTACTGGAGCTATGACCTGCCTAAAAAGGAGCCAATTATTTGGATTAATCGGCGTAAAAGCATCTCGATCTGAGCAGGGCACCTCCTGATGGTGGCCTTTAAAAATAAAAACTTTGATCCCTGAGTTGTTGGTCTTCACGAGACCCATAGCTTGAATGGTCCTACGAGTGAGGTGAGTGTTTCCTGGCACAGCTTCAAGATCATCCAAGTCTAGTTGTAGGTGCTGAGCGATAGGTGTGAGAAGAGCACCCATATTAATGCTACCGTCACGATGAGTAGTGCGGCGCTGGAATCGACGAATGAGGAAGGCACCCACATTAACGGGAGTTCTGTGAAGCATGCTGTGGATGAGATATAACTCTCCTTCTGAGACGGCACCATCATTATCACTGCGTCCACTTATGGTGTTGCTTAGCATGCGATGGACGTAGCGCAGAACAGGATTCTGAATTGAGCTATCTTTAGCGGTGTTCCAAACCAATCGGTCTTCTTCTGTTATCTGTTTTCAAAAAGTTTCAGCATCAAAGTCAGCAGGTACAGAAAGAGATCCATGGTTGGGAAATCCATAGATATTATTAATCTCTCCTAGAGTGAGAGTAAATGGTCGTCCATAAAGTTGGAATGAAATGCGGGGCTGATCATAGTTCCTGCCATCTAAATTAAAGATTTCCAGAGATGAGAGGAATTCCATAATTAGTGCTTCATAAGTTGGCCACCAAGAATGCACAAAGTCAGATAGTCCAACAATAACAACAACAACAAAGCCTTATCCCACTAGGTGGGGTCGGCTACATGGATCATACGACGCCATTCCGCTCTATTAGTAACCAAACCTTTCGGTATATTATTCACCAATAGATCTTGCTCTATTAGTTCGCCAAGTGTCCGCCTTGGCCTCCCTCTCCCTCTTTTAATCGGACTCCAGATTATTTGATCTACTCTTCTTACTGGCGCATCTAATGGTCTTCTCTGAACATGACCAAACCATCTCAAACGATTCTCTATCATTTTCTCACTAATAGGAGCCACTCCGACTCGTTCACGTATATGGTCATTCCTAAGTCAGATAGTCCAATTTGAGAAAATAATAGATGAGTATCTGCAAGTAAATTATACTCCCTCAGCAATTCAGTATCTGAAAATCTGGTGGCATGAATTCGAATATCACACATCCGTTCATATCGAGCTTGATACTCCGGCTTAGTCCAATAATAATCTTCGGGGTAGGAGATTAATTGTGAGGGCTGTGGGGTCGGCTGAGCATTCGGATGCCGTCGTTCGTGACGTCCCCTCCATATATTAGCAAACCGCCTCATCTTGATCTGGACAAAAATAAACAAAGAAAAGGTACCGGCTCGGTGGAAGCGGCTGAGGTTTCGACCGTAGTATTCGATGAAGAACCGGCTGAAGGTCGGAGGTGACGAAGAACTTCGGCCGTAATTGATGAAGCTCGGCCGGAGATTGGAGTTTGGCCGTAAAAAGTTGGAGGCGTGACTCGGAACTCGGCCGTAAGGAGTTGATGAACCTGTAGATTTCGGTCGTAAGGAATGGCGGTGTGGTTTCGGCCGTAAAGTGAAAAACTCGCCCGGAGTTTGGCCGTAAGAGAGCGGCGGAGATGGCGTGACTTCGGCCGTAAAACGAAGGCGACGTGGAAACTTGGCCGTAACGCACTGGGCGTAAGGATCGGCGATTGACGTTTGAGACTTCGGCCGTAGCGCAGATGGTAGGAGCGCGGTGGAAACTCGGCCGTAATAAATGTCGGTGTGCGGTGGAACTTCGGCCGTAAGAAGTTGGAGGCTTGGCACTTTGGGCGTAAGGGAGAAAGCTCAACCGTAATGCACAGAGGGCGGCGCGGTGTTGAAGCTCCGGAACTTCGGCCGTAATGCACAGTAGGGTTGCAACTTCGGCCGTAAGAGATAGATGAAAGGGCGAGGCGGTGATTGATCTGCATAACACGAGAAGGGGTAAGTATTTTATAGATGAATTTATGGGGGGTAATACCTGTTCCGACAGCGCGCAGTGAAGGGTCAAATCCGGTCGTAAAAACATGCATTTTTTTTATTGGACTTGTGCATGCAGATGTGCTGTCATGTCATTCTCGTCCGTGCATAACACCTCGGCCGTAAGAAGGCATCTGGCGTGATCCTCGGCCGTAATGATGTGGCGTCTTGTCATGTCTGTTGGAATCTTTACGGCGTGGTCATCGAGGTGATTCTCGGCCGTAACGAGGAATGGTGGCAGCTTGTCTTGTCATGTCCGAGCTTGATGCATGTGTGACAACTCGGCCGTAATGCACACGTAATGTGTGTGGTAGGGCGTAACGAGGGTGGCAGGGCGTAATGTCCGAGCTTCGGCCGTAGAGAGAATCAATTCTTGGAATTTACGCCCATGCTTGGAGTTGACGGCCCTGAGTTTATCTCTCCTTTCAAAACATTAAATATTAATTAAATTAAATGACTCCATAATAAAATAAATATCTAATTAAAATTAAAAATAAAACTACCACCGAAACTAAGATACTAATTAGACTAATCTAAAAAAAATAAAAATAAAAAGGATAGAAATAGTTCTGATTTATAGTCGACAGCTTGATTTAGTTTTGATGAAAATCAAGGCCTATTTTGCTCTTCCCCTCTTGAATTTTTCTCTGTATTGCTTGGGAGAGAGCCCGGTGTACGTCCAGTTAGTTGTGCCGCCATCTGGCCCAATTGTCTTTCCAGATTTCGAATTGATGCATCCTGACTCGTGGCTCTAGATTCCATATTCTTCTGCAATGCTTGCATTGTGTCTATGATCTGTGCCATCATCTCCTGCATATGATTTGATGATTGATATTGGGGAGTATCAGGTTGCCTTTTCGGTATATAATCTTTTGATGGACCAGAAGATTGGCCTTTATTCTGATTATAGGCAAACTTCGGATTATGTCTCCAACCATAATCGTTGTTCCTGTAAAATTGATTCGAAATAAAGTTAGCATTTTCAATTTGATTTGAATCTGAAGTGTTACCTGTAGGGCTATAATTGCTAGAATTTCCTATTAGTGACATCATCTGCTCAAATTTTTGATTAAGTGACTCCAGCTGAGCCACTATTTCTGAAGATTGTATTCCTTGTGTAGCATGTACATCATGAGTTCGGCGAGATGGTCTCCTTTCTTGGCTCGACTTGAGGGCTACAGCTTCAGTTATATCTTGTATCTCACTAGGACGTTTAGATCCCAGTACTGTCCCTCCTGCTGATTGATCGAGCTTATCTTGATCTGCAGCTCGCAATCCATGGTAAAAATCTTTCATTACTTGCCATTTTGGAATTCTGTTGTCAGGAACTCTGGCCAGCAGTTTCTTATATCGTTCCCAGGCTTCATATAACGTCTCGTTATCGTCTTGAACAAATTCCCTCAGCTCTCTTCGATATTTGCCTGCCTTTTGTGGTGGACAATATTTTCCAACAAACTTTTCTACCAGCTCCAACCAAGAATGAATCGATCCTGCAGGCAAAGTTTTAAACCAGGTGGAAGCTTTGTCACGTAAAGATTGAGGAAATAATAATAAACGAATAACTTCAGAAGAAACGTTATTATTTCTAAAGGTGCTCAGAGTAGCAAGAAATTTGTCAAGGTGATCATGGAGGTCTTCATGAAATCCTCCTCCAAATTGGGATGCTTGTATCATCCTCACGATTGCGGGATTTATCTCAAAATTATTTGCGTTAATATCAGGCAGCACGATGCATGATTCTCGGTCACTGTATCTGGCCGAGACATATTCTCTCATAGAAAGTTCTGCTTCATCTTCTCGCCGATTATTATGTGGTGGAACCAGTTCATTTTGTTGCTCCAGTCTTTGATTGTCGCGTGCTTGTTCCGCCATTTTTCTTATATTTCTTCGTAATCGACGATAGGTTCTTTCAATTTCAGGATCAAATTCCAACAGTGGATTTGAACTTCTAGTGCGCTTATCAGAAGATTCCAGGATTGGTTGTGATTTAATCTTCAATTAGTACCTGCAACAACCAATTTTCAGTAAGATAAAAGAATAAAATAAAATATATACAAGAAGAAAGAAATTCAGATAATAGGTCACGAAAAATGAGTTTTTAACAAATAAAGTCTTCGGCACGATAGAATTTGAAAATTCGTCATTAAAATTAATTTTCGAAAGGAACTTTTCAGAAATTCTTCAAACCAATACGAATACCAAAAATTAATATCGACCGAAAGAATTTATGATGATGTAAGAAATCGCACCAAATAAGTCCGAACTAATTTGCGATCATAGAGTTAATAATCAGACATAATCAAAAATTATTTTCAGAGAAGAAATAAGATTGATCGGCCGTAATACAGAAATAGGGTTTACGGTCATAATTAATCCGAGGCTCGTTCGTCCGTAAAAATCATAAAACAGTGTTGAAAGGGATTCAACGTGAAGGCGTAAAAATTAGCATGGCGACGAATTATCTCGGCCGAAAAAAATTGAATGAAATGTTGCCAAATGAATCATTACGGCCGACAAAGAATATAGTTCATATCGGCCGTAAAACAATGAAAGTTCAGTCGAACGTGAGGTAAAACATCAACACATATAAATCGGCCGAAATGAGATTAAATCAAACTTATACGTTCAGAAATTTTATGGCCGAGTTGAAGTAAAATCCATGTCGGATGATCCATTATGGCCGAGACAGACTAAATCGCTTTGGCCAAAACAAAGTCAAATCAAAAGTTCAAACTATTATAATGTTACGGCCGAGAATGAAAAAATCACAAATAAATTGGCCTAAAAGGGCGTAAAAACAAATGTTCAGAAATTTTACGGCCGTAAAATCATGAGATCAATTCTCGGCCGTAAAAAGAAAACATGAAATCATTCTCGGCCGTAAAAAGATTAAATCGTCAATTAAGACGAGGTCACATCGGCCGAGATGATGTTAACACGAGGCCGTAAAGAAAAATAGGGTTTCGGCCGAAATAAAAAAATTGAATCATTACGGCCGAAAGTGAATTAAGTCGATTCCTTACGGTCGTAAAACAACGAAATCAGATCAACTCCATGACGTAAAACAATGTTCGGATAAAAACATTACGGCCGTAAAAATTGAAAGTTTAGAACTCAGAAATCATTCATTGCGAGGCCGTAAAATTAATAAAGCCGACACATTAATCTCGGTCATAAAATCATAAGTCGATAGTGTAATTCGGAAAATTCAATCGGCGTCGGATTTTAAATCGAAAGTAGACAAATTAAAAAATTATCGTGACCTTTGTCTGCAAAAGAAAAAAATGTTAGTTTATTCACAAAAATAATTAAAACAAGTAATACATATTTATAAAGAATTATTTACAATTTATTTACATCTCCTAATAATTCATAAAAATCAGAAATTAATTAATAAAATATTCCCCGGCAACGGCGCCAAAAACTTGATGCGTTGTTTTTGTAACAATAAAATTTGCTAGCAAGTGCACTAGTCGCTCAAGTAATATAGTAAAAAGGAGTAAGAGTGTCGAACCCACGAGGAATATTATTAATTCAATATCTAGATTTATAAATTAATAAGAGAGGAAAAACATGGATTTTTGGAAAGAGGTTTTATGAAATAAAATAAAGAAAATAAGATAAAGATAAGATAGTGGTATTGAAGTTAGGCCTTAGGATGAAAATAGATCAAGATAAATATTTGAACCATAAAAGATAAATTTAATCTTTAAAGATGGATTAGGAATTTTCTCAAGTTATTAATTTACAAGATTAACATCATAGAGTCCACAAACTGGTAATTCTGCTATTTAATCCGGTAAATCAAACTATCTTAAATTCAATCAAACCTAAAGTCCCACAAACTGGTTTTCGTCAGATAAGATTAAAATTAAGATGCATTAATATGAAAATCCTAGACTATTAATCACTCCACAAACTGGTTAGATTAACAGACCACATAAACTTGATTCTCCACACACTAGTTATCAAATTTATGTCAATTATTAATTTCACATAAAATCAATTAATTTAATTAATGAATTCTGAAATTAAATAATCCACAAACTGGTAAGTACTCAACTCAGAAATCCAAATAATTAAATCAAAAGCATTAAGCATAATTAACCAATTGATCAGAAAAGATTAAAACAAATAATATAGGGTCCAAATAGTTTCCCTTCAATAATAATCTCCTAAAATGAAATAAATAAAAATATGGAGTTCATCCTAGAAATTCTGGAGAGATGATAACAAAATAATAATAATTGGAAGAATTACACCCAAATAGACAAAAGTCGAAGCTTCGGATCACGGGCAGACAGTCGGGCAGCCTCTCGGATTTGATCACGGTCGCGATCAACTTCCAGCCGTCGCACCTCTCTCCTCTTGGTCGTAGCCTGCAGAGCTCACGACTCGCCGTGGAAGAAACCTGAACTTCAGAGCACGAATTGAAACGACGGATTCTTCACGTATTTATAGGGTGCGGACGGCCTTCAATTTGATCTCGGCCGTAACATCGTACGGTTAACTTTAAAATTATAAGATAAACTCGGCCAAAGATAAATCATTTTATCATTACGCCCAAAGATAAATCCTTTTTATCTTTACTCCAAATCTCGACCGTAAGGAAGGGATTAAATCTTTGTTACGCCCAAAAGATAAAATCATTTAATTGTTACACCCTTCATCTTCATGCCATTACGCCCTCCAAATTTCGGCCGTAAGGAAGGGATTTAATCTTTGTTACGCCCAAAAGATAAAATCATTTATCTTTACTCCTTCAAATCTTAGCCGTAACAAAGAATTAAATCTTGTTACGCCCTAGAAATCTCGGCCGTAATGATGAATTCTTCATCCTAATCTCGACCGTAATGATAAATTCTTCGGAATTTCGGCCGATACAGCACAATCCATTTAAATCTCGATTTTACCTGCAAAATATTTATCAAAATTTAGTTAATCCATCCATAATTAAAATATTCAGAGAATTTAATAATTAAAATTGATAAATCCGAAATTATGATTAAAAGTGACTAAAAATGATGCATGCCATGATCAAATTACAGAAAATTTAATTAAAATAATTAACTAAAATATGTTATATTTTGCATGCATCACCCATTGACATCGCTCGAGATCAAATAAAACAATAACGAAAAACCCTAGTTTCAAAGATAAATTAGTATAAAATCTACGAAAGAACTCGAATGACGGTGCAAACCACAATATAACCTATGCTTTCCTACCTGTGACCTCGGTGATGACTCGACTGCTCCCAGTGCTCCCAACGATCTTCAACAAAACTTTCGAGGCAATCCCGATGACGGCTGAAACCTTCGCGGAGATCCTAGCAAGGACGCAACCTTGGTTGCCGAAGAGATCGTCGGCTGTCGAGATCGCCTGGGAGGGGGGGAGGGTTTTGAATTTTAGGAAAAGTCGATTATTTTTTACTAATTCGGAAAAGGTCAAAATTAAAAGAAATTTTTTATCATATTATTTTAGCAGGGCATACATAACGACATGCAAAGGTTTAGTAGCGTTAATGGCATGGATGAAAGAGAAACGATTCACATGACGATCACATACACAAGATAATAAAAAAATCTACTATCATCGATCAAGAGGATTAATCGTACAATAAAATCAAAAATTAAGGACGTTATAATTATAAATTAAAGTTGAGAGACTAATTTAAAAATAACTTAAAATTAGAGGACTAATCATATAATTTATCCCCGTGGAAGGATGCTCAAAGGCTTGACATCATGTTGGGCCCTAGGCACGCGATGTGTAGGTGATCAACGTTGAAGCATTCTGACTGATTGAGCAAAAGTTTCCACAGGAGTTTGTCCTTGTTGACAGAGACAAAACTCAGCTAAAAATTTGGAGGGGACAAAATATAGAAGTATACATAAAAATAGGTTTTTATCCCTTTTGATAATTAAAAATAAGCTTAACGTAAAAAATTGTGGGCCCCCAGCTTTGTCACTACTTGGTTTAACAATTAGGGGATGTTGTTTCATTTTTGGCATTGTCAAAAATAAAATCGACTTCTTTCTTCCCGAATGATCGACTTTTTTAGAGGAAACAATTATTACATATTCCAAAAAATATGATCCCTTAACATTTTCTCAAAATCAAAACTTTCCTTTCAAAACATAGTCACTCTAAGCTGCCCACACTCATAAAATAGGATCTTTTAATTTTAACATTTGTACACTCTACCCCTTGTGTGTCTTGTAAGAGAAACTAATAATCATTTAGGCTGCATTTAATTGTCGTATTGTTAGTTCAGGATAAATATTACATAACTCACGAGGTTGAGTGGATTACGATCGATTATCTTTATGCCATCAAAATCGAAGAATATAATAACTAGCAAAATAACGGTCTGACAAGATTAAACATTCATTGTGAACTGTGAGTCGCTTATTTCCTCTTAATCTTAATCCACTTCGTGTTTGGTTGTATTCCGATGATTAAGTCCTTATTCTAGCGGTTAATGCGCAACCAAAGAGCGCCTTGACCATGTAGCTCTGAATGTTTATTCATAATGATCTTAGATATATATAACTTTTTATCACTTTAGTTCCTGTCATTAGGGATATTAGCTCTGGAAAGAAAACGATTTGAATCCCCCTTCTTTGTTCGAATATTGTCTTTTGTTTTTGAGATATTTGATTCAATATAATGAGACCCACTTTGCTTCCAAATCGGCTACGATTTAGGTGGTATGGAGACAAACTCTAGCTGGCTCAAATGAGATCACCGAACTCACCCTCCCGAAATAACAAATCCCCGCGATCCAATTTGAATTCGGTGGAAGCTCACGCCCTTACTTTGATGAAGGTGAATTCGAATAATTCCTTCACTAATCTCGAAGACTTGGGAGGGGCGGCATTCAATACATGCTAACCTAATGAATCTTGTGTTATGGTAGGTGTTCTCCAGTGCGCGATTGACACAATGCTTTGGTCGGAGGCATCGGAAGCTCTTCTAGAAATTCGAAAGTGCAAAGAACTTGGACCGATGCGGGTGTGAGTCCAAGTTGATTCCATCCACCTTGTGACCATTATAAAGAGAGCAATTGTCCTTAAAAAGTATGGACATCAATACAAGAATTATGGCATATTATTGTGACTTTTGAATATTTCAAGCATTCTCATAATAGAGAAGTTAACTCTACTTGCATCTTTTGACACTTTTTGAATCGAGAGTAGGAGACTCACCTCTGGAAATCCTATGCATTTTATGTATTTTAACTTTAATAATAGATAAGTTCACTTTTTGAAAAAAAAAAATAGAGATTACTCTTTGATTTATGCCTCTTGACCAAACAAGATATTGACATCAATTTAATAAAATAAAACATTTGAAAACAAAGCATGAAGAACAACTTCAGCAACGACTCTCAACTAACTGCATGCATGAAAAACTCCTCTTCTAGTTTTTAACTTGGCATTCATACTTAGAAATCAACACTTTTTTGGTAGAAAAGAATGCGAAACAAAAGTCTTTTGACGACTATTTATAGGTTCACAAGTTCTTGGGCAGACAAAGATAAATCTTTGGGTCGTGACAACTTTTTTTCTATAAAATGTCACTTTATAATTTCTGATTGTTTTTCTAAAATTTTAAAAATCTTATCAATTTCAACCGGTTATTTTTCGGTGCACTAAATTTTTATACATTTTATATTTATAAGATAGACTAAATTAATGTCACATATTCTATTATTATAACATGACTATTTATGACTTATACAAATTATATATATAATCGTATAAATATTATGCTTATTGAATAATTTTATATATAATACAATTATTTATAACATAATGATAATACACAAAATATTGAAAAATCAAAAGAGAAAAATATCTTAAAAAGAGGAGCCTCTTTTTATGGGAGGGCCCCCCTTTTCCATACTATATTATAGTTAAAGTGTATTAAAAAGTAAGAACGCGTGACCTTCGAGTTCACCTATATATATAAATATATATATATATATATATATATATATATATATATATATATATATATAATGCCCCTTACTTTATCTCCATTTTTATCTTAATTTATTGTAAATATATCCCTATATTCCTTCTATTTTATTTCTAAATAAAAACACATTTTTTGCTTATATGATGTGAATTATAAGGACTCGATTAAAAGTATGTAAAATGCACAATCATCAAGGTTTAGAAACCTGTCGGTATGAATGTATTATTGCAATTGTCCGTCGATTTTAACAAAAGAAAAACGGGGATGAAATTAAATGCAGATTAACTTTGAAGCATAAATATTTTCACGTGTAATTATAATATATGAATTATTGTAGGACGTCTGTAAATTATACTATCATTTTGTTAATTTTTCTATTTCTTATTTTTGAATCACGAACTATTTTTATTCTTTAATGTTTTTATTAAAAATAAAATAATAAGAAATAAGAAAAAAATAAGTGCCCCATTTTTTAAAATTTTTAGTTTTTAAAATATTTATATTATATATTATTTTAGAAATTATAAAAAATGAAGATAGCTCGTTAAAGGACAATTTATTTTTTTCATAAATAGAAAAAATTGAAAAAGACTAAAAAGTTAATGAAATCAAATGGATAGACTAAAGAAACTAATTCCTTAAATTTTAATCCAACCCGAGTCCACTTGTCGATCAATTCGAATTATTTATTTATTTTTATTCAAACTTAAATTTATATTTGACTTAACTTCTTTTTAAAAATTAAAATAAAATATTTTAAGTATCAAACTAATATTAAATAATTATAAAACTTATTTTATGTTTTTAAAATAATATTAAATAATGTTTTTATTTTAAATATAATATAAAAAATAATAAGAAAATTTTTAAAAAATAAAAATTAGATGATCGGATAATCTGACCATCCGACCCAAATCGAATTGGATCGAATCTACCTTTTTTGATCCGACTCGATCAGATTTGTTCACAAATCGGGTCCACCTCTAAATCGACAATTTGCATGGATACGTTACATTCAAGTTCAAAATTTTTTAAACAGAAGAAAAAAAATTCGAACATCTGATCCTGTCCAAATGGATGGGACTCCCCTTGTCCATATCTCGAGTTCAGAGAGGCAATAACGATCCAAGCAAGTGACGACGAACCCATGTACCACCCCAATCAGATCTCCTCCAATTTTGATTTCTTTACTTGTTTCAGTGTGCAGGAATTTCTATATTTAGAAAGTTGAAATGTACTTGATTATTTTTTTTTGTTTTTTAAAAAATTCAAACTTTAATATGGGGTTATTTGGTACATAGTTTTTTTTTTCAAATTCGAATTGTCGGATTGTGGACAGAGCATTAAAGAAGATGCTAAAGTAATTGGAAGTACACGATAATAAAAAAAAGTTATTTTCCACAGATTTTGATCTTTGTACAAGACTCCTAATCAGTTAAGTAATATATCTTGTGAAATTTATTTTATTTTTTAAAAATGTCATCATAAAGAACTTTACGAATATCCTATTTAACACTATCAATGATTTGATCAGTAAATTTAATAAAAAATTAATGACATAACATTTGAACTAATTTATACTATAAAATGTTGTAACTAAATAATTTACATCTGAAATTATACAAGATAACGATGTATTAAGGTGTTACGAGAACATTTATGGTTTATTCAAAGACTGATTATTATTTAAATTATTTAACCATGTCATTATAATAACAAGCAAGTAAAATTGTTTGTAACTTTCTATATTAAAAATTATCATCTATTTTTAATTTAATAATTGAACTACATGTGTAAATTTTTTTATGAGTTTACACACGTAATTTTCTATAAGATAATAATAACTAATAATTTATTAATTTTAATAAAAAAGTATATAACGTCATTTTAAACAAAGATAAATGTCAATTTATTGTTAAAACCATTCCATTACGTCAAACAAACATGCAAATATATCGCAATTTATTTAAATTTGGAGTATAGTATTTCAGTTGAATCAAAACTAAAAAAACTCAATTACCCATGCTTAGATAATAATGAGGATAATATAAGAAAGATAAAAGTAAGATACAACATTCTGAAAAAAAAAAGAAAAAAATGTAAGGCACAAAATGAGCTGAGGGCAAGATAGGGGAAAAAAATGTAAAACTTCAAACTCTATTTGCTACATATACGCCCTTCTTCAACCTACGAAATATTTCTGTTCAAACTGAAATAGCCACGTTTTATTTTTTGCTCACCAAAGTACCAAACAGCAATAAGGACATTTTATATACTACAAACGTTATAGACTTATACTCCTACCTAAAATATATTAGTTTAAAGAGTCGCCAAATAGTGCCTTTAAGAGTCATGCAAATGCTATTACTGTAACTAAACTATTTCGCCAAGGAAAGGCACCGAAGCAGACAGACTGGTGTTGGGAAAACACAGCACATAGTGGGGGAAGGGGAGGACCAAGAACAAGCCGTCGGTTTGCTCTTGGCACCGATCGATCTCATCTTTTTGCCTTCATTATCTTTTCTGTCAATCGACTTAGTAAGAACAATTTGCCCCAACTTTTGGAGCCTTTCTGTTGTCCTCCTCTTAATTTGCAGTGTTACCAAGATAAAAAAAATGGTGGCTACAATATTGATATAGACAAGACTTCATTTGTTTGTTGCACTTGTAATATTTCTCTCTCTATGTATATAAAGGTTTAGGTGAGCAACAGTGCAAGTGCAAATTCCTTTTACCTGTTTCCAGATATTTAAGCATAATTTTAGTTAATTACTTTAAAAAGTCATGCTGAAGGTTCACGTTCTTTAAGCTAAAATGCATGTATGGGTAATAGTCCACACCTAACAAGTTAATTATACGTATAGTTTATATGTAATAATTGTTGCATGTATGTATAATGGTTAAGGACCTACTATTCCGGATTCCCGTGGTAGTGTTAACTTTGGTAATCCGTGGGCTTATGATTAAGTAAACAACAAATAAATGTCCTTAGCATCTAATCAAATTGGGAGTCACGGACAACCAGAATCTGCATCGTATCTGCCAGGTGGCTGCAGCATCGACGTGACACTAATGTAATCTATGCAAGCGTACTCTCCCGTATCCAAGTTATATTTTAGTCTAGGGCTCAAGGGAAAAAAATCCACCCGTCGACTTGCAAAAAGCTGATCAGTTAAAAATTAAATTAGGAGTTTCATTATATTTTTAAGGTAATGTCCTACAAAATTGTAACGAACTCGTTTAAATTAGGGTCACCCAAGAAAATGTAAGGGTCGTGAGACACAATTTACATTTTACAAATATTTGATTTTATTTCTCATATTAATTCATAAGTCATCTTTTTTATCAATTAATGATATAACAGTTTTGTGTGATGTAATATTTTATTATTCTATGGAACTCTTATTTGATATACTTAAATTTTGATGTTAAGCTTTTGTATTTTAATTATGATATTAAATAATGCATGTATATATTTTTTGTTTTATTACCTAAATCATTATCATACTAAAGGAGATGCGAATTACTGATTCAGCACATGGTAGTTTTCCCTTCGAGCTAGATGCTTATGTGAACTTTAAGCTGAACATCCAATTTACGATTTATTATTCGTGTTCAGTTTTAATTGATATAGAAAACAATCCAATTTTCATAAGTTCGGAGGTAGCAAGATATTTGAACCATAGAGATGAAATTTGGCCATTAGATTAAGATCCACATTAATGGGCAAGGGGAGTGCATAAGTCGGGTTTTGACCTACGGATAAAAATGATTCCCGTCATATGAAAAAAAATCGAACTTACAGATTTTTGGCTGATTTTTTAATTCTAAAATGGCTTTGATCTTTCCGGAACGAGGTCATAATTTAAAATAATAATTTTCTAAAACTAATTAATGAAATATTAAATCAGTTCCATTATTATGCGTTTAAAATGTTAAAATTCAACTTTTTTGACCTAAATATACCATACTAATACATTTCATGTCACAATTTATTAAACTTCATCAAAATAATTTAAGTAACATTACTCAATCTGACAAATATGTAAAGAGAGAATAAAATTATAAAATAAAATTTTATTTTAATTATAATAAGTATTTAAAAATATTTAGTCCACATCAGAGTCTTTTGATTTTTATTGTTAGGAGGTATTTCAAAATAACAACCAAATTTTAAATAGAAATATTTCTTTTTCAATTTTTCTCAATCTGATAGGTTTTCTTCTGGGCATTCGTCTGTTTGCGGCACTTTTTTTATACACCATTTGAATCAAAATAAAGCCGAGACAAGGCAGCTCGTCTCGCCACCCTTTACGGAGTTCGATCACCTTTGGCCATAGACGAGAGAGGTGTCAATGGAGGAAAAGGCCAAGAAGAAAGCAAACAGCAGCAGCTTGAAGTATCGGTTCGCTCAGATGCTTTTGGGTTCCTCTTGCGCTACCGCCGCGACGACCACCACCACCTCCACCGCTAAGCTCGTGAAGCTTTCGAGTCCGCTACCCCAAGCTCTCGAGACGCCGGAAGCGCACTCCGACTGCGGGCACGACAAGCGGCTGACGCGGCACCGGCGCAAGCCCGACCGGACGTTGACGTTGTCGGTCTCCGGCGCCTATGGCAGTTGCTTCACGCCGCGCGTCGCTCCCATGGCCCAAGTTCCCCTCGGGTCCGCAGCCGGCCGGCACTCCATTCACACGTCCGAGCCACTCGCGTCCCACACGCTGAGGGCCGAGACGAGTGACGAGAAGAAAGCGCGGAGGCTAACTGAGGGCGCGGAGTTCTATAAAGCTTTCGGTAGAGAGGAGAAGAAGCTGTCTGCGGCGTCACCTTCTTCTCGGACGCCGGTGCACTTGACCCGCCGCTCTGACAGAGAAAATGAGGCGAAGAACAAGAGCATCTCCGAGAAGAAATGTAAAATTAACAAAAGGGAGACGATGAAGCTGTTCTCGAATGCTTATGGGTTGAGTAGCTCGTCCTCCTTCGACTGCCGCAATGATCTGGGTTTCTGCACCAGCGACGAGGAAGAAGAAGAGTCCCCGTGCACTCTGTTCTCCTCCATGAGCTTTTCCTCGGACTCCTCTGAATTCTATCAGAACAACTGTAAGAAGAAGAAGAACAGTATCAACAAGGAGAAGAAGAGCAGCACCAACAATGAGAAGAATAGAAGCGCCGGCATGAAGTTGACCCGCCCGTCACCGAGGCCTCCGAGAGGTGCCGCGAAGCCTCGCAGCCACTCCTGGGACGCAGGAGACAAGTTCCAGCCGCTGGTGTCGTACTCTTCATCGAAGGCTGAGAAAGAAGTGGAGGCAGCGGCGGAGACCAAGACGAAGGCCGCCGCGGGCCACGCGGTCGTCAAGCGATCGTGCGATCCCTACATGGACTTCCGGACCTCGATGGTGGAGATGATCGTGGGGAAGAACATACGTAGCGCCAAGGATTTGGATGACCTGCTGCAATCCTATCTCTCCCTCAACGCCGCTCGACACCATCCGGCCATCGTCGGGGCGTTCTCTGACATTTGGAATGCCATCTTTTGCTGTTTGGATTGATCACCACGTAGTTCATAATGTTCTTAATTATTACGGTGTTTTCAGATGTTTGAGTGTAGATTACTGTTCTTCTGCTGCACCGTTACTTGCAGGCAAGCATTGATCCTGTGATCATGCAACAATATGAATTTGGTAATGCATGCAAAAGCTTTTTGCATGCATTTTCTGCTCTCATTATAAAGTTTTTGAACGTAAATGCAAGTAAATCCATGAGGAAAGCTCTTTTTTTCCTAGAAGAAATGGGGCAAAAATCATTTCGGCCAATAAAGTGGGAGGAAGATCAAATTTCTGGTAGGTGAGTGCAAACAAACAGAGGCACAATCAGATCACCAGAACAATTATTTAAAATAGTTCAAATTCATTCAATTCCATACCAAAAATTGCTTATTCTTCCGATGTATTTTTTTCTTTTGAAAAAAAAAGAAAAACATTGTGCTGTACACATGTGGACCGAGTCCCATATAAAAACAGAAATAGGTTCAAATTGTTCAATATGCGCAATTCAGATTTTCGTTTTGGAACTTCTGAATGGACATGCGCATGACAACGGTAATGAATCTGATAAATCTCTGTTCGCTTGTGCAAACATATCAAAAGAGATGATCAAGAATTGAAGTGGAGTGGATAACAGTTTCTCGTCATCTAAGCAAAAATTTTAATTTTGAACTTTTATAAATGCAAAAAAAATTTATTGAAAGTCTCTTATCGGAGATGATACTAAAATAGTCGAATTCGATGATGGATCAAGACTCTAACTTGTGATCAGTGCACATAACTCATAATGCCAAGTGACTTGAACAATCGATGTTACTTCCTGAGCACTAAGGTGACAATCTAAAAAAACATATTAAAAGAGAACATCGACGCTATCAACACATAGTTGAACTAGTACTAACCCTGTTCAGCATATCTTCCTGATGAATTGACACATATTTGAACTAGTACCAGACCTATTCACATACTTTTTGCTCACTCCCATGCACTGAAACATGGGGACATTTTTTGGCAGCCAGACTGTGTCATTTGTATCATATCTTCTTAAAGTCTGACAACCTCCGGTCTCTAATGTCCCTAGTGAATTGAATCAGTGACACAAGTTACCAGTCAGAACGGCGTTAGAAGCAGTTTCTTCGCCGAAATCATTGAATACAATATAGTCTGAACTATATTAATTTCAGAAGTAATTTTGTTATAATCGTATCATAAAATTCGAAATATTGTAGCATGTATTTAACAAGACTCGATATACGATTTGAGATGGTGATGCCCAAAGTCCAACGAAGAATCCTTTGGCACCGGGAAAGATTCATGTCATGCACCTTTACAAACATCAAGTTGCCTGTCATTAGACGAACAAAACCGTGCCCTCTTGTTTCTTACTCAAATGCATAATCACATATTTTTTGCCTTGATTTGTTCTCTTGCGCTGAAAATATCGTATTAAACAAGCATAAGATGCCAACTTTTGTCGTCTGCACATCATTAGCAGACTAGCTAAGATTCTGTACTTTGTATCCTGTGCTGCAGCCTACGGAGTTTTTTTTTTTTTTTTGCCAAATTGTGATGGTTTCCTCGGTAGGATTTATAATGAACTAACAAAATGGTATGAACAGTAAACCGGATGCCATGGTCATAAATCCACGGTTTTGGCTTCTTTGGCTGGAGTGCTTCCATGGAGGAGCACAGCCCAGCAGCTGTTTCCAAGTGTTCTTAGTAGGTAACGCCAGCTCTCGTGGCGTCTTGAACTCCTGCCGAGATAACAAACAGAGGAGGAAGGGATCGGTGAGATGCCATTTGACTCCCGAGATTCTCTCTTTCTATATCTATCTATCTATCTTTCTTGCTCTCTCTGTGTGGATAATTAAGATTCACTGGATACACCTCCATTGTTGACCTGAACAGGCCGAAATGAGGCCAATGGGAAGTGTAACTATCAACAGCACGCAATCTTGTTAAAACTCTCCTTAGACTTTTCTGAATCTTTTGATGTCATCTTTTAAATTTTAAATACCAATTTTGAATATTTCTATTTTATATAACTGTACTTCGTATCATTACTCCATTATTGTGCTAGTTATGAATATACATATAATATATATATGCAATCAATTTTTGTATAACCAATATATAACTAATAAATCAAAATCGTTAGATCATAATTAGATGATTGAGATTCAATCTTTAATAAATCTAATATTAAATTATTAAATTTAATCTCAATCATTTAATCATCATTCAACGGTTCAAATTCATTGAATGTATATTGATTATATAACTTTTGATTGCATATTTTATATATATATATATATATATATATATATATATATATATATATATAAAATTTGGTTTGGGCTGCATGCAGATTTGCTGGACTACGAAAGAACACATGGCAAAAGCAACAAGTGGAAGGACAAGGGAAGCGACATGAAATGAGGCAAAAGTTTTCTAATATACTGTTTATATTATATAATTGGCCCAGAGTGTTTGCCAAAGATGACGTTGAAAACGCTCCATTGTTAAAGTTACCAAACAGTGTTGTGTTGTGTTGCATTCGAGGTAGCTATCAGGTAAAACGCCTTACCTTTTGTATTTTGCAGTCCTAATCCAAAAATTACCATAATCATGTATGAGGATTAGGACAAGTAGATTCCTCTTTGTCACCTACCACTGATGAGCCTATCAAATATAATAAATTAACATATATAATATGATCTATGATTGATAAACTGAGTCGAGTCACCATAAAGTCTTGTTTTTCTCATTTTTATATTCGTTCTCGCTATACATTGGATAAGGTCTTTATTGATAAGATTCAACAGATTGGAACGAAATCAATTTTCTAAACCGAAAGGGTTTTACCCATTCGATCAGTTACATGTTTGGATACACAGTAATTTCGAAGAAAGTTTTGATGAAGAGATAATTTTACTTTGTGGTATTTCGGTAAAAGAGTTTGAGTGTTTAAGAAAACGATGTTGTAAGTTAATTCTCTGATTATATATAAGCATTTGAACATGTATGGACTTGAAACAACATAATGATGTATTTGAATATGTATCCCTTGATTTATTTTATGTTGTATTTTAATTTTTAAAATATTGTAACGACCCAGATTTTTTATGATTAATAAAAGAATATTTTAATATTTTTATTTGGGAATTATGGCCATTAATGTTATTATATTAAATAATTTCGAAATAAAGGAAAAATTGAGGAGGAGTTTAATTAAGGAAAAAAATGTATAATGAGATATTTAATTAAATTTATAATTATTTAATTATTGAAATAAATTAAAATTGTTAAAAAAGATTAATTAAAAGATTTAGGATTAAAAGTTATAGATGAATTGAAAAAAAGTCCTACAAATAAATCCTTAGGAGCGATCGTCAAAGGAGTTTTCTTTTCTTTGGTTCTCGGTGTCCGACGGCAAAGATATAATGATAAGTCCTGATTCGACGTCGAACGATTAGACGTGAAATAAGGTACGTAGAAGAATCCATAAATTTATTATTTACAATAATTATTTTATTGAGCGATTGAATTTGGTTCATTGCGCCTATTTATTTGAACGATAAAAGAGGGTAAGATTTTGGATCTTACTGGAGAGAGATTAAAGCAAAGAAAAAAATCAAAGCAAGCTTTTACCGAATTAATAGAGAGAGGATTACGGCAAAAAGAAAGAAAAAAAAAACAACAACATGCGTGCAGAGTGATGCAGAGAGAGAAACGTGAGAAAAAAAAGGGATTTGCTGCCATGCTGAAAAGAATGAAACATTATTTTAATTTATTTATGTAGGAAAGATCATTTGTTGGGTTTCTCGGCCAGTGCAAAAGAAATAATAAAATAAATAGAGAAAAGAATTTTGGGAGAGAGAGGAACAGCGTTGGTTCATTGTACAGAGCCAATCAAGAGAGAGAAAAGAAAGTGGAGAGAGAATAAAAGGTTAGCCGAAGTTATGCGTGGAGATAAAAAAAAAGAAAAAGAAGGGACTTTTGGTCACAATTAGAGGGAGGTAGAGAGAGAGGAAAAAAGAATTTCCTTCCTTTGTTGAATTCCCCGGCCAGCGAGAAAAGAATAGAGAAAAAAAATATAGAGAAATTCTCTTCTTGAATTTCTTGAATAAGAAGAACAGAAAGTAATTATATTAATTGATTAATTTAATAATCAGTTTTATAATTATTATTTTGTTGTTATTATTATTGAAATATAATTTATTGATTGTGCTAATCATATTACTATAATTTTTTATTATATTTTTATCATATTTAATCATCATATCAGATCATATCATATCATCATTATATGTGATCATATCCAATCTTATCAATTATTATGATACTGATTTAGTAGTCTTTTTAATTAAATTTTATTTCACATAAATTAAATTATTAAAAAAATAGATATTTTAGGTAAATAAGATAAAAATCGAAAGCTACTGGGCTCATGTTCACTGACTGTCATTAAGTCGGGATCAATTGAATTGAATGGGACAAATAGTATAAAAGCTATGACTGTCCCGTGTATGACCACTCGTCCCTCACCATACACAAATTCATTGAATTGAATTGGACTTGTCGTGGCACTGATCTCCCATTGGCCTGCATGAAAGTGGCATGATGTCCTTTAATTGACTGAGCACTCCCCATTGAATTGGATAATTCCGAACATTATAAATTAAATTGAATTGAATTAAAATTGAATTGAGTTGGATTGAAATATAATAGAATTGAATAAATCATGGTCATTTGAATACTGGCGTTGATTGATATTGCCTCCGCCCATTGAATCGAATGGAATTTGAATTGAAAATTGTTAAATTGAATAGTGTCATAGTGATCAGACATTTAATTGCTAAATTAATATTAATCGGTCATCTAACCTTTTCCTGATCTTTCCTATTGATTTATAACTTTATTGTCCTATTGGTATATTGAATCATCGATCCAATTGATTAGGCAATTATTAATTGCTATCTCTATTGATTAGTCTTTTGACCATAACATAATATAATTGTTCATATTGATAAATCGTTATATTATTAATTGACTATTGTATTAATTGCTCAATTAACTCATTATTGATTATATTTTATTTTCGATTGAGCATATTGATTATTTAGTAGACCCTACGTATTGAGTACTTTCATACTCATAAAAATTTTCCTATACCTGGATCCGTACAGGTGAGAGTGCTTTGATAGAGGATGATCCTGCAAGTGGCTATGCTCGATGACAAACAAATGTTGCACATGCTCTAGATTGAGTTGTCTAGTTTTTATTTTTTTTTGCATTTATTTGAATTGTGAACTTATTGATATTTTAATTATTTTGAATATTATGGATTATTAGGTATTATTATTGAAAAAGTCTTCCGCAATTATTATTTTTATTTCACAAAAATATTTATAAAAAATTGAGTAGCGCCTCTAGGATGACTTTGAGCACGTGAAAGTCACGTGGGTATCGGGGCGTTACAAAAGGTATCAGAGCCTAAGAAGAGACACTTCTTAGTTGTCTCTAATAGATAGAATTGGGTCCATGTGCAACTGTTACGAGTAACCACTGCAGTCATCCAGTAGGGTCAAGTAAGTTTTTCATTATGATATTGATATTGAATTCTTACTTATTAAATTGTATCGTATTATTTATTATTGGGTGGGCATAGATGCCTTCCAAATTGGTGACCTCTCATCGACCTTATCGTGGATCGATAAGTGGATGTCAACGAGTCCACTCCCAAAGTGCACAAGAGGATGGTCAAGCGGCCCAAGGTTCACGTGTAAATAATGAATGGGTCAATGGATATCAAGAGGAACAATCGTTGCATGGATCATCATCGTATGAATGCCGTTCAACATATAGAGAATATAGCAATACTCAGGATCATGACGTTTCTCCTCACGATGATCGAAAAGAGATTGTTAAAAGTTTTCTCAAGTGATAACTTTTCCAATTTGATGGGAAGGGAGACATTATGGAAGTCTATAGGTGGTTGAAAGAAATTGACCAGTCTCCGATGAAAATAAATTGCGGTGAGAATTGCAAGACTATATGTGCTACGAGACGTTTGACAAGTGACGCTAGACATTGGTGGAAAACAACGAAGACTAGCACATTCTCGGGGAAGGACCTGATTTCTTGGAGAAAGTTTAAAAAGATATTCAAATATCATTGTTTACCTATTTCCCAAAGAGCGAGAAAATAAAAGGAATACAGTGAGCTACAACAAGGTACCATGACGATCGAGGACTACAAGATCGAGTTCTTAAAGTTGAAGAAGTATGATACTCAACGACAATTGGAGAGAAATCACGTCAAGTAATGGGCCAAAGGTCTCAAGCCAAACCTTCGATGAATGGAAAAATGTTGTAACTTTCGGGCCCTTCAAGTTGTTAAAGAGTTCGTTACCATGCTTGAAAATGACGACTCAGCAAATGCAACTCAATCGAATCAAGAGGATATCGATAATGATGAGAATCATAGTTGGAGTAAAGATAGAAGACATAAAAGAAAAGAGAAGCGTTGTAAAGACAACTACATTCGAGGAAGGCCATATCCAACACAGAATGAGCCTCTATCATATAGATAATTATGCAACCAATGTTACAAAATACATCTCGGTGAATGCTATTGGGAGACAGGAGCATGACTAAATTGTGGCAATATGGGTCACTTCGCAAGAAATTGTGATGAACTAAGACGAGTTGAACCTCTGCAACAACAGAATAATAGGCCTTCAAGAACGGTGCAGAAGTCATCCAAATAGATTGATATGTTAGAACACATGACTTGAAGCTTAATCAAGTCTAAATTATAATCATCACTTTAATTAGACTTTAGATATGTTATAGTATCCAAATAGCATGTGTTATATGGAATGGATATAGTTCATAGTTTCATTTTCATAAATATGAAAGATTGGCCGTTGAAAAGTAGAGTGTTTAATGGAATCACTCATATGACAATATTTCTAAAAAAATAATTGATTAGTTGGTGCTCATAATTTGTTGCAAAAAGTCGAGTGTTTGAACTCAATAGCAAAAGTGATGACGTGCACACATAATGGCATGGAAGAAGGTGAACATCTAAATATGTTGAAAAATTATAGTATAGTTGTTAGTACAAGATCGATGGCATTCTAGTATATTCGTCGAGCCTAGAGGAACATGCGAAACATTTGCAGATCACACTGTAAATAATAAGAGAAATAAGTATACGTCAAATTCTCAAAGTACAAATTTTTACGGGATGAGATAATGTTCCTATGGATAAAAAGATGGATGCTTTAACCAAATGTCTTCAACCAAAGAATGTGTTAAAGAGAAAAAAGCTTCCTTAGTTTTGTATGATATTATCAGAGAGTCTTACTAGATTGCCACATGATAGTGTCACCATAGACAAATCTCATTAAGAAGGACATAAAAAAAATTGAATGGTTCAAGAAAGACTAAAATGGGTTTTAGAAATTGGAGAAGAGATTGATAATGATGTCTTCTTTGAAAATACCTTTAGGCCAAAGAGATTATGTCACCCACAACGATACATACAACACCGACATAGCATGTGTCTTGATGCTACATAAAAAGATAGTTGCCTACGCATCAAGACAATTAAAGAAGCACGAGAAGAAGTATTTAACACTCGATCTAGAATTAACAATTGTAGTCTTCACCCCAAGAGTCAGTGACACAACATGTAGGGTGAAGAGCTTGAATTCTTCACAGACCACCAAAGTTGACGTACACTTTCTCGCAACAAGGTTTGAACTTGTGTCAAAAAATGAATCAAATTACTAAAAGATTATGAATTTTTCCATCAACTATCATCCTAAGAAAACAAACTCAATTGAGAATACCTTAAGCTAAAAAGAAAATAAAAAGGTCACTTGATCATCTAAGAGTGAGCCAATTGAGTATGAATAATGAGCAATTGCATCATCCAAGTGAGTCTAGTGACCATCAATGATGATGCAAGGATAATAATACATCTTGCATACAATCAAAATTACTATGGAAGGTCGGAAAATGAAAAAGGAACATCAGAGGTCACATGGTGTAACAAAAGCTTAGAAATACTCAATGGCAATGGGAAAATGTAACGATTGATTTCGTTAGATGATTTTTAGAAACTCATTATGGTCACAATGTGATATGGGTAATAGAGGATCTATATATTAAGATAGTTGACGTCATACCTATTTGAGAATAGTTAGTCCATTGGAAGCCTCATGGACATTCATTTTTTAAGGAGATTATCCAACTACATGGAGTACTGATATCTATTGTGTCGGATAAAGATCTATAACGCACAACCCAATTCTAATAGAGCATTTATAAAGCATTTAGGATGTAGTTAAACTTCTACGCCGCCTTCCATCCATCTCAGTAGTATGAATGGACAATTTAGACCTTAGAAAATATGTTTCAGACTTGTGCATTGAATTGTAGTGATAGTTGGAACAGTCACCTCCCACTAGTGGAGTTAGCATGTGGCAACAATCATCACTCCGATATTAAGAATGACACCTTCGTATCCATGTATATATAGTAGATCATGTCGCTCGCCTAGCAGTTGGAGCAAAATTGATGGACGACAGTTCTTATTACAAAAGTAACCAAGCGACGAAGTTTGCCTCATCATGGAAAGATTGAAAACAAGATATACAAAACAAATCATATACGAACATAATGAGATTGGAGGAATTGAATCGAAATAGAGATATGATATATGTAGGACATATCACGAAGATTAATATGGCATTTAAAAACGGAAAGTGGAGATGAGAAAAAATTTCTCAAATTTGTTAGATGGATGATGTAGTTTGGTTTACACAAATTCGAGGATGAATTTATTTTTAAGGAGGTTATGATGTAACGACCCAAATTTTTTATGATTAATAAATGAATATTTTAATATTCTTATTTGGGAATTATGGCCATTAATATTATTATATTAAATAATTCTAAAAATAAAGGAAAAATTGAGGAGGAGTTTAATTAAGAATAAAAATGTATTATGAGATATTTAATTAAGGGGTTTAACTAAACGTGAAACGATGTATGTAAGGGAATCCGTAGATTTATTCTTTGCAATAATTATTTTATGGATCGATTGAATTTGGTTCGTTGCGCCGACTTATTGAACGATAAAAGAGGGTAAGGATTCAGATCTTATACGAGAGAGATTAAAGCAAAGAAAGAAATCAAATCAAGCTTTTGCCGAATTAATAGAGAGAGAGGATTACGACAAAAAGAAAGAAAAAAAACAACAACATGCGTGTGTCACGGGGTCATTCTCGGACACTAGACCACGTGCGGCGACTAGGCGGATAGGCACCTAGCCAAGCCTGTTTTGAGTTTGCAGCGAAAGTTTTATGGTCGAAACGACTTTGCCGAGAGTCGCTCTTATAGGCATTCAAACACGGACATGACTAGAGTGTTGGACTACTCGTCAAGAGACCGTGGCATTAGCGCGTTGCGGCACTAATGTAGGCGCTTGGGCGCTTAAAGTCCGAAGGGGCGACGAAGGGACCACGGGACGCCACGAAGGGACACCGATGTGGGTTGCCACCCCACGCTCAAGGCCATGACACTAGAATTAAAGGAAAGCTTACTTGTATTAAATATGATGAAACATAACATACAATTGGGCCTCGGAAGGCACTAGTGAACTCCTCCCAGTGTACCGTAGGTATAGGAGTCTTGTTACATATTGAAGATGCAAAAGACGTACCCTACGGGAACGTCACCTACTTGGCCATTCATAAAGATGGCCTTACAAGATAAATGCCCTAAGGGCGGATAACTTGGTACACCGCAATATTACGCAGTGCGGGGCGGCTGCATGTGTTCCATGTTTTCGGCGCTGAGCGGCCGAGGGCTATAAGTTGAGCGGCACTGGTGCCGCGAGGCTTCACGCTTCGTGTCACGGGAAACGCCCCGTGACATTCTCCCCCACCAAAGTCGGCGACGCCCCCGACGCCGTTGTCCGGGCTTCCTCGGGGCCTTCGTCTTGAGTCTTGACTTCGCTTGTCTCGTTCAATTCTGCCTTCTTTGCCTTGACTTCAACTTCACCAGCATCACGCAACGCCAGGAATGCCCGCTCCTTGGGGTCTCGCTGAGGACTCCTCCCTCAGGCCTGCTTCGCTCGCTGATCCTTCGTCCAATCCGGGGTCATCACTTGTGCAGCGCCAGTGGAGTCCGCCATGTGCGGTCTGACTTCATCAAGCAACTATCCGTCCATCAAGTCTCTGTTGACTTCACTTCTCTTCGACTTGCGCAGCGTCAACTTGTGTGGTTTGGCTTCTTTGGGGGTGAAACAACTCTTGTATGCCTTCAGGAATAGCGCGGAGAAGAGTGGTCTCAGGGTCGTGTAGAACACGATGAAGAGTCTCGCCATTTGACCTGCATGACTTGACTCGCTGCCTTCATGTTGCGGATGGCCGCAGCATAAGGTCTCCCTTCCGTCGAGTGCGAAATACAGGACCATCTCACCCTCGATGATCATTCTTGAATTTCGACGGCTTGAAACAGCACAAGCCCTCCGATGTCGATGCTTGTAGCTTGTCTGCTTCGAGTGCCTGGGGTCGCTATGATGAGCGACGAGAGTCTTTCCACGGATACTTTGGGACGCTTCAGGTCTCTTTGTGGGCTTGACTCAATGTCTCTATGTTGCAAATGATTGCATCGTAGAGTCTTCCATACCTCTGCCGAACTAAAAGTGCAGGACCACCTCCTCCTTGGTGATCACCTGATGTTTCGGCAGTCTTGAGGCGGGACAAGGTTCTTTGATATGACAATCCGTGCCTTGTCCATCCAAGTCGCCATAGAGGGCGACGAGAGTCTCCCCACGTTTCCTTGTGGTTCAACTCGCTGTCCCCAAGTTGCAGATGGCTGCAACGTTGAGTCCTTCGTCCGCCGAGCCTTGAAAATAGTTCCACCTTCCCCTTGGTGGACAATAGATATCTCGACGGTTTGAGGTGGGGCAAGATTCTTTGGTGTAACATTCCGCACCTTGTCCACTCCCAGTCGCTATAGTGAGCGACGATGAGGGTCTCCCCACATGTGCCTGTGGTTTGACTCTCTTCTCCTGCTTCGATGGGCGATCTTTATCTTCGGCATGAGTAGCTTCCTCCTTGCGACTTGAGCTTCTCTCCCCCACCATTGCCCTTGCCCAAGGGCTTTGGTGGTATGACACTTGTCCTGATTGACTTGGCAGCGTCGACTAGTGAGCGGAGGTTGGACGATCCGGTCGTTCCAACTCCTTCCTAGTCCAAAGCTCCTGACCCCTCTACTTGAAGAGCACCAACACTAGGTCTTCATCCTCCTGGGAACACTGTAGGCGGAGCTCGGTAATTCCTTTCACTCCCTCCTTCAACATGCCCATCTGGCCGATGCTGAACAATGCGATCTTGACCTCCAGTCCCAACTTGTCAGGGCACTGCATAATTGATGAACTGCCAATTCTTCCGTCCCATGTCTGGGAGGTATGTTTACCACATTCTACATTGTCGCGATGGCAATGCCATCCTGAGTTTGCCACATCTTGCAGGGTTCTTGGGATATGCCTTCTTCCGATCCTGGGACCTCCTTTGAAGCTTTGACAATCCCTTTGGGGTATGGACGGGGCGAGATCGTTGTGCTCATTCCCGAAGAGGATGCACCTTAGATGCTCGTCCGTCCGCGTCTTGGACAAAGTAATGCCACTGTGCTTGTCATCCTAGATCATACACCTTTGACACACTCGTCCACCGGGCGGCTTGACCCTTGCGAAAGAGTAGCCGTTCCGGGCCTTCACTGATCCGGGCGGATGCTTGTGAAGACGCTCCGCTTAGATAAGCGGACTGCGATTGGTGAACTCGTGGCATGAGCTTCCCAACATTACCTCCATCTCCATTCGAAGGGACGACATCGCCAATGTGTCCTTCGAAACTTTCGCATTGCGATCTTTGGAGGCCGCTTCGATTACTCGAGGCGATGTCCGAAAGGAAAGGGCACTCCTTCCTTCGGTTGGCGGCAGAACGCTTGACAGCAGCATGCCAAGGTTCGCCGATGCTCGACGCTCAGACCATTTGCCAAATTGGTCGCTGAGTTGAGGCGTCGATTTGCGTTGGCATGTATCAGGTTCGTCCCACTCCTCGATGGAGGACATCGCGCCGCTTGCGGGGTGACACTTGACGAGGCAGGCAAGGCTGACAACTCGTCCACGAGTGTTTACAAGTAATCAACGCTTTGCTCCATTCCTGAAAGTCATCGTGGCGTGGCAGGCGATACTGCGGCACGACAAGATGCTTGTGATTGATGCTCCTTGGCCGAAGGGATGATGTTCTTTGGCCGAAAAGGGACTATGAACCTTGATATTTGTCTTTAAGCCAACTTCTCCCGTGAAGCGGTTGTGCACTTCACGTTGCATGACTGGGCATGCGATGCGACGTCACGAAATACCAAGCAGCGCCAGGTCGCCCTGATAGTGCATGACCGACAGTCCCTGAATGTGACACGGGTCCTCCGAGTTACACGACGCTCGTGTAAGCGATCTCTTGATATGAGCAGCGCAAGACCATCATGCAGAGCATATGGCCACTCTTTGACGCAGCGCGACACTTCAGGATTCCCGACTGTATACCTGGGGTGGTTGATCTGCTCGAGTGAGCGACGCATGACCGTCCCGGTTAGGCGGGGCGATCAATCCGTCATCATGATGCATGACGGACGTTCCTTGACACGACACGGGTGTATGAGGAACATGCTGCGGGGCACGACTGGGCGTGCGGCGAGGAAGCTTGCCATGCATTCCTCGTTGGCGTCCATGATCAAAGACCATGGTACCAGTGCGCCTGGGCGTGATGGAGTATTTGAGCGGAAGCACATTTCCTACGCCAGGGCACGTTGCGACGACACAAGCGAGTCATCGTCGCTGGGTAATCCGAGCAGGAAGAACTGCTCTGATACCACTTGTCACGGGGTCATTCTCGGACACTAGACCACGTGCGGCGACTAGGCGGATAGGCACCTAGCCAAGCCTATTTTGAGTTTGCAGCGGAAGTTTTATGGTCGAGACGACTTTGCCGAGAGTCGCTCTTATAGGCATTCAAACACGGACATGACTAGAGTGTTGGACTACTCGTCACGAGACCGTGACATTAGCGCGTTGCGGCACTAATGTAGGCGCTTGGGCGCTTAAAGTCCGAAGGGGCGACGAAGGGACCACGGGACGCTACGAAGGGACACCGATGTGGGTTGCCACCCCACGCTCAAGGCCATGACACTAGAATTAAAGGAAAGCTTACTTGTATTAAATATGATGAAACATAACATACAATTGGGCCTCGGAAGGCACTAGTGAACTCCTCCCAGTGTACCGTAGGTATAGGAGTCTTGTTACATATTGAAGATGCAAAAGACGTACCCTACGGGAACGTCACCTACTTGGCCATTCATAAAGACGGCCTTACAAGATAAATGCCCTAAGGGCGGATAACTTGGTACTCCGCAATATTACGCAGTGCGGGGCGGCTGCATGTGTTCCATGTTTTCGGCGCTGAGCGGCCGAGGGCTATAAGTTGAGCGGCACTGGTGCCGCGAGGCTTCACGCTTCGTGTCACGGGAAACGCCCCGTGACACGTGCAGGGTGATGTGGAGAGAGAAACATGAGAAAAAAAAGGTATTAGCTGCCATGCTGGAAAGAAGGAAACATTAATTCATTTATGTAGGAAAGATCATTTGTTGGGTTTCTCGGCCAGTGCAAAAGAAATAGTAAAACAAATAGAGAAAAGAATTTTAGGAGAGAGAGGAACAACGTTGGTTCATTGTACAGAGCCAATCAAGAGAGAGAAAAGAGTGTGGAAAGAGAATAAAAGGTCGGCCGAAGTCATGCGGAGAGATAAAAAAAAAAAGAAAAAGAAGGGACTTCCGGTCACAATTAGATGGGGTGGTAGAGAGAGAGCAAAACGGAATTTCCTTCCTTTGTTGAATTCCCCGGCCAGTGAGAAAAGAATAGAGAAAAAAAATATAGAGAAATTCCCTTTTTGAATTTCTTGAAGAAGAAGAACCGAAAGTAATTATATTAATTGATTAATTTAATAATCAGTTTTATAATAATTATCTTGTTATTATTATTATTATTGAAATATAATTTATTGATTGAATTATTATTGATTGTGGTAATCATATTGCTATAATTCTTGATTATATTTTTATCATATTTAATCATTATATCAGATCATATCATCATTATATTGATCGTATCTTGTTATCATATCTAATTTTATCATTGATTATGATACTGATCCAGAAGTTTTTTTGATTGGGTCTTATTTCACATAAATTAAATTGTTAAAAGATAGACATTTTAGATAAATAAGATAAAAATCGAAAGCTACTGGGCTAATGTTCACTGATTGTCACTAAGCTGGGATCAATTGAATTGAATGAGATAGATAGTATAAAAGCTATAGTTGTGCCGTGTATGGTCACTCGTTCCCCACCATACACGAATTCATTGAATTGAATTAGGCTTGCCGTGACACTGATTCCCCATTGGTCTGTATGAAAGTGGCATGATGTCCTTTAATTGACTGAGTGCTCCCCATTAAATTAGATAATTCCGAACATTGTAAATTGAATTGAATTGAATTAAAATCGAATCGAATTGAGTTGGATTGAAATCGAATTGAATTAAATAGATCATGGCCATTTAGATACTGACATTGCCTCCGTCCATTGAAATTGTTATTGACCAATGAGTATTGGTATTGAATTAAAATTGTTAAATTGAATAGGGTTATAGTGATAAGATATTTAATTGCTAAATCAATATTAATCGATTATCTGACATTTTCCTGATCATTCCTATCGATATATGACTTTATTGTCCTATTGTTATATTGAATGAATTTAATTGATTAAACAATTATTAATTGCTATCGCTATTGATTGATCTTTTGACCATAACCTAATATAATTACTCATATTGATAAATCGTTATATTATTAATTGATTATTATATTGATTACTCGATTAACTCATCATTGATTATATTTTATTTCCGATCGAGCATATTGATTGTTTAATAGACCCTACGTACTGAGTATTTTTATACTCATAGATATTTTCCTGCATCTGGATCTGTGCAGGTGAGAGTGCTTTGATAGACGATGATCCTACATATGACTATGCTCGGTGACAGACAAATGTTGCATATGCTCTAAATTGAGTTGTCTAATTTTTATTATTTCCGCATTTATTTGAATTGTGAACTTACTGATATTTTAATTATTTTGAATATTATGGATTATTAGGTATTATTATTGAAAAAGTCTTCCGTATTTATTATTTTTATTCCGTAAAAATATTTTATAAAAAATTGAGTAGCGTCTCTGGGACGAGTCTGAATACGTGAAAGTCACGTGTGTCTCGGGGCGTTACAAATATAACTTAATGTGTTCTTATATATTTTCTTACAACCTATTGTAATATGCAACGAATTCCTCATCTTGTTAATGTTTTTTGTTGAATATACATGCAATATCGACAGCACGGAATTATACGTGTAGATTTTAGTCTCCAAAGTGTAGGAGATTTTTTAAAAACAGAACTCTGCTCCTGACGGGTTTTGAAGAATAAAAGAATTTGTTCGACACAAATAATAAACAAAAAAAGTATCTCCACCCTTGTCCCAACCAAAAGTCTAAGTAAAGTTATTTTCTCGGTAGATATGTTGAGTAGATTGTTGACCATTGGATATCCCATAAACCAGTGTATATAGAAAGTGAGTGTCGTTGATCTTTCCAGGATGGCACTTTGATACAAACATTGCTTCACTAAACTGAAATTACTATGGACATCACAAAAGGAAAAGATGAATAAAAAATTTACAAAATTTTCTTTGTTTTTTTTTCATATCTTTCTTTGCTCCAATAATCAACATTATGAAATCAATCTATTCCATTACAGAATAAATATTGGATGAAATCTTTCTTGCATAATGGGCCTAATAGGCGTTTTTCAAATTTTTAAATTTGGGCTTTATTGTTGAGCGGATGATGATACGGGCTTTAAGTGGCCCACATATGAATCCCAAAGGGACGGTGTCGCTGCTTGTTTTCCTTCTCCGTCTTGGTTTTCACGACGACCACCGTTCACCGCTGAACGCCTCCGAAACCCCGTGTGCCGCCTTCCTATCCCGCCACTTCTTCGTCGCACAACGCCAACCATCTGCCTTAGGGTTCCGCTCGATCGATCGATGGCGACGCCGGAGACTTCCAGGGAGCCGTGCCCCGATCGCATCCTCGACGACGTCGGCGGGGCATTTGGCATGGGTGCCGTCGGCGGCTCGGCATTCCACTTCCTCAAGGGTCTTTACAACTCCCCCAACGGCGCTCGCCTCTCCGGAGGCGCCCAGGCCGTTCGCATGAACGCACCCCGCGTTGGCGGCAGCTTCGCGGTCTGGGGCGGCCTCTTCTCTGCCTTCGACTGCAGCATGGTCTACCTCCGCCAGAAGGAGGACCCGTGGAACTCCATAATCGCCGGCGCCGCCACCGGAGGCTTTCTCCAAATGCGCCAGGGCGCGGGCCCCGCCGCCCGCTCTGCCTTCTTTGGCGGCGTCCTCCTCGCCCTCATCGAAGGCGCCGGCATCATGCTCAACCGCGTCCTTAGCGCGCCGCAGGACCTCCCTATCACGATGGACGAACCGGCCTCCATGCCCGCCGCGCCCGGAGCCAACGGGGCCTATATGCCGCAAAACACAGCGGATTCTGCCACTGCCTCGTCGTCTTCATCTTGGTTTGGAGGGCTTTTCGGGAAGAAGGATGATGCAAATAAAGGAGGCAGCAAGGTGGAGATCTTGGAGAGCTTAGACGCGCCGCCGGTCCCTACATTTGAGTTCAAGTAGATGAAGCAGCGGAAATGGGAAAAGAAAACAAAAACCTCGATCCGATGAAGAGGTGAGTTTAAGGTAACAAATATTTTAGAAATTTTTGTAGCATTTCTTATGTACTAATGATGTTATATCATCACATTTGATATTTAAGATTGCCCTCCTTTGTTCTTTTCCATTGGCTGCCTACTTGGTTCAGTGTAATTTTTAGCTGATGAATTTTTAGATAGTAGATCGATCCTTTAATTGTTTTTTGCCCAATTCGGTGGTGGATCATCTACATGATATACCTTGTATTTAATTTGATATAGGAAAAAAATATCGATTTCAATTCGGAGGCAACGTAAATTATAATGAAGTGCTTCTCATCATTGAGTCTTGAATTTTATTTGTAAAAAATCATAATGAACTCCAGTTGATATTTGTGCTGTATAGGCATTCTCTTAGATGACTAGGAAATAACTATTATAATCATTATACATTATCAGCAGCTTAATAGGTGAAACATTTTCTTTCTCAACTATTCCTATCTCATCATCTCGAATAATTTGTTTGATTGAAATCTTTCTAATTTCGTTTGAGTTTATTCATATCTCTCTAGCCCGAGTTTATTCGTCTCTCTTTCGTCCCAACGGATTACTTATGTGCTATTTGGAGCTTGGTTTCGACCCAAAAAAAATTACCATTTTAAATATTTTAAAAAGTTTTCAATTGATTGAGATTGTCGGTGACATCTTAAGTTCTTAACTAAATAATATCAGCTTCAGCATAATTTCCTTTTCAATTTAGCAGTGACCAACTTGTTTCTAACACTACTATTCCATTTCTTTTTCAACAACTGTGAGGTGTACCTGGAATTTATTAATTGTATTTTGATGCTATATTCACTTTAAAAATTGTTAACTCCAGAGTAAAAACTTTTTCATTGTTAATGCAAAGGCATTTGATTTTTAAAAAGTGTTTTTCATTCTCTAAAGTTTTTAGAAGCACTTAATTTTCTTTTGAGTATAAAATTTCACATCTTAAAAAAGTAATAATCAATGGAAGCGATAAAATCATAATAGTCACATAAGAAATTATAGGTGCTTCACATGTATTGGAATCAATCAAATTAATTGAATTTTTACTACTATTGGTGGAAAAAGAGAATGATAATATATACTCTATCTACCAAACAAATAACCAATCAGAATTTGTGCCATACTTCGAACTAGAAGTCATGTTTTTGACAATACTTGAAGTCCGTTCGCTCATGTGCAATCGACCCCCATGTCAACTTGTCAGTGCGTGCAACGTCAATTTCTCTCCCTGAAATTCCAATAATTTATTTGTTAAGGTTGCCCCTTAATTTTCCTCTTGTTATTATCATAATTTTCAAATCACGATTCTCTTTAAATTTCAGACTTCGAAATTTTTTAATTACGATGTTTTTTTGGAGTACTAAAAGTCTAAAACATGCGTGTGATTGTCAATATATATTCACCAAACATCTTGATTTTCACATCTACTTACTCTTATCATCTTGAGTAATACTTTTCATTAGGTAGTTTGACTTTTGCAGTTCAACGTTATTTTTATCATTTCATATTTATGAATATAATGTTTGCTACCAAGTTGTGGTGGTAGGACTGTCCTCCCAATTGTATCATCCGTTGGATGATGAATAGATGGCAATAGGGAAAGTGCGGTTAGCAGATAGGGGGAATCGCAGTTCGTGGAAACGTGGTTCGTGGATGGGGAAAAGCACGGTTCACCATCATCCCGTCACGTGACAGAATACGCTTCAAGAACGCTATGAGTCATTCTTACGTGTACATCATATTAACAAAAAAGAAGACTTTGATTGGTCAAATCAACATCGTATAAAAGTGAAAGATTTAATCATCATTAAATAATAAAAAGAGTATGACATCTTAGTATGCGAAAGATTGATAAAAAATTCATGAGTCCAAAAGAAACTAGTACATCAACTAATATGCAGAAAAGAAAATTTTATCTCATCATTTAAATGACTCAATATCCATGTGCAGCCACCTACGAGCTCAATCTGTCACCGTTGGTCACCTTCATCATTAAAATCTGCTCTTACATTTAAGAACATGCAGGTGAGAAACCTCCCTATGAGTTTTGCAATTCAATATGGAAGTAAGGTAAAAATAATCGTAATATCTTGATACTAGACAAGAATTATAAGAAGATAAGGATAAAAAATAGACATCATTATCATATGGGTAAAAGAACTCCTATAACTTGCCATTTGAATATGAGATCACTATGATCATAAAAAATTCATAAAATAAAGTGTCATTTTCTTGATATCATAAGATTAAAGATCAGGATAGATCAAAATAGAATGACAAGTGTCGATCATCATGATTATGATGTCATCATCATATAAAGAGTCAAGAGATAATTGTATGAAGATAGAAAATCATGAATTGAATAATCTTCTTTAGATCATATTAATAATAAATCAAGAGATCATGGAAAGATTATCATAAATGTGGCAAGAGCCAATAATCATCGTAAATTTTTTTATTATTAATATGCTTCATCTTCTTCATCATCTTATTATTCATTTTTTTATTTATAGTGGGGTACATTTCAACTTATGGGGATGCCTGTCTCAACCCGTCCATCATCATCATCATAATTAGAAAAGCTAGTCCATAACTGACCGTAGTTGGTCCATAACTGACCGTAATCAGTCCATAATTGATCGGAGTCGGCTCATACCTAATCATCACTAGTCCATCATAAAAAGAGCTCTTCATTTAACATTTTTCATCTTTTATCTTGCAGCTTTTAATTTATCTTTCGTTAAGACATAAGGATCATGATTAAGATTTGATCATCATAAAAAAGAATTAATGAATCATACTGATCAAGTGTCCTAATTATCATCATTATACAAGACTTAATCAGAACTACAAGACAAGATCATGAAGAGAAATAAAAAATATATGAACATCATAATCATCATCGTCATAAGGTAGATCAAGATCGATAGATATGGATTAGTGTCGTCATCATAAGATCATAATAAACATCATTATTAAGGGTGTAAATAACATAATTATATCACGACTTAGATCATGATTATGCACATGAATCAGAAGCATTAATATCATCATTATCATCAAGATCTGAATTAAGTATGTAATAAGGGATCAAAGGTTTATAAAAATCAACTTAATCGTTGCAGAACCCGAGCCGAGTAGGGGTGGAATCGGGCCGAGTTCATCAATCATCGTTCATGGAAATCTGAGGTAAACTCGGGCCGGGTTCGGGTCACACTAGGACCGGGTCGGGTTGTCGTTGAGTCGGGGTGGCCGTCGCGCCCGACATCTTTGTCATGCGTGGAACTCGGGCCGGGTCATCCTCAACCTGGGCTGGGTCATCCTCAACTCGGACCGAGTTCGTCTAGTTGCAGAGCTCGAAAGCCTCGACAATGGCAAATCCAGGCCAAATTCCGACGAACTCGGTCCGGCCATGTCTTAATCCGAGCTAGGAACGGAGAAACCCGGGCCGAGTTCGTCTTGCAGAGAAAGACTGCGTCGCGCAGTACGTTTTCTGATCAACTTTCCGACGATGGGCGGTATCAATAATCATCATAATTCATAGTACTATAACTAGAGATCAAGTAGAGCATGCTTCAAGTCTAAAATCAAGATTCTATGATGAATCTACCCTAGTTCCATATTTTGCAAGTTTTTGTCCAAGAATCTGTTTACTCTATTCTTCTTTCTCTTTCTCCGGACGTTCCTTTCTGTCCAGGCACGTTGTCGTCAGTGTTCACGTCTCTTAATTGCCCTCCTATTGGCGGCAGTAGCCCGACGCGAGAGAGGGGGAGAGAGACGCACGAAAACGAGAGGAAATTAGGACCGGCTTGTGGGAAAAAATAAGGGGCTGCATGCTTTGTTTTGATCTCATATTTATAGAAGAAAGGAGATATGATTTTTTTGGAGTCAAATCTTATTTCATTCTTATTTTCATATTTGGATGCAGAATGGAAGAAGAATATTGTGGAAATTAAAATGATTGAGGATCGAATCATATCCGTGAAAGTAATTGTTGAAAAGGAGACTATAACATTATTAGTGCATATGCACCTCAAGTAGGAGCAGAATCACATCTCAAGGAGAAGTTTTGAGCAGATATGGAGGGTTTGATTGAAAGTATACCAACAACCGAGAAAGTTTATATTAGGGGAGACCTTAATGGACATGTTGGTAAAGTGGCAGGACCACATGCAAGGGTTCATGGTGATTTTGGTTTTGGAGAGTTGAATGAGGAAGGACAAACTATTATTGATTTTTCTTTAGCATACGACCTTAAGATTATCAACACTTATTTTAGAAAGAGAGAGAAACATTTAATCACCTACAAAAGTGGAACTCATAGGTCTCAAATCGATTTTTTCTTAACAAAAAATACTGATAAAAGACGCTGTACTAATTGTAAAGTAATTCCTGGGCATGGGGTGACTACACAACATAGATTGTTAGTTCTTGATATGCAAATGAAATGTATAAAACCAAAATCTCGAACAATTTTTTATCGAAAGATCAAGTGGTGACAGTTAAAGGGGGAGAAGTGAGAGACTTTTAGAAGTAAGTTATTAGAGGAAAGTGTGTGGGAGTTAGAAGGAGATGCTAGTATCATGTGGGAGAATGTGGCAAAAACGGTTGAAATGATTGCTAAAGTCATTTTAGGAGAATCAAAAGATTTTGGACCACGAGATAAGGAGACTTGGTGGTGGAATGTGGAGGTCCAAGAAAAGGTGCGTAATAAGAAGAATTATTTCAAGGCGATACACTTGGACAATAGTTCTGACAATTAGAAAAAGTATCGTTTGGCGAAAAGGGAGGCTAAGAAGGCAGTTAGTGATGCTCGTGCTAAAGCATATGAGGAATTTTATAAGAAGTTAGGGACAAAGACTGGTGAACAAAGGATTTACAAGATTGCAAGAAATAAAGATGAGTCGAGAGATTTGGATCAAGTAAGATGCATAAAAAATGAAGTTGACAAAGTTTTAGTTACTGGAGAATATATTAAGAACAGATGGAAAGAGTATTTCTATAAACTATTTAATGATGGATATGAAGGTTCCCGTTATGATTTGAAGGATTTGACAGTTAGCAAATGTGAGCTTAATAGGTCATTTTATCGTAAAATTAGAGTCTCGGAGGTTAGCGAAGCTCTTAAGAAAATGGAGAATGGTAAAGCCGTTGGACCGGATGGTATACCGATTGAAGTTTGAAAATGTTTAAAAGAAAAAGGTGTGTTGTGGTTATGTAAATTATTTAATGAGATTTTACAGTCGAAAAAGATGCTTGATGATTGGAGATTAAGTATATTAGTTCCTATTTACAAAAATAAAGGGGATATTCAGAATTGTGCAAATTATAGAGGGATTAAACTTATGAGTCACACAATGAAATTATGGGAAAAAGTGATTGAGCATAGATTGAGAATGGAGACTAATATTTTTGAGAGATAATTTGGGTTCATGCCAGGAAGATCCATTACAGAGACGATTTATTTACTAAGGGGGATGATGGAGAAGTATCGAAGTAGGAGAAGAGACTTACATATGTCTTTCATTAACTTAGAGAAGACATATGATCGGGTACCAAGGGATGTACTTTGGAAAGCCTTGCAAAAGAAGAGGGTGAGTGTTGCCTACATTAAGGTAATACAAGATATGTACGATGGGGCATTGACTAGGGTTAGGACACCCGAAGGTGAGGCAAATGAATTTTCTATAGGAATTGGCCTACATCAAGGATCAGCTTTAAGCCCGTATCTATTTAATTTAGTTATCAATGCTATAACCGAGAGTATCACAGAGGAGGTACCTAAGTGCATGCTATTTGCGGATGATATAGTACTTTTAGTGGATTCAAGAGAAGAGATTAATACAAAATTAGAAATATGGAGAAATACGTTAGAGTCAAAGGGTTTTCGTTTAAGTAGGAATAAAATAGAATATATGCATAGCAATTTCACTAATAAATAACTTAAAGACGATTTGAAAGTTAGGCTAGGGGATGATATAATTTCTCAAGTGACAAAGTTTAAATATTTAGGATCAATTGTAAGACAAGATGGTGAGATTGATGACGATGTTAATCATAGAATTCAAGCTGGTTGGTGTAAGTGGAGGAAAGTCACTGGAGTTCTTTGTGATAGAAAAGTACCCAATAAAGTTAAAGGAAAATTCTATCGTACTGCTATAAGACCGGCAGTGTTATATGGTAGTGAATGTTGGGCTATGAAGGGATAACATGAACGTAAAGTGGGGGTAGCCGAAATGAGGATGTTGAGATGGATGTATGGTCATACAAGATTAGATAAGATTAGGAATGACCATATACGTGAACGAGTCAGAGTGGCTCCTATTAGTGAGAAAATGGTAGAAAATCGTTTGAGATGGTTTGGTATTAGATGCGCCAATAAGAAGAGTAGATCAAATAATCTGAAGTCCGATTAAAAGAGGGAGAGGGAGGCCAAGGCGAACACTTGGCGAACTAATAGAGCAAGATCTATTGGTGAATAATATACCGAAATGTTTGATTACTAATAGAGCGGAATGACATCGTATGATCCATGTAGTCGACCCCACCTAGTGGGATAAGGCTTTATTGTTGTTGTTGTTATTTTAAACTTTATTCCTTTTTATCTTCTCTCTCTTCTTTCTCTTCTCTTTCAGTTTTTCCCCGGATTTTATCTCTTCATCTTTTTTTTTTGTTTCCAACGAACTGGGCATTACAGCCACCGTCCTCGCCTTCTCCCTCCGCGGGGCCACCGGGCTTCATGGGCGCGGTCCAGCAGCCACCGCCACAGATGCCAAGCAGATTATGAGCCCGAACAATGCCACATAGTTAAGTCCCATGGACAAAGCAACAAACTCAATAGCGACAAATAAAAAATGCAGATTATTCACAGGCATTGAAGTAGAAGAACCGACAATAGTGTAGAAGAGCACGAGCCCCACCCCGATGCGCGATTGCTGGAATCCGCAGACCAGCAACATAGCAAAGAACACCAGCATCATCTCCAGCTCCAACGAGTTATTGTGACCTCTCTTTGCATCCACGCATCATTCACAGCTCCAGCGAGTTGCGGTGACCTCTCTTTGCATCCACGGCATCCATGCATCATTCACAACATATGAGCAGGGAAGACACTTATAATTGCTTGTGAAATACCTAAAAAGATAACTTTTGAAATCCCTAAAATGATAACTTTTTGCACAAATGTAAGTGCTTCAAACACTACCCCTTATTATTTTGTTGCATACAAGAAAATACGGCGCGAGCTCTAGTGATCTTGACGACGGTGAAGGGGTTGAGTGGTCCCATGCAGCGGCACTGGCATTGGCGTCGGATGATGAGGCGAGTTTGTCATCGGATGACGAGGCGAGTTCACCGCTGGGAGGAGATTGCTTCGTTGGGCAATGCTGCAACACTCTCAAAATCAGTCCTTTCGCCACGTTGGCAATCAAATTGACCAAGGAAGCGCTACACTGCCTACTACTTCTTTGACTTTGACCAGTCAACATATGATATACGTGGCAATAGAAATAATAGAGAAACAACTAAATGAAAGGAGTTTACGGAAGAAATATCATTGGAAAATCAAAGAATGTCACATTTAATGAAATAGTTCGAGAGAAAGGAAAATTCAGATAATTCAAATGGTTCGAGCAAATATCTACATATGCGAGGTTAAAAGAGGAAATTTAAATATCTTTTGAATACAAGATCTAATAATGCAAATAAGAAAATAAAAGAGCGAAAAGATGTAGTGTTGGTCAAGTCATGTGCTTCTATCCTTGAGCTCTGCATCATCCACCTCCTCCCTAAGCAGGATTCTCACATACAAAATCTCAATATAGGGGCATGAAATTCCCGTGAGCTAACGCCCATCACACATAGATACATAGACAATAAAATAATAATCTGATTAAGGTCAATACTAATAAAAGAGATTCAATAGAACACTTGCTTTAATTACTGGTTTCAATACCTTGATCTCTGTAGGCTATGAACAATACATATTCATATTTATACTTTATTCTTTACTTTGACAATACTTTGTACCATACCTTACTGTACTATACCTTGCTCAGTTCTATACTTTACTCTGTTACACGTTATCATGCTTTTATTATGCTGTGTGGTATTACGTCTTTTATATTATTATGATGTCCTTGATGTTCGTTATCATATGCGAGCTCGACTTAGTTAAATGGGAAGCTAGAGATGTCTCTATACATTATGTTGCTAGGATTTCCATAAAAGAGAAGGTGTATGCTAAGGCATACCATTTTTGAAATACAAGTAGGAGAGGACCTGCATCTCAGGAACAGTGATTATTGCGGACATGTAGATTTATTGTCTCCTCAGCTAAGCTATCTGTCCCTCTGGAACTATAGTTTATAATCCATATGTTGCCCCCATGGGGGAAGAGAGTATCAATACATCACCCTTATTCGGAGCAGGAGAGGGCCTGTGGTTCAGGAGCAATAGTAGTTAATACCAGTAGGTGCACTGTCTCCTCAGTACAACTACCTACCCCTCTTTATGCCATACTTTGATTTTTGTTCTGTACCTTGGGTGGCACATAGCTATCCCGTTATTTCATCTTTATTCTTATCTTTTTTAACATGTGTGGTAATCATCATTCAGAGAAGGGATAAAGGCAGATCCCCTTTCTGTAAACGAAAAGTCCGTTACTTGCCTTGCTATATTGGACATAGCCTTAGGTGGCCAGTCGAGATTTGGGTCCAACTAAGGGTGATTGGGCCATAAGGGGTATTTCCATCTTTTGTTTCAGGATCCGTAATTCTTCTTCTTTGGACCGGTCGATCGATTCCTGATGGACTGGTCGACTGCTATAGTTGGACCGATCGATCGCTCCTTTGAAATCGGTCGACCACTCCCTTGGAATCGATCGACCGCTCAATGCACCGAGCTGATCGACCGTTCCCTATGAATCGGTCGACCGATCACGAGTGCGCATCGGTCTTGCAGGATCGATCGATCATCCTACCAAGTTCGGTAGACTGATTTTGCACAGTTGTCATCGGCGGACTCTGGCCGGATCGGTCGACCGATCGTGTTGAATCGGTCGACCAATGATACGACTGACATTAATATATATTGATCGATCGACCGCTCTTGCATAACCGGTCGACCGATTCCCTGGTTAAAACAGGGTCGCCGGTCTTCTTCCTTATTTTTGGCCGACCTTTGGTCGTCGGATTCCGACGAGCATAATATGAAAAATGTTGCTACTGGTTTATAGGTAATGATGGAATTCATAATATGTCACAATTGATTAACATTTTATCGTCTAAGGGATTTATGGTTTTATGGTACGGAGTTCGCCGGAGGTTCGTTCGTTGATTTCTCTGTCGTTAGTCGTCCTTGTCCGGCGAGGAGAGTGCGGTTGTTCTACGTACGCGTCAAAGGAAGGTTGTCGTGCATCAGATATCCTTGGATCATCCCCACGCGAGCGCTACTCGCTCATGCGTTCGATCGTCGTTCGTCGTTGGTCATCAAAGAAAAAGAGTAGAGGGGTTGCATGGCTGTGGGGAGAGTGAAAAGGTGCGGGAGTCCATCTCACTCTCCCTCTTATAGTCTCTGCTGCCCTCTCTCTTGAAAAAGAGTCGTGGGGGGAGAGGGGAGAGTGGAGAGTGAGGGAGAGAGAATCGGGAGGGAGGGCGACCGATTCTACCCCTAAATTTTAAAGAGAAAAAGCCAGGTGTTACAAAAGCGATGCGCGGATGTGAACCGGACTGAACTGTTCGTAATCCAACAAACCGGTGTCGCATACCGTGTTTTCTCTATCCCCGTCGATTCTATATCTGGCGGATGATATGATTGGGAGGACGCACTTTCTTACCACCGTAGGTCCGTAGGACAAACATTATATATTATATTTATTAATTAGTCTTGTTAACGTGTCATAATTGTATCAATCAATAAATAAAATCATAATATTTTAAAGTGAATTTAGGGGTAAACAAAAATGAATTTTTGAGACGTTACAAGTATTTTGACATTTCATCTCACGGACTTTATCAACAACGTATATATCCAATATTCCTTGCGGTACTCATCTTCCACTCAAGTTAAAACTTCTCACACGTTAAAGTTTTTTTTAGCGTACAACTTTTGAACAACCATAAATATAAAAAAAATAGGTAAGGATGAATTGAAATATAGGTTTCGGGATGTGACGATAGCAAAAAATAAATGTGATAAATTTATTTTAGTAATTGTTTGAATAAAAAATTAAATATTATAAATATAAAATATAGTCTTATTAATTAATAAAAATAGAAGTATAAATTAATTTTTTGTTAAAAATGTTTGATAGGAATATATTATTTAGATATAATAATTTATTTTTTACTAAATTATATCTAACAAAATATTTTAAAATTATGAAATGACAGGTAATAAATAATATTATATTATTTTATAATAAATATTTTATATTTAATAAATGATTTATTTTATATGATAAAGGAAAGAGAGAGAAAATCTAAAAAATAGATTGAAAACAAAAATGTTAACTTCATAAGAAAATTGAAGACAAGAGCCAACCCATCAATGGCAGGTCAGACATTTTGTTTGACGGTTTGATTTCATCTTATTCCAGTTGCTAAAGTTCATGAATAAGTCAAGACATGATATAAAGTTCATATTTCTTGATGGTCATGCTCCCTAGTCATGCAAAGAATAAGTGTTTATTCTGATGAATATTGTCAACATAAACTTAAGTCGGTCAACCATCATTTTTTTTAAAATTATATTGGAAATTGTGATATCACTATTGTATTCTACAAAATTGCAATATATGTATTCCAACAAAATAATGGAATATATTTATTCTCAATATTTTCATCTTTATTTATTTTTTAAATTTAATAATATATTATTATATTATTATTTTTATAATAATAAATAAATGTCAAGTATTGTAATAAAATATTTCAATTATAAAAGAAAATATATTTAAAAGTTATTCCTTTGGGCATCAAACATAAGGTAGAATAAAAATATGACAAGAATATTATATCCTTTTGAATAAAATTTATTATTCTCCAAAAGTTATTCTTTGTCCAAACAGCCATGGTGCTCCTTATGTCACGAGCCGTCCGATCATTCGTGAATGGCAGATCTATTCGGGCGAGGTTCATATCTATTCATGCCCGGTTCAAGCTGCTCCTTCGGCTCGTTCACGTGCATCATCGGTTGGCTCACTCTTGTCTTCGGTCAAGCAATGTGCAGTTGAGCATATCGGAGCCACCCCCTTTGCCATGGAGCAAAACGGAGCCCCCTTCTCCATCACGGAGCAAATCGAGGAGCCCCTTCACTCAAATCGAAGCCCTCTTCGCCTTCGTGAAGTATATCAGAGCTTTCTTCGCTGCCTTGGAGCATATTGAGGCCCCTTCACTCAAGCAGGGACAAGGTGGGTTTCAAGCGCGTCGCTTGATTAGCTTCATTCTCAAGCGCAAGGGAGGGAGTCGTCGCCGAATCTTGAGCGTTGATCGAAGCAGTCCGTAGACCCTCGAATCTCTTGATATTCTCATCAGATGCAATCGATCTCCTCGCCGGATGCGATCAATCTCCTCCGTCGAACACTATCTCATCAATCTCCTCGCCGAACGCGACATTATCAATCTCCTCCGCCGAACGCAACCTCGTCACTTCCATTAGATCTTCTCCTCCTCGCTCCCGGCTGTTGCGACCTCGCTTCTTGCCTCGTCGAACCATGTTGCTCACCAGCCCGCCATCAGTCATTTTCATTCCCGAACGAACCATTGTTCACATTCTCGTCGACCTCCCAAAGTCCTCGGACAAGACTTCTGTAACGCCCCCAAAATGCACCCCGCCACGTGGTCGAATACACCTTGGGGACGTTACGTGACATATCTTATGTGTACAATATTTTGACTAAAATAAGATTTTGACTGGTCAACAACAATGGAGATATAATTGTAAAAGAAAACATAGCTATCATTTGATGGAAAAGAGACATAATATAAATAAGTGCGGAAATCTTTAACAAAATACCTAATCGAGTCTCAAATAATATAAATATGAGAGTTTGCATAAGATAAATACAACTCGTTAAAAATAGATAGAAAACTGAAGAGACTCAACTCCATGTGCAAAGGTCACCACGAGCTCGATATGTCACTTGTGCCATCATTTTTTTACTAGGACAAGTTGTTACATATGATATGGAATACACAGGGGAGGTGAACCTCCCTGTGAGCTTTGACGCCCAGTACATAATAATCATATAACATTTAATAGTAATGATATCATAAAGATAATCAAATAAATATAATCATAAATGATAAAGTCATATAGGCATAATTGATGTGATAATATCATGATCAATAAGCATAAAATAAGAGTAGCATGACCGATGAAAATATGATAAGTGTACAAGAAGGATAACAAAATCATCTTTAAATTCATATGACATAATCGATCACGGGATTTAGAATCATCATCATAAAATATCATAACATCATTGGGCATTGCCCATCATCATAATCATCGTCATCTTTTCTTTTTCATTATGTTACACTTATTTTGGAGTGTCTTTCGACTCCCTTTAATATGGACCGGTAGAGTATCTTTCGACTCCCTCGTGGCCAAGACGAAGTTTCTTTCAACTCCCTAAAATGGACTGATGGAGTATTTTTCGACTCTCTTTTGGTTAAGTTGACCGTCGCCAACGAAACATAAGAGCTCTTCATTTAACGTTTTGCATCTTTTATCTTATTTATTTCATACTTAGATCAAAGATTATAAATAACAGTGTCCAAGAACATTTGAATTGAGATAAAAAGATCATGATTTGGTCACATAAAGAAACAATAACAGGAGTGCAATTATGATGTGACACAATAGTGAGATGGATAAATAATTAAAGGGGCAAATAATTAAAATTCTGAATAGATAAATCACAAGATTAACTAACATAGGATTGCTGGTACAGTATCACGTTGCACCTTAGTCATAGTCCAATACACGTGAAGATCATGCATGAGTACACATCATGGCTGATTGTGACATATAAACAAGATTGACACATTTAACGAATCTGCATATGAGTGCTTTTTTTACACCCTTGAGGGCCTTGACATGTGATCAACATGCGATTAACGCCATAGCAGGCATGAAGAGAGAATTAATTGGCTTCGCATCCAAGATGCACACGACGACATTTTCTTTCTTTTCACATATGCAGATGACATTTTCTTTCTTTTCACACATGCAATTAATTTTTAAAAATTTTTGACAAAAAATAGGGACACTTTGAAAAATGTAGATAATTTTTTTGATGACAGAAGCTAACAATATCAACTAAAATGTCTTTAATTTGATTATGTTGTCTAATGACATCCATAATTGCTCGTTAAAATAGAGACTCAAGAGGACAACGTTTGCAATTTAACAACAATAGATAAAAATGAAAAAAATATTTTAATATTTGAGACGGACACTAATAATACAATATTGCATCTCTAATGTTGTTCTCGATACCAAGAATAAAGTCACTTTTGAAAACACGGATGATGTGTTTAAACATGCATAAAATGTGCTAATAAGAATATGAATTTATATTCTTAGATATTATTTCTTATGTAGTGAGCTAAAAAAAATGGCAAAAATTCCCTATATACAATCAAAACCTTCATATACATTAGGTGTGGTAGCACCCTGCACCCATGCTTCCAGAACCGTCCAATCTGAGATGGATGGCCTGAATTTGTGCGTGTCGATTCAAGGTAGAGGATGGAGACGGTTCGGGCGGTTCGACAATAGGGAGATCGCGGGCATCCTCGACCTTCATCGACGAGCGCCAATTTGAAAGTTGGAGGATGCAGCCGTCGATGAAGGTCGGCATCGAGCACCGACCTTCATTGATGAGAGTCGACCTTCAAGGTGGAAGATGGAAGATGGACTACACAAGTGCCGATTTGTGAGTGGCCGATCGATTTGCAACGAGGTGGTCAATCAAGCGACGATGCGGCGAGATCCCTCTCCCCTTGGCGTCAGCATGGCTGCGAAAAGGGGGGTTCACGTTCGCTGGTGCATGCACCACCCCTTTTTTCTCATAGATCCGTCATGCCCGCCTCCTTGACGTCGGAAGCCGCTGCCCTCCTTCGCCTGCCTCCTCAATGCTGGAAGCTGACACTGCGCGTGCTGTCACCCTCCTTCGCCTTCCTTTGCCCCACCTCCTCGATGCCGGAAGTCGATCGCCACCGCCCTTGTTCGCCCACTTTCTCCCGTCCCCCTCGACGGGTAGGGTTGAACCGATCCTCCAATCGATGCTGAATCGCTCGAATGGATGTGAACCACTTCAAGTCCCATTCGAACTGTCCCGGACACATTAGGGTCCTGGAATCGCGGATGTAGGGTGCTATATTTGTGGTAGCACCCCTATATATATATATATATATATAAGCCATCTAGAAAACAAAATTTACAGTTTATATAATGTTCCATTAACACTACAAGAAAAGAGATCTTTAACGACCAACTATTAACGTCGAGACAAAAAATGGTCATTAAAAATAGTCAATAGTGACAAGAAAAAAATATGGACATTATTAAACACATTATTAACGAAAGAGGAAATTGCTCATCTTAAAAAAGTAAATTCTGGTCGTTAAAAGTGATTATTAATGATCATTTAATTTTATCATCATTAATTATTTATAAATTAAGATCACGTAAGTGTACAATTAATATTTTATTTGGCAGAAATTACACATTTCCCTCTATTAATTTTTAAGGCAACATAAATTAATTTATAAAATATAATATAATCTTTCCCAAAATTTAATAGAAAAACCCTAATTCTACTTCCTCCTCCTCATAATCTGCAATGTACATCTCGTAGCGATCGAAGCTTCATCGCCTCTGGTCCCCCTTCCCCGCCGCCGGAAGTAGTCGTCCCCCCCTCCCGCCGCCGCCGGACAGCCCCCACCCCCCAAGTGCGACATCGGCATCTAGGTAGAATCGCCTTCCTCGCTTGTATCTGGTTGCCCTTCTCGTCATGTGTCCAGGAGGAATCTCCTTCCAGCTCATCAGATGTGCCTTCCAATTTTCACACATTTGTGAATCGTCTCCATACATAATTATGTCTAATATAGTGATCCTCCTATTCGTCTAGATTTTTTCCAAGTCTTTTTATCTGTTATATTTTTCATTTTTTGTAGCTATTGAGGGATGGATCGTATTGGTTACTGGAGTTCATGAGGAAGCTCAGGAAGAAGACCTGCTTAATGCTTTTGGTGAATATGAACAGATAAAGAATTTACATTTAAATCTGGATCAAGGCACTGGGTTTGTGAAGGTAAACTTGCTAATTCAATTATTCGCCTGTTGAAGTGTTAATTTTCATCTTATCTCTAGATGGTCGCAGCCATGTTTCGATCATAGAAAGCAACGGACTGGAGGTTAACGATAATTTGTTGTAACATTATCCTTTGCTCTTTAGCGTATTCTTGTTTCGATTGGGAATTATTGCAAGCCATTATCCATATTCCGCTGCTAGCACTTCTCATGAAACCTTTTTTTTATCTTCCAGACAAATACTATTTTACAAGTACTTATCTTTTTCTTCATGTAACTAGTGCAAAATTGTTTTTTGAGTTCTAAGTTTTTTTTCATGTAACTTGTCCAAAAGTTTATGAAGGCTAATTAATTTCTCAAAATCCACTCTTACAATAATTCTCAATATCCTAAAAATATGTTAATTTTGCTTTCTTTTAATAACAAAAGAATTTTTCTTTGGTTTGGGTACTATGTTTTTTCTTTAAGATGACAGCTTAGATTCAGGTAGTCAGTTTAACGTTTGTATCTTGACATTATCGTTTTTCTCTGTAACATGGATGTAGTTTACCTTAATTCATTAGTACTTTTTGTGGAAAACTTGTAGATGCCTCAACATATGATATATTTTTCATTTTGTTAGTAAGATGTAGATGACTAATAATAACCGGTCCCCCTTTCTTCCTAACAAATTTCTTTAATGCGCTGCAGTTCTTTCTGTTCTTCTTCCCTAAATATAGCAAAGCAAACCCAATGGACAATTGAAAACTATCCATGCTACTTTAGATCATGCTTGGTTAATGTATCCAGTTTTAAAACATTTTGAATATGTTCCTAAAAACAATAACTCACTTGACAAGGATTCAAGATGAGCAGTCATCTTTAAGTTTTCATATACATTTTTCCATATAAGAAGTTCTAATTTTGTGTTTTTAGTAAAGAATAAATTTCATCTATTAAGTTTTCATATGGATAATACAGGGATACGCATTAATTGAATATGAAAACTATGAAGAAGCACTTACTGTAATCAAGTCACTGAATGGAGCTGGTCTTCTGACTCCAACTGTTTACATTGATTGGGCAAGGGTCCTTTCAAATGTAGAAATGCAAGGAGGTGCATAACCTGGCACCAATTATCGTTGTGTTTTACTTGTTCTGCATTTGAGCAACCTTATCTACCAACACATTGGAACTACAACTTAATTAATAATTGGTATCCTAATTTATTTACTTAAAATATCTAGATGAGATTCCTGAAAAAAACTTATACTGGAATCACCTTTGCTTTCATTTTATGCCTTTTGATTTTTTTTCTTTGAAAGGCCATGTCGGGCTATGCATGTTGTTGCTTACTTTTCACCAGCTAGGAGATACTTTATGGAAATTCTGAACTATATCAAATATCCTCGAAAGATTAGTGCTAGGGTTTACTGACCTATCATGGTTTTAGTTTTTTTATATCTCTCTTAACCAAATTATTACTTGTACCCATCTGGGTAAATTATTAAACACATCCTTTGCGTATTTCATTCGATCTTAGTCTTCACGTGTTAAATTTATTAGTTGTAACAAATAGTATTCACTTAAGTTGGTTGTTAACTTAGCAAAGTGATATGGCTTTTCTTTGTTGACGGAGTGCCTATTTGCCTATTCTGTTGTTTTAGTCCTTGATGCTATTTTCATGTACTTCCTTCCCCGAAGATTTTGTTTTAAGCATGTCTTATGATGGCTCAAGTATTAAAAGATCCTTGTTATTAAGGGTGCCCGATGTCATCTATCATGTATGTGTAGCCATATGAGATGGTGTCCTCGAAGTAGCCAGATTTTTTACTGATTATATGCTCGGTTTTATGACACTGATATTCTCTTGAGAAGTCTGAATAAAATTGGTTTGGTTAACTTATCACATTTTATTGGATGTTCCTTAATCTTTCACAGATCACCACGTCAATCAAGGAGCCCACCTAGGAGGAGATACTAGGGGAATCATCCGGCCATGTGTCTATTCAAACATTGAATTGAGTATTTCTGGATGTCAGAATTCCCAGCTATGTTGTTTTGTCTGCTCATTCCATCTGAGGTGTGATGCATAATGTTGTGTCCTAGTTGTGTGTTTTCAATTACAACGCACTGGTGTTATTTCGTAATGTGTTGTCATGCACCGAACCATGCAATGAGCGTTTTCCACCATGACATTTGATCCTTTACCTTCAGTTGTGCTTTCTTATTTGATCCTGAGTCTACTCTATCGAGATATAATTATCAATGTTATGCTATAAATCAGTCCGATTCATGTTATCAATGTGAACTATTAGTATGTTGATAAAATGCTTGCATGTATTTAGTACGTATATTTTTTTAATAAAACTATTTTAAATTTGCCTCGGATGGATTATCTTTGTTTAGGGGTTATATATCTACTAATATATTATTATTGACATTGATTCTTATGAGCCCCTTTTTTCTCATACTCTTGGAAATGTGAATTAGTGACAAGGAAAGACAACAAAATAGCATTCCAGAGGCTAGTGGATGCATATGGATGTACTTATCTCATTTACGTGCTGCTGATGGTGGCTCTAGTGTCCACTGCAATGTCTTCTTTGATCCGCTAAAATACACTGGGCCGTTGTTGCCTCCAGCTGCAGCTTTAGCTCCGACGCTCTGGCTTGAGTTTCATTTGTGGTGGACTTGCCCTTCTGAAGAACATGCTTGTCCTTCAATAAATGAGCAATTATAGTTAGTGCTATTTTTTTTTCGAGAATGAGGTGTGTATTGGAATGACATTTTTTAAACAAATAGTGGAATGGCATGTTATTGACAACAGAGAATGTATCTAGCTGTCACATATAAATTATGTTTTCGCCTATAATTTCAGGCCAAAGAAATTGCAGAAGTAAAGGCTAAGGAGCTTGAAGGCCGAGTTGATTTACTGGCTGCTGCAAAAAGAAAAGCAGTTCACGCACTCAGCTTTAGGATTCTCTTAAATTCCCTTATTTATTTGTAAGTTATTATTTTTCATTTTGTTGTTAATTTAATATTCATTGGACATTTATTAAAAAAATTTATGTATTTTGTGAACTTTACATCTTTTGAAGATATGGAAGGAAAGAGATGCAATTCAAAATTCAAACAAGTTATTTTGCTTTTAGGATAGTGTAAGCATTTTTTGGAGGAAAGGAAGAAAACTGATGGGTTAAAAAATTTGAATGCTAAATGTTATTGATCTTGACTACTATGAACATTTGTTGGCATGGATAAATATTTTTTTTTGAAGTTATATGAACAATCCATTTTAGTAAATGAATTTAACTTCTATATTATAGTTTGTGAGTTTATTTTTAATTGAATGATTGCTGAAAAAGTGTGTTGTATATCATGTTTTGATAAAGTTCATGGTCATTATATAACTTTAAAGACTGTTATTGATGTCTTTTTTCTGATCATTGGTGACATTTAACGACGGAATTAGTAGCCACTGAAAATATTATCAACAATAAAGATATTTTTCGTCATTAATGTATTCGACGACTAACTAAATGGTCCTTATATAGATTTAACGGTCAGATTTTCTCTGATCATGGATGACTTTTAACGACGGGATTACTAGCCGCACTAAATGGTCCTTATATGGATTTAACGGTCGGACTTTTTATGGCCATGGATGACTTTTAACGACGGAATTACTAGCCGCTAAAGATTATTAGCGACAAAGATATTTTCGTCATTAATGTATTCGACGACCAACTAAATGGTCCTTATATCGATTTAACGGCCGGATTTTTTCTGGTCATTGATGACTTTTAACGACGGGATTAGTAGCCGCTGCAGATTATCAATGACAAAGATATTTCTCGCCATTAATATATTCAACGACCAACTAAATGGTCCTTATATTGATTTAACGACCAGATTTTTTTCGGTCGTTGATGATGTTTAACGGCCGACACCTTTACGTCGTCGTTATTGACTTTTAACGGAGGAATCTATAACGACCGACGACGGTCGCTAATGATCAATAATGATCAGATTTTAATTTTTAACGACCAGATTTCTCTTCTCTAATGAGCAATTTTCTTGTAGTGCATTCGGCTCCCTGTACTTGTCCATTTTGAAGTATTATAATTATTTCTTATTGTAGTTACTTAATATTTCTTCTTTGGATGAAATACTGCATGCACAGGAGGCGTGGAGGGAAACTTGTTGGCCGGAAATATCTTCGACGGCTACAAGGGAGAGATTGAATTAGAAACGGCGTCCATCTTCAACAACTACATGGGCCATCTCATAGTTGGTGATAAGAGCAGCTTCGACCCACGCCTCACCCTTTTCTTCCAGGACCATGACCTCAAGGCCGGTGCACAGATGACCTTGGCCTTCCCAAGAAGCAGCTACAAGGTCGCCTTCCTCTCCCGCCGTGATGCAGATTCCATCCCGTTCTCCTCCGCCTGGTTGCCCGAGATCCTTGGCCGCCTCTCCATAGAACCCAAATCCGCACTGGCCAAGTCCATGATGAAGACGCTGAAGGAGTGCGAGCTGCCGAACGTGGACGGAGAACGGCAGCTCTGCGCCACCTCCCTCGAGTCCATGGTGGACTTCGCCACCAGCAACCTCGGAACGAACCATGTAGAGGCGGTCTCCACCGTCGTGTTGGGCGAGGAAGAAGAGGAGAAGGACCTGCAGCTGTTCTCCATCGCGTCGAACGGGATCCGCAGTTTGCCCGGGGACATGGTGGTGTCGTGCCACGAGGAGGGATATCCGTACGCCGTCTTCTTCTGCCATGCGTCGTTCGCCAGAGGGTACGTCGTGGAGTTGGTGGGCGCAGACGGCGTGAGGGTGGAAGGGGTGGCGACGTGCCATACCAACACCAAGGCATGGAGCCCGAAGCACTTGGCTTTCAAGCTCCTGAATGTGGAGCCCGGAGCGGTGCCCATCTGCCACTTTCTTCCACAGAACCACCTCATCTGGACCCGCAGCGATTGAGTAGATCAGCACTTTTAGGGTTTGTACAAGGGTAATAATTTATATATGTTGGAGTTCATTTGTGGCATGCAACCTTTGTGTGTTCTTCCTGACAGCTTTATGAAGACCTATGAGATCATAGAGTAGTCAGTGTGATGTTTGTCTAATTATCGTGCAGTATGTTGGCTTTATCAAGCTTGGTGGAAAAACAGTTGTCATGATTTGCCTCATGCTAGCTATAGAGTGATTGATTTAACAATCAACTTTAGGATGGGGGAATGTTTAATAAAAAATATCGATTTCATAAAATTCTTAGCGGAAGCATAAAATCGATTTTTAAAATCTTTGTAATTCAAATTATAAACAAAATATCAATGGGGAGAGAGAGAAAATCAAACACAAAGACAAAGAGAAAATCAAACACAAAGACACGATGGTTGTTGATGAGATTCGGCCACACAATAGCCTACGTCCCCGCTTCGACTTCTCGACCTCGAGATCGTCGAAGATTCCACTATCCTTTGTTCCAAATGGAGCAAGAAAGAAAGTCATTTATACCACCGTCTTTTTCTCCGCTTCGAGAGATAAGGCAACATCTTCTCCTAAGAAGCTAATCTATTCCTCTCGCTCAAGAGGTAAGATTAAGAACTTCTTTTACACAAGAGCTTTCTCTAATTTTTCTGAACAAAAGTGTTTCTCTCTTTTACAATTCTATACTCATAAGAAGAGAAGAGAGAAAGAATGAGAAAGCTATAAAATAAAAACTCCAAGAAAATTATCTTTCTTTGATAACTTGAAGCTTTTTTTCAACGAGTGGATGGGTGTCTTTGCCTCTGGCTTTGGCACTCCTTTTATAGTCTTTAATGTGTGGAAAATTCGTCTAGAAATCATTTCACAAATTTCTCCTTCAAATTTGATCGTTACTGTTCATTTGACTCGGAGGCCGGTCGATCGCACTTCTGGATCGGTCGACCGGTCTATGTGACCGTATGTTGCATGTTTTCTTCAACTTCTGCGCTTGATCGGTCGACCGATTCATCGACCGGTGTCTCGACCGGTACAATCTCGCAGTTTTAATTTGTAGTCGTTGAGCTGATCGATCGACCGCTGCATCGATCAGTCTGTCAACTGGTACAGTCTCGACGTCGTCCAGAGTAGGCTCAGTAGTTATCGGTCGATCGGTACGTCTTGACCGGCCTTCTTTGCGTCGATCGACATGTTAACCGACTTGCACTGTTTTGATCATAATTTTTTACACGATTATCCAAATTAGATGATCTTGGAGTCTATGGAAAGCTAACAGAATTCTCTACATTCACATTCTTCCAAAGCTAATGAGATCAGTGATAATTATTTAATCAAAGTGTAGTGTGCATAAAGTTATTCATTTTTCTTTAAACTTTTTAAGTATTTCAACTTTAATCTTTCGAGGTTTGTTTCATCAAAATATAATTTTATATGTTATTAAAACTTTGATCCAACATCAACGACCCAGATTATCAGAGTGTGTAGTGTGAACTAATTAAGTCTCTAATTAGACCCTTAGCGGCAATTTATTGCCTTGCTCGATCCGATACTTACGTCCTAAATTTGGTTATGTATTGTTAATTTGTTGAATCAATGGATAGTCGTGGAGTACATCCTCGTACAATTTATTAGAAGCAAAGAATTGAAGAACTTTAATTTATTATAGAAGTCTTCCCAAAATGGTATAGAGAATGGGTTTATGTGTTCATCATCTACCCGAGACAATCATTACGACATACCAAAAATTGAGTTGGCAAAGAATAAAAGCAAACGTCATTGGCCACTGAGGCTATGGCCGGGACATCTGCAAAGTTTTTTTCTTGTGGTTGTACATTGGACATGGAGTGTTTCACGTATTAGTTGGATACTAATTGGAATCAAGCTAATAGTTACAGTTAAGTTCTATAATTACCTAATGAGTACATAATTTAAGATGATGTCAAGCCACTCAACTCGTGAATAACACTATCTCAAATTCATTTTTTTATTAACTTAATAATAATAATGATAATAAATAATAACAATAATAATAATGATGATGATGATTAATTACTTTATATGCGCAAGTAGACTATGGGTTCACGCCCACATCCTATCGGAATATATGGAAATGGAATGATAGGTTGTGCTCATCTGAATTCGCAAAGGAGATGACTTGACAATCCTGCTCAAATTTTTAATTTTGTAATGCGTGCCCATTTGATACGGAACAGATGGAGTACGTTGTGGGGGACTCATTGTAACATTTTGAATCTTTGAGCTGGTCAATTTAGTCACGCTCCACTTGAATCCATGGTTAGGGTTATAGACACATGCTTATCAGAATATGCGACCAAGGAGAGGAGGGTTATAGATTAAGTGATAAACAATTTGTTTTCATTTAAAGAAGTATCAATTAAAAATATGTGAAATATTTGAGCATCACATATCATAATTAGACATGCGACTGGATACAGATTAATCAAATGATAATAAATTTAAATTACTGTCAGCCAAAAAAAAGAGGACTAGTTGATCATGATCCAACCGAGTATCAGGAGGGAAGGTCATGACTATTTAAATCGATTCATAAGGTATGAGAATTCTTGCCAATGGGCGCAATTCAAGTCATGGATGGATGTTAGATATTGATTAGAATTTCTGTTGGGTTTAATACACTTCGTTTTAGGTTGAGGGCTTTATAACCTATTTGGTTAGGAAATTATTTTGTTCATTTGATTATATTTTTATTATTTGATTTTTACTTACTTGTTGTCAAATTTGAGATTTCCTAATTAGTGTTAGAGTTCATAATTATAAAGATTAGAAATAAAGGATAGTTTATAATCATACTAGAAATCTTTATGGATTATCCTTGTATATGTATTTTGTATTCCTTATCTATATTATCATTTGGGGCGAGTTAATTATGTTGTCAGTCTATTATGAAAAACAGAAAATAAGGTCGAGTACCTGACATAGTTAATAAAAAACTCTGTTGGTACTCGAGTACGTGACATAGTTAAAGATGAACTGCTCCTCTAATTGTGATTTCTTCTCATATATATATATATATATATATATATATATATATATATATATATATATATATATATAACTATTATATTTCACAAATAAATTTTGACTCCAATCTAACTCTAGTTGAATCCCAACCCGATCATGCAATTCTAATCACATCGAGGTTGGATAGGATGGAATCATCATAGTTTTCCATTTATTTTTTTCTTTCATGTTAATTATATTAGATTAAAATATAATTGTTTCATTTAAAATAATATTCATATTTATAGACAAATATTTTAGTTTTAAAGTACTTTTGAATTTCAAATTGAATAAAATAATTTTAATTGCATGAAAAAAATTGTCGGATTATTGGACTGATCGGGTATGAAAATTTGTTCCTCGCACTACACCAAAAAAGCTTTTTAGAAATCAAACACATTAGTTCCTAAAATCTCAATTTTAGTCTTTAATATTTGTTTAGACTAAAATATTCTAATCTTCGTAGTCTCTATAAGCTGTCATTAAAAATTTTTAATGACCAAAATTTTTTCATTAGTCCTTAAAAATGATTTATTAGTGACCACAAATTAAATTTTGATTTCAAATGGATAAGAATTTGAAACTAGTATCATATTAGTCTCTAATATTTATACTTTTAAGAATCAAATATAATTGGTCCCTAAAAATTGGTCATTAAATCATAATTTTATTGTAGTGGATCGTACTCGAACTCGAGCATTTGATGGTTGGATTTTGATGGCGTTAGTTTTGGTCCAACCCAATAGTTTTGGCCTTTGTCAAGAACACCTTGTGCATAAAATCATTTTTGTCATATCCTTTTTATTAGATGATTAATTAGATGATGCCTTTTATTTACTTTTGCTTCTTTTTTGGGTCAAATGGTTACCTTACTCCATAGAGGATACCTTTTTTTAAGGAAAAGAGAAGTTAACTACTGATAAAGCATCCAGAAGTGTCAAAGTACAATAGTCGGAGGACCCCCACAGGAGGGGAACCCTCCCAAAAATCATTACGGCTTGAGCAATGTGCAAAATTCGTAAAATGAGCAACAATATTAGCTTTTCGATTACGATGCGTAATTCTCTAATGAGCAAAAAATGGTAGTAACGATCTAATATCTAAGATGAATGGCCCATGGGGATTGGAATTTTTCATTTAGAGTCCGGACAAGGATTTGTGAATCTGATTTTATGTGTAGTCCGGACAAGGATTTGTGCCCTCACCTCAACCTCCAAAGCCGAACTACATTTCCTAGCAAGAGCACTATAGCGAAGAAAGAGGAGTCGTGAGAGTGAATAATGAAACCTACGCCTCCAACGTTCCCCATATCATTGAAAGATCTATCCGTGTTAAGTTTCTTCCACCCATAGCGGGAGCTCCCATCGAGCCAGCAGGTGGCCTTGGGGGTGAAATGCCTCTGGTACCTAGCAACTAGCATTTTCATCATAATTAGATAGAGCTTTCTGCTAAACCGACCTTACGGTTGTCAGCTTGGATCTAAATAGAGCATCGTTCCTGATAGATCAAATACCCCCAAAAGACAAAACTAGGATAGATCTCAATTTTAGTTTTGAACTTGGATTCACCATGGAACCTTCATTGAGCCAAGAACTAGAATGCCATTGAGGAAGAAGTTCAAAACTAAAATTCAGCTCAGATTGGGCTATAGACTAGAAAGATAAAGAAAAGGGGCACGAGAAGAAAAGATGCTCAACAATTTCCAAATGATAACTACAAAGTTTGCAAGAAGGATTACATGAGGGAATAAAACGTAAGATAATATCAGATGTGGGGAACCATTTGTGTTATAATTTCCAAAGAAAATGTGGATTTTTTGTACAACTTTGATTTGCCAAAGAGAGCTCCAAACTAGCCGTCCAGGCAAGGCAGGTGATAGAGGCTTGTCTACAATGAATCTATAAATAGTACTTGCCTTAGCAGCTCCATCGGTATCTTTCACCTAATGCCATGTGTCATCATAAGTATGAAAAGGCAAATAAATAACATTTATATAGTTAGATCCGGACCAAACATATCAGCAAGCAGTTCAAGGTTCGAGCAGTTGTCACAAATAAGTTCATTCACCTTCATGGAGTAGGATATCATATTAACATTAATGTAGGTAGGCATCCATGCAAGAGGGGTAGGAAAAATCCATGGATCTAGGAAGATAGATGTGTTACACCCATTACCAATTTGAATTTGGAGACCTAGTTTGATATGGTCAAGGGTGTGAAGAATTGCTCTCCAATCCCAAGCCATGGATTGAGAAGATTGTGGGGAATTCCAGAGGAATACTGACTCATCATTTCTTCTTAGGTTCTGAAACGTCCTAATATGAATCTGAAAGAAGTTTCTCTTGATTTTAGTCAGCAAGAAAATGATACTTGCCAGCCCTAAAAGTTCCTTGTTCAGAACCTGGTATTTATTTATACTTTTTATTTTCTTGTTTTGCTGTGTAATGCCACCACTTGCCGACCCTAGGTTTGCCTTCTTAGTATATTTTGGTTTCTTATGTCATCTAGAAATCTATTATGTATCACTGCAAAAAAAAAATTTGGTATTTTCGATGGACTCATCCATAGCAAATCCAAGAGAATCCGACAGAAATGAGGCTTCCAATGGGAAGAATTCGTTTGAAAAGTGGGCGTCGTAAATAATTTTCGATGGACATCGTTGGAACTTTCGACGGGCACAACCAACCGAAGTTCCAACGGATGGTTTTCCATCGAAAGTTCCGAAGACGCTAATCGTCAAAAATGCCTTCCCAATATTTTAATAAATAAATAAATAAATAATATGGAAAATTAAAATTAAGAATGTGCAACACTATCCAAGACGGCGGAGGACAACCTAGGGCTCATGAGGGGATGTGTGGAAGAAACGAAACACATGTTAATTTGGGGGTGGGGCAACTTTATAATCGTGTGTTCCGATGGCTTGAGCCGTCGGAATATGGCATGTATACACCTTGGACTTACCGCCATTGTAATAGTTATAATATATTATATTATTATAATATAATATAATAATTTGAATATCGATGATTGCGATCGTCGAAAGTTTCGATGGATGGTTATCCGTCGGAAGTTTCCACAGTATGGCCATTGGAATATTTGAAAGTATAATATATTAATTGTAAGCTTTATAATATAATATAATAATTTATATACCAACGGTTACAACTGTCGAAATTTTCATCAAATCTTTATCCGTCAGAAATTCCGATGGTCCTAGTCGTCGTAATCTCTAAAATATAATACATTAAACGTACACTTTACTATATACTATATTAAAAATTAAATACTGATGGTCACATCCATCGAACTTTTCAACGGATATAGATCTGTAAGAACATTCCACGGCCCGTGCCGTCGGTAAATCTCCACTAAAATATATGAATCTAATGGTCGCACGAAGAAGATAATATAATATATTTAATTTGAATTCCGACAGTTATAAATGTCAAAAGTTCCGATGGATCTTGATTCGTCGAAAGTTCTGACTATTGTTGTCATCAAAAGTTCCGATGGATCATCATCCATTGGAAGTTCTAATGTTCACAGTTGTCGGAAACTTCTCCGTCTCTACTTCCAAGGGAGTTTTTTTTATAAAAAGTACTTCCAAAATTGAGAAGATTATTCAACCAACAGAAAACATCCGTCCCAAATTCATCTTTTTTCTTGTAGTGTATGTGACATATGTTCTCTCGATAAAATGTATTACCATCAGAGACAATAGTTCACATTTATTTGGTGTGTTTTCTTGAGGAGTTGGTGATCGTTATATCAGGCATATTTGACATAATGCTTAATTACTTTCCAAACTAAAGGATTAATTCCCGTAGGTGCTAAAAGAATCCACTTGAATTGAGGACTATGCACCAAGAAAATGAAGAACTGGTCGATCCGAGTTTAGGTTTCCCATTTCATTCATAAGATACATGTCGGTTATGAACTGTAATTAACAAAAATCTTCTTTCTTTCATTTGATCCGTTTTCTTCTTATCTCCATTCTTCAGCTCGTGGATCAAGTTTCGTCTCACTATCTTCAACAATATTTTCGAAACCAGACTGGCGACCGAATCAAATTCATTACCTGGGCCATGGTTGAACCGGTCCAGATTCGACCGAATTGAACAAGATTTTATTAAAAAAATATTATTTATAATAATAATAAAATATAATATTATTTATATGATATAGTGTATGAATATTGTACTAATAACCTATTAATAAGAATAAAAATTAATATAATATAAATTTTATTATTAAAATTTTATTAATTATTAACTTATAAATATAAACAGATTATTATTGATTTAGTATCTATTATTTAATGATAATAGATGCTATATTAATAGATTTTATCTTAAATTATTCTTTTTCTTTCTTTTAACATTTTCCTTTTTATTTTCTTTATTTCTTCCCTTTGATAATTTTTCATTTTAATATTATTCAATTTTAAATACTTTCCTTTTATTTCAATTTCTATTTATTTTAATACATATTATCTTCCCTCATATCTAACCTTCCTTATATTCCTTTCTTTTTTTTCCTTTTATAACTTTCCTATTTTTGTCATTTTTTTTATTTTTTTAATTTGAATTAAATTGGGTTGAACTAGTTCAATCGGCCAATCCAATCGGATTTTTTTATTCAATGTCAAAATTAATTTTGGCATGCGACCCAATTAACGGACGGTTCGCGATTGAACCGATTGAATCGACCGATCCGGTCCGATTTCGATAACATTGATCTTCAACTTATATATTACCTAAGTAAGAAAGAAAACAAGAATTAGCAAGAGGTTGAGAAAGATGCAAGATCTTGTACCTAACATGGACAAAGTAAATAAAATGCTTTTATTGTTCATTCTAGTGTGAATATGGACAAAGTAAATAACTTGTCTTTCGCAAGAATACCATATAATTACATAGAAGATATACTACCATTATCTGACTTACTACGTACCATATTCCTTTTATAGAAATTCAAACAACAAGAAGAAAATTGCACATGTTAGGAAGGCCTGAAAGCTTACAAAATTGTATCTAGATTAGATGAATTACTGTCGATTATTGTTGCTAATTAAGTTGAAACTTAGATCATTACCACTTTTGTACAAAGGAGAGCAAGTCACGGGGCGTTTTCCCGTGACACGAAGCGTGAAGCCTTGCGGCATCAGTGCCGCTCAACTTATAGCTCTCGGTCGCTCAGCACCAAAACCTTGAAATACATGCAGCCGCCCCCGCACTGCGTAATATTGTGAAGTACCAAGTTATCCGTCCTTAGGGCATTTATCTTGTAAGACCATCCTTATGAATGGCTAAGTAGGTGACGTTCCCGTAGGGTACGCCTTTTACATCTTCAATATATAATAAGACTCCTACACCTACGGTACACTGGGAGGAGTTCACTAGTGCCTTCTGAGGTCCAATTATATGTTATGTTTCATCATATTTAATACAAGTAAGCTTTCCTTTAATTCTAGTGTCAGGGCCTTGAGCGTGGGGTGGCAACCCACATTAGTGTCCCTTCATGACGTCCCGTGGTCCCTTAGTCGTCCCTTCGGAGTTTAAGCGTCCAAGCGCCTGCATTGGTGCTGCAACGCGCTAATGCCACGGTCCCATGACGAGTAGTCCAACACTCTAGTCATGTCCATGATTGAATGCCTATAAGAGCGACTCTCGGCATAGTCATCTCGACCATAAAACTTTCGCTGCAAACTCAAAACAGGCTTGGCTATGTGCCTATCTGCCTAGTCACCGCACGTGATTTAGTGTCCGAGAATGACCACGTGACAAGTGGTATCAGAGCAGTTCTTCCTGCTCGGATTACCCAGCGACGATGACTTGCTTGTGTCGTCGCAATGTGCTCTGGTGTAGGAAATGTGCTTCCGCTCAAAAACTCCATCATGCCCAGGTGCACTAGTACCATGGTCTTTGATCATGGACGCCAATGAGGAATGCCTGGCAAGCTTCCTCGCCGCACGCCCAGTCGTGCCCCGCAGCATGTTCCTCATACACCTGTGTCGTGTCAAAGAACGTTCGTCATGCATCATGATGGTGGACTGATCGCCCCGCCTAATCGAGATGGTCATGCGTCGCTCACTCGAGTAGATCAACCACCCCAGGTATACAGTCGGAAATCTTGAAGTGTCGCGCTACATCAAGAGAGACCATATGCTCCGCATGATGGTCTTACGTTACTCATACAATGAGAACGCTTACACAAACGGAGGACCCGTGTCATATTCGGGGACTGTCGGTCATGCATTATCGTGACAACCTGGCGCTGCTTGGTATTTCGTGACGTCGCATCGCATGCCCAGTCATGCAACGTGAAGTGCACAATCGCTTCACGGAAGAAGTTGCCTCAAGTTTAATCATCAAGATTCATGGTCCCTTTTGGCGAAGGATTATCATCCCTTTCGGTTAAGGAGCATCAATCACAAGCATCTTGTCATGCCGCAGCATCGCCTGTCAAGCCACGATGACTTTCAAGAATGGAGCAAAACGTTGATTACTTGCAAACACTTGCGGACGAGCTGTCAGCCTTGCCTGCCTCATCAAGTGTCGCCCCGCAAGCGGCGTGACGTCATCCATCAAGGGTTGGGACGAACCTGCTACATGCCAACACAAATTGACGTCTTAATTCAATGACCAATTTGGCAAACGGTCTGAGCGTCGAGCATCGGCGAACCCTGGCATGCTGCTGTCAAGCGTTCCGCAGCCAACCGAAGGAAGGAGTACCCTTTCCTCTCGGACAGCTCCTCGAGCAATCGAAGCGGCCTCCAAGGATCACAATTCAAATGTTTCGAAGGACACACTGGCGATGTCGTCCCTTCGAATGGAGATGAAGGTGATGTTGGGAACTCATGCCATGTGTTCACCAACCACAATTCGCTTGCCCCAAGCGGAGCGTCTTCATGAGCACCCCCATGGTTCGGAAGACCTAGAACGGCTATTCTTCCACAAGGGTCAGCCGCCCGGTGGACAAGTATGTCAAAGGCGCATGATCCTTGCCAACAAGCGTAATGGCATTACTTCGTCCAAGTTGCGGACGAACGAGCATCTAAGGTGCATCATCTTTGTGAACGAGCACAACGATCTCGCCCCGTCCATACACCAAAGGTGTTGCCTAAGCTTCAAAGGAGGTTCCAGGATCGGAAAAAGGCATTTTCCAAGAATCCTGCAAGATGTGACAAACTCAAGATGGCATTGCCATCGCGACAACGTGGAGTGTGACAAACATGGATCCCATCGAGACGTGGGATAGAGGAAGTGGCAACTCATCAATTATGCAAGCCCTAACAAGTTAGGATTGGAGGCCAAGGTCGCTTTGTTCAGCATCGGCCAGATGGGCATGTTGAAAGAGGACGTGAAAGATATCACCGAGCTCCGCCTATAGTGTTCCCAGGAGGATGAAGACCCAGCGTTGGTGTTCTTCAAGCAGAGGGGTTGAAGCTTTGGACTATGACGGAGTTGAAACGATAGGATCGTCCAACCTCCACTCGTTAGTCGCCGCTGCCAAGACAAGTGCCATACCACTAAAGCCCTTGGGCAAGGGCAATGGTGGGGGAGAGAAGTGCAAGTCGCACAGAGGAAGCTATCATGCCAAAAACAAAGACAACCCATCGAAGTAGGAGGATCGAGTTGAACCACAAGAATGTGGGGAGACTCCAGTCGTTCACTATATCGACTTGAAGTGGACAAGGTAGAGAATGTCATATCCGAGAACCTTTCTCTACTTCAAACCGTCGGAACATTAGACGACCGCCAAGGGTAAGGTGGTCTCGCACTCGACACTCGACGGATGAAGGACTCCACGTCGCAGTCATCTGCAACATGGAGACAGTGAGTTGAACCGCAAGGGAACGTGGGGAGACTCTCGTCGCTCACTATGGCGACTCGAAATGGACAAGGCATGGATTGTTACATCAAAGAACCTTGTCCCGTCTCAAGACTGCCGAAACATCAAGTGATCACCAAGGAGGAGGTGGTCCTGCGCTCTTCGCTCGGCAGAGGAATGGAAGACTCTACGTTGCAACTACTTGCAATATAGAGATGTTGAGTCAAGCCCACAAAGAGACCTGAAGCGTCCCGAAGCATCCGTGGAAAGACTCTTGTCGCTTACTATAGCGACCCAAAGCACCCAAAGCAGACAAGTTGCAAATGTTGTCATCAAAGAGCTTGTGTTGTTTCAAGCCATCAAAATTCAAGAACGATGATCTAGGGTGAGATGGTCCCGTACTTCGCATTCGACGGAAGAGAGATCTTATGTTGAGGCTGCCCGCAACATAAAGGCATCGAGTCAAGTTATGTAGGTCGAATGGTGAGACTCTTCATCGTGTTCTGCACGACCCTAGAGCAACTCTTTTATGAGTTATTCCTGAAGGCATACAAGAGTTGTTTTATCCCAAAGAAACCAAACCACACAAGTTGACGCTATGCAAGTCGAAGAGAAGTGAAGCCAACAGAGACTTGATGGACAGATAGTTGCTTGATGAAGTCAGACCGCTCATGACGGACTCCACTGGCGCTGCACAAGTGATGACCCCGGGACGAAGGATCAGTAAGCAAAGCAGGCCTGAGGGAGGAGTCATCAGCGAGACCCCAAGAAGAGGGCATTCCTGGCACTGCGCGATGCCGGTGAAGTAGAAGTCAAGGCAAAGAAGGCAGAATTGAACGAGACAAGCGAAGTCAAGACTGAAGACGAAGGCCCCAAGGAAGCCCGAACAACGGCATCGGGGGCATCGCCGACTTTGGTGGGGGAGAATGTCACGGGGCATTTTCCCGTGACACGAAGCGTGAAGCCTCGTGGCACCAGTGCCGCTCAACTTATAGCTCTCAGCCGCTCAGCGCCGAAACTTTGGAACACATGCAGCTGCCCCGCACTGCATAATATTACGGAGTACCAAGTTATCCGCCATTAGGGCATTTATCTTGTAAGGCCGTCCTTATGAATGGCTAAGTAGGTGACGTTCTCGTAGGGTACGTCTTTTGCATCTTCAATATGTAATAAGACTCCTATACCTACGGTACACTGGGAGGAGTTACTAGTGCCTTCCGAGGTCCAATTGTATGTTATGTTTCATCATATTTAATACAAGTAAGCTTTTCTTTATTCTAATGCCAGGGCCTTGAGCGTGGTGTGGCAACCCACATCGGTGTCCCTTCGTGGCGTCTCGTGATCCCTTAGTCGCCCCTTCGAACTTTAAGCGCCCAAGCGCCTACATTGGTGCCGCAACGCGCTAATGCCACAGTCCCATGACGAGTAGTCCAACACTCTAGTCATGTCCGTGATAGAATGTCTATAAGAGCGACTCTCGACATAGTCGTCTCGACCATAAAACTTCCGCTGCAAACTCAAAACAGGCTTGGCTAGATGCCTATCCGCCTAGTCGCCGCACGTGGTCTAGTGTCCGAGAATGACCCCGTGACAAGTGCACATACATAGATGCTTTCTTTAATCACTTTACTCATGATGCATCTTAAATGTATATTTGAAATTGCTGATATTTAACTTCTACAAAAATTTTCATTGTTTATTGAATTTTCATATGGTAAATAGGTTGGCTACTTAGACGATAGGAACATGCATGCATATATTTCTTGTATGGAACGATCATGCATCTTAAATAGGTTCCTTACCAAAATTTTGAACTTTTTGAAGACTATGAAACGATTGTTCATATAATAAAAATCATATTTAAAAATATTATTTATGAAAATATATTATTATTTAAAAATAACATTATAACTTATTGTTTCATAATTTTGATTTATGGATATGATAAAAAATATTTAACAAAATGATCGAATTTTGATTTATTATTATTTTTTATGAAAAAGAAAGTATCTCATATGCAAACGTTGGAGATTTCGAAGGGCCACCCTTCGAAAGCTCTGACGGGTGATATCCGTTGGAAATATCAAAAGATGATCGTCTTTCACATGAGATATCACTAATTGGAAAATCAAAGGGAGCTCGTCCTTTAGTATTTTCAATAGATACCATCCGTCGAAACTTCCGAAGTACTCTCACTCTTTAAAGCTTTCGATAAGTTGGACCCATTGAAAATTTCGAACGCATTTTTGTGACGATTGTATCCGTCGAAAATGGCGATGATTTTAATGTACTCTTTATATAACCGTTTTCAACAAGCATTTTTCCCACAAAGCCTTACTGTCAAAATTTAATTTTTCCAATAGATATTGTGAGATTTCCGACGGATTTAATCATTGAAATTCAAAAAATATTGTAGTGTTTGTATCATAAAAAAGATATATTATTAATCCAAAGACCATGCTCTAAACATTTTGACAATAGAAAACAAAGACTTACATGTATTAATCTTTAGCTGGGTATTTTTAAATGAATTTTGAAAGAAAAAATCATTTAAGAATAGTAGATTTAAAACGAGGATGCCTACTAGATACAACATACTAACTAGATGATAACTTCAAATGCGAGATCGATATGGTAGATGTCAGGAAGACCTCCTACATGATAAGTATGTATCAATGCATGACCGATTAGAGAAGAAGATGCCCACTGACATGATATCAAGGCTATAAAGTGGACGAGGACGGGATTTCAACATAATCTGAGTTGGGATTTTTATTACAGTGGACTTCATATTTTCGCAACGCCGTGCTCTAAGGTGCCGTTTGGTATACAAACAAGTTCAAGAACTGGGTCACAATTCGGAATTCACATCCAAACGCTCATTTTTCATGCAATGTGCGACCCACCATAATTTGTTCTACGTCACGAGTGAACATGGGAGCAGCTAAGTTCTTAGTCAAAGCTGGAACATTGTAGCACCCATCGAATGGTATTAAAAAAATTGAAGGGTATGACTTGTCTTTTTTTAAAAAAATCTCTTTCATCTAAAAAAGGCACGAATCTTTTTTTTAGGAGAAATCCATTTCAATGCCCTAGCTTTTGCTCCAGCGGGCCTTCACCACCGAAATGTTGTGCAAAATCTGCTGCCAGATGTTTGCTTGATTTTTTAAGGAACTACTAATGATTAAGATAAAAAAGATCTTTTTTATTTTCTGCCTAAAGTAATCTTCTAGATCTTTTTTTCTTTTCCTGATTGCATTTAGTTTTTTTTAGTACTTTTGCTTGTAAATCTATTTACGATTCTTATGCTCAAATAAATCTCTCTGTTTCTCTCTCTTCTAGATCTATTTTATGTTCTTGGATTCACACTCAAATGTCTCTATTCTCTAAACATGTTTCGATTATCAGATTCTGAGATTCATGCTCAAATCTCAACAATAAGATGAATATAGAATAGAAAGATGGATCCCCTCTCTTAATATCTGACATTGTTGGAATGCCAAAGTTCAGTGGACTTGGAGGTTCTGATGCATTAGCACTTGAGAGTATGTTGCATTTGAGTTAATTAGTGACTTATTTGTACTTGTATGGTTCAATAATTATGGAAGTGTGAGATGTGGGAAAGAAAGTTACAAAGTCTGTTATATTTTTCAGCTAGTGATGTTTTGATGTGGGAGCACTTTTGTCAAATGTAGAGCATTTTTGTCAAATACTATGTAATGAAATAGTTGAATCTCCTTCACTTTTATTTTCAGTTAGTATGTTCCAATCCTGGCATTGTGAATGTTAATGCAATATTTTGATGAGTTTATTTTACAATTATGATTGTGAATGAATGTTTAATGCAATGTTTTGATGAGTTGCAGAATATTTGTAGTTGCAGAAAAAAGATGAAAAGAGATGGCAAAAGGAAAATCTTAACAGATATTTGATTTAGATGAGGTGTTGAGTAGAGGAAGATAAGAAAAAAAGATCTGATTGCAAGAAAAAGATGAGAAAAAGATGTTGTCATTGCAGGAAAAAGATGGAAAAAATGTAGTTGCAAAAAAAAAAGATGGAAAATGTAGAATATTATGAGGCTTTGATTATAGAAACATAAAAAATTGTAGGTCATGTAATTTCAAATTAAAAATTATTAAACTATGGGCAAAGTTGTCGTTATGAAAAAAATTGTTCAAGAACATGGGGTTATTCTCTTGCTAATCCATTTGTCCCCGAACAACTACTTATATATTCTACTTGCATCCAAACACAAACTGATACACTTTAGTTGGAATACAAGATAAATAAAAACATATTAACCTTGTTCCAGGAACTTGATCTCTGCATCCAAACTGCCCTTTAGAAATATAATTTTTTTAATATTAAAATCCAAATTATTATTATCAACAAAGGTTACCGAATAGTTTGCACTGTCATTTGACTTAAATTAGAACATTTAAATTGTGACTTCTGGGGACCGAGGTGTGAGAAATTTTTTTCAGTCAGCATTATTTCAAATTAATGATTGAATAATTGAAATTAACTGCCACCAATTCACAAATGAGAGTTAATTATTTTTTTCTGGATAAAATTTATATTAAAAAAATACTAAAGATATTTAGAAAAATAAAAAGATGTTTGCAATAAGATAAAAGAACCTAAAATTATATATATATATATATATATATATATATATATATATTATTTTAATAACTAAAAAATGATAACTTATGAACTAGTTGTTCAAATAAAAAATGAGTTCCGTAGACTTCTAAGATTTTTTTTGTATGGTATCTTAATTTGATGATCAGGTTAGATTAATGGAATTAAAAGCGTTACCAACGTATTCATATCCCTATTTTTTTCTATTTTCTATTTGATATTTTGGGGTTGAGACTCGAATATATAGGTTTATTTGTTTGTTTCTTTAATATATACTCCTGTTGGTAATAAATAAGAATTGAGAAAAATAGAAAACAAAAACGACATAATATCCCTGAGTTACTGAGTATTTGCATCGGAACATCGACTATCGTCAAAATAAAATATTTGTTTGTGGCGTCTTTACTCTCAGTCGGAATTAAAACAATGGCTCTCTATACGATTCATTGAAATTAACTGCCACTAATTTACAAATTACAAACGAGAGTTAATTGTTTCTTTTTTCGAGTTCAACTTTTTTTTTTACATATAAAATACTTTTACTGGGTCCATCGTAATCAATCGATTGTGTGCCGTCCAGAAGGAAAAAATAATAATTTGCCACCAATAATACGATCACCCTGATGATTCGGAATCCGACAGGGTTTCCCATCGCGCTTGTGCCAAATGCCAAGTGGCATTCGCGCTTGAATGCATGGGCACCAAAACATTGACGTCGCACCTAATTACGGACCTCACCTTGACCCCATTTTGTGGATCAAATCCCACCGTCCGTCTCTAGGCCAAAGAAAACATATCATGTCCCCCGTCTGCTATAAATACCACTACCCACTTGTCTATCTGACCAAACCACACAACCATCTCTCTCTCTGCGTTTCCTTTTGACTCGATCCATCAGAATGGCACACTTGCTCTCTTCAGTGTCTTCCCTCTTCCTCCTCCTCCTTGTAAGGAGAACACGAATGCACACTCCTAGTTAATCAGCTCTTCCTAATTATAAGTTATAATAATTAACTACTAGTACATGACGATAACATTAATTTATCGACTTAATTAACTTGTTTCTGTCTTCTATTTTTTTCTCCGTTCCTCAGCTCATAGCAGTAAGCCATGCACACTCCCATGGGCAGTTATCCCCCCACGAGGCGTTCTGGCGCTCAGCCCTTCCAAACACTCCCATGCCCAACACCATTAGAGAGTTTCTAGCATCTGGTTCGTTGTTCTAGATCTCCGTTTAGACATATCCTGCGTGAATGCGTGCATGCATGCATGTTTTAATTTGTTATTTGCATTCTTTATATATAACGTAACAGATGCTAAGACGAGCCTCGACGTGAAGTCTGGGAAATGGAAGCCAGAAGGCGCAGACGAAAACATGGTCACCTCGCATCAGAAGATGCTACAGGAAGATCCGAGCGTTGCCATTTACTTCCACGAGAAGGACCTCATGCCTGGCGCCAAGATGAACTTGGCCTTCACCGGACCAGCTACATGATGGGAAAATTCGAGAATAGGTAGAGAAGATCACGAAGAGATTGCAGAAAAATTAGAGACAACATACGAATTTATCCAGGTTCACCCTTGAGATTAGGACTACGTCCTGCAAAGATGTTCCACTATATCGTTTAGGTTTACGACCGCCACACAGATTACATATGAAAATAAGTTATAAATAGCCTCTCCCAAATGGGTTCAAAAATCGAACAAAATAAAGAAAAAACCTAATTCGAACCACATGAGCCGGCTAAACAAAAGCTCAAAATCGTCTAAATTTCAGCCCAAAATCCGAACCACACGGGCCGAACGGGACCGCCGTCGGGGGGCGGAGCCTTCCGAACCCCCTTTTGTTCGCACGCCAACAACACAAGCAATTGGGTAATACTCAGATTTCTCTAAGTTCACGTGGGCGAACCCGGTGTGAGAAACAAGGAGCCATGAAGTATTCACCAACTTCAATATTCTCCCACTTTGTGGATACTTCATACCAATGAGAGCCTTGCCAGCAACATTCTTCTTCAATTCGACAGCAGTAGAGCATCACTCAAACTTTGCACCTGTAATAGCTTTAGTCAGAAAGTCAAAACTATTCTCCGTTGTATCAACCTTTTCAAGCTGAACCTCTTTCTTTTCCATCTTTTCCCGGATGAAATGATATTGGATGTCAATATGCTTTGTGCGTGAGTGAAATGCATGATTCTTAGCTAACCGAATAGCACCTTGATTATCACATCTCATCTTCATGGCACCTAGCTCAAATCCGAGCTCCAAGCACAACCGCCGTAATCATATGGCCTCCTTTGCAGCATGAGTAAAAGTCATATATTCAACTTCGGTAGAAGAAAGTACTACCACGCTCTGTCTCTTGCTCATCCAACTTAGTGCAGTCCCAAATAATGTAAAAATATATTCACTAGTGGACCGTCTACTATCAATGTCTCCACCCCAATCAGCATTTACATGGTCTACAATATCAAGCCTCTTTCCTTTCCTTATACCTTCAAAATACAAAGCAAAATCTGAAGTTCTACGAAGGTATCTGAAAACTCTCTTGATAGCATTCCAGTATTCCCTGTCTGGGTTAGACATATACCGACTTAAGACTCCCACTGCTTGGACTATGTCTAGACGCGTGCACATCATGGCATACATCAAGCTGCCCACTGCACTTGCATATGGCACACGATCCATCTCTTCGGCTTCTTCATCCGTCTTCGGACATTGCTCTGTAGAAAATTTGGTTCCTAGAGACATATGAGTACCCACTGGCTTGTAGTCCGACATGTTAAATTTCTCCAACACTTCTTTTATGTACTTCTCCTGTCCTAGCCACAACTTTCGCTTCTGACGATCCCTTCTAATCTGCATATCCAAAATGTAATTCGCTAGACCCAAGTCTTTCATCTCAAACTTCTTGGTCAAAAATTCGTCACTGAATTCATCATCTTCATACTGTTTTCAATCAGTAACATGTCATCCACATATAGTGTAAGAATGACAAATTGATCGCCAACTCTCTTCACATAAACACAATGATCAGAGTCTGAGCGTACAAACTTGAGCTCTAATATGTATGCATCAAACTTCTGATACCACATCCTTGACGACTGTTTCAATCCATACAAAGACTTTTTCAATTTGCACATCATATTCTCTTTGTCTTGAACTTCAAAGCCTTCTGATTGCTTCATATATATCTCTTCCTCCAAGTCCCCATGAAGGAATGCCGTCTTCACATCCATCTGCTCAACCTCAAGATTATAGGCTGTTGCTAGAGATAGAACAAATCTGATTGAAGTCATTTTCGCCACGAGAGAAAAGATCTCATCATAGTCGACTCCCTCAATCTGAGAGTATCCTTTAGCCACCAGCCTCGCCTTGTAGTTTTCTACAGATCCATCCTGTTTCAGCTTTCGCTTGAACACCCATTTACAACCAATTGTCTTTCTATCCTTAGGCAATTTACACAAGCTCCATGTTTCACTCTTATTCAGTGACTGCATCTCATCTGCCATAGCAAGCTCCCACTGATTTGCATCATCCATAGACCTTGCATATTTTACAGAACTAGGTTCTTCTCCGATAATGCTCAAAGCATGAAACGAACTCAGAGCACTAAGAGAGTATTTAAGAGGTGCTCTTCTTACTCGTGTTGATCTCCTGAGAATTAGTATGATACCAACATCTGGGTCTTCATTTGAATCTACATCTTCAACTTCATTAATCGAGTCCTCTTGATCAGATTCTGGAACAGACTCAACTGAAGTATCTTGTGCAACCACTTCTGTAACTTCAGAATCAGAATCTTCTTCAAACACTATAGCTTTTTTCGGTTCATTATTTTCCTGAGCCTCAACTTGGGATCGTGTTTCATGAAAAATAACATCCCTACTGTATATGATAGTCCTTGTCATTGGATTTCACAGTTTATAACCCTTGACCCATTCTTTGTATCCGACAAATATATTCTTCTCGGACTTACTGTCAAGCTTACCCCGCTTTTTCTTGGGTATATTAACATATGCGTCACATCCGAATACCCGAACATGAGACAGATTCAACTTTTTCCCAAACATTGCATCATAAAGTGTCCGATCATTCACTGATGAGGTCGGTGAGCGATTCTTCAGGTAGTTTGCTGTGACTACAGCTTCTGCCCAGAATTCTTGCCCCAATTGAGCCCAACTCAGCATACATCTGGCCTTCTCTACGAGTGACCGATTTAACCTTTTAGCTACTCCATTTTGCTCAGGTGTATATGGAGTTGTCTTCTGCCTTGCAATACCATTGTCTCCGCAGAACTGCTCAAACTTATCTGAACAGAATTCACCTCTATTATCTGTACGAAGGACCTTGATCTTGCTGCTCAGTTGATTTTTCACCAAAATTTTAAATTCTCGAAACTTATCGAATACATCTGACTTATTTTGATAAAATAAATCCAACTGTATCTCGAAAAATCATCTATAAAAGAGACATAGTACCTGGACCCTCCAATAGATGGAGTCGGAATTGATCCAAAGACATCACTATGGATCAATTCGAGAATCTTGGTTGCTCTTGAACCTGTGTATTAAAAACTGACTCGGTTCTATTTTTCATGGAGGCAATGTTCACAGAACCCGAAGCCCACAGAACAATCCGAAACTCCTTCTACCATCTGACTTGATGCTATGGTGGAGAGTCATTTTTCACTGATATGGCCTAATCTCCGATGCCACAACATAGATTTGTTGTCTTCATCTTCTTTGGCCTCTTCAGAAATAAATCCGCAGCCCACAGATATTGTCTCTCCGAGCAACTTGTACAATGTGTCATAGCGAACCCCTCGTGCAATCACAATTGACCCTCTGATCATCTTGCACGAATTCTTGTCGCAACTGAATATAACACCCGAGTCAGCCATTGTACCAACAGATAATAAACTCCTACTTATAAGTAGTATATGCATCACATCTGGTAGAGTCTTCATCGTTCCATCATTCATCCTCAACTTCACCCTGCCACGTCCAACAATCTGAACCACAGTGTCATCTCCGAGCATGACATCCCCACCATTATACTCCTCATATTCACAGAACCAGTGTCTATGAGGCGTCATGTGGTACGAAGCACCAGTGTCGATGAGCCAAACATCCTTATCTGACTGTACCGTACATGCAGAAGCAGATACATATCCCCTACATCAGCCTCCTTTTTGTCCGATGTTGACTCAGCTTCTTTCTTATAAACCGACTTATTTTTGCAATCTCGCTTCAGATGGCCCCACTCTTGACATCTCCAGCATTGCACCTTCTTATCTTTACTCTTCGAACGCCCACGAGATTTGGATCTCCCTCTCTGATTTTGATTCCTTTCTTGTTGCCTTCCTCTGGCCGTCAGCGCCTCTTTACCAGAACTTGCCGATCCCTTTCTCCGTATTTCCTCTTATAACAAGGCAGCACATACACTTTCATACGAAAGTTCTTTATCCCCGTCACCAATCACGGCAATCAAATTATTACATGAATCCGACAGCGAACAGAGCAATGTTATTGCCTTATCATCATCTTGAAACTTAACACCAATTGATACAAGTTGACTGATCACCGTGTTAAAGTTATAAAGATGAGTAAAAAATGAGTCACCCTCCTGCATCTGAAGATTGTACAATTTCTTCCTCAAAAATAACTTGTTAACTAACGACTTACTTTGATATAGAGATTCCAACTTCCTCCACAGATCTCTGACTATATGTTCGTTCATCACATTCGTAAGAATTGAATCAGTGAGACAAAGAGAAATCAAACCCTTCGCCTTTCTATCAATCTGATCCCACTCTTCGATCGCCTTTGGATCTGCCTGACTGGAGGAAGTCCCATCCATGACCTTCGCCGCGTCCATGCCTGATCTCTCATTCTCGATTGCCATCCAAATATCTCGATCACAGAGAAGATCCTCTATCTTCATCTTCTAGAGATCAAATCGTGTTCCATCAAATTTTTCTATCTCAATCCGCAATCCTCTTAACATCTCGAATAAACCCTAATTCCTCGAACAACATGTGCTCTGATACCAATTGATGGAAAAATTCGAGAATAGGTAGAGAAGATCGCGAAGAGATTGTAGAAAAATTAGAGACAATACACGAATTTACCCAGGTTCACCCTTGAGATTAGGGCTACGTCCTGCAAAGAGGTTCAACTATATCGTTTAGATTTACAGCCGCCACACAGATTACATATGAAAATAAGCTATAAATAGTCTCTCTCAAACGAGTTCAAAAACCGAACAAAATAGAGAAAAAACATAATCCGAACCACACGGGCCGGCTAAACAAAAGCCCAAAACCCGACCGCCGTCGGGGGACGGGGCCCCCCGAACCCGCCTCCCCTCTTTTTGTTCGCGCGCTAGCAGCATAGGCAATTGGGTAATACTCAGATTTCCCTAAGCTAATGTGGGCGAACCCGGTGTAAGAAACAAGGGGCCCTAAAGTATTCATCAACTCCAACACTACAGACACCCTTCTCGTCCTCGAGGCTCCCCGAGATCCTTAGCCACTTCTCCATAGACCCTAACTCTGCACGCGCCAAGTCCATGGGGAAGACCCTCCAGGAGTGTGAGAACTCGGCGGTCGTCGGGGAGAAGAGGCTCTGCGCCTCCCTCGAGTCCATGGTCACTACAAGAAAATCGCGATTTTCCGACGGATAATTTTCGACGGTTCTAAATCCGTCGCTATTTGCGACGGATTTTTCGACGGTTATGACCGTCGAAAATAATTTATATTATTATTTAATTTTTCGACGATTAGGAACGTCGATATTTTCGACGGATATCCATCCGTCGTAATTTCCGACGATTTTTTCGATGGTTACGACCGTCGGAAATAAAAAATTAAATTATATATTTTTAATATTATTATTAAATTTTTTCGACGGATTTTCTGAGGGTCACGACCGTCGAAAATTAAAAAATTAATTATATAATTTATTATATTATTATTTAATTTTTCGACGATTAGGAACGTCAATATTTTCGACGGATATCCATCCGTCGTAATTTTCGACGACTTTTCTGACGGTTAGGACCGTCGGAAATAAAAAAATTAAATTATATATTTTTAATATTATTATTAAATTTTTTCGATGGATTTTCCGATGGTTGTGACCGTCGGAAATAAAAAAATTAATTATATAATTTATTATATTATTATTTAATTTTTCGACGGTTAGGAACGTCAATATTTATGACGAATATCCATCCATCGCAAAATCCGCCGTAATTTCCGAAGGTCGTAACCGTCGGTAAATCCGCCGCAATTTCCGACGGATATCCAAACCGTCGCAATTACCGACGGTTTTGACCGTCGGTAAAGATTACCGTCGGTTCAAACCGTCGGTAAAATAAAAAATAAATATTATATATAACTAAATAAAATAAATTTTTTTATTATTTATGTTTTCGACGGCCGAAACCGTCGGTAATTAAAATTTCGTTATCCCGCTTTTTTCCCCTTTTCCCGCTTTCTTTCTACTTTTTTCCTTTATATATTTTCCCTCCTCCCTCTTCTCTCTCCCTCCTCCCTCCACTCCTCTCTCTCTCCCTCCTCCCTCCACTCCTCTCTCTCTCCCTCCTCTCCTCTCTCCCTCTCCCGGCCGCGAGTACGGATGCCAGACGCCGGTTACGCCGCGAGATCGGCCTCTCCCGCGCGCCGGACGTCGGTGACCCTCCCACGCCGGACGCCGGCGACCCTCTCCCGCGCCGGCGTATCTCTCTCTCTCCCGCTCCGCGCCGGCATCTCTCTCTCTCTGCTGTCGGCCGAATCCGGCCGTGGCCGTTCGGATCCGGCCTCCAGCGGCCGGATCGGCCGCCAGGCGGGCCGGTTCCGGCCTCCAGCGCCCGGATCCGGCCGCCTGGCGTCGGATCGGCCGCCAGGCGGGCCGGATCCGGCCTCCTGGCGCCGGATCGGTCGCCAGGCGGCCGGATCCGGCCTCCCGGCGGCGGATCCAGCCGCCTGGCGGCGGATCGGCCGCCTGGCGCCGGATCCGGCCTCCCGGCGGCGGATCCAGCCGCCTGGCGGCGGATCGGCCGCCTGGCGCCGGATCCGGCCTCCAACGGCCGAATCCGAACGCCAGGCAGCCGGATCCGGCCGCTAATTTTTTTTATATTTAAAAAATTATTTGCGACGGTTGCGACCGTCAAAAGATCGACGGTTGCGACAACCGTCTAAAGTTTCGACAGTTGGGACCGTCGAAAAGTTGCGACGGCTCGAACCGCTGGCATTTTCCGGCGGTTGCAACCGTCGGAAATTTCGACGGCTCGGACCGCCGGCCTTTTCCGGCGGTTGCAACCGTCGGAAATATCGACGGCTCGGACCGCCGGAAGCCTTTTCCGGCGGTTGCAACCGTCGAAAATATCGACGGCTCGGACCACCGGCCTTTTCCGGTGGTTGCAACCGTCGGAAATATCGACGGTTCGAACCGCCGGGGACTTTTCCGGCGGTTGCAACCGTCGGAAAATTTCGACGGGTCAAATCGCCGGGGACTGTTCCGACGGCCAGAACCGTCGATATTTTCTACGAATTTTTTTCAACCGTCGCAAATTCGTTTGCGACGAGCGTTTTTCCGACGGATCGATTCCAACTGAAAAACCGTCGGTAATTGCGTTACCGACGGTTTTCGGGCTGATTACCGACGGGACCGTCGGTAATCCGCGTTTTTCTTGTAGTGGGTGGACTTCAGCACCGGCAGCCTGGGCACCAACCAGCTCCTGGCGACGTCGACCCTCGACGGCGGCAAGGAGGAGAAGAAGCCGCAGCCGTTCACCGTCGTGCCGTCGGGAATCCGCAGGCTGCCAGGGGACAAGGTGGTGTCATGCCACGTGGAGGCCTACCCATACGCCATGTTCTACTGCCACGCGACGCCCGCCAGGGCGTACGTCGTGGAGCTGGTGGGCGAGGACGGCGTGAAGGTGGAGGCGGTGGCGACCTACCACACCGACACGAAGGGGTGGAACCCTAACGAGTTGGCCTTCAGGGTGCTCAAGATGAAACCTGGAGCGGCCCGTCTGCCACTTCCACTGCCAGGACCACGTCGTCTGGACTCGCAGCAATTAGATCCGTGCATGGATGCATGCATGCATGCGTATATAACTTGCTGTGCTACTAGTTGGCCTCAAGTGTCGGCCTTCTCCAATTATCCCCGTTATGTACTTGTTTGTTGGATGCATTTTAAGCACTATGTCTAAGTACTTGATCTATCTGGTCTCTTCATCTAGATCCTGGTCCAAGTCGTGATATGGAATAGATGAAGGCCACAGGTAATTTTCTGTTTCCATGTTGCACTTGTGAACAAACCGTTGTTGGTTTGTATTTGTTGTTAATAAATAATAGTTATGTGAAATTAGATATTGTGCTAGTCGTTCCAAAATTCTGTGGTTCACTCATGTCTGTCTTATTTGGCTCTGACATTTTCTTTGTCGGGTTTAATTTAACTTGGATTTACCAAGCAAGATATCGAAAATTGAATAATCACGGTAAGTGCACGCTAGTACGCCTCCATAATTATACATATTAGCATAATACATCAGTTATTCGTTATCTTTACTACTGTAGAATTATCATTCAATACAACTTTATTTTGTATCAAGATTATTTTTCCGGTTACGTATTAATATCACTTTTCACTATTCCCATTCATCTATTTTAAAATGTGTAGTAGTATATGTAGCAACCCATCATTTTTTTTCGTACTGAGTAGCAAAAAAAAATCTAGTGAAACATTTTACATTCCAATTCATCCACAATGTTAATATATGTTTCTCTTATTTTCTAATTTTATCATGTATAAAAAATACATAGTGTCATGTGCAATTAAGCTACCAAGTGTAAGTAAAATATTATTTTTCGGTAAGATAAAGACAATAGTTTACTTACTTTGAATGATGGTTTTACTATAAAGGGACTAAAAGAGCTAAAAGGTTTGTTTCAAAAAAATGCAAAATTAGATGATAGTTAAACAAGATTAATCCTTATGGCCCTCCTAATTAATCAACCTGCTGCACCCACGCACACACACCTGCTGAATGCAAGTGGTCAAACAGTATCAAATTTGTGAAACTAATTAGTTATGGTTAACTCAAACTCAACATTAGTTAAGTTTATTTATAAAATATTGCGATGCCCGGCTATTCAAATTCTGATCAGCATATATATACAGTAATACAGGTTGCAATGTTGCACGATCTCACTGTTTAGAAGCTCTTGACTTTGCCTTGAATTACATTATACCCTTAAAACTACTTTTGCAACCAACAAGAAATAAGAAGAAAAGCAAACGGAAATTTGCTTTACTAGTATTTTTTGTATTTTCTTTGCTTATATTCCACCCCTGCATACGCTCTTCACTATTTATCAAACAAAGTAAATAAAAAAGCAACTTACGTTGGCTCAAGTGCTAGGAGACTGAGGCTACGTTTGGAGTGGCTTTACTCAAAAATATTTTTTTTTTGTAAAAAGCTTGCTTTGAGTGAAAGGAGGAAGAGTCGATTTTGGGAAAAATTAAAAAATACTTTGGCATATAGATTTTTTTAGAAAAAAACAGCTATATTAGATTTTACCAAATATGAAGAAAAAATAAGTGAACTTTTTATAAAGACTTTTGTCAATCCGGCGATTAAAAACAAGGTAAATAGAAAAGGCCAAAAAAAGTCTAATATGATAAGATGGGTTTTTAAAAATGAGATTTGACCTCAGGCACATTTTACACTCAAAGTCTCATGCTACGGTCTAAACTAATATAACATTTGTGAAAACATATATTGGATCAATATTAATTTCTAATATGAAATAGAAATGTACCAAGAGCACATTAATATAGATGTAGTAAGTGTTAGAGTTGGTGATTACTTCAGGGCCCCTTGTTTCTCACACCGGGTTCGTCCACGTGAGCTTAGGGGAATCTGAGTATTACCCAATTAACAGTATTGCTGGCGTACGAACGAAAGGAGGGTTCGGGGGGCCCCGCCCCCCGACGGTGGTCCCGCTCGCCGGTGAGCGGGCGGGGGTTCGGGGGCAGCGCCCCCGAAATCTAGACCGGTTTTGGGCTTTTGTTTAGTCGGCCAGTGTGGTTCGGATTAGGTTTTTTCTCTGTTTGTTTGGGTTTTAAACCCGGTTTGGAGAGGCTATTAATAACCTAATTTCTGATGTAATTTGGTGTGGCGGCTGTAAACCTAAACGATATAGTGGAACCTCTTTGCAGGACGTAGCCCTCATCTCAAGGGTGAACCTGAGTAATTTCGTGTGTCTCCTTTATTTTTCTGCAATCTCTCTGCGATCTTCTCTTCTTGTTCTCGGATTTTCCCATCAATTGGTATCAGAGCCAAGTTGTTCGAGGAATTAGGGTTTATTCGAGATGTCAGGAGGATCGCGAATCGAGATAGAAAAATTTGATTGAACGCGATTTGATCTCTGGAAGATGAAGATGGAGGATCTTCTCTGTGATCGAGATCTTTGGACGGCAATCGAGAAGGAGAGACCAGACATGGAGGCGGCGAAGGTCGCGGACGAGGCCTCCTCCAGTCAGGCAGATCCAAAGGCGATCGAAGAGTGGGATCGGATTGATAGAAAGGCGAAGGGTTTAATTCGGCTGTGTCTCGCGGATTCAATTCTTACGAATGTGATGGGCGAACCTACTGCCAGAGATCTGTGGAGGAAGTTGGAATCCCTATATCAAAGTAAGTCGTTGGTTAACAAGTTATTTCTGAGGAAGAAATTGTGCAATCTTCGGATGCAGGAGGGTGACTCGTTTTCTACCCATTTTTATAACTTTAACACGGTGATCAGTCAACTTGTATCAATCGGTGTTAAGTTTCAAGATGATGATAATGCAATAACATTGCTCTGTTCGCTGCCGGATTCATGGGACAATCTGATTGTTGTGATTGGTGGCGGGGATAAAGAACTTTCGTATGAAAGTGTATGTGCTGCCTTGTTATCAGAGGAAATACGGAGAAAGGGATCAGCAAGTTCTGGTAAAGAGGCGTTGGCGGCCAGAGGAATGCAACCAGAAAGGAATCAAAATCAGAGAGGGAGATCCAAATCTCGTGGGCGTTCGAAGAGTAAGGATAAGAAGGTGCAATGCTGGAGATGTCAAGAGTGGGGCCATCTGAAGCGAGATTGCAAAAACAAGTCGGTTCATAAGAAAGAAGCTGAGTCAACCTCGGACAAAAAGGAGACTGAGACAGGAGATATGTATGTGGCTTCTGCATGTACGGCACTGTCAGATAAAGATGTCTGGCTTATCGACACTGGTGCTTCGTACCACATGACGCCTCATAAACACTGGTTCTGTGAATATGAGGAGTATAATGGTGGGGATGTCATGCTCGGAGATGACACTGCGGTTCAGATTGTTGGACGTGGCAGGGTGAAGTTGAGGATGAATGATGGCACGGTGAAGACTCTACCAGATGTGATGCATATACCACTTATGAGCAGGAGTTTATTATCTGTTGGTACAATGGCTGACTCGGGTGTTATATTCAGTTGCGATAAGGATTCGTGCAAGATGATCAGAGGGTCGATTGTAATTGCACGAGGGGTTCGCTATGGCACGTTGTACAAGTTGCTCGGAGAGACAATATCTGTGGGTTGCGAATTTATTTCTGAAGAGGCCAAAGAAGATGAAGACAGCAAATCTATGTTGTGGCATCGGAGATTAGGCCATATCAGTGAAAAAGGACTCTCCACTATAGCATCAAGTCAGATGGTAGAAGGAGTTCCGGATTGTTCTGTGGGCTTCGGATTCTGTGAACATTGCCTCCATGGAAAACAGAACCGAGTCAGTTTTCAACACACATGTTCAAGAGCAACGAAGATTCTCGAACTGATTCATAGTGATGTCTTTGGACCAACTCCGACTCCATCTATTGGAGGGTCCAGGTACTATGTTTCTTTTATAGATGATTTTTCGAGATATAGTTGGATTTATTTTATCAAGAATAAATCAGATGTATTCGATAAGTTTCGAGAATTTAAAGTTTTGGTGGAAAATCAATTGAGCTGCAAGATCAAGGTCCTTCGTACAGATAATGGGGGTGAATTTTGTTCAGATAAGTTTGAGCATTTCTGCGTGGACAATGGTATTGCTAGGCAGAAGACAACTCCATATACACCTGAGCAGAATGGAGTAGCTGAAAGGTTAAATCGGTCACTCATAGAGAAGGTCAGATGTATGCTGAGTTGGGCTGAATTGGGGCAAGAATTCTGGGCAGAAGTTGTAGCCACGGCAAACTACCTGAAGAACCGCTCACCGACCTCATCAGTGAAGGATCAGACACCTTATGAGGCAATATTTGGGAAGAAGTCAAATTTGTCTCATGTTCGGGTGTTCGGATGTGACGCATATGTTCATATACCCAAGGAAAAGCGGGGTAAGCTTGATAGTAAATCTGAAAAGAACATATTTGTCGGATACAAGGAAGGGATCAAGGGCTACAAACTGTGGAATCCAAAGTCAATGACTATTGTTTACAGCAGGGATGTTATTTTTCGTGAATCACGTTCCCAAGTTGAAGTTCAAAAAGGTGATGAACCTAAGAAAGTGGTAGTGCTTGAAGAATATTCTGATTCTGAAACTTCAGAGGTGGATGCACAAGATACTTCAGTTGAGTCTGTTATAGAACCGGATCAAGAGGACTCGGTTAATGAAGTTGAAGATGCAGATTCAGATGAAGACCCAGATATTGGTACTACCATACCAGTTCTCAGGAGATCGACACGAGAAAGAAGAGCACCTTTGAGATACTCTCTTAGTGCTCTGAGTTCGTTTCATGCTTTGAGCATCATCGGAGAAGAACCTAGTTCTGTAAAAGATGCAAGGTCTATGGATGATGCAAATCAGTGGGAGCTTGCTATGGCAGATGAGATGCAGTCACTGGATAAGAATGAAACATGGAGTTTGTGTAAATTGCCTAAGGATATAAAGGCAATTGGTTGCAAATGGGTGTTCAAGCGAAAGCTGAAACCGGATGGGTCTGTAGAGAAGTACAAGGCGAGGCTGGTAGCTAAAGGGTACTCTCAGGTTGAGGGAGTCGACTATGATGAAATTTTTTCTCCCGTGGCGAAAATGACTTCAATCAGATTTGTTCTATCTCTGGCAGCAACATATAATCTTGAGGTAGAGCAGATGGATGTGAAGACGGCATTCCTTCATGGGGACTTGGAGGAAGAGATATATATGAGACAACCAGAAGGCTTTGAGGTTCAAGGTAAAGAGAAGTTGGTGTGCAAATTGAAGAAGTCTTTGTATGGATTGAAGCAGTCGCCAAGGATGTGGTACCAGAAGTTTGATACGTACATGCTCGAACTCAAGTTTGTACGTTCAGATTCAGATCATTGTGTTTATGTGAAGAGAGTTGGAGATCAGTTTGTCATTCTTACACTGTATGTGGATGACATGTTGCTGATTGGAAACAGTATGAAGATGGTGAATTCAGTGAAGGGTTTGTTAGCCAAGAAGTTTGAGATGAAAGACTTGGGACCAGCGAATTTTATTTTGGGTATGCAGATTAGAAGGGATCGTCAGAAGAGAAAGTTGTGGCTAGGACAGGAGAAGTACATAAAAGAAGTGTTGAAGAAATTTAACATGTCGGACTGCAAGCCAGTGGGTACTCCTATGTCTCTAGGAACCAAACTTTCTGCAGAGCAATGCCCGAAGACGGATGAAGAAGCCGAAGAGATGGACCGTGTGCCATATGCAAGTGCAGTGGGCAGCTTGATGTACGTCATGGTTTGCACGCGTCCAGATATAGCCCAAGCAGTGGGAGTCTTGAGTCGGTATATGTCTAACCCAGGCAGGGAACATTGGAATGCTATCAAGAGAGTTTTCAGGTACCTTCGTGGAACTTCAGATTTTGCTTTGTGCTTTGAAGGTGCGGGAAAAGAAAAGATGCTTGATATTGTGGGTCATGTAGATGCTGATTGGGGTGGAGACATTGATAGTAGACGGTCCACTAGCGGATATATTTTTATATTATTTGGGGCTGCACTAAGTTGGATGAGCAAGAGACAAAGCGTGGTAGCACTTTCTTCTACAGAAGCAGAATATATGGCTCTTACTCATGCTGCAAAAGAGGCCATATGGCTACGGCGATTGTGCTTGGAGCTCGGATTTGAGCAAGGTGCTATAGAGGTGAGATGTGATAATCAATGTGCTATTCAGTTAGCTAAGAATCCCGCATTTCACTCACGCACAAAGCATATTGACATCCAATACCACTTTATTCGGGAAAAGGTGGAAAAGAAAGAGGTTCAGCTTGAAAAGGTTGATACAACAAAGAATAGTTCTGATTTTCTGACTAAAGCAGTTACAGGTGTAAAGTTTGAGTGGTGCTCTACTGCTGTCGGATTGAAGAAGAATGTTGCTGGCAAAGCTCTCATTGGTGTGAAGTATCCACCAAGTGGGAGAATGTTAGAGTTGATGAATACTTCAGGGCCCCTTGTTTCTCACACCGGGTTCGCCCACGTGAGCTTAGGGGAATCTGAGTATTACCCAATTAACAGTATTGCTGGCGTACGAACGAAAGGAGGGTTCGGGGGGGCCCGCCCCCCGACGGCGGTCCCGCTCGCCGGTGAGCGGGCGGGGGTTCGGGGGCAGCGCCCCCGAAACCTAGACCGGTTTTGAGCTTTTGTTTAGTCGGCCCGTGTGGTTCGGATTAGGTTTTTTCTCTGTTTGTTTGGGTTTTAAACCCGATTTGGAGAGGCTATTAATAGCCTAATTTCTGATGTAATTTGGTGTGGCGGCTGTAAACCTAAGCGATATAGTGGAACCTCTTTGCAGGACGTAGCCCTCATCTCAAGGGTGAACCTGAGTAATTTCGTGTGTCTCCTTTATTTTTCTGCAATCTCTCTACGATCTTCTCTTCTTGTTCTCGGATTTTCCCATCAGTAAGACATTAGTATAAATGTAATGAGCAGCTGCCTTGCCTTCCATGAAAGAGTAAGAGTGGGGTCAATTGGTAAGTGATGATGGCTCGATTGCCGGATACTGAATTGGGCAGCAGGGGCCGGGATGCAATATTTGATGGAATCTTTTTTTGGACATTGGGATGTGGACATTTGAGTTGCGCGCAATAATGCAGGAAAATATGGAGACAGTGTTCACGAGATACACGTTAATATATTATAATATATTATATTATATCCTTCCAAGAGAAATTAGTTGTTGATACTAAAAATTTTAAATTGTGAAATTTTAGGCCGGTTAAAAGTATTTTATCTCATACACTATTATAGTATGTCAAATTTTAGAAAGGGTCATACGGTCATAACATGGTTTGCAAAAATGAAGAAAAAAATTCAGTAAGAGGTGTTTGGACGCATAACATCATCACGAAGAAAAAGAGGCGTTAAATATTTATGGATCTAGTCATAGGAAATTTCGACGATTAGATCTATTGAAATTTTTTTAATTGTGCTTAATTAATTTTATTACACAAATACTATAAAATAGTATTTTTGGCTTTTATTGATATTTTATATTTTTTACGAAAGCTTATTTTGCAGTTTTTTATGGATATATCCTTTGAAAATTACCGATAGCTCCATAAAAATATAAAAAAATGAAACAATATTTTATACTTTAAAAAATTTTAAACTAACTAAATCAAAGAATTTATAGTGAAAAAAATATAAATATCAATAAAACAAAAATATTATTTCTATAGTTTTTTTGTGTAAGAAAATTAACTACAATTGATTTTTTATTTATTATATATTTATTATATTGTTTTATTAACAACTTTTAATGTTTAATATAGTGAAACATAGATAATTCAATAAAAATTATCTATTATATAGGACAAAAATTTCCTTAGTAACTATTAGAATCAACTCATAAATTCACAGTTTATGTACCAAATAAATTTACTCATTTAAATAATTATTATGCATTTACAAATGCATATCTATGATTTATAAATTAGAAACAACTAATATATTTTAATAATATGCAATAAATTTAAAAGTAATCAAAATATGTATTATCACTTACAATTAATAAATGCTAATTAACTATCAAGTGATTATGTTATTAAGATAGAAATTTTAAAAATAAAAAAAAAAATGGTTGCACTGATTTTTTAGTCATACTAATTCACGCTCAATCTTAAATACATTATTCAGAAAAAATATTTAAAATTTTACAAATTTTTTATTGTACAAATAAATAATTACATATAATCATATGAACTCATTGAGAATCGTAGACTTTATAAGAGTTTACAAAATTCTTATAAATTAATATTCATGTAAATTTTAAGAGTTTAAGTTATTTAAGTGTTTATGTTGATTTGATTCATTTTGCTTATATAAATTCGTAAACTTGCAAGGTTTTTTACTTGAGAGTTTAACGATATTATTCAAAGCATAATTTAGTTATAAAAAAAATTGGAGATTGAGTTGAAACATTGGATAAAATTTGAGGATCATTGCTGAAATTTATATTTTTATTATGTCCGGCCTTTGTATCAATATAAAACTAGTCCTAAATCCCGCGTGATACATGGACGACAGATTTTGTGAAAAATATAATATATAATTGAAATATTATAATTTATAATAATTATCAAAACTAATTTATTAGAATTTAAATGTCATAAATAGGTTATTCCATTTTGAAAAACTTAAAATTCAATTTAAAATTACCAAGACCCAAACTTCTAATTAACTTATTTTTTTCTTAAATAATTAATTATTTTCAACTCAAATTGAATTCTTTAGTTTAAATTATTTTGGACACAATTGAATTTATTGCTTAAAAAATAAAATTTCATACATGCTACCGGTCAAGCACGTGACCCACACGAAATTCCTCGGACCCGAGCCAAACACATTTTCTTTTATTTTTATTTCATATTTACATATTTAAATATTTATTTATATATTATATAAATATTATTATATATATAATAATCCTAATATTATATATTATTATTGTTTTATTATTAATTGAAATAAATTTTGAGCAAGAAAATTAAAAATGGACTATTCGACTCGGCCGAGTTAGTTCTGTTGGACTGTGCACAGACTATGTCAGATTAGCATAATGTCAATTCGACATGACACCTCTTATTTTTAAAACAGATATTGTCAACACAACACAACAACATAATTATATTGATCGATTCAAGCATGACACATTAAAAGAATTATTATTATTAAATCAAAGAACATTTTCTTTATTTAAATTATTTTTAATAAATGACAGCAAATTATGTTTCACTAAGTTAATATTATTTACATGTACATTATATTTTATAAATGAAAATTTATTTATTTTAACCATACTAAACTAATTGCTTCTAACTAAATTGTGCTAATAAATTTAGCCTACTTTTATTTTTGTTACCTTATATAAAAAATCACTATAAGATCACCTTTCTTTTATAAAATTATATACTTGTCCTTTATATTTTAAAAAGAAAATATAAGAAAGATTAATATTTATTTGACTCAAATTGAATTCTTTATTTTAAATTATACTCAATTGAAAACATTACTTAAGTTTTTTATTTTGAAAATAATACGTTTATCTTTTAAAAATGACATATTATTTGTTTTATGACACCTGTACAACACCTTTTAAAAAGGACATATTATTTAATATATTATATTTGTGCATTACATTTTAGAAAGAGAAGAACATTTATTTCAATCACACTCAAATTGATTAAAAAAAGTAAATATTAATCTTAATCTGACTCAAATTGAAATATCATTTTAAATTAGTTTTAATTTCGAAAATAATAAATTATTTTTTTTAAAAAAATAAATTATACCTGCATATTATCATTTATATATAGAAAACATTATTTATTTTAATCATACTCAAATGGATAAAAAGGAAATTTTAATTTTAATTTCACTTACATTGAATTATTTATTTTAAATCATTTTTAATTCTGAATATGACAAATTATCTTTTAAAAATGTATCATGATATACTTGTACATTATCCTTTAGAAACAAAATATTACTTATTTTAATGATAATGCAAGAAATCTGCTTGTAATCAAGTTATGCTAATGACTTTAATCATATTTATTTTTGTTAACTTGTATAAAAAACTATTTTAAAATAATTTAAAATGAATTATTATTTTTATTACATTGTAAATTGTCTTTTTTAGAAAGAAAATATTATTTGTTTTTATTACATTTTGTGCATTGCCTTTGAGAAAGGAAAGATTATTTATTTTAATCATACTAAAATTTATCAAAAGCAAAGATTAATCTTAAATTGATATTTCTATTTTAAATCATTTTTAATTACGAAAATAACAATGTCTTTTAAAAAGAAATGATGATTTACTTGCACATTATCTTTTATTAAGAAAACATTATTTATTTTAATCATACTCAAATGGATAAAAAGGAAATATTAATTTTAATTTCAGTCAAATTAAAATTATTTAATTTATATCATTTTTAATTCCGAAAATGACAATTTATCTTTTAAAAATAAACCATTATTAACTTACATTATCTTTTGGAAATAAAATATTATTTTATTAATCGTAACAAAAGAAATCCGCTTGTTATCAAATTATGCTAATAAATTTAATCATATTTTATTTTTGTTAACTTATATAACAAACTAAGAAGCCTGCTTCGAATTAATTACTATTAACTTTTAGATTTAATCACCAACTTTTATTGTATCATATTCTTTTTTTCCAAATTTTCTGAAAATAATATAGGTTATATATATTTAGTTCTAACTTTTAGATTTAATAAACACACTTTAAAAATATCGTATGGTACTTTCCAAAATAATCCGAAAATAATAATAGGTTCTATATATATGTTATTTTTCAGATGTATATTGTCATATGATGATTTTTTATAACTTGGTATTAAAACTTTGCACACATATTTAACACGTTTTTTTGGGACGAAATTATAAAATTAGGATAGGATATATTTATTGTATACGATTTTATAGAAGATTAGAGTAGGATTAGTTTTATGATATGTAATGTAGCATTAGGATATATACGTGTGGATAATATTCTGATTAAGATTAATTTAAGTCCATATAGGATACCTATTATTATATTATAAATTATAAATTTTAATTTTATGTTGTTTTGTTTAAACTCATCCTATTATTACCTTATTTAACAAACCTCATAAGATTAGTTTTATATTATTACCTTATTAAATTAGTGTTACCTTTTAGATTTAAATTAATTAAATTTTATTAATTGAATTTTTAATAGAAGACACGTATCATTAATATATGATGCCACTTGTGATGTTCTCAAATTCCTTATTTTTACCTTTGCTTATATATATATATATATATATATATATATATATATATATATATATAATATATATATATATATAATATAATTTTAGTTCCAAAATATCGAATTATATCTTTTACTTTTTTACCTTATATAACATACTATTATAAGATTATTTGTATTTACTTTTAATCATACTAAAATTGATAAAAGAAGAAAGATTAATTTTAATTTGACTCAAATTAAATTATATATTTTAAATTATTTTTAAAATTCGAAAATAAAAAATACTTACGATATATCTTTTAGAAAGAAAATAATTTATTTTAATATACTCAAATGGATAAAAAGAAAAGATTAATCTTAACTTGACTCAAATTAAAATTTAATTTTATATGATTTTTTATTCCGAAAATAACAAATTATTTGTTACTTACATAATATATTTTAGAAAGAAAATGATATTTATTTTAATCATATTCAAATTGATAAAAATAATTAAATTTTAATATGACTGAAATTGAATTATATATTTTAAATTAGTTTTAAATTCGTGAAATAACAAATTATATTTTAAAAGGAATAATTTTACTCCTCATCCCCCACCTCTCTCTCTAATATTTATTTTAATCATACTCAAATTGCTGAAAAAAAGTTTACTCTTAATATCAATCAAATTGAATTATATATTTTAAATTATTTTTTAAGTTTTACTCCACACCCCACCTTTCTCTCGCTCTCTCTCTATATGGTCTTGAGCCACCGTGAAATTATAATTGAAGATTAATTTTTAAAATAATATTATTTATCTGACTTTCCCATGTATTGTATATTAATAATATTGACTTTTATATATTGTTACCTTATGTAACAAACTTTATGTGATTAGTTTTATCTTTTATATTTAAATTGAAAATTTTATTTTATATTATTTTTTAATTCCGAAAATAAGATTTAAACTTCTTAATTATGTTAATTATTATTCTTTAACATGTGTCGTTGTGATATTCCGCCACTTGTCGTGCTCTCGGCTCTGGTACTTTTATCTCTTATATATATAATATAATATATATAGATATCTAACACATTCTACTATAATAATTATATTATCCTTAAATTAAAATGGTTTAATACTTCAACTATGTGCAACCTTATAAACTTAATCCTATCAATGCATACTTGTGGAAGAAAAATTAGAATTTCCAAGATTTAAATCATATGCTTCCAATTTTATTTGTATTTATAACTATCCAAGATTAAGGAGTAACTATTTTACATTTTATTTCATTCTGATTTGTAACCCAAAAAATCAGCATTTAACTTAAATTTTATCTTAGTTTTGCATTCGTATGGAGTAACATTGATTGTAAATTTATAACAATTAGTACACAACTCCTATTTAATTAAGTGTTTATCATAACAGTAGACTTCACATAATTTAAGGAATAAGATTATAAAGGGAATAATAATAAATTTAGCAAACCAATTCATGTTCTTTGATATTCCAAATACTAACATACAGATTGAGGTACAATGATAAATTTATATTTTTTTATATACGTACATTTTTAAATTATCTCAATCCTAGTTTCAACATTTGTATTGAATGAAAATATTAGTAATCATTCCCAGTACTTAATATAATAAAAGTTTAAATTTTGAATTAATAATATCGTTAGATGGCATGACATACCTTTCAACATGAATACATAACTTTTTTCAACACATTTGATTGACCTAATTCCAAAGCCCAATAAAATTAGACTTAGATAAGGTTTAATAAACTTCATTTCATGATTTTCAAAGAATCAGAAGAAATTTAAATGAGAAAAAATTTCAGATGCATATTATGACAAGCTAAGACCAAGTTGAAGTAGGTCTTGTTTTACTCTACAAGTAAGTTGAGACTATGGAATGAAAAGGATGAAAATTATCAGAGAAATACAATGAAGTAGGTCTTGTTTTACTCTACAAGTAAGTTGAGACTATGGAATGAAAAGGATGAAAATTATCAGAGAAATACAAAATCTTATACATTGAGAGCATCAAAACTGTAGAACATTTACCATAAGATGATAAAGTTAAGATATCTTTTTTTTTTTTTTCTCTTCTCCAATCTCTTTGTTTTCCTCTAATTATTTTTTTGTGCTTCGTCGGATGAGATGGTAAATGGACATAAGCAAGTTGGAAAACAGCCTTAAAAGGGAATCGATAATTCATAATCGACTTAGGTCGGTTTAAACATGGCTTCCACAGTTGCCCTTGTCATGGTCGTATTTACGTGTAATACCATTACTCAAATGGCTTCACTTTTATCACATTTTTATTTTATTTATTTATTTGATGTAAGCAAATGGCTAGATATGTAAATGAGAAATTGATCCATTTGATTTCAAATAAAAAATATTTAGAAAAAAATACTAAGGAATCAAATCCATTTTCTTTTGTTTGAAGAACAAAAATTATAGTTTTACAACTTTTTATTTTATATTTTGCGTCTTCATTTTACCTGATTAAGAACTCATCTAAAATTTATTAAAAATCACATTTAACATATTTTCATGTATAAAAATAATTATCAAGACTTTAGTTTTTAAAATTCTAATATTCTAAAAATTATATTTTCATGTCTTAAATAAATTTTATCATTTTCTGTGCTTAAAAAATTAAATTGAAGTTTACATATTGACAAATATTAATGACATAATATACTATTAACACATTTGAGTGATTATATACTATTAATGACATAATATACTATTTAACACATTTGGTCTAGTTGCACCGGTAAAACAATATGGATTAAGTCGCCGTGGAAGTTGTTCACTAAAACATATCATTCAAAGTGCAAGAAAGTGAGGACAAATCGAGCACCCAATCAAGTAGATTGCATAGTTGTGTGTCTAGAATCAATATTATAAGAAAATATGTATACTATATTTTTTTATAATCTTAACTCTGCTAGATCATTAAATTGGGGTTCCATGAATGCTAAAGCAGTAATTTGTCAATGGGCTTAATGCTTTGTTACCTTGTGGAGAAGCTTGTTTATCCAATAATATTTTATGGTGGTTTTAAGATAAAAAAACGACTTATATTAGAAACAACTTCCCTAAATTCAGATGAACTCATTTGCTATTTAATTTTTGGATTATTCCCTTTTAACACTTCTCGAAATATAACTTTTTTCTACCTCTAATTCTAAATTATAAATTTTAATCTACAAACTTATTCAGATTCGGCATTTAGGTCCTTTCTTTAAATTTAAACTAAATTTAATTATGAAATATTATTTTGTATAACGATCGAAAATTCACCTTAAAAGTTTTGGACATTTAAAATAATTTTGCGTCGTTAGCCCGTTCACTATAACATTATCATAATAAAAATGATAAACATGACTTTTCGAAAATTAATTATTAAAATAAAACTTATCTTTTCAACGGAAGTCTTGAATAAAAAATCATTGCGATTAATGTCATAGGAAAAACTAATAGTTCATTAATCAAGAAAATAATTCTAAAGACAGTAGCCTAACAGACTCATGACATTATTCTTAGCCTAAACCATGTGCAACATCACCATCATGAGTTGAGTCAGCCATCCATTCAAGCATATCAGTTACTTGGACGGATCCATGGTGCAAGATTTTTCAGTTAGAGTATGTAAAAACCATGCAGTGTATGTTCTGCATCCTATGCAGGGTACTACATGACATATATGACAATTTCATAATAACAAAGAGCATATATGCATGCCATGTCAAAGTCATAAAATATGCATATCGTAAGGTCATCAATAACAGTACGAAATTGAGCTATAAACATTTTCATCGATTCATCAGTCAGCACAGTAGGCATACAAAGTGACTAGCACTTGTCATTGCCTTGTCTCAGTCATATCCTCATGGTTGCTTTATAAACCATTGGATGTCACTTTCGTAGTCATCAGTCCTTTCAATTTAATCAGTTAGTTCAGTCTTTGATCTTATCAATAATTGAAGAATCTAGGCGTTGCCCTCTAGACTAATTGGGCCTTGGAGCCGAGGCTCTTTGGGAATATACATACCATTTCTAGTAAGATATAGTTATTCTTTGAAGAAATGTTAACTCCAAAGTGCAGGGCACAGTAATTTCCCAAGGGAAATTAACACAATGGAGCAGGGCACAATATTTTCTACATCTACTTGAGGGGTGACAAGCAACAATATTCTTCAATTGAGTTCATTATTATCACAATCATCAATCAATTTATGTCACTCAGTCTTCAGATTTTAACTTAGTTATGACTGTCCATGCAATTCGTGTATCTAAATTCATATACAATCATCAATTAGTAATACATAATAGTAAACTTTAAAAATAATATAAATATAACATTAATCAGTTTTTCGATCTATCACGACCATGATAGATTTCGTCACGACCGTGACAAAGACCCAATTTTCTTGTGCCCTCTATCACGGTCATGACCGATAGAGTCACGGCCATGCTACTCTATCACGGTCGTTCCGGGACTTGGCATGGTCGTGCCAACATTTTTTAAGTCCGATCTTTCATCCGAAAGTCTTAATTTTTGAGATTAAAATTTCAATAAAAATAGTTTAAAATATCATAAATATTTCAGATATGATCTCTTAGCAACTATACATCATAAAACACATTAAAACATGCAATTTTCATTCATTAACAAGAGTTGAGACTTTTTCTTAGGAATTCATACAATAACATAATTTATTCTCAGCGCAGTATTGTGACAGCCGTCAATAAAATATTAATGACTTAACCTATACTTGTTCTTTTCAGATGATTCTACTTTTCATAGAAGGATAACACGAACCTTTAACTTGGGGATAAATTTCAAATCCTAATTTAGTATTTCTAATTTACTATTTATTTTACAATTTGGTCTCGTTGTTACCCGAGACAGCATGACACCAGTATGAGATTTAGATTATAACTATTTGTATACAATTCTAAATCATATGAAACCAATTTCTGTAGAAACTAGACTTCTACAGCTTTTGATCCATATATTATTTGTAATTTTTGAATAAGAAAAACTTATCCAAACAGTTATTACAAAATAATCACGAATTTTCGAGACAGCATAACACTAGTCCAATTTTTGGCTCATAACTATTTGTATACAACTTCAAATCATATGAAACAATTTTTTGTGAAAACTAAACTTCGAGAGCTTTCTATTCATGTATTATTTATAATTTTTGGATAAGAAAAGCCTATACAAATAATTATTGCAATATAGTCATAAATTTAACATATTGTATAACATAAATCATGCAACCCTCAATTAAAATCCCTATAAAAAACAGAGTGTTCTTGAAACTCTCATAAAAAAATATCACTAAGAGGGGAGAAAGAGATTTGAATTTCCTTTACATATCTTTAGAGTTTGAGTTAAAACTATAATCTTAATTCTAATTTTTTTTCTTTTTTCTTTCTTCCTTCTCCTCCTCTTATTCTTCTTTTCCTCTCCTATTTCTCTTCTTCTTGTTGCTAACCATGCTGACCTTGAGAGTGGGAGGAGAGAAAAAGAAAAGAGAGAGATTGTGTGACTTAGAGCATATGGGAGTACTTATAGGTTGAGTTTTGGGCTTATTAGACTAGTGACTTTATAATTGGATCTTAATTAGTTATATATTTCTTTTTCTATTTATTTTTCTTTTCTTTTCCTTTTATTTTATTTTTGATGATATTACATTTTTAACTTTAGTTTCATATCATATTAACATATTAACAGATAATAATACAAATAGTCAATACAAATAAACATATTAACAGATAATAATATTTTTATATAGTATTATGATAATGTATTCTTTTATTTTTAATTTTTTTTCAAATTAAAAAGTAAGGGATACAAATGTGATTTCATAGTTATTATAAAAATAATTTAAAAATTATATTAAAATTAAACTGAAGGATCTAAGTATCAAACTTAGACAAGTTTTAGGAATAAAATTTATGATTGTTTAGAATTAAATGCAAAAAAAAAGGTATAATTGAGAGGGTGCTATAGGAAATAGCTCTTATTTTTTTTTAAAACCAAATATATTATAAATCGATTTTATCAATGATTCAGTGGCGTTGAAGAGTAAATTCCTTACTTATTGCGTTAGATGGTATTAAATGTAATTCAGAATGTTTTACTGATACATATTTATTACTATAGATATTATTCATGAAAGATATAGTTATCATATGTAATTTATCTCCGGATACATTCGTGCTTATAGGTGTATACCCACGCGTCCGAAGCGTTATTCGACATCTGTAATTATGATGCACATTTATATCATTATTACTATTCCGATTAATTTATATTATTCATTATCCCAAATTCCGTTATTATCTATTCAATTTAAAAACATCTGGGTTGGGTAATTAATCATAATTTTCACGACCTTGTCCTAATGCTTCAGGGTGTAAGCCATGGGCCATATGGATTTTTAACGTATTTTGATATACTTTTAACTTCTGTGGACCGTTATATTTAACAAACTTGTGCGTCGACGAGCCGTCATATATATTTTTTAAAATTAGTTAAGTTAATTTCCTCACTCCCATTTATTATAAATTATTTTCACATCTATTTTTAATTTATAAATTCATAGTTTTGATCTCGTCTTCATCTAAGTTTGAAGATTAGATCCGTCTTGTTCCAAAGACTTTTTTAATTATATATTATTTATGAAATGATATTTTTAATCTCCTAACTTAACTATAATATTTTTTAATAAAAACATAAAAATACTAATAAAAAGGGCTATCGCCCTCCGCTGAGCCGCTCTGTTGTCAGAGGAGGTGACGCCCGGCAGCGCTCCTTCCTTGCATCGCCCGTCCTTTTTTTAATGTTGGGAGTATTTTTATTACAATATATCAAATACAAACACGTTAATCCAAAAGTTGATTAACGAGGAAGAATGTTAAAAATGAATTAACGTTTTGCTTATTTGTTTTATTTTATTACTTATAATTTATTAGAAATATAGAAACATTTTTTAAAAGAAATTAAGATAACGGTTTTAATCATTTTATGGGTCATTTAAAAAAAGTTCTTTTTACTGCTGCGATGGTCCAATGGGAACTGATGGCACTGGAGGTGGATCGTGACTCATGGGGCATCTGTAAGCAGACGGTTGCCATCTTTTCTTATCAAATTGACTTCGATAAATTCGGATTAGGAATTCAAGTTTATTTGATTAATTATTTTAAAATTTTAAACAATTAAAAAGAGTAATATTATTACATTTCTAATTTTAGTTTTTTTTTCAAACTTTAGTCTAATTCAGGCAATCACGTATATAATTAAGGGAATAATTTTTTGTAGCGTAAGACATGTCTCTTATCATCTTATCAGAATAACTTCTCGTCGATAGACTTTATCCCATTCCCATGAGCACCAACAGGGAAACCTCTGTAGAAAGTCACGAGTATCACAGTGCTCGGACGTGGGAATTTGACAACTTTAACACTTTTTTTAACTTTTGATACAATTATTCTCATTTTCCGGTATCCTTTTTCCTATTCTTCTTTTATCTTGAACCGTAGAACACTGTTGATGTCTTCCAAAAATGAAATTTATCATCTGAAAATACTTATATTTATTTTCTTTACTAACTAAAGTTTGCTTCTTTTTTTTTATAAAACATTGCCAATAAGTTAAGCCACAATTTTTTGTTTCCCAACAAACACAACGAAAATGAGATATAAAATATAACCATGCATATACTTTGCGAAGATCATAACTTCAGATTCTCACGCTAATAGCGATGAATGCCAATTAAGTTGGCAACCTAGACATTAACGGAACGAACAAAATAATAATAATAATAATAATAATAATAATAATAATAATAATAATAATAATAATAATAATAATAATAATAATAATAATAATAATAATAATAATAATAATAATATTGGGACTTTACAAAAAGTTTGTACTCTTTTTTCTGTTCTTTTCGTGACAGGCAGGCAGCAATCAATGTAACAAAAATGGTGCTTCCTCCTTAGCAAGTTGATCACGAGGGCCTGGAAGGGACATGCATAATATGCTGCCAAAAGTATTCCAAATTGCCCAAAATGCATGGCAACAAAACGTAGATCAACAACGGGGTCAGCTAGAGGATATTTGTGTGGCAAAATCAAAGATAGATTTAGTTTGAAACGTTACATTTTAGGATTTTTTTGTAATGATCGGATGAGACATATCTACTGCAGTTAATATTTGAAATTTAGTAATTGCCATTGCACTCGGGGAATGCAACTGGTTCTAGTGTGGTCTTAAGAGCCCTTTTTGTTCAAAAGCCACTAGGGGGATGCACTGCACACTAACAAGTATAAAGTGGTGGAGGTGGCGCACTTTTGATGGATGAGTCGAGTGGATTGTATGCAAATATTTTCACATCTCCTTGAAAGGGATATATGGGTTAAAAAAAAGATGGCTACTATATATAGGAGTACTATTATTCACGAGAGAGATAGATAGATAGAGAGAGAGAGAGAGAGAGAGAGAGAGAGAGAGAGAGAGAGAGATTGCAGTACTGTTGCAATAGCGGATCGGGGGCATTAGGACCATGCAAGGATTCATGACATGATTAGAAGAACTTTATGGTGGGTCATATATCCATGAGTTTATCGTATGTGATCTCGTAGCATAAAAAATGCGAGATTGATGTATAAAGTCACCAAGTTACGTCAATCCTTTTTTATATAACAGTTCGGATCAGTTACTACTGGATCTTGATTAGGATTTTTCCAGAGTTGCTGCCACATTTAATTGGCAAGTTCATGGCACAATAGAATTTGGAGCAAGCGTTAAATCAAATAACATTAACGAGTATAATTCATTCTCTGATCAATCTGTGTGTGTCTGTTCTAAATTTACATGGAAAATTTGATGTGTGTACCTCAAACTCGAAGCTTTAATTTTGGTTGAACAAACTGATCTCCTGGCTAAGATACTTTTTTTTTTGTGTGTGTGTAATCGATATTTAAGGAGTGATTGAAAGTAGTCTTATTACATTCACCAGGATTCGAATTGAATAATTCTTTTAATGCAATTATTGTTTCAATTAATTGAGGTCAGCTTAAAAATGAGATGGGAAGAAGAAAGTGGCCTCCTGTACTGTCGCCATACCATTTAATGTTCTACTATTTGTTCCGGATCCACAATTAATATTCTTGAGCAATTATTTCATTTTATAGTTAATATGATGTCAGAAAGTAGGTAATAAATCATGAAAGGGCAGCGTCATATACATTGGATTAAATTAAAAGTTAGACTAAAATATGTTACATAGTTTTTTAATCCCATAATTATAAAGAGGAGAGGCCATATTTCTTCTTTTGAAAAAAAAATAGACACTTCAATTTTGTTATGTATTTCTTCTTTAAAAGATAGAAAATATCGTTCTTTCTTTCGTATTATTTAGTTTCTACAATTAATTAGAGAAAAAAATACAAAAGAGAAAAGAAAAAGTGGCAGCACAAAGGATGTTAATATATCGTGTGGTGACATCCACGTTGAGGTTGCAGCTCAGACTTGAAAGTGATAGAGTATGTGGATGGGACTTCGTCTAATTGGCCCCCAACTATAAAGATGTGAAAAATATACCCCTCCCCCCATATGATGCATGATGCATGGGGACCTTACAAAAACTGTCACACAATAATCACGAAAATGATCGATCGATAAAATTAAAAAGATAGTAGAAGTTGGAAACGCCCCATGAGCTGGACACGCACGCGCCGAAGAAATGTACGCCTTGTTGCCGAGTTTTGATATAAGATTATTTCCTCGGCACACATTAGACTTTTTGTAAACTAAAATTACGATATAACTTTGTCCATCTCAACATTTCCGTTCGACAACGGAATTCTCTCTTTTTTTTCGTGTCATTTGCGCTATATATTTATCAGAGTTTGGCTAAAGTTTTTTATTAGTCTAAATTTATATTTTTTTTTCAATGTACATCCGTCGATTATTTTTGAGATCGATAATTGAAATTAGAATTCTAGTAAGTTCTCGTGAATAATTGAGTTGACAAATTAATTCGAAGTATGTTTGGATGGAATATAATTTGATGACGAGAAATAAAGTAATTGATATGATAAGAAAAAAATGATTGATCAATTTTAGTAGGTGATTAAATTAAAAATATGTATTTAAATATAGATTATAAAATAATTAAAAAAATTAAAAAACATAATATACATTAAAAAACTTATGTTAAAAAATATATTATTTAAATATAAAAACATTTTTAATAATTAATGTTTAATGAAATATTAAATTTTTTTAATGAAATAATAAATAATATTATATTAATTATTTATAATAAATATTTTATATATAATAAATAAATTATTTTATAAAAGATAAAGAAAGAGAAAATGATAAAAGCAAATAGAAAAGGAAAAAAAAGTCAAATAAAAAAACAAAAACAAAAAGCAAAAAAAAAAAGCAACAACTTGGTTGTTGAAACCAGGGTGTTATTGAAACGAGAGTCACACATTACCTTGGTTTCAACAAATTTAGTTCTAACTAATTTTCCTAACCAAACAGTCCCTCGGTGTTTGGACATAAAAGGTATTGATAAACTCTGATCAATGTAGTAATTTTGAGAACTCGGGACTACTCACTCCTGATGATCTTAGTATACAATTTCGCTATCCACTATCATCATTGGTTTCTAAATTTGTATTTTATTCTCACTAAGATGCCATTTTTTTTTATCTTGTTAAGATTGTATTTCTCTATGATTGTTTTTTTTTTGTTATCGTTGGGCTCTTTTCTATTTTTTTTGTTTGTAGTGTTCTTATTCAGTTAGGTTTTTTTGTATATGATAAGATATTTCATATATTGGAGCATGTAATATTAAAATTGAATACACTTGTAATATTCATTTGTGTCCCCCATTTCAATCATATCTGCGTCAAATAGTTGGAAGGAGAATCTGGAGACCCTTGGTAAGGTAGTGTAGTTTGATTCTAATTCTTCGAATATAAATAGAAATTGATGTACTAGGATGTAGCCAAATTAAGCATGCACATACTATCATCCATTATTTCACTGCTTACCTACAAAATTAATATGAGGGGATCAATTTTTTATGAGCCTCTTAATTTAATAGGTGAAAAATAAATCAAATGAGTAATATTCAATAATAGATCAATATAAGACGAATACATAAATGTCTTATTGATGTATAGTCAAGAGCAACATGGTACTTGAGAATATAACATTTTCGAAATAATAATCTAGGCGATAATAAGATATATAACACCTAAAAGATATTAATCTACTAATTAAATCTTGGTTGAGGTTATTGGGTTAGAATTAATAGAATGCGCATGTTTCATTGTTGACATTGAGATTCTTTGTTTCAATGGTTTATGTTTTATTTGTAATGCAATGAAAAAGAGAAAGTTGTATTCAATTTCTGAAATGTTAATATTTCTACGCAATGTTTTTAATTAATTTTTTCACTGTAATAAGATGTCATATACTTTCATAAACGATTTGTGATTGTGCATACTATAACAAATGATGAGAGTAATTATACAATAGGAACAAAGAAACACAATTGACCTATGATTTAACAATATGAATGTTTATGTAATAATTTTCATCAATCAATAATATGGACTATAGCAACAAAGAAAACTTGCTCCCATATTTTTTGATGTACACATAATGATCCAATTTATTTGTTACAAAATGAAATTGGATGGCTGTCATATGGAACTTCAAATATCATTGACGTGGTGATTGTTTTAAGCTATATAGTGACTTTCTGAGTTTATACACCTTATTCTCTTGACCTTCCACTTGAAAACCATCGGGCTATTGCGCGCGCGCGCGCGCACACACACACACATATATATATCATCAATTCGATACTTTTTCTTGAAAACCATTTGCACCCTATGGATTGCCTGCCTTTCGAAAAATCACATAATGCCTATACTTTGTTATGATTAATTGAGTCCAATTCATCCCTCACGGCGGCCGTCCATGATTTCGACTCTTGAGAAGTCATTGTTTCTTTGTAAGATATGAGATCTGTACAATCCTCTATGTCTATGTCCACAGAGTAGGACGACACCTCGCACCCGTATAGAAGATAATCATCCAAATATGCAGGATGATGTTTGGGTTTTTTGTTGTCAGTTATACTCATGGAGTGTATGAGTTCATCCACATTCCTCAAAGGTATATTATCATGCATAGATTCATCTCCCATTTTTGGACTAATGTCCAATGTGTCTTGTCCTGAGTCATTTTCGTTATCCCCAAAGATAATCAGAGGCTCATCGTCCTCTTCTAATGCAGTACTTCTTTTCCTTTGTCAAGGAAAACTGCATCTAGATTCTCAATAAAGATTTTATCATTGTGAAAGAATCTATATCCTTTAAATTTTTCACTATATCCTATGAACTTGCATGTTATCATCCTTGAATATAGCTTGTCCTTAAACTGATTAGGAAGTATCTTTTAAACATTTCAAAAAATTCAACTTTTTTAAGAGATAAATATAATAAAATTTGGAGTAATCATCTATGAATGTTATGAAGTACTCATTTTTGTTGTGTGTAGTGACACTCAATGGACCAAAAATATCTGAATGAATTAGTCCCAATAGTTCCGTTGACCTAATTCCGATTGGAAAGGATTTTCGAATTATTTTTCAAGTCAAACAATGTTCACAAGGTGCATTACTTGCCCTTGTTATATTGGGTACTAAATTTGTTTTCTTTATTTCTTTCATTTTAGATTTTCTTGAATGTTCAAATCTTTGATGCCATAAATCATAGTCAGATACACACACGGAGTACTCAAAAGCCACATTCATAAATTCATTATTCGCGATAGGAAAGCAGAACAAATCCTGCATGGGGACGAACTTTTCCATAGCTATGATCTTTATGTTCTTTCCTATGGATATATGACCACTATAAAATCTGACTTCAAAATTCTTCTTAAGAAGAACTAGTATAGAGATGAGATTCCTACGAATCCTTGGGTCATACATCATGAAGTACCATGACACTTTCTTCCAAAGCTAATCTGTAAGTTCCAACACCCTTAACATCCATATAGGTGTTGTTTTCCATGAAGATTCTTTGTTCACCTTCCTTCATTTTCTTGAAGTCAACAATGCCTTTCATAATTAAGTGGCACTAGAGTCAATCCACTAACCTTTAATATCTGTCATCATAACATTACACTCGACGACTGTAACATATTCAAGCTTATTTTGGCTTTTCCTAGACGAAGCCCTACTTGGGGCTGCTTGCTAGTTGTTAGAGGGACAATTGGTCTTGAAATGGCCATACTTTCCATAATTATGACAAGCGCCCTTTGCTGGCTTTCGTTCGTATTTTCCCTTGAACTGCTTCTTACCAGGTCCAAGGTTATTGCGATGGTGCATCGAATGAACTTCTTCAACGGGATCTCTAGCGTCCTTTGCTTCAAAAACTTATGTCGTCTTCCTGTCTTAGCCATATCTTATTCTATGGCTAGCTGGGCTGGTAAGTCAGTCACCGACTTAACAATTTCATTAAGTCACAGTGTGGTGACAACCTATGTCGAAAGATGGTGGGAGACTACTGATCACTGCGGAGACCTACAGTGGTTCAGGTAGGGTAGTTCCTATAGTGGCTAAATCTTTAGCCATGACTATCATCTTATTTACATGTTCTATGACATTTTCACCCTCCATTTTATAAGTATTATATCTATGAAGGAATAGTTGTATGCTCGATTGAGTTTTTGAATCATACTTTTCTTTAATAGAATTCCACAAGTCATGAGCATTTTTATGAGTTTCGAAGACCCTAATGTGCATAAGTATGAAAGATCTAGTTCTTCTGTCTTTGTCCTCCCACTATTCATGAGCCCTTATTTGCTCAGCATTAGCTTCTGTAGAAAGCACTGAAGTAGGGGAGTCAATTATTGGTTCTAAATTTTCATGCATCAAATCATACCTAATCTTTCTGCTCCATATATCATAATTAACACCATTCAGGCATTCCATCTTGACCAGCTCAAAAGCAATGAATTTGTGAGTCATTTTGCTAAGTGTTACTTTTTTCGTTCACCGAAGGCGATTAGGGGAGGAGGCAAATGTCGACAGGAATTCTTCGGAGGTGCAATTGACTATCGGAGAAGACTCATTAAGGGCGTGGAAGCATTCCGGCAATGTCGTTCACAATGCAGAGTCGTGGACGCCGGCAGCGGATTGAAGATGTTGAAAACACAAGTTTGCCAGAATTCGTTGTTGGTTCACAAATCGCCGGCACAAAATGCCGTTGGAACCTCTGGACGCTGCTATAGAGATGTAGATGGGATTCAGGAAGAACCCCGACACTGGAAAGAAGAGGATCGAGAGATTTTGCTGGAAGTCACTGCTTTGAACTTTGATACCAATGTAGTAACAAAGAAAAACTTGCTCCCATCTTTTTTTATGTATACACAATGATCCAATTTCACAAAACCAAATTGGATGATCATCATATAGAACTTTGGGGACGAACGATCGTGGGCGAGCACTATAAATTAAGGTCGAGAACGATCATCATTAGCACCTGTCGGAAGTTCCCAATCGCCTTTCATCTCTTCTTCACCCTACTTCAACCGTGGATTGACTTCCTAAACTTGTTCAGTTCTCATCTTCGCTCATTTGATTCGATCATAACTATAAAATAATAATCATGATGTGATACAAATTTCATCAATTCAAGAATATTGAGGAATTGAATAATAACCACTATTGAATCAATGTAATGAAAGTGAAATGATAGGTTAACTTCAATGGAGATCTTGTCATAAACTAATATAGTGAAATGAAAAAACACTAGACTAATTTTGGACATTTAGAAGAATTTTTTAAATTATGGTTAGTGTTTGTCATTTTCTAAATGGAATTTTCGAACATTTGAATAGGGTTTTAGTCATCCGAACTTATTAACTCAACAATTCTCTAAATATGAACTTTCAAACATCTAGAAGTAGGGTCCAAACATCCACTAATTTGTTTAGTGTTTTGGATAATAACTAAAAATTATTTTGGACATTTGAAATTTTGATCCCATCATCTAAATATTCATCAGGTTGCAAATATATATATAATCCTGAGGCTTCAGACGCCTTCTCCTTCCTCCTCTGCTATTTATCTTTTTCTTGGTTTTTTTGATTTATTTATATTTATTTATTCTAACCACTTATATCTGTGTAACCTCCCACAACATGATGTTAACCACCTATATCTATATAACCTCCCACAACCTCATGTTAATTACCCCACTATCACACTAACTATAATAATTATTCTCTTTTAACTCCCTCCTCTCGCGTAACTAAAATTTATCTATCTATCTATCTATATATATATATATATATATATATATATATATATATATATAATCCAGAGGCTTCAGACAACCTCCCACGACCTCCCACAACCTCATATTGATATATATATATATATATATATATATATATATATATATATATATTCCTGAACTAAAATTTAAAATCATATTATTATCTTCTTCTCTCTCTCTTTCCTCACCACTTTATTATCTTTTAACTCCCTCCACGACCTAACTCCCCCATTATCTTCTATTATAGCTTCCATAACCTGATGAGAATTCCCCCATGATCTTCTATTATATTTTTCATAATAAATAATACATTTGGTAACTCCCGCACATACTCATGTTAACTATCCTACTACCCCACTACCCAATGGTAATAACCAATTTCATTTATAGACATTTAACTTATTTCTTCTACACAATACATTCCTTCTATTTAAGATCATCCTCTCTTCAAATATTCTTTTCCTCTCTTCAAATTTATTCTCTGATCTTTTCCTCTCAAAATGAATTGCTCACTACTTAGTGATATTAGCAATGTTAAAGATGATTGGTAAGTTATAGTTAAGATTTGGGAAGCAAAAAATTTGAAAAAAGATGGAGAGCTAATAAGCTTAGATATGATTTTAGTTGATGAGAAGGTTATTTCTTACTCCATTTTTATTTATCATATATTTTTTCTCCATTAATTTTTGTTTTTGCAGGAAAAATTTGTGAATAATGATCCGCATGATATTATTCATGACAACAATGAGAGAAGGTAGAATTATTTGGATATTGTTCTTTCTTACTATGTATTTCTCTTATATTACCCAATTCAGGAGGATGATGATGAACATAACAAGTTATTGAAAGATGAGATGAATAAAGATCCACTAAAAAAAATGAAGAATTATGATGAAACTTTTGTTAACTCGAATGTTAATATTTAAATTTATCTTCTCCTGAACTTATTTGTATATGTATATCATCTTATATGTTTTTTTAGATGTTTTTTTCTATATTGGTGTTATTTTTAAAATTTATCTTATCATTAACTTATTTGTACATGTATATCATGTTATATGTTCATCACAATGTTGTTCTGCGACAATATAGTGTGTTACGTCTATTAAATAAATGTATATTTTAAAGGAGGGACACAGTGTCTCCCCTCTTCTTATTCATCAGATCAATGAATCAGTTTCAAAGTCTTTAAATGAAAATGAATAAAATAAAATCCATAGATTTCTAATTCAACGGATAAAAGTATAGGAGACACGGTGTTCCTCCTTTAAATAGGGGACACCTTCATTTTTTCCTTCTTTCTTTGGACTTAATGGACGTGTCCCTTCTTGATGAGTCTTATAACATATTTAAATATAAGTGTAAATAGTTTTTATTATGAAATTACTTAATCATACAAAAAGTTTTTTCCCCTAATTATTATTTCATTAATTTCACATTAATAATTAATATATATATATACTAATAATTAAACATTAATTTTTAATAAGATTGCCTATTATATACTTATAATTCTTTTTAGCTGACTACACAATTTTTAATTTTGGGAGGAGAGAACTTTTTAATGCGTACATTTTAATTCTTCAAATTTATCGTACTTTTGGCTTCATCAACGACATGTACTTTTTAATTTTAACTTTCTATTTCATCTATCTTGCAATGATCTACTTTTTGATAATAAGGATGAAATTCAACCAAATAAATTTTTATTTTAATTTGTCTATGTTTTCTTCTTTCTAACTTTCATATCAATAGGTTCATTTTAACATATGCAAGACAAAATCACCAAAAGCTTAAGAATAAGAAAAATTTTATATGCATTTGCATACAAATTTATACAATTATAATTAAATAATTCTACATCATTCTCAATTGATTTAAAATTAAACATATGTAATACCCAATAATAAATTAAGAGACTTTGAAAAAGCAATTACAACAAAATTATTCATTTGCGTACATATACATAATTATATAAAAATGGATAATTTAATCACAGTATTATTTATAATCAAAACATAGAACTCAAAAAATATTCATATATTTTAAAATAAATTATGAGTATAATTTGAAGTTCATGTTGTTATGAAATTTTTTAATAATTACATCTGTTAAATATATTTAAATATTACAAAAAATATTTAAATTTAAGTATAAAAATATTAAACTTATTTTTAATCGCGCGTTGCGTGAGGGTCTTCACTAGTTATCAATAATTCAGATGTTCGATTTGTATGACCATTCATTCGAAACTAAATAGGGCATCCAATCCATGGGACATGTAGTCCAATTGTATTAGTAGTCAAAACATAATTTCATAACTTATGAATCAACACATGAAGTGGCAGCACACTCGTATATATTATATATAGTACATCAATCATGAGAAAATAAATATAACATGAATTCTAATCATACTAACTCCTAAGTTAAATCATGCATATTATTACTTTAAAGCTTTTACAAAATCATGCCTCGTTTATAAATAGACCATGGCACAAAACAATTAACTCTTGTTTATTTGAAATTAAACTTATAATTAACACATGAAACTAGCATGGAAATATCTTTTAAGACAACATATTGTCATGAAAGAATCCTAAGACCAACCAATTGATATTACACAATATATGCTTCATACATCATGAGCAGCTTATAAGTTATAAAATAAATATCTAAGGGTGAAAGCCTAGCAAGATATTTTGCTGATAAAATGGATCCAATCAACATGACAAATATTACTTAATCCCCTCATTAAATCAGAGGATAAAACTACCATAATATGCATGAGACGAAACCATTTTGACCCTAACATTATTATGAATCCAAATCAATGATCACACCAAGGTTATCAAGATCGGGATCTTATATAAGATCGGAGGAGTGTCATAAGAGCGAAGGTCGTAAGATCGGATCGAGGATCGTAAGATCCTACTTATTAATAAAATAATATATTTTAAAAATAATAAATATATTTTTGACAAATTTTTCGCATGGAAATCTTAAATGATACCCTACTAAGACATTTTTTATCGATTCTTAAGTCAAATTATATCAAAATATATTAAAAATAAAAGAAAATGTATTTAACTTCATATAAATTAATTTTTATTATCATAAATATATTTAAAATTAATATTTAAATGATTATATTAATCATATGAGATCGTATAGGATCGAATAAGATCGTAAGATCGTGTGATCAAAATTAAGATCGTATTAAGATCTTACACATAAGATCCTCAAGATAAGATCGAGATTGAAAGGGGTCCGTAAGATTGTAAAATCATAAGATCTTAAGATATAGATCGAGATCTGGATCACACCATACAAAGTCAACATCACATATAAAGTGATTTTTTAAATTATAGACATTAATAAACAATAGACAAACATGTTTTGACTTGATCTAGAATGTTGCCTTAAGGTGAGTACAATATCCAAAGGTTAATTCGAACATTCCACCTACCTTTTAGGGTTTGTGAGTTACTCTCTCGACACTCCTAATCCCTTCTTTCTATCTATCCTTCTCTACCCATTTCTAATGTTATGATCTCGAGCTAAACATTGATGTAATTTGGAGTTCGTGACTCATTACGAACAATGAAAAAAAATTGCAAAAACATGCAATAGTTTTTACCATAAAATAAGGAATGATAAAATTAATATAGAAAATATACACAATTCATACTTTTCAGAGCATAAAAGACACTTCTTAAGTTTTACATTGTACAAAGTAATTTTATTTTCCATACAAGATGCAAATTACACTTATAATACACATGTCCACTTCTTTTGAAAAAAAAAATCTCATTTTTGTAAGCTTACACAACTTTATTTGATTGTCTATAATAAATCACGAACTTCAAATTAAACCAACATTTAAATTAGGATCATAAAACCTGAGGCCCTGCTGTATAGAGATCACTATTAGAAGTAAGAGAAATAAACAAAATGACATGAGAAAAAAGAGAAAGAGGGGTATGCAGAGGCCTTGTAGTGGTTACTCTCCCTCACCTTGGTCTTCGCCTCCTCCTTCAATATCATCATAGACTTTGGCCTCAACAATCAATAGAGACTCTATGCTCCTTTGGTTGGGAGTTAAATGGTAGAATACATCGATATTTATTTCACAAAAAATACAAAGGGAAAACTTTTCTCATTTATTTAAAAAGTTAATCCGGTGGAAGATAAGTAGAAACTGCTTTTGGAGAAAAAAACTTAGGCTTCTGCATTGTAGTGTTATATAATGTTTTTTGTTTTTATTGTTGGCAAAACTACTTTTACCAATAATAATAATAATAATAATAATAATAATAATAATAATAATAATAATAATAATAATAATAATAATAATAATAATAATAATAATAATAATAAATTTGCATTTTATGTAGGAGAAAAAACTTAGGCTTATGCATTGTTGTGTTATATAATGCTTTTTTTGTTTTTTTATTGTCGACAAAACTTCGAGTAAATTATACGGATCGTCTCCCAACTTAAATTCGATATTCAACGGTCCCTAAATTCAATTTATGATTAGATTGCCTTCGAATTTTATTTTTTTACACACTTAGTCATTCTGAATGTCAATAGTCAATTCCTCAATTACATTACTGATGTGGCACAAACATAATAATAATAAAATTAATTAAAAAAATAAAAAATCCGACAATAGGTCGTCCTTGGTCGGAGGGTGCAGGCCCCCTCTAGAAGCTTGTTGGTGCGTGGTGAGCTTGCACAGGGAGGCACGACCCACTACATTGAGTTTTGAAGAGCGGTCGACACCCTCCTTTCTCTCTGTCACGCCGGCAAGCGTGTGTGCGAGAGAGGTGGGCATCAGGCCCCCTCTATGCGATCTCGCACAAGGGGGTCGACACCCCCTCTCTTTCGTGCATCCTTGCTGGTGTGCGCAAGAGAAAGGGTAGCATCAGCACCCATCTACAGCACACTGGAGGGGGGCAACGCCCTCCAGAGAGGGGGGACCGACGTCTCCTCTCTCTCTCGCGTCCTCGCTAGGACCAGAGAGAAAGAAGGGCTTTGGCCCCCCTCTACTGCATGCTGTCGAAGTCGTCACCGCTTTTGTTTTTGCTGCTTCTTCTGGCTAACTATCCTTCTCATCACCCTCATCCATACCGCAACCATTGCGGCTGGCGTCTTCTACGTGCCCGTTGCCGTCCTCCTTCACTCTCTCCTCTCTATGCCTCTCCACCCTCAACGTCTCTGTGGACGCACTTAACTTCACTTCACGGATCGACCTCACCATCACCACGCTCAATCCTAATGGGAGGTTCATCCTCGACTACGACGACATCGCCATCATGACACACTCAGACGGGGTGGCGATCGGGGATGACATGATCACAAAGTTCGTCTACAGCACGGGTAGCATGACAGCAATCAAGGTCACGGTGGCGAGCACTGGCCAGAGCTTGGAGCCAACGGACGCAGCGGATTAGAGGAGCTGGAAGGGGAAGTTCCCGCCCCCTTGCTTCGCTACGGCGAGGCTGCCACCTATTTTTTATTTCTAATTATAAATTGAAGTTGAAGAATCAAGTAGTTACCACATCCAAAATTAAAGGACGATCCGTATAATTTATCCTAAAATTTTATCAAAATATTTGATTATAATATATTCCGAAATTGTTTTTTATGTTCACGTTTTAAAACTTTCTTCAGGAATTAATCAGACATAGACGGCAACAGAAAGCCAAGCAAATGATCCTGTAATGTAAAAATAAAAAAAATGATAAATTTTCTGATCTGTGGCAAGCCTTCTTCCTGAGGGCACGTATCTCACGTCGTCCTTAATATAATACCTTCCAATCCTTTGTTTAAGAGGGTGACGAACGATTCTTGCATCCAATTACAACAATTTCCTTCACAGCTGCGCCCTTAATCAGATCCATCCGAGCGATTCTTTTAGTGGCCGCCTTAACGAGCCCTCTAATTAATTATGCGAGTACGGAACGACGACGTCAAAGCATCGCGCGCGCGCGTGCATCATGAGGACATGAACAGACGCAATCACGAATAACTTTTTTTAGGTTTGGCGAAACTGTCGTAATAATAGAAACAAGAAAGAAAGATGGGGGAGAGGAAGAGGATATTTTTCTCTCTCCTTTGACATTGTTGCAAAGTCAAGTTGGCAGAAACCAGAAAAACCAACATCGGGTTTCAAATTCAGAGATGGGAATTGTGGGATGATGAGTTTTACGACTGGGACAGCCATGGAGGGATAAGCCTCTGGAGCTAATAAAAGGGTCCATGGCCACTTCCGGCGCCCTGCTCTGCTTTCTCATCCACCACGCCACCACCGCGACCACCACCACCACCACCATCACCATCTACTCCTTCCGAGCCCTGTAGCACAAGTTGGTATAAATCCCTACCATGCTTCCGACCTCGCTTTATATTCTGGATACAGTGCACCAACGCTTCCAAAAAAGAACCTAAAGAAAAAAGGGTAGATAGATAGACTGAAAGGTCAGCGCCCCCACATCTCCCCCATTGCTATCCGTTTGGTTTTTGCGTTTCATGGACGACAACAATTGGGACCTGTTCGCAGTTGTGAGAGGTTGCTCTGCGACGGGGGTGCCTCCGACGGATCCCTTCTCTGGCTTTCGTAGTCCACTGCCTTCTTTAAGTTCGCCTTTGGATGGAGCAAAGAGCGAGCTCTTCGGATTTCCTGAATCCATGGTTGCTTCGACTAGCTTTCGCCATGTCCAGCAGCTGGAGGAGGTTCTCAAGCCTTTCTATATGGAACTCGAGCCACAGCCGGCGCCGGGACTACTGCCTCAGCAGGTACAGCAGCAGCAACAAAAGGTTCGGCCACTTTTGTCCCCGAAGTCAAGCTACTCTACCACTGCCTGCACTGCGACATCTCTGTTCCCGAACATAGCTGGAGTTTCTCGTCATCTCCAAGAACAAACACGGCTGCAGCCGCAAAGGCCAAACTCCTCAAATCCTCGTAATTCCAAGAGAAGGTAATCATCACTGTTTTTATCTCGTCCTCTTTGAATTGACAGCACGGCGTGTGGACAATAGAAATATTTTACGATGTGCACTAATTCATATTTCTGGTTTGATGGGAAACGTTGCACCAGGAAGAATCAGCTGAAGAAGGTCGTGTGCCATATGCCAGCAGATGGCGCCTCTTCCGACTTGTGGGCTTGGCGCAAGTACGGACAGAAGCCTATCAAAGGTTCTCCATACCCTCGGTAGGGCTCTCAAGTTGTCGTCTTAATTCCTCTCCAACTTGTCGATCTCGTGGTTTCTGAACAGAATTCTTTTTTAACTTCTTCACACGACGGGATGGAACAGGGGATATTACAGGTGCAGCAGCTCGAAAGGATGCCAAGCGCGAAAGCAAGTAGAGCGGAGCCGCGCGGATCCGGCGATACTAATAATCACCTACACGGCCGAGCACAATCACCCCGTTCCAACTCACCGCAATTCCCTCGCCGGCAGCACGCGGCAGAAATTCCCGCCGGCCAGCTCCGCCTCTGCTCAACCGCATACGTCGTCACCCTCCGCTTCCGGCCGCACGGTCTCTTCGGCGTACCCCTCCTCGAATTCTCTGTCATCACCGCCCTCCGCCGTGAGGCTCTCGCCGACGTCTCCGCTAGCAGAGTCCATGCAGAACGATCTACCGCTGCAGACCCAGCAATCTCTGATGACTAATATGACAGAGGTACATGAAGGGAATGAGGAAGATGCAGGAGGAGAAGATGCAGAAGAAGCAGGACACATCGATGACGACGACGAGGAAGAGTTGCTGACAGTAGGTGACGTGGAGATGATGGGAGAGGAAGACATGGTTTTCTTGGGTATGGAGGTCCTCCGGGGTCCCGCTGTGGATGCTGGAAGTATGAAGTTGCCTGCGACTGTGTCGGCCATCTCCGACTTCTTCAACCAGGACGAAGGTGGCGTTGACGACCATTTCTTTCGTTCGTCTTGGTTGCCTAACAATAACGCCGCTGCAGCGGCTAGTGGTAGATGACGAAGTAGTATATATGTTGCATGCTCTCAAACACTTTTGCCATAATTTTGTCTTCAGTTCTGGCTTCAACCCTTTGTTCTCCTCTTTCATGGAGTACTTTGTTTACTTTTGCATGGAAGAGAACATTTGTTGTTGTTCTCTTCGCTTCAACATACAAATTAATCAAGCTGCAGCATAAATGATATTGTGGAGAAAATGAGGCGCCTTGCGAATCGTCCTTCAGTTTCCTCTTCTGGCTCTTTTAGATGGTTTTGAAGAAGAGATATCTGATTGGTCTGTTCATCATGAAAATGTTGTAGCTTTTTAAGCCATGTGGTTATCACTTCTGTTACTGGTTACTGAATATACAGATTCTCTTCTGTATCACTGTTTGTCTGTGCAGAGAGGGTGCAGAGTCCCAAGAGGAACCATGATTTGCATAGAAATATATATATATATATATATAGTGGTGATTATGTTTGCATCACCAAAAGAAGTATGCTCATGCGTATTCGTTAAAAGTAATTGGAATATTTGCCAGTGAGGAACAGGATTGAAAGAGCCATGACTCATTCAACCAACTGAGATTGTTTCCATGGAATTCTAATCATGCACTTGCATCCCAATTTGGTTGCACCAATAGTCCAGTAATGTTCATATATGAAAGTTCCAAAGAGCAAAAATATATTCCTCAAATAGAAAACATATATGTATGCCTCGGTGGTGTGATCTAGTGACCAGGTAACTTTTAACAGTGTTGGCGAAGCCCGAACCACATGGCCTTTTCTCCTGTGGCCGTTGCTTGTGAGGATATCTGCTATCACATCTCAACCCGAGATTGAAGAGTTTTACTTCGAATAATTTAGAACGTGTTGAATTGTCACATACCTTAGACGGTCGTATCTTTCCTAACTATGGAAATGAAATCCGAAAATCCAGACAACTTTTTTCCACTCTACCAGAATCCAGCATGTACGATGATGATCACAACTTTAGTGTGAATTGTCGCATACCTTACTGGAAACTATGAAAATGAATCTGAAAATTCAATCCCTCAATCCCATTTTCATTTCCAAATCAATTCCTATAAATTTGTAACAAAAAATTTCTCTTAACCTGTAATTACAAATTTTTAGATTAATTTACTGACTAGGATGCTAACATGACAATCAAACTCAAATAAAATATAATAATTATTGAAATAATATTCTGACTAGGATGCTAACATGACTAAATAAATATTTATATATTATTTTTTATTAGTGCACAAAAAATTGTCGATATACTATATTAATTTTTTTATTAAGAACTAACTTGACATACTCTAAAATAATATAAAATATATTCATTAAATATTTTTTAATAATTTTCACGTCCATATTTGTCTATTTTCTGTTTAATATTTTATTTTTAAATAAATAATTATATATTATTTTAATAAGGAATATTTTATTTTATTTCCATTCAAGTTATGATCCCTCTCTTTTTAGTACTTTTTTCTATTTTCTAAATAAGTAACTATATATTATTTTAATAAATATATAATATTTTATTAGATTTCAACTTACATGAATGTGACACTAACACCTGGTCATGCACCAAATTGATTTGAAAGCTTATTATTGCATATTAAGAGACTTCTTTGTTATAAATTTATAAATTGTGGCATTGATATGTTACAAAATAAAATTCCTCATGAAAGTTGAGGGATTAATAATAAAAAAATTACTCAAAATTCAGACAATTTTGCCCACTCTGCCAACATCAATGAGTAGCTAGCACTTTACAGGATACCGGAGCTATAATTTCTTAATTGAAATATCAATTTTTGAAATATCACAAGATATTATGAAAATTCTTTACATCATTTAAAATTTGTGCAGATCCAATTCATCTTCTGCAACAAAATATGAGTTATTTCCTCTAACCTTCCCTGAACTATCGTGAAATACCACATCTAACTTCAAATTATGAACTTCATTTTTTGAGTACCTAAACTATCGCAACTTTTCCAGTTTGGTCCATCCGTTCAATTTCGTGAAGTTTTATGTTAATTTCAAAATTTTTGGACCATCGTACCCCTGCCTAGATGACTTATATTCGTAAACTTACTTGGCTTCTTTAGTAGGTGAAATCCCGTGGTAGTTTCGAAGATGGAACTTTAGGGCTCCGACTATCTCTGCAATTCTTCGCCGTCGTTCATCTCCGGCGTCCATCTTCGGCGTCCATCTTCGGCATTCTTCTCCGGCGTTCTTCTCCGGCCGAACATATGAAAAGTTTGTTTTCTACTCCGGCATTTTTCTTGTACTTTGAAAATTCTCTGGCGTTTTGGTGAAATCTGTGGAGTCTGATTCGCGGCTTTCACGTTCTTTTCCGCGGATGTGCATTGGTATGTTGAAAGTATTACTCTTTTTTGTGCCGATTTATTAGGATTTCTTACACTTTGAATGTGTTACCTGTAGTCACAATTTTTTGTTTCTTATTTGCACAGTAATAAACTGAAGACATGATTTCGTCTGGATCAAATATAAAAAGTACAAGTGACAGTAGTCATATAAATGAAGATGAAGTAAAGTGTTACTGCGGTATCAATTTCTGAGCAAAGTATTCTTTTACTAAGGACAATCTTGATCGATGATTCATCGGTTGTCACAATTACAAAGGGCAAGGTTCTGAATGTGGATTTTTCAAGTGGATTGATCCACCGACCTGTCCGAGAGGCATGGTTTGGAGTAGTAGGGTTCTGGACAGAATATCGAAGCTTAAGGAAGAAAATGAATCAGTGAAAAGATGAATTATTGGACTACAGAATGAACTTGAAGAAAATCAAAGGGGTCTCAAAATGTCGAATGATTTATTGAGGACTACTTTGGTGGAAACAAAGGACTTTGAAAGAAAATTGAAGAAACAAAGATGTTGTATTGTATATTGATCGTTATTGTAATTGTAATTGCTAGGGGGTACTTTGTAATGGAGTGAAGATTGTAATGGCTCGCATGTTTCATGTCGATCTAATGTAATGTACTAACTTGGAATCCATTTTCTGTAATGTACTTTGAATGTTATCTAATGCTATGCCCTTCTTTAAGGATATGTATTTTGAATGCAAGTTACATTCAACATATGACAATTCGAGTTACATTTCATATGAAAATTTATTTTGAATCCATTTGTTTGATACTGCAAGTTACATTCTTATATGTCAATGCAAGTTACATTCAACATATGACAATTCGAGTTACATTCAACATATGTAATGCGATGAAATGAACAAAGTGGCACAAAAATGATAGGAACAAAAAAAATGATAGAATCACTTTCATAACATGACATTGTAATTCATAAGTTACATTGTAACACAACAGTTAGGAGTAGCTGAACCACAATCCAAAATATAAATCCACCACACATGCTCTTTGCATGGTTACATAACAAGTACTCCTACTACATATGCCATACACATTGGCAATCGCATTGCATGGTTACAAAATAGTTTTCACATTAGACACTAAAGACATTGCCATACACATTGGCAATCACATTGCATGGTTATAAAATAGTTTTCACATTAGACACTAAAGACATTGCCATACACATTGGCAATCCTCAAATATTAGCAGTTGTCAAATTCTGACTGAAAATGACATTGTCATACACATTGGCATTCTTCAATATTTCAGTGGACACTTGGCTCACACCTCCTGCAGCTTCTTCTCTTCTAACTTCAATTGTTCGATAGGAAGATGGCTGCAATATGACATAAGTCAGTGAACAAAGCATCTATGTAGTTGCAATGTGATATAAGTCAGTGAATAGAAATATTACTTGGGTATCAGTATTAAAAGCATCATCCTTTTTTCTCTTGCCTTTTCCACTTGTGCTTGCATCCTAACAATAGCACATTAGAAGCATTAGTAATATCAGAAAAAGTAATAACAACTTGTGCTTCTGAATAACTAAAAAACTAATCAGTAATATCAGTAATAACACATTTCTTGATTGACTACTTCCCTTAGCCCTTCCACAAGTCCTAATATTGTGGCCCTTCTCCCCACAATTCCTACAACTCAAATTTTGAAGTGACATCTTCACTACTCCTATGGTCCTCCTAGGTTCATCTGGACCTCTTTTCCTCAACTTCTTGGCGACCTGGTCTTTTTAAGATAATAGAAGGCTGCAATTCCTCTTGTTCAATGTGATCCCATTGCTTCTCATCTGGAACATGATGTATGATATCCGAATATACTACCTTGTACTTCTCAACAGAGTAATATGGATGTACAAATTCTTCACATTTTTTCCTATCAGCAATAAGGCATGCACATGCATGTTCACATGGAATACCTGTGACATCCCATTTTCTACAAGAACAACTTTTCAAACCAATGTGCACAATATAGTGCCCTCTACCACCTATTATTTCAAACTGCCCATCACCAGTAACTAACACCTCATGTCGTATTCCTAACTTCTTGTTCCTATCAAGCAGCTTCAAAATTTTTGAACATATAAGAGTATTGAGAGTCTTGGCCCATTCTTTCTTCTCATTATGCCTTGTCATCAGTTGTCGCCGTATAGTTTCTAACAACGAAAGTATAGGTTTTCACGTGCTTCATTCACGTATTGATTAAATGACTCAGAAATATTATTGGATATCAAATCACATTTTGAACTACTAGCAAAATGTGATCTAGACCAATTCTCAGCTGGCTCCTTCATAAGTTAATCATGAGCTTCAGAATCTAGAGTTCTTATATTGTCCATTGCTTCTTTCTAATCCTCTTTAGTGTATGCCCCAACAGCTCGCTACAATCACATCTCCAATTCCTTGCCCTTGAATTTTGCCTTGAAGTTAGCACACAAGCGTCTTACACAAAGTTCTGCATCAGGCATTAACTTGGCAAATGTTTGTAGAAGTCCCTGTGCATGAACATTAAATTTGAAGTTAAATTTGGAATAAGCTGTAATCTATAAGTGAACTATACAATTCATACCTTTTGTCGATCTGAGATAAAAACCCATCCCTTTTCTTCATGAGTTTCAATTCCCTCAATTAGATGCTCAAGGAACTATGTCCAAGATTCTCTACATTCAGCTTCTACCACTGCAATAGCTATAGGAAATATTTGATCATTCCCATCTCTTGAGACAACACTCATCAAATGACCACCAAATGTTCTTTTAAGATGGCAAGCATCTAAACCAATAACTGGTCGGCAGCTAACAAATCCTTTAATTTGAGCAGCAAAGCTAACAATCACCCTTTGAAAATGTGGAGAATATTTTGGAGAAGTTCTAAACACACCTAACCCTTGTCATGCTTTCAGGATTGTGTTTAACTACTTGTGGACAGTAGTCTCTAATTCTTTTAAATTATTGCTGATGATTTCCTTGGATCATTTCTACTGCTTTGTGTCTTGCTCTATACATTTGCCTGTTTGTCATAAGCAATTGTTCTTCTTTTCTGATTGTTCTTCTCATAGAATTAACCTTCCATGAAGGGTCATCCATCAACCTATCTAAATATTGCTTAGCAACCCAAGTAGAATTTGCACTCCTAACACTGTACCTTCTTGGGTTTTTTAAGACTCTTTATCTGAAATGTTGTGGTTCCATGTAATAAAGAGGCATGAATCCTCCAAGGGCATCCATCTTCAGCACAAATAGTTGTAACTCTACATTTTTCATTTTTCTTGTAAAAAAATTCATAATCCATTTTCCTACTATTAGCCTTGAGTGCTTCTCTGAAGGTTTTTACATTTGTAAATAACATACCCAACTTCAATATGGGATTTGCCATATCAATTGCTTCATTGAAGATGGGGAATGACTGACCATTTTCTTCAAATACATCTCCATAGTTCTCATTGTCCTCATCATCTACCACATAAGTTTGCTCCATGTTCTCAGTTCTATCAGGACTTTCATCTCCGTCATCACGATTAGTATAATTTTCATCTTCACATTCTCTGTCAGAAGAATTTCGACCAACACCAATACCATTTGCTTCAGATTCTCTAACACCAATATCAAGATCAGCTACCTTGGGCAATTCATCGTGTTGAGGTACACTTTGTTGTTGATTTTTTGTAAATTTCTCAAAATAAGTTGCGGAAGTGTCACTTTGTAGTGGTAGAACATCAAGATCAGACTCAACATATATTGGAATTATTTTTCTACTACCACCACAAGTTGCAAATAAGTTCAGTACATCATTGTCAGTTTTAATTTGAATTCAATTATCAGAGTTTGGTTTACTGTGATACATGCAGACATTTGTCGGTAAATCAAGAGTTTTTAGCAGGACAAGGATCTCAAAGTAGGACATCAAATCTGAATCTATGCCATCAAACAATGCAACTTTTCCACCTACGTAAGAATTTTTCAGGTTGTGAATAAAATGTCCACCGTAGTGCATCTCTAACGTGTAATATTCCATGTGTACTCTGCAACTGCATTAAAATAGAACCCTAAAAATTTAAGGGGAGGTCTAAAAACAGAACCCTACAAAATTGCAGAAACCATTAACAATCGTAGAAACCATAAAAATTGTAGAAACCCTAAAAAATGAGTTTGTGTGCTTCGATTGCAGCAAAGAAAAAAAACAAAGATGCACGTGTAGTGGGGGACCATAGCACAGTAAACTATTTTTGTGTCGAATAAAGCGGCGTGGGGGGACCATAGAACAAGAATGTACATGCCGAAAAGGGGACAATATGGTTCAGAAGCGTACATTGAGAAAGCAAAAACACTAAAGATGTTAGAACAATACCTTCAGGAATCGCGGTAAAAGGCAAAAGTTAGGTCAACTCCAGAAAACCAACTTCTCGGAGGAATCGACTGTTGTAGGTTGTCGGCCGGAGAAGAACGCCAAAGATGGACGCCAGAGATGAATGGCTGAAATTAACGCCGTAGAAGAACCGCAGAGATCGTCGGAACCCTAGGATCCCATCGTCGGACATAGCACGGGATTTCACCTACTAAAGAAGCCAAGTAAATTTATGAATATAAGTCATCTAGGCAGGGGTACGATGGTCCAAAAATTTTGAAATTAATAGAAAACTTCACGGAATTGAACGGAAGGATCAAACTGGAAAAGTCATGATAGTTTAGGTACCCAAAAAATGAAGTTCGTAGTTTGGGATTAGATGTGATATTTCGCGATAGTTCAGGGGAGGTTAGAGGATCTTTACACGAAAAGCACACTCTCTAACATAAAAACAAAAGAAAGAAAAGTACTCTCAAAATTGAGATGCATGAAACTTTACATCACTGTTGTCACGATCGGACTGGATCGGCCGATCGGACCGCCGACCGTCACTAAAACTGTTCACCCCAAAACCGGGAGTACTATTGGACCGTTTTGAACCACTTCGAACCTGTAAAAAATCGATGAGAACCGGTCAAAATCGGGATGAACAGCTAAAATCGGTCTGGATGAACCAGCCAAATAAAATATTTATTTTTTTAACACTCTAATTATCTTAGATCAGAATCACCTCTTAGGCCCATTTTATATTGATTGTCTTGTCCTCACTTTCTTAGTATCCTCAATGTGTGACTATCTTCTTTCTTTCTTTTTATCATTCAATAGTTAACTTTATCTTTTACTCTTTTGATATCATTATTTATTTGTACAACTTTTTATTCATTAATTTGTTATTACTTTTTATTTATAATACTAAACTATTTTATCTATGTATTTTTCTTTTTCTTCTTGTTTTGTAGTAATTTAATATATAATACATTTATTGTACTCAACAAATATTGCTATCATGACTTTATTTTTTATATGAAATTTTTACATTAAAAAAATACTAAATATTAATATAAATTTAGTAGCTACTAAATTAGTATGTAATACTTTTTAAATTTAACTTATGATGTTATTTTATATGACATAATTTTTATAATTATAAGATTTTATTCTTATCCGGTCCGATCGGTTCAACCGGTTCGACCTGAAATAGAGACTTTTTCGGATTGATGTCTAGTCCGGTTCTTACAACATTGCTTTACATATAAAGGAGTGACCCATTTATTGCATCATGAAGCATGGGTACCAAACTAGATTATTTAATACCAAATAGTGTGGAATAATAATGGAGGTTTGTTTGTAACTCATAGAATAATAATATAGTAGGAAAGAAAATTGTTCAGAAAAAATAAATGGCAGATAAAAACTTGTGGATTTGCATCTTCGGCTTATGTCCATAAGTAAGATCTTCACAAATTTATATTATAAATGGACAAGCAAATAAATAAATTGAAAAGAAAACAATAAATGAGTTCAAAAAGAAACTTTTTCTTTCTTCTTAACTTTTCTTATGAATTCCAAGATAAGAACCATTAGACTCTCTTCTATGGTAAGGATATCCTTGATAATAATAATACTATGTAACAATGGTATTATAATGAATTATTAGCTATAATGAACACATATAGATGAATTTCAATCTTGCATGTGTTTGTCGGGTAAATTACACGGATTATTCTCAAACTTTAGGTGCGGTAACTACTCGATCCTCCAACTTTAGTTTGTAAGCGTAATGCTCCTGACCTTTGGTTTACTTGCACGTGTTGTCTTCCTGACTGACAATAGTCAATTTTTCGATCAAAGTGTTGACATGGCGCAAGAAAAAATAAAAATATATAATCTAAAATAATAAAAATCATAAAAAAATAAGGGGGATGTCGCTCCTCGCTGGCGCGCGAGAGAGGGGGGTTGGCCCCCACTCTAGCGCACCGATGAAGGGGGACATTGACCCCCCTCTGTCGCTCGCATGCTGGTGAAGGGGGCATCAGCCCCCTTGTGCGCCGGCGAGGGGCAGCAGCCTCATAGTTGCCGCCTCTTTTTTTATTTTTTACGCTTTTATTATTTTTTATTGTGCCACATCAACATCTTGATAAAAAAAACTGGCTATTGCGAGTTAGGAGGACGATGCATGCAAGAAAATTAAAGGTAGAGGATATTTCAATTATAAATTGAAGTTGGGGGGGACTGAATAGTTATTATACCTAAAGTTGGGGGACGGTTCATGTAATTTCATATGTTTGTCTCTAGAGATCTTATGTTGATAAAAAAATTTTGTTGTTAGAGTCATATGAATTTAAGAAATCTTATTATATTCTTATTCTCAATTTTAAATGTGCTCATAATAAAAAAAATAACTCAACGGTGTCGTGTGTCACTATGCCCTATGGGTACCATATGGCACTCGTTAATATAGTGGGGCACATAGGCTACCCTGTAGAGCATCGAGACGTTGGCAGAGAGCCATCGAGTCAAAGTCCATTCTTATTTGTTCTCATGCTACATTGCATTTCAGCATCACCGCTAATCAGCTCAAGCTTGTGGCTACTCAACAAGCCACCGCGAGGTTAACCTACAATCGCCTAGTCACATTGTTTTGCATAGCACTATCATTTCGACTTCGAGACCCCCTTTCATAAAGGTCATCCTTATGAATGGTCCATGATATCTTTTAATGTTCGATGTTTTTTATATTTTCCATTTTTATGACTTCGTTTCTATAAAGGAATGGTCAATATCATTCTTTTAATTATAAGGATTCAATAAAGCTACACTATCGGCGTTGATCCTCCACACAACACATACCTAAACAAACTCATGTACCTATGATATATTAAGGAGATGACTCTAGTTCCTCCACTCATATGTATTCAAATATTTCCAATTTTCCATGAAATACAAGCCAACTTATAGTGCATTTGTCTTATGTATAGGGTTGGTAACCGGCACCAATATCCCTTTGGTACCTCTCAAACCCTTCAAAGATGTCAGTCACTAAAATTCCCCTCCCCCACACGCTAAATCCACAAGCCATGGTCGCATGAGGATTGTTTTCTCACCATCACGTTTGTGATCTATAAGCCCATATGAATAATTGTCAGTAGGTCGCTCTACAAGAATCTTCTCGTTGTAGACTCAAATAAGTTTGATTATCATTTTGTCTAGTCATACAACATCAAGGAATGATCCCATGACAAGTGATATTAGAGCAGCTTTTCTCGCTACATACCCAACGACATTTGTCCGCTTGTGCTGTCATAACGTCCCTTGTCGAGCAAAGGTTCATCCATTCAAGACTAGGGCACGTTATGCTTAGCACCAATGTTCAACCACACAATGTCTAGGTGCAACCACAAGCACCTATGGTGCATTGGCATTGCATTCTCAACTATGGATGTCAATGATGAATTGTTGACAAGCTTCATCATTGCACACCAACTCGTGCTATAGCAAGTTTCTCATGCACATGTTTCATGCCTAGGAACACTTGTCATGCCCTTTCATGATGATGATGTGTCATTCACTTGATTGAGATGTTGCACTGCACGTCCAACTAATGTTGTTAAACTCTCAAGTCAAACTTTTGGTAGGTAAAACGAATCAAATTGACACAAACTCTTAAATAACTTACTTAATCTTTCTAATACACAAATAACAAAAAGATAAAAAATACAAAATAAAAATAAAAAATTATTACATTCTTGCAATATTGATTTCAGCAATATTAATTTAGTTCTCTTATCATCGAAATCAGATTCTCTTATCTCATTGTTACAAAGTTTAAAAATAAATGCAACTTCTCTATAGACCCCATACTATATTACGATGAATGCTATATACATGCAGCCAGAGATGTATAAATTAGGATTATAAATTTTAAAACTTATTGATAGGAGTAGTTTAAGTGAGGGCACCATACAACTCAATAACCTATTGGGAAGCTTACTCCCACGAGTGTACGCATGTCTAATATTTTATTGAGTTAGTCTTGAGATACATTCATGTTTTACGACACTCTAATTGATTTTATCATCAATTGCCATATTTTAATTCTTAATTATCAATTAATAATCAACTATGATGCATTGGTACTTATATTGTAACAATTAATGGAAAGATCGATTAACAATAAATCATAATAACAAGTCAATTATCAATTTGATGATTAATTACAACTATCATGAGATAAGAAATAATTAATTTAACAAGTTTATTAAACACACACAAAACCCTAATTCAAGGAACAAAATATAATAATAAATATTTATAACTTATATCTTTTTAAAAAACTAATTAAATATTAGATTTAATGGGTGTCCACCCCTTTGAAATGAGGTGGACGCTCCTACCTAGGATGCTGACTGTCAGATGATGGATCGACAATCCTCCTTTTAGGCATGGTTCAACACTCGATTCAACAATTTCGATAATTTAGCGGGCAAGCGATTCAACGTTTGTGCAAAATCCGGGGGGGGGGGGGGGTATGTGTTTTGTGCCCTAACGGCATCTATGGCAAGCGATTTTGAGGGCAGTGGTGGTGAGCGAACTCGATGACGATGATGAGAGCGATCTTGATGGCGGAGGCGAGGAGCGAACTCGAGGGTGACAGCGAGGAGCGAACTTGAGGACGACAACGATGAGCAAGTTTGAGAGTGGTGATCATGAGCAATTTTGAGGGCACGGCAAGCGAGTTCGAGGGCGGCAGCGGCGAGTGAGTTTGAGTTAGCGGTGACAATGATGACAAGCGAGTTCAAGGGCAGCGACGAGTGAGTTCAAGTTAGCAGTGACAACGACAACGACAATGACAACAAGCGGAAGTTGAACCCCCGCCAAGGCATTAATTTCGAGGGCGGCGACAAGGTTTAGCGGCCGACGATGGACGTCCCCCGCCAAGGCATGCTTCAATCAGTCGAGCATTTTTTAGGACGGTGATGATGGACGTCCTCTACGAGGAAATGCATTGAATCGTCATCATCAAAATTGCTGAACCGGATGTTGAACCGCACCTAAAAGGAGCATCAACATCCATTAAATACTTAAATACTACATTTTTACATATTCATAATATGGTTGCAGTGATTCGAATGAAGGTGGGATCTTTAAATCATTTTAGATATTTATAAATTTCATTTGGCTCTGACTCAATTATAATCTAGATAAAAAAATTCAAACTTCTAAGATAGGTGAATTTTTTACATATTCATAAATGTATGATCTGGCATACGTTTCATATGTTATGATACACTATACATAGTATGTAATCCCGTTTCTATTTTCGATATATCTTTTTCAGTTGTCATCATAAAAAGAGTCGATAATATTTTTTGCATATGAGGCGCAAAGTGTTTGCTAAGGAAGTGTGACTTGGACCATGGGATATCAAGTAAATGAAATAAAAATAATTGGGAGCTCATTAATTTTGGGTTACAATTTGAGAACTTTCATTTATTATGTGAACACTATGATGCTTTCATATGCATGTAGGGGATCTGAATATAAAATGAAATAACTAACAATTATTCATTGAAAAATAGGGGGTGATAGCACACCAATCCCCTAATTATGGTATTATTTAATTCAATAGCAAAATCTATCGATCTGAGGGAAACTAAATGGAGATCAATAACTTTAGACATTTATCTTATTTTTTTGTCATTTACTTATCTTTGTAACATTCATATCAACATGCCATATTAGGGTCACAACAAATTATTGAACAACAAATCCATTATCCATAATTGATTTTATCATCAATTGCCATATTTTAATTCTTAATTATTGATTAGTAATCGACTATCATTCATTGATAATCAATTTATAACAATAAATAAAAAAATTACAATTGACCATAATAACAAGTCAATTATCAATTTGATAAGTAATTAAAATTATCATGAGATAAGAAATAATTAAGTTAATAATTATCATAATTAATTACATGTAAATACTAAAAGATGCATTTGTATAGTCTAAATTGGGGACGCGGCTTTTTCTTGTTTACAAATGACAACTATTTTTGTCATTCACTTGTCTTTTTGTATGTTTAATAGACACAAAATCATGGTCACATTAATATGGCCATCAAGGGTCACAACAATCAATTGAACAATTAATGATCAATCATAATAATAAGTCAATTATCAATTTGATGGCCAATTACAATCATCATATAGTAATAACATAATTAAATATAATAAATTATTCAAAATGTATTTCTATAGTCAGAATTTGGCATGTTCTTTTATCTTCTTTACATATTACATATATTTTTATCATTTACTTATCTTTGTTTTTTTTCAATTAGATGCGCAATCTTAGTAACATTCATATCACCATCCAAATTAATTAAGAGCCTAAATCCATAACTCATTTTATCATGTTTCAATTGTCAATTATCAACATTGACTATCAATGCAATGGTAATAAATTTATAATAGCTAATTGTAACAATTAACGTTCTATCATGATAACATGTCAACTATCTATTTGAGGACCAATTATAGTTATCCTAAGATAAAAAATAATCAATATAAGAACAATCATAATTAATAAAAAGTTAAATACTTAAGATACTTTCTCTATAGTTGAAACTTCGACGCAAGGGAACCCAAGTTGCACCCTCGCAATTCTTGTAACGACCTCAAAATTTGACCCTAATTTAAAATTTTTGCCGAACCCTAGGTGACGTTACTTCGACTTTAACATGATCTAGTTTCATGAAATATTGCAGCGGAAACATAATATACTAAACATAAATCATAATATCATGAAAATAGCGGGAGACTTCGTAAAATAACCCAAGATACAAGTCTAGCCCATGGGCCACATAGGCTCTAACATCAAGACCCAACAAAGGGTTCATAATACATAAAGAAGTCCAAATAAAAGTAAAAGACTCAAAGGCCCATAAGCCATACATACTTGACTCTTATAAGAGTCCATCATCATAACATAAGTCTAAGAAAGACAACTTGGGCCGTAGCCCGACTCGTCCATGTGCAACGTGTCCGTCATGAGGCCCTCGCCGTCGAACCTAAGCCTCGTCCATACCTGCACGGATCCATGGGTGCAGGGGATTTCTTCCGTTAGAGTATGTTGAGACCTATGCATGCTATGATCCTATGACATAATTTCTACATGTCATGACATATGCATATCATCATGATGGTACATAAATCATATGCATGCTATGAGCTACTTATGCACACTATATGACATATGAGCATATCATCATGGCAAGATAAGATAACATGTAGCATTATGTCAAAGCATATCATTACTTATCATTATGCTAAGGCATATCATCATTTATCTTACTTTTACTTCAACATCATCTTTCATAACATCTTATAACAAAGGGACATACATTAGCATCCGATTAGAGCTACATCTTCATCTTCATCTTTATGTCCCAAGTTATCTTTGGAAAGCACATATACATGCATGACTTTACTTCTTATGTTTAGAGCCCGTTGAAGTACATACATAGTGCAGGACTTTACTTTCCACTTGACAACATCGTTTAATCTTTCATCTTGGTTAAGATAGCTTATTATCTTGTTGATTTGGTAGACCATGTTGGTTTCGTGTGAACTTGGCTAGCTAGGCCGAGACGATTGTCTCATTGGAAGTACATACCATCTTGGCAGGACTTTACTTCCCGGGGAATACATCACATAAGCTAGCAAGTGAAGGACTTTATTCCCATCACGACCACAACAAGACATCTTCGCAACAATCCATCTTTTATTTATATTCATCAATACATACATTCATTCATCACATGTTGCTTGTTTTAACCCTCATACATACTTCAAATCACACTAGGTGTGGACATTCAAACATAGCCAATCAGCTCCCAGAAACGGTCGACCACTGGTCATATATCGGGCGACCGGTCGGATTATCGGTCGATCGTTACGGTCCATTCGGACGACCGAAATCCAACTTCGATTCGTCCGCTAATTACAGAATGTGTCACTCCTCTAAATCGGACGACCGCTAGAGTAATGGTCGACCGATGCTAGTCCATTCGGACGTCCGAAATGGGTTTCGGATCGTCCGCTAATCACAGAATATTTCGGCTATTTTGGCCATGCATATCGGACGACCGTTTTGAGTATCGGTCGACCGGTACTTGACGTATTCGGACGTCCGAATCAAAATGTTCGAACGACCGCTAATCACAGAATGTGTCGAATGTTTTCGACCACCCATATCGGACGACCGTTAGAAAATCGGTCGACCGCTACATGTCTTTCGGACGTCCGAAATAAGGTCTCCGAATGATCGCTAATCACAAAATGTGTCTGCCCTTCCAGAACGGTCGACCGATTCGGAATCGGTCGTCCGTTCTGGGACGGCAGACACCCGATTTTACAGGGTTTCTTTTCTAAATCTTTTATACATTAACATATTGAACCAAACCTGACTTCCAAACATCACATAAGACCTTTTTTTGACATTCTTAACATTCTAATAATGAAACATAATGAGATTTTCACATAAGGCCTTGAACATGTTAATCACACTTATAGATTGTACATAAGCTTTACAAGATTTCATAATGAGCTAATATAAGTGATAATGAACATCATAATCTTAAACATGATTAGCAATATGACAATAAATATGGTAGCAATACATGAAGCATCTTACGTTCAAATCATGATTAGCAATAACATAATAATCTAATGAAATATGAAGTAAGAAATGCATAATCCCTAATCATACTTTAATAAGACCTATGGTGGTCTTAATGCCTCTTAATTCATTCAAGCACACATTATTAAGAGGGTGATTAGGATTTAGATCTCCTCAATCATATCTTGATTAGCTAAATTTAACTCTAATCTTCTTCCTCTAATTTCAATCCTCTCTTTCTTTCTTCTAATTACTATTCATGAGTTAGGAAAAAGGGCTGCCACAGTGAGATAAATATGAAGGACAATGCTAGAGTGTATTAAGTTTATCGCAGTAAAATGACTTCCTCCCGTGTGGGGTTTGGAGTGAGTGAGTGAGTGAGGGAGGGTGGCTTCTTGCTGTCACTGATGTGAGTGGAGAGAGAGTAGGAGAGAATGGAGTGAGGATGAGTCTTCTTGGGTGCTGTTCGTGAGTTGATGGAGAGAGAGGGTAGTGAGGCTTCTTGTTTGCTCCTGCCGAGATACGAAGGAGAGATAATGGGTGAGGGGAAGTGACTTGGGGATTACTGTAGCTATGGGAGGGGTTTTGTGTGATGTCGGCTGACGAGGGAAGAAGGAGAGAAAGGTGAGAGGGGTTAGGTGAGTTTTAGGGTATCTAAGCTTATTTATATCTAAGCTTATGGACTTATTAAGTTAATGGATTTTTTAATGGGCTTTAAGATAATATTAACTTTCTCTTATTTATTTTTTTATTTACTTTTTGAGAATATTACAATTCTATTTTTAATTACTCTCGGACAATAAAAGTTGGACTAGATATGAGGAGAAATCGGGATAGATCGATTTTGTATTCTTTTTTCGTCTATGACTCTGCATATATATATTATCTAATGTTAGGAGCTTCCCGTAGCTTCAATCATTGAGCACCTCAGTTTGCATGCAGAGGAGAGAACTATTGTGCATAACTTAAGTTTCTTAGGTGTGGAAAAAGCTCAATACCATTTTGGGATCTGTTTATAAGCCTCCACTGAAAGTTGATCTCAGTTGGGATTCTAAATAATGCCTAAATATTTTTAACATGATTAGACTTTCGATAAGAATCCCTCAAATATTAATTTCGAGTTTAAATTTTAAATTATTATCTTAATATCATTCTTTCTCAAACTCACTCTTTATCTATTTTTTCAGTCCATATTTATCCCAATTAAACTCCATTTTTTTATCCTTTTATTTCTTTCTTTTCTCCAAATTATTGAATTATAATATTATTTTTAATTTTTATATTTTTTATATTATTTTATGAAGTATTTTTAATTCAAAACTCTTAATCCATTATAATTGGGATTTTTTATTCATTAAACTTATATTTGAATCACAATTAAAATTTAAATCTCTAACCGTGATTTAATGAAATTTTCTGTTCACAATCAAATTCTAATTTATTTTTCGTCAAATCGTGATCTTTCGTTCTCTTCCCATTTCACACCTATTTATATTTTCTGTTTCTTTTCTAGTTTCGTTCATTAAAATTAATATTAAAGTGAATTACTTTATTACCATTCTTCAAATATAAAATTAAAATTAAATAATGTAATTAGATTTTTATTTACAGAAACATGGGGCGTTTATTGTTTGGGAATATGTTGTGGTGTATACGGTAAAAACAAAAACGTAAGTTCTACATCATCAAGCTGCGCATACGTACGTGACAAACAACTTAGCTGGTTGCAGTGGTACTCATATTCCGATTAATTGTAATGATATTAGTCCTAATAGGGTCCGGAAAATAAAAATTAATAAATTATCGTAATACCACTAATCAAAAACAAAGTATATACTGCCTACTTATTTAGACTCGCATTATGATAGGCCGCAGGCCTCTATAAATAACGCAGAACTGGGAAGACGAAACACATATCTGACAATTAACCTCTCTTTCTCTCTATTCGCTCTCGATATTCTTTCTCTCTTTCCGACCCGAATCTTATCCCACACTTAATCGATCATGGCAACGTCGACGTACGTCAAGGGACTCATCTTCATCTTGACATGCCTTCTTGCAGTGGGTGTTAGCGTTGCTCAAGTAAGTGTTTCCGTAGGCCGTGATGGTGAAGGCGGTGACTTCGATTTCTCGATAGACCACAATGGGTGTCAGCATGATCAGGATCACCGCGACAGGGATGGAGGCCACGGCCTCGACCTCTGTGTGCATGTGCCGGGCAAGGACATTCATGATCGCCATCAGGACCGGCAGCCAAAGCGTCAAGAACACCATCACCAGGTGCACAACAACTCTGGCAACCAGCAGCCGGTTCATGAAGGAGGGCCCCATCACCAGGTGCATTCACAGCACAACAGCTCTCGCAACCAACAACCTGCAGACCACGGTCATGGCGGACACGATCGAACACAACATCAGGAACCAAGCCGTCAGGTTTCGCACAACGATCCAAAACACAAGCAGCCTGCTGGCCATGATCAACCACATGATCAGCATCCACAGCAGAACCATCTTCATCGTCCTCAACAACCCCGTCAACCTCGTGGCCACCAAGGTCGTCCCTTCATTCAACCACCCCGGGAGCAAAATAAGGGTGGTGATGGCGTCGACATCAATGTGCACATCCACGGGATGCCGATGACGAGAACGCCACCACAACCGGAGGAAGATGAGCTTGATCCTAAGCGGTTCTCGTTGCCGCCGCCTTCCAATGACGAATCCGCTACGGAATGCTATTAGCTCTAAATATCTTCTTTTTTAACTCTAAAAATCGTTTTATTAATTTTTGTTTACCTTCTATTTTTTTTTCCTGCATGGTTCAGTGAATTCCATGTATGCATATTTTGTTTGTTTATTCTGAATAATGAATAATGATCAATGTTTAATTGTTTATTAAGTTTTTCTAGTATTTTCTAATTTTTGTTAAGTTTTAATAGATGGAATTTGTAATATAATGAATAGGAATATCAACAGCCATGGGACGTAGCGTTCGAACCTGTTGCTTCCAACTCCTTTTTTTTTTGTCTAAACCTAACGGTGCTATGGATTTAATATTCGGAAGAACAAAAATGACAAACTATGATAGAATCAACCAAATTTTAATTACTACTAAACCTCTTTTTCTTTAATAACTGTTAGATGAACAAAAAAGATTGATCAGCAGTGACCATCAATAATCTTCTGAATTAAACTGAAATGTCGTCATTTATTTCTTTGTTTTTCATTTCTTATTTCTTTAAAATATGAATATTAATTATTAATAACTTAGCTAACAAGTCAGAGAATTTTCATCGTCAGAGTTATATGTCTTATTTTCAAACTTATCTTTTGTTTCATTATGTATGCCTTGGGCCTCCTTTTTAATCGGAAAAAAAGGCTAACAAGTACAGGTTTATTAAACGCACACAACACCCCTAATTCAAGAGATAAAATATAATAATAAATATGTATAACTTATATCTTTTAAAAAAAACTCATTAAAAACTAAATTTTTATTTATTCATAAAGTGGTTGGGTGATGCGAATCAAGATTAGATCTCCAATAGTTTTAGATATTTTAAATTTTCATTTGGCTACTACTCAATTATAATACGGATAAAAAATCAACTTTTTATAAGATCCTCGAATTTTTGCATATTCATGAAAATGATTTTCATATGTTTTATATGTGATGATGTATAAACAAATATTAAGGAGGTGATGGACAAGTTTAGTGAAGGATACGTAGTATATTTAATCTTATTTCTATTTTCGATATTTATTTTCAGTCATCGTGAAAAGGGTGGATAATATTTTTTTTCATATGAGGCCCTAAGTATATGCTAAGGAACTGTGACTTGGACCATGAGATATAAGAGAATGTAATCAAAATCATAATGAGCTCGTTAGCCATTTAGTTTCATTATCCATAATTCTTACGGGTTTACAATTTGAGTGTAATATCCTCACGTAAATAAAAAAAAAAGCCAAAGCCAAAAAGGCCCACACCCGCAGGAGGCCCAACAGCCCACTTCACTAAAATAATGCCCTAAAATATTTCCCACCTAACCCTGCGGCCGCACAAAACTATAAGCACCCACCCAGTCAAGCTACAGTAGGTCATTCTAACACCATTCGACCAGCAAAGACCCCCCACTGTAGATGCTACAGTAACCTCATTCCCTTCCTCTTCCAAACTCCTCTCGGCCAGTAAAGAGTAAGTCTTCACTTTTGTTGTTCTTACCCTTTGGACAATAGCAAGTACCCTAGTTAAAAGCTAGTGTAAGCATGTTTTACTCCTCTCTTCTTTTGGGTTATTAGAAAAGTATTAGCTCACCATTTTCTCTTGTAATCACCATGGCAGTCTCATTAGGATCTTTGGAGCTAGAAAAAGAAGCTAGAAAAAGAAAGAAGAAGTTATGAATTAGGGCATAAGCTAATCAAAATATATTGAGGGGATCCAAACTCTTAATTACCTCCCTAATAATGATTGTGTGAATGGATTAGGGCATGAAGAACCAACATGTGTTCTTGAAATGGATGATTAGGACTTATACATATTAGTACTTGTATGTGTCATATTTTATGAAGCTTTTATGTTCTAATGCTAATCATGTTTGGAATTATGATGTTCATTGTTACTTATGCTAGCTCAAATGAAATGGTTCTATGCTTAAGTACATGTATGAACTTAGATAGCATGATTAGATGCTTCATGTGAAAATCTCATTTATTTCATGATTAGAATGCTAAGAAATGTCCTATATGATGTTTGGAATCATGTATGTGTTCAATATGTCATTGTATGAAAGATTTGGAATGAAATGATGTAGAAATCGAATTTCTGTCGGCCCAGAACGGGCGACCGATAATGTATCGGTCGACCGTTCTGGAGACCATCGTAGTATAAAACTCTGTCCAACGGTCGACCGGTTATATAATGGTCGCCCATTTTGGAAGGGTCAAAATATTCTGTGAATAGCGGTCGACCAGACATCCTGTCTCGGTCGCCCGATAGCAATGTAATGGCCGACCGATATTTCAACGGTCGTCCGATATGTGTTGTCGAAATGTTCGACATATTCTGTGATTAGCGGACGTCCGAGCACCTGGTTTCGGTCGTCCGAAAGACCAAGTACCGATCGACCGATATTTCAACGGTCGCCCGATATGTGTTGTCCCAAACAGTCGACACATTCTGTGATTAGCGGACGAATTGAAGTCTGATTTCAGTCATCCGAATGGACTATAACGGTCGACCGATAACCCGATCGATCGACCGATAACCCGATCGATCGACCGATACCCTATCGGTGGTCGACCGTTCTGGAGGCTGATTTGCTATGATTGAATGATCACACCTAGTATGGTTTGAAGTATGTATGATCTTAAATAGGGTTAAAACAAGCAACATGTGTGACTGATTGTATGTATTAATGAAAGCAAATAAAAGACAGATTGACGTGAATGTGACTTGTTGCAATAAAGGAAAGGGGAAATGAGTTCCACCCCAAGCGTGACATTTCTCGGGGAAACGAGTTCCACCCCAAGCGTGGCGTTTTCATAAGTTTGAGGCGAGTTCCACCCCAAGCGTGATGTCTCAATTGGGCATCCGCGGCCCAGGAGACGAGTTCCACCCCTAGTGTGGCGTCTCTATTGGCCTCCCACGATCCCAATGTATTGGTCTAGCTAGCCATTTTTTCCTTGAACTTCAACATGGTCTTCCCAATCAACAAGATAAGAAAGTATCTAAGTAAAGATGAAAGATGAAAAGATGAATGATGAATGACTTGAGACATAAAGTAAAGATGTTAAAGAAGTATGATGAAGTATGCACCTATGAGGATGCCATGTAAATGTCCACTTGTCACATCATATCATGACATGATGAAAGATGCTAAAGTAAAATAAGATAAGATTATGATATGCATTAGCATGATGATAAGTTATGATATGCACGACTTAAAGATTATGATGTTACTTGTTATCATATATTGTCATGATGATATGATCACATGCCATGTGGTATGCATAAGTAGCTCATAGCATGCATATGATTTATGTTCCATAATGATGATACGCATATGCCATGACATGTAGAATTCATGTTATAAGGTCATAGCATGTATGGGCCTCAACATACTCTAACGGAAAAAATTTCCTGCACCCCATGGATCCGTGCAGATATGGATAAGGTTTAGGTTCGGCGGTGCGGGCCTCTTGACGAAGACGTTGCACATGGACAGTGTCGGGCTACGGCCCAAGTTATCTTTCTTATGTTATGTCATATGTTGAACTCTTGTAAGAGTCTGTTATGTATGGCTTATGGGCCTTATGGAGTCATATATTTTACTTGAACTCATTATATTGTAAGAATCCATTGTTGGATATACGTTAGAGCGTATTAGGCCTATGGGCCAGATTATGTTATCTTGGGCTTTTGTATTAATTATCCATGAAGTCTTCCGCTGTTATGATGTTAATTATTTTAAGTTTTACTATATTATGTTTCCGCTGCAAAGTTTTATGAAATTAAGTCAAAGACAAGGTCAAAGTAGCGCCGTCCAAGGTTCGGCAAATTTTAAATTAGAGTCGAATTTTGGGGCGTTACATTGAGAGCTTTAATTTATTAAGAGAACACTATGTTGCTTTCATATGCTAATAGGGGATCTCCATATAAAATGAACTAATTAATAATTATTTATTAAAAAAATAGGAGAAGAAAGCATGTCAATCCTCTAATTACGGTATATGGTATATTTAATTCAATATATAGCAGTTATCCACCAATTCAAGGACAACTAAATAATCACTATAAGAAATTTGTCAAATAGCGACGCTAAATCATGATTAAGAAGAATAACTACGATTTCGCGTCGTCATGGCGCCACAATGATGAGACGACATCTGACAATTGATAGCGTTGTCATAGCACCAACATAAAGAACGACGCTAGTAACATTAGTGGTCAATGTTATTGAGACATTATGATAACACAATAACACTACAAAAAGATGGGCTATTGGCGATGCAAAGTAACGTCTCACATCTGGTAATGCTATAGAGATGACACTAGCGCCTTTATGGCATCTATCTTGCATCTCAATAACGAGACGCTATTTGCCTCTCGATAGCGTCTCATTAGCATGTTCTTAGCTATTCAAGAAATAGACGTTATAAATGATGCAATGGAGACGCTACCATTGCGCGCCGTGAAGCGAAAAAGTGCGGGAGAACCTAACGTCATTCTCACGTCGACAACGAGCGACGCTATGATCGCGTCTCACCATTTGCGACTCTAAAGAGACGCTATCTGGCGTCACACGACTACGCGACGCTATGTAGACGCGAATGTCATTACTTCACAACTATTTATAGGTTATCTATATTTATATCGCTATTTGTTTTATATTTAAACCCTAAACCCTATATATTATATATACTATATGTTAATCAATAAATTAATTAAATATTATATTAGTATTAATATTGTATTAGTATTATCAACATATATATGTATTCGTAAATGATTACCCATATTATATATATGTATTACACAATTATATATATATATATGTGTGTGTATGTATTTTTACATGATAGGAGTGTTCCTAAATATATAATTTGTTACCTACATTATTTATGTTATTTATACATACTAAATATATATACTTAATCATGAAATTACGGTGGTTGAATTAAGAGAGTGATTTGCTACAAATTATCACATTGTAGCGTCACCGTTGAGACTCAATAGTGTCACCTTAGCGTCTAACTAAAATCGCAGGTGATGCCAGCGCCATGGTGACACTATTAGCGTCTATGTAGCATCCCCAAATTGAGACTCCACAAGGTTTTAAATGCTAGTTCGGCGCTATGTAGTCGCTAAATGTCCCTAACGACTCAATAGCGTATGTATTGCGCCTCCTTAGCTGACTTTTTATCCCCCTCACTTAATCGGGCACATATAGACATATAAATACGCGTATATACTTATACTTATATATAATAAGTACATATATACATATTATTATCACTTAATCTCACACATATAAACATATACACATATATATTCACTTCGAATACACATACATATACACGTTATATGACTCGCACATGTATAGACGTATACATACACATATATATATTTATAATACATATAGACATACATACATGATAGATTTATAATACTTAATCTCCCACACGTAGACATATACATACGCATATATTATTGGTATATATATATATATACACATATACATACGGATATATTATAGACACATATACATTTACATTTATAATTTTATATACATACATGATAGATTGTCGGAAGGAAATAAAATAATTTGAATGGGACACAAATGCGATGAGACGCTATATTGATAAATAAAATATCATACATACTAAAAAAATTGAAAAAGACTTTTAATGAGCGTCTCAATGGCATCGCATCCTTGGGACGCTACCACTATGGAGACGCCCCTATGACGCTATAGTGTCGCTATGTAAGATTAGCGACACATTAGCTTCTCCATAGCGTCGCACTAGACGAATTTTGATAGAAACGACACCTACATTGCGTCTACGTAATGTCGCGTTCTTTGGAGACGCTAAAAAATTTACTTAAATCCCTAACTCCTCTTCTTCGTTTTCACTTTTACTATTTTGCTTTCTTCGTCCGACGCTCGACCTCCGACCTCCAACACCCGACGCCGGACCTCCTCCTCCGCCGCCTCCTCCACCGCGCCGACGTTCGCCTCCGCGGCCCTCCGCCTCCTCCTCCACCGCGCCCCTCCGCCTCCACCGCCCTTCGCCTCCACTGCCTCCTCCTCCGACGTCCACCCTCCGCCTACTCCACCACCTCCTCCACCGCGCCCGTCCGCCACCTCCACCGTGCCCCTCCGCCGTCCTCCAGCGCCACCTCCGCCTCCTCCACTGCCCTCCACCATTGCGCCGACATCCGCCTCTGCCTCCACCGCCGCCTCCTCCTCCCTCCGCGCCGGCGTCCGCCTCCGCGCCTCCTCCACCGCGCCGACGTCCGCCCTCCACCTCCACCGCATCCTCCTCCGATGTTCGCCCTCCACCGCCGCCTCCGCCTCCTCCACCGTCCTCCGCCACCGCGCTGACGTCCACCTCCGCCTCCACCGCTGCCTCCTCCTCCTCCTCCCCCCTCTGCCTCATCCGCCCTCCACCGCCTCCTCCTCCTCCACCGCCCTCCGCCATCGCGCCGACGTTCGCCTCCGTCTCCACTGCCGCCTCCTTCTCCACTGCCGCCTCCTTCTCCTCCTCCTCCCTCCACCTCGTCCGCCCTCCACCGGCTCCTCCTCCCTCCTCCACCGCCCTTTTTCATTGCGCTGACGTCTGCCTCCGCCACCGCCCTCCGCCACCGCTTCTCTGTCGACCGTCGCCTACCGCTTTCCTCCACCACCGTCCGCCGCCATCCTTCGCCGGTTAAGAAGGTACTAGCCCGCCACCATGTATGTTAAGTTAATTATTAATGCATGAAGTTAAATACTACTTAATTACTTAAAAGTTATGAACTAATGCATGTTAAGTTAAATATTACTTAATTACTTGATTGTTTTGCTGTTAAGTTAGTTAGTAATGCATGTTAAGTTAAATACCACTTAATTATTTGAAACTATTGTTGTTAAGTTAGTTACTAAGGATGTACTAAGTTAGTAATGCATGTTAAGTTAAACTATTTTTTTTTCATAATTCTAGAGCATCTTTTTCATCATGTTCTCATAAACTTTACTAAGGATGTACTTTCACATTCTTGGTGATAAAATGAGATTATGATTCGACAATGAAGTATTTGAAACATGTGATTTTGGACTTCGTAAGTTCAAAATCACACGTTTCAAATACACGAATTTATTGACATATGGCTTAATGTTGTCCGTTACAGAAATGACAAAGCCAAATCGTAATTGGATTCGTCGTTGGAAGGATAAATATGGCATCATAACTAAATAATATAAGGATGGTGTTGATGAATTCATAGATGTGGCATATCGAAATGAAGGTGTTGCTTCTTCATGACGAAATCTTATGTCCATGCCAGAAGTGCAAATGTTATTAGTGGAAAATAAGATATGATGTGCAAAAGGATTTATATTACAACGGTTTCTTACTGACATACACCAATTGATTCTTTCATGGCGAAGAAAGATGGGCTAAAGAAACAAGTAATGTAGATACCATTGCGGGCGACTCGAGCAATCCGTACAAGGACATGATACGAGATGTAATGTTAGGAGAAAATGTTGGTGGAACATTGATTGAAGAAGACCTGAATCCTTCGGCTTTTAAGTTTTATAATCTTCTCGAAGAAGTAGATGAACTTTTATGGGATGGATGCATGAAGCAAATTACACTTTCTGCAGTGGCACAACTAATGAACTTAAAATTAGAATTTAATATGAGTTCAATTCAAATGACCTCTTGGATGTGAACTTTGATAATTTCGTTGACGATGACTCGAATCAAGATTATAGCGACGATGTTGAAGATGATGAAAATGAATTAGAATATGAAACAAGCGAATGAATTCCGTAGTTATTCTAATGGCATAAGCTTTTTACTTCTATTTTTAGGTTATATATGGTTACCGATAATAAGAGAAGCTTCTTTCTTTTTTTCAGTCATAAAATGAGGGGTCGAGCATTTGGGTCATCTCACTCTTCCAGACGTTCACTCTAGATGAGTCAGACATCACAACCACCAAATAATATAATTATTGTCATCTAGTTATTTATAGTTGATTATAATAGTTAATTTCATTTTTTTAATAATATCAGTTCCTCCGCCGTCGACGGGGCACGTAGCCGAATCGTCACATAGTAGGCGATCCATTGGTGGGTCTGTTCTGCATATCACTCCAGGTATGACAGTTGCGAGAGTACCGGAGGCTTCACCACAATCTAGCGTTGGCGGGCGACATCTTACGCCAGGTGATATATTTATTGTTATTGACATTTCTTAAATAATTATATTAATTATTTTTTAATAATATCAGTTGGTACGCTACCGATAGCACAAGCAACTAGCTCAATACATTCAGACGAGCGGACTGCCACTGATCATGCTGCGGTACACATCAATCGAGGTGAGAACATTACTATACATCTATGAATTATCACAATTTTAATTTAATATGACACTAATGATTTATTATGTATTAGGTCCCGTAGACGACGTCGGACCTTGACAGCCTACCCCAGCTGTACCGGATGATGATTCCTCTTAGAGTGATGAAGAGAGGTTACACGATAATGGGGTGGTCACTGTTAATAATATTGTTCGACCGTAAGTTAAATAAATTATACAAAGTTTGTTATAGTTTTGGTTATCATTGAAAATTAATTATTCTTTCTAATTGGCAGGACCACTTTCATACCCGCTAGTACCGTGCGGGATGTCAGTGCTCTCGTTCTTTTCCACTTGCCGAAAGGGGCAGGATCCTGAAAAGATGTCTCAATTCAAGTGCGGGATGACATCTTTCGAGCCTTTACAGTACGATCTTCTATTTGGGTTACATAATTCGATTTATATTTATTTTAAAATTACTAAGTTTTAACGTTCTATTTATAGGAGGTAACGTGAACTTATCGCAGAGTGAAGTTTCGGATTCTCACACAAAAAAAAAAAAGAAATTCTAGTCACGTTTTAATTTTACTCAAGAGTTCACGTAACTGCAAGTGCACAGGTCGAGTAGAAACCCTGAGTGTCGTAACCCCGATGATTTAGATTAGTTAATTGCTCTATTTATACCCCAGAAATCGTTACAAAATTATAAAAGAATAAACTAGATACGTGAATGAACAGAGATTAAAAATAAGGAAATAAGATAAGAAAAGATCAAGGAGTGAAGGGAAGGATTCTCTCATAATTAACTTGTCGATGCTATTGCAATTGCCATATCCGTACATCAAAGAGGAGAGTTACTACTAATCACTAAATTAAGATCACTGATTAATGATATTCTCTTCTCTAATCAGTAGAAGGGTTCGGTCTCTCGATTCCTACAACCCATTCTTTTAATCTTACACTAATGATCAGAACACGGATTAACTCCTCGCTCGACTGTCAGGATTCTCATCTCATAACAGTCACTCTAGTAGATCTCTCGATCTTTCTAACAAAATATAAACTAGCAATTACTAAAAGCATAACAAGCAGGATGGCTAATTTCTCCTCTCGGATGAAATCAGCTAAAGCAGAAAAAACAATTGATCTCTCGATCTAATTGAAATCATATGTAAATTCTAAACAGCCATGCATCACGTAAATGAAATGAGGAGTCAACTTCAAAATATCAAAAAGTCAGAATAAAAGTTAGCATCAACAAAGTTTCATCATGAGAGAATCCTAAAATTCTTCTTAGTTCATCATTCTTCTTTCTCGCCTTCGTCTTCTTCTTTTCTCTCCTCCTCTCTGCTGTCCTCCCTTCACTGTGCCGTCTTCCTTCTTTTTGTTTCATCCCCTATTCAAAATTCAAATTTTGAAAAGTGGTTAGTCCCCTCTTTTACTCGTTCAACTCTTTCACTGAAAAATTGATAAAAAACATTTAAATATGTCCAACTTTTATGTAAATTTGTGGATTTAATTGCATGAATTATAAATACATAAAAGAGGTGATCAAATTCCCTCAAACTTAACTTTTTGCTTGTCCTCAAGCAATGTTCAAGATAGGGGTGATCTTCAACTTGCTTTCCCGCCAACATTTTAAGATACCAACCTGATATTCTTTGCTCAAGTGCCCCCTCTCTGTTCCTTTATTCCCTGACTTTGATGAAGATACTAACAACAAGACATTTTCAACTTTCTCTTTTTAGCTCAAGCCAGATAATTCCAATAAGAATGACAGATAATAAGAAGGTTAATACTAACTCTACCAGTACAGTAATAAGCTTTCTTTGGATTCCTACTTCTTTTCATTTGTCCAGTACTCATGTGATTATCCATAATGCTCAGGAGAATTTATGTAGCAGGTTTTCGATCGGCACAGCCCAGGACAGTTGCTCTTAGGGTACCAGGCATGAATCCCTACGGATCTACTCGCCCAAATTCAGCCTGGCTTAGGAATGCACCCTTTTTGTACCTTCTGGGGGCTCTCTTGGCCCTCTTTTCTTTTGCTTTCAACTTTTGTTTTGCTCTTTGCTTTTTCTTTCTTTTGGTTTCATGCTGTACTAGAGAATATTAGTATTAACAATCTTATTAGCTGTTATTTGAATTCAGAGGCAAGCTTAAATAAGATTGGTCGTCAAACTCTTAATATATCAAAATAGTCACTTTCCACTAGCCTTTGCCCTGTCACTTTCGGCATTGAATTTGGTTGCAACATATATTAAAATGTTAGGGGCTAGCAAGATGTCCTTGAACAAAGTTTCAGGAGGTTGCAACAGTGGCTATAGCTACGAGATGGAATTGAAATCTCTTATTGTACTATGTGAGGTTAACATGGTGCAATGCCAATCTATAATGTGAGAGTTCGAATGTAAAATTATAAAAATAGGAGTTAGATAAAGAGTAGAAATGTACCATATTGCCCTCTCCCCCAAGCTTAAAATCGACTATGTCCTCAGTGTCGATCATGCCAGGAAGAGGAACCCGGAGTTGGTTGGAGCTCAGGGATGCGGTCAGTGACTTGTTGGATGTCACTGAGGGTTGTTAGGACAGAATTCTGAACCTCTTCTACTCCTTGGACTCGCTGTTGGTGCACTAGGTTCTGTTGCTCCAATCTATGGAGTTGATCTTTAAGCGCTTGGATGTCCTGGTGATTACGAGCTGTTGTTTCCGCAAGTTTTGTCACTTGTTCCAGAATGAGGTCCAATTTGTTGGTTGTGGTGAGTGGTAGAGATGGGGACACATATGGAGCTGACGAGGAGGAGGAAGAGACAATGCGCCCTCGAGGGGTCTTGGGGCCAGAGGGAAGTTGCGAAGTTGCTTTGTAGTCCAAAAATAGTGGGGTAATGTTGGAATATGCCTTGTGACCTGAATGAAATCATTCATCCACCAGTTTCGGCCTTCCAAAATTGAAGTCCGTCGAGGGTCAGGTAGTTGGAAGAGGGCAGATGGATTGGATTGTCGCAAAAAATGTTGGCCGTTCACCATGAGAAGGACTCATTCCTTGGTCAAAAAATCTAAATCTATTAGTGTTGCAAGTGTAGAGGTGGTGTTGGCTAAGAACATACAGTGTTCTGCTAGAGGTGTAATGAGGTTGCTACAAATGATTGGATTGATTTCACGGGTTGACTCCTTGATCAAACTTTGAAGGAAGAACGATGCAAGGTTAATCTCTGTGTTTGACAGTAGACACCAGAGAATAAAAAGTTCATCTGTAGAGACAAGGTCTCGCTCATAGTCATTGGGGTGGATTAAAATAGTGTTGGTGAGAAGGATATGGAGATATCGAAGAACAGGGTTCTTTAGTTCATGGCCGACTAGATGTAACATATTATCAGTTCGTCGGCCGGTAAGTTGATACCAAACTTCAAATGTAGGAAAAGGGGGTGGGGGAGTTCTATAGCCAACATTGGGAAGATTTAGAAAATGGGCTAAAGTGTCTAAACCCATGGCGAGTTCATGATTACACAACCGAAACTCAATGTGATCAGGGACTCCATCTTCATCAAAATTGGTGGGATACAGAGTTCCTAAGAACTCTACTGATACCTCCTTGTAGAGGTCCCAACATTTCATAAAGAAAGGGAGGAGGCGGGATCGATGGAGTATGGTCCTGATATCATCAAATAGCCCGAGAGATTCGAGAGTAGAAAAATCTAGGAATCGGGTAGAAGAAAAGTTTCTGAACCTTGTATTAAAAAGACATTGAGCTTCATTGCTGTCGGTGGGCGGTCGTAGGTTGGTCGTTGGTTGCAATAGGCCGTCCGGACGGAGTCGTCGCTTGATGGACTCCGACGAACTATTGGTCTGGGAATCAGACGATGTATGGGTTCTCTTCATGTTGCCGGTTGATCTGAGGGGTGGAGAATGGCTGGGGTTTCTCGAAGGGCGATGAAATGTGTTTAGGAATTTCGAAAGGTAGCCGAGAGACGATGGGTGTTGGGGAAGGAATTTAGTCGGTCGGGTAGAAAATGAAGTGACGTGAGGGAGTTTGAGTGGGACTCAGAAAAGTGGATATTTGGGTGGATATGGTGTTGGATTCTGTTGAGATTCGCAACTAGATCTCAAAAGTGTACTTTCAGGTGATTTTTCTAATATTCCTGACCATGCAGATGCTGACATGGTTGTTGACCATTTATTTGGTTGGGTTGCCTCCCTGTAGCGCCTTTTTTTAACGTCGTTGGCTCGACCTTATTTTTTCTAATAGTTTGATTGCAAATGGAGCACTTCTTCGAACCTTGCTGTGCTTGGATTGTAACATTTCAATCTTTGTCCATTGTCTTTGAAGGTTTCTGAATTACTATTTTTGATATCCACTGCGCCATGAGGGTATATTTTTTCGATGATGAACGGTCCAGACCATCGCATTCTTAACTTCCCGGGAAAAGTCGTAGTCGGGAGTTAAATAACAGAACCTGGTCGCCCTCTTTAAAATTCCTTCTTAATATATGCATATCATGTCATTTCTTCATTCTTTCTTTATAGATGCGGGAGTTGTTATAGGCATCTAATCTCAATTCATCTAGCTCATTGAGCTGCAATAAACGTTTTCCAGAAGCTGCTTGGAAATCATAGTTCAGTGTTTTAATTGCCCAAAAAGACTTATGTTCTAATTCAACCGGTAGGTGACAGTGTTTGCCATAGATCAGCCTGAATGGTGTTGTTCCAATTGGTGTCTTGTATGCAGTCCGATATGCCCACAACGCTTCATTAAGTTTCAGGCTCCAATCCTTCCTAGTTATTGAAATGGTTTTCTCGAGAATTAGTTTGATTTCTCTATTTGAGACTTCTGCTTGTCCATTGGTCTGAGGGTGATAAGCAGTAGAAATCCTATACTTGACCCCATATTTAAGCAGCAATTTTTCAAAACTCCGTTCAATAAAGTGTGATCCTCCATCACTAATAACCAATCTCGGCATACCAAACCTTGGAAATATTATGTCTTTAAAGAGTTTAACAACCGACTTCGAGTCTGCTGAGATTGTGAGAATAGCTTTAATCCATTTTGAGACATAATCAACGGCTAGAAGTATGAACTTGTACCCGCATGAAGAAGGGAAAGGTCCCATATAGTCCACTCCCCACACATCAAATATTTCTACTTCGTGTATAAGTTACTGAGGTGCCTCATTTCTTCTACCCATATTTCCAGTTCTTTGGCAGGCATCGCAAGATTTAACAACATTGATTGTATCCTTGAATAGGGTTGGCCAATGAAAATCTGTTTGAAGAACTTTAGCGGCTGTTTTCTGATATCCTCCATGACCACCATAAGGAGATGAATGACATTCCTGTAATATAGCAGATTGTTCTTCATCTGATACACACCTACGATATATTCCATCTGCACATTTTTTGAACTGAAATGGTTCATTCCAGAAGTAGTATTTGATATCGGAGAAAAATTTCTTCTTTTGTTGATAAGAGAGATCCGGTCGTAGGACTCCGAAAGCTAAGTAGTTAGCAAAATTAGCAAACCAAGGATGTTGTGTTTTCTGAATAAAAAATAATTGATCATCTGGAAAAGAGTCGTTGATAGCACTGTAGCCTCCAGGGTTAACGTCTCCTTTTGATGATTGAAGTCGAGAGAGATGATCGACTATTAAGTTTTCTGTCCCCTTCGATCTTTGATTTCTAAATCAAATTCCTGTAACAAAAGGATCCATCTGATGAGTCTAGGTTTGGCATCTTTTTTAGCAATCAAGTATCGCACAGCTTGATGATCAGTATACACAATGACTTTAGAGCCAACTAGGTATGATATGAATTTGTCCATTGCAAAAACGACCGCTAAAAATTCCTTTTCAGTTGTAGTATAATTGATTTGTGCTTCATCCAAAGTTTTGCTGTCATAGTAGATTGCATGTTGCTTTTTATCCTTCCTTCCCAATACTGCTCCCACAGCTTGATCACTAGCAGCACACATAATTTCGAATGGTAAGGACCAATCAGGTGGTTGGATGATTGGAGCTATTGTAAGAGCTATTTTCAAAGTCTCAAAAGCCTCTAAACAATGTTCATCAAATATAAACTCTGTTCCTTAGATAAGAGTTTTGTCAAAGGCCTTGCAATTAGAGAAAAGTTCTTGATGAAATGGCGATAGAACTCGGTGTGTCCAAGAAAACTTTTGATTCCTTTGATATTAGTAGGCGGAGGTAATTTTTCAATTACTTCTATCTTAGCTTTGTCAACTTTAATACCTCGACCTGAAACAATATGCCCAAGGACTACACCTTCTTGTACCATGAAGTGACATTTCTCCCAGCTCAACACCAGATTAGATTCAGCGCATCTTTGTAATACCTTTCCTAAATTCTGAAGATAAATTTCAAAGGAAGTGCCATACACTGAAAAGTCGTCCATGAATATCTCCATTATTTCTTCAATGTAATCAGAGAAGATTGACATCGTGCACCTTTGAAAGCTGGCTGGAGCATTACATAATCCAAAGGGCATTCTTCTCTATGCAAAGGTTCTATAGGGACAAGTAAAGGTAGTTTTTTCTTGATCTTCTGGATGAATGGGAATTTGATGAAATCCAGAAAATCCGTCAAAGTAACAAAAATAAGAATGGTTTGCCAGCCTTTCTAACATCTGATCAATAAAAGGTAATGGAAAATGATCCTTTTTTGTAACTTTATTAAGTTTCCTAAAGTCGATACACATCCTCCATCCGGTTACCGTTCGTGTGGAAATGAATTTGTCTGGCTCTGTCTTTACTACGGTCATTCCACCCTTTTTTGGCACGACTTGCACTGGGCTTACCCACTGACTGTCTGATATGGGATAGATAATTCATGTATCCAAGAGTTTAATCACTTCTTTTTTCACTACTTCCTTCATTGCTGGATTAAGCCTTCTTTGTCCCTCTATGGAGGGTTTATGGTCTTTTTTCATATGGATATGGTGCATGCATATAGCAGGATTAGTTCCCTTGAGATCATCCAATGTGTATCCGATGACATGCTTGTAAGCTTTTAGCTTATCCAATAGCTGCTGAAGTTGAGTTGTCTTTAAATCTGCACTCATAATTAGTGGATAAGTAGAGTCTTCTCCTAGAAATTCATACTTAATATTTTGAGGAAGCTTATTTAATTCTGGCTTTGTTGGCTTCTTTGAGTTAGGTTGTTGCATGAACTCTGCAGATTGGTCTTCCAGTGGAGTGTTAGGGTGTTGTGTTTCAGTTGAGAGCATGTGGCTCGTAAGAATGCTTTCTTCTTCTTCTATCCATAAAGATGATTCTTGGGCTTCAAGAGATACTTCCAGAGAGTCTGATATGTGAATAACTAATGCCACCTTCTGTATAAGGGAATCCAGTTGCTCAGGTTGAAGATGGTGATCTTTCATGTTTGGGCAATTAATAATGTGATTCAGTCGAAATTCAACTGTGTCATCACCTATTTGAAAGGTAAGACGACCTTGTTTAACATGTATCACTGCTCCGGTAGTAGCTAAGAAGGGTCTTCCGAACAAAATGGGAGTTTGATTATCTTCATCCATATCCAGAACTACAAAGTCGGCTGGTATGTAGAAATTGCCTACTTTGATGGGTATGTCCTCCAGAATTCCCTGTGGAATTTTTATAGATCTGTCTGCTAATTGGAGGAACATATTCGTGGGCTTAATATCACCAAATTCAAGTTTTCTACACAATGACAAAGGAATAACACTTACTGAAGCACCGAGGTCACACAAGGCTCTTCGTATATTTCGGTTTCCAATTTCACAAGATATGGAGAAGCTCCCCGGATCTTTTAGCTTCGGAGGTAATTTATTTTGAATCATTGCACTTGCCTCAGCAGTTAGCGCGGCAGTTTCATTTTCTTGTATCCTCCTCTTCTTCGATAGAATGTCCTTCAAGAATTTGGCAAATGCTGGCATCTCTTGAATAGCTTCCACAAAAGGTACATTGATATAGAGTTTCTTTAGGATCTCTACAAACTTGCCGAATTGTTGGTCCTGTCGAGATTTCTCGAGGGCTTTAGGAAATGGTATCTTCGAAGAATAGCTAGGCTGTCCTTCAGCAAGTTGTTGTTTGGATTTATTTGGTCTATTCATTGTGTCCTCTGGTTGAACCATCTGATTTTGGTCACTAGCTTCCTCTGTTGCCTCTGTCGAGACCTCTACTCTTGTTCTTTTGGTATTATCTGTTGTTTTTCCACTTCTTAAAGTTACAGCTTGGACTTGCTCCTTTGGATTCTTCTCTGGCTGTCCAAGTAAGATTCCTGGTTGTCTTGAAGATGACGCAGCTTGTTGAGCTATCTGATTTTTCAGCATTTTGTTATGAATGGAAAGGCTTTCAATTTTCTCGAACATTTTCTGCATCATTACTTCTAGCTTGTTGGTAGAAGATGACCCTTGATCTATCGAGGAATTTTGAGGTTGTGCTATCTAAATAAATCTGTTTTGCCAAATGAGAACTTGAGTTTGTTGAGGATTGTCTCTGTATGAAAACTTTGGATTATTTCTCCATCCTGAATTGAAAGTGTTAGAATATGGGTCATTATTCGATGGATAAGAGCCTATGACATTAGCTTGTTGTTGGTGTCCTTGCTATTTTAATAGCTCAAAGTGCACAGAAATGTGATCAGGTGAATCACATGTTTCGCAACATCTTGCTATCATATTGACAGTAGGAGTAGCTTCGTTGAGTCCTAGTCGACTAATTGCTTTTTGAACTATATACTCCACCTTAGAAGAAAAATCCTCACCGTCAAGTCGAGTTTGAGTTAATGCTGCGGACTCATTAGACTTTGAATGAGCTAGGAAATGTTGGTGCCTAGCTATTTCTTCTATAAGTTGGTAGGCTTCATCTACATTTTTCTTTATAAACACACCATCTACAACGTTGTCAAGCGTCATTTTTTTAGGTGTAGTTGAGTCCATTGTGAAAGGACTGGACCAAAATCCATTTGCTTAAGCTATGATGAGGGCACGACCTCAGCAATGTCTTAAACCTTTGATAGGCTTCGTACAATGTCTCCTGGTCTTTATGCACGAAACCAATAACTTGATTTCTGATTCTTATAGTTTTGCTGGAAGGGAAGTATTCTGACAAAAATACTTTTACTAGTTGCTCCCAGGTAGTTAATTCCCGGGGTTCCAACAATTGTAACCATTATTTGGCTTTACCCCTTAGCGGAAAAAGAGAAGGCCCTCAGTCTCAATGCTTCTGGCGATACCCCATTCAGCTTAGTTGTCTCGCATATTTTCAGAAAGTCTTTAAGATGTTGATTTGGGTCTTCATCTGGGATTCCTCCAAATTGATTCTGTTGAATTGTAGAGATTAGAGATGATTTTAACTTGACATTATTGGCTTGAATGGTAGGCTTCAGAATTGCAGACTCCAGTCCATCTGCAGTAGGAGTATAGAGTTCTTCTAATGATGGAACCAGTGGTCACGGTTGAAGTGGCTCTTCTTGTTCAGCCATCATTTCGATCTCTGGATCAGAATTCTCCTCGAACTCTATAGATTGAGTGCTGCTTGTACCTTCAAAAAGGGATGTTCTGTGCTTGCACTCTCGCACCCTTCTTTTAAAAGTTTGATATATTTCAGGGTCTAATTCAAGCAGTTGACTGCGGACGTTTCTGGACATATACTAGTCCCTGAAATCAAAGAAAAAAATTCAGTCATGAATAGTACTTAAATAAACTAAACGAAGATAAAAAGAGAGTAATTAATTAATTGAAATCCCCGGCAACGGCGCCAAAAACTTGACGTGAACTTATCGCAGTGTGAAGTTTGGGATTCTCACACAAAAAAAGAAATTCTAGCCACGTTTTAATTTTACTCAAGAGTTCACGTAACTGCTAGTGCACAGGTCGAGTAGAAACCCTGAGTGTCGTAACCTCGATGATTTAGATTAGTTAATTGCTCTATTTATACCCCAGAAATCGTTACACAATTATAAAAGAATAAACTAGATACGTGAATGAACAGAGATTAAAAATAAGGAAATAAGATAACAAAAGATCAAGGAGTGAAGGGAAGGATTCTCTCGTAATTAACTTGTCGATGCTATTGCAATTGCCGTATCCGTACATCAAAAAGGAGAGTTACTACTAATCACTAAATTAAGATCATTGATTAATGAGATTCTCATCTCTAATCAGTAGAAGGGTTCGATCTCTCGTTTCCTACAACCCATTCTTTTAATCTTACGCTAATGATCAGAACGTGGATTAACTCCTCACTCGACTGTCAGGATTTTCATCTCATAACAATCACTCTAGTAGATCTCTCGATCTTTCTAACAAAATATAAACCAACAATTACTAGAAGCATAACAAGCAGGATGGCTAATTTCTCCTCTCGGATGAAATCAGCTAAAGCAGAAAAAATAATTGATCTCTCGATCTAATTGAAATCAGATGTAAATTCTAAACAGCCATGCATCACGTAAATGAAATGAGGAGTCAACTTCAAAATATCAAAAAGTCGGAATAAAAGTTAGCATCAACAAAGTTTCATCACGGGAGAATCCTAAAATTCTTCTTAGTTCATCATTCTTCTTTCTCGCCTTCATTTTCTTCTTCTTTTCTCTCCTCCTCTTTGCCGTCCTCCCTTCACTCTGCCGTCTTCCTTGGTTTCTTCGTTGGTTTTGTCATGTTTTTAGTTTGTGTTTCTTGATATATAATTTATATATTAAATGATTGTATGATTTTTCTATTTCGTAGAGGACCCTACTATTTGGGAGGAGGTGGCCGGCATGACACGAGGGGGTACTTGCGTGGCCTTGGCACAGCTGCTCAGATACCTAGGAGGATCGGAGGATATGCAGACAGTTCATCAGTTGCGAGCTCATCCATTGTACCTGATGTGACGTAGCTATCACAGCAGATATCACGGCAGGTGTCGGAGCAGTTGTCGCAGCAGTTGGCTCCGCTATTGCAAATGATTCAGGAATTGATCCCGACGCAGAATCCATCCCCGCTAGGCCATGGACCGATCACGTCTGGCTCAAATGTCCGGAATGATAACAACAACTCCCAAACATAAGATAGAAACAACCCATGAATACAAACAATGCTTTTGCTACTTATAGATTTAGATATACATATAGTTTGTTAGTTCGGTTTATTACTTTTCATATTCTTATGTTAAATATTATGCCTGTGATGCTTTTATATTGCATGTGATGCTCTTATATTACATATGATGCTCTTATACTGTCTGTGATGCTTTTATATTGTCTGTGATGAATATTAATGCATTTTTATATGCATTATGGGTGGGTGGGAGTGAAATGCATGGAATTGGGCACTTGAATCCTCTTGGCATTTCATCCAGAAGCTTTGGGTGATCCAATCTTCATTAGTTACAACTGATCCTGCAGAGAAACAAAGGATATCAGTGGAATGGTAGATTTGCAACTAATATGATTTTTTAGTGCAGATTTCAACAATGCATTGTGAATTTCTGAAATGCACTGAAATTGGGCTATAATAGATTTGGATAACTAATAAGAATGGTAATTCAGATAATGATATGATCAATGTAGCATAATGAAAAAGATATTATCAGTTATCATTAAGTTTTCAGTGGAAAAATAAAAAATAGGGGGTATGGGTACTCCCTGAATTTGAGACTTGTGAATTGAACATGTTCCTCATCACTTATTCCTGCAAAAACAGAAAGATTAGGTTGATAATGGCTTGGGTTACCTCCCAAGAAGTGTCTTTCTTTAATGTCTTTGGCTAGACATTGTTACAATGAGAAATCAACTAGGTGATAGTGGCAAATCAGCTAGAATCAACTCCTACTTTGCAGAATCCTTGGCTGTGGGATTATAAAGCTTCAACCTCTGTCCATTCACCTTGAATACACCATCCTTGTCATTCAGAAGGTCCACAGCACCAAATGGATATACTTTATGAATTTTGAATGGTCCACTCCACCTTGACTTCAACTTTCCTGGAAAAATCTTTAATCTTGAGTTGAAGAGTAATACAAGGTCTCCAACCTTGAAATCCCTTTTTAGAATCCTTCCATCATGCCATCTTTTAGTCCTTTCCTTGTAGAATTCTGAATTGTGGTAGGCATTTAGCCTAATTTCATCAAGTTCATCAATTTGCAAGAGCCTCTTTTGCCCACATGCATGCATATCATAATTGAGTGCCTTGACTGCCCAATATGCCTTATGCTTCAACTCAATTGGCAAATGACAATTTTTCCCATAAACAAGTTTATAGGGAGAAGTACCAATTGGAGTCTTGTATGCTGTCCTATATGCCCAAAGAGCTTCATTCAACTTCAAACTCCAAGTGGAAACTTTGTGCCTCACTCCATACTTAATTAGAAGGTTCTCAAAACACCTTTCAATAAAGTGGCTACCCCCATCACTTATGACCACTCTAGAAATTCCAAACCTTGGAAAGATAACTTCCTTGAATAACTTGATTACTATCCTGGAATCAGCTGCAATTGTGGGAATGACCTCAATCCATTTTTACACATAGTCCACAGCTAGAAAAATAAACTTGTAACCACATGAACTAGGAAAAGGCCCCATGTAGTCAATGCCCCATACATCAAATATTTCCACTTCTAAAATTTCTTGTTGTGGCATTTCATTCTTTCTTGAGATGGAACCAGCTCTTTGGCATTGATCATAGCCCTTCACAAAGATGTGTACATCCTTGAATAAACTTGGCCAATAAAATCCAGATTTGAGGACTTTGGCAGCAGTCTTGTGTGTGGCTCCATGGCCTCCATAAGGGGATGAATGACATGCCTCCAAGATTTCCTGAAATTCGGATTGGGGTACACATCTTCTATATATGCCATCAGGAGATTTTCTGAATAGAAAGGGGTCATCCCAATAATAATCCTTCAAGCCATGAAAGAATTTCTTTCTTTGCTGATAAGTGTAGTCAGGAGGGATAATTCCACATGCAAGGTAATTGACCAAGTCAGCATACCAGGGAACTTGATTAATTACCATTGCCATCAAACTATCATCAGGAAATGCATCATTGATATGAAGTGTAGATGATTCTTGTACTCCTTCTATTCTTGATAGGTGGTCAGCTACAAGATTTTCACTACCCCTTTTGTCTTTGATTTCAACATCAAATTATTGAAGCAATAAGATCCACCTGATTAGCCTTAGCTTAGATTTCTTCTTGTTGATCAAGTGCCTCACAGCTTGGTGGTCTGTGAATACAATGACTTTGGATACCACCAAGTAAGGCCTGAATTTGTCAAATGCATACACCACAGCAAGAAGTTCTTTCTCAATAGTTGCATAATTGATTTGGGCTTCATCTAGACTCTTGCTTGCATAGCATATGACATGGTGCCTTCTGTCCTTGGTCTGTCCCAAGACTGCCCCTACAGCCTGGTCTAAAGCATCACACATGATTTCAAAAGGAAGGGTCCAATCATGTGGCTGCACTATAGGGGCTGAGGTAAGGGCTTCCTTCAACTTCTTGAATGCCTTCATACACTCTTCATCAAAATGAAACTCAACATCCTTGGCTAGCAACTTGGTGAGGGGCTTAGTTATCATGGAGAAATATTTAATAAACCTTCTGTAGAAGCCTGCATGCCCCAAAAAGCTCCTAATTGCCTTGACATTTGTGGGTGGTGGTAGCTTTTCAATCACCTCAATTTTTGCCTTGTCCACTTCAATGCCTTTGCTTGAGACCACATGTCCTAAGACAACCCCTTCTTGGAGCATAAAATGACACTTCTCCTAATTTAGAATCAAGTTGGACTCTCTACATCTTTTAAGCACCTTGGTCAAATTTTCTAGGCAAACATCAAATGAGTCTCCATATACTGAAAAGTCATCCATGAAGACCTCCATAATTTCTTCAATGAAGTATGAAAATATAGACATCATACACCTTTGGAAGGTGGCAGGAGCATTGCATAAGCCAAAGGGCATTCTCCTATAAGCAAAAGTCTCATATGGACAAGTGAATGTAGTATTGTGTTGATCTTTAGGGTGAATTGGAATTTGAAAGAAACCTGAGTACTCATCAAGATAACAGAAATGTGAATGCCTAGCCAACCTCTCCAACATCTGATCAATGATTGGCAAAGAAAAATGGTCCTTTCTTGTGGGCTTGTTTAACTTCCTGAAGTCAATGCACATCCTGTAATGGTCCTTGTGGATATCAATTCATCTGAATCTGACTTCACCACTGTGATTCCTCCCTTCTTTGGCACAACCTGCATTGGACTGATCCATTCACTATCTGAAATGGAGTATATGATTTCTGCATTCAGCAACTTTAATACTTCTTTCTTTACTACTCCCTTCATGGTTGGGTTGAATCTCCTTTAACATTCAATGAAGGGCTTGTAGTTGTCCTCCATAGGGATCCTATGCATGCAAATTGAGGGATTAATACCCTTGATGCCTTCAATTGAGTAGCGTATCACCTCCCTATACAGTTTCAACCTCTTCAGTAGCTCTTCAACCTGGTCCTGGGGTAAATTAGCATTAATGATAACAGGAAAAGTTGAATTCTCCTCCAAGAATACATACTTTAGATTGCTAGGGAGAGGCTTGAGTTCCAACTTGGAATTGGCTTGAGCTGGATTTCCTTGGCATTCAGCAATGATAACATGTTATACCTCACCCTGAATTGCTATATTTTCTACTGATTTTGAAGATTTCAGCACTGATTTGTATGCTATAGCCTCTGGATCTTCCAATTCCTTCAAGTGGTCAAACATTAGACACATTTGCAATGGATCTTCAATAGGAATTATAGCTGAAACTTGCTCCACCACTTGATCCAATTGCTCATCTTCAAAATCATTTTCTAGGAAACTTGGCCTACTAATAACTTGTGCCAAATTGAATTCAATTTTCTCCTCTCCAATTTGGAAGGTCAATCTCCCTTCCTTAACATTAATTACAACCCCTGCAGTGGCTAGAAAGGGCCTCCCAAGGAGAATGGGGGTGTTCATATCTTCATCCATATCCAATACAATAAAATCAACTAAAATATAGAATTTACCAACTTTGAGGGGTATGTCCTCAATAATCCCATGTGGATATTTGATGGATCTGTCTGCCAGCTGAAAGGACATATTTGTTGGCTTCAAATCTCCAACTTCAAGTTTCCTGCATAATGATAAGGGTATGACACTCACAGAAGCTCCCAAGTCACACATGGCTCTTTGAATTTTCTTATTGCCTATCTCACATGGAATTGAGAAGCTTCCTGGATCCTTGAGCTTAGGAGGCAACTTGTTTTGAATAATTGCAGAAGCCTCTTCAGTCAATGCTATAGTCTCATGCTCCAACACTCTTCTCTTCTTGGTTAGAATTTATTTGAGGAACTTTGCATATGATGGCATCTCCTGTATGGCTTCAACAAAAGGAACATTTATGTATAGCTTCTTCAGGATTTACAAAAAAAATTCCATATTGCTGGTCTTGTCTTGCCTTGATTAGCCTTTGAGGGAAGGGTACTTTGTCAAAAACCCTTATATTTGCTTCAATTTGAGGGCTTGAATTCCTGATTTCCTCACTTGGCTGTTCACTTGGCTTTTCAGCAACTCTTGAGTCTGAATTGACTTGATTTTCATCAACTTTCTTCATTGGTTCCTCCACCATCTTTCCACTCCTGAGCTGGATGGCCTTTGCTTGCTCCTTTGGATTCATCTCTGACTGTCCAGGAAAGAATAAAGGAGGTCTAGCTGAGGTGATAGGTTGTTGAGCAATTTGGTTCTCAATGGTATCAAGTCTAGAATTCATTTTCAGAATTGCCTCCTCCTGATTGCCTTGCTTCTTCAGAATTTGTTGCAGCATCTCCTCTATTTTTGAAAATTGAGAAGGTTGAGTTGGTGGTGGTTGCTCAAAAGGAGGTCTTTGCACTTGAACACCTTGGGACTGATTTGGATATGGAAATTGTTGGTTTCTAGGCAGAATCCTTGGCTACCATCTAGGATTCTACATAGGAGCTCCTTGATAGTTGTTGCTCTTGTAAGAAAAGTATGGATGATTACTATTTTCTGGAGTGTAGAATTCAGCAGGAGGTTTAATTCCATAATTTCTCACAGCATTGATTTGATCCACTGTTTGCTCCACTTGTTGCATAATCAAATTGCAATTTTCTAACACATGACATTGATTCCCACATACACAGCACCTTGTTTCAGGATTAAAGGCCCTATTTCCATTGGGAGTCAAGTTCAATCTCTCCAAAGTCTTGTACAACACCTCTTCAAATTGGGATGACAATTGGTTCACTGAATTATCCATAGGAGACCTTCTGGTCCTATCATGTGTGAGGAAGTGATGATTCTTTGCAATGTTCTCTATCAGTTGGTAGGCCTCATCTATATTCTTGGATGCAAAGATGCCTCCTGCTGCAGTATCCAAGGCCATCTTGTTAGGGTAGTTCAATCCCTTATGAAAATAGTTGACTAATTGCCACTTTTCAAATCCATGGTGGGGACATGCCCTTAACAATCCTTGAAGCCTTTGCCATGCCTCACAAATGTTCTCTTGGTCCAACTGATAGAACCTCACTATTTGATCCCTAAAGTTATCAGTTTTTGAAGGAGGAAAGAATTCTGAAAGGAACAATTGAATAATTGATTCCCAAGTGGCTACCTCTTCAGGTTTCAATCCTTTATACCATGTCTTGGCCTTATCCTTGAATGAGAAGGGAAACAATCTCATATATACTGCATTCATGGGGATATTATTGAAATTCACAGTGCTGCATATCTCCTTGAAATTGTCCAAATGACAAGCTGGATCTTCAGTCCCAAGTCCAGAAAATTGACTCTGCCTAATCATTAAAATCAAGGCTGGATTAACTTCAAAGTTTGCCACAGGTGCTAAGGCTCCTCCCTCTGGTTGATTCCTTGCATTGCTTGGTGAATAACAGTCCCTAAGAGTTCTAGGAGCTGCCATATTCTGATTTACAACTTCTTCAAATTCAAGGTTGTGTGCCTCTTCCTCTTATTTAAATATCCTTCTCCTTGCCTCAAGTCTTTGCAATCTCCTTCTTCTTAAAAATCTTCTTTCAGGTTCAGGATCTGATTGGTAATGTTCTTCTTGATAGTCCAAATCCTGCATAAAGAGATTTAGAAGTATCAAATTCAAGAAAGAAATGAAAACTAGACAAAAGTGAAAAGTTAAAAATGATAACTTGCAAAAAATGAAAATTGGCATAACAAATGGACTAAAAACTAATCTAAACTATCTAAGTTAGCCTAATTGACCTCAAATCCCCGGCAACGACGTCAAAAACTTGATAGTGATATTTGGGTGTTGAGTGATAACTTGTTGATTTTTAAGTCAAAAGTCAATTTTTCCAATTTTTGTTTCAACTCCCTAACTCACTCTCTACTGTAGTGCACAAGTCAATTGTAGTAACCCTAAATGTCATATCCACAGTGATTTGAAGTTCTAGACTACCTAAAAATAATTTAGACTTATCCTATTTAAAGTGGCAAAAACAGATTTTTAAAGGAATGAAAACAGATTTTTCTATGAAATGCATAATGATAACTTCTTTTGGGGTTTTGGAAATTTATCAAAACTGAATTATAAATGTTAATCTATAGACTAAAAAGGTTTAACTATCAATGAGGAAGGTTCTCCTAGGAGTTGGGGTTCATCTAAATTAATTATGGATGGATTTGATCAAGTTATCATTATAAATTCAATTCTGATTTAACCTTTAATATAGCTGCTCTCACAGCTCAATTGGTCTTTAACTAAGCAACATATTATCATATAATTGTTAGTTAGGTTGAATCAAAAGAGGATCATCACTGAAAATCAAGTTATCATTGGGTTCAAATGGAAGTTCAATGCTGATTTTTACAATTTCAAGAAAATCTACAGTGATAACTTGATGGATGCAGTCACAAATTAATAAAATCACTTCAATTAGCTAAACAAGAATGAAATCTATCCAATATTAGTGCTTGTGCTCCTTTGGTTCATCTCTGAATTTCTGAAGGAATTGAAATCAACCTCTCGGCTGCAATTAAGAATGGATTCCACACAATCACTAATTAATTGGAATCAAAAGGGCATCCAATCTTTAATGGGGAATTCAGCAAATTTTTATTGCTCCTTGGTTCATCTCTGAATCTCAAGGAAGGCAATAAGACCACCTCTCAGTGGTAGGTTAAAATAGGGTTTAACAATGAAAAACAAATTTCCCCTAAATTCAGGAAATCAGCAACCAAAAATAATTCAAAAATCAGCGCTAGCAAACATTGGAATTCAGCACATATGACTCATTGGAATTCAGATTTTCCATTGTTCTTTGGTTCATCTCTGAACAATAAAGTACCCTAAGATTCACTTCTCAGTGATTTAATGAAATCAAGGGTTTACAACAGCAAATCAGAATCCCAAGATTCAGGAAATCAGATTTGCAATCAGAATTGAAATTCAGAAATCAGCATTGAGAAGTTTGCAATAATTCAGGGATTAAAAACTTGGAAACACCATTGCCTCTTGATTCATTTCTGAACAAGAATGAAACCTTAAATAACCTCTCAGTTATCAATTGGATCAGGGCTCAACAATGATGAAAACAGAAAACAGAAATTAGAATCAGATTGGGGGAAAATAGAATCAAAATTCAGGAAAATCAGCAATGTAGATTAATGGAATTCAGGCCTGCCAAATGCCTCTTGACCCTTCTCTGAACTGCAAGAGATTCCTAGAGTACACCTCTCAGTGATTTGAATGAAACAGGGATTAACAATTGGCAAATCTGATTCCAAACAAAATCAGAAAGCAGAACAGATTTCAGAAATAATTTCAGAAATCAAAAGTACAAACTGAATTGAATCAAAAGTATGCCAACATCTTGATTCATTTCTGAACAAGATGGGAGGACAATATCAACCTCTCAGTTGCTCAATTTATCAGATTGAGAATGGTAAGTAGATTTAAACAGCCCTTGGAAATCATATTCAGGAAAAATCAGGAAATCAGACTTTTCAGGAATTTAGAAATCAGTCTTTTCAATTAAGAATGGAATTCAGTAACTTATCATTGATGCCTAATTCATTTCTGAATAAGGGTTAGATCAAAAGTTAACTTCTCAGTTATAGATTACAATAGGATCTACACAATGGCAAGAAATGATTCAAAACAGTGCTGAAATCTGAAACCAGAAATGATTTTCAGTGCAGAAATTTAATTCAGTCCACATCCATCCATATTTAACTTAGATTACTACCCTATCCTAGAAGAAATGGAGTTTAGCTCCTCATATATACAAAGCTTGACATAAAATGAAATGGAGAACAGATACAAATCATCCTTTGGCAGCTCTCGACAACAATTCCAGCAGCAACCAGCAGCTCCTCCAGCAACAGCAGCTCCCTCTTGCTCCAAACCCTCAATGTCCAGCCCTCCTTTCTCTCCTCCAGAAATTCCCCTTTTATATGACTCCTATCCACCCTTGGATCAGCATCAGAATGTTCCTTATCCTTTAATTGCAGCCACCTGTCCACCCCTCTGAAATTTCAGCTGCAGATTCCTTTTTGTACAGGAAAAAGTAGATGGTCCCCCCCTACTTTTTCCACTTTTTGGTCACCTTTCTCCCTGCTACAAATCCTCAAACAGCAAGTATCAAAGTCCTTGAGTAGTATTTTGACAAATAAGGATTAGGATAATGATAGTTACTAGCTCCAACTTCAGATGGGATTAAGTGTTGTGCAGGAGTGATAACATATATCGATTTTAATGATTTTAGGGGCCCGGAATGATAACTTGTTACAAATTATGGAAATTATCCAAATGCAAGTGATTCAAAGCATTAGAAGCATCAAATGGACTGGAGTAACAAGTGAGTGCATTCAGAAATCAAATATGAATGAGATTTCTAAGAAGTGATAACTTGGGTGCCAAAAAATGATAACTTATATGACTTTAAAATGATAACTTGTGATAACTTGAGTTGTTGTTATCCAAATGTGATGAAATTTGACCAGCAATGTGTTAGAACAATAACAAGATGATTGCTTAAGGTCCCTATGTAGAATTAATGGTTTTGCATGTCGAAATGATAGAATTGCCCTTTAACGATAACTTGGCAAAGGAAAACGATAACTTGTTCAAATGGGCTTAAAATTTTGCACAAGTTGAGATGTGACTATCCAAATATAATTTATATATGATAATGATGGATTTAGGGCAAGAAAACCATTGAAAATCAGTTCATTCAAAATAATGATAACTTGACATATATGAATGATAACTTGTCCTCAAAATGATAACTTGGCATAGAATTTAAATATTAATGAATTTTGGCATTTCAGAACCTCTATGCACATGAAATTAAGTATGAAATGAGGAATATCAACTAGTTATCATAATGTGTGCATTCCAAGTATAATTGGTCCAAATATAGGCAAAAGTGGGACTCGATATGTATGAAATGCATCTAAAATGGGCTAGAAACATATAGTGATCAGCTAGTGATCAATTATATAATTGTATGGTCTAGGAAGGGGGAAAATGAGGATTGAATGGGTAAAAAAATCTGTAAATAGTGACTCCATAGCATCCCATTCGCGTCGCAAAGACTATCGACACTGAGTTAAATATATCGTCCTTAGCGCCATAGTTGTGTCTCGTTGGTGACGCGTACACCATCATATTCCGTCACTTCAGCGCCTTCCTAGCGCCTAGAGTAGCGACTCGTGGGCGCCAGAATCGCATCTCACAGCTTGCTCCCCTTGCGCATCGACTTAGCGACGCATATCTTCTACGCACAGCCGCACGTCTTAATAACATCGAGATAGCGTCAACGCATGGCGCTAGTAGTGTCTCATTTACTTTAATTCCATTAAGATGCTAGTAGCCATCGATATGCAGCGTCCCATTTTTGTGGTGCTAGCTAGACGCGAATGAGACGCTCTTCACCGCAAAGACGTAATAGCGCCACCCCAACGTCGCTTATATTGGGTCGCTAATCGTCCATTTTCTTGTAGTGTAAGTTGCATTGCGAAAAGTTATAAAGAGACGCTATGTAGACGTCAACGCGGCACTAAGGTCGTTGACGCCCTTTTGATGCCAATGTGGTGCTAAGCGACAACAACATTTATTTTTTGTCACTTATGTATCTTTGTAACATTCATATTAACATTCCATATTCCGGGTCACAACAAACAAATAGAAACAATTCCATTATCCATAATCGATTTTATCATCAATTATTAATTGTGAATCAATATATAATTGTTTATCAATTAATAACAATTAATGAAAAAAATTAACAATCAATCATAATAGCAAGTCAATTGTCAATTTAATGACCAATTAAAAGTATCATTAAATAATAATTAATTGATATAATAATAATCATAATTAATTATAATTAAATACTTAGAAATGCATTTATGTAGTCTAAATTGGGCACACGATATTAAATTTTTTTATGGATGACGTTTATTTTGTCATATACTTCTTCTTTGTGTCTTTTTAATTGGATGCACAATCATAGTCATGTCTAGATGACCATGCCATATTAATCAAGAATCAAAACAAATCAATTGAATAATAAATCTTTTATTCCTAATCAATTTTTGTATTCCAATTCTCAATTATCAATATTGACTATCAATACAATGATTATAAATCTATACTAGTTGATGATAACAATTAACAATCAATCATAATAATAAGTCAATTAATAGTTTGATGATCGATTAGAATGATCATGGGATAAGCAATATTTAATATAATAAATACCATAAATACTTTAAAATTTGGAACATTCTTTTATCTTGTTTACATATTAGATATATCTTAGTCATTTACTTGTCTTTGTTTTTTCCATGCTGACGCCATTCTCATCATCGACTCTGAGCTAGAGGACGAATTTCAGCACTATCTTTGCTTCTCTTTGTGTTCCCTAGATGTCTCTTTCGACCAGTCACCAAGATCAGCTCCTTCGTTCTTGATGCAGTTGGTGAACTCAATCGTTCTTGATGCAGATGGCTTCTTCCTCATTGTTTCTAGTTGGCGATTGCTGCTTGTTCCTCTTCTTTGGATTGTTTTGTTTTGATCATCGATTGCAGTTTTCTCTATGTTTTGTTCTATTTTTCTTCATGCTTCTTTTGACAAGCAATCAGATCTGTCACAAATCGAGTTTATTTCCCTCTGGCATTCAACATGGTTCTTTTTTGTTGATTTCTTCTTCCAATCAAATCCTTCTATGATTCGGCGGTCGACATTTGCAACTCCAACGTGTTTTCTAGCTCATCAATTTTCTTTTGTTCAGAAATTGTTTCTCCGATTTTGTAGTGGAAATCATTGACAGTCCTTGTCGACATTAGCATCGGATGTTGCTTTCGGTGGCGATCACATGTTGGAGCTTAACCATCATTCTACTGGCATTGTTATCGGCATCCAAATTTCGATTGACATTGTTGTCAACGTACGAAATCCTTCTTCCTCTCTAGAGATGGATCGTGTCAAAAGTTCGTCAACTCATCGCAATGGATCTTGCATCTTCGTCCTCTTGTCCGATCTTCTTCATCTCTTCTTTGCTAGTTAGTTTGTTCGCTCTAGCTTAGCTTTTGTGTTCATTTTTTAATCTACTTGTTTTTCCCATTCCTTTCATTTTTTTATCTACTTGTTTTTTCCATTCCTTCCTTCTAGCTTAGTGTCATCATCATTTCCTTTTGTTGCTCAGTTCGTGGATAGTCTTTGTTTCTTCTTTTTCAGTCCTTTCATCTTTGTCTCTAGCCTCGAGTGTTCTTCTTTTGGATAGCAAACATCATAGAATCTCGAGCACAAGTCTTAATATGTTACAAAGGTGTTCGACGGATCTGCATGGTCGATTAGCGACTTGGCACTTTCGTATCTCGAAGTGTTTGCAGGTGTTCGACAGAAAGTTTTTCTTCATCGCCTTGACAACAGTCTTGACGAGTTGTTCTTTAAGGTTGTGTTTGGTTCGAGAATTTGACCCAAATTTTGGAACTTTGGCCAAACACCTCAAAGTTCCTGTCACATGAGGTACGACTAGAACTATTGGTTAAAAGTAATATTAAGACGGTGATTTGGTCCGGTTCTATGTTGAAATCGATTTTGACTTTGAATTGGAAAAAAACTAATTGAACCGATCGGTTGAACCCGATTCAATGTCAAATTTTGAAAAAAATATATTAAAAAATGAAAAAAATGGGAAAATTAAAAAAGGAGAAAGAATATAAGGAAGGTTAAAAGAAGAGGGAATATAGTATGTATAAAATCAAATGGGAATTCAAATAAAAAAGGTAAGTATTTGAAATTGAATAACATTAAAATGGAAATTTATTAACGGGTGTAAATAAAGGAAATAAAAAGAAAAGTTTTTAAGAAAAAAATAATAAGAATAATTTAAGATAAAATATATTAATATAGCATTTATCATTATTAAATAATAGATATTAAATTAATAATATATTATTATGTTAATCATTATTATTTATTATTATTAAAACTTTTAATAAATAAAACATATGGTATATTAATTTTTAATATTATTAATAGATTATTAGTAAAATATTTATATACTATATCATATAACTTATATTATATATTTATAATTATTATAATAAATATTATTTTAATAAAATATGGTTCAATCCAGTCAAATTCGATCGGACCGGTCCAACTGCTACCCAATAAGGAGTCCGGTCCGATCACTAGTCTGATTCTGAAAACAATGATAAAAAATTCCAACCATAAGTTCTTACAATTAGCAAGAACACCCATATATTTTTATTCTTTTTAATAGGTCTAAAAATAGGTGAAGCTACTTTTAGACCTATTAGTTATTATTTTAATAATATTATCATATGTATATATTATATACTATGTGCATATATTATATTATGTATATATTATATATATTATATTTATTTCTTATTTATACATTATCATAAATTTATAATTTATTTAGGTCTAATAACAAAAAAGTGCATTTATTATTTATTACAATTTACTTAATGTTATAATAAAATTAAATTTTCCATTATTATTTATTATGAAAAATATATTTTCTTGTTTAAATGTTGATGTAAATATTTTTATTTATTTTACTAAACATATATCATAATAAAAATTAATCAGTATGATATAATAATAATTATTAATAATATTTGTATAATATAATTAAATTATTAATTATGGTATTCTAAATAAGTTATAATTATATAATTATTTTATATAAATATGATGTTAAATTTTGTTTTATATTTCATTTTTAGTTATTAATTAGTTTCCCTTAAATTGTGTTCTTCTATCTAATTTTCTAATTATAAAAATATTGTATAATAACAATATAGAAATCATCTTTATAAACTAATAAAATATATCTTTACTTCTTACCTTTTATCTAAGCACCTACTAAAATTTAACTATCAAATCAATTTTTTTAAATTCTCATCATTATATTTTTTCATCCAAACACTAACTTAAACTTTTCTATTTAGTTCTCGAGAACTAACTTAAGTTGCTGCCATCCACTTTCTTCCCGGCATTAACTTGAGGGGGATTGTTGGATTCTGTCTTGTCATCATCATAAGCAGTCCCGAATCAGCTTGGACATTGCAGAACAAGTCGCCTGTAGCTGCTTCGTTCCGGCAATGTTGATGGTGGAAGATACGGAGCAAGTAACGGTCAGTGTTCTCTCCTTGTAAAGTAGTATTCATACGGATATATGTGTGTAATTTTAGTCATCTTTGTAATAGCTAGATACTAGTACAAAAAGTTCACAGCGTGTGAGTTGTATCTCTCCATGAGTTGTAATGCATTCTCATTTTGAAATAGAGTAATTTTTTCTTCCTCTGTGACTTTCGGTTTCTCTTCTCTTTTTGCTTTTCTTCACCTTCATAGATAACACATGTTGGATTCTTGTTATGTGACAATGACAATGAAATGAAAATAAAAAGAGATGGAAAATCGGTTGCCTTGCTGAGATGAAAAAGGAAATTTTCATCCGAGACAAAGACGTATCTAAGCCGGAGGAGGAAAGAAATTTAACATGTAGTTGTCGTTTTACGAATCTATAAAAGAGGGGTGCAGACATCTTGATCGTGAACTTCCATCGAGAGAGAGGAGAAAGAAATTTTGGGGTTCAATTCAAGGACAAGTACTCATATGTTCTCGACGAAATTTTAGGTAATACTTCTCAGCAGCTTTCTCATCTATTCCTCATATTCCAGTGAGATCGTTCTGACTTCTATCCTCAATTCTGAGAGACATTTATTCTGTAGCATCCAAAATTTATTCTTGAGATTATTATTATTGTATTCCTCTGTGTAGTTGAGAAAAGAGACTTTGTAACTTACTATTATTTCAAGATTTGCTTCTTGCTCCATGGTTTTTTCCTCTCACGTTGAGAGATTTTTCACGTAAATCCTTTGCGTCTTTGGTTTGAATTAATTTCTTTATATTATTGTCATCAGCCCATTATTATTATGCGCATTAAAAGGAAAAAAAGATAATTTCATAACTATCAGTTTAGTCTTTTTTCTCAACAACACAAAACCAAGAAGAGAGGGAATTATTAACCCCTCCCCACCCTCCCCACCCCCTCGATCTTCTCTCTCTTGCCGACCCGAATATTATCACACAGATAATCGATCATGGCAACGTCAACGTAAATCAAGGGACTCATCTTCATTTGGCATGCCTTCTTGCGATGGGTGTTAATTAGCATCGGTCATGTATGCTGGGATTTAAGGTTTCAAATTTCAAAATATTACTTTGTGAACATTGAAAACTATGTTCATATTAATTAGTTAAGTATGAAATACAACATCACATTTTTTCATCAATGAAGTGTTACAATAATGAATGAAGAGATATGTTCACATATGTTATAAGTGAAATGGTGTCATAAATGAGTTATCTTATTAATGAAAGAATATTGTTAGATGAAGAGTCGCATCGCTTCATAAGTGAAGAGATATGTTCACATTTGAATATGTGTGTTCATATTTCAAGAGTTGTATTCATACTTGAATAGATGCATCATTTCATCTTAAAATGTGTCCCTTATATGTGTTCACATACCAATAGATATATCATTTGATGATAAGGTGTGTCCTTATATGAAAACAAATTAAGCAAATCCTTTCATTAATAAGTGTGTCTTTTTGGACGAAAAGACACTGGACGCATCTTTTTATGAAGTACCCTTTCAAACTTATAAATAGGCTTCCCCTTCTTACATTTTCAATCAATATAAAGCAATTGTAAGTGATGAGAAGCAATGAACATATGATGAGTACTATGTGTACAACACATGAAAATATATTCAAGTCATTATAAATTATTAGAATAAGAGACTGAGTTCTTCAACTATTGTTAGTTGGCGAACTCGATGACTTCATTGTATCCTGAGAGTATTATTGTCAAGAACTTAATAGCAAACTTCTTGTGGGGACAAATAGTTCTCTAAAGATATCGATTCATTGTGCCTCGAAGTCTTAATCTTCGTTTCTTCTTTCTCCATCTACCCACTATTTTCAACAAGGTACATGTTTCCATAAGCCGAGATTGTGAAGGCGGTGGTGAATTCGATAGACCACAACGAGTGTCAGCATGATCAAGATCATGGCGGCAGGGATGAAGGCCATGGCCTCGACCTCTGTGTGCATGTGCTGGGCAAGGACACTCATGAGTCATGATCGCTATCATCAAGATCAACAGCCAAAGCATCAACAAGAACAACATCACAAGTTGCACAACAACTCTAGCAACCAGCAGCTGATGCATCAAGGAGAGCCCCATCACCAGGTGCATTCATAGCACAACAGCTCTCGCAAACAGCAACCTACAGGCAACAGTCACAAACATCAGAAACCAAGCCCTAAAGTTTCGCACAACGATTCCGTTAATAATGTCTTAAATCATACTCCAACTGAAAATTCATATGTTCCTCAAAATACTATAATAGGCATCCTCGCACTAGGTGGTCTCGTTGTCGTGGTCAGTTTGTAATTTCTATTTGTAAAGGGAATGCCTATATAAACTTCCTAGGAGTCCGAACAGTAATTCTTTTTTTGTTTTTCATCTAATAAAATTGTGTCATTTTAAATTTTTCGTACATTCGATGCATAATATTGCAAAAATCCTAACATTGCGTTTGGATTGGAACTCGTAGCCGGAACTTAAATAAGTTCTACCAAGTAAGCACATGAGTTTTGGCGGGTCCCACACGGATTAAAATTCTGGTCAACACGAAAAGCTCCTGTAAATTCTTATAAAAAAGTTTCGATTGAAGGTATAACTTGCAAAATTGTGAAACAACCATGGGGATTTCTACATCAAATCAATAAAAAAAGTTTCGATCGACGTCGAATTTGGCCAAACACCCAATGAGAACTTAGTTGTCAAATCAAATTAGTTCCATAACTAAAATTCTTCAGTCGTCGAACACAGCATAAGAGATCTATAACCACCAGAAGCCTGCTAGCCATGATCAACCACATGATCACCAACCACAGCAAAACCATCGTCATCGTCCTCAACATCCCCGTCAACATCGTCTCCAAGGTCGTCCCTTCATTCAAGCACCCCAGGAGCAAAATAAGGGTAGTGATGGTGTCGCGTTAGGGGATTTTTCAGCATTCAACATTTGTTTTGATTGTATCAAAAGGAAACAAATCAATAAAAAAAGGATTATGAGCCAACAAGACTACATATCTTTTGAAACTTATGTTGTAACACCCCAAGATTTTAATAAGGGCAATAAAGTAATTTGCAAATTAAAATTATGATTAGAAAGGAAAATGGAAAAGAAAGAAATATTTAATCGGGAGTAAAAATTGTGATTAGAGATTTCTATTTGATTTGAAATCCAAAAGAGTATTTAATGATTATAGGACTCACAAGTAGAATAAGATTGAGAGTCCTATGGCTTAAAAAATATTTCAGTCATTAAAATAATATTTATTATTATTTTAATTCAAAAATTAGGTGATAAAATATTATTATATTAATTAATTTTGAAAATTAGATAGATGATGAAAATAAAAAGATAAAATAAAGGTATAATTTGGTTATCATAAGCTATTGATAAAAGATAGAGATAGAGTTGGATTGAGAGAAGTTATGGAAAAGATAAAAAGGAATTTGAGTAGAGATGGATTTTTTATAAATATGGATATGGAATAATTAGTGAAAATTAAATTTAATTAAATCTGAATATTCAAGAGATGATAATAAAGATGGATGGTCGTGATTGATGGATAAATAGTCCAAGGTCTAATAGAAGTCAAAAACCTTAGTTCAGAGCTTAAAATTATGATTTACCTCTATAGAATTTCTGCATGAAAGTCCTTCTTTCTCCTTCATTTTCTCACAAATCAAGGCACCTAATAGCACGGGTGATATACCATTTCGAAGCTCGACATAGGAGAATAACATCCAAGTGGTAGCCTGTGGTTTCTGGACGTCAATGGGGAGGAATCGTCAGCCAAAGTCACGACGTTTGTGCAGTTCACAGATAATAGGAACATAGTTAGTTTTTTAACCAATTTGAGGTACGTAGGGAATTCCCATGCCGTCGATTTTTCGCGACATGGACCCAAGACTCTTATCCATTATACATAGATGTTTGCATCGATTAAATATTGAATGACATAGATAGGACCACCGAAAATTGTGTTGGAAACACAATTCTTGACGGTGACAGAATCCGGCTCAGATTCTGTCTGACACAGCTCGAGTTTCATTTAACACAATCCGAGTAATGATCGACGCGGATCAGGTTTTAGAATAGAAAACATATTTTTATGAATTAATTTATAGTTTATTGTATAGTTAAGATTGTTAACCATTATTGATCATTTGATTAACATCCCTGATTTTAGTATGATCACACTTGATCATATTGTCATCATATTGATTGTTATTATCATTACACTCAATCATGATATTGATTATGGTATTGATCCATTGACCTTATTATTGATTGATACTGATCAAATTATTATCATACCCGATTGATCGTCATGATATCTGATCATACTATTGATTAATATATTGATATATTGATTTTTTTATTGGGTCATGTTTAACTTAAGATAATTATTAAAAGTAGATATCTTAGGTAATTGAAATAAAAGTTGAAAATTATTGGGCCCATGTCTATTATTTGCCACTAGGACTGAGTGGGCCTTCGGGCTAACTATGCTTTCAGGCTGATTGGGCCTTCGGGATAACTGCGCCTACGGACTGATAGGGCATTCGAGCTAATATTGTACTTTTGGACTGATAGGGCCTTTGAGCTAATATTGCGCTTTCAGACTGATTGGACCTTCGGGCTAATTGCGCCTACGAGCTGATAGGGCCTTCGGACTAATATTGCACCTTTGAGTTGATAGGGCCTTCGGGCTAACTGCATCTTCGGACTGATTGGGCCTTCAGACTAACTACGCCTATGGGCTGATAAGGCCTTCGGGCTAATATTGCACCTTCAGGATGATAGGACCTTCGTATTAATATTGGGCATTCGAGCTAATTGCACCTATGGGCTGATAGGGCCTTCGGACTAATATTGCACCTTTGGGTTGATAGGACCTTCGGGCTGATTGGGCCTTCGGTCTAACTACGTCTTCGGGCTGATAGGGCATTCGGACTAATATTGCACATTCGAGTTTATAGGGCCTTCAGGCTAATTGCACATTCGGATTGATGGATAATGAATTGGGCAAATAGTATAAAAACTATGATTGTCCTAGGTGTGATCCTTCATCCCTCATCATACCCGAATTTATTAATTGACATGAAGTGATATTGTGTTCCCTAATAATATAGAACTCTCGCATTACGCCCGAAAGAGTTGATTGTAACTCCTAAGATTGAATTAATCATTGAATTGAATCGAATTGAATTGTTAATTGAATTGCACCATAGTGACCGATGGACAATAGATTTCGCCTTAGTGGTTGATAGAACATTGATTTTGCCCTCGTGGTTGATGGATAATCGAATTGCGCCTTTATGGTAGATGGATAATTGAATTGCACTTTTAAGGTCGATTGATAATAAACTAGGGTCTTTGTGCCAGATAGATGAATTGATAAATTATTAATAGAATTGAATTGATAATTGTTATTGTGGCTTTCATTGACCACCTTTGGCCAATTGGGAATTGATCAATTGTTAATTGTCGAATTGCGGTCTTCATTGACCTTTGGCCAATTGGTGATTTATTAAAGATGATTAATATTGAATTGACGATTATTATTGAATAGAATTGAGATAATCGAAATGAATAGAATTGTTAATCGAATTTGCGCCCTTGTGGTGGATAAATAAATGATTTCGCCCTAACGGTTGACTGATAATTGAATTACTCCATAATAGATGATGGATAATTGAATCGATACATTGTTTATGGAATTTATAATTGATAATGGTTGATTATGGAATTTATAATTGATAATGTAATCAACTTGGCAAAAGGATTAAAGTTGTCAGATTTGTGGTGAATACTATGGTCTATATGATGGTTCAAGAGAACGACGTTCATGACCTTTTGCTAAATTCCTAGAGGAACATGGTATCATCCCACAATATACCATGCTAGGTTCGTCTAGCATGAACGGTATAGCTGAAAGCGAAATAAAACATTTAAAAATATGGTAAGGAGCATGATCATTCTACCTTATCAGAATTACTTTGGAAATAAGCACTTAAAACTACAACATATATTCTGAACAGAGTTCTAACAAAAGCAACAACAAAAGCACTATATAAAATTTGGGCTAGTAAAAAGCCTAATTTAGATCATTTTCATATATGTGGATGTCCAGCTGAGGCTAGGCCTTATAGGCCAAATGAAAAAAAATTAGACTCTAAAACAATCAGTTACTATTTTGTTGGGTATTTCGAAAGGTCTAACGTGTATAAGTTTTATGATCCCACAAACAGATTAATTTTCGAGACTGATAATGTTCAGATTTTTCAAGATGTTGAGTTGAGGGAGGAGATAATATTATGAACATTATTTTTTAGGAGAAGTCAATTGAGATTTCTATTGTCATTACTCAAGAATTTATTTCTAATAATGAGAATGTCACTATTCAAAATAATGTTGCACAATTTCCTATATTGGATGTTATTTTAGAGGAACAAACTCTACAACCTCAACAACAATTATCATTAGAAAGATCCACTAGAAAGAGGAGAAATGTAGTACCACATGATTACATTGTGTATCTCCAAGAACATGAGTTTGATATTGGTGTAATGGAGGATGATCCAATCAACCTCCGTCATATTTTGAAAAATTTTAATTCTCAATAGTGGATTGATGTCATGAACGAGGAAATAAAGCCAATGTATGACAATAAAGTTTGGAATCTCGTCCCATTGCCTGAAGGTGTGAAACCCATTTGTTTTAAATAGATATTTAAAACTAAAAAGGGATTCAAATGGCAATAAAGAAAAATATAAGGTGAGACTTGCGCTCAAGGCTTTACACAAAAGAAAGGCATCGATTATCAAGATATTTTCTCTCCAGTTTCATCAAAGGACTCTTTAAGAACTATAATGGTATTAGTGATTCACTTTGATCTTGAGTTACATCATATGGATGTAAAGACAACGTTTTTTAATGGTGACATTAATGAAATGATTTATGTGGTGCAGCTAGAAAATTTTGTATCTAGTAATGCAAAGTGGTTTGCAAATTAAAGAAATCCATTTATGGACTTAATCAATCATCCCGATAATGGTATCACAAATTTCATGAAGTTATCATCTCATTTGATTTTGAGATGAAGTTAGCATATGATTGTGTATATCTTAAATTCTATGGAAGTAAGCATATTTTTGTAATTATATATGTGGATGACATATTACTTGCCACAAATGATATATGATTATTGCATGAAATCAAGAGATTTTTTATAAGGCATTTTGAGATGAAAGATCTTGGTGATGGATCTTTTGTATTGATAATCGAAATATATCGAGATCGTGCTCGAGGTATCCTAGGATTATCCCTAAAATTTTATATCGAGAAAATCCTAAAGAGATATAATATGCAAGTCTGCAAACCAAGTAGCACCACTAGATTTAAAGGAAAAAAGTTTAGTCTCGAACATTGTCCTAAGAATGATTATGGAAAATTGAACATGCAAAAGATTCTTTATGCATAAGTAGTAGGACGTCTTATGTATGCTCAATTTTCTATGTGTCCAGATCTTGCGTACATTACTTGGGTATTAGGCAGATATTTAAGTAATCTAGGAATGGATCATCGGAAAGTAATCAAAAGGGTCTTATGGTATTTACAGAGGACAAAAGACTACATGTTGACATATCGGAGAACATATCAACTTGAAATCATTGAATATTCATACTCTGATTTTGCTGGATGCCAAGATAGCATGAAGTCCATGTCTGGCTACGTTTACTTGCTTGTCGGGGGTGTCATATCATGGAAGAGTGTCAAACAAGACACTATTGCATCTTCCATCATGGAAGCAGAATTTATCGCATGCTAAGGCATTTAATCATGGGATTTGGCTGCAAAATTTTATTACGGGACTGCGCAAAATAGATGGTATTGAAAGACCATTAAAATTATTTTGTGACAATAAGTTTCTTGTACATTAACAACAATAACAACAATAGCTCATCAAAATCGCGACACATTAATATCAAGTTTCTTGTAGTTAAAGAAAGAACGAAGGAAAACTTATTGTTGGGATAAACTCTATGATTGCAGATCCTTTTACAAAGGGATTGCCACCCAAGGTGCTTCTCGAGCACACTGTTGGTATGGGTGTCATTTTGGTTCTTTAGTTTCAGTGTGAGTTTGTAATTATAAATACTCATGTTGTAGACATTTTGTTTTGTCACTTTCAAGATATATACAATTTAGTTTTCATTTATGTTCACTCTTTATTTAAATTTGATCTCAAGTTAAGTAAACCAGTTGAAAGTAGACATGTATGATCACATTGCATGTAACTTTCATGCTATGCATCCATGTCATAATCTTGTCATTGATTATATTGATATATATGACCATTGTCGAGTTAAGTTCGGTGATTGCAATAAATACTACTTTGATCCTATATTGATATGTCAGTGAATGAGATTGATTTTTTTATTATGATTTTGATAATAAAATTGAGCTCACTTTAATATTTATGGTGTATAATTATAATATTTTCATATATAACCTAATTGGAAGATTGTTGGATCATATCTAACATTGGGTTTAATATAAAAAATAAATTATATAATTAATAATTGTCAAAATAAATTAAGTCCCAAATAAAAGCGATCAATATATATTTTATTGGGCATAGTAATTAATATGTTATGATATGGAATATAATGTGTAAAAACCCAAATGGTGCATTGGAATTTCTATGATGGGTAGAAATTCAAATCACATAAAAATGTTCATAATATATATAGATGGTTATGATCCCCACTTGAAGAATTAATTGAAATATTGTCCTCTTCTTTGTTTTTCCCATCTTAAAAGAGAAGAAAGAAATTCTTGATGTTGTTTTGAAAGTCCATTCCGTCAAATTGTTCTTCACTGATTATTAGTAATAGATAATTGTAAGTTATTGTATTTATGCATTCAAGTTTCTTAATGGTTTGACATGATCCAAACAAAATTTTATAATTATGATTTTTCAATTCTCGTCGCCACCGCCTTCCGATGCGGCCATGTCGAATTCGCTACGGCATGCATCGACATCTAATTTGCTCTATTTTTTTTGCTGATTACCTTCAAAAAATTAGTTGAATTTTCAAACCCCTCGACGAAAGAAAAAAAGAAGATGAAGTTTTGAACCGATTAGAAGAAGATAAAAACATGAAAATAAATCTCTATTGGATTTAGTTTCCAACAGCAACCAAATTACCTTCTCCCCTTTGATTCCCTACAAGTTGGCCCTAGCTTCGTTCCCCTATTTCAGCGCCTTTCTCGTCCTCTCTCACGTCGAAAGTACTGTCACCTAACAAGAGATCCACCGGAGGACGTGAATGGCGATGAACGAGCACTGGACCGAGAGGAGCGGGTAGAGGAAAAAAATGAAGAGGAATAGGAAGAAGAAGACTGTAGGGTATGAAACTAGGGTAGATTCATCGTATAATCTTGATCTTAGGCTTGAAGCATGTTCTAATTAATCTACAGTTATAGTATGATGTTATATGATGAGCCTTATCATCGGCCATCGTCGAAAAAGATGATCGAAAGTTTCCTACATCTTTCACGCAGGCTTCTGCATAAGAGAACCCGACCCGAGTTTACTGAAACCCTGCCCGGATAGGTCCACACCCGAACCTAGTTTGTCGGAACTCGGCCCGAGTTCGTCATTGTCGAGAGATCTCAACTCTGCGACAAAGAAGAACACAATCCGAGTTGATGATAACTTGGCCCGTACTATAACCCCAAGGAAGCGATTAATTAGGCGGGTGGTCGCCCGATCTGTCGAAGCTTGAACCCGGCCCAGGTTGTGTCTTAATTTTTTCAAGATGATGCCTTACGAACTCGGCCCGGGTTATGACTGTATTATAATTATTTTCATGATCTTTTTATTCCTGATTCATATGATTAATCCTAATTTATGTATAATGATATTTATGGTGTTTACGCCGCTGATTTACTCTCCATGATCTTATCTTGTAATCTTGATTTAAGTACTAATAAAGATAAATTAAAGACTTTTTCCACTGACCCCCCTTGGACTATGAACTTTTTTCGTGTTTACCCACATCTTTCAAATATTTCGATGACCCTTCTTGAACTATATCGTCTTTTCCACTTAAGTCCATCCATCAACCTCTATCAACTTTTTTTGTTAATTTTTATTTTTTTTATTTATGAAATGATCAAATTATCCTTCCCTCTCATATTGAAAAATATAAAATAATATATTATAAAAATAAAAAAGTTTACTTCAATGGGGACGTCAGATGGGCAACGCCCCCCCCCCCCCCCCCCCCACCCACATTTTTTATATTTATTATTTATATTATTTTAAATTCTGAGGATAATTTGGTCATTTCATAAATAAAAAAAATAAAATTTAATGAAAAAATTAAAATAAGTTGATGGATGGATTTAAGAGGAAAAGACAGTATAATTCAAGGGTCAACGGAATATTCAAAAGATGTGGATAAATCCGGAAAAGTTTATAGTTCAAGGGGGTCAGCGTAAAAACTCCTAAATTAAAAACTGTAAGATAAAAGATGAAAATTATTAAATGGAAAGCTCCTTTTATGATTGACCTGTGACGGTCAGGTACGGGCTAACTTCGATCAGTTATAAATTGACTACGATCAATTATGGAATGACTTTGTCAATTATGATGATGATGGACAGGTTAAGACAGGTCTCATGAGTTGAAATATATCGCATGATAAGATGAAAGCATATGAATAATGAAACTTTCTTTATGACATTTGGCTTTTGCCACCTTTCTCACATGATCTTATTGATCTCCTATTCATATGCTATTTTATATGATTATTTTTACTCATGTTATGATCATGCATACTTTCTTCTGATATGATGATGATGTCTTTATGATTCTTGTCTAATATCATGATATTATTATTATTTTTATTTTACTTTCATACTGAGTTGTAAAACTCATAAGGAATTCCTCTCCTGCATGTTCTTAAATGCAGAATGAAGGTGATTAACGGTGACCAATCGAGCTCGTTAGTGACTGTGTATGGGTGTCTTGGTCCTTTAGATTATAGGATAAATTTTATTTTATGTATATTATATTGATGTATTAGTTCCTTTATACTCATTCATATGATGTTCTTTATTAGTCTTTCGCACATTATGATGTTATACTCTTTTTAGCATTAATATGATTATTAGTCTTTTGCCTTTATATGATGTTGAGTTGACTAGTTAAAATTTTATTTTTGTCAATATGATGTATATGTAACGATGATCTGTATCGTCCTCGAAGCGTATTCTATCATGTGACGAATTGCTATTTGAGGACGTTACAATTAGTGATAGACAATTATAAATTATTGTACTTATGCATTTAAATTTCTTAATGTTTTGACATGATCCAAATAAAATTTTATAATTCAAAATTTTCAATCCTCGTTGCCACCGCCTTCGGATACGGCGATGTCGAATCCGCTACGGCATGCGTGGACATCTAATTTGCCCTATTTTTTTTTGTCATTTACCTTCTAAAAATCATTTATGGTTTACCTTTCAGGGTGTGATTGGGTAAAAAATATTTTATCCGATAAGTAAAAAATCTTATGGTATGTTCATTATCAAAAAGCGACATACCATAGTTTATAATCCTATGAAAACATATTAGATGAGAGGTGTTTGGCTGCACAACGTGATTGCAAATAAAAATTTAAAAATAACATTGAAGTGACTGCTTCTCTTCTTTAAGTCTCATCACGCATAAACAGCTGCCCAAAGAAAAAAAATATGGAGCTCACCTCCTAATTATTTTAGAACGTAATGGACTTCAAACTGTAGTTTTAAATCTGAGAAGCCTAGCATCCAAAACACCATTACGTAACTTCCACTGCAATCGGACAAAATACTACAATTTTTTATTATTTCTGTACTTTTACAATGCTCCCAAACAGAACCTCAGTTCTTTTTTTTCCTACATGGAGTGCGTTCGGTCGATTTCATGCATGCATATTTGTTTTTTTTTTCCAAATACAATGATCAAAGTTTATTAAGCCTTTTCTGATAATTTTCAAATTCTAGTAAGTTTTACATGAGAACTAATGAATCGGCGATATAATAAATTAAGGTATATTATCACTGGGAACGAAATCGTCATTACGCCTTTCAATATTATTTAGATTTTGCGTCGCCCTTCAATCATGGTCATTTAGAGGTGTTTTTAATAAGGTTATCCAATTTTATTTTATAAGGTCATCGAACTTTAAAAATATTTTATCCACAATTGATTTTAGCCGACGTGGCGCTAACAAAGATGCTTACGTGACATATGTCCAAACTTAATTTTATGTCCTTCAACTTTTCAAAACTTTCATGCAAGATCGTTCAATTTTTCAAACTTTCAATCTTAATAATCATTAAAAGCTTAAAATAAAAAAATAATATATAATATATAAATAAATAAATAATTGAAGCACATAGACTAATTCGGTACATTTTTTGGCACGACCCACTTGAATCGAGATGACCAAATTTTTAATATATATTAAATATATAATATTATGATAATTAATCAATTTTAATTAATAAAACAAAAATAATGATATTTTTGCCCTAAATTTAAATAATAAAAATATTATAATTAGAAAATAAAAATATTTTTTTCGCATGAGATTTTATCGGAGTTGAGCCAAATCATACAAGGTCGTCTAACAGAGTGTTGGGCATGACCCAATATTCAACGGATTGTTGAGTCAAATTATTAATTATCATAACATTATATAAAAAAAATCGTATATGGCTCAACAACCCGTTGAATGTTGGGTCGTGCCCAACATCCCGCTGGATGATCAAGTATGATTTGGTTCGACCCTTAATAGAATCTCATGTGATTTTTTTTTAATTTTTCTAATTATAATATTTTTTATTATTTCAAATCTTAGGGCAAAAATATAAACGATATGTTATTATTTTAAATTTTATTTCCTTAATTAAAAATTATTAATTATTATAATATTCTATATTTAATACACATTAAAAATTTAGTCGTTTCGATCCGAGTTGGTCGTGCCAAAAAATATATCGAGTTAGTCTAAGTGCCTTCAAATTTTTATTTATTTATTATTTATTATTTTAAATTTTAATGATGACCGCGATTGAAAATTTGAAAAGTTGAATGATCATATAGATACAAAATTAAGTTTGGACAGAACAGATAGAAAAAATGATGTGAAGAGAGAGAAAATGCTGACGTGGTGCCACGTAAATTTTCATGTCAGTGATTAACAGGTTTATTGGCTATAACCGGTCGTGATGACCGAGGATAAATGAAATTGGATGATCTTTTAACTTGAATGATTATAACTCAAATTAACTGGAAACGAAGACGCAAAATCACAATCAAGGGTATCTGTATTTCGAATTACGTAGGAACGTCGGGCAGTTTATCTAGATACGTTCCTACGTAGACAGTTTATCTCTGAAATCAACGTTTTTTTATTCGACTATTTCTTTCAATCCCACCATATCCTAAGGTATTGGAGTTGTGATGCCGTAAACAGAATAATAAATTATCAAGATCGAGAAAAAAGAATAATTTTTTTATCAAATTTATGACTTGTAAAATCAAATTTACAACAGCCATGTTGGGAACCAAATTTAATTAGAATAAAGTTTTAATCGGATTAATTACTACATTTGTGCTTTTTAATCAGATGAACAAAGAAAGAAGATTGACCGGTAATGACCATCATGATCCGAATTAAACTCAAATGTCCCAATTTATTTCTTTCTTTTTCACTTTTATTTATTTAAATTTAAAAATATTAACTATTATGACATGTGTATTTTGATATTGTTAAACTCCATGTGTTCATTAGTGATGCTATTTGAAAAAGATCTTTGGGACCGTATTCGATATACATGAAACCTTTGGGGAGTATATCGGGTGTCTTTGCTCTTTAGGGGCTGCTCTGCGTGCACGTATTGACGCATGATATGCTTTATGTATCTGATAATCATGATTGTGTGGCACATAATCATGATTGGGATACGTATTGACCCATGATTTGTTCTGCGTATCTGAGACTTTTAATTGTGAAGCTCTGCTTAACTGTATGACACATAATCATAGAGGAATACGTATTGACCCATGATTTGCTCTGCGTATCCGTGACTCTTGATTATGAAGCTTTGCTTAATTGTATGACACATAATCATAGAGGAATACGTATTGACCCATGATGAGTATGTGCAATGACACATGTGTGGAGTTTAAATATGAAAATTATGATATCTTGAATTACTTTTACTTCTATGAAAGTTCATATGATTTGACAAGTTGTGTTATATGTGCTATGCTTTAAATGCTTTCTCATATCAAAGAAATGTGATTATTTAAATGATATATGCACTCATATTGTTCCCCTATATTGTATTTTTATTTCACTCACTGAGCAAATGATTGTTGCTCATAATACTCATTTTAAATATTTTGGGTGCATGAGACATCCCTTGAATTAGTCCCACATGCATAAATCACGGGAGAGATGCTGAGTATATATGAGAACATGTCCTTCATTAAGTATGACGTGTTTTGAGAAAATCGTGCGGGCTGAGGCCTAGAACGGATAATATCACACGCTAGTGAGGAATGTTACATATGGTATCAGAGCCACTCCGCGTGAGCCTCTGTGCATGGTGGGGTGCGATCACTCAACGATGACGTTGAGTCCTCTATGGGGGGAAGTGTGCATAAGACATGCCTTGAATTAGTCCCACATGTATAAGTATAACACAATAATATTCTAAAGGGATAAGAATTAAATGGGGCGAAAAATGATTCATATATATGGAACATCATTAAATCATGATATGACAATTCATAAATAAATACATGTATCTAAATAAATGTCTATTTGTGAACTGTCAAATCATGATTCAATAATGTTATATATATGAGTAATTTTTTTTCTCTCACACACTTCTTATTCTCATATTCTAATTTAAACAACAAAATACAATAATAAATATTTATATTTTTTGAACCTTTGTTAAAAAAACTAAGTAAATATTAAAGCAATATATTTATATACTCATAAAGAGGTTGGTGATCCGCGTAAAAGTTAGATCTTCTAATAATTTTATATTCGATATTGATCCTGTAATTTGAATTAGATTTTTTCCGAGTTGATTATAGTTTGGATAAAGAAAATATTCCGATCTTTTTTTTATAAGATCTGAGACGTCCCGAAACCCAACCGCTTGCATATACATCCGATGCATGAACAATATTAGGAATCATGCAGGGAAGTTTAGATGACCAACGATACCTAGTAGATTTCATGCCGTTCCTGTTTCGCGTATCCTTTCTCGATCAGCATCCTGAAAAGGGTTGATAATGTTTTTTTTTTTTCCTATTTGGAGGAGAAACGTGTTTGCTGTTGGAATAGGTTATAGTTAATGATGTGAAAGACGAATATATTAAGAAGTCGTCCATGGACGGACTTAACTTGTCCCTTACGAGGTGTACCTCTCGACGCAACTTGGCATTGATGATTCCCCACGAGTGGACTAAAACCATCTTTCTTTTCCTAGTTGATGATAAGGAAAGCAACTGTATATGCAGCCATTAGGGTTCATAGTTTCGAAGATTGAGCTCATAAGGGTTGACATGGATGCCAAAGCAAACAACAAGTCTTGCATGTGCGCATGCGTGAAAGGAAATCTTACATGCTATTAGACAACCATTGGGCTACAAGCCTCTATTATTCAAGTACAAGCACTGTTCATTTGTAACCGGAAAAATCATTTTGCCATGTTAATTAACCATTTATATATGTCATCGTTCCAGAATACGAATATTTAAAAATGGTTTGAAATATACACGGCATTATTGTGTTATTACAATACAAAGCATATTCATTAATTTGTTTATTTGCAACAATAAAATATGTATAAAACAACAAATGTCATGAAAAGGATTTCTTGGAAAGAAAATCTCCACAATTGTGTGTGAGGGCGAGAATTATTCGAGTGGGTGATTTATTTCACATAAAAAAATTAATTTCTAAAATAATTCGAAAGGTCTTTTAACGCATAACGAATTACCTAGAATTTTCATAAAAAATAAAACAATCTACTTACCGAACGAGTAATAATATTTATACAAAATTACAAACGTACAACTAATTAATCACATTAAATATTTAATTAGATGAGTTTGAAATTAAATGCTAAAACTCAACTTTTCCATTGAACATCAATCATGACATCACAATCCAATATACTAATTAATTCCATTTCAACATGACCAAAACAAGCAAAGACAGTAACCATATTATACAAAAAAAAAGTAAAATCCAACTTAATAGCTTTTATGCTCCATCTAACTAAAATTGCACCAAAATTGTTAAATTAAAACCATGAATTATTATCTGAAAATATATGCAAATTTTATTATTATTAATGTTAATAATAATTAATAAAATATCATAAAGATATTTTTTAATTTGACTTTGATTGGCCCCTCTCATGTTTTCAGTTTGGGACAGTAAGTTTAACTGGTGAGTTTTATTTCTTATGAAAATTCATCATAATTTTTAATCGAGCTCTAAAATATTAGTTTCTCGGAAAGAATTTGTAAACGTTTGTGTAGTTAAGAAAAACAGTTGAAAAATCGAATAGATAATGCTCCACCCCCATTCGAAAATTAATATGGGCCACTTGAAATCTAATTTAAACCCATTGCACGTGTACTAATCAATTAAAAAGTTAATTTTCTGCTAAAAATATATGCTTCGGTCGAAAAGTCGACCAGGTCGAAAAAAATTACAAAAGAATACTTTTCATTAATTAGTTATAAAAGTTTGTGGGTCATTTTTTTGTTGTTTTGGTATCATAAAAAAGACCATGACAATAAAGAATTATAAATAAAATTCGGTAAAAGATAGTACCAACAAAACAAAATCTTACGAGGTCCCCATGTATGCACAAACACGACATGTTCGGTGTAAATATTTAGTGGTAGAGGAATCACGTTAACTTTTGGGTGGCAAGTAGTTAGAAGGAATATATATAGATTTTAACGGATCAAGGACACGATCCTAATTACTCTAGCAGCGATAGATCAAATATATATAATTTTATATATTATATATATCCCATTATATATGGTGTAGTGTTTGACAAGCTCCACTGAAGCAGGGGGGGAGCCGGCGGGGCAGTTGAACTGACAAAACTGGGTGGTTGGATGTTGTTGCGTCTCTCACGCTGTAGAAGACTTGACACTGCATGCCTGTGTTTACCTTTGGATATTGCAGTTGACGCCTCCCAACTCCTTCCTACCTTCCTCTCCAGCCACCCAATGACAAAAACCTGCAAATCTATATATAAATCTGATGCACAGGAACTGCAGCTCATCTTGGGATTTTTTGTGACAGCACGACTGGCCGAATTCATGGAACGCACAAAAAGTCGAGAAGAAACAGCACCAGCGCCAGCGCCAGCGCCAGCGCCAGCACAGTTTCCTTGTGCTTTGCCTCAAATTGCACTCCCACCGAGCTCGTCTCAATACTATGATCCTTCCACCATCTCCAGTCAACTGTATCAGCAGCTAGAACTCGCTAGGAATAGTTTAGGGCAATCGGCTAGCGACTTGGCTTCACTGTTGCTGCCGTGCAACGTTGCGTTGTTCCAACAGCAACAGCAGCAGCAGCAGCAGGTAATGCCTGCAGCAGGATTAATGATGGACGCCATGGGAACGGCCGTGAGCGAGGGCGAAGGCGCCATTGGTGCAAGTAGCAGTGGTAGTGGCAAGGACAAGGGGAAGAGCTCGGGGAAGGCGAAGAAGGTCAGCAGACCAAGGTTCGCCTTCCAGACGAAGAGCACCAGCGACGTCCTTGATGATGGATACCGCTGGAGGAAATATGGGCAAAAGGCAGTGAAGAACAGCATCTACCCGAGGTGAGAATTTTATTTGTCATGAACTTAAATCTTGGATAGTGATAAGAGGTCAAGAGTAAAAGCATCGTACATATATGCTTCTTTTGCATGCATCGGTAAGGCGATTTTTAACATGCATGATGCCCTGGACAAATCAAGGTCTTCGATCACCAAATAGGAAATAATTTCTCTTAAATGAGCTTAATATTTCAAAATAAAAGAAATAGATCAGTAAAGATATGATCAGAGTCTTAGAGCATGTGATCATTTGGTTAGTACATCTGAATGCAATACGCATGCAATCAACTTAATCAATCATGTATGCATGTCAAGTACATATGATATGTGACATGTAGTTGGTTTGATGAAGCCATGCAGCATGGAACAAGATTATTTCCTAGCAAGAAGTTTGAATTGAAAAGAATAACTAAGAAATACTTAAGCTGATATAAAATCAGCTCTTGCATAGTTGATTACAGGATAGGCAGGATCATGAACATAGAACCATGAAGGATGCATGTAAGCTTCTTGATCATCAGATCGACAAGGGGTACAAGAACTAGGCTGTCATGATTATCTGTGTTTTTTTTTATAATTTCATAAAATTGATGAATTTTAGGTACCAAAATTAATGCATCCGATAACTAATGCAAATAAATTCCTAATTAAGAAGCCAAAAACCATAAGAAATATAGAAACCTCGTATGCTTAATCAGCATAAAAAACATAAATTTATAACTAAATATATGGGATTAAATCACTGAGTTGCTTCGATATCTACCACCGAAACAATTAATCTCACATCCTCTGATTATATATGTTGACACTGGCACATGACCAGTTAATGAGACTAGTATATTATGGTGGCAAATGAATGTACAATTAAATTTATTTTTCAAGTATTGTAAAATTATGGTTTTGGTCTCTGACTTTAATTTACAATATACAAATCATTAAAATTCCATAAAATCAAGGTCATTCAACTTGGTGTTTCTATTTTTATTCCTTCAAAATTTAGTTCACCCATTTTTTTATGATGTTTCGTTTTTTCATGTGGTGCCTATGTGGTATATGCCAGATACATCATTTTTTTGTCTTTTGAAAGTTAATTTTTTTTAATTTGCAAATTATATCTTATCTATAAATATAAATTGTGGTATATTAAAATAAAATAAATACTATTTTAAGTTAGATTATGTGGCATTTGCCACATAAGTATCACTTAGACTTGACCAGTGGCTTAAATAGTAACACACACACAATTTCAAGTTGATGAATAATTCAAATATGATTTTAGAGAATTGTTGACTTGTATATCGAAAACCAAAATTGAACAACGAGTGACTCAAATAATAAATTTACAAAACTTAAGAGTATGTTTGAATTGAGGGGAAAGGAAGGTAATAGAGGTAAAGTTACATATTAATTTTCTTTCTCTTATTTGAATAAAAAATTAATGAGGGGAAGAATTTAAATTAATCTCCTTTCTTCTCCAAATAGTCTAAAAATATTTTACTTCAAATTGGGATTGAATGCCTTCTCTTCCTTTTCATTGTCTTTTTGGCATACACACTTTTAAACCTATGTAAGGATGAAATCATGCATGTTAATGACGCGTCTCGTCAAGTCTAGTTAATCTATTTAATACAGACATTTTCCCAGTCATGAGACTAATATAAGAAAAATGGTGTAGAAACGTTTTCCTCGCAACTAATCAAATTCTAAATAAACTTTTCACACCAAATAAATAATTGAATATAAAAGAATTCTAACTATGACCAATTATATATTAATAATACAGTGAATCCATAGAAATGTTCTTTTTCCTTTGGTTATAGTGAATATGTTGCATTGTTGAACTAACAGTTAGGTGCAATATGTGTTTACATCGACACCGTGGAACATGTTGATCTGTTGAACCAATTAAATTATGTGTATAGTGGTGCATATCATCGTAGCTAGCTATACATGTCATATGATACACATTTTATGAAAAAAAAAAGTGTATCATTATAAAGAATACCTTGTACATTACATGTTTTAGTTAATTAGGATTATTTAGCACTTCTGTGCTAATTAAGCTTGTACTTTCATTTTCTGCTCTCGTTCATAGACATTATACGACCATGTAACTAGTGATTAAGCTATATATTGAAACAAGATACAAAAAATAACTCTGGTTTATCATCTAAATGATTATGATATAAGCTTATAGATAAACACAAAAAAATATCAGCATTCTAATGACTGGAATAATATAAGTAATTTTATTAAAATAAAAGAGATTAAACTCATGGTGCAAATTATTAAAATTAACTATATGAGCCTGTCAGATTTTAAAATTAAGTATAAGAAAAACAACTTGAGGGATAATATTAGGGTAATTGGCATAAACACATAATTGTATAAAGGATTTAATGGGCGCGTCCCTCCTTTAAATGAGGGGCACAGTGTCTCCCTTCTTATTATTCATCAAATCAAGAAATTATGAATCAGGTTTAAAATTTTTAAATGGAAATGAATAAAATAAGATTCATAGATTTCTAATCGAATGGACAAAAACATAGGGAACACAGTGTCCCTTCTTATCTCCATTTTTTCCTTATATAAAGCACACACACTCTCTTTAATCAAAATTCATGGGTAAAGTCATGACATTGATCTAGATGTTTAAATCACACCATTGGATCTTGATGTAATTATTATTTTAAATGTTTTTAATTAACTTTCATTTTGTTTATAATTTGTTAGAAACTATGTTAAGGATTGCTTGGAACTAATTTACTTTTTCATGTACAATTTCTATAGATTTTTTATACACATGAAATGAGTAACATAAATTTGGAAAATATGTGCCCCTTCTTTAAGGGAAAAAATATTTTTACCAAGGATATATACTTTTTCACTAAGATGTTTTTCCTTTACTAATAATTTTGTTACTAATATTTTCACCAAGGTTATATACAACATGAATCTTAGTGTTGTGCTGTATTGGAAGGCCTTTGGGCAAATGGCATAATTCGAGCACAATCCGACCGGATCATGTTGAGTTGTGCACAATCCAACCAGATCAGTCGTGCACACATTTTTTTTGCTTTAGCTACTTAATTAATTAAATGTATTAATGTAACTCCATAAATTCATATACACATAAAACATGTGCGGAAATGCATACTATTATAATTATATAAGTAATTAAGTTACATCATAAATTAACAATACAATATCTAATTCTAGTTCTTTCTTAATATGGATGCAAAATGACTAATTGTATAATGTTACATATTAGTGTAAACGTAATTATAGGATTTAGATTTTAGACTATATACTAAAGACTAATGAGTTATAGTATTGATTAAATGTTTATATATATCGTAAATAAAAATTATAATTATTTATCAAATTATGTCGAGTAGGTCCTCGCTCAACAATCTCTTCGTGACATGTCTACTATCTCGTTGGATGTCCTGGCACGATTTGGTATGGGCCCAACTCGGTGGTCATGTTCGAGCTTAGCCCTTGTCGTGCCAATGACGTGTAGAGCAATGTAGGCCATCCAAAAGGCTATCCCTAGCTATAACTCCTAGTTATCAATGTTGTTAAAATCGGATTAGTAGTTCATCTGACTAAACAATTGAACATCAAAATATAGTGATCTTTGAACTGAGGGAAAATTGTTCAAATTTGTAAAAACTAATGAACTCAAAGAAAACTCAGTTAAGATTTATAAGTGAAAATAAAAAAAAATTTGTTAAAAAAATGCAAAAGGAGGAACAGAATAAATTTAAAAGGGAAGTAAAGATGAAAAGATTTGAATAAGGGCATCGAGCATTGAATATTCAAATGGAAATTGTAAATAATAAAAAAACAACATTTTGAAGATTGGTTGGGTTGGTATCTGAATATCAAAATAGTCCACGAGTCATCTCAAATCTGACCCTACTAAAAAATAAAAAAAACATTGGGACATGAAAAATTAAAATTTCTGATAGCACATCATTTATATTTTTTTTCTTGAATACTCCAACTATTGTTTTTTTTTCTTTTTTTTTTGTCAATATACAATATAATGCATACATTGTTTTAGTCTTATTCTGCATTGATGTTTACTTTATATATTATTTGACTTGAGTTAGTTTATTTTACTTTACTTTGTTATTAATTCTTTTGTTATGCACCTTAACCACCATATATATATATGTGTATGTATTGCAGGACATTAGAACAATCTCTCTAATCTATTTTAATTTTTTTAAAAATTATATTATCTATCCTACTTGTGCCATCATCAATCCAAATGTATGATCAGATCAGATCTTACTACATTAATAAAAAAAATTATGACCGATGTTACAACATTGATAAAAAAACTAATATCGATAATTAACAGGAGAGAGGGCTGAAAATGAAAAAGGAAAGTGTGAAAAAATAAATTAAAATAATTAACAATACATAAAAGTTATTTATGATAAAACAAACTAATATATCATTAGTAGTATTAAAACATAAATAAATATTAAACACTGAACAATCAATATTCACAAATTGACACTCATTTTCTTATTAATATTGATATTATATGCTAGAATAAATATTATTTTATATTAATATTTCATTATTAGTAGATTGCGATTGAGTTCTTTTATACATTCTATATATTAGGAACATTATATGTTTAAAATTAATGTAAATAATATTTGTTTAATAAAATTCAATTGAATTCAGTCAAACTCGTTGGTCAGATGACCACCTATCAACTTATGAAAGCATTTGCACTATGAGAGATATCTCATACTGCAATTTTGTTTTATGATATAGGTGGTTGATCTATAGATCAACTCGTCACAACTTAATCTTAAAAGTAATACATTATTATCAAATTAATCAAAGATTGATACTCAAAACGGAAATCAACATACACACCTTATCTTCCCTGTTAATCTTTCTATATTTTGCTTTGTTATGCTAAAAGTTTGATATATCTCCCATATAAATATAGTTAAGGTATTATGAGAAAATATAAATATAGTTAAGGTATATATATCAACGACAATACGTCGCCAGTCGCCTAGTATATATTCTCATTCTCATGTCTACGTCATGAATAAAGTATGCACATTTCTAATCGCACTCTACCTATCAAATTATGGAAGCTGATATATATAGTTTTTTTCTCTTGTCATGTTGTTGGTGATCAAGAAGCTATTACCGGTGCACCCACCACACATGCAACGTGAAGAAGCAAGTACAACGCCTCTCCAGCGACACGAGCATCGTTGTCACAACGTACGAGGGAGTCCACAACCATCCATGCGAGAAGATAATGGAGGCCCTCAGCCCTCTTCTCAAGCAAATCCAATTCCTCACTAGGTTCTAAGGTTACATCGTTGCAATCTTTACGTATATGATTAATTAACTACACAAGCTCCACAAACTGCCTGCCTGCCTGCATGCAAGGAGTAAGTAGATATGACCACATTTAAAATGATCACTTGTGTTCTGATGTATCATCACTCCTAAATGTATAATTAAGTTTCTGGTAAAGAAAATGCGTACTGCAAGGGGAGAAAACCCTTGATATAATTGACTTGTTACATGCACGTTTCTCGTTTGTAATGAACAAATTATAGATAATGACCACATATGATATCTCCTTTATTTCAACTATATATTATTATACGAAGAAGAGAAGAGCAGCAACTGTGCCATTTTTCTCCCTCAGTTGAAGTGAATTAACCAATCAGAAAAGATCAGAGATGGTGGGCAGCTTTATCTCGCCCTTGGTGGACAGCGGTATCGTGAGATCGCGGACGACGGGGAGATCGACGGTCAGTCGGAGCTGCAGCTCGTAGTCGATGTCCCAGTCCTTTCCGATGTCCCTCATCAGGCTTACTAGGAAGTCATATCGCACCTTCAATGGCACATCCAGCTTGGTCATCCCACTCGCTTCTAATGACCCCGGATCAGGCATCGTCCCGAACAGTATCTCCCTGTTCATATGAACTATATATTAATTTCTCCTCAGATATATAACGTATACATATAGGAGATTAGAAATGATCAGGCGCAAAGGACCACACAACAAAATATGACAAAATATCGATTCTAAGACTTTATGTCTGGGTAAATTATAAGAGAAATATGAGTTTCTTTTCTCCAACCCTTTTATGTAGATTACATAAAATTTAAACTCTGAACACTTCAAACAATGAGAGAAGGGTACTACAACAAAAAAACTTTTTAGAAATCAAACACATTAGTCTTTAAAAACTTCAATTTTAATCTTTAAATTTTTTTGGAATCAAAATATCTTGGTCCCTACAAGCTAGTCATTAAAAAATTTTAGTGATCAAAATTTTTTCATTAGTCCTAAAAAATAACCTTTTAATGATCATAAATCAAATTTTAATTTTAAATGAATAAGAATTTCGAAAGTGTATCACATTAGCCTTTAATATTTATATTTTTAAGAACCAAGTATAATTGATTCCTAAAAAATTAGTCTCTAAATCATAATTTTGTTGCAGAGGGGATTGAGCGTCATTCAATTAATCAAATGATTAAACTATAATGGGCCAACCTAATCGATTTGGTTCAAACCGGCTTTGGTGCTAAATTCGCAAAATGTAATTTAAATAAATTAATATATAACATTAATAACAACGAATAATTAAGATAAAAATACTAAAAACAACAATAGTGCTCATTTATCTATTTACTTCACTCATTATTGTTTATTTTACTTTTTAAACATTCATTGTCATTGTTAAAATTATTACATACAAAAAAGCTCGAGCATACTAAAAATTCAAATCCCTTACCCGATCGAATCCAATCTAATTTAAATTGATGATGAATCAGGCTTTTTTTCTTTTCTTTTGCTTGATTCAATCGATTTACTCTTTATTATGTCGTCTATCCAAGACAGCCAAGGCCATCCAATAACTTTAGATGAGTGACAGTGAAACCAACTTATTCAATAAGTAGAACGAAAAATTCATAGAAACAACATTTCAATTGTTAATTTGTACTTCAAAAGCTAGTCTAAATTAATAAATGCCATTTTGTTTTATAATTTGCATTTTAGAATATAATTCCAAGTAGATAGTTAGAGAATAATCAAATACATAATATTTTTTTCATTCACAAAAGATTAACAGAGGTGCGGGCATGAATAATAAGATTAACGAACTTGCTGTTAATAACATTTGAATTTCCTTGTTCATCTCAAAGAACTTTGGCCGTGATTATTGAGATGACATAACATCTTAAAAGGTTTAATTAAGGATCAGGGTAATGAGATTTACCAAAGATAACAAATCAATATAATTTTTTTAGTCAGCAAAGATCAAGAGCATGGCCATATATAGAGGCATCCAGTACTATTCGTTAATAAAAGCACTGACAGAAGGAAGCATGAATTAAAGGAGAGGAACTAGATCGAGGATGAGTAAATAAACGACGACCTGCCGGCGCTCTTGAGGGAGTAGGAGACTTCACAGATGGGGATGGAGTGGCTGTAAGGGTTGTCGACCGTGACCTCGCTGTGGAAGAGCACCGAGTCACGGCTAAAACTCTTCAAGGACACGCCCGTCACGGTGGCCTCCGGCTTGGGGATGTTGGCGATCTTGTCCGCCACGAACGCCTTGGCCTTCTCCAACAGCCTCGGCATGATCTCTCTCTCTCTCTGCGTCTGTTTGCGTAAAACCAAATGAGTCACGCCTTTTGGACTGGAATACCTCGCCGGTATTTGAATCAGATGGATTTAAATGTGGGTTGCCAAATATGTATTTTTTTTTCCAATACTCCGATCATTTAAATGGGCACTGAAATAAAATTGAAACGACGATTTGATAAATATTGATAACTTAAATTGTTATTATCATGACGAGTTGAAATTGATAAAATACTTTAATTAATTATAATTGTACATTACCGTAGATAAAAAAAACAACAGAGTGTGATGAAATATGAGTAGTCATTTACAATTGAGAAATTAAGAGAGAAATAATTAAACAATATCATCCTCTTTAAACAATATAAAAAAGCTGTATATGAAAGTTTTATGATAATTACAAATCTGGGCTTCGGTTAATCCGGAAGGCCAGACGCGCAGTCGAACCAGAAAAACAATCCGAAAGACGCCCAAAAAAGAATTATCTGGTGATGATGAGTTATTAAAAAATTTCGATAATACATTTTTAATAAACGGTGGGCTCTCTGAACATTAAATAATCTGAAAAAAAAATACTACCAGATGCTCTATGAACTTGTCAGAGTATTTCCTTTTTAATTAATAAAAAACGTCATTTTCCATTTTTATAAAATATATTATTTGATATTTTATTAAATAATTTATATGTCAGTAGATTAAATAAAACTGCTGGGGAAAACATTTCAATCAGGGAGAGCTGCAGAGCCAAAATAAGGAGAAAAAAATTGACAATTAGAATTGAACCCTCAAGCTATATGTTGATCACAACACGAGGTTACCACCATGCCAAGATTAAATTTACATTACCAAACCACATTCAAACTTATTTACGTCGATCAGGTGTTTTTTTAATCCTAAAATTTATCTATTAACATATATATATTTAATAAAAATTTAAAACTCTGAGCAGCTTCCCTCGAGGTATACTTACATTATATTTGGATTGAGATGAATGGAAAGTAAAGAGGAGAGAGAAAGGGGAAAAATATTTTTTTTTATTTGAATAAAATTTTAAAGTAGGAGAATGAAGAAAAATTTTTATTTTTTTCTCTATTTTTCTCCATTTGTGTTATTTTATTTCAATTTCAAATTTGGATGTAAAATTTTTCTTCCCTTCAATTTTGTTTCTTCCCTTTTATTTTCTTCCCTTCTCCTCAATCACTACAAGAAAAATGCTTGTTTTGGATGGTCCGAGTGTTGAGAAAACTAGCAATCGAACTCCATTGTTGCAACAGAACGTAACTAAAATCTCAAGAGAAAAAGCACAAGAAAGCAAGAACAAAATTGGGAGAAAAATTACTAGCAATTCATTCACAAGCAGCTATAAACTGAACTCTTACAAGTCTCTTTTATAGAGTACGTTAGTGACATGACATATAAGAAAATGATATAAACTTTAACCACTGCTACCCAGAAGTCCAACTAACTGCTGCTACAAACTGTTACTATGGCTACACAAAAACAGAGACAACTATGAAGCAATGATCTATACTCACCAATACTCCCCCTCAAATTGGTGCTTGAAAGAGATCAAAAAGCCCCAACTTGGATAGAAGATGATCGTGATGACGTCGACTAAGAGCTTTTGTAAGAAGATCGGCTAATTGATCCTTTGTTGAGACATGATAAAGCTGAACAAGCTCCTTAAGTCGTTTCTCATGCAAAAAATGACAATCCACTTCAATATATTTCGTACACTCATGAAAAATAAGGTTATCAACCATTTGTAGTGTTGCTTGACGGTCACTGAAAAGAGAGAAAGGATGATTAAGAGGCATTTGCAACTCTGTGAATACACGATTAAGCCATATCAATTATGTAACAGCAAGAGCAAGACTTCTATATTCAGATTCAACAGAGGAACGCGACACAACTGTCTATTTTTTTATTTCCAGGAAACTAGAGAATGACCCACCTTGATGCAGAAAGCTGATACCGACCTTCGGGTAACAAGACAAGATGTCCAGTCAGCATTTGCATGGCTGTAACGTTTGCATTAGCTTCTGCAGAAAAAAGAAGACCACGATCAAGTGCTAATTTGAGATAACGAACTATCCTTAAGGCAGCATTATAGTGGGACTCTTTTGGAGCATGCATAAATTGACTCAAGTGTCTTACTGCAAAGGTGATATCAAGTCGTGTATGAGTCAAGTAAATCAGTCTTCCCACTAAACGTTGAAAAACTTTTAGAGAATTGAGAGACTTATCAACTGATGATGGAGGAAAAAAAGAATCATATTCACCAGAAGTGAGTTTAAAATTTTGCTCCAGAGTAATATTTGCAGGCTTTGCAGCTGAGAGACCAATATCAGACAATAAACTCAAAGCATATTTTCGTTGAGTTAAGAAAATCCCAGCAGAAGAACGAAGTATCTCCATTCCAAGAAAGAACTTCAATTCTCCAAGGTCTTTCATTTTATATAAGACTGAAGAGGTTTTTGTTAAAGCAATTAAATCCAAACTATTACTTGCCAAAAAAAATATCATCAACATAAACTAACACACCAATAAATTCTACTCCTTTCGACTTTGTAAGGAGAGTATAATAATTAATGCTTTGTTAAAAACCTGAATTAAGGAGAATTGCAGTTAATTTGATATTCCATTGTCGAGAGACATGTTTTAGCTCATATAATGAAGGAAGCAATCTATACACTTTGCCTTTAGTCTCCCCCTCACTTTTATAACCCTCAGGTATAGCCATATAAACCTCTTCATAAAGATCATTTAAAAAATGCATTATTCACATCCTAATGGTAAAGAAGCCAATTCCTTTAAATTGTTAAGACTGTCCTGATAGTTAATGACTCTGCAACAGGAGAAAAAGTATCCTTAAAATTGACTCCTTCCTTTTGGTTATAACTTTTAGCAACTAATCTTGTCTTAAATCTTTCCACCTCTCCTGTAGTAAATTTAACTTTATACATCCACTTGCAACCCACTGCTTTCTTTCTTGCAAGAAGATTAACTAACTCCCAAGTTCCATTGTCCTGGTGGAGGGCTGACAGCTCCTCATCCATGCCCTTAATCCACTTGAGATTTTGAATTGCTTGTCTTTAGGAGACTGGTTCTTCTACCCTTGATATAGTTGTAAGAAATGCCTTATAGTGTGATGAACAAGCTTTATATGAAGTTACTCTTTCCAGAGAATAAATTTTATTTGTAATTGTTGTTTAGGACATCACATAATCCTAAAGCCATCTTGGACGTTTTGTGATCCTTCTGACTCTTTGAGATTCCACAGGCATATAAACATCTATATAAGTAGTATTTTCCAAAGTCTCTTCATTAGATGATTCATGAGATATAATTTCTTCTGAATTTGTAATATGAGTGGAGATAGATTCTGTCCGTTGGAGTTGGAGTTGGAGTTGGAATTGTCTGTGAAGAATAATAAAACTCATCATAATCAGAAAAGTAGTTAAATAAAGAAAGTGTTGGTGCCAACGTATTCTCTCTGCAGAATTTTCTGAACATGTCAGAATTGTAAGAAAATATATCCGCAAAAAATTTAGCATCCCTTGAGACTAAAACTTTTTTAGTTTCAAGTTCTACCACTTTATAACCTTTCTGAGCCATTGAATATCCAAGAAAAGCACAAGCCTTTGCTCTCTTATCAAACATGTCCAATATAATTTTGTTAGTCACATAACATAAACAACCTACCACTTAAAGATCTGGAACCTTCTTAAAGAAAAGTTCATAAGGATGTTATTAAGAACTTTTAGTGGCAATCTGTTAATGATATGAATCGTAGCTTGAATGACATCTCTCCAAAATTTTATAGGCAAATGAGATTGAAAAAACAAGGCTCTCGCATTTTCAAGTACGTGCTTATGTTTTCTCTCAACTTGTGATGCATGGAGTACCGAGTACGTCCAAGGTACAGGTACGACCCTGGTACATTTCGGGTATGTATGGGTACGTACCCATATTTAAATATTTTTTTAAAAAAATGAGGTACGTCTCTGGTACGATTTCAGTACGAGCGGATGTATGTTTGGGCTTTAAAAAAATATAGGCCTTCATTAAATCTAGAAAAAGTTACTTATTAGGGTACAGTCGTACCTGGAAGAAAATAAATCAAGTTTTCAAATGGCGCGTCCTGAGAGAGAAAGGTGAAAAAAATAAAGGTATGACCTTTTGCATGGCGTGTTCTGTAGTGTCACGATATGGGTGCTCTCTTTATCCATTGTGTAATATTCTCTCGTATAGTTGTATGTGTCGTGCTCTCTTTATTTTAATTGTTATCCATTATATGTGACTATATGTCATTGATGCGGACTTAGAAACACTAGCAAGCGCACTAATCGTTCAAGTAATAAAATGGTGAGTATAAAGTATCATTCCCACGAGGATAAAAAATAATTAATAACTTCTCTTACTTATAAATTGAGAAAAGAAAATAACTCTGTGCTTTGTAAAAATAAGAAGAGTAAATAATATAAATATAGAATTATGATCAATGGGATTTAAAAGTATAGAATTGATGAATAGAATTTATCTTAATTAATACCACTACTCATGTACGAATTCTAGACAAAAGATGATGAATTAATAAAGTAAAATTCCCAAATTGATTTAACCAATATTTCAAGCTTTAAATTCTATTTTGAAGTCAACAAAAGAGATTAATCCTCTCGATTTTTAATCTAATTTATTAGATTTCAAAATGCACTCAACTGGAATATAAAGTTAAGGACTTTCTCAAGTCACCTTAACTACAACATAATTGGGTCCCTTGCGATTTCTCCAAAAGTGGCATGTAAGAGAAAAATTAGAGAAAAACTCTAGAGAATCTAAAAACTTCTTTTCATATAATAAAAAGATTCATTAGGAATAAATCTCAAGTAAGAATTAATAAAATCATCAAACATGCTATTAATCCATCAACTAATCATACGAAGAATTCATAAAGAATAGAGTTCAATTAAAAAAATCCTAAAGAACTACTCCATAAACTTAGAATACATCAATCTAAATAAAGTTTCAGGAAAATGATAGAGAACAAGAAGAACTACTCCTAATTCTACCGTCCTTTCTCGATTTTTCGGCAGAACTTCGTTGTAACATCTCCTTCACCAAGTCTTCAACCTTTGAACTCTGCCCTCCAAAGATATTCTTCTAGTTGATTTGGAGTCTCCTTAAATAGTTTTTTTTCGTAGCATGGCTCAACAACCCAAAATCTTATAAAAAACGTGGATAAAAATGACTTAAAACTGCCTAACAGACCATCGTCACAGTCGTGAAAAGCTCTGTCACGATCGTGACAGAAGGCTGTCAAGACTGAAAATAGTTAGTCAATTTTTTTGCTGGAAATCTTTCTATCACGACCATGACAGAAACTGTCACGGTTGTGATAGTGACAATCAAATTTCTACTTGCAGGATCTTCCTGTCACGGCCATGACAAGAAATGTCTCGGCCATGACAGTCTTCTGAGTTATTTTACTTCTTTTCTTGCCTTCATTTCGACGTTTTCTCATATCCTACCATGAACAATTTCTAGATTTAGGTAGAAATTAAATCTAAAGAAAATTATATGAAAACAAATCAAAACTCCTCCTTTTCTAAACATAAAAACATTCTAAACTGCTAATCAAATGGTCTAAACTAATGCAAAATTTTTCGTGCACTAGTCGTGTTGTACAGAAGGCAAAAAAAGTACTCATTACACATGTTTTTTTTTAATTTTTATTCTTTCTTTGAACATCTTAATGTAAGCAAAAGTACATGATTTTTTTAAGAAAAGTACATGACTTGACGGCATTTAAAGCCTAAGCCTAAATATCATTTAAAGCTCGATGTAAAGGATCTGATATGTTACTATTCGTCCAAAGATTATTTTTTATATTATTTATTAATTAGTTATTGTTTTCAATTGATGATTTAATTATTTGATAATGGTTCAACTTTCAGTAGATTAATTATATATATTATTTATTAATTAGCTATAATTTTAAATTGGTAATTTAATTATTTGGTATAGAAGTCATGTTATAGTACTGTTCATATGTGAAAAATTATTTATTCATTATTTAATTAATTATTTGAAAGACTATAATTTTTTATATAACTTAGCATATGTAGAAAGATTAGAATGTTTTTTTATATATAGATTTGAGTATTTTTTTTAATAACGCAAAATGTATCATTTCTAAAAAATAAATTAAGATGCATAATTATATTTCATCATTATTTTATTAATTATTTTACATATGTCAGGAGGACATTCCACTTCTGGTGCATGATCTTCTGGTGGATCTAGTAGTAATGCTACTATTTCAACTTCTTTGACAACTAATTTTGCATTTGGAACAGTAGAAAATAATTATTCTCTTTAGGCTTATGTCACAAGATTACAAGATAAAAAGGTTAGAGGAGGAAACGCTAGTTGGCGTTGTAATTATTGCAATATAACATATAAAAAATCTTATTTTAGATTGAAAAATCATTTGTTGAGGGAGAAAGGACATGGCATAGCTGCATATTCAATGGTGACAACTAAGTACCTTGAAGAGAAGAAAAAATAGAGAAAAAGGTGAGGGAAAAAACAAAGCCAATTCAGGTTCCTTTACCCGGTGGAAGTACAAGTGTTAATCCTCCTAGAGCTGATATGCATTCAGATGGAAGCAATAAAAAGACAAGGTATTAAAGAACCGCTAGAAAAGCATTCAATAATGAAACAAGAGATCATTTGACATCTGAAATAGCAATGATGTTTTATTCTGCTGGTTTGCCTCTCAATATTGCAAGAACTTCATATTATATTAGCTCATTTTCATATGCATCAAACTCTCCTATCTCATATTTTGTTCGTCCAAGTTATAATGCTTTGAGGACAACATTATTGTAAAAGGAGAAAGCTAACATAATGAGATTGCTTCAACCTCTTGCAGAGAAAGGTGTGAGCTTAGTGACCGATGGTTGGACTGATGCTTAAAGAAGACCATTAACTAATTTCATGGCTATCTCATATTCAAATCCTATGTTCCTAAAGTCTATTGATTGTTCAGGTGATTACAAAGACAAGCACTTCATTGCAAATGAAATTTTGAAAACCATTGAAGAAATTGATCACAAAATATTGTCCAAGTCATTACTGATAATGCACATGTTTGTAAAGTTGCTGAATCAATTATTGAGTCAATTCATCCTCATATTTTTTGGACACTGTGTGCAGTGCACAGTTTGAATTTTGCCTTGAAAAGTATTTGTGCACCAAAGAATACTCCAGACAATGAACATGTTTATGCAGAGTATCATTGGATTACTGAAGTTGTTGATCATGCACATTTTATTAGAAATTTCATAATGAATCATTCTATGAGATTAGCTAAGTACAATAAGTTTGTACATTTGAAGTTGCTTGCTGTGGCAGAGACTAGATTTGCATTTAGCATAATAATGCTAAAATGGTTTAAAACAATTAAACGTGGCCTTCAATGTATGGTTATTAGTAAGGATTGGTCTGACTACAGAGATTATGATGTTAAAAAACTTGCTGCGGTGAAGGAAATCATTTTAAATGATATTTGGTGTGACAATGTTCATTATATTTTAAACTTCACCAAACCAATTTATGATGTGCTTCGCTGATATTGGTAATTCAAACTTTCATTTAGTTTATGAGAAGTGGGATTCTATGATTGAACAAGTGAAATTAGCTATATATCAATGTGAACACAAGGAACTCACTCAAGATTGTCCCTTTTCTGATGTGGTGTTTGACATCTTAGTTGATAGATGGGCTAAGAGTTATACATCACTTCATTGTTTGACTCATTCACTTAATCCAAGGTAAAATTTGATTAATGAATCTTCCAATTAAGTTCCTCCTCATAAGGATAATGAGCTTTGTAAAGGAAGAAACAAGTGCATAAGGAGTTATTTTCAATATCCAAGTGAAAGATTGAAAGTGACTAGAGAATTTGTGAAATTTTCAAGTGTAGAAGAAGAACTTGGTCAATTTGATTCTTTACAAGATAGGTGGAATTTGACACCAAAAGAATGGTGGATTATGTATGGATCCCTAATTCCTAAACTACAAGCTATGACTTTGAAGCTACTTTCACAATCATCATCTTCTTCTTGTTATGAAAGGAATTGGAGTACATATTCTTTTATAGATTCCTATAAAAGAAATAAACTCAAACAAAAAGAAGTGAAGATTTAATTTTTGTACACACAAATCTTTGTCTCCTTTCACGAAAGAGCAAAAATTACAATATAGGAGAGGCAAAAATGTGGGATATTGGTGGAGATCAATGGGACTTGTCAGATGGTGCTGGACTTCTTGAAGTTGTTAATCTTTCTCTTGATGAACCTGATTTGGAAGCTATACTTTTCATTGATGATGGAGAAGGAACTAATGAGATTGACATTATTAAAGAATGAAATTATTGTATAATGATCATTTTGAGAAGTTAGTATTATGAAACTGTTAAAATTATGTTGTGACACAATTTTGCTATTGATTATAACATTTTATCTTATGAAATATTAACCTATTATATATATTTATATTATTTATAATTAATATATATTGCCATACCCATACTTTAATTTTTTTTAAAAATTATCATATCCCGTACTCATACCTGGTACCGGTATCGATACCGTACTCGTACCTATGCAATATAGCTCTCAACAAAACCATTGTGCTAAGGTGTATAAGTGCAACTACTCTAATGTATTATCCCCTTACCGTCAAACAACTCTTTACACCTCTGGTTATGATACTCAGATCCATTATCTGATCTGATGTATTTTATGTTAGCACCATACTAGTTTTGCATCAAATTCAGAAAGCTATTGATAACATGATAACAGTCTGCCTTTTGATTTATGAGATATACCCATATAGGTATGGAAAAGTCATCAACAATAGTGACCAAATTTTTTTTCCATTATAGGTGGGAGTCTTATAAGATCCACAAGTGTTTATATGAATCAAATGTAAAGATTCAATACCTTTTTTTCAAGAGAATGGAAAGGTAACTGTGTTTGCCTTGTCATAGGACACACAATACAATGTGAATGATCTTTACTAGTACAATCTTTGACTACAAATAACATTTTCATTCTATCGAAAGGCAAATGGCCTAGCCTCTGATGCCAGATATCAATATCTCTTTTCTTGACAGCTACATTGACTTTATGGCAATCTTTCAGCAAGTAGTATAGTCCATCATTTAATTCACCAATCTGGTTCTCCAACCCATTCACTGATTCTTGTATAAAGACATAATCTAAAGTAAAAATAATTGAGGAAGCTAAATCTCTGATTAATTGTTTCACAGAAATGAGATTGAACTTAAAATTAGGTACACAAAGAACATTATTTAGCTTGATTCGTGGGCTGATGTCAAGAACACTAGAGTAAGTTGCAATAGAAGTGTCAGGTAAAAAGACTTTTAGAATTCAAACTTCTAACACAAGTAAGCCAGTTCAAATGAGAAGTCATATGACTTGATGCACCAGAGTCTATAATCCAATCACCATATCCAATTGAATGAGATATACCTACCATATTGACTGGGTGATGTTGATTTTGAACACATGCTGCTTGATTATTTTTTAAAAATTTGTAATAGATACTTATGCTGCTCTTCATTGAATGGAGATGAAACTATAGTCTCAGAACCTACTACTTTGTCAGCTTTGTTTAGTTCATGTGAGGGTGTTGATCATGTACTTGAACTAAATTAGCAGAATTATTAGTGGAATTCTGATATATGTTCTTGAATTTGTAACTTGTAGGGTAACCAACTAATTTCTAACACTCTGATTTTTTATGCCCAGGTTTCTTACAATATTCACAAATAATGTTGTAATCTCTTTTCTGCTTGGCATTATAATTCCGATTCCTTGTGACATTATAATTCTGATTCTTTGCCCCAACTAATGCCACCTGATCTATCTCTACTTGACTAAATTTTTGTTGCATTTGTTCTTCCTCAACTAATAAAGAATGAGCCAAACTGATAGAAGACAGAGGCAACATAAGGACCGTTTGTGTCCTAACATGATTAAATTCATCGTTAAGGCCCATCAAGAATCTATAAACCTTTCTATGTTCCTAATAATCCAGATAATCTTTAGCAGACTCTTGTAGGTGTCAATTAAGGAGTCATGAGATTTAATTCTTCCCATAAAATTTTCAATTTAGTGAAATAATCTGAAACTGAAAGTTGACCTTGCCGAAGGTTACATATAGTTGATTTTTCACAGAATACACTTTCATAGAATTGTGTTTTTAAAATCTTTCCTTCAATTCAGACCAAACAACACTTGTAGATTAAGAGTAAGATATTCTACCAACTAAACCCTTAACTGTAGCAATTTTGATCCAAGAAATAACTAGGACATTACATCTTCTCCATTGAAATTCCAAATTAGGATCTACTTGATCTATGCTAAAGGATCCATCTATGTAGACATGTTTGTTTTTAGCCAACAAGGCATTGTACATGGCATCACTCCAATATGAATAGTTATCTGAACCAGTTAGATGATATGAAATTATCATGATTTCAGGTGAATCTGAAGAACTTAAGAAAAGGGGATTCATGATATCAATAGCAACACAATTCAAGAAACAACACTAGAGTATGACACTTCTCAAAGTTTATATCTGAAAGCTTGGAAACCAATCACGAATTAGGAATTGATAGAAGGTTTTATGAAAAATTTACTCAATAGTATCAAAGGAGATGTCAATATGCTTCAGATCTGGAATCCTTTGAGGCAGGCTCTGATACCATGTTGAGAAACCTAGCAATCGAACTCCATTATTGTAGCAGAATGTAACTGAAATTTCAAGAAAAGAAGCACAAGAAGACAAGGACGAAATTGGGAGAAAAGCTACTAGCAATTCATTCAAAAGCAGCTAGAAATTGAACTCTTAGAAGTCCCTTTTATAGAGTACGTTAGTGACACGATAGATAAGAAAATGATATAAAAAAATTATATAAACTTTAACCACGGCTACCCGGAAGTCCAACTAACTGCTGCTACAAACTCTATTACTACAGCTACAAAAAAACATAGACAGCTATGAAGCAATGATCTATACTCGCTAATACCGAGCTGTCGCAAAATGAGAAAAAATCATCGAAAAATATACTTTGCAATGGATTTTTCGGCGGGAACGATCTGTCATAAAAGTGCTTATTGCAAACAATTTCCGATGGAAAGGTCGTGGGAAAACCATTTCCACGGCCGGAGCCGTGGAAATTCCGTGGCTCAAGTTCCCACGATCGAAGCCATGGGAATTTTTCCACAGCTTGGGCCGTGGAAACTATATATATAATGAGTATACTACATAGACTAGTAGGTGGATCAGCTTATCATATAATGCGATTTTAATGAACAATAATATGTACAATAAGTCAATCGACTTACTATATTCCATGTAGTATATTGAGTGTATATATATAGGGTCACTCAATATTTTGATGAACAGTAACATATACAATATGTCAATCGATTTAATATATATATATATATATATATATATATATATATATATAGGGGCACCCAATATACTGCATGGACTATAGTAAAAGGAAAATGGACATGAAGCTCACTTCCCTCACTATAATTCACAACATGATTCAGACCGTCCACATGTTCAAGATCGACCTTCTGATCACCACTCAAGATTAGTCATCCCAAATAATAATAAAGATGAAAAAAGGAAGGAGGGAAAATATTTAGCAGCATTGAGAACAAGCATTTTATAGAAATTGAACAATTAATTGGAATTTGAATACAAGAACACCACCACTAACTCAATCAACCAAGGCTGATCAGCTCTGGAAAATAGGAAAATAGAAAAGATTAGAAAGCAGAAAAAAACTCACTCACTCTACCATTATTATTCTTTTTTCAGTAATGTACCATTATTATTCTTTGAACAATAAACCAGCAATTCCTGCATGTTTAGTTTGACATTTGAGCAACTCTAAGTTCACAATTAATCATTACTTCCTATTGATGCATTCAGTGGCGGAGCCAGAGATTAACTTTACCATGTTCACTAATTTTAATTATAAACATCAAATAATTTATAAATTCTATGATGAATCTTATATCTTTGTACAAATTTGTGCACTCGTAAATTTAAGATTTCATAACTAACATGTGTAGACAAGAAAATTATAAAATGACATAATTGAATAAGGGGATAATGTTTTTTTAAAAAAATTAATATATTTGAAATAGGAGAATAATTAAATGTTAATTATTCAAGATGAAAAGAAAATTATATTTCGAAGAGTAAAATTTAATAATGCCAAAAGTTATAGCAATGCTAAAAGAAAACAAAGTTGAATAAAAAGTATATAAGTTCTAAACGATCACAATAATTAAATAATATAAATTCAACTAATATTTTCACTCATAAATTTTAGATCTCTACAGGATTTTTTATAATCACATAATTGAATAAGAGAATGAATATATAAAATGATTTATATGATTATAAATATATTTAAAATAGGATAAAATTGAATATCAGTGATTCAAGATGACAAGTAAATTATAAATCAAATAATAAAAAATTTATTAAACTTAGGTTGTTAAAAGTTATACAAATATTAAAAGTTTAGAAAAAATATACAATATAATTTTTGTATAGATAAATACTACAAAATAATTGTTTTTTTTTATAGCTATTACCTGACAATAAAAAAGTGTGGAAGGGAGAATGTCTTCGTAACAAGTAAACAAAAAAGAAACAAGTATCAAAATATTGCTATTAGCTAGAATCGGTCCCTCAATTACTATAAAGGGAAGCACCTTCTAGCTATTGAGACTTGCAATAATTGATTACATTTTCAATGGGTGCATTTGCACCCATGTGGATGCATAACACTTGGATAACTCAAGCTTTGAGACTTGCATTATACTATTGTGGTGCAACAATCGATAGAGTATCATTATCTTTAATGGAAAGTTCAAGTTCATCGTAGTAGAATATTTGGAACTCAAGCATGTTGCAAACTGCCCTTGGAGACTTGATGATGCACACAGATGACACAACCTTGAAGATCTTGATCGACAGTCTAAGACCAACTTCCCCTCCCTAGAATGCTTTTCTCATTTTAGTCGCACTTGGCCACACTGCTCCTGATCATATGGTACTTTCACTGTCACAAATCCACCTTTTAGCCTAGGACACAATGCAACTTGCAGGCTCCTTAGTAGTGAAGCTCATTTCTTCCTCCTTTCTCCCTCTCCATGAAAAGGTGAGAAGTGGCGCTAATATTCTTGAGCTCTTCTTCAGCTTCTTCATTGAGGTAGGAAATGAACTTGTGCTTACAGGTGGGAGAGGAGCCAGAAACCTTTGAGATCATTGAGAAGAACTCTTTTGCATAAGGATTTGACGTTCCGAATTTTTTTTTTGCCACTGCATTTTTTCCTCCCAACATGTAAAAATCTATAGGACGTTTGAATTTGAGTGGAGTTGAATGGTCAATCTTGTACAAGATGGATGACTTGAATCACGTTTTGGATCGCAACAATAAAAGTGAGCTACGTACTCATTTTCATCATATATTTAATATTTATACTACTCTTTTTATGAAATAATATCATTAAACGCCTATTAATCATCCATAACGTTATGCAAAATTAAGTGATTAAATTCACAAAAAAAAGTGATATCTAGAGAATGAGATCATTTAAAAAAATCAACTTAGGTATCGGGTTCGATTGAGGGCTTGGGCGAGACTGCTACATGTTGTTGGGGGCAATGTCGGGTAAGTGTTGGTGAATGGTCGATTTGCTGGAGGTTCGACCCCTAGACATTGAAGACCCGTCGTGCTCACTTGAGGATCCATTTTGTGCTTCCAGCATGGAAAAAATATTAGATATCAATTATTCGATTCCCACTTACAATTTGGTGAAACTTTGAGATTACTAGAAAAATGTCCCAAAATTTATTAGGAATAGTTTTATGAGAAAATTCGGGAGGACAATTCTCAGCAAAGATCAAGTTCACTGAGTCATTTATTTTGTTTTCAGTCCAACTAATAGAGCAAGATTTATTGGTGAATAATATATTAAAAGATTTGATTACTAATAAAGCGAAATGATGTCGTATGATCCATATAGCCGATTTCACCTAATGAAATAAGATTTTGTTGTTGTTTGTAGTATGAAAAATTCATAAACGTAAACCGTAAAGTGAGCGTGCCGTGCTCAGAATCATCCTACACAAAAGAGACTTCTAAACTTTTGATTAAAATAACTCAGTATGCGTGCCGGCGTTTTTTGTTTCTGGAACATGGACACCTTGGAGCGCCCGTCCGATATGATCTGCTTGTATTGCCTTCACCGGAACTCGATGGTATTTGATAGGATCCTATTTCTTAATAATAATAGGATTAGTTTATTTTCTTTAACTAGGATTAGTTATTTGCTTCTACTTTGATTAGCACTCTAGTTATTTACTTCCTAGTTTGATTAGCACTCTATTTCTTTTATTTCTAGTTCTATTAGGACTTGTTTGGGTTACCCTATAAATAGGGCCCCATTGGAACTCTTTTTAATCAGATATATGAGAATACAATCTTCTTTTGATATTTGTTTGGAGCAACTATCTTGGAGGCTTGACCCCCTCGAAGTGGTCTATTGGAGGCTTGATCCCCTCGAAGTAATCTAATTAGGATTCTAGTTGGACTAGGAACCTATCAATTGGTATCAGAGCTGTTCGATCTTTTTCGGACAATTGTGATATCTCAGGTTTTTGGTTGGACCAATAACCTAGTTATCTCCATCTTCCACTGCCATCTATCGTCTTCCGCTGTCATCTATCGCATCCGCTGCTGCCACTATATCGCCATCACCGCCGCTTACTAATATTCATAATCTAATATTTCAAATGTGCAGGAAAAATCTATGGCTTCACAGGATTTATCGACTTCAGAAATTTTAACACTAGCCGATCGTCTTACTCGAATCGAAGAACGATTTCAACAAATTTTACTAGTATTCAACGACGACAAGAAATATCAACGAGTAAACAAGGGAAATCACGTAGAAGATAAGCTTGCAAATATTCAACAATTAAGTACGGTCGAGGAGTACCAGACTCGTTTCGAATTATTATCAAGTCAAGTTAAAAATTGGAGCGAACATCGATTGGTAGAAACTTTTGTTGAAGGACTTCTCCCCGATCTTCGACGAGAAGTAAAAGCTCGACGGCCCATTACTATAGTTGCTGCAATTTCTTTTGCTCGATGGGAAGAAGAATGTTAAAATGAAGAGAGGCATAGATCAAGTCGACACTTGAACAAATCACTCCGAAGCACAAGTGCAATAATATTTTCATCAAATGCAGAAGAGTCCAACACTTCAATTCCTTCAGAAACTTTTACGAAAACTTTATCTCAACAAGAAGCGAAGGATATTGAAAATAATTCAGTCGAAGTTCAAGCTTCAGATTCATCTGTTGAGACATCTTTTAAAGATGAGACATCTATAATTCTATCGTCAAAGGAGCAAACAACTTCTGAAGAATCTAGTGCAAAATACATTGAAGAATCATATATTAATAAGGATTTATTCATGACGGTTAACTCAGTCTCAAGAAAATTTGAAGATTGCAGTACTCAGAAGGCTCAAGGTCAATTTTATTCATGCAAAAAGAATTTGATCAATTTCAAATTCTCTTTCTTCAACGAATGCAAGCTTGTTCCAATGCTACCGATGCATAGTCAAAGCTACTATCTGAAGAAGGATCTCTATTTTATTCAAGTTATCAAGAGACTTCGTCTGATCAAGCATCGAAAAGAAAAGTTCTCTCACATGTTTCTGTACAGCCTTGAGGAAGTTGTGCTCGGTATTGAGTGGTTACGTACATTGGGAGAAATCACTTGGGACTTCTCAAAATTAATAATGAAATTTGAATTGAAAGGTCAAAATGTGATATTAAAAGGAAAACGTTGCAAAGTCAATTCTATATCAAATCATCGCATGGAAAAAATACTTCGAAAGGAAAAAAGGGGTTATATTATTCAACTCCAACTTATGGGAGTAACACATTTACCGTCAACTGTTGATAATGGACTTGAGCCCTTGCTTTCAGAATTTTCAGATATATTTGCAGAACCAGAAGGACTGCCACCTCAACGATCACATGATCATCGAATGCCCCTCTTATCAGGCTCTTCTCCGACTAATGTTCGGCCATATCGTTATCCTCATTTTCAAAAGGTTGAAATTGAAAAAATAGTTCAAGAAATGCTTGAAGCAGGAATAATTCATCCTAGTGTTAGTCCTTATTCTTCTCCGGTGTTATTGGAAAAAAAGAAAGATGATTTATGGCGTATGTGTGTGAATTATAGAGCTCTCAATAGAGTCACTATCAAGGACAAATACCCTATTTCAGTGGTCGATGAGTTGCTTGATGAACTTGGAGGTGCAAAGTTGTACACTAAGCTCGACCTGCGTTCTGGGTATCATCAAATTCGGGTACATGAAGCCGATGTGCAAAAGACTGCTTTTCGAACTCACGATAGACATTATGAGTTTTTGGTCATGCCCTTCGGGTTAACTAATGCTCTATCCACTTTTCAGAGCTTGATGAACGACATCTTTCGACCATACTTACGGAAATTTGTGCTAATATTCTTTGATGATATCCTCATTTACAGTTCATCATTGCAGGAGCACCTATCTCATTTAAAGCTAATTTTTACTATACTTCGGGAGCATAAACTATTTGTTAAGAAATCTAAATGCAGTTTTGGTCAACCGCAAGTAGAGTACCTTGGCCATATTGTCTCTTATGAAGGTGTTTCAGTGGATCAATCTAAAATTCAAGTAATGCTTGAGTGGCCCGTTTCTCATACAGTTAAAGCACTTAGAGGGTTCTTGGGCTTAACAGGATACTATCGCAAGTTTGTGAAGGATTATGGAGTCGGGATTGGTGCTGTGTTGATGCAAGAAGGACGACCAATTGCATATACTAAATGGCAAGAGGATGCTGCTATCAAGACCTTAATTCAAAGGTTACAAGATGAACCTCTTTCAGTTTCACCGTATTCTTGGCACTTTAGAAATCTTCTATATAAAGGCATGAAAAATGACGTCAAGAAATTTATTGCTGAATGTGATGTTTGCCAACGTCATAAAGGGGAAACAATTGCAAGTCCAGATTTATTGCAGCCACTTCCAATTCCTATTGAAGCATGGGTAATATATCTATGGATTTCATTGAGGGTTTATCCTCTTCGCATGGAAAAACTATAATATTTGTGGTAGTGGATCGTCTTACTAAGTATGCCCACTTTTATGTCATGTCTCATCCATATACGACAGTTACTGTTGCTAATGTTTTTGTTAAAAATGTTGTCAAGTTGCATGGGGTGCCACGATCAATCGTAAGTGATAGAGACAAAGTCTTCACTAGCCAATTTTGGAAGGAACTTTGTCGTTTACAACAAACCCAGTTGACAATAAGCACCGCTTATCATCCTCAAACGGACGGACAAACTGAAGTTGTCAATAGATGTTTGGAATCTTATCTTCGTTGTTTCTCAAGTGATAGGCCTAAAAATTGGGTGAAGTGGCTTCCTTGGGTAGAGTGGTGGTACAACACAACTTTTCACTCTTCAACAAAACTTACTCCTTTTGAAGCTGTGTATGGATATCCTCCTCCTGCTATTGCCCAATATTCAATAGGCGCTACTATTGTTAATGCTGTGGATATTGAATTACGTGATCGAGACCAAGTACTAAGGCTATTAAAGGATAATTTTACTAGTGCTCAATCTCGAATGAAACAACAAGCTGACAAAAAGCGAACTGAGAGGGAATTTCTAATTGGAGACTTAGTTCATTTACATCTACAGCCATATAAACAACTTTCTGTTAATGTTCGGAGTTCAATGAAATTAGCACCTCGATTTTATGGGCCTTATAAAGTTTTGGAGCGAATTGGGCCAGTAGCTTATCGTCTTGATCTACCTTCAACATTTCGTATTCATCCAATGTTCCATGTTTCTTGTCTTAAGAAGAAGTTTGGGAATAATATTTCTGCGCTACATCATCTTCCTGAATTGGATTCAGAAGGCAATGTTCGTGCAATACCTGAAATGGTTTTGAAGCGTCGTTTTATTCAACAAAAGAAGCATGCAGTTACTGAGTGATTGATTAAATGGGAGAATTCGCCAGTTGAAGATGCTACTTGGGAACGTTATCAATCTCTGCAAAGAAGGTTTCCTGAGTTTGTTGCTGTTCAACCTTGAGGACAAGGCTAATTTAAAGGAGGCGGGAATGATAGGATCCTATTTCCTAATAATAATATGATTAGTTTATTTTCTTTAGCTAGGATTAGTTATTTGCTTCTACTTTGATTAACACTCTAGTTATTTACTTCCTAGTTTGATTAGCACTCTATTTCTTTTATTTCTAGTTCTATTAGGACTTGTTTGGGTTACCCTATAAATATGCCCCCCTTGGAACTCTTTTTAATCAGATATATGAGAATACAATCTTCTTTTGATATTTGCTTGGAGCAACTATCTTGGAGGCTTGACCCTCTCGAAGTGGTCTATTGAAGACTTGATCCCCTCGAAGTGATCTAATTAGGATCCTAGTTGGACTAGGAACCTATCAGTATTCCATGGTGTTGCTTATACGGGGCCTAAGTCGCATTTGATCGAACAAGTTCTGGTCAACAAAAGCAAAAAAAAGACCACGCTCAGTTTAGCCACATCTTAACGTGATAACCAAGGACTTAAACCCGTCATTCGCCTTTAGGAGGTTGCCAACAAGCGACCGGGAACGAGGGTCTCCGTTTCTGGCGCACAACTTCGACCAGTCCACTCCACGCTCCAATCGAAACGCAACGGCGGGCGCGGCAAAAATCAACCGCGAATGACCGTCGTCCACGCCGCCTCCCGTCCCACTTTTGCTCCCCATCCGACGCGATTCCTTTCCGTCGGTCGATTGGAGACCACGCCATGCTTTGTTCCCACGACGACCTCACACCATCCGTTCATCACGACAAACGCCACTCTCTGCCCTCTCTCTCTCCCTTCCTCCCCTGAGCGCGACGAAGGCCAAACAATTTAGCATCTCTGTCGCTTATATCCCGATTCTTGGAGTCGTAAGAAGTGCAGCAACAGATTCCTTTCTTGCCGGTGAGCATTTTTCTTCTCTTTTTATCTGCTAAAACCCTAAACTATTTCCGTGGCAGCCGAAAAATTGTCTGGTAGATCGAAATTGGGAAGTAAACTTACTTGTTTCCATTCTGGATGGGGAGAAAGAGGTAGGCAAATAAATCATGATCTTAATTGCAACTACCGGAGCCGAGCGGTGTAAGTATTCTGGACCATGGAAAGAAAGAGGTCTGATTTGGGGTTGTCGTTCTCTGCGTTCTTGAATTGATTAGTACATAATCCACGTTTAAATAGTTGTACTGTCAAATAGGTATCGTTCAGGTAAAGGAAGAAAAGGAAAAAAAATAGAACAGTCATATATTTTTTGTTTAAAACTGTTTACTGATCCGAAAAACACAAGGTGGAAATGGCGGCTAACTGATGGCTTCCATGTTATTAACATCCTAGAGTTTACGTGCATTATTAAACTAGGTTTATTTTTTTTCTGTGGACGTCTGTTGTTCCTTTCCGGTGAACCATGAGCATCTGTTAATAGGTGAGTTGCCATTGATTCCTTTCCATAACTGTGAGGGGTTCTGATTTTAAGTAATTAACTTACTATAATGCTTTTATTATCTCGTTGGCTATAAATAACTTTGTTGAGAACAATCCCATTGAAGTCTGAGCTGGTAAATCTCCAAAGATGATCTTTGAGGTTCAATGGCACTTGTTTTTATGAATGGAAGTAAGTTTGTTTCTGAAACCGTGGCTGGTTCTAGTTTAACTAGCTGGTAATCGCCTGTTAAATTTTATGTATCAAGTTCGGTGGAGTGGTTTTTTTGTTATCAGTCTACAGTTCCACTCTGCTTGTTATTCTGAGGTCACTTATGATTCTTTCATGTGGTACTTGTGATGCCTATTTATCCATATTTGTAATAAGGCATTTGCTATGTCAGATGGTACTTTTGGAGTCTCGGTTACCACATGGAATCTGTTTGCTGATAGCTGTTTCTTTCGTTCTTTTTCCCAGCTAAGATACACTTGCTAAGTGTGAGTTAATTCAGGAGTTTTTCCTATTTGTAGCAGAGTTGTCCAAGCCTCTTCTACCATTGGGTCTTCAGCTTATTCACAACTATGTGGATCTATTACCTTTTGCTACTATTTTGCCTTCAGAAAGTTAGATATGGTTCTTCAGATTCTAACTACCTAGTTGGACTTGGAAGCTATGATATAACGGGACCTGCAGCTGACGTTAATATGATGGGATATGCTAATACAGAACAGAGAGCATCTGGCATCCATTTCAGGTTAAAGGCTCGGTCATTTATTGTTGCTGAGCCGGGAGGGAATCGTGTAGTTTTCGTGAACCTTGATGCGTGCATGGCATCTCAACTTGTGACACTTAAAGTACTGGAGAGATTGAAATCGAGGTAACTTAAGTTGTAATTTCTATACCATAATTTTATTTAAGCTGGAAGATTAGCATCCACGCAACCAGTAAATTTCAAGTTCTTGTATATCACATCATGTAAAATTTTCAGCATGGATAACCAACAAAATAACTTAGTGAACATTTGAGTTCCTTACATCGGAATATTCTTTTTGACTCTTTCAAAAAGATATTCTTTTTGGCAAGAAATGCATCTAAAAGCTTTTGTCTCTACCAATCTACCTTTTCTGCAGATATGGAGACATGTATAATGAGAAGAATGTAGCCATCAGCGGCATCCATACTCATGCTGGTCCTGGTGGTTACCTACAGTATGTGGTGTATATTGTCACATCTCTTGGATTTGTACGTCAGTCATTTGATGTAATTGTTGATGGCATTGAGAAGAGCATTGTACAAGCTCATGAAAAACTTCGGCCAGGAAATATCTTTGTCAACAAAGGTGTGACAGAGTCATGTTTGTTCCTTTTCTGTGTTGCTTATGTGATATAATAATTTTCTTTGTTTGAAAGTACGCTCTTTCGAAATTGACACATTATTCATCTGAGCATTGTTCAATCTATGATGCTGTAAATGAGCAATTATAGTTTATTAGTCAATTCTAATTCTCTTCCTGAAATTTCATATTGTTACGCATAGACCAATAGACTATCTTCATTATACGTTTGGTTCAATATTTCAAATTTCTCCTTGTTTCTTGCCATTTATAGAAAACTGAGATTTCAGTTTCACCCACAATTTTTGGTTTTCAGGGGAGCTCCTGGATGCTGGTGTAAATCGTAGTCCTAGTGCCTACCTTAATAATCCTACAGAAGAGCGTAACAAATATAAGTATAATGTTGATACAGAAATGACCCTATTGAAGTTTGTTGATGATGAATGGGGACCACTTGGGAGTTTTAACTGGTTTGCAACACATGGAACTTCAATGAGTCGCACAAACTCATTGATAAGTGGTGATAACAAAGGAGCTGCTGCACGTTTTATGGAAGACTGGGCAGAACAAAAAGGTTTCCTGAAGCGAAGTTCGGATGCACTTGGGTCTGGAAATGAACTTGGTGGTATCAATCGGAGAGTCTCTAATATAATATCTCAGCCACATGAGAATGGTACATTTAATTCATACTTTGCCTCGAAAGAATCTTTGCTCTATATGCTGCTTTATTGTATTTATGTATATTCAATATACGTACAAAATATCATAGTCCTAATGCATTGAGTTTGTCTGCCCTTGTTGTCATCTGAATTGCTTACCCTTGTGCATGTTTACTGTTGCAGCTCATGAGTTGAGGAAGCTTGCTTCATCTTTCCCAGCATCAGGAGGAAGGCGTTTGGCTAGCTCTCGAAGTCTGTCTATACGTGTTCGTGATATGAAAGATAACAAACCACGATTTGTGTCTGCATTCTGTCAATCAAATTGTGGTGATGTAAGTCCGAATGTTAACGGCGCATTCTGCAATGACACTGGACTCCCTTGCAATTTCAATCATAGTACTTGTAATGGAAAGAATGAGCTTTGTTATGGACGAGGCCCAGGGTAAAACAATGTTCTTTCTATGCAGCCTTCTGAGTTTTCTAATTCAAAATATTAACCCCTTGGATATTCTTCACATGTCAGATACCCTGATGAATTTAACAGCACAAGGATAATTGGTGACAGACAATTTGTCAAAGCTGTAGAACTTTTCAAGACAGCATCTGAACAGTTAAAAGGAAAAGTTGACTATCGTCAAACTTACTTGGACTTTTCACAGCTGGAGGTCATGATTCCTTCAAGTAGTGGAGACAAAGTTGTGAAAACATGTCCAGCAGCTATGGGGTTTGCCTTTGCTGCTGGAACCACAGATGGTCCTGGAGCTTTTGACTTTAAGCAAGGAGACGACAAGGTTGGTTCTAAAGGATTTTATCCTTATTATTGCTTGGAGAACTCTCCACTGTGTATTGAAATTTGTGCCGATTTTATGGTTGATCAGGGTAACCCTTTCTGGAAATTAGTGAGAGACCTTCTGAAAACACCTTCTAGGAAGCAAGTTGCATGTCAGCAACCAAAGCCAATATTGCTCGACACTGGTGAAATGAAAGTTCCATATGATTGGGCGGTGAAGTTCAAACTATCATTTATTTTCTTTATCCTTCATCAATCCTTATCCGATATGTCTAACTGACGCAGGAGTTTTTATTTTAAATTAGTTATTTTAATTAAAGTTGATGTTTTAGTTTATTAGTTATCATGTGATAGGCATGTGGCCTTTTAATTAGTTATAAGGGTCACGATTAGTTATAACGGTCTTGATTAAAAGTGGATTAATCAAGGGTGGAGATTGATTAGTAGTTTATAACCTCTTGTAACCCTAGTATTTAAAGCTGTCAATAGGGTCTTCAGCCATCATTATCTCTCTTTTATCAAAATTAAAGATTTTTGTAATTTTCTCGTAAGCCCTAATTGTTCCTCTATCAATCCTTCTCATCTTCTAGCCTGATTTCTCATTATTCTTGTTGATTTTCTCTTCTTACTGCATCAAATTGGTATCAGAGCAAAAGATCCTACAAAATATTAGGATTTTCTTTGTTTTTGAACCATGGTTGGACGTGGTCGAGGCCGAAGACATGGCAACCCTGGACGACAAGCAGAGATGGCAGAGATTCGATGAATGATTGAAGATTTGTCGCGAAGTGTTCAAGCCTTACAGCGACAGGAACGTGTGGCAGCCCATATCGAGATTCCGGAAGGTGGCCACGATCTAACAGACATACTGGAAGGTTGTCTGGAAGATGATACTTATCAAGGATATTTTGATAATCTCTTTCATGAAGCTGGAGCCGATACAAATATGGTGCGAGGTCGATTGGAGGATAGGTTGATTCATGCCCTAGATCTGAATAGTGGTGGAATTAGGATTGAAGTTGATTTTCATGGAAAGATTGGGAAACAAGTCCGGAAAATTATTTTGAGTGGAAACCTATGGCAGAAAATAGAAAAGTACTATTTGTGAAGCTGAAGTTAAAGGGGACAACACTTCAATGGTGGAAGAGAATTGAAGAGCAACGTGAACGACAAGGTAAACAGAAAATTGGCACTTGGGGGCATATGAAGACGAAACTGCGAAAACAATTCTTACCCGTTGATTATACATTGGATTTATATGAGAAGTTTCATTCTTTGAAACAACGAGGTATGAATGTTAGAAGAGTATACTTTAGAGTTTTATAAATTATCAATTCGTGTTGGATTGAATGAAACAAATGAGCAAGTAGCTGCTCGTTATCTGGCTGGGCTTAATCAATCTATTAGAGACGAGATGCCTATTGCTCGTGTATCTACTCTTGAAGATGCTCGACATCAAGCTTTACAACAACAACAACAACAAAGCCTTATCCCACTAGGTGGGGTCGGCTACATGGATCATACGACGCCAATATTCATTGATCCATGTTCATAAGATTCGACAGGATTTTATGCTGACTGTCGGGGCCTAACACAACCCTCCTCTTTTATCCGGGCTTGGGACCGGCTATAAAATATAGGCGGAGTTCTCGACATCAAGCTTTATTGGCTGAAACACGAGTGTGGCGATATGGAGCGCGTAGACCTGTAATGGGATGCTCAGGAGGCATTATGCAAAAGGGTTCAAGTACCGTGGGAAATACAAAAAATAATACAGTTGCACAAGGCACTCATACAAATAAAAGTGATGATAAGGGGAAAGCTGTAATGCATTATGGTGGACAAAATAATTCTGCACCTACGACTTTTAAAGGAAACAACAACACACAAATTCGTTGTTTCATTTGTGGTGAAAAAGGTCATGGTTCTTATGCTTGTCCATAGCGAAAAGTTATTTTAGTGGAGCGAAAAGCTATTTTAGTGGAGTTGCAAGATGAAGAATATGAAGAGTCAGAGCTTTTTTATGATCAGTATGTGGATGAAAGTGAAGAAATAGATGTTCTCCCTGATCAAGGAGAATCATTGGTGGTTCAAAGTGTTTTAATTACCACAACTAAAGAAGAAGAAGATTGGAGAAGGCATAGTATCTTCAAAACACGTGTTCATTGTTGCGGGAAGGTGTGATCTAGTTATAGATGGTGGTAGCATGGAAAATGTCATTTCTAAAGATGCAATAGAGAAGTTGGGATTGGTCATTAAAAAACACTCACATCCTTACAAAATTCGTTGGCTTAAGAAGGGCAATGAAATTCTTATCACTGCTCGATGTTTGGTGCAATTTACTATGGGAAGTAATCTACAAGATGAAGCTTTATGTGATGTTATGCCTATGAATGTTGGACATATTCTCGTGGGAAGACCATGGTTGTATGACCATGACATGGAACATCACACAAAACGAAACACGTATTCTTTTTGTAGGGGTAACAAGAAGTACATCTTGCATTCAATGGAGGAGGATGCAAAACATGTTGCTAGCTTATCAAAAAAACTGCAAGGTTAATGGCTTTTTATGTGCTGAGAAATTTAATATAGTGTCAAGAAGCTGAAATTGTTGGAGAATATCATATTAGAAAAATGTCTCACCGATCACTTGAAGCTCAAGATATTTTGAAAGAATTTTCATATTCGGCTAGTGATGTCTTCTCTTAACACGACATTCATGATGAGGTAAAAGTTGCCCAGAATTCAAATAATGAAGCTTATGCCCATGCAGCCAATCAACATTGGCATCTTAAAGACTTTGATGAAGGCGATTTGGTCCTTGTACACTTGAGACAAGAGAGGTTTCCTAAGGGCACTTATCACAAACTTAAGTCAAGAAAGTTTGGACCTTGCAAGATATTAAAGAAAATAAGTTCAAATGCTTATTTCATTGAGCTTCTATCAAATTTGCAAATCAGTCCTATTTTTAATGTCTCAAATTTGTATGCTTTTGAGGGCTTTGATATGCACACAACTGAAGTTTCAAATCACTTTGAATAACACCCCAAAGTTTTTACTGATGTTATTGAAGATGTATTGGTTGTCAAAGAGGTCAGTTCTCGTAAAGGTAACAAATATAGAAGATTTTTTATTAAATGGTTGGGTAAACCTGCTACTGAAAGCACTTGGATTAATGAAGATGAGCTCAAGAAGATCGATGTTGAGATGTATGTTGATGTGTAGGAGCCAAAATTTTCAAATTGAGGAGATTGACGCAAGAGTTTTTATTTTAAATTAGTTATTTTAATTAAAGTTGATGTTTTAGTTTATTAGTCATCGTGTGATAGACGTGTGGCCTTTTAATTAGTTATAAGGGTCATGATTAGTTATAACGGTCTTGATTAAAAGTGGGTTAATTAATGGTGGAGATTGATTAGTAGTTTATAACCTCTTACAACCCTAGTATTTAAGGCTGCTAATAGGGTTTGCAGCCATCATTATCTCTCTTTTATATTTTTGTGATTTTCTCATAAACCCTAATTGTTCCTCTATCAATCCTTCTCATCTTCTAGCCTGATTTCTTATTATTCTTGCTGATTTTCTCTCTTTACTACATCACTAACTCATGTGTTTCCTAAAGTAAATACGTGCTTAATGGGTTAGCCTTCCTTGCATACAAATCTATTAATTGTTACAAGCAATGTAGTGTAAAATTAATGTCTCAATATTTATTTAGAAAAAAACTCCATCACTCTCATTCGACCAAAACTTGTTATAGCGAGGGTATACTTTAACTATGTACCGAGTTCTATTTGTACAAAAATATATGCAGAGATTTCATTTTTGCTGTGGAAATGTATATGTTAGAAAATATATGCCAAGATATTGACTATCATAGATGTTTTTATACTGTGTCGTATTTGCATGGTGAAATGCATTTGTGTTCATATAACTGCATTTTGAAAACTCTCTAAAAAAACTGCACTTTAAATCACAGTTATGGAGATCTTAGTTCTTCTTTCTTTTTGTATTTTGAAAAATAAAAGGATGGCCATGAAGGTAGTGATCATTGATATTCATTGATCAAAAGTTCCAGATACAAATTACATGTAAGTATAGGTGCAGGATAAAAGATCAACAGTACAAGATCCTCCACTCCCCTAGTTTTCTTTTGTGTGATGGCAAATGTTATCCGAATGACATTTTCACCCTAAAAAATAGTGCAGTTGTGTTGCATCGTCAAAGCACTGAGAGGCTGAGATAAACAAAAGGGGTGGCATGGATGTGTTTGGAGATGACTGAAAGTGACGTCCACCAACCTTGAAGATGCTCATAAACTATCCTCAGAGCTAAACTCAATCCAGTTGCATTCACTAGCCATTTCCCACATAGCTCTAGCAGTTCGGCAGTTAAAATAAGTGTTCAGCATCCTCATATGTAATAAATAAAATCAATAATTCTCATTCATGAAATCTGTTTTTCCAACAACTATCACAAGTTCTATATAAAGTTTCAAAGACTGTGATCCAACTAACAAGTAAATTCAAACGAATAAGGAAAACTAAATAAAAGGAATCTAAAAACCTAAACTAAAGGGCTTAATCTATTGGTTCATAACTGAAGGGCAGAAGGCCCATAAGTTAATATGTCCTTCATCACACATTTTCTCATAGCTGTCATTCATTGTGATTTTATCTTGATAACTTGAATTTGTGTAGTAATTGTATAACTGATATTATTTTTCTGCTGCAGCCTGCAATACTTCCAATTCAGATAATCCGTATAGGACAAATAGTCATCCTCTGTGTACCTGGAGGTAAACGATTATTTGCTCTTTTGAACCCAAAAATTTCCAAACCTTTATAAGTGCTGTTTTGCATACTTAATTATTCTGTGCCACATGAATATTGTATCTGGAATCATCATTCTATTGTGGTTTATTGTTTCTCCTCGATCTTCTGCCATTTTGCTTGGCCCTATCTATGAGGTGATCCTGAGTTTTCTTTGCAGAGTTCACTACAATGTCTGGGAGGCGTCTCCGTGATGCTGTGCGTAGTGTACTTATCCGTGGTACTCATGGGGAATTTGATAGTAATGCCCATATTGTTATTGCTGGACTGTCAAACACATATTCCCAATATGTGACAACTTTTGAGGAGTACCAGATTCAAAGATACGAGGTATGATACCTATACTCATTTCATGGAAAATATTTATGTGAAACCCAAGTTACCACACTCTCTTTTCACCACTAGTGTTCTTTGTCAAACATAGCTTTGTTACTTCAGTGAAAATACTGTGGCCCTGCATTATCCAAGAGCATCTTCTTTCTCTTCTTGAAAATGATTACATACAGCAAGGTTCCATTTTCTAGAGTATGTCGTGTCATGCTATGTTTCTATTACTTCTTATTCCAGCAAAAGGTCCTTAATTGATTGTCAAGAAACTTATATTTAATCTTGTAAAAAACTTTCTTATATTGCTGAACTTATCTTCTCCTAATTTTTTTTATTTTAATTTTTTCCTCGTATATAATCGTAAGTTTGGTGGCACTATGTTGACCTTATTTGCATGGCGTAAAATTTTATTTACTTAATGTGAAATATAGAATACTCAGTACGCCTTGCTTTGTCTGGTTCCTTATGTAATTTTGTTTGGAACAACCAGCTGGAATCTTATAGTTTTATTAGAGACATCAAGGATATGAAATCTAATTTTCCTTAAGACTATCAGTTTCAATGGGCAATGTGCTCAGTGTTTAAAAGTTGAATCGTTGGTTGGCAACCATATCAAGTTACTTATGTCAATAAATCCTTTTTAGTGTGCTCTCAAAAAATAAATAAATTCTTTTACTGATATCTAGTCCCTTCCATTTTCTTTTCTTTGGTGTGCCTTCCATTTTTCTTCCTTGATATCCCTTCCATAATTATGAGTTCTTTGTACTATGATATGTTTTTTTTTGGTACTATGATATGTTATGCCCAAGCACTAGTCTCAGAGAAGCAACAAAATGACAACCTTCTAGCTAAATCTTTTTTTTTTTTGAGGGTTCATTATTTGAGTTTCTGAAATCCTGCTTTTATTTTACTAGGGAGCATCAACATTATATGGCCCCCACACACTCAGTGCCTACATTCAGGAGTTTAAAAAACTGGCCGATGCACTTGTTAGTGGCAGAAGCATTGTATCAACCCTTCAACCTCCAGACCTCTTGAGCAAACAAATTAGCTTGCTCCCTCCTGTTATCGTGGACACAACACCAAGAGGCATCAAGTTCGGTGACATCAGCACCGATGTCCCTGCAAACTCTACATTCAAGCCAGGTGGTATGGTGACAGCCACATTCTGGTCTGCATGTCCCAGGAACGACCTCCTGACAGAAGGTACATTTTCTCTCGTGGAGATCTCAGATGGTCGTGGTGATTGGTCTCCAGCGTATGATGATGACGACTTCTGCTTGCGTTTCAAGTGGTCTAGGCCTTCAAAACTCAGTGCACATAGCCATGCAATGATAGAATGGAGAATTCCTGAATCCGTAGGTCCAGGTATCTATCGAATAAGACATTTCGGTGCATCCAAGAGCTTTCTTGGGTCAATCAAACACTTCACAGGCACTTCTCGGGCCTTTGTTGTTTCTAACAAAGTTTAGGTGCGAGGTAAATCAATATTGTTTTAGTGATGTACTTGATTAGTCAATCTTAAATATATCTTGTTTTAGAAGCTATGCTCCTAAGTTGTATAATCCGTTTATTTGTTAGTTGTAGTAAGTGAAATGAGTGATATTCCGTGATTTTATTGTTAATTGTGTTTGTTTTTCTGCTCTGACCTGTTAACTACTGCTATTTAATCTTTCCTCCTATGAGTCTTTGGGAGCTCATGTGTTTCGAGGTCATTTTCCACGAAGTATGAACCGGGTGCAAATAGCATGAAGACAATGGGATATATTCAAATGTGTATCAGAGAAGAAGCCCTTGGTTAGCTTATTATCATGTATATAGGGGTGTTTAATGTATTATTTTTTTTATGTTATTTAGCAATTTACATTACCTAATATAAAAATTATTCCTTTGGTAATGTGCATTATTTTGTTTAATATGTACAAGTAATCTGATGAAACACTTGAATAAAACTTTATAAATTTGATCAATTACAGAAATTTAGTTATAAATATTTTATATATTTTTAAATAAAAATAATAGTAACAAATATATCTAATATTTCAAATAATAATTATTAATATTATATTTGTGTGAATAAGAATAATAATAAAATAATTTTAATAATAATGGTAACAATATTTTTTGTTATCGTTAGATAATTCTTTTGTATTATTTCATGTTTTATTTGTATAAGATTTGAAAAGTATATAAATGAAAAAAAAGATTAAAAATATAGATTACCATTTGAGTGGCGATTTTTGGATGGTTACTTTTTTCTAATTAAGTGAATTATTATTTCACGAGCAATTTGAGTAATTTAGAATGTTTAATAATTTAATTTTGAATTATAAGTAATCTAGAAAGTTTAGAGTTTAATAAAATTTCAATGGCTTGATTACATGTCGGTTTTTACCTATAACATTCATGAACGTGTCACACTTCGTACATGTTTCTCAGTATTTCTCCCGTGATTTATGCATATTGGATTAATCCAAGACATGTTGCATGTACGAAAGAGATATTATGTATATATGGGAACGTGTTCCTCACTAGATGTGAGGTGTTTTGATAAAATCGTGCAGGTCAAGCCTAAAACGAATAATATCACACACTAGTTAAGAATAATACATATGGTACCAGAGTCACTTCGCATAAGCCTCTATGCATGATGAAATATAATCACTCAATGAGAACGTTAAGTTCCCTAAGGGTGAAGGATGCATGAGGTATGTCTTGAATTAATCCAACATACATAAATCATGAAAGAAATATTGAGAATATATGAGAACATGTGCCTCATCAAATGTGACGCGTTTGATAAAATCATACGGATCAAAACCCAATGCGAACATTGTTACACACTGATTAGGAATGTTACAAACTTGATGGACAACTCGTCCGATTTTGCTTGGATCGGGTTAGATCACCCTTCTTTGGAGGGTTGGACATTAAGTCGGTCGGGTGATCGAATTATCCGACCATCATTTTTTTAAAAAAAATTCTTATTTTTTGTCTTATTTGATGTAAAAATATTATATTATATTTATTTAAAAAGCATAAAAATATCTTGTTAAGTATTGAAATATTATTTTACATATTTAAAATAATTTTTTTTAGTATTATTATATAAGATATAAGTTGAAAATTAAATAAAAATCTAAAAAATGTGTGATTGGGTCGGAAAATTCCGTCTTCGAGTTGAAGTCGGATGAGGTCATCACCCCCATCATCGTGTCATATGCAAACACTTCCTCCGTCGCCTTCTCCTAAGCCATGAATAGTTTTCTTAAGAATAATTATTTTTAAATTTAATCTTGTTGTCATCATTACCAATAAAATTATTTTGATTCCTTTCACATACTTCCTTATTCATGAATGATTGGTGTTTCACTTCACTTCTTTCACTTTTCATAAGTTATGACGATGCTAGAGCAACATTTTTCCCCTCGAGAGGAAAACCCGACATTCTTAGTTTTTCACATGTGATGGGAATTCAAACTTAGATATTGATAGGTATAAATTTTAAATTGTTTTTTGTTAAAAGAAAACTATCTCTTCTGTGTAAAAAAACATACAAATGAGAAAGTTTTTTTTTTTTTGCTGAATAGAAGATTTTGCTGTTAGTAGTTAATTTTTGGAATCGATGAAATAAAAACTTGGGAGACTATCTACACTTTTTGAAACGACTTTGTTTCGGAATAATTACTCTTTTTTGTAAAACAATCACCACAGAGTGGATTTTTTTTCCTTTCGAATTCATCTCTCAGCTTCACAACTGGGTTCATATTTGGAGTGAATTCGATTTTTTTTTCTAAACGCAGCAATAGGAGTGAGGGAGAGACATTTTGTCGTGCCGTGTGCGCTGATTAGACTTTGAGCCTTCATTAGTTGGAAGAATTTAATCCCACATAGCCGAACGTGAACAATTACAATAACCGGGAGGCTTATATTAGAGCTTGGACTCTCACCGATAAGAAGCACGCAGCTGCGTGCTGGGCACAAAGCGAACTATTCTTTCGCCTTTTACTAAAGAATACCGTGAGCTCGCTACTTTAAACAGCATTCGTTAATTTTTTTTAAGGGGGCCTTTCGATTTGGATCCAAACAAAACAAATAATTATCAAATTTTGCATGCCCTGAAACGCAAGAAAATTGGTCTACATAGTCTTGCGTTGCTAACATGGTGGTTCAGGCAAATGTAAAAAAATAATAATAACACAAGCAAAGTTAAACTCGAAATAAGAAGTTAAAACTTGAAAGGTTTTGAAAATAAAATAATTCCTTCATCTCGAAATTTTTAATTCTGCGTACAGGATTTAAAAGCTTGAAACCTCCTGGATGTTTCCGAATTCCGAGTTTAAGTTAAAAATATAAATGTAAGAAAAATTAAACTCTTATAATATATATAATATGCTTTTATTATGAGTGTACCAATGTCTTGTTACTTTTATAAGCTCTCTAATTGTTATTTACGATACTTTGCCATTCGAAAATATTGCATTGGGACAAATTTTTATGTCTTATATAATTATATTTTGATGATACAAATTATGAAAGATTAGAATTATATTTAAAATATTAAAAAAACTTAATAGAAATAAATTATTTCATACACTAAATTTTAATTAATATTTGTCAATGCTCCTATAAGATTTAAATTAAAATGTGAATATAAAAAATATAGATAATTCTCTTATCTTTTTAAAGAATCTAGAACATCTCATTTGGACAACCACATAAAAGTTATACTTAAATAAGTAATTTCGAAAAGTTGAATTTGATTTATTAATAAATTTGGAATAAGAGGCATAAAAGTTATAAATAATATTGTTAAATTTTCATAAAATCAAATATCATTTCATTTGAATACTTGAATGAAAAGTTATATATAATAGAGTAAAGATATAAAAAGTTTAATTTAAAATGGGCATCTTTATGCATTGAACTTTTTTTAGGGGTTGTTAGTCTTCGGTATTTGGGAAGCAGTGCCGATGATTCAATCTACGTGATGTTAATGATTATGCACACTGTCCATAGGTTGAAGGTCGGTCCACCATCAAGCTTAATTAATCCAGTATGGTCATCCTGCATCGTGTACTAGCTATGACAAGTGAGGCTCCCATTAAGGACTTTTTGCATTCACCAAACTTAAGACCTTGCTTAAGAATAATTAATATAAAAGTCGTATAAAATTTTGTAAGTTTTTCATAAAATAAAAAATTATCTCATTTGGATAACTGTGCAAAAAATTATGTATAAAATAGTACAAATTTTTCAGGGAGTCAATGGAGTAGCCGACACTCGCTCAGAGAAACGAATGTCCGCTGAGGTAAAACCAACAATCGAAAAGTTGGCAAAACATCCGTAAAACTTCGAGAGCTGAAATCTTTTAAAATGGTTGACCTGTAAGAGAAATGACCGACGACAAGGTTGTCAGGATCGCTTTTCGAGGTAGGATCAAGAAAGGTCTGATTGATCGAGGATCATAAGATCATATCTTATGAATAAAAAAATTTTAAAAAATAATAACACAATAATAATTTGATATTTTAATCTCAATATCTACATTATACTTAATTTGTAACAATATAGAAAGTTAGAAGTTAAGACAAACTAATTATGATAATTAACATGGTAAATCAAATTTCTCATCCGAATTATAAAAAAATAAATAATTTTTGTTTTCTAAATATCATTTTTTATATAAGTTTATTAATTAATAGTAGATCACTCATAAAAAATGAATGAAGAAATTAAGAGGGAGAGAATGGAAAGAAATTTAACTTAATGTCGTGCTAATTTTTATTCTTAATTTTTTATTTTTTTCATTTTTTAATAAAATTAAATAAATAAAATTATAATATGATAGACTGAGAAAGTTACATCCTTTGTTGCCAATTTTTTAATTTTAATATTCTATTTTTTTAGTTTTCTTAATAAAAATTTAATTAAAAAATAAAAAAATTAACAGGATAAATAGGATCTTATGATCCAACGATTGATTCACATACGACCTTACATTTTTTTATCTTCAAAGTGAGATCAAAATCGATTATCCCTTCTTGAATCGTAGGATCTTAATATCCTATGATCCTACAAGCGATCCTGATAATCTTGACCTATGGAGCCTCCAGCAATCATATTTGCCTATAAGTACCAATGAATCGATGATGAAATGATCGATCAATAAGCACTCAAAATGTATTATAATGATCATATTTTGGTTCAAAAAGTGAGAAACAAATCTCCAATGACTAAATGGAATTAAGAAAGCTATAAAAGAGGCTCAAAGGTAAAGAAATAATCAAGATTTATGAGAAAACTAAAAGAGAACTTTTGTGATATCCACTCGAACTTCAAGTTACAAATATTTTATTTCTTTCTCTTAGTCTCTTAAAATTTTAAATGGTAAAATATATATTAGGAAAGTGTTTTTATAATATTGTAATTGTTATTTAACTCATGAGTGAAAGAAGCGCATGGCGGCCGGATCTGGCCGCGGACGACCGGATCTGGCGCCTGACCGTCGGATCCGGCCGCTAATTTTTTATTTCTAAAAAATTCTTTGCGACAGTTGCGACCGTTATTTAACTCATGAGTGAAAGAGGATCTGACCACGGGCGGTCGGATCGGCCGTCTGACAGCCGGATCGACCCGGATCTGGCCGCGGGTGGCCGGATCTGGCGCCTGGCCACCGAAGCCTGGCGGTCCGGATCTGGCCGCTGCTTGCCGGATCTGGTAGCCAGCGGCCGGATTTGGCCGTTGCTTGTCGGATCTGGCAGTCAGCGATCGGATTTGGCCGTGGACGGCCGGATTTAGTCGCAGCTCGATCCGATCGCTAATTTTTTTATTTTTAAAAAATTCTTTACGACGATTGCGATCACCGAAAGATCGACGGTTGCAACGACCGCCGAAAGTTTCGACGGTTTGTGATCGTCGAAAGTTTCGGCGGGTTGCGATGACCGTCGAAAGTTTCGACAGTTGCGGCCATCGAAAACTTTCGACGGTTGGAACCGTCGGACTTTTCGGACAGTTATAGCCGTCGAAAACTTTCGACGATTGGAACCGTCGGGACTTTTCGGACGGTTACAACTGTCGATATTTTCGACGAATTTTCTCTAACCATCATAAATCAATTTGCGACGATCGTTTTTCCGATGGATCGATTCCGTTCAAAAAACCATCACAAAGTGTATTACCGACAGTTTTGGACAGCGTTTTTCTTGTATTGTGTATGGATAAAACTTTTCAAGTATAGGAGATGTGCCTTAACTTTTAAGCGGATAAAAGGTAAGAGTTGTAAATGATTTTTTCTTTATTCCGTTTATAATGAAGTAAGGGTGTTAGTGAAATTTTCAATGATCTCAATGTCGAGAAGTCAAAGCAAAAACGTAAACTAAGATGTAATCAAACCTTATCAACAAATCATCGTGTATCCAGTATTTGTTTTTCTCTTTTTTTACTTTATTATATATTATGTTTGATTTTAAGTTTCTCCAATCAGTTTTTTTTTTACTCCGGCTACGTATTTCGTATTTAACATTGGAACACATTACTCTCGTCTAATTTGAATCTATTATGGTCAAGTCGAAATATAGCGCATTTCCAAGAATTCTTTTCGCAAATTGAGAGAATCAAATAAAATGAAAAAATAAAGGAAGCGCGTCAAAGGTGTCATGGTCAGCTCAAGCGTGTCGACCCCGTTCGCTAGATGACGAATACAAGCGACTCTACACCTCTCCATCACCATGCGTTTGAGAGAGAGTAATAACTCAACTGCACTCCTCCCAACCCCAACCAAACCAATTTAGGCCTGCCGCAAGAACGAAACCACCAACGAGCTAAATTCCCATCCAAATCATGGCAGAGAAGGACCAGACGAAGCCCTTCGCCGCGTCGATCGTCCCTGTCGACGCCGCCGACGACGAGGAGGCCGCCGCGGGGCGCTGGAGTTCGGAGCAGTCCCTGCGCAAGCGCCGCTGCGCCATCTGGTGCTGCGGCTGCTGCAGCGCGGTCGTCGTCGTCCTCGGCGTCGTCGTCCTCGCCCTCTCACTCACCGTCTTCAAGGTCAAGGACCCGACCCTCACCATGAACGACTTCGCCATGGAGGGCGTCAGCTTCGACCTCTTCGCCGACCCCACGAGACCGGTGTCCATCAACGCCACGTTCACCGCCGACATCTCCATCAAGAACCCGAACATGGCGTCCTTCCGGTTCGGCCGTAGCACGACGGACTTCTACTACGAGGGGGAGGACGTCGGCGTCGCCTACGCGCCCGCCGGCAGCGTGTCGGCCCACAGGACGGCGCGGATGAGCGTGAGGGTCGACGTGCTCACCGACCGCGTCGCGACGCGGATGAACCTGACGCCGGCGCTGCTGTCGACCGGCGGTGCGGAGCTGAACCTGACCAGCTTCACGGACATCTCCGGCCGCGTGAGCGTGCTGGGGATCTACAAACGCCACCTCGAGCTCATGCTCAACTGCAGCATGACCCTGGACGTCTCTCTGTCGAGCCAGGAGCTCAAGAGGACGGACTGCCTCGCCACCGTCAAGTAGCACAATTATTATTATTATTACTATTATTATTATTATTATTATTATTATTATTATTATTATTATTATTATTATTATTATTATTATTATTATTATTATTATTATTATTATTATTATTATTATTATTATTATTATTATTATTATTACTACCTTTGTCTTAAATAATTTTTATAAATATATAATTTAGTTTGGATTTCGTACATTGTTCAGACTTCATCAATTTGTTTGATGGAATCTTCATTAATTAGATTAATATTCTTTTTTTTTATTCAGATGAACAGAAATATAGAACTCTGTTGTAAGTTTGTTTTCTTTCTCCTCATTTGTTTCTTTTATTCATCAGGGATTTGTTTTATATACGAGATTATTTAAGCATGAGAATCATATTTTTTTCTTCTAATTTCCGATTGGTCCGTGTGAAAAGACCAACGATGATATTTTGGCTTGAAATTATGTATCACGAAAATCAATAACACACTATTCTTTTTGTACTAATAGTCAATTTTATCCAATTAAAATTTTCGTCTTGTCGATATTTGAGAAATATAACCACAAATGCATGTTTTAAAACAAAGCTGAATACCTCAATATAAGATAGAAATCTTAATCAGAATCCTAAGGTTGCAAAATCGAAAATAGATTCTATTATTTAGATCGTAATACCGATGAAACTTAAGTGTATAAAATAGTAATAACATAAATCGTAAAAAATTAAATATTTAATTAATAACTAATAAGTACATAATTTACCAATGACCTTTATCTTTCTGTCGACTTTTTTTATTATAGTCGCAAAAATAGTTAATAAAAAATTAAAGTTAGTAGAATTTTGCTGAATATTTCATTAGATCAATAAATAAATAAATAAATAAATAAATAAAAAGTTTTCTTTGCTGTGATAAAAGAATACCTTCTACAATTTTGGGAGGTGTCGACCACAAAATTGTAAGGGGGGTTTCCCGGCTGTCTTATTATTGCCATTGTCATCATGGTCGCCAACTCGCCATCATAAATAATAACATTAATTTATTAATAAATATTATTTAAATAAATTGTTATTTATATGAATATAACAATATTATGAGTAACAATAATTATTTTGAATATTACACATATCCATAATATATTATCACTGTTTCTATTTATAAATATATTTATTCAAAGTATTAATTTAATAAATGTATGAAGTGAATTTTAAGTCCAAGTATGTTTTTTAAGTTTGACTTTTTGTTTATCTGGATTAATAGGACAAGCATAATAAGTAAAAAGGTACTTATTGATTATTAATAAATAAAGTAATCTTTCTTTCGCATTGGAGCAAAGTAAATTTTAACAACGATCATCCCGCTTATAAATATTCCCAATATAGTCAAACTCAACGTCACTTTATAACACGATGATTATAGAAGTACAAAAATATTTCAGTCGTGATAGATTTGCTGATGGGTACTGACATGAATGTCAAATTTTAATAAAATATCACAATATCTTTCTCCTCTCTCCATTTAGACTTAATTTTGTTATTTAACTTTAGAAAAAATTTAAACATGTTCATTTAACTTTTCAAAATTTCAATCTATCATTATTAAAAACTTAAAATAATAATAAAAAAATTGAAGGCATTCGAGCCGACTTGACACAATTTGAGCACGCCCCAGTTGGATGGACCACACAATTTTTCATGTGTATTAAATATATAATATTATAATAATTATTAATTATTAAATTAGGTAACTAAAAATAAATTAATACTGATTACGTTATTTTCCCTATAATTTGGGATAATAATAATATTACAATAAATTATATTATGATTATTATATATGTAATAAAAATAGTTTTATATATAATATAGTTATAATGTATGATTAAATATTTAAATCTATAAAAAAAATTAAAAAAAAACTTCATGTGACATCTGGTCGAGCCAGTCTCGTGCTTGTCGAGCATTGCTGAGTCGTGCTCAACATCCCGCTAGACAGCCCGATGCAGTTTGGTTCGAGCCCAACACAATCTCGCACAAGCATCATGCGGAGCTTGATGGCCTGCATGGAAGTTAACCTCTAGAGCTACCATGATACCATCTCTCACCTCTGATGTTTGAAAAGTTAAATAGATGACAGCTGCTCCTAAGGAGCTATCATCTCTCATTGATAATTAATTTTTTTTATAATATTTATTTTTCATTATATTTTTTATTATTTTAATTTTTTGTGATGGCCATGACTTAAATTTTAAAAAGTTGAATGACATGTATGAAAATTTAAAAAGTTCATATAAAATTAAATTTTGAATGAAAGAGAGATTAAAAATATTGACGTGATATTTTTTTATTTTTTAAATTTGATATAAAGAAAAGAAAATATTGACGTGGTGTCACGTATACATTCACGAAACGTTTTTAAAATTTGATGATTCTAATGCTAGAAAGGGAAGTTAGATGAGCATATTTAAAATATCTCCTAAATTGAATGATGCTTGCGGAAAAAAAAAGCATCTATAAATAGTACTATGAACCTTATATAAATAAAAGTCAAACCATGTTATACAGCGCTCGCAGTTATAAAATACTCGTCATAGTCAAATTTTAAGTTGTGACTTGTGAGGCGATGCAGATACCAACAAGCTAAATTCAATGAGCATTGAAGATGGAAGTTTGAATGAACTCTGCGACAGACGCAATTTCTAAACATTTTGTCCTGATCTGGACCTCTGATTCAGAAATAAGAACCTCATTAATAAATTCAAATCCACGACAGCAAGAGAGGAGACTAGCACATGCAGCCACACTGTGACTACTATACATGGAGCACGGAGAAAAAATGCCCAGATTTTACAGAGCTGATATTTAAGGTAATTTGGAACATTCAGAAACAATGGGATTAGCAGACCCAGATCCATAGTAGAGAAAGGAAGCAGGAAGAAGGGTAAATGCAAGGACCCAGAGGCATTCAATCTTTCTAACGCCAGGGCACAACCAGCAGCATAAATTAATTGCAGTACCACGGACATGTCCAATTCCACTTAAATGCATTTTGAAAACGGGGTTTTTAAAAATTTACCACGATGGGATACAAGAGAAAATTCTGACATATCGAACTACATTGCACATGAGGCTACTAATCTCTACCAGTGGTCACACATGATTCAATAAATTCTAGTGAATGACAAATATTAAGTGTCATCACGTTGCCAAAAAAAAAAAAGAAAAAAACAGGGTATTTAATAAGTGGGACACGCTAGGAACGATCAGAACTTGTTAAGGGTGATGCCTAGTTCACTTTATTTTCATTATCAGGTTTGAAACACTTTGAACACGTCATATGGGTGCAGAGTTTCAAACACTCTCAGTGTCCTCAATTGGGGTGGAGTTGCACATGACACCCGAAAATTTGAGGCGAGAATACTCGTTAGGTACTGTTCTTCCGGTAACAATTAATTCAATACTTTTAGCACATAATATGCACATATAATTGCTTAGGAAGGCTTAATTATCTAGACTATAACTAATCGGAATGTAGCAGTAAGAGATTAAAACAACAGTCACAGGACCAGCGGTAGCATTGTTTGTCTTAGTAACAGAAAGGAATAAAAAAAACTGAAAAGACTTTCTACACTAATCAACCATCTCTTAGTAAAAGTAGGTTGAGACTCTTCCACTAAGGGAGCATTAATTTGACTACTATGATTTTCGTTTCTCACATTGGAAACAACGAGTTCTATATGACTATATCAGGTCAAGGAAATAATGAGCCAACGACAACATTGACTCAGTAATAATGAATATTAATTATAAGAGGACAGAATAAGTACACAACTGCAGTTAATACAGTGGGAAGAGTAAATCAAATATAATGAAAAATAAGTATCAAGAACTAGATAATATGAAAAACATAATGCGTCTGGATCAGTTCAATCTCACTCGATTAATTCCACTTTTTGAAGATTGATCGATTTCTATATAATATTAATGTATTGTTGATATGTAATAACTGAAACCAAAAGTATTTTATCAGTTCACGGTTTCTTTTGCTTAGAAAACTCTTCATAGGCATGATATTTGAGAGCAATTAATTAAACACCATAGTTCTAATCTCATTCCAATTTGAATTATTATCCATCAACATGGCAAATGATAATCCACAAATAAGATTAGCTTCTCTGGGAACTAAATAAACACCTCTCTAGATAAAGAGTTAACTGATCGAATGAAAACTTGGGGCAGCTATTTGTGGAGTTATAAACCATTCAAGTCTGGAAATTTTCAACCATGAATCATAATAATCATAGATCCGTTAATGTTGTTTATCATTTTTCTTCTTTTTATGCAGAATACTAGAAACATGATACTCATGAGCAAAAGAAAGAAAACAAGGAAATATAGTTCATAATGTGCCATTCTCATGTTACTCACATGTTTTGTTGCAACAACATATTTTTTGTGCACGTGGTCAACACACTCATAAACTTTGAGTCTATAAAGATGTTGGCTAAGGAGTATAATGGGATGCTACATTTTGATCTTGCCAAGACTAGATATAATCTCTGTGGAAACGTATTTGGATTATCTTCGATGTGATATTGGATACTTCAAAATGTTCTTCGTAAACCTTGATCGTTAGAAATTTAAAACACTCTAGGCGAATGATAGGAAACTAAGATTTTGAAATCCTTTTCAGTAAGTGCACCAGAGTGGTGCGACCTCACAATTTCAATGTCATACATATCCACATAACAAGTACAGATCACTTTGGAGTTCCCATGAAACATACATACATATATACATAACATATTTGCACAATATTGTATGTATATACCACGTGATTTTTCAATCAGTATATAAAACTTAGATATAGGGATCTCATCATTTTAAAACAATGATTGATACTTGAATTGAATACAAATGAACAATACAGAAAACTCCGCATGGTATATGACCACATTATGCTCAATTTAAGTTATTAATTAATCTTTTTTTTTTGTTATCAAATTCTGCAATGTCCCTCGTTCTTCTACAATATTCAAATTGTTTACTAATGAGATACCACAAACAATTAAGCATTCAGATGACTCCTACTTAAGGATGCCAGGAGTTGTTTAGTTGATCTTCAGCTGGTCTCAACAAACATTACAGATGCGTAAAAACCAAGCACGAAGTAAACATGCCAATCAGCAACCCACCTACTAGCATACTCCACATCAAATGTTCTAAGTGAAGAAAAGATCTGAACCACGTTTGACAACTAGTCGCAGTCTAAGCATTCTACAAATTTGATCAATATGAAGCCAAAAGAAAGAAAAAGTTTTGACTGCAGGTACATTTGAATTGTGAAGAAAAAGGAATGCTCCCCAGATATGACTGCAAAAAATTCTTGCACAGATCATCCTACTGATAGATAACAATTCTGCTAAAAAGCTAATACATTAAATTACCAAGCCAGACTAAGTCTTACGGCAATCTTATCATATCATCCTATGTTTTCGAACTCACAATTTAACTCAAATGAAGGCAAACCGAAATAAAAGTCAGAGCCCTAAAATATACAAACATACCCCAAGGTTCCTGCACGGGATGCCGAACACATCACCTCCGGCGATCGGCGGCGTAATGCGAGAGCGGCACAAGCTCGGAGAGGGGGGTCGAGAGCGGCGTGGGCATGGGCGAGGAACGGCACACGGGGCAGGAGGCGTTCAGGCGGAGCCAGGCGTCAATGCAGGGGAGGTGGAAGTAGTGGCGACAGTCCGGCATCATCCGGAGCGTCTCTCCCTCCCGGTACTCGCACAGACAAATCGAGCACACGGAGTCTCCGCCCTTGGCTCCGGAGAAAGCGAACTTGGGGTACGAGCTGATCGTCGCCTGGTCGAGGCCCGAAGCGGCGGAGCTCTGGTGACGACCGGCGGCTGCGGTTCCGGATTCCTCGTCACCAGGGACGTTCACTTCGTTGTCGTCGTCTTCCTCGGTGACGAAGATCACGCGAGGCAGGACGTCGCCGCCCGGTCCGGCGGCGTTGGAGTCCGGGCCGCGGGGTCGGGGAGATCTGCAGCAAATGTAGGAAGCGAGGAGGAGGGTGGAGAGGAGGACGAGGAGGCCGAGGGCGGTCGCGATGACGTAGCCGAGGCCGAGGCTGTGGAAGAAGGAGGACGAAGAGGAGGTGGTGGCAGCAGCGGTGGCGGTGGCGGTGGCGGGTGGGGAAGTGGTGGACATTTTAGGAAGAGATCGAGAGGCTTTGGCTGCATGTTTTGATTTGAGGAGTGGAGTAATGAGGAGTTGGGAATTGATGAATGAGGAGCCAACGGTTCGAGAATTTTTTTTTGGAGGGAAGGGAATTAGTGGGTGTCTGGGTGACCTCTCCCAGCTACTCGCATTGATTTGCTTCTATGAAATTTTTTTTTTATCTATTTATCCAATTACATTTGTATTTTTATGTTTTTTAAATATAAAAAGAATAAAATATAATAGTAAGTACAACTTTTTCTTAATGGTTTTTTGTTTTTTTAACTTTTTTCATTTTTGTAATTCTTTAATATCAATAGAAATAATCATTTTTATTATGATTAAACAATCGGCTGCAAACATGAAAAGTGATTCAAGTGGGATTAATTAATTTATTTAAAAAAAAAGGCAGTGCTACATCCGCCTAATTTAGCAGGATTTAGTTTTCTAATTCGATCACAATGACATTAATGTAAATTTAGCAATTCGGTGTAATTTAAGAAATGTGACTATTAAGAAATTTTTTAGACTAAATTTTTAAGAGGATTTAGCATTTTTCTTTAAAAAATGCTCAACATATGTTTAAGTCATAAAAATCACTCTCAACTTTTTTAGAAAACAATATCCAACTCTAGCAGGTTAATTGTTGGGATGAAATGAACCAAATAAATTGAAAATTAGAAGATATTTAGGGCATTTAATTTAGGGCCATATCTCAGAAAACTGTAAGCGCCTATGGGCCTATGGGCTATGGAATTCATTTCTATTTATTAATTTGTATTTATATAATTAATTTATAAGAAATTTTGTTGAAAAACTATGAATTTTTTTCGCATCTAACGATGACTTTCGAATATTCCGCTAACATCTCATAAACTATGCCGCTTTTTTCACTTAAGTCCGTCTGTCAATCTCTGTTAACTTTCTCACTAGTTTTCATTTTTTAATTTCTGAATTGACCAAATTATCCTTCTCTCGTATTATCTAAGATTATAAAATATAAAATAATATATTATAAAAATAAAAAAAGTGTCCTTCGCTTGCGAGCGAGGGGGCGAAGAGATCATGGGGGAGCCCCCTCTGGCAATTCCCCTCATGGTCGGAGCAGGGCTGGCCACCGCTGAGCGAAGCCAAAGGGAGAGGGAATCCCCGGGGGCTGACAGCTGCGTCGAACCCGTCGCCAGAGGAAAAGAAGCGGGTACCTCACGGCGCCTGCGAAACGGAGGATGGGCGGAGGATGGCGAGCTTGATGTTGCCACTCCAGAACCCTGTATCGCTGAACACCCGACTCACAACCGGATTGTCGAAAATTGCGAGCACCAATTGCTGCAGCTCCACCTTCACGTCGGAAGAGGATGTTGACGACGACGCTCCCTAGATATGCTGCTGATGGAGGTGGAATGTGTCTGAATTCTGCCTCTGGTTCACCTCAAACCGCTTGATGGCAGCCATGAGCAAATTCGACACCGGTGGGTCCTTAACAGTCAGCACCATCTACCTGCTGGTGATGCGACGCCGACAGCCAATCGAGGGTGATGCCGAAGCACAACTCAAAGAAAGGATGAAGATGATGATGGTGAAGCCGTTGAGGCGGCAGCATTGCCGCCTCCGCCAAATGGGTGGAGCAAGGCGTAGACAACGTGAAGGGATGTGGTCTGGGCATGCACGTGGCGGTGAGCGACGGCCACAGCATTGTCGAGCACGACTGCGGCCTCCACCATGAGGCACTAGTGGGCGTCGGTGTTCGGCGTTGGCATCCCCGGCCGTGGCCAAGGACCACTGCGCTGCGCTTGAGCTGGGGACGAGATCGCAAAGACACCCCCGCCCCTCCCCCCCCCCCCCATCTCATCACCGACAGTGAGATCGTAGGTCACGAGGGAGGGGGACCACCCCCCTCTTTAATCTCGTCACTGACGATGAGATCGTGATTGAGGGGATGCCCGCTCTGCGATCTCATCGTCGGTGATGAGATCGCAAAGGAGGGGGCATCGACGATGATATCGTAGCAAGAAGGGGCATCGACGACAATATCGTAGCAAGGAGGGCGTCACCTTCCCTTACCCCGTGATCTCGTCATCGGCGATGAAATCGTTGGTCACCGAGGATGGGGGAGCCCCCCCTCCGTGACTCATCCTCGATGATGAGATCGCAACGGGGGAAGTGCCCCCCCCTTCAATCTCGTCATCGATGACGAAATTGCATAGGGGGTCCCCCTCCCTCGCAATCTCGTCATCAATGATGTGATCGTAGGGGGAGCTTCCCACGCTGTGATCTCGTCATCAAGGATGAGTCACAGAGGGGGTTCCACCCCTCCCCCGTGACCTACAATTTTGTCATCGGGGACAAGATTGCAAGGAGGGGCGCTTCTCCTGCTGCGATCTCATCCTCGAGGATGAATCACAGAGGGGGGGCTCCCCCTCCCCGTGACCTACAATCACGTCGTTGGCGACAAGATCACGGGGGAGGCGACGCCCCTCCCCTCTGTGATATCATCGTCTACGATGAGATCACAGAGGAGGCATCCCCCTCCCTCACGATCTCATCATCAACGAGGAGATTGCGGGGGAGGGGATGACCCCCTCTGCAATCTTGTCGTCGACCGGAGGTCCATGATTTCATCATCGGAGAGGGGGTGACACTCCCTCGTGCGTCGAAGCACACTTTTTATTTTTATAATATATTATTTTATATTTTACAGTATTAGATGATACAAGGGAATGACAGTTTGGTCATTTCATAACTAAAAAATTAACGAAAAAGTTAATAAAGATTGATGGATGGACTTAAGTGAAAAAGCGGCATAGTTTAGGAGATGTTAGAGGAATATTCGAAAGTCGTTGGTAGACACGAAAAAGGTTTATAGTTCGGGGAGGTCAGCAGAAAAAACTCATCTTTTATTTGATATAATAGTTTTTTATATAGTTTAATACGCTCCTACCATATTATTGAATTCTAATTTAATAGTCTAATACCATATTCTCTTTCTAGTTATAAAATGAAATATATTAATTTTAATTTATCATATATTTTTTTTGAAAATGTTAACTTATTATATAGGGGCGCGAAAAAAGTGATCCGTCATAGGTGAATTTTTTTCTAAATAATTTATGATAAATTTTGTAGTTTAAATAATCAATTTAAAAGTAAAGGGAGATTTTTAAAATAAAAAATTAGTCTGATCCAAAGCACTTTCATTCCTATCTACTTTCATGCCATAATTTTAAAGTTTAAATACTAACATAGGTCTTAAAAAAATTATATCAAGAATAAAAACAAGACAAATGTGAGGGATGTTCAAGATGGAGGGATATAAGTGACGATTTAATTAATCAGAATTTTCAAATAAAAATATGATCTATTTTGCTATCTGTTGTGATTGAAAATATATCAATGAATCTGGACGTCAATTCTGATTATTTTGTGTGTGAATATTCTAATTATAATTTTTGGCATGATCGATAATTTATTTATTAATTATAAAATATTTATAATAAAGGATTCATGTAATATTATTTATTACTTATTATTTTATTACAATTTTTTAATATTTTGTTAAATATGATTATTTTTTATACTTAAATAAAATTTTATAAATAAAATTTTCCATAAAATATTTAATCTATATTTTATTTATAATAATTAATAAATTTGTGTTTTATATTTATAATACTTATTTTTATTCAATTTTTTATTAAAATTAATCTATCTCATCAACTTCCTACTTCCTCATCGTTATGTTCCATTCTATCAAAATACATTTTGAGCTAATCTATTAATTTAATTATTTATTAAAAACTTGGAATGAACTACGATTTCATTTCCAAACACAACCTTAGGATTGTAAGAAAAATCCAACCGATTCAAAAAAAATCTATTCAACTAGAAAAAATCAACTCAAATAAACTGGAAATTAAGGAATCAAATATGATTTAGGGCACTTAAATTAGGGCCAGTCTTTCCATCGTCGACTTTCCCTTCATCGAAAATAGTAGCCAAGTCAACAAAAAGGTTGGTGTCCCCAGAGGAAACATAGGCAATGATGACCAAAGAGAAGTGTGGCTTTGGGGCGATGAAGAGGTTCACATCAAAGCGAGAGCCCAGCATGCAAGAAGAGTTAGATCTTGGCGTCTAAGCTCTGCGTGGCGCTGTCGACGACAACGGGTCGGCAAATCCAATGAAAAGATGCTGAACCGTTTGATCCCTGCCGAATCCATGTCACATTTCTACCAATGTTATAAGACATCGACTCGGATTGATCAACAGTTCAGGTCGGATCAGATGCACCAGGTCGAATCAAATGGTCGGATCGGATAATATAAATTAATAAAAGAATAAAATAAGTTAAAGATATTGTTATAATCTTATTAATATACAATAACTTATTTAACAAAAATATAAAATAAAGTATAATAAAGTAAAATAAAATATTTCAAATTAAATAATATAATAAAGTAACATAAATTAAATCATCAACATAAATAAAAAATTCTTGTGAGGTAGTTATAGATAAAAAAAGCGAAAAAAATTATATATGTGACAAGAGAGCATTAAAATATAAATTTCAATAAATATATATAATGTCTAAATATTTTAATAAATTTTTTTATGTTTCAATTTTATTTTCATTTCAGCAATTGACCCCGCCGAGTCGATTAAACCCGTCGGGTTGGCCGATTGAACTTGAGTTTTGATCGGATTTAATTGGATCAAAATGGGTCAAATCCTTCGTCGAATTTTAACCGACTCGCACACCATTTTTGACTCCGGACACCGGGCCGGGTCGAGTCTGACAATATTGATTTCTACATCTAAAAAGCACATTGCTACCCTCTTAATTTCTTATAGGGGAAAAGGATTATGTGGGTCTTCACTTTCCCCATATATATATGGCCTCCCTTTGATCTGTATCTAACGTCTAGAAAAGATGAGCGGCTCGACCCAGGGTGCGAACCGGTGATCGAAACGCGTGAACCGAAAAAAAAAGTGTTGTTAGGGTTGTTTAATAAGGTTTTGAAAATCAAAGAGACAATGTGGACAAGCATCGAATCATCTTGTTAGGGTTGCTTAATAAGGTTTAGGCATGTGAAAATTCCATTCAAAGGCTCAAGAGAGAGAAGTTCTTATATGTAATAGTTGGAGTCATAATATGTTTTATGTTTGGTATATTCATGTGATTGTAACTTTAGAACTAATTTGTAGTACTTTGATCAAATAGAACTTTGACAATGTAACTTTATTTTGGTTGCTTTGGTCGAATAGAACTTTGATCTTTCAAGAATATTATATTTTTTTTTGTGATTGTAACAATTGGTGCAATATGTTATGTCAATTTGGTTTTGCATTCACCAGAAATGAATAATAAGAAGGCCAAATAATTAGTGCCTTCTTGGTTTTGTGCACATAGAATGGAAGTGTAGTGTTAGGGGGAAAAGGATAGCAACAACAACACTTACATGCAGTAATTTGAATGAAATAATCTTATGAAGAGAGCTAATCTTATGAAACAACAGCACTTACATGCAGTACACATACTCAAGAGCTAATATTATGAAGAGAGCCTTCAAAAAATAAGTTGAGAACTCAGCAATTGTATAAGTGAATTGTAACACAGAAAGGTTCTCGGGAGCTACTCTTATGAGGAGAGCCTTAAAAAAAATAAATGATGTAATCATTCTTGGACATGCAATTGAGAACTCGACACAACAGATGTTCAAGAATAACCACTGTTAGAAGATAGAACATGTTGAAAGCAAGAGATATATGTACTACCACAATGACAGCAACATTCGAGAGTAACAAGAGATAATCTTTACTCTGAACTTCCACAAGACAACAAAGTCATACCAAGAGTCTCACAGCAAATAGTTGTGTTACACCCAATAAAAGATGATAACATAAACAACCTCTAAAACCACAATAACCCTAGAAACAAAATGGATAATTCAGGACTCTCTTGTGCCTAGTCGAATAAACTAAAGGCCTTATCATCATCATTTCCTCCTTTGGTTCCTCTTGCAATGACAACACAAAAAAGGATCAACACCAGATACTATTAAGCATAAAATCCATATTGAGAAAGCATGAATGCACATGTAACAGTCGAGAATTGACTCCCAATTATAACATCCCTCGAATTGTTGTATCTGCATAAAGAAAAAGTATATTAAATCACATATACAATAGTTTTGTAGAAAAAACTGAGTTCATGTGTATTAAAGAGGTTACCAAATTTGATGGACCAATGATCACATATTCATCTTTTTTTATAATTTTACGTCGTGTCATTTTCTTCTTCTTGTTCTGTGACATTGAAATTTCAATTCCAAATTTTATTCTAGTCAGCTTCTTTGGCCTCCCTTTCGATTTAACACATGGTGGATCACGTATGACAAGACCATTTGATTCTTGAGAGTCAACTTCTGAACCAATTGTTGGATTGTGATGGTTAATGAGAGATAACTTTTCAATAAACTCATCAGCTAGTAATGCTGCAACATCTAAATGATATGGCAATTGCAATCCCATTTCGGTGGCAATCCTCATATTATGTCTAAAATTCTAATCCGAAATAGGAGTTATGATGCGATGCTCATGAGAAGAAATTGATGCACTATCATGGACTTTACGTCTTGCCGAGTACCTTGCATCCATTGTCAAACGACGAAGAATGTAATCTTCAAGCAATTTTGTGACATTTTCTATCTTAAGAATATATAATGCAGCACATAATATGTCATCCCTCTCATACCTTTTGCATGAACATTTGATGGAGACACAATGAACATTATCAAACTCCGCAATATAATTTCTTCTCGAATGTTCATCCCCGTCCAAACTCACCCCCGTCCAAACTCACTTAAGGATGTATTGGAATTTACAAAATCGTCGAAAAAAGAATTGATGCTTTCTGATCTTTGAGTTGTCTGTATGCCCGCAGTGAATATATCATTCAAATATAAGGAGGCCCAATGCTGTCAATTTTCATACATTGTCTAAAGCCAATGTTCATTTGGAATTTCATATTTTTCCTTTAACATATACCAGGTTGCTTCAAATTCCTCAATACTTGTTGAAGCATGAATCCATTTGCCATATTCTTGTTGGAAGTTGTCTCGAGCATATAAATCTTGAAGATGACTCATAGCATTTCTCTGAATATGCCAATTGCAATACATGTGGCATGTATTTGGAAACACTTTTCGAATGGCATTATCCATAGCTATGTCTTGATCGGTGATAATGCATTTAGGATGCTTCTCATGCATGCATTCTAATCATGTTTCGAATAACCAAATAAATGTTTTTTCAATTTTATTTGCTAATAAAACGCAACCAAACAAGATAGATTGTCTATAGTGATTGACACCAGTCAATAGTGCAAATGGCATGCATAATTTATTTGTCATATATGTTGTATCAAAGCTGACAACATCGCCGAAAATCATATAACTGTCTCTTGACCTAGAATCTGCCCAAAAGACACTTCTTGCAACCTTATCTTTGTCAACTTCCCAACTAAAAATAAAATCCTTGTCTTTGGCCATTTTCTTTTGAAAATAGCGAATTACGCCCATGCATTCTTCACCAAGATTATTTTGGCGTACCTTCTTCAAACGATCACTACACATTTGAGACGTAATCAATGGCTCACTCGAAAAGTTAAGAACTTTGGAAATCAAGGATGGACCCATGTCAACATCATAGAATGCAAGTATTGCCTTTTCAGAACCTTTACGTGCCTCGTTATGTGAACGTAGCATAGCAACCTTAGTAGGAGTAGCAAGCATATGTGTGTGCTTTTCTTCAAACTTTTTTACCTTCCATTTTCCATCTCCTCTCATTGCCACTTGTAAATGAGCATCATAGTCAACTCTTACTTCTCTTTTTCTCCTTTTGATTTGTTTTCCCACTTTTATGCATCAATACTCTTATGCCCTTGCTTTGAACAGACGATAATTTTGCCAATTTTTTTACACTGTGGTATAAGACTTTCGTACTGAAAATCCAACAGCTCTCGTATATAAATTATAAGAATTATATGTCTCCCTTTCTAAATAAAAAACCATACCTAAAGCTAGTTTGTCAAGAAGATGGTCATGAACATGCTTCTCAGCTATGTCTTGCCTCTCTACATTTTCAAGTGTTGTGTCCTTATCATGGCTGAAAAAATATGTACGTTAGGATAGTAAAACAACAAGTTACATGTATAACAACTATTATGCATATGAAATACCTCTAAGTCCTCCACGAACCAACAAAATCTTGTGGTTGGATAGTGATTTCATCCATAATACAAAAAGTCTACGTAATGATGCTTTCTTCTTTATGGATTCAGATCTAGCATTGAACTGCATACAAATTTAAAACATCGAAAATATGTTAAGTAACAATTCTGGAGGAGCATGGAATGAAAGCAAAATCAACATTGTGCCCAAGCTGCTAAAAATTACAAAGTGAGAATAACATGGCAATGATAAGCTATCATAAATCGAGTAGAAGATCCTTGGGTGCAGAAGTTGTCCGACAGCTCGTCGTTGGAGGGAAGAAAGAACAAAGGATGGAACACTTACTCGATGGCCAGTTCGTCGTTCTCCTTGCTGCTAGTCTTCGCAGTGAAAAGGGCGGTGAAGTGTGGTCCGGCGACAAGAAGGGTGGTCCGGTGCGAGGGCTTCTTCTCACATGGCGATTGGGCATGCGATTGGAGTGGTGAACTCGGACAACGCCGACGTGAGGGTTCCTTCAAGCAGGGCAGGCGGGCGAAAACTTCTCACGGGGCGAATGGGCGTGCGATTGGGGAGGCGAACTCGGACAACGCCGACGCGAGGGTTCCTTCGAGTAGGGTAGGCGGGCGAAAAAAATTTTCTAGGTCGCGAGGTTTCCTTCGAGCAAGGCAGGCGGTCTCATTTTTCGAACTTTTTTTTCGGCTCACGAGTTTCGATCATCGGTTCGCACCCCTCAACCCAGCCTCTCTTTTGGTCGAGCCGCGCATCTTTTCCAGACGTTAGATGCATATCAAAGGGAGGCCATATGTAGAAAATGAAAACCCGCGTAATCCTTTTCCCCTTTCTTATATTATACATTATTATGATTCAACTTTACAATGTGATAAAATAATCTCCAACTTATAAATCACGATAAAAGCTACCTCTGAGTTCGACTGATTGACGTGAACGTCATGGGATATTAAGAATGTCTTATCAAGTGATACATATCCTGATATTCTAAGTATAAGTATATATTTATATAAAATAACTGATAATTGTGTAAAAAAAATGGAGTGCTTGGTAGTTGTTGGGCCAGACAATACGGTCCATTTGTTGTCTAATGTGATATAACAACGCACAAATTATTTTGTGTCCAATCTAAATCCGCTCGATTAATTAGGGGAGAGAACATAATAAGAAGTTGATTAAAAATATAACCATGTTGATAACGAGATCCAAATTTTTCCATAATTTTAAGGCGTCACAACTACTACATGTGCTAACATGCTATACAACAAATTTTTAAGTACGTTATTTTCCTTCTTAATTCTAAACTCAGTATATCATATTTCTATAATCGAACAGGATCATGATTCAACTAGATCCCATTGGATTGAATTATTTTGTTAACATATATTATTTTATTGACTTCGAAAATATAATAGGAATGAAAGTATAAAAATATAAAAGTACTTGGCTAATAATCTATTAATACACATTTTTAAATATTAATGTTAACAGAATATTTTCTTATATATTGTTACAAAATGAGGACATTTTTTGTTTTTAATACATTTTTATTCTTGTATTTCCTTCACCAATTGAATGTCACCTTCCTCCATCAATTTAAATTAACTATCCTACATCAATTCAAATCGATCTCATTATTCTTATTTTCTTCTCTAATTCACCACCTATAATTTTCCACCTTTTATCCCTTAGTTATACATTTCCAACATTTTTTTAATTTTCCTAATTTTCTCCCCTTTCAATTCTTCCATCAAGATTTCATTAAATTCTTTCCTTAATTTTCTTTTTTCATATTTTCACTATATTTTTATGTTTATGACTATAAAAGGGTCAAACCGTTTTTCATTTTTTATTTTTGATTTTTGACGATTTTTCCGACGGATAAGATCCTTTCGAAAAATGCTCGTCGTAAAATATTTTCGATGGGCGCAAAAAATTCATCGAAAATTTCGACGGTCACACCCGTCGATACTTCCGACAACTACGGCCATTGGAAGTTCTGATGGTTCTACCCATCAGAAGATTTCGACGGCCACGATCGTCGGAAGTTCTAACGGTTCTACTCATTAGAAGATTCCAACGGTCGTGACTGTCGGAAGTTTTGACCGTTGTACCCGTCGAAGGATTTAGACGATCATGGCTGTCGGAAGTTCTGATGACTGTTTATTTGTCTAACGACTTAAGCCGTCGAAAAAAAGGTATAAAGTATTAAAAAAAGATTGGCAATGAGGCAGCCCTTTCAGGACGCGAGGCGATTGTTCTAGGCCGCGCGCGGCCGTATCAGGCCACCAAGCGACAGTTCCCAGTCATGGGCGAGAGAGAGAGAGAGAGAGACCGTGGGAACTTCCGACGAATTATCGCCTATTGAAAGTTCCGACGACCCAAACTATTGAAAAAATTAATAATAAAATATATATTTTTTAGTTACCGATGGTTCGAGCGTCGAAACTTTTGACGGGCAAAAATTCGTCGTAAAATTTGTCGCAAATTATAAAGAATTTTTGCCCGTCGCAAATTTTTCGTAAATCACCATTTTCTTGTAGTGTCCGGACCAAACTGGTTTTTCTTCCATCATGGCCAGGTTTAATTCGATTTTCTCCAAAAATGAACATAAGCTTAATAACAAAATAAAAATTATTATTGATAATATATTATTTGAAGTGGATGTATCACTAAAAAAATAGTTGTTTCCTTTACAATCTATGCAGAGGATAATTTAATTATGAAATAAATAGTATAATGTTACTACAAAATATTGTCCAGCATGGTAGAAATAATATAGACTTTGTGTTTGATTACTAGAGTTAGTCCCATTACTTCCATCTTTAAATTTCGACAAATACATCATTGTTAAATGTGCTCTTCCTTAAAATTAATTAATCATAAGAGAAAAGATAGATGATTACAATAGAAGAACAAAAATGGCTGCGGAATGAACATGTGAGAATTACTTTGATACGTGTCAACAATTTTTTCTAGACTAAGCATTAGAAACATATACTAAATTCTATTTGAACTATCTTATGTCTGACATCATATAGAGTAGCCATGTTTCTTATGGGACAAAAACTCTAATATTATTTGAGTTCGGTGATATCATGAGATTTCAAGATGTTTGCCATAAACATTGGATTTTTGTTTTGCTCCTAAACTATTTGAATTTAATGGAGATGCTACCTATTTAGGTTGATAATTATACTATTTGTAATTAGTACCATTATCACAATCTTTTTTTTATTCAAGTTTATATTTATTTTGTTTTTTACATCCATCATTCATTTTTCAATCTAACCATGTACTATGATTCTTTTTTTTAAGTAGGTAGTATGTCCATTATTTTTTTTATTTTAATATCGTATTGTACTTTTTGAATGTCAATTATCATATAATTATCTTTTTCTAATATTTGTATTAAAAATATCATCTCGTGATTCCTATATATTAGATTTAAAAATATCACCAAAAATATTTGATGATTAGTTAAAGTATATAAATAAAGTATTTCTTAATAAATATATTATTTTCAATATATTATATTAATATTTTTAAATTATGGGTAAAAATGTTATGATTCTCGATTTAATTTTCTGATGCTCAATTACGGTCCTTGCTCAAAAATCTATTGGCAATCTTGAGTCTTGACCACAACCAACCACCATTTTTTGTCTAGTGGAAAGTATTCTCAATTCCAACCACAATAGATTGCATAGTATCTTCTAGTGACATCGTAGTCAAGAAATAACTGGTATGAAATATATTTATTTATGTGTTTAGCATAATTTCCCATGTTGGAACGTAATTGGCGTACATATATACTAGTAAATATTTTATCTCTATATCGTGAAAAAAATTTATTTCCCGACACAACGAGATGTGAATAGTATTTTTCAACTATACTCTTCCGAGCAATCTAATCGAGCTGGAAGTGTCATAAAGTGGTTAATTATTTTTCTACTTCGTTGATTCAAAATACTAAGTTAGTTAATTTTAGGAGCAAATTAATTCATCTAATTCGTCTTACATTGATTTTTTTTTGTCGAATTGAATGGAATTGATTGCATTAACATTTTATATACAGTGAATATATTGGAGAGAATAGTTTATAATATGATAATAAAAAAACATGCATTAGTTAATTACTAATTAGTTTCTGTTTTTAAATTAAGTTCATTATTACTATGCTTATTCTATGTTTATTATAGATTAAATAAAATTTATTCGACAAAAGAAGCACATAATTTTACTGGGACTTGTGAAGTGAGAGAGTGATTATATATAGGATGAGAAAAATTCGGATGCATCTTACTTAATCTTTAAAATATAATACTAATAAAAAAGGAATAATAAAATGGTCTAAATCTAAAATAAAGGCCAATTTGATAGTCGACTTGAAATTAAATTCCATCACTTAATTGAAGTATGTTTTTTTATTTAATCATCAGTAAACTTTTATTTGTTTTTAAATATTTAATTTTACATTTTCGATTTCATTTTATTTTCTACCTTCTTTTCTGTTTGAGGTTTAACATTATATATCTCATTCATTAACGTTATCATTATAATAAACGGCATTGATATTATAAATTGAAAAGTATGTAGCACGAAAGCATAGAAAACGTTGATCATTTAAAAATATAGAACATTTTATAGCTTAAATCATGATATACACAAACACCCGTTTCCTAGAAATGCATGGGCCAATTAGTCATTTTCTTCCTTTCTTAAAGAAGCATGCTTATGTTTTCATATCAAAAGTTAACATTATTGTAAATTTCACCAAAGTTCCTTTTAATTAGAACACGTGTTTATTGTGGTCTCGTTTGGGTGCATCTTTTTTGTATGGACGGCCACATGCAAACACGAGGCTTAACACAATTTTAAAAAAGTTGAAGACGACCATTTAAAAAATAATAATTAATGTTTGTTAATTAATTGTCGTTACATGAGGAATCGATAAAATAGTGAAAAGATAGAGAATCGAGAATCTTTTGCGCAAACTCCAGGAAAAAGCTTCCTCGATCATGACCACTAATAATAAATTATTTTATAATTAAAAAACAGAAAACTTTGAAACATCATCCCAAATATACTTTTTTTCAATTTCTTTTACCAAAATTTTAATAATTTTGCGTATGAGATTTATAAATTGCTTTAGTGCGCGGCGATTTATAAGAACCAAGAGCGCGTTGGGGGATCAAAACATGCTTGCGTTTGAACAAGAACGTAATAAAAGAGAAACGTAAGAATGGTTTAACGTAATTGGCAAATAAATTGATTTTTAAAAAAAAAATCCTCGCGTTACATTAATTCTCTACGCAGAATCGCAGATTATATTAGAAAAGTCAAATGGATGACTATGTGAATTCTGAAAGGGAAACTAATTTTGTCTTCATGAGTTCCTCACGTTTTAAAATCGAATTAATTCATTTCGCCTTTTGTAGTGTTACTGTTTTGACCTCCACTCCACGCACCAAATTGACCGAGAACAACATAAACGTTTCATCTTTGTCCTCTTTTTTTTTCTTCTCGAGAGAATAAAAAAAATGACGAGTAAAATAATAAATTAATATTTTATAGATATATTCTTCAATTTAATTTATTATTCAGATCAGAGAGGCCACACGGGACGGGACTGGAGGAGGGGCTGCGCGGACGAAGAGGAGGGTGCCGTCTCGTCCACACTTGGACGGTGTCCAACCCGCATCACATGCGCGCGCATTGACACGCTTCAACAACTAAGGATTTTAGCAAAAAAGGTTGATTTTGCCAAGAAGCGAAGTTTCACATTAATATGTTTTTTTTTCTTAATTTTGAAAAAAAAATATAATTATAGGTTAATAAAATAGATAAATGCATGCCTCTTTGCAAGCAAATAGTACAGGATCTTCTCTCATAACAACATGTCCACTCTTATTCTCATAAAAAATATATTTCCTAATAATTCTTATATAGTTATATTTATTGTTCTTGTACCAAATAGTCACTGAGTTCAGTTTACTAAATCCATATGCGTAGTCTTTAAAGAGAAAAAAAATAGCACACGAAGCGACCGAGAAAAAAAAATGTCAACAACGTTCGTTAAATGTTTCAAAACGTTTTGAACGAAGTTCGAAAATCCAAAATTAGCATATTTTCAAAATCTGGGTCGGCAGTGTTAGAACGATTCCACAAGCATTCACTTCAGCGGTGAATCCTCATCCACCATTTCCTGTGACATTTTGCTTTTGTCAAAGTTGTGTGAAATTATTCTCTATCTATTTTAGATGTTATTTTAGACGGATTAGTGATATACCACACAGGAAAGGAGAGAGAAAGAGAAGCTATAGGACCACCTCGTGTGCAATGCTAGTAGTAGTATGCTTCATGGTGTGTGCGCGGAGCAGCTTTCCACGGTCGGCCCACCGTCCATGTACCTTCCACCTAATCCAACTCGATCGACCCATATACGAATAAGCTTTTAGATTCCTGTCCTGTTGGATCCCCTTGTTCAGCACCTGCACTTCTCCTATAAATCCTCGTGCCGGGGAGGAATCCCAAATCCCATCGAAAGAACCAACTCCAAGCTCAAGCTTAAAATCACAAATCAACCCGGTCACCACTTTCTCTCTCCTCCGTATCCATGGCGTCACTCGGAGCTTCCTCTTCACTCTGCTTCAAGCTGCGCAGCTCCGCAAGGCCCCTCTCAGATCTGTCATCGGCCAGATCAGCTCTGTGCTCCCTCCCCTCGAACCCCCTGCAGGCCAGAACCTCCAAGTCGGCGGCGGCGGCCGCATCTGGCGGCGGCACTCGCCGCTCTCCCCTTCCGAGGAGCATAAATGCCGCGCTCTTCTCATCTAAGCACGCGTCCACGGACGCCAGGCCAAGTAGCTTTTCCTGCTCCCCCGTTGTTGCTGCACGTTCGTTCATGGCGTCTCGCCGTCTCCGTCGTTATGCTAATTAATTAACTCCATCGTTTGTGATCTCCAGCCAAAGTGCAGGAGCTGTACGTCTACGAGATTAACGAGCTCGACCGCAGCAGTCCCGCGTACCTCCGCCTCGGCCAGAAGGACGTCAACTCCCTCGGTGATCTCGTGCCCTTCACCAACAAGGTAAGTGCCGATCCTTCATTATTAATGTCGCAGATGATCGAACTAACGTACCATTCGACTGATCCTGATGCTGCGCGTGTTCTCGTCGACAGTTGTACTCGGGGAACTTGGAGAAGCGGCTGGGGATCACGGCGGGCATCTGCGTGCTGATACAGCACGTCCCTGAGAGGAACGGCGACCGGTACGAGGCCATCTACAGCTTCTATTTCGGCGACTACGGCCACATCTCGGTGCAGGGGCCGTACCTCACGTACGAAGAGACGTACCTGGCCGTGACCGGCGGGTCCGGCGTGTTCGCCGGCGCGTACGGGCAGGTCAAGCTGCAGCAGATCGTGTTCCCGTTCAAGCTCTTCTACACCTTCTACCTCAAGGGGATCCCCGACCTCCCGAAGGAGCTCCTCGGCAAGCCCGTGCCGCCCTCCCCCACCGTCGAGCCCACCCCCGCGGCCAAGTCCTGCGAGCCCCACGGCAGCATTAAAAACTTCACGAACTAAACGCCGCCTCGATCGCCCGAGTGGATCAACGGACTGTTCTGAACTCGGTGCGGCGTTGTGTGCGTCTTTTGCCTGTGGACTGCCGGTAGATTGATGTGCGATGGAGATGGATCGATTCGATGCGTCCGTTGAGCTAATTGCTAGGAAAACATTCCCTCTTAGAAATGGATTTTTCATTTGTTTCTTATTTTTTCCTCCTCTAGCTTTATATTTCTTTTTACCCTGTTGGTATTATATTTTGTTTTTTTTAAATAAATTTGTATAAATAGAGCGATTTCTTATCTTCGGTGGAAGAAAATATGAAAAGAATAATTACTTACTTTTTTCTTGGTTTTGCACAATAAGAGGCCGTATGGCCTGGGACTCGGCCCTCCAACTTTTTAAAATTTTAATTCTATGTATTGATTTTAAAATTAAAAAATTCATTTGATTCTGAAATATTAATGTTACAACATTAATTTGTCTTAGTGATCATAACAATGTATAACATTATAAAAAGATCATACACCCTTTTTTTTTCAACTTGACTCTTACAACATTTAGTCTTGTGGCGGCATATAATAAGAACTAAAATTTCTTTTGTAGATATAATATATCGATTGAAAGAAATATTATATAATAAGTGTCCCTTCTAAATTATTCCCTAATTAAATCTTATATAAAAGTTTTTTTATCGATTGAGAAAAAAAAACTGTGTTTATCACTTATCACAGGACCAGCATAGAAATATCTTGGTCTTTTTCTTCATTGCAACTTGGGCTTTTCAACGAAGTGGCTCCTCTCTCTCTCTCTTTTCGTACAATGAATTTTGATCCCCACTCACGCAAGTTGCTGTTGAACCAAGGATGGAAATGAAATAATTATCTCCATCCAACTTGGAATACATTTAATCTCCTAGCTCTGCTTTATAATTGATTATTTTTTTAATTTATATATTTATAATAAAATTAATTCTCTTAATATGCAATAATAGTTTTAAAGTTTTTTTTATCTCGAGAATATTGACATGGATGTCATGTGATGTTGATGCAAACTGAACCAATTAAAATATACATATTTATTAAAATAATAAACAAATATTGATCTTAAATTAAAAAAAATGATGAGGAGCACTGCTCTCCATCGGACAGAGGTCCAGGGAGCTGCCGTCCCCTTTCCCCCACTTCTCTCTTTTTTTATTTTTTTTTATTTATGCATTATTTTAATAAATATATTATATTTTAAGAAGTTAAAGTTTTTATTTTAGCTTCATGTGGATGCCACCTTAAACAATATGAAAAGCTTCAATTGGATTAAATTTAGGTTGAGGGACCAGTTGGTTATACAAAAAAAAATTAAAAATTAAAAATTCAAGATGAGATGCAAACAAAGGTTGGAGTACCAGTCATGAAAACTAGACACGAAGTTATGACATTGTATAACATTTCACTGATTCAACTAGTAGCATATTGTGTTCACATATAAACCTTTTTTCAATAGTAAAAACAGTACATGAAGGAAAAAAATAATAAAAAGGACGTATAAAGAGAGCAATGAAGTAATGGACATAAATAACCAAAATTGCTACATTAGATGTAACAAAATAATAAATATACATGATAGACATTAGTTTATATATAACAAAGATAATATATAGTGTCATAGTGAGAGACATTAATAGTATATTCTGTAAGTTAAAGTAATCATAATTTTAAATGTAGTTTACATGAAAGTAGATTTTTACATACTCAATTAGCCAATTTTCACTAAAAATTAAAAAAAATTATGCAAAGGATTCGAATGTGATATGAGTACTGCAATTCTGATATTAAATCGTAGAACAGTTTTGCGCATTGAGGAAAAATATTACTTTATACCCCATGTGTACCGCATGCATTGGGCAGAAGAAAAAAAAATAGTTATTTTTGTGTGTCCTCGTCATTCCAATCGTAGATATACACATTAATTAATGTAGTATTTTTTAAAACGAGCATAATTGTCTTTTAATAAATAGATGTAATGGGGCACCCTCCTCCCTTCGACGGGCGTTTTTATTTTTTTCAGTTCACGAGTAAAAAATTAGTTTTTGTCCGATTTTTTTCCTGTCAGACGTCATCCCCGCCGCCCCCGCGAAGCGACCCTTGTCCTCCCTCCCAACCGCATTGTCATTGTTCGTCGTCGTCCTTGCCGCCTCCGTCATCGTCCTCGCCGCCCCCGCGAAGCGACCTTTGCTCTCCCTCGTGACGATCGGCCTGCACTACACCGTCGTGTTTCCATCGTCGTTTCCGTCGCCTCCACCGTGCCGTGCGAACCATCATCATCCTCGCCGCGCGACCCTCGTCGTCCTCAACGTGCGACCCTCTTCGTTTAGCACGACCGTCGTCGTTCCTTTCCCGCGTGACCCTCGTCTTTCCAGCGAAACGACTCTCGTCATCGTCTTCCCAATGCAAGATCATTGCCGTCAGCTGCCGCTCTCCGCCGCCGCGCAAGGTCATCACCACAGGACAATGACGAAGAGGTCGTCATCGCTATCAGATGGGTCGAAGAAGGGCGGATCAGAGGCGAAGAGGTCGTCGTCGCCGCACGATCTTCGTCTGCTGCCGCTATTAGCACTCGACTAATTATAAATCGGGAAGATAGAACAGTAATGATTTATTTCTTGACCTTTCAAAAAATTGAACCTAAAACTATTAACATTTAGCGAGCGATTCAGACTCAACTCTACTACCAGTTGAACCAACTAAGTTGGTTTTAGGATGTGATTTTTATTTGTGTGTATCCAATTCATTAATTAATTTGTTCGGAAATAATATACTCTGCTGTTTTTCATGCTTCAATACTATTCGAGGGCTAGTAAGAATTATTACGTGCATAATTTTCTTTCATGTCATTGAACTTTTCTGAACTCATTAATTTTTGCATTGTTCACTTTGATATGATGACTTCACTAATTTAATTAGTGATGGCAACTTGTGACATTCTATTGCAACAATTTCATGGCCTAGTTAAATAATTAGCTGCATACGTATTAGTCTCACTCCAAGATCATGGATCATGTGTATTTATATATACTATACAGCATGCGTGCCAGCTCTCGAGCATGCACACATCAAAAGGATCTGTTTGACTATTAATCATTGAGTATCTACCGGCATTAGACTAATAGAGGGCATCACATAATAATTATTAATTAGCCACGTTTTTACAATAATATCACCTTTCGAAGAATAGTCTTATGATGATATTATGTTTTTTGAAATCTTAAAATAAATTATCCAGAACTCATTCCAACTTATATGTATGATTCACTAGGAAAAAGAATCTAGAAAAGGGCATGTATTTGTTTCCAACATTTAAATTGAACTAAGTGATCACACTGTGCTTCGATTTGTCTAATTTTCTTCGATCCCCAAGGGCATCCGGAAGCTATGGACCTAATACAAGAAGTAGGAAATGAAAACAAAATAGGTCTCCCACAAAATTCGAATGATTAATTTTAATAAAATATATTGAGATTTCAACTAGTTATATCTTAAAGTTAACGGCTCACTATTTACTTAGGTGTACTGTGTAAATTCACTATCCATATATATATGTTAATGAGGAAAAACAATAAATATGACTCGCTTATAACTTCCTCGTAAAAATTCTCATGGTACTCACATAATAAAAATATTGCTGAAGGGACTTTTGGTATGGGTTTTACGGTGTTGTTCTCAAGATTTCATCGAAACATATTAATTATGGGGGCCAACAATTATTGCATGAAAAAAAAAGAATAAATGTTGGAATTGAGAAATATCGGGTAAATATGGATGGGGTTAAAAAAATTTCAGAACAAAAACTTTTGCTCCACAGGAGGAAATTTTCACGCTATGAAAAATAAATTAGATTAAAAGTTAGGAGAACTTAGCAAAGCCATGTTAATATTTGGATATGCAATAATATGTGCATTTCTTTTATGACCAAGGTTCGTTTGTTAAATAGGTGATATTATTGTCATTTTAAAAACATTATTACCATTTTCTTTTATTAAACAAAGATAAAAAATGTTCAAAATATTCACTGTTCTTGCAAATAAGTGACAAGAAGCAATTGTCCGTAATTAAATAATTCATCAGATTAGACAACTATGCACGTGTTAAGTAAATAAATTAAATAGGAGATAGGACCCTACAATATCTTCCTATCGGACGTCAAAGTGTATAAAAAAATTATAGGTATGAGCAAGCGTACAATAATGCTGGTAGTTGCCACTTATTTTACTGTTTTATTAATTGTCCCTGTCCTCTCGACATCACATGATGACATGCGTATCTATGTGTAGGTTGTGACCTACAACCTTTTTATATTCAAGGATAAAGTTGTTGGGGGGAAATTAAGAACATTAACTCAAATGGTCACTATCTAATTATACTTGTATAATTATGGAATATAATCTGATGTGAGAAAAAAAAGCTATGAAACTTCTGATGAACATTTTTATAGCTTACACAATATTTTTGTGATCGCTGATCAGATTCTTATGCACCAAGATAAATTGAAGGCTTAAAATAAGATAAATCTCCATAATGCGACTTATTTTGTTGAGGAGCACAACTTTTTTTATGCAAATTCAATTTGTTCAGAAACATATTAGTGTACAAAAGGATTAATTGATTAAATGCAAAAATTAATTGAGATTAGCTTATCTCGTTACTGTGAATCAATCAAGTATACGATCATAGCTTTTTTTTTATGTTCGCATATTGACGAAACACATGCACGTGGAACTAGTTCTTATTATATGGAAGAATTAATTAATTGTTTAGAGAGGACATTTTTTTCTACACATTCATAACTGCGTCATAATTAATGTTTCCAAAACTCATTAGTTTAATTTAAAATTAGATTGTCTAAGTGATATAAATGACTGAGACATTAACATGTAAAGAGAAATAGTGTCGGTGGAATTTTTTATTTTTCTATTTAAGTAAAGGCCCTCGAGATATATTAGGTGGTGCAATATTAGGGGAATCCCCTACATTTAATGTGATTTCGCTTATTAGTGCAAACACACTAAGATCAGTGGCAGACATGCTAACCCTAACAATCTAAAAGAAATATTTAATGCACCCAAAAATAAATAAATAAAAGTTGCACAAATATCTTTCATTGGCGAATCAGCAACACATAATTGTTCTTTCAGTTCTATCGTAATCCTAATCGAGTTAAGCTGCCTTCAATTTATTGAAAATAATTCACAACGATTTTCCTTTTTGAAAAATATACTTTTTATTTTTTGCTATTTAGTTTTATATACAAAAAAATACATTTTGTATTATGAATTATATTATTAAGACTGTAATAACTTCTCTTCGATTACTTTCTTAAAGCATAAGTAATTTTTTTTCATAATTATCTTCTTCTTAAAGAAAATTAAAAATAGAAGACCACATAAGTTTCTTTGTTTCCTTCTAATTTTTTAGTGAAGGAAAGGTAAGTCACTGTGTCAATGTCCTCATTCTCGCTAAAAAAATTATTAATCTTTGAAAAAAAAACACCCAAATCAAATTCCACACCAAAAGTGCATTCATTATTTAATCCATCTAAAGGATAGCAGTGACGATGGATGACAGAGTCAGCGGAAAATGCAAAAATTGTAATTAAAGTTAAGTTCTCAGATTAAATGTGTAATAATTAAATTAATAAAAGACTTGTTGATTCAAAAATGTTAATTATGGATCTTACCGACAGAATTTTAATTATAACAAAAATATCCTACGAGTGTTTTGTAAAACCAACTGGAATCAAGTCTAAATTTTGGCCTGGTTGTAGCTTCCAAACACTGAGTTGTCTTGGATTCTTCAATTCTTATGAAGATAAATTAACAATTAAAATAATTTAAATTCATAAAATATATTGTTTTAAAAGCTAATTATGAATTTGGTTAAAGCATGAATCAATTCAAAATTGGCTAAAAGCAAGAATTTGATATTCACAATATTAATTGGAATTAAGCCTTGATTTTGATTTTTTTTATTCTAATTGCCAAACATACTGTAGAGAGCCAATGTCTGGTCCATCATATTCCTTCTTTTTAGCACAATATATGCATGCGCAAGGTCTTTGTAGGATTTGTCTTCAACACAACTTGTTTTTTTCAATTTTAATTAATGTGATCATATGTCTTTCTCGGAACTGAGATTTGTGTTTCGCGCACTCTTTATTTTTTATTATGAATTAATAAGATGTTAGTAACACCTGTAATACCCGATTTTTTTTAAAAAAATAATATATATAATAAAAATTGAAAAATGAAACTAAATTGTAAAGATCAACCATCGTAGCCCAATTAATAAGCCCATTAGCTTATTAGGCCCTAAAGCTACTCTATATAAAGTCATGAGTGCCTTAAGCACACCCTAATCACCATTTCTTCTCCCTCACTCCTCTCTTCTTCCTCTCCAAGACACTTCATCCAGCAAAGGCAAAAGACTCCAGCAAGGTTCTCCAAGGTTTCTTTTTATTTCTGCACCCTTTGATTGTTAGTATCATTTTCTTACTCCCTTTTCCCAATCGGAATACTTCGTAGGTGATGAACGATAAGGAGGAAGATAATTATCGTTGATTGAGAAGGTTTCGTGCAAGGAACAAGCCAAAGAAAAGATGGGTGAATTCGAAATCTCCTTGTATAACTTGATTAGCAATAGGATAGAATTAGAGTTTTTATTATGAAAGGTGTTCTTGATTGATGAGAATGAATGAAAAGGGAATGATTGATTGTATTTCTTGTGTTTGATTCATGTTTTGTGATTCTTATGACTATAGATGTGTTTTATACTAGTCCTTCATGCTTAGATGATTGATTGTATACATTGATTTCGTTTTAGAATTAAAAATCGTTGATATTATCATTATGCCGATTCTATTTTTCACTGCAACCGGTCGACCGACCCAGAATATCGGTCGACCGGTGATATCAAAATCGATCGATCGATCGATAGAGACCGATCGACCGATCATGCATTCTGAGCCTTTCATAGGTCGGTCGATCGGTCGACCGAAGCTCCTTTGTATACTAAGTATTATCGGTCGATCGATCCAGATATATCGGTCGATCGGTGCTTAAGATTTGTTGTATTGAATTGAGATCAACCGGTCGACTGATCCTGCGATATCGGTCGACCGGTGCTCGAAAATCGATCGACCAAACTCTAACCAGAATGCATATTGATTGTTGATTTGATTTAGATTCTTTCTATGATTGTGTTGTGCTACTCCATGCTGATTGAAATATTATGTGACTGAATCCTTGATCTTGTATTGGTCTGTCCAATGATCCAATCCACTTATTATATGCAAGAACGGTAAAGTGATGAAGTGGTTAAGTATGAAAGATGAAAATGTGAATGGGAGAGGTGGTCAGCTTATGCCAAGTGCTTATCGTGAAGGGTCGCTCCCTTGTCATGGCTTGATCACCCATTGACTGCACAAGGCTGTATCAGATGTAAAACCCTCATTCCATTGTGATCATGCACAAGGCTAAGACAAAGATGCAAGCACAAAGAGTATGATGATGATATGTGAAGCATGATTCCTAATCCAGCATGATTATAGTGACCTCTCTTGATTATATGATTCATGATCTCTTTTATCCATCAATATCTCTAATTGAATGATCATATGCTCTTTACTTGATCTTGCTACCCATGATTATCGATTCTTACTATTGCTACTTATTATTATGCATTGAGTACTTTATGAATCTCCACTAAGCTGTATAGTTTATGGGAGGACCTCCTCCACTGTGTTTGATTTTCACAGGGTCAGGTCAGTAATGGTGTTGAGATCATGTGCCGCGACCAGCTCGAGCGATGGCAAAGCATATGAACTGACAGAGGGTCTACTTATCGTTATCTTTGTTTTCCGCATTATGAGCTTGATGTAACTCAGATATTATGATTATCATGGAGATTTTGTAACACTTTGAGACTTTCGCTATTTTGATGTCCTATATTTCCTTGTTATCTTTATTCTTGATTTGTTATCGTTTTTATGAAGTTTTAGTCAAATTATTAGTCATAGTTAGTGTATTTTCGTAGCGCCTTCGGATAGATAATCGTCACGTGGTGTTAGTCAATTTGGGGGCGTTACATTTATTGGTATCAGAGCCGTTGTTCGGACTCTTTTGACGTCTTATTGTATAGTATGGTATAAGAGAAGTTCTTATATTATCGCCCCCTTAGCACGACCGGGTCAGCAAACATGAAGAATTCCTAGAGCTTGTGCAGGGAACCATGCTTGTGGTGGAGTACCACACTCAGTTTGTTATGCTGGAGCAGTAATGTCCGATGTCATTTGTGGGCCGCATTAGGGCAAATAAGTTCGTCAACGGGCTGCAACCGGACTTGAAGACCGAAGTCCTATCTGGGGACTACGACACTCTGGAGAAAGCAGTGCAACTGACTACTCGTATGGAGAAGGACCAGGCCGAGCGCAAGGCGAAAGTCCCAGTCAAGCCAGCGAAGTAACCGCGACCTCGGACCGAATATCGCCGACCGTTCAGGCGGGACGATCATCGCGATCGCCGCTATAGGTCTTACTACTAGAGGGAGGCCCCACGTTATGCTCCACCTCACCAACGCCCAGCACCAGCACAACATCAGGTATAAAGATTTCAAAATGTTAATTAAGAATGTGTAAAAGCGTGGCAATTAACTCACTTTTCGTGTAATAGCATTTGAAACAACTGCCACCTCCTCCTCGTCAGCCTCAGCCACCAGCACCAGTAGTTCCATAGAGCCCTCCATGTCCTCATTACGAGCGATATCATGATGATGAATGCCGCATACGGACAGTTCGGACATTTTGCTCGAAATTACCCCCAGTTTGCTAGGAGAGGTCGTAATAACCAGGGCGCCGGAGGGGCAAACCCCGTGGTCCAGGACATGGTGCATTACATGGAGGCAAATGCTGCTCAGAATGATAACGATGTTATTAGAGGTAATCTTCCTATTGCTAGTGTGTCTGCCATTATCTTGTTTGATTCAGGGGTCACGCACTCGTTTATCTCAGAGTCGTGCGCCCAAGCTCTTGGCTTGTCTTTGCAGCAGATGCCTCATGGCATGAGGGTGAGCACCCTCATGGGAGATCTTCACACGGCTAGGTACATCCCGAATGTACCTATCACCGTGGAAAAGAAGAATTTTTCTGCAGATCTTATTTTCATCCCGATGACAGACTATGATGTCATCCTAGAGATGTATTGACTTTCTTATCACGATGCAGCTCTACACTACAAGCAGAAGAAGATCATAATATGTGCACAGGACAAGCCAAAGGCAGTCATCAGGGGTACTCCATCGGAAAGCAAGAAGGTAATTGTCTTAGCTATGAAGGCTCAAAAGATGATCCAGAAGGAATGTTTTGCCTACTTGGCAAGTGTGGTGAAGACCGATGCACCAGTCACCGCACTGCAACAGATAAATGTAGTGCGTGAGTTCCCAGATGTTTTCCCTGAAGATACTTCAGGATTACCACCGAGGCGGAAGATAAACTTCAAGATTGAACTTCTACCTGGTATCGCACCCATCTCCAAGGCACCGTACCATATGGCACCTGCCGAGATGCAAGAGTTGAAAAAGCAGATCCAGAAATTGTTAGACAAAGGCTTCATTCGGTCAAGTGTCTCGTCGTGTGGAGCACTTGTACTGTTTGTGAAAAAGAAAGATGATTCAATGCGGCTTTGCATTGTTTATAGGATGCTTAACAAGGTGACGGTGAAAAATAAGTACCCACTGCCCCGCATTGATGATCTCTTCCATCAGTTGTTCAAGGCATCCGTATTCTCCAAAATCGATCTGCGGAGTGGTTATCATCAGTTGAGAGTTGCTGAGGAGGATGATGACAGCAATGGAGCGATATGGATGATGCATCAGATGATGCCTAGCATGATTGACAGAATCATAGCTGTTCAAAAGGAGGACCCAGAGTACTAGAAGGTGTTGAAGAGATGTCAGAATGAGCTGAATGATCTCCATATATCAGTAGATGGAGGAATTTGGTATAGGGACATATTATGAATTCCCACAGATGCTACCATCTGACGTGAAGTAATGGATGAGTGTCATAAGTCTGAGTTTGCCATCTGGTAGCATTAAGATGTACAAGGATGTACAGCGTAGCTACTGATGGCCTGACATGAAAAAGGAGATAGCTGAGTATGTATCTAGATGCCTGGTGTGTTAGCAAGTGAAGATTGAGCATCAGAGGTCATACGAAAAATTGAAGCCTTTAGATATCCCACAGTGGAAGTGGGATAATATCACCATGGATTTTGTATTCAATTTGCCCCAGGTCCAAGAAGGGTCACGATGTTGTATGGGTGGTAGTAGATAGATTCACGAAGGTGGCACACTTCATCCCTATCCAGTGGAAGCAGCAGGTAGATAGTCTATTGGACTTGTATATTAGGGAGGTGATTAGACTACATGACATTTCAGCATCGATTGTTTCTGACCGAGATCCCATATTCACTACTAAATTTTGGAAGTGCATGCAGGAGGCATTTGGCACAAGGCTGAATTTTAGTACTGCTTTCCACCCTCAGACCGATGAGCAGTCTGAGAGGACTATTCAGACATTAGATGACATATTGTGAGCATGTGCGCTAGATTGGAAAGGCAGCTGGGATGAGCACATTCATTTGATCGAGTTTGCTTATAATAACAGCTACCATTTTAATATCGGTATGGCTCCCTTTGAGGCTTTATATGGCAGACCTTGTCGTTCACCTGCTCATTTGGGTGAAGTAGGTGAAGAGAAGATCATGAGCAAGGAAGAAGTAAAGGAGGCAGTAGAATATGCTGAGAAAGTGGAGCTGATCAAGCAGAAGATGAAGACAGCTCAGGACAGACAGAAGAGTTATGCTAATAAGAGCAGACGTGAGCAGATCTTTCAAGCTGGCGATTAGGTTCTACTAAAGGTGTCTCCTATGAAGGGAGTTATGAGGTTCAGTAAGTGAGGGAAGCTCAGCTCTCGGTATGTGGGACCCTTTGATGTACTCGAGTTAGTAGGTGAAGAAGCATGCAGACTAGCCTTGCCACTTTTCTATGGGCGAGTACATAATGTATTTCATGTTTTCATGCTTAAAAAGTACAAGCACGATGCTGCTAATGTCTTACAGATCGAAGAGTCAAATCTAGCTGCGAATTTGATCTTCGCGAAGTATCCGACGCATATAGTAGAACGAAAGGTATAACGTCAAAAGAATAGAGATGTGCCTATAGTCAGAGTAGCCTGACATTTTCATCACGACGATGAGGTCACATGGGAACTCGAGTCAGAGATGCGCCAAGAGTTTCCGCATCTGTTCGGTAAGACCTTTACTTAGTGCAAAATTAGAGGATAAATTTTCTTTTAAGGGGGTAATGATGTAATACCCGAATTTAAATATATATATAATAAAAATAAAAAGTAAAAATTGAAACTAAGTTGTAAAAACCAACCACCATAGCCCAATTAATAAGCCCATTAACTTATTAGGCCCTAAAGCTACCCTATATAAAATCATGAGTTCCTTAAGCACATTCTAGCCATCATTTCTTCTCCCTCGCTCATCTCTTCTTCCTCTTAAAGACACTTCATCCAGCAAAGGCAAGAGACTCTAGTAAGGTTCTCCAAAGTTCCTTTTTATTTTTGCACACTTTGATTGTTAGTATCATTCCCTTACTCCCTTTTCCCAATCGGAATGCTTCGTAGGTGATGAACGATAAGGAGGAAGGTGATTATCGTTGATTGAGAAGGCTTCGTGTAAGGAACAAGCCAGAGAAGAGGTGGATGAATACGAAATTCCCTTACATAACTTGATTAGCAATAGGATAGAAATAGAGTTCTTATTACGAAAGGTGTTATTGATTGATGAGAAGGAATGAAAATGGAATTATTGATTGTGTTTCTTGTGTTTGATTCATGTTTTGTGATTCTTATGACTATAGATGTATTCTGTATTAATCCTTCATGCTTAGATGATTGATTATATGCATTGATTTCATTTTGGGATTAAAAATTGTTGATATTATCATTCTGCCGATTCTGTTTTTCACTGCAATCGGTCGACCGACCCAAAATATCGGTCGACCGATGATATCAAAATCGGTCGACCGATCGATAGAGACCGGTCGACCGATCATGCATTCTGAGCCTTTCATAGGTCGGCCGATCGGTCGACCGAAGCTCCTTTGTATACTAAGTATTATCGGTCGATCGATCCAGAGATATCGGTCGACCGGTGTTTAAGATTTATTGTATTGCATTGAGATCAACCGGTCGACCGATCCTGAGATATCGGTCGACCGGTGCTCGAAAATCGGTCGACCGAACTCTAACCAGAATGCATATTGATTGCTGATTTGTTTTAGATTCTTTCTATGATTATGTTGTGCTACTCCATGCTGATTGAAATATTATGTGACTGAATCCTTGATCTTGTATTGGTCTGCCCAATTATTCAATCCCCTTATTATATGCAAGAACGATAAAGTGATGAAGTGGTTAAGTATGAAAGATGAAAATGTGAATGGGAGAGGTGGCCAGCTTATGCCAAGTGCTTATCATGAAGGGTCGCTTTTTTGCCATGGCTTGATCACCATTGACTGCACAAGATTGTATCGATCGCTTGATGTAAAATCCTCATAAGTTAAAGGCACCCAAAGGAACCTAATACTAAAACAAAGATGCAAGCACAAAGAGAATGTACAAGTGATATGATTATGATGATGATATGTGAAGCATGATTCATAATCTAACATGATTATAGTGACCTCTCATGATTATATGATCCATGATCTCTTTTATCCATCGATATCTCTAATTGAATGATCATATGCTCTTTACTTGATCTTGCTATCCATGATTACTAATTCTAACTATTGCTACTTATCGTGCATTGAGTACTTTATGAATCTCCACTAGGTTGTATAGCTTACGGGAGGACCTCCTCTCTTGTGTATGATTTTCACAGGGCCATGTCAGTAATGGTGTTGAGATCGTGTGTCGCGACCAGCTCGAGCGATGGCAAAGCACATGAACTGACAGGGGGTCTAGTTATCGTTATCTTTGTTTTCTGCATTATGAGCTTGATGTAACTGAGATATTATGACTATCATGAAAATTTTGTACACTTTGAGACTTCCGCTATTTTGATGTCCTATATTTTCTTGTTATCTTTATTCTTAATTTGTTATCGCTTTTATGGAGTTTTAGTCATTATTAGTCATAGTTATTGTATTTTCGTAACTCCTTCGGATAGATCCTCACCACGTAACGTTAATCGATTTGGGGACTTTACAACACCGATAAATCTACGTCATAGTCTTTGGAGGTCTCCGGTGTTACTAACATTTCTTATTAATTCGGAATCAAACTAAAGATAAATATACATTTTTCTGATAGCTGATTTTAAAAATTAAATTTGAAATGCCTAGCATCCAGCAAATTATTCGAAAATGTTAAACCTTGCTATTTTTTTCAGAACCAAATGAGAACGCAGCTATTAATTGAAGCCCATGGGTCAGAAATGCGAGTCTGGCGCAATTACTGACCTTGGCGCCGTGGAGAAAAGTCTACTCGTACGTAAAGACCCCGAGGATATACAAAAACAACCGCAGTGGCCTTTTAGCTGATGTTATTTAAGTGGTGTTGAGCTGCTTAACACTTGATATAGACAAATTAACCATTTTGAATTCAAGGCCTATAAGAGGAGCTAACCACGTTGTAAGATCTCCTTTGCTTGTATAGTTAATTGTGCATAAGGACATGATTAAAGTTTATCCCTCAACTCAGTGGGGCTTAACATGCATCTCACTTCTTCCAATGGGATTAACATGGTAGCTACCCTTTATAGAAACGCAATCAGACCAGTACCATATATATATATATATATATATATATATATATATATATATAAACCGTCCAACGTGGCACCGTTGAGGTTGCAGAGGGAGCAGGCCTCACCTCGCACGTGCCGACAAGGAGGGAGGGCTCGCCTCCTCTACGACCTCGCTCGCTAGCGAGAAGAGGACGCTGAAGGGGTGAGCCCCCTCCCTCCCGTGCGTCAGCAAGGAGAAGGGGAAGGGGGTCCTCGCCCCCTCCTGCGCGTCGACGAGTAACCGCCCCTCCCGGTCGAGCGAAGATGCAGAGGGTGGGAGTGGGTGGAGGGGCTCGTCCTCTTCTGCGACCTTGCTCACCAACGAGGCCCTCTTTCTGTCAGCGAGGATTTTTAGAGGCCTTCTTAATTATTATTTTTAATGTTGTCATGACAAAAAAATTGCTTGTGTGGAGAAAATAGATCATGCGACGTTGGTGCCTCGACAGTGCGACTTAGAAACGACATGTAACTAATGAAAAGGACATTCGGTGCAATGAGTTAAAAGATGTAAGACATTTGTATTACAAATTAAAGTTGGAAGGTATTGTTGGACAAACGTCAATGTCGAAGGGTATTTGACGTAATTTATTTAAATATATTGTCACGGCCCCGATTTAACCCGTAAGTTAAACCAGAGTTCGCACTTATTACGAACGATTAAATAAAATTATGAAGAAATGCGGAAACATGATGTAATTTACTCTTCTTTTATAACATAAGAGTAAAAGTATATCATTAAATAAATTACACAATTTATGATGATCCTTCAGAGCAAATCAATAATCCTTAAGTTTTATATTTAACAAAATGTATTTGCCTTCTTACAAAATAATACATATGAATTATACATAACTAAACCCCTCGACATCCTAATGGAATGATACGAAGGACTCAAATCTTTCCATCTTACCACGAACCCTTTCAATAATATCATCTCGCATTATTTCCAAAAATTATCTGAAAAACGTTAAAAACAACAGAGTGAACTAAAATAGCTCAGTAAGTTGATAACTCATAACCTATGTATTACCAACTAATCAATTTGAGGAGATATAGAAAAGCATCCAATAATCATAATAGTAAAATAGTCATTTTCATATATGATAATTACATATATAACATACTAATTAGAAACATCACACTCAACTTGCAATCAATATCATATAAATCATATCAAACATATGTATGCAAATGCAACACTCTCATATGAATGCACGGATCACCAACTGATCAGTGATCGGTAGGTGGACTTTAGAGGTGGCTCACATCGTGAGCACTTAGCTCCATTCTACCTCATTCTTTTCGGGGAACAAATCGTATAGTGATAGGTGGACTCTAGAGGTGGCCCCTATGAATTCTAGATGTGGCCTCCATCGCGACTACTCACGATGTGACACTTAGCTCCACATGACACTTAGCTTCAACCTATCTCATCCCATTATTGAAGAATAAAATGATGGATAGGACTCTAGAGGTGGCTCCCATCGTGATCGACGATGTAGCACTTAGCTCCAACCATCAAACAAGCAGATGTAGATTCATGATTCATCATATCAATTATATCTCGAATATTAGAAGATGAATCATATCAAATACCATTTCAAACCGAATAAGATTGCACTTCTCATAAGCCATTCATATCATATCACATATGCTTTTCAAATGTGCAATCATACAATCATTCAGTTATACTTTTCACAATTGAATTTCTCGAAATCAATTCATAATATTCCAAAACATATTCAATACATATAATAACCTATATCACACCGAATTCAAAAGAGGTGAAAATATAGAATAGGAGAAATCAACTTACCTTGTGTGAATATAAGTCAAAAGATTTCCTCCTTTCTTTTCTTACTTTACTCCTATAATCCTATAATCATAATAATAACAATCATATTACTGTTATGTTATGAATGTTAACATATCATGCATGAAATATAAATAATTACGAAAGTTGCATGACACATATATATTTACTCTTATGACCCAAATAAATAAGAGTTGGTCTTATATCATGACATATTACATACCTAGTAAAGTAAAATCTATATATTCTCGTATACATAACCAAATGATATCATTTTAATTTTTTAAGTAAAACTATATTATAGAACCATTAATCTATAAAAGTTTCTGATCTTATTTCTTTATGATTTATTCTCAAGAAAATCAACAATTAACACAAATTTCATATTATTTCTATATTCTCAAAAAATGAGTGGCCTTAAGTTTATCATTTATATAAAATGGGAAATAACTCAAATTCTGATCATTTGAATTTCAATAAAAGTACACTTCCTGAGATGTAAGTCATAAAATTTCTAGCTTTTATATATTTACAGACTGACAGTAATAAATTTAACACTTTTTAACATGATCAGCCCTAAGTTGTATTCTGACAGACCGAAGGAGGTTCAGTTAAACTTTTATAACTTTCATTATGCAAATTATTTTCGAATGGTTCCAACTATAAATTAAAAATAACAATTTCTCTAAGACCATAAATTATAAATTAATTATATGACATATATAATTTAACTCATAATTTACAAAATTGTATAACAGTTTCGACGGATAGAATGACAAGACCTTAAAGATGAACACACAACTTTTCCTACACATATCTGATTGACCTGATTCCAAATCTCAGTTAAATTAGACATGTAATGGAGTATACATACTTAATTACATAATTTATATCATTTTATACAATTCTTAGAAAATCTCGTGGTGGTGCATATTTCAATTCTGCTATTGAATTTAGATGCCGGAGAGGTAACCAATGTAAAATTGATATCTTCTTGCATATAATTGATTTTTGAGTTATTCCAATTGGATTAAGCATCTTACAGAAGCAACAAACCATTGTAAAAGTTTCATAATTTTATATGCTACATGTGGATAAGAACATAATTTACAAGCTAACTAAGTCATTTTGGAAAACAGCACGACACTGCTCATTCTTTTGCAGACAACATACTATATGCACATGATTTTGAAATCGTTCCAAATTCCATACAAACTAGACTTTGAGAAGATCAGGTCATACAAGTTTTATAATTTTTTGAGCAGTTTTTATATATAATTAATAGTAGCAAACTTTCGGCCATATAGCAAACAGCAAACAAAGTTGTATAACCTATTAGATTTTGAATTAGTATGCATCTGTTCCTAAATTTAAACTCCTTATTTAAACCACACTACAGTGAACTGAACCATTAGACACATGAAAAGAATCACTCTACATACCTTACTAATTTCTTTTTGCGTCTCCTTTTTTTTTTCCCTTTCCATCGGGCGGACACCATTGAAGTGATATAACCTCTTCCATCTCTCCAGCAGCCAATATAAACCTTCTTCTCTCCCTCACTCTCTCTTATTTTCCTTTTTGCTTTCCTCTCCTAGCCGACATAAGAAGGATAGATCCTTCTATTACAGTCGGTTAGCCCCCGCTTCCTATCCATACGTAAGTTTATATATATATATATATATATATATATATATATATATATATATATATATATATATATATATATATAATATTATAACCTATATATACGTATATGGTCTAAATGGTATGCCAAAGTATTTTGCATGAGTGCCAACTCATTATGGTGTGGCAGCACACTATTTAACTTACACCTTTATATATATTATTTTATATTTTTTCTTTTTTTTCTTTACGATGGAGAATGACTAGAGTTTTATCAAAAGTCCATCAAAATCATGTCAATAATAAGAAATAAAATAATAGTTTATTAGACTAGGACCTATCATAATAAATGAGCTTAAAACTAATTGGATCATTTAGCTTTATCTTAATTAATACCTAATCCATCTCTTAATCTAGAATTGGATATAAAATAATAATTAACTTTAATTTCTTCTTAAAATATAACTAACAAAATTGTAATCCTTGATTAAATTAATTGCTCGAGGAGCATTATAATATTATAATTCCATTAAATATATATCAAAATAATAATTAACTTAATTACTTTATAATTAAATTAATTAACTCATTTTTAATTTAGAATATTACATGTATGACCATGATAACAATAGTGAAATTGTATTTTGAAATCGTTGGATGCTAATAATATAAAAATTTTATTCATACTATTACCGTTTTAACATCGAATTAGTCGGGTGCTTAATAGTTTTGCATATGGATAGATCTAGAATAAAAAAGAGACGATACATTGAGATAAAGAATTTTTATCCTTTGAATTTAAAACAGTGGAGATCATTTATCGAGTTCCTTTGTTTGTATGTACGCAATTTTTTTTAAATAATTCATCCGGTGCAAAACAATAAATAATATTTGCATTTGCATATTTCGACATCAAGCTAACTAAAACATTGACAAGTTCATAATCAATCCAACTGGTGCGAGTACTCAAATTAATCTCTAAACTACTTGAACATCAATTTCTTAGGCACAATAGTGACAATTCTTGATGTTTAAGAAATTGGAGCAGAATCATAAGGTACGAAATCTGAGGGCAACAATAACTTCAACCACTCCGCACATCACTTCACCTTGGAGTCTTAGGTGAACCAACTCTCTCCGTCCTCCAGAACCTTCTGGGCCCTCCTCCTCCTCCTGTCGCGTCTCGAACACCGCACAGCCGCCAAACGCCGTGCCAAGTCGCCACGCGTCCACCGGCCCGTGTGCCGACGGCTGTCCAAGCCGAGGCCATGTGGGCCGCTCTCAAAGGTCCCACGCGCTGTGTGCTGTCGGTCGTGCCGTCCAAACAAAGAGGTTAACGGCACCCCGTTAAACCCCCCCACCGGCGGGCCATTTACCGATAACGTGTAGGTGTATGATTGGTCCCACGAGATACCGAACCACCAATTTTTGGCCTCAAACTTCTTGGGCGTCGCTCTCGTGGGTCGTTTTCAGGGGCAGAGTAAATAATTAAGTCGCCGTGCCCTACGGAACTAAAAAAAAAAAGATCACGGATTGACCATTTTGCCCCTAGGAATTTTTCCAATAAATTGATATGGATTAGAGCGGATCGACCCTTCAGGTAAGATCTAACGGTTGTGAACTCATCTCATATCGCCCGGTGTCGTCGGTATAAAATAACACACGAGGGCACCGGTAGGGTCTTCTCTTTCTTCACCCTGTTCGCGAGAGTCGGACCTCAGACTCAGAGCACAGAAAACAGGGAGTTCATACGTCGGCGATGGCGGAGCACAAGGAGGAAGAGAAGGCCGGCGAGTCGTTGCTGGACAAGATCAGCGAGAGGCTTCACGGCGGTTCCTCGTCTGATTCCGAGGACGAGAAGTCCAAGGCGGCCCCCGCCATCGAAGCCGTCAAGGACAAGATCTACCGCCTCTTCGGCCGGCAGCAGCCCGTCCACAAGGTTTTGGGAGGCGGAAAAAGTACGGTCTCGCTCTCCGACTCTTTTTACTTTGGCAGAATTGAAAGAAAAAATTGAATCTTTCTGTGTTTTGGGCTTCTCGTTCGGTTCCTATCGGATCGGTGTGAGTTTTTTTTAACGTAGAGGTGTTTGGTGTCGATTTGCGGTCTTCTATCCCCCACTGTCGATGCGTTATGAAAGCTTATTTCGTTTGATCCCTTCTAGGGTTTTATTAGGGTTTGCTTCCCCTTGTGTGAAGTGGGAAAATTTTCAACATGTCCTCATCGTTAATACCCATGCCATGAGGTGTCCCAATTAGATCACCATCTAAGTATTTGGTGGATCTGGGAATATTGATTATCGATTTGAACGTTCCGATGGAAACTTTTCTGTGGTATATTTACTTATATGTGATCGAGGCTCAAAATGGTAACTTTTGAGCTTCAACGTTTCCAAATTTCTCATTAGATGGATACAACATTTGCAGCCGCCGATGTCTTCCTCTGGAAGAACAAGAAAGCGTCCGCGGTGGTTCTTGGCGGGGCGACAGCAGTGTGGGTCCTTTTTGAGCTCATGGAGTACCATCTGCTCACTCTGGTCTGCCAGTCTCTCATGCTGGCCCTGGCCATCATCTTCCTCTGGTCCAATGCCACCACCTTCATCAACAAGTAGGGTCACAGCGCCACCACTGTTTTCTTTTGCTTCTTTCTTTGTGACTGTGTGGTTAATTGCTTAATCTTTCTAGATCCCCACCTCAAATTCCTGAGGTGAGCATCCCTGAGGATCTTGCTGTGAACATTGCACTGTCGTTACGTTATGAGATCAACAGAAGTATTGCATCCCTGAGGGAAATTGCTTCCGGTCGGGATCTGAAGAAGTTTCTTGCTGTATGTGCTTCAATCTCTTATTTTTTTAATGCAACATCTCCATTGATAGCTCGTCGATATGAACCATCAGCTGTCTTCTAGGTGATTGCTGGGCTTTGGGTTCTTTCCATTGTCGGGAATTCTTGCAATTTCTTAACGTTGTTTTACACAGGTAATGCTGTCACTTGAGATTAATATGTTTCCGAGCTTCCTATGTTTCTATTTACTCAGGGTCTTCTTAACTCTATTTTCTTCTTCGGTGTCGGATAACAGTGTTCGTTGTACTACACACGGTGCCTTTCTTGTATGATAAGTATGAGGACCAAGTTGATGCATTTGCAGAGAAAGCCCATGCGGAGTTTAAGAAGCATTATGCCGTTGTCCATGCCAAGTATTTGAGCAAAATTCCAAGGGGTGTTTTGAAAGAGAAGAAGACCCAGTAGTTGAGGTACTCTCCTCTTGTTTGCTGTGGGATAGCACTGTTTTTTGCTTGCTGTGGTGCCTGTTGGAGTATGGGCTGGTAGAAGCGACTCCAATGTTTTTGGATGTGGGTGGTATTTATATTGGCACTGTCGGGCTGCTTAAATTTATACATCCGTGTCACTATATACACTCTTTAAACTATCAAAAATTTGTGCTGGCATTTCTCTTGTTCTCAGTTGTGGTTCGTCCACTAAATTAAATACAATCGGCGTGGACTTCATGTTTAATTTGCCTAATTTACATCAAGAATATTGGCGGTGAATTCTTTTAGATGGCATATTATTCATGGATGCATTGAATTGTCTCTTCTTTCAATGTCAATGTCACTTAGGATGCGTGTCACTTAGGGTGCGTATTTGGATGCAAGGCATGTTAGATAACACCGAAGGCAATCAGATTTTGCCAAATGAGCCAATCTCATTTTTTAAAAAATTGGGGAGTAATCTCGCATTGTAAGTTTTTTTCTCATATTCCTATTACTCTTTTTCTATTATAGATTCCGAATTCAAACATCTTTTCCTATTATAGATTTCGAACTCAGAAATCAAATCAAAATCAGTTATGTTTTATGCCTTCGAATGTGATTTTAAGTTATCATATCATATTTTTTGAAATGCTAGAATTTTAAGGAAAAGATCAATCAATCAACTGAACACACTCTTAGGTCTAACCACTTTCAATGCTCAAGTCTTAGTGGAGCAACATGAAGATGACAATCTAATGTAGTTCTCATTTGAAGTAAATTTTTGTATTAGTGGATTTTTTTTTTCTTCTCATTCATGGTGCAGTTTTTTACCCGTGCCATAATTTATATCTTCTGAGAAACGTGTAATGCATTTGAATTTGTTGTATCTGTTACATTTGTTGCTTCCGACTGAACACGTCTTCCTATCATTGATATTGAAATTTTCACTTCTCGGTCTCTAATTCTTGCCTTGGGTCATAAACCATCGTATCACTTCACGGCTTTAATTGACGCCTCAAAGATGGGAGGACGAGACATGTTTTTGGGGGGTGGGGCAGCATAACGCCACTCCTGCAAAAGTTTTAGTTGGTCTGTTTTGTCCTGTGAAATCTCTACATCAAAATACTACTAAAATTTATTACCTCCAAGGCCAAATCCCAAAAAATCAACGAAGTATGCTTAACTCACTGTAAATGTACTCAATATTATTTTATTTTAAAAGAGCTGTAGTCCGAAGTCCAAACTGCCATCCATACGGAATAGACAAAATGAGATCTTTGCTATATGATTTTTATGTAACATAAATAGATAATTAAGGTCTTAATTATGATCTCCCTCGATTAAAGAAGAAATAATATATTATTTATGTTAAATATATATCTATATATCATATTTTTAATCATTTATATATTTTAATTTGAAGTACATTTTTAATTCGATGATTAAAAATATAAAAAGTGTGTTTTTTTCATTTTATCCTATAATTAAAACCAATCCATCTAATAAATAATTTCAAACTTCATTAAACTAGTTTGAAACCTCATGAATATTTTGTATCATGAAAATAAAAATGAATGCAGAATTGGTCAAAGATGATTGTGTTATGTTCTCTTAGGTAAAGAAAGAAAATCAAAAGGGACAACAAATAAACGATTTTGCGGAAAATGATGGATTCAATATTGGAGAATGGTCTTCCCTTTTTTTAAAAAAATTGTTTAATGTTGAGCCCAAAACTATTACAATGTGTTTGTGAGATAAACTTGTTAACATAGTATGAAGAAATAAATGTTTTAAATTTCTCACTAGCAAATTAGTGACAATTGTGTTAAAATTGATGGTGAAGAAAAATCTATCTACCGTTATATCATATGTTGAAATCATATGGAATCTGATTATAAGTTTTGGTTGTGTGACCTTTTTGACATAAATTTGATGGTTGCATTTTTTAGGAGTCTCTTTGGTTCAAATTTTATTAAAGAAAAAAAGAAGGAAATAGAAGAAAAATACAGAGAATGAAAATAAAGTATTCACCTTATTTGCATGAGGCAACTAAGAGGAAAGAAAGTGAATAAAAATTTAGTGATGTTTTTTTATAAATATTTATATTCTTCGTATATGTAATTATATTTAAATTAGGAATTGTCAAAATAGAAAATATATATTCATTATTTTTTCCCTTCATTTCACCTCATTTTAGAGGAAAAAAATAAAATATTGAAGAAAATGGAAGGGAACGTCTCATCTTTCTCCTTCATTTCTCTTTAATTTGAACTTAACCAAAAGAGGAGAATGAATTTCGCTCCTTTCCTCTTTTGGTTTCACCCCAAAGAAACACATCCTAAGAGTTGAGATGAAAATCTAATTAGAACTTGATTATGGTGATGGTGCAAGATAGGTTCATGAATCAAGATAATGGTAAACTATCAAGAAGAAACCAAAATGTTTGTCTTGCAAAAAAACTATGTTCACATTAACAAATATTGTAATCCGAATGGTAAGAATATAAAAATTAATTATTAACAAAAACTGGGGATAAACCATTTCTCTTGCTAAAGAAAGTTTTGGATATGATTTTTATCTAGTCTCACTTGCAATAGTCAAGTGTGCCTCCTAAGTCGAGACAAATTAGTTGGATATAGATCATTTTATTTGATCAAGAAAATGTATATCTTTTCGTGGTAATGCAATAGAAGATACTTTTGGTACAAAAAATGAAGATTTTTTACTTTTGGATGACTGAAACTAGTGAATCAATGGATACTTGTTTTTTTGATGTATTTTTTCACATGACTTTTTTATGGAGTGATTTCATATTTACATTTACAAGTTCATTAATAACAGAGTAATCTACATGGAAAACAATGGAGCTTGTGAAGTAGTGAGAGTTGGTGACGTTAGGATGAAGATATTTGATGAATGCATTCACACAATCACATATGTTAGATATGTTCCAGCACTCCAAAAAAAGTTTATTGCCGTCGTATAACATTAATGGGAAAAGCAGAAAAAACAAATTATAATAGAAAATTTATTATAGAAAATTGTCATCACTAAATTATGAAAGGAATATTGTTATTGACAAAATAAAAGTAGTAATAATTTCTTTAATGGGAAAAGTTATTACTGTATGCATCAAATTAGTGTCACAGATAATTTGTCATCAATATCTAGGCCTCTAGGGCACATGAACGAACATGAAACTTCAAGACTATCAGAATAGGATATTCTTTGTGGTTTCAAGTTTAGCGCACTAAACATTTTTTTATGATTGTTTATCATAAATAGACTAGATCGCTATTTATCAACAAGAGTGAAAATGTTCTTAATTTTATTTTTTTTCATTACACGCGAGCCCCCTAAATTTCTATGATTATTCTTATTTTATCACATTCATTGATTGTTACTCTACAAGACATACATTTTTATGTTCAAAGAAAATAAGATGCTTTTAACAATTCAAAGAATTTAAATTATTTATTGGGAAATCGAAAGGACAAAATTAAATGTCTTGGTCGGTGACAATGGTAAGAGCTCAAGTTCTATAATTGTTGCAGTAAACAATTAGAAATTTTAAAAAAATGAAGGATCTAATGGAGACGAAATGAAAAAGGTGAAGAAAATCAATTAAGCTATTGTAATAAAAAATAATAATAATTTGGATAAAATAAACTAATATGTTTATCATTAGGATGATAATAATAATATATCAATTATATATTTTGACATTTGGTAAGCATTACAATAAGTAATTAGAAAAAGGAACCTATTTCAACTACAAATTTGAAAAAAAAAAGAAAGAAGAAACAATGGGAAAAATGTAAGAAGAAATAAGTAATAAATATGTGAGGATTAATAATAATAATAATAATAATAATAATAATAATAATAATAATAATAATAATAATAATAATAATAATAATAATAATAAAAGGAATTAAAAAGAAAAACAAAAATATAAATAAAAAGAGAAGTTTTAAAAGTGATCTAAGTTTTGATAAATTAATATAACATCACTTAAATAATAAAAAGTTAGTAATGATCCACCAATCATGGTAGTTTTGGATAACCTAACTTTATAAGAACTAATAAATCATAATTTTATTTAAAGAAGTTTCTAGTTCGGTTATTGTTAATATAAAAAATTATTGGTAATCTCACTCGTCATTATAAGGTATGATACTTGGAACGAATTTATCAAAATAGTTGAGATTAATGATAAATTAACCTCCAACTCATGAATAATATGTTCGTTAGCATAATGCGGATCGACAAATCCGCACCACTTTTCGAGGATTGACTACCCAAATAAATAAATAAAGTTCTATATTAACTTTTTGTTACTACTAATTTATTATTACATAATATAATAAGTTATATAATATATCAGTTATGATATATATATATATATATATTCAAGATTAATATAAATAATATGATTTCAATAAAATTCGATTCATTTCCATCGAACTTGGTCCAATCAGTTGATTCAATGGACCCAGTTATAAAAACATTGGGTAAGGCTGGATGCCGTAGCAAACTCCTTTCTTGTCGTCAATCCACGTAAGCGTCAAACTCTCAGGTGCGCTACTCCTTATGAAGCAGGAAAAGCTCTATTTTTCTTCTTCCTTTTTTGTTCTCTTCTTCTTCCACTGGCGCGCCATGCATGTCTATATTTGCAGCTGGTGAGAGCGCTGCGTTTAAAATACTCCATGTCTCCTGACGCAAAGAAAATTTTTAGCAAAAGGACATAAGAAGCATGGCCCAGGCTCAATCCCTGTAATGATCTTTCTGCTTCATATGAATCATCATACTGACAGATGTTGCCAACTTGAGGGGGAATCTTTTGGTGAGCGAGTTCTAACGAAGTCATCATAATAGTATGCAAAAACATACAAAAAAAGTTTCCACAATTCTGCTTCATTCTGGTACAGCATCAACCGCGTCTCCTTCAGAACCTCTCAGTCTCAGCCTAGCTTGTGAACCCCCTAAGCGATCAATAAATTTGTTCTTATGTCTTGATATTGCATGTTAAACTGAAAAAACGTCTGCCCTAAGTATGATAGAGTATGTATATGTATATATATATATATATATATATATATATATATATATATAGAGAGAGAGAGAGAGAGAGAGAGCGAGTTGAATGCATGTGAATAGAGTGATGCCGTAATGGGTACGTACTTAGAAATATCTGGTATCATGTAGAGTACTGTGGAATATGGAGAATAATATGGAATATGAGCGATAATCAGATCTCCTTGGGTCGTAGTAACATGATGACATTTGTCCCGAATGATTAGCAAAACACCGAAACCGTTAACAATTTTATTCCCCGCAGCGCAGTAAAGAATCTTGGGATTATGTTCCACGACTTTCACAAAGAGCGGATTTTGTTTAACTCTTCGCGTCTCTATATAATAGCCGTGTGAGCAGGTTGGATCGTTGGACACACACACATACAGAGAGAGAGAGAGAGATGGGACGACGAAGACTACCTCCGTGCTGCAAGGTGGAAAGCTTGAACAAGGGTCCATGGACGCCTGAGGAGGACATGAAGCTTGTTTCCTACATCCATGAACACGGTCATGAGAACTGGCGCGCCCTCCCTAAACTTGCAGGTACGACGTAGTAACAATCACACACACACACAGGCTTAATTTCTTCCGTGTAAAAAAAGAATCTAATTAAGTGTTTCAACACCTTGGTATTTCATGTAAACATGTGTTTTATGATATGTTTGCTCTATATACGCACCAACATAAGTTACATAACATATGGAAACTGGAATAGTCAAGAAGATGATGTATATAATATGTGCTGAGAAGCAAAAGCTGCAAAAGCCTTAACACTAGTCATCTGTACTTTGTGCGCATGCAGGTCTGCTACGCTGCGGTAAGAGCTGCCGGCTGAGATGGCTTAATTATCTTCGTCCTGATGTCAAGCGAGGCAACTTCACGCAAGAGGAAGAGGAGACCATAATAGATCTCCACGCATTGCTCGGAAACAAGTATACGCATAAAACCTAAAAAAAATTAAATCCAAATATAATATTATTTTTTTTATACATACATGCGTGCATGTGTCTAATTTTATACATTTTGTTGATCATGCAGATGGTCTAAAATCGCCGCCAGCCTTCCTGGAAGAACTGACAACGAGATCAAGAACCTGTGGCACACGCACTTGAAGAAGCGAGTCGAACCAACCAGCACGACGAGTTCCTCGCAGAAGGAAGCTGCCGAGGATCATACGTGGAAAAGCTCAGTACCCTCACTATGTTCATACACCATATGTGCCAACTGTGGCACCTTGAATGCCGAGAAGGTGGTCATGAATCACCATTCTTTCAAGCTTTCGGAGGAAAGTGTCACATCCGACAAGGTGAACGATCACGACGGACTCGGCACGGAAGTCGACAAATGCACGCCGGGTGTACAACCTCCGGCCGGCTCCTGCAGCGGCAGCGACGGCCGCTACCTGCCGACGGAGACATCTAGCACTGTCTCCTCACTGGGCTCATCCATGATGTACTCTGATCATCAGCTCCAGGAAGAAAACTGGGTGCAAGGAGCTGCTGACGACGAGTTGATCAATGATAATAAGCGAGATCTGATTGAGATACCAGACACCAATATTGATCAGGAGGTGCTGTGGGGATTCATGGATGATGACTACTGCTACTATTCCATCCCTGCAATGGTTCCTGTGGTGGAAGATGGGATTGCTTGCAACAATAAGTCCATGTTTCGAGAGGAGTTATCTATAGAGGCCGAGATTGAGAGCAGCAGATGGGTGGCTTCGAAGGGCTTTGTTTGGGATTGATTAAAGGGGAAAAATTAACTCTTTTAGTAAGAATATTAGTTGTGCTTTTGTTTGCAATATGTAATGGAGAAGTTTTCCATCATCATTTTTTTTTTTGTGATTGTTAAGTTTTCTAGTATAATATTGTTTAATGCTACAAATAACAACTCTCTTAATTCCTACTACTTTGATATATTTTACGTTTACAAATTTTCATTTTAAAATTTGCCAACTAACATTTTCGCCACCAATTGTTTGGTTAATTAGTTATAAAATGAAAACTCTTGCCCTTTTAATCATTCGAATTTGTCAAAAAAAAAAATTCAATGGGTAACATTCGCACACACTATACTTTGTTCACATTTCCATTTGATTGTACACTGCGAACTTAATTAACATAATCCTTAATGTAACCTCTTGAGAATTACGTATAATTCCAATTAGCTGGAGCTATTTTTTGTTTATGTAACCAAGTTTCAATTAACCTTGTACATAATTATTATAATTGTGCTACTATTTTTAGGGACCATTTGGATATGGAATAAAAATTGGATAAATAAATTGCGAATGTGTTGACAAGGAGTATTTATCACCAGATTACACTTATTCTACATTAATCACTACAAGGAAACTGAAGTTTACATATGGTCAAAATTCGACGGTCATGACCGCCGATATTTTCGACGTCGACAAAATCGTCGAAAACTTCGGCGGTCGCGGTCATGACCGTCGAAGTTTTTGACGGTTTCGTCGACCGCCGCAAATATCGGCGGTCGACGAAACCGTCAAAAACTTTGGCGGTCATGTATCGGCGGTTGCTACCGTCAAAAATCTCGGGCGACCGCCGTCGACGGTCAAAATTATCGTAAAGAATTTTTATAATATAAAAAAATTAGCCGGCTGACGGTCATATTCGACCGCCAGTGGCCGATGTCAGATCCGGCCGCCAGCCGACCGAGGTTGGAACCGGCTGCTCGTGGTCGGATCCGGCCATTGGGACCGGATCTGAACGCTCGACGATCGATCCGGCCATTGGGGGCCGGATCTAAACACCTGGCGACCGATTCGATCGCTGGGGGTCGGATCCGGCCGCCAGGCGACCGTTGGGGGCCAGATCCGAATGCCCGGTGGCCGATCCGAATGCTCGGAGGCCGGATCCGATCGCCAGAGGCCGAATCCGAACGCCCAGTGGCCGATCCGATCGCCAGAGGCCGGATCCGAACGCCCAGTGGCCGATCCGATCGCCAGAGGTCGGATCCGAACGCTGGGGGCCGGATACGGCCGCTTGACGATCCGGGCCGGAGAAAGAGAAAGACGCCGACAGGAGAGGGTCGTCGGCGGTCGACGCTGACGTCCGGTCAGAGGCTCGCCGGCCGGGAGAGGGATAGGGAGCTCGCCGAGCGGGAAAGGGAGAGGGAGAGAGAGAGAAGGGGGAGAGGATGGAGGGGTATATATATATATATAGGTGAAAAGTTGAGAAAGCGGAAAAATGAAAAAAAAAGCGGGATAACAAAATTTTAATTACTGACGGTCATGGCCGTCGAAAAAATAAATATTAATTATTTTTAAAATTACCGACGGCTGTGATCGTAAAAAATTATTTAATTATAAAAATAAAATACTATATTTAGTTATATATAATATTTATTTTTTATTTTATCGACGGTTTGAACAGTCGCTAATTATTACCGACGGTAAGAATCGTCAAAAATTACGACGATTTGGACTGTCGCAAATTATATTAATAAAATACTTCTCATATTATATTATTATAAATTTACCGACTGTTATGACCATCGAAAATTATGGCAGATTTTGCGATAGATGAATATCCGTCGAAAATATCGACATTCATAATCGTCAAAAAATAAAATAATAAAATAATAAATTACATAATTTATTATTTTTATTTTCGACGGTCATAACCGTCGAAAAATCCGTCAAAAATTACGACGGATGGATATCCGTCGAAAATATCAACGTTTCTAATCGTCGAAAAATAAAATAATAATATAACAAATTACATAATCTATTATTTTCATTTCCGACGATCATAACCATGGGAAAATCCGTCGAAAATTACGACGAATGGATATTCGTCGGAAATATCGACGTTCCTAAATGTCAAAAAATAAAATAATAATGTAACAAATTATATAATCTATTATTTTTATTTCTGACGATTGTAACCGTCGAATAATCCGTCAAAAATAATTCCATCGTAAAATTCGTTGTAAATTGCGACGGATTTCTATCCGTCGAAAATTGCCCGTCAAAAAATGGTAATTTTCTTGTAATGAATGTGCTTCGATTGAAGAAATAAAAAATAAATAAAATACAAATAAAAAATATTCATCACCTTAATTAATTGATACATAATATGATATTTATGTATGCCGCAAATTAGTTCAGGGAACTTGATGAGGATGAAAAGGAATTATGTGTATTTGGATGGAATTGAACATAAGGATGAGTAAACATGGATTTGATGTGATAGAAAAAATAGATATGATAGAAATAATTTTAGTATGTGTTGGAATAAAAAATAAGTATTATAAATATAAGATATAATTTTATTAATTATTAAAATAAAATTATAAATTAAAATTTACTATTAATAATATTTTGAAATATATATAATTTAAATCAATTTTTTACTAAATTATATTCAAGAAAAAAATAATGAAATGATAAGTAATAAATAATATTATATTAATAATTTATAATAAATATTTAATAAATCAATTATTTTATATAAGAAAAGAAAAAACAGAAAATGATAAAAGAAAAAAAATGTAAAGAAAGAAAAAAATTGTCAAATAAAAAAAATGAAAAAAGGTAATGCCAAACATGTTGAACCTTGTTCCACTATATTAAATATGTTCTCGTTTGGCTTCGAAAACTAAATCCCAATAGAATGTTAGGTAGAACTAAGTGAATGATTCAACTAATTCTAAGTGCCAAAGATTCTCTTCCAAAATTAGATTTTGTGGCATTGACGTTTAATCATTTAATTGTTAAAAGTAAGATATTACTTCAAAAAAAAAGTATGACATTATGTGCCAGCAGACAACAAAAAATTTAAACTTGCGAAAGGGAATACTAAAAAAATATCTATTGGTTCACCCAAAAAATATGCTTAGGCTAATTCACAGATCTAGCTAGACGAATATTACTGGTCTGTCTTTTTTTTCTGTACAACTTGAAATAGATTCCATGAGCACCAAATGTTGCACGGGACAAATTTAATTCATTTACTAATTGAACCCACGTACTGATTATTTCTTGATATTAATTATTACCATGATTATAGCATAGAGATCAGAAATTTAACTCGTGCCACCTCCACGTATGCCATCTCTCAAGTTAAGTACCATTATGACCAACATTGACCTTGATATTTTTCAATTAAATACAATATGTGAAAGTTTAACCGCTGATTCAACGATCCAAAAGATTCCAATAAAAGAAAATTTATGGTTACTAACGACAATTATGTCACTTTATTTTTAATTTAATTTATGTGATACACTAACAAAAAAAGGTCGCATCAAACCACGAAATGACTTGAAAAGTTTAAACACTTCCGCTAACTATTAATTAAAGTTATGAACTTTTTTAATATCAAAGCGAACGAATTGGCGAAAGTTAGTAACTTTTTGGGTTTGATTTTTAAAATCGTCCATTTGATTAGAATTTATTATTTTGCTTTCATCACAAATGTTAGTAACTTCGTCGATTAGCTAGATCCGGAAAAAAAGTGAACGACAGCCGATATACATCCATTTTTAAGTCCTGTTTGGCGTGCAAGTTTTTTTTTGCTCAAACACTCATCTTATAAGGGTAGGGCTGTTCACCGGGTCGGGTCGACCCGGCGAACCCGATGATCCGACCCGACCCAAACTCTTTTGGGTCGGGTCGGATCCATGGTCGGGTCGGACCCGACCCGACCCGAATCAAACCCGAGCACCTACGGGTCGGGTACGGGTTCAGGTTTCTCCAACCCGACATGAACCGACCCGACCCGCTCACCCGATGACTCGGGCTGGGCCGGGTCGGTCGGTGACTCACTGACTTGCGCTCGCGCTCACTCAAATGGCGTCGGCCCGAGAGTGCCGTGTTGTGCATCAGCCTTCTAGGGCAAACAAGACCAGCGGCGAGCCACGACCCACGATCTTCCTCAGCCCTCCGGCCTTCCCCTCCCGTCGCGGCAGATTTGCCCGCCACCGACTCCCGTGCGAACAATAGCGGATCTCCGAGCCCGTCCGCCGCAGATCTGCCCGCCGGCGAGGTCGAATGTTCTTTCTCCATCTTTCTTTTCGTTTTCTCCCTTTCTCCCTCGGTCCGACCCGATCTCGTCGCCTCCTAAATCGAATAGTTCTTTGACCTTGCTCTCCTTATTGAATTTGGTTCTCCCTTGCTCTCCTTTTTTTGGCCGGCCGGTGATTGTTAACGTCGCGGCTGAAGATGACACATGTTGTGTCATGATTTTTGGTACGTTGCTCTTTTTTTCTCGGTTTGTTTCCAAATTAAGGTATGAGAAGTGGATCGATGAGGGTTTGGATTCTATAATCCTGCCCTGAAAGTTTAGTCCCGATGCCCTAAACTTACCTCCTTTCCATCGGCCTCCTTCACAATTGACGACGTTCCCTATATTGTTCATGCACTGTTGCAGTCATTCGCCCCTTTGTTGCCGCCGTTCGCCCTCGTGAGTTGCTGCGGCCACTCGCGAGTTCGCCGCTTGCACCGAAGAGTTGTCTCCGCACCGTCCGTACTCTCTCTCTCTCTCTCTCTCTCTGCACGCGCCTTCCTCCGGCCTTCACGGTTGAATATTCTCACAAGAAGTTGATGTCGATAAGGATGCACTGCTCTTGTTTCCAGAAGAGGGACCACTGGTCCACCGAGGTCGAATGAAGCTAGGCAGCTAGCTAGGTGAACTCTTTAATAAAAAAGGACCTTATGTTTAATGTTGTTACTCTTTTATTTTGAAGTTTGAATAACAATCGTTAGTTCGTTATAGTCCTATCATTTCCTTGTAGCAAATTCAAATTTTGCAACATATTTCATTGATCTGATAACTCACAACTGGACATCTATTTCTTTCTCTATGAAAAGGGATTTATTTCTACTATATTGCTTGTGGAGGAGGAGGATCATCTTCAGCAGCATTCACAGGTAATTATTGTGTTTTTTAAGTATATGTGACACAATGGATTTAATTAAATGAAGCATGTAATGTTTGGCTTTTTTCCAATTCTCAAAGGAATAATTTATTCACTTTTTATCTTCTTATGTATGCACTGCTAACAATGACAAAAGAAACTCAAAACACGAGCGGTACTGAGATTGGAAGTGCCCCTACACCAGCCAGTTTGAGCATGGGTGTCCAACAGGAGTCTCCTTCACAAGTCGCACCAGCACAAGGTCTACTACCTCTAATTGAAGGACAAGTAATTACTGAAGACATCACTTCATCTGAACAACAAGCCATTGAAAATGAGGTAAAAAAGAGGAAACCTTGTAGGCCTCCTTCTAATGCTTCGGCACATTTTACAAGAGAAAAAGATAGAGCTATTTGTAGGTATTGCAAAAAATCTTATGCATGCAATGCTGCTAACCATGGAACATCCAATTTGTTAAAGCACTTTAAGAGTTGTGAGAAAAATCCAGATAAGGTCATTGATAAAAGGCAAAAAACAATTGCTATAGGCAAGCAATCTGAAGATGATCCCAACACCTCTATTAGTATGAAACTCGTAGACTTTAATCAAGAAAAGTCTCGCTTGGCACTTGCAAAAATGATAATTGTTGATGAGCTTCCATTCAAATTTGTTGAGAATCAAGGTTTTAAAGATTTTATGGTCGAGTTACAACCAAGATTTCAAATTCCGTCTCGTATAACTATCGCTAGAGATTGTGTGCAATTGTATGGAGTTGAGAAAGAAAAGTTGAAAAACATATTTTCAAAAAATCGTCAAATGGTTTCCCTAACAACAGATACATGGACATCCATCCAAAATATGAATTATATGTGTGTTACTGCTCATTTTATAGATGACAGGTGGGAATTACATAAGAAGGTGCTAACATTTGACTTGATTGGTGACCACAAAGGTGAAACCATAGGAAAAGCTTTAGAAACTTGTGTGAAAGATTGGAGCATTTTGAAAATTGGTTGTGTTACTGTGGATAATGCAAAATCTAATAAACCCGCCATTGCTTATTTGGTTGATAGCATGAGTGATTGGGGTGGTGCAACCTTTCTTAATGGGGAGTTTACCCATATGAGATGTGCCGCACATGTTTTAAATATAATTGTGCATGAAGGAATGACTATAATAGACACATCTATTAAAAGGGTGAGGACATCATGTAAGTATGTTAAGTCTTCTCCAATCGGCCGCTTTCGATAGGTGCGTACAAATGGCAAATATTACTTGTACAAAGAAGGTACTACTTGATGTATCCACTAGATGGAATTCCACATATCTAATGTTGGAAGTTGCTGAAAAATATGAAAAAGCATTCAAGAGACTTGAACATGATGATTCATATCGGATTTTTTTTAACGATGCAAAAATTACATATCCAACTAGTGATGATTGGAGTCGAGTTCGTGTGTTTGTTAACTTCTTGAAAGTGTTCTACGATGCTACAATTGCATTTTCAGGATCATTGCATGTTACTTCTAATGCATTCTTCCATAGTTTGATTGACATCCAAAAGCAATTGAAAAAGTGGAGACAAACTAGTGACAATGTGTTGCAATTAATGGCAGTGAAGATGCAAGCAAAATTTAATGAATATTGGGATGATGATGCAATGTTGAATTATCTTTTATTTGTTGCACTTTTTCTTGATCCACGCTATAAATTAGAATACATCGAGTTCTGTTTCACTCGAATGTATGATGGAGACAAAAGTGAAGAAATGGTGCACAAATTAAAGACCTTAATACATCAACTATTTGAGCAATATAAAGTATTGACTCCTCTAGATACATGTGACTCTAGCAGCTTAACGACCACAACAGAATCAACATCTCATACTTCTAGAGATATTGATTGGGAAGATGAATTTCGAATGAAGGTGAGAAGAAAATAAGGAGAAATAAAAAGAAGTGAATTGGACAGGTACATCGAGGATGATGTTGAGGAAAATATTGAGGGATTTGACATTTTGAAATGGTGGAAAGCAAAGGCAAGTAAATATTATATTCTTTCTCATATGGCTAGAGATGTATTAGCCATTCCTATCTCTACTGTACCATCCGAGAGCACATTTAGCACCGGAGGACGAGTACTTGATCCATTTCGTAGCAGTTTACGTCCATCCACCGTTGAGGCTTTAATTTGTGCTCAAAATTGGTTGAGAACTCCAATGAAAGTAATTGATTTTCAAGTTGAAATTGATGAAACTGAAAGGATTGAAGAAGGTAAATCAACTTAATCTTGGTATTTGATATTTTTTTTACAATTTTTTATATGTAGTTTGATTATGACTGTGTTATACATTATCACAGAATTGGTTGGATCAAAGGAAGATAGCAATATTCTTGGTTAGTTCAAGTTGCTTTGATTGAACTTGGAAGCATAATCCTTTAGCCTTGATGGTAATCCTTTAGCCTTGATGGTAATTGGTAAAATTTTACTATGGTTTTCTTTTTCAAGCATTTTTTAAGTTGGAATAATGCTGTGATTTTTTTAATGAGTTGTTCTTTGATTTATTGACTATTACAGTACACACTGGAATGATGTATTTGATCAATGTATGAAGAACCAGAAGACAAGATGAGCACTTTTGTTACGCTACCTTTTGTTATGATACCTTTTGTTATTTGATCAATGTATTTGATCAACTATAAATGAACAAGTGTTATGCTACCTTTTGTTATGGTTCTTGAAGTCACGGAATCGCCAACTACTTCTTTTGATAATTGTAATGGGATTGATCATAATAGTTTAGAGCTACTTTTGTCATTATTTAGCTATTTTTCCTAATTTTATCATGCATATCTTTTTATCATGTCATTATATGTATATCAATTGTTCTTATGAACACTATGCTCCTGCTGGCTGCTGCCTGCTGCTCTTCCTATGTTGTGCTCTTGATGTGTTGCTACTTGCTACTGCCTACTGCAAATGTGTGTTGATGTGCTCCATGGATCATGTGAGCATTGTGAGGCAAGGATTTAATTGTGTGCAGATAAGTTAAGTATGCTTCTTTATCATATTTGTAGGTGCTTTCATCTCTTTCTAACTTCATCTCCTTTCTGAATTTGTTATCTTGTGCAATCTTCATCTCTTTCTGACTTCTTGGTGGCTGTTTGACTGGTGCTTTCAGGTTAGGCAAGAAAAAAGAATCATATGATATTATGATCCATTGATCCTACTGAAGTGCTGGTGGCCAGTGGGTGATAAATTGCCTGTCATTGTCAACTTCAATAAGTAAGCAATAGTATAGTAAAAATAAAAATGGAGTTAGTAGTGCAATGCATGGTTCAGAGTCTTCACTCTTCAGACAGCATGAGTCTATTCCCATCTCATTGGCAAGTAATTATCAAACATGTAACATATTTTTTGCCTAGGTTGTCTCGGATGGGAGCATGCATACACTTGCATAGCATAACAGCATAATGTTTTTTTACATGTTCTAAGGGTGTTTTATCTTAACATAAGGGTGTTTATTACTTACAGAAGAATTTCTTGGAAGAGAATGTGTGAAAAAGATTCTTCCTTGTAGCAAACATCCTTTCGTTCTCATTGAGGTAATTATGTTAATTTTTATTTACAAAGTAAACAAGTTATTTGTTTTAGTTTTTATTCCATATTAACACTTTTATGACTCTTATCATATTCATGACAGCAACCCACCAAGTTCAACTTCCATGTCAGACAGTCAGAGGATGGAATTGATGACTAAGGAAGTTGTGCTGAATCTTGGGCTACTGCATTAATATCTGAACTCTCACAATTCAAGAAACAGAAACCTTCTGATCAGTACAGCAAGACTGATAATCCCAGTAATTTGGAACTTATGGATGACTTCTTGGAGATGGAGAGATTGGCACGTTTGTCAGGCAAGTCCACTGGGACAATGGACATTTCAGCTGGTTTAACAGACAATTTAAAATCTGAAGATAATGTTTCAGTAGCTGATCAAAAGGATGTAGTTAGCAAAGAACAAGGACTGGCATCCGAGATATCTGGAAATTCACCTTATCCTACTGAAGGAAATTCACCTTATCGACAAATGATTCTTGTGATAAAAAGCAGTGTCAAGAAGGCACTGAGGGAGTTCAAGATAATGGTAGCCCCCTTAAGCAAGGTCATGATGCTAATCACATATCAGATCATGAATTGCAGAATGCAATATCGAAGATTGATGATTTTGTTATGTCGCTTGGTAAGAAAGCTGCAGAAATGCAAGATGAATTATCTAATAGTCCTTATCTACGTGATAAAATAGAGAAATTCTCTTCTGTTGTCAAGGAAGTCCTAAGTAATAAAAACTATTTAAGTACATTCATTCTGATGCTATCCTAAATTCCTACTTTTAGTTTAAAAATGTGTTTAGTGTTCTTGAGTAAATAGTATTGTTTAACTAGTAATAATGCATCAAATTAGGAAAAATTGTGAACCGAGTACCCGAACTGGGTCGGGTCGGGTCGGTTCGGATCTATGGGTCGGATTCCTTGCAACCCGACCCAATCCAACCCGATCGCTTTAGATCGGGTTGGGTCGGATTTTAGTTCGGGTTGGACCCGACCCGATTCGTGAACAGACCTATTTAAATAAGGGTCTTATGTGAGATATGAAATTTTCATATTAGCCAAACAAGACGTTATCTGCGAACCTCCTAGACACAATAGGATAAGAGCAGAAAAAAATGTAGAAAAAATGATAAAAAATTCTTAACTCAGAGGAAAAAACAAGAAAAAAATTATACGTTATAACCGTAATAGAAAAAAAACTATTATTTTCACTTAACAGACATACATTTTTTGTTTCATTTGTTTGATTGTTTCCATAGAGATGATATATAATAACTGAAGCAGATGAATGAGTGTGCATCATTTTTTTTTTTTGCCAAAGGATGAAAAGTATATTAATGCTGCTCCGAGAAAATTTAATGCCACTACAAAGTGATAACTTTATCCATGATTGTACTCTCTTATCTTTTCATTTTTTAATGACTTTTTCATCTTTCAATTTTTACCTCCTTTTTTATTTAAATATTATCAATATATTCTCTTATTTCTTCATCTTCCATCCAATTTATATTAATTTAATATATTATCATTTTATGTATCTTTTTCTATCTCGTGGACTCCCAGCCAACTTATTAAACATAATAATATCATATAAGATTAGATTGAAGAAATACTAAACAATGTAATTTACATATAACATCATTTTGAAATAAAAAATAAATTAGCTCTTAAAAAATTATGAAAAATTGACCAATAATCAATATATGTAATTTTTTTGGAATGAAACTTTCATCTTTTTATCTATAATAATTTATTTCCATTTTCATTTTATTTTATATACTTTTGAATATATATATAATGTAATTATAGTTTTCATATTAATTAAATGTATATGTACGTTTCATATCTCATTAAAAAATTGATAGAAGATTAATTAAGAAAAAAGTTGTGGCAACTGGGACTAAGTTGAAGGAAGGTAAGGGAAGATAAATTAAAACTAAATAAAGGATAAAATGGAAAGTTTGGAGTGACATTAAAGTTGTGTTTGGATTAGAGAATAGAAGTTCCTCAAAATTCTTAGAACTTCAATGATGTGATGGCCGAGTTCTCGTGAGTGTTTGGCGGAGAAGTTATTGGGCATCACAACATTTCTTGGTGGTCTTTGGCGATGGCTGTACTATCTGATGTTTCTTTCCTTCAATCTCCTCGTCCAGTTCCAAATTATTAGCTTCTTGGTTTGTTGTTGTTGTTGCTGATGTGAATCGAGACTTATTGAAGGGCTTTGGTCTCCCGATCGACGGTCGCCATTCCCCCGGCCGTCAAAGAAGACGGGACAGAAGGGTCGTTCATCCGATTCTGGTCATCTTGATGGAAAAGGGACCGGAGGGTACTCCGACTGCATACATCACAGGATCTGCGCTGGGGCTCGAAGGTGGCGATCGTGACCACAGTGGAGGTCGAGGTCCGACGTGAAGCCATCGCTTCGAACAAAGGAGAGGGACTTGCAGCAGCGGAGCTCCGAATGTCGGAAGGAAGAAGAATCGAAAGCCAACCATGATCATAACTGCCGAGGTGCAGCGATAGTAGAGACGATGGGGGGCGGCGACGGCAAGAAAAGAGGAAGAGAGCGATGAGGCAGAGAGATGAGAGAGAAAAAAATTAGGAAAGTTTATGCCATTTGCAAAGTTCTTATGATTTGTGTGAACTTTTTTCAGGAACTTTCGCAAAAAAGTTCGGAAGAGATGTCACGTGACGGAAACTTCGAAAGTTCTCATTGTGAAGGGTGTTTGGCAGAACTTTATCTAGTTTTGGGAAAAGTTCTACTGTCAAACACGGCCTAAGAGTGTGTTTGGTTGCAGAACTTGGGCAAGAACTTGCCCAACTTTTGCCAAACACCTTATGTGATCAGAATTTTCACGTGACCACCTTATGTTTGGATGGGGAATTTTTATCAGAACTTTGCGAAGTTCTGGCAAATGGCTTATTCGATAGGAACTTTTAAAATTTTTGTCACGTGATGGCCAATAGAATTTTTTTGGTCAAAGTTCTCACTCTATATGAGAGAACTTGAGAACTTTGCAAAGCTGAAAGCAAAGTTCTACGTCTTCTGTTCTCGTTTATGAGAAGTATCAACCAAACACTTGAAATGAACTTAACTATCGTGTCACTAAGTTCCCAGAACTAATTAAAACTTTGGTTCCATCATCCAAACACATTGCTACCTTTTCTTATTTCTACAATGATGATGAATTGAATCCACATAATTTTCAAAATCATATTTGGATGAAAAGCAAAGAACAATCATCTTGTTCTCATTTTAATCCATACCAAACACCCCCTAAGTGTCCTTAATGTCACCCCTCAAACTCTTAGGCTAGTGTTTGGCACGGGGATTTTGAGTTATCATTAGTTATCGAGAACCAATCGATTTGATAGAAAAGTTTAGGTTGGTGTTTGGATGAAAAATATAACGATGAGAATTTAAAAAATTAATTTGATAGATAAATTTTAGTGGGTGTTTGAATAAAAAGTACGAATTAAGAATCTAATTTATTATTTATTGAGGTATATAATTATAGTAAATAAAAATATTACACTTATTTATTTCTTTAAAATAATAATTATTAGCACATAAAAAATAAGTTATGTCGTAATATATTAATATTAAGTTTGATTAAATATTTTATATGTTATTAATATTATAATTTACAAAAATATTAAAATCTAAATATAATATAATTTTTTTCTAAAAATAAATGGAAAAAATAATTAATAAAATTCTATTATATTAAATATAATATTATAAATAATATTTTACTTTAATTTGATTTAATTGAATAATTTAATTTATAAGTTTAATAATAATTTATTAATAAATAAATAATATGTAATTAAAAATAATTAAAAGTAAAAAAGGTAAAAGGTAAAAAAATAGAAAAAAGTAAAACGTAAAAAAAGGGGAAGTTCAGCAAGGAAGCAAGAACTTTTTGTTCTTATTGCTGTGTTTGGCTCTCAGTACTTGAGTGAGAACTTATCCAAGTTCTGAGATTTTTTGTCAAACGGTCAATGTGACGAAAACTCGTTACGTGACTTCATTTCTGAGAACAAAAAGTTATCGCTGGAAGCAAGTTCTTGCTTCCAGCGAGAATAACTTTTTTTTGCTATTTGTGGCATCTCTTTTTTTTTTGCTTTTTTTTGTTTTCAATTCTTTATTCTATTTTAATTACCAAAATATTTCTATTTAATATTAATATTATTAAGTAAACTATTTTTATATTCACTTAAATAATAATCAATTATAATATTTTATTTTTAATATATTACTATTTTGCTTATAAAATAAATTATTTTAACTTAATATAATATTTTTCATAAATTATAATATTAATAATATATGAAAATAATTGTATGATCTCAAAATGCACCAAAGGGAGGGTGAATTAGTGTTCAATTCGAAAATGTCGATTTCACAAAAATCGTCGCGGAAGCGTAAAATTGATTCTTAAATCCTTTACAATTCAGATCATAAATTCAATATTAGAGAGAGAGGGAGAGATAAAATCAAACACAAACATACGGTGGTTGTTGACGAGGTTCGGTCACACATTGATCTACGTCCCCGCTCCGATTTCTCGACCTCGAGACTGTCGGAGATTCCACTAAGACTCTTCTTTAATTCCAAATGAGGAAGAACACCCTTTCATCAACCATATTTTCTCCACTTCGAGAGGCAAGGCAACATCTTCTCCTATGAAGTTAATCTTTTCTCTCGCTCAAGAGGTAAGATTTTGAACCTCTTTTACATAGGAACTCTCTCAGTATTTTTCTAAATAAAATGTTTCTCTCTTTTACAAAACTAAGCTCACAAGAGAAGAAGAGAGAAAAAGAGAAAACTAAAAATGAAAACTTCAAGATGAATGACTTTTTTATATAACTTGAAGTTTTTCTTCAAGGCTTGGATGATTGCACTTCCTTCTGGCTTTGACACTCCTATTATAGGCTTCTGCGAGTGAAAAAGTCATCTAAAAATTATTCCACAATTTTCTTCTTTAAATTTGACTGTTACTATTCATTTGACTTGGAGGCCGATCGACCGCACATATGGACCGGTGGACCGGGACACTTTCTTTTATGAAAAATGTGACCATTGATGAATTCTGCACTGTCCGATCGACATGTGTCTTAGATCGGTTGACCGATACCTCGACTGGTACAGTCTCGACATTCTACTAGTTAAAATTGGACATTTTTTGCACTGATCGGTCGACCTATATTTTGTACCAGTCGACCGATATTCTGGACAGTCACATGTGTTCCTGACTAGTCGACCAATTTTCCAGCCGGCAGCTCAACTGTCCTACACTATTTTGAGCATAATGTTTTGCACAGTTATTCAAATGAGATAATTTTTTATTCTATTGAAAGCTAACAAAAATATCTACAGCTTTGATATTTATGACTAATCCAAAATCTAATAGGATCATAGTTAATTATTTAATCAAAGTGTAGTGCATAAAATTATCCCTTTTTCTTTAAATTTTTTCAGCATTTTAATTTTAATCTTTCGAGGTTTGTATAATCAAAATATAATTTTATATAGGATTTAATGGGGGTCCTCCCCCCTAGAGGACCCCCTCCCCCCATCCGCGCCCATCGGATGGGGATCCGACAGGCGCGCCTTTGAATTTTAGTTTTTTTAATTCATTTCCTTTTTTTAATCCGTCTTCTCCCTCCCTCTCTCGCTCTCGCCTCTCCCTACTTCTCCCTCCCTCTCGCGCTCATCTCTCTTGGACCGGTGGATCTGGCTGCTCGGCGGTCGAATCTGGCTGCCCGCGTCAGATCTAATGAGGGCGGCCGGATCTGGCCGCCCAGCCGCTCTCGCCGAGGACGCCGCCACTCTCGTCCGTGCTCCGTCACCGCCCCGCCGTGCTTCGCCACCGCCCCGCCGTGCCCCGCCACGCTCCGACCCCGTCCTGCCGCGCCCCGACCCCGCCCCGCCCCGCCGCGCTCCGACCCCGCCCCGCCGCGCTCCGACCCCGCCCCGCCGCGCTCCGACCCCGCCCCGCCGCGCTCCGACCCCGCCCCGCCGCGCTCCGACCCCGCCCCGCCGCGCTCCGCCCGCCCCGCCCTGCCGCGCTCCGCCCGCCCCGCCACGCTCCGCCCTACCCCGCCGCGCTCCGCCCTCCCCGCTCCGCCACCGCCCCGTCGCGCTCCGACCACTCCGCCACCGCTCGCCCCGCTCTGCCACCGCCCCGCCGCGCTCCGCCCGCCCCGCTCTGCCACCGCCTTGCCGCATTCCGCCACAGCCCCGCCGTGCTCCGACCGCCCCGCCGCGCTCCGCCACTGCCCCTCCGCTCTCCGACCCCGCCTCGTCGCGACCACGCTCCGACATCGCCGTGCCAAATTCTCGCATGCCGCCGCCGCACCAACGCCGCCGAGAAGCCTCGTCGATAATGGAAATGTAATTGATTATTTGTGTCGATGTATGAAAAATGTAATTTGAGAATGTAATTGATTCATTGGAATGTGTTTGTAATGTGTTCATGCCGATGTCGATTTATGAAAAATGTGATTTCATGGGAATGTGTTCTACATTTGGAAATGTAATTGATTCATGTTGATGTTGTAATGTGATATAAACGTACGTCGTCGTATCTGTTCCGAAAATGTGATACAAGCGTCCGTTCCGAGGGTTATGTAATACAAATACAAGCATCTGTCCGTTCCGAGGGGTTATGAGCTTCCGTGATACATATGACAGACGATTTCATACACATTCCAATGAATCAATTACATTTTCAACATTATCTGGAATCAAAAACATTCTCAAATTATATTTTCATACATCGACATGAATCAATTACATTCTCAAATTACATTTTTCATACATCGACACATTCCCATTCTCGACGAGGCTTCTCGATGCGATCACAAACCTCGACTATATTCATCCAAAATAAAAAAAATCATGACAGGTGGCGTGCGGCGGCGGCATGCGAGGGTACGGCGGCGTCGGGGCGGCGGTGACATGCAAGGATCAGGCACGGTGATGTCGGAGCGGTCGGAGCGCGGCGGGGCGGGGGCGGAGCGCAGCGGGGCAGTGGCGGAGCGCGGCGGTGCGGTGGCGGAGCGCGGCGGGGCGGTGTCGGAGTGCGGCGGGGCGATGGCGGAGCACGGCGGGGCGATGGCGGAGCGCGGACAAGAGCGGCGGAGGGGGCGAGAGCAGCGGCGGCCTCAACGAGAGCGACAGATGGGGGCGAGAGCGGCGGCGACCTCGACAAGAGCGGCGGCCGCGGCGAGAGCGGCGGCGGCCTCGGCGAAAGCGACTGGGTGGCCAAATCCGACCACCCTCGTCAGATCTGACGCGGGCAGCCAGATTGGCCATCGAGCGGCCAAATTCGGCCGCCCGCGCCAAATGGCGGAGCGCGACGGGGCGGGTGGAGCGCTGCGTGGCGGGGTCGGAGCGCGATAGGACAGAGCGCGACAGGGTGGTGGCGGAGCACGGACGAGAGCGGCTGGGCGGCCAGATCCAGCCGCCCTCGTCAGATCTGACGCGGGCAGCCAGATCCGGCCGCCGAGCGGCCAGATCCAGCCGCCCGCGCCAGATCGACCACCGAGCGGCCAGATCTGGCCGCTGGCAGCTAAATTCGGCCGCCGAGACGGCCGATCTGATGCGGGCAGTCGCTGGGCGGCCAGATCCAACCGCCCGCGCCAAATCGGCCACTGAGTTGTCAGATCTGACCGGCCGCAATCAGATCCAGCCGCCGACAGCCAGATCTGGCCGGCCGCAGTCAGATGCGACCGCCAAGCGGCCAGATCTGGCCGTCGACGCCGGGCGAGAGAGGGAGGGAGAAGAGGGAGGGAGAAGAGAGAGGGAGAGAGGGAGAGAGAAGAGAGATGAGCGCGAGAGGGAGGGAAACGAGAGAGGCGAGAGCGAGAGAGGGAGGGAGAAGACGGATTAAAAAAGAGAAAATAAAAAAAAAGAAAATTAATTTAAAAAAATTAAATTTCAAAGGGGCGCCCGTCGGATCCCCATCCGACGGGCGCGGATGGGGGGAGGGGACCCCATTAAATTCTTTTATATATCTCTAAAACTTAAATCCAATAATCTCTCCCTTTTTTTACGAAGACAAAGCGAGAAATATGAAAAATGTAGAAGTTGCGAAAAAGTTATAAAATAAGTTGTAAAATCAATTTTACTCCCCCTCACACTCAACTTTCCTTACAATGATAGATATTCACATAAGTATAAATTGTAAGGAACTCTTCGTATAATGTGATATTCAAATTATATTTCTCCCCCTTTTATTTCATAAAAAAGAATAATTTGTGTATAAAGCATATAGGAAATCATATGTAACTCCCCCTTAATCATGGCATCTTTGAAAAAAAAATTATTTCCCCCTTTTTCATATTATAAATATATAAAATATTGCATCATAAAGAGTTAGTATATAAGAAATAACTCTCCTTAAATTTATGATTATTTTATAATCGTGAAATGGAAACAATTTGATGAAGGGCAAAACTATTGATATATATATATATATATATATATATATATATTAATAATCAAAATATGGCATAAAAATTTGATACAACAATTATATCCATGATATGTCAAAATAAAATTTAGTATTCTCCCCCTATCACTATTACCAATTTTAGATGTTCTCTCTTTTCAAATAAATAGTAATTTTGAATTTTTGATTAAAAAATAGATGATACTTTTACCATAACCTTTGTGCCTTCACATTTCCAATTTCATATGTTCTTTACATGTGAGACATACCTGAAAAATAATCAAGTAACTTTTGATACCCAAACTTCTTTGAATCCGATTTTTTTAGATAATGTTCCTTTCGAAATCCATATCAATTCATATTGTGAAGATTTTCTTATTTTGCATTGGTATGCATAATGACCATAAAATCCACATGTAAAACACTTAGATGTGATTTTCTACCATGTAAATGATTGGATTTCCAATATGAATTTTCATGTTCAAAATGATTCCTAAAATTATTTATCATTATATGAGAAATAGTCTTATTTTGTGAGTTTTTCAAAAGGTCATTTTCCTTCTTTACCTTTTCTAAAGTACATGCTAATTTTACAATTTCGCGTGTATGTGTAATTTCTAAAGCTTCAATTTCAATTTTGAATTTTTCAATCTCATATAGTAATTTTTCGTTTTCCTCTTTAGTTGAAAAATATCCTTTTATGAGAGAGGAGAGTTCTTCATTTACATCTAAAGAAACGTTTTCTTCGAAAAATCCAGATGAGTCATTATTTGAAATTGAAGAGTTTGAAGTTACCTCATCGTTGTGTACCATTAGGCACAAGTGCATCCTCACTAGAAGAACTTGATGAGTCATTTGATTCATTCTCACTTGGCTCTTTATATTTCTTCTTCTTCTCCTTTTGAGATGTCTCTTTTTTGTCTTTTGAGTGATGTTTACATAATCCTCTTTTCGGATTCTCACTCTTTTCTTTAGATTTCACCAACTTGAGATATTTATTAAGTTTTCTTGTATAGTGTGCGAGCTTCTTTTCGTTCACTTCTTCTTCACTTGAGTTATCTTCATTTTCGCTTACTTTCAAAGCCAACGTCTTCTTTTGGGGAGCATTTGATTCTTCTTCTTCTTGGATTTCGATGTCATATGTTAGAAGTGAGCCAATAAGATCATCAAAATTTAATTTATTCGGATCATTTTCTTCGATCACCATCCTTTTTGTATGTCATTGGGAGGAGAGAGACCTGAAAATCTTTTTTACTTTTTGAAGGTTAGTTCTAGACTTGTCCAAAGAGGATAAGCCATTTACAATATCATTAAACCGAGTAATCATATCATTTATGGATTCATTTTTATCCATCTTGAAGGAATCATATTGATTATTCAAAATATTTAATCCAGATTCTTTAACTTTATCCATTCCTTCATAAATAGTAATGAGTTTATTCCAAATTTCAGTTGCACTTTCACAATTAAAAATTCGATTGAAGTCCGTTGAATCTAAATCATAATAAAAAATATTCTTTATTTTCCAATCCAAATTCGAAAAATTTTCTATCTTTCGTCATATTTAGTAGGTAATTTTTCATGAAGTAATAATATTTTTCAACGATATCTCACATGTTAATATCAATAGAACAAATGTACGCTTGAATCCTATTTTTTTAATATTGAAAATTTGATACATTTAAAAGGGGAGGACGGCTAATTGATTGTCCTTCGACGAAAATAAATCCACTTGATATCATAGCTCTTAAGATTGTTAAATCTTAAAAAAATTATTGAATTTTAAAAATGATTAGATCTAAAATGATTAGATCTAAAAACGAGAAGATTCAAAAGATCAAAATAAGAGTAACATGTTCTGATACCAATTGTAGAATCCCAAAGGGCACCAAGAGGGGGGTGAATTGGTGTTCAATTCGAAAATATCGATTTCACAAAAATCATCGTGAAAGCTTAAAATTGATTCTTAAATCCTTTACAATTCAGATCATAAATTCAATATTATAGGGAGAGGGAAAGAGAAAATCAAACGCAAATACACGGTGATTGTTGACGAGGTTCGGCCACACATTGGCCTACGTTCCCGCTCTGATTTCTCGACCTCTAAATCGTCGGAGATTTCACTAAGACTCTTCCTTAATTCCAAATGGAGCAATGGAGAATATCCTTTACATCAATCAACTTTTCTCCGCTTCGAGAGGCAATGCAACATCTCCTCCTAGGAAGCTAATCTTTTCTCTCGCTCAAGAGGTAAGATTTTAAATCTCTTTTACACAAGAGCTCTCTCAGTATTTTTCTAAATAAAATATTTATCTCTTTTACAAAACTAAACTCACAAAAGAAGAAGAGAGAAAAAGAGAAAACTAAAAATGAAAATTTCAAGAAGAATATTTTCTTTTGATAACTTGAAGTTTTTCTTTAAGGCTTAGATGATTGCACTTTCCTCTGGCTTTGGCACCCTTTTATAGACTTCTGCAAGTGCAAAAGTCGTACAAAAATTATTCCACAATTTTTTCCTTTAAATTTGACTGTTACTATTTATTTGACTCGGAGGCCGGTCGATCGGTACACTTTTTTTTATGAAAAATATGACCGTTGACAAATTCTGCACTGTTCCATCGACCTGTGTCTTAGACCGGTTGACCGGTACCTCGATCGATACAGTCTCGATATTTTGCTGATTGAAATTGAGCATTTTCTGCACTGATCGATCGACCTGTGTTCTGGACCGGTCGATCGATATTCTGGACCGGTCGACCTATGTTCCTGACCGGTCGACCAATTTTTCAGCCGGCAGCTTGACTGCTCTACATTATTTTAAGCATAACATTTTGCATAGTTATTCAAATGAGATAATTTTTTATTCTATGAAAAGCTAACAGAATTATCTACAACTTTAATATTTATGACTAATCCAAAATCTAATAAGATCATAGTTAATTATTTAATCAAAGTGTAGTGTATAAAGTTATCCCTTTTTCTTTAAATTTTTTCAACATTTTAACTTTAATCTTTCGATGTTTGTATCATCAAAATATAATTTTATATATCTCTAAAATTTAGATCCAGTAATAATAAATTATTATATTATTATTTTTCATAAATTATAACATAAATATAAATATTTTTTGTAAATTATAGATTACAATATTAATATAAATAGTTTTGTAAATTATTATTTTAACTACATAAAGATATAATATTTTAATTTACTATACTTTTATATTTCATAAAATAATACGTTATATTCTTAATTCTTATTTTTCATTCAAACACATATTAAAACTTATTTATCAAATCAATTATTCAAATTTTTATCATTACATTTTTCATCTAAACATTCAATCTAAACTTTTATATCAAATCCACTAATTCTCGAGAACTAAGAGGAACAAAAATTTTCCTTTCCAAATAATGAGAAAATAAAATTATTTGTTCTATAATCCAATCACCCCATACCAAACATCCGGTTAGAGAATAAAATATGACAGATGAACTACATGCACCCCACCCCCGAGGGGGACGGGTCCATCTCATGCATGAGATGTAAACAAATTGAGGTGTGCATGTAGAAGAGTAAGAAAAAGGAATATAAGAAAATAATTTTTTTAAAAAAATAGATCCGACCCAATATAAAAATTCAGTTTCTTCTAAAGTCGAAAAAAATAGGTGACTTTTAAGTTTTAAAAAGCACCCGAGGAGCTTGATGAATAAAGTTCTATATTATTGGTTTATTTTGAAAAGTCGTAACATATATATAATTACTCAAAATATTATTTTTTGTGATTATATATGTAAACGTTTACGTTTATATAAATAATAAATAGTACCGTTAAAATATATAATGCATAATTAAAATTAATTTATAGAATAAAACACCTTCTAATACGATCAATAACTTACCATATACTAAATCTATAAAAAAATAGTATCCCAAACAAATCACAGAAAAGGATGATCTTTTTAAATGAAAAAAAAACACAGTGGACCGTGTATCACTTCCGCTCCTCATTGCATAGTTTATACATACATACATATATAATATATGAAAAATATTGAATCCTCCAAAAATTCTGGTCTTAAAAATCCACTTAATGAATATCTCAAAATATCTTTAAAACTTGATAAAATTGCACATAATGCTATTTTAACTATATTAGGACGCTATATCCTTCTAATTTAATATTATATGGCATTATGCACTCTCTCTGTATATACATGTCTAATGTGCAAAAAAAACGTTAAATTAATTATCTACTTTCTTGAAATGCTACAAGAAAATACGTTCTGACTATAAAAAGGATTTTGCGTTGGAAAAAAATTCCTCCCAAATAGTGACGATAATACTTTTTGTTGAAAATTATTTACTGATAGGTTGTTGTATCGTCAAAACTTTCTGATCGTCGAAATTTAAACTTATTATAAAATATATTATATTATTATATAATAAATAATGACGTTTGTATTAACATTATAATATTAAAGTTTTTGAATGTCGGCGGACAAGCATCCTAACTTTTGACAGATGGTTGTCCGTTTCCGCCATTGAAATTTGAATTTATTATAAAATATATTATATTATTATACAATATGGCAACATCATTTGTATTAATATTATAATATTAAAATTTTCAACATCTCTAGCCCTTGAAACTTCCGATTGATGACCATCCATAAGAAATTCTGATGGGTGATTGTCCATCAAAATTTTTGACAACTACAGTAGTAAGAATTTGAATTTATTATAAAAAAATCTTGCCCATCTTTCAGTCGATCACTTCAAATCTTTCTCCCACTCACTCTCTCTTGCTCTTTCCCTCTGATCTCTCTCCCTCTCTCACAACATCGACAACCCCAGCTTGGGACCGACCTCCAGCGACCCCTCTCACTCTCTCCCCCCCTCTTCCTCTCTCTATCTCTCTTGCTCGTGGCCTCGGCGATCCCTCCTATTCCCAATGACAATACGACAGCCCAGTGATGAGGTCGGCCAACACTTCCCTCTCTCTTCTTCGACTGTGCCAGCATGACACGCAAGTGGCCCGATCTGGTCACTTGCGATTGGATCCAATTGTTAACAGGTGGATATGTCCGCTTGCAATTAGATCTAACAGTCGGATTGGGTGGTCCAATGTATTTGATTGTGAATGATTGGGTTTTACTTTTTTTTTGTAAAAAAAAAACCTACCGACTACGGTGGCACCCTTCAGGATGACGCCCGTCAAAATGGTTCGGGATGCCACCCGTCAAAACTTTTGACGACAACCTGCCCATGGGAAATTTCGGATGGAACACACCGAAATTTCCAAAGGTCGCTTTCGTGATGGATTCAATTGTCAAAATTTACGAGGAATTTACGACGAACATTTTTCGAATGGTGCTCTCCCATCGAACAAAACTCTCATAAGTTTAATTTTTCGACGAATTTTGTGAGATTTTCAACGGCCATCGAAAAATTGAATTTTTTATTATAGTGAAAGCTTAATGGTTATGCGTAAACTTTTATATTTATCACTTCCCCCTTATGTGTGAATTGCTACTAATTTTGATTTAACTTAACACCTTTGATACTCATCCTTGGGTTAAGGACAATTGACCCCATTATATTCCTACCATGAGAGCAAGAATGTTTCATGGAGAAGCAAGAACATTTTTCTCTCTATTTTAATCTAGTCTTGCAATAATTGCCAACGGGGCCCACATATTATTTTAAAATGATGTTTGGATATGTTGGAGTAGTTCGTATTTTGCTCTTCTACCAAATAGATCCAATCTCATGTCAAAAGTAACAATTTTGAGTAAAGTGAGGTCCTAATCCTTTTTCATTAATCCCCCATCCCCGTCAATGAAACCAAACAAAACCATCAACTGTTACGACATCATAACTCGAGGGTAAATTTTAGTAAATTCTCTCATATTTTACTTTTTTTTTAATTATGTCTTTCAATTTTACCTTGTAACAAGATTATCCTTTAATAATTAATTTATTTCAACAACTATTCTATTGATTGAGTATCACCTATATTTTTTTTATCTATGTGACACATAGTTAGAAAGTAAATTTCATAAAATATATTAAAAATAATATAAAACAGAGCGGCACCGCTCCTTTCCCTCTCCCTCTAGATAGTGGCCTCATTGACGATGGCAGGAGGGGGTTAGCCGCCATCCAGTGATGGGGGAGGCACCCCCGACCCCTCTACTATCGCCGGAGGAAGAGGGGAGGAGGGTGAAACCTGCTCTTTTATTATTTTTTGTTTTATATTATTTTATTATTAATTTGATACATTTTGTATTTTTTAACTATCTTTCATATAAGCAACGAAAAACTAGCTATATCGATCAAAAAAGTAATTGCTAAAAGAAGTTAATTGTCAAAAGACAATCTTATTATAAAGTAAAATTAGAGAATATAATTAAAAAAAGAATAAAATTTATGGCATTTTATTGAAATTTATCCCATATATGAAAGATACATGTAAATTGCATGATCAAATTGTAGTTAAACATCAATGCATGGTTTATGCAGAAAATTTTGTAGAAATTTATCGATCAATCATAGTTAATAAAAAAATATATGCATATTCTTAAAACACAATGAGCTAAATTCATTACGCTCACCTACGAAAGGGATTAATATTTAATAAAAATAAAATATATGATTTTAGACAATCAGATCTACTATACCACTATAAAGATTCAAAACCTGATAGCAAAAATTCTCATGTTCTGAAATCATTATTCTTACCTTGTCATTATTTGGAAGATGATAATTTTTAGGTTGCTTTAAGTCCTTGATAATTGGAAAACGGTGCCAGCGGTCCGATCTCCGCGCTGCGCTCAGAAGATGACAATTTTTATTGAAAGAGACTTAACATTGTATGTAATGTAAGAAAATATTCAAATATAAAATTCAAAAAGATAAAAAGCTATATATTATAGATAGTGGAGAACAACAACCACTACAAGAAAAAGCCCCATTTCTGACGATTTATTTTTGACGGACAGAAATTCGTCTGAAATACCGACGGCTTTTTTGATGGATCGAATAATCCGTCAAAATTATCGTCGGATACATTTTTTTTCGATAGTTTCGGCCATCTGAACTTTTGACGGTTCAGAATTCGTCACAACTTTTTGTCAAAAATTTCGATGATCATAACCGTCGATGATGTTAAAATCGGCTGATCCGTTTCCATGCTGGTTTTTTGACGGTTCAGACCGTCGAAAGTTTCGACAGATCACCTATCCATCGAATTTTTCAACGGTATTGGCCGTCAAAATATTTTAACATTAATGGGGTATTATTATTTTATTTTTTGACGGTTTCGACCGTCGAAAGTTGCGACGTTTCACGGAACCGTCGATATTTCGACGGTCAGACCCGTCGAAATGTTAACTAATTTTAATTAATTAAAATATTCTACTTTAATTATTTTCGACGGTGTTAACCGTCAAAAACGAAAATTTATAATTTATATAATTCTCTTTCAGTTGACATATATTATTATATATTTCGACGACTAAAAATGTCGAAAGTTTCGATGGTTCTCCTTTCGACGATTCATCCAGCGGGTTTGACTGTACTGATTTGAATTAATATTATATTATATTTACCTACTTTCCGACAGTTACGACCGTCGAAAACTAGCTATATAAATATCCGACCCCACTATCGCTTTCTCCGTTTCCCTCTCTTCTACACTCGAACGCCAGCGCACATTTCGTTCGGCGGCGACCTCCGGCAACCTTCCCGGCATCCGCGCTCCGCCAAACGCGTGCCACCTTGACCATCGGCTGCATTGCGTTTGCTCACCGCCTGAAGCTGTCGTTCGTCGCCAGTAAGTCGACCTACGCAGGTAGGCTCCGATCCCCGCCCTCCCAGATCCAGCCGCCCTCCGCGCGTGGCGGCCAGATCCAAAGGAAAGGAGAGGGATGCGAGTTCACAAAGATTTCAAAATGGTTGAAATACGTCATAATATGTATTATGATCGTTTTGATCGTTTCATTATTCCGTCTTCTAGAAGACATGTATATTATGTGCCATATCCGGAGAAGACCATGGACAAAGCACAATGGTGTGTTGTAATAAAGACGAAGGCAAGAAGTCAAATAGAAATTGATGGTGCGTTGCAATGTGCATATCAAGATGACTCACATACTTTTGTTGCCCCTATTGTAGACATCGAATTAGTCGACGATCTACAAGATTCAGAACAAGTATTTGAAGACTTCGATAATGCCGACATACAAAATGATGAGAATGCTTCGGACGAAGATGAATTTGAAACTACGTCATCTTCAGATGATGATGATGAGTACCAGTCATGTGGTAACTTAGATTATGACTAATGTTATTATTATCTAATGTCACGCTCATGTTGAATTTTTATCTTACGACTATCAGGATCATGTATTATGACTGTTGTTATCTTACGAATTATTCGCTTACGACTAATATTGATGTTGTATCATAATGGTTTATTCAAATTATCATCTCTCGCCATATTGTTTGATGCGTTAACGATGCATGTTGACGATCAATCAGATCGACGAATGCCTGACGAAGATGGTGCATTTTCATATTCGCTTCCATCTCGTGAGTGTTTGAAATAATTATCACAATTTTACGCATAAACTTAATCGAATTAATTTGTTTATTTTTTATAAGTGCCTCCGGATATTAGGAATTGGTTCTCGAGTTATACGTATAATTTCGTTCCTGAAGATGCGACACAAGACATAGTCGAACATACTCAGGTCGAGATGTTGTCACATTAGAGTTTTGTATCAATTGTAAATTTGACTTGATTAAATTTTGTATCATGCAGATATTTTGTTTTGGTAAAAAAAATAAGGGAAAGGAGCCGGTCGTCCCTAGAGATAATTTTACTCCGCCGGTTCCTAAATCAGTCACGTGCATTCGCATAATAGAACGACAATCTCCTCCGCCGGCTCCTTCCTCTCACGCTGATATTGCGGAGCTGGAGACACAATTACCGAAAGAACCCGTTAGAGCTCCTGGTTCCGTGGAAGGCTCAAACCAGGCTTCATCAAATCGTGTGCAAAAGCATACTTATAGCCAAATGAGAATTTAGGGTAAGTGTTATTTTATGTATTTCGAATCCTTATTCACTTTGTAATTCACCCATCGCATTTTATAATTTTGTATTCTTCGAGGTTTGTACCGTTGAAACTCGCGACTACGATAGTTATTAAAGTGTTGTGACATAGGTATATTAATGCGTGGCTTACATGGAGGGAAGTTCTTTATGCCACGAGACAGATGTTATTTAATGAATTTCATGTATCCTTAGAAGCCAACTTGATCATTAAAATTTATCTTCGTACTACTTTAATTATTTTTATATACATACAGGCTAATGTGTGGTGGGAGCTCGAGAATATGGAATAAATGTGGAAGGTTTTTAATTCTCGGTGTCAAAGAGATTGTTCACAATGCTTTCGGAAGCTCGAGCTGTTGGAGAACATTCTAATTGGATCCCCGAGGCTATTTGGATCAAATTGCTACGAAAGTGGTCCATCGATTAATACAAATCGAAGTGCGAAAAAGCAAAAACAAGTCGAGAGTTCGACCAGGGAGCATGCTTGCATTCGGACGAATGTGTATTCACGAGCACGATTGTCAAGAAAATGGTAAAGTCTTTCAATATTGTGCTGATAAAATATTATACTTTATTTAACATTTTTAACTGTAGGAGAAAGAAACGGGTAGACCACCTCAGGACGAAGTATTTATCCGAACTCATCAGAAGAAGAACAAAGAATGGATTTCATCATTTGCTCGGGAGACATATGTATGTAAATTTATGTGCCACATTTTTTTTAAATTTCAAGTAAATCTATAAGATAGTAAAATCGTCATTGATTTAATTTTTTTTGTATCGTTGATTTTTTTCTAATTTTAGGAGTCTTACAAAATAAAAGAAGTCGAGCATATTACGCAAACCACGCAGGAGGGGACCACGCCGCTAACCCCAAGACAACTTTGGACGGACCACGTCAGGGTGAAGAAGGATCACATTTATGGGCTCGAATCTTCTATCAGTACAACATATATTGGATATGGTCGTAACTCTACTTCGAGTTCAGTTCAGGTTCCTCTAGTCAAGGTATACAACAAATTATGGATCAGATTAGGCAAGAGCTCACGCAAGAGATCAGACAAAAGGTTACGCAGGAGCTCAGAAAGGAGTTCGAAGAACGTGAACGTCGTACGAAGAAAGAAATGAAAAAAATGGTGCATGACATCATGCGTGGCGAAGTCGACGACGAGGACGACGAGGTAGATTTAGTTTTATAGTTTTTTGTGTGTTGTGTTGCGCTCATTTTAAATGTTTGTAAGTTTGAATTAGTGTGTATTTCTCTGCGATAGAATTTAAACTAAGAATTTGATCATTCGTGCTGTGTCGCAACTTGCGGGAAGGTTTTGAACTAGGGTCGCGTGATAATATTCGCTATGTGCCTTGGTACACGTGATTTATTAAAATGCGTCACACCTATTCAAAATCATGTTTCATATGAGCTATATGTTCCTTTAACTTAATGCCAATTGTATCATCTTAGCTAGATAATGCAGTGAGCGAGGAGCTAGAAACTTCATTGCTAAATAAGTAGGTCATACTTGCTCCAAAACAGATGATTAAAACAAGAAGGTGTCTAGAAGAAACTGCTGTAGTTGTTGAATTCAAATTCTTCCCCTACTTTTTGTACACGTTCCCCTACTTTTTTTGAAGAAGGTACTAACTTTCTCCCTTTTATTCTTTGTGCTGTGCAGTGATGTTCGAATTGCCTTGTGAAAAGCTCTTGAGATCCGATGGGAAAGATGAGACATCTCTTTGCTCGGCCCATGTCATGTGTCCATCTTCATCGTGACCAAGACTTCTCTTTGCTTTGCTTACCATTTTTATGTTTCTAAAACATTACAATGTTTGTAATGGTGTTGGACAATTATGTGTTGTGTTTGGAATGATGTTTGGATATTATGGGTTGTGTTTGGCCATTATGTTTGAATATTGTGTTTGGATTTACAATTATTTGTTGGTTACAATTATGTGTTGTGCTATATGTTCTCTTTGCTTTGTTACATATTATGGATTCAAATGTTTGGATACTGTGTTGCATAATCTGTTCGGACAGCCAATTTTAGCATTTTTTATTTTTTTTTCGACGATTAGCTAAAAATTAATTATCGACAAATCATTTTTTCGATACTTATCGACGGTTCTAACCGTCTGTGTAAGCTTATAGACGATCTTAACCGTCGCTAAGCATCGATGATTTTAACCGTCTAAAGTTAACGACGGTTTGAGCCGTTGAAAATTAGTCGTGGAGTCGATGGGTCAAACCGTCGATATGAGTTTTCGACGATTTGAACCGTCGATAGTATCGACAGTTCAAACCGTCGATACATATCGACGACTCAATTCATCTTAAATCTTCAACGTCTGATGGTCGCGCCCGCCAGCTGGACCGTCGAAGATATCGAAGGTTCAGAAATAACCATCGCAAATAGTTTGCGATGCCTCGTTTTCGCACGGACGCTATCCGTAAAAAAAAACCGTCGAAAAACATCATTTCCAATGGTTCTGACCAAATTACAGACAGTTCTGACCGTCTGTAATAACCTATTTTCTTATAGTGAACAAAAGATTAAACTCACTTGATCCCTTGCATGTTTAATGATTGGAACTTGGAAGGTGATATCTGAACTCCAGTCTTGCTTAGAATTTTGATTTCCTTGTTAAGATAAAATATCACAAAAGGAAAATGTTAAATCCTCTAAAACTTTAAAGAATCTTTTTGGTCTTCCAATATCAATAGGTTGATTGTTTCCCTCCTGTATTTTCCAAAAGGGAAAAAGATTTCTGAGAGTTGTTTTATGGATCCGCAAGAGAGTACTTGGGTTCTCCCAATAAATAAAAAGTGTATCATGTCTGAATCTAACCGGAGTTCGTGGTGGTAGAGGAATCGGATCAGAAAAATGAGGGAAATAATTTTTTATTATCTCAATTGAAGTAATGAGCCCCCCACATGGGAGAGGAAGACGATCAAATAATTCCCAATCATAGTCCTTGCGGATCGGATCATCTATATAGTATAAAAAAAGAAACTCCATATATTTGCTGTCTTTCTCTTTGAATGAGATCTCAATTTTAGCTGGTGATCCGGGCTGTTTCCCTCTCGACGATGAAGCGCCTACAAATTCTCTCACATCTTTGAATTACTCTAAAGTGACAAATTTATTTCCATACCATTGTGAGTGAGTTAGGAGAGTAATCCTCTTAATTTAGGAGGATAAAATATTGTCCATCACAAGATTGTAAGAAGTTGAAGCAATCAAAATGCAAATATACATGAATCCAAAATTACATCAATGGCGACTATAAGACATCAAGATAATGAGATTTGGAACTTCAGATGTTCTCTTTTGAGTTTCTCTAAACTCAAATTCAGGCTGATTGGGTAAAGTATGTGTTTGATGGGGTTTATCAGAGGTTAGAATTGAAGGCTAAGCAAACTAGTTAGACATCTTTTGAGTTCTTCAGTTGCGATTTTGCTCTAAAAAGAAGCAAATTGTCAAATTCTGAAATCTCAATTGGTGAGCACGGGCCACACAGACCCCAAATCTTTTAAGTTCTTTTTTTGGCCCAGTCGATAATCGGGCGGAACCATAGCTCGTTATCTTGATATCTAGTCAGGACTTGGTCTAGTATTATAAAAGTTTGAATCATATTCCGACTTGATAATATATATAATATTAATTTATTAAAAATATTATATTTGTTTATTTCACTGAAACTTTTATACTTGGATTATATATCTTAAACATACATGATAGTATATATGTAATTTAGTTGATAATTATTATAATTTTATATAACAGTAATATTTTATTATTTATTAAATTTTTTATTTATATTTGATGTCCTGATTTGACCTTCAATCCGATCTTGATCAAAATAGAATTAAAATTGAAACAAATCAAGATGGAATAAGATAGTCTCATCTTAATCCTGTACTTATGTTTGCTCACCCCATCTCAATGTGCCAAAAAACAAATAGAAGGGATTAAAATTCAAATGAGTCATATGACACAAAGGCAAAAGAATCTCACTACATCTATCTTTCCATTTGAATGAGATATCTCATAGGATGATATGCTGCTCTAACACAATTTCTACCTAAGATTACTCGCAAAAGTTAGAAACAAAACACCATCTTAAACTACTCATATTTTTTTCTGTGAAAAATGGCCAACCATGAGATCACTATGTTGATCTAAAGATCATAGCAAACAAAAATATGATTTTTTAATAATGATGATTGAGTACTAAAGTTTCAAAATTTAGAAAGAAAAAAGTCATTGGACTTGTTTGGCAATCGAAACCAAATGTCAGTTCCGTCTGATTCCAACTGATTTCGTCAAATGATGTGACGTTTGACGAAACCGAAGGTGAAACTTAGTTCCAAAAAAAAGAGTCACTTGGTTCCACCATTTTGGTGGAACTAAGTATTGTAGCAGCCACCATCTTCTTCTTTTTTTTAATTGACGTGTTGTCTTTTTTTTTCAATTTCATTTTTTTTCTTTCTTTATTTTCTCTCTCTCACACATATATGTTATAAAATAATTTATTTATAAAATATAAATTAATTATTACAACTTAATATAATATTATTTCTTACTTGTTATTTCATTAAAAACTTTTAATATTTTACTACATATAATTTATTAAAAGATGATTTTTATATTTAAATAACATATTTTTTAACAATTTTTAAAACAAAATTTTTAATTTTTACTTTTGTTTTTATTTATTAACAATAATTTTATTTTATATTTATAATAATAAATTTTATTTCAAAATCCATAATAAATTAATTCATCATATTTACTTTTTCCTATCGTATCAATTACCTTATTCCTTCTTATCAAATTTCACTCCATCCAAACATATTCCGAACTAATCTGTCGACTCAAACTATTCACGAAAACTTTGTGAAACTTCAATTCTCATTGTCAAACGACTCCATTGTGAATTTTTGTAATGCAAGCGACCATTTGGTAGACACAAAAGACTACCTTTATGACAACTTCAGAATCAGGGTTAGGGGTGTTCAGTCGGTGAACTCGATAACATGACCTGATCCGCACTCGACTCGATCATGGGTTGGGTCATGCACAGGTTGAAAAAATTCAATACGAGTCGGCTCAACCCTACTCGACGACATGATTTTTTTTATTTTCCCTCTTTTTATTTAAACTTAAGTTTATATTTGAGAAACAAACAAAAAATAATTGCTGGTATAGATGAGAAAAAAGTTTGCACTCTATGTAGAGGAATTTAACAAGTATCTTAAACTCACAAAGCAAAAGAGAAAGATTATTGAGGAAAGAGAAAGAAAAAACTCATTCTTCGACAATAATTAAATTACTTATTTTGAAGGAAAAAAAGTGGACATGACAAAAATAAAAAAAATAAACAAGAAGGGAAAGAATATATGAATCCTAAAAAAAGAAGAACAATGCACTTCAAACTTTTTGGGATAAAAGTAATAAGAAAGAAAGTGACTCCCCATCTCTTTAAGTTATGATGAAGAGGTTTATATTTTCTTTATTGGTAATAATATGAGGTATTATTTAACTCCTTTTATTATGTGATAGGGAATTTTTTAGCATGCATAATGAATTTAAATTTTCATTGTCAAATATACATACCTTAAAAAGAAATATGATACTTTTAAAAATAATTTTCAAATTTTTAGAAAGAAGCACGAACATATTAATACCATAAATAAAATTAGTTTGAAATTCTTGATTGACGAATTATAAATTATTTTTTTAAATCATATTCTGAAAATAAATTTATATTGTTCATATTAAATTTTGGAAAATGAAATTTATAAAATTTTTAATGATGAAGTTATTTAAAAGTTTTGATTACGTGATTGAGTTAATTAAAAAAATAAATATACTTTTCGTAATAAATTAATAATATAAATATTAAAAAAATGCGTGGAACATGTGAAGGAGGGAAGAGAGAGAAAAAAATTTCAAAAAAATATAACATCATTAGAAAAGAAAATCATCCATTTCTCCTAAGTTTTTCAGTTATTTCATTTAAAATTTTCAAGAGTCATCATATTATTTCATTCGGCTCTAATTGATTATCGATAATTTTAATTACTATAATAATCTTAATTATCACCTCAATAATAAATAAAGATAACATATATGAGAGGTGTCATACTAGATTACCAATTGCTTAACATACATTTTAATAAAAATGTTCACTCTATCATTTTTAATTTTAAATATTTCATTAATTAATATATATTGTTCTATTTCATCTTCTCTATCCTTTGAAATATTTTAAAAATAACTCTTAGTTTTAATTCATCTTATTTTATCTATATTTTTTTATTTTTTACTTTGTTTATTTATAATATTATGTGACAAAAAATTTAAATAATTTTTAGAAGTAGTTTGATACTTTACTTTTGTAATATTTTAATTATTATTTATATTATTAATATTTGTCAAACACTATAATATGATAATTTAAATAATCTAAAATCGATAATCCAAATGACACTTAAAAATCGTATACTTGTCACTTTCGGTTCCTCATCCAAACAAAATAGCTAGTCTCGTTCGCTAACCTAGGGGATAGCAAAATTGGATTCGGGTCCGAGTCCACCTTGTCCTGGTCCGACTCAGTGTTTACGGGTCCAAATTATTTGGACTCGTACTAGATTCGGACCCAATCGATTTGAAAAAAAAAATGGAAATGAAGTTGAACACACGTCCAAATAAAAAAAAATTTAAAATAAAAGAAATACAAAAATTAAGATAATTAGCAAAACTAGATATAATTTAACCAAATAAATAAAGTTACCAAAATATTATCTCAATGTGCCATATTATAAGATAATAAATTTTTTTAACATTTCAAAATGAATAAATAAATTTTAATGATCAAAATGCTAACAATATTATTAATATTTTTTATTATTATAATTAGATCAAATTTTTATATGTTGGACTCGATTTTGAATTAAAACTAATCGAGTTTTTCATTTCTTTGATTCACGAAAATATTTTTCGAAAGGAATTCATGGGTATACTACGCACCATGGTGGTAGCACCATGCTACGTCTTCTTCCCGGCCGCACGATTGGAAATAGACGAAGATGGGAAGAATCGTGCGACCCGTGCTTCTGTCGTGGCTGAACTGTGCTTTTTTTTTTTCCACTGAACCGCGTTTACTTGGCAGGCCGAATTTGCTTAGGGTAAAAAAAAAATGAGCAGACCCTTCTTTACTTCTTTACTCATCTCGCTCAATGCGATTTCGCCCTCCGCCTTCTCCCCTCAACCGCGAAGATGCCGGCGCCAAAAGTAGAGGAGACGAAGAGAGAGGCCGGCTGGAAGGTAAAGCCCTCTTCCTCCGTGCAGTGCCCTAGTTTATTTCACTTCACCCATGACATCATCTTCCCTGACAGCAGTGCGATTTCGGGCCTTCGCCATCTTCCCTCCAACCGCAAAGAGGCCGACGTCGGAAGTAGAGGAGACGAAGAGAGAGGCCGGCCGAGATGTAAATCCCTCTTCCTCTGTGCAGTGCCCTAGTTTATTTCACCTCGCCCGTGACATCGACTTCCCCGACAGTAGTGCGATTTTGGGCCTCCGCCATCTTCCCTCCGACCGCAAAGAGGCCGACGCCGGAGGAGACGAAGAGAGAGGCCACCAGAAGGTAAAGCCCTCTTCCTCCGTGCAGTGTCCTATTTATTTCACTTCACTCGTGACATCGTCTTCCCCGACAGCAGTGTGATTTCGGGCCTCCTCCATCTTCCCTCCGTCCGCAAAGAGGCCGACGCTGGAGGAGACGTTAGGAAGAAGCAATGAAAGGTAAGCCCTCCTCCTCCACGTCGTGCCCTAGTTTTATCGATGCCCTAGACGCTTCTTGTTGGTGTCTGATTTCTCTATTCCGAAATGAATCTCTTGTGTCTGATTATGTATAGTTATTATGTATTAAATGTGTTGGTGGCAATTGCAATTGTGGTGATGAAGACATGAGAAATAAATTTATTATTAGTAGCTTATATCTACTTCAGTCATCATGAAAACATTGTTATCAAATGTTCTTGTAAGAAATTTAAACAAGAAGAAATTTTTTGTTCCCATATTTTGTGCGTTCTTCATAAGAAGGGAATAGTACATTTACCTTCGGATTATATCATTCTTCGGTGGACAATAAATGCAAGGTATACACGAGCACATGCAATATATGATACTTCACGTCCTTCAGAGGATTTTGTAACTCCATTTCAAAAGTTAGCATGGCAAAGTAATGCTTGGAAAATAAAGGAATTTGATTTGATTTTATTTCGGTGAGACATATGCAATTCGGAGCTCCTATTATAGATGATGTTATAAAAAAATTTGGTGCTTTCCAATTTGACAATGCAATATTGGATATAGGTCAATCGAGTACTACTCAAGCGCCTATCATTCAACATGTCGTTGCTAACTTTGAAGAACCACAATTTGTCATACATGATTCAATTCGTGTGAAGGCTAAGAGTAGACCAAAAAATGTTGGACAAATTAAATCCGGCGTAGAAATCTCCATGTCACAAAATAAATAAAAAAAAGATGTTGCGGCAAGTGTGGAAAAAAGGGACATGATAAGAGAAAATGTCCAATGATGAGGGTACAAATAGTTTAAATTTACTTATATTTTTTCTCATGATTTTTTTTTATCCTCGTGCTAATCTATTTTTTTGTGGGGTTTTTTTAAAGAGGACAATCAATTGCAAACTAGCCAAGAAAATGATTAGATGCCTTTCAAGAAGTTCTTAGGGGCAGCATGGTATGGTTGGATCCAACTACTATTCATTTTCTAGCTGTGCTGATTGTTTTTAGGTGAAAATTATTTTTTCAAGGAACATTAATATTTTTATTTTTGACAAATGTTTAGGAATAGGAAATAATGGGTGTGCGACGCCTTAAAAGCGTCTCATCGTGCGATGCCTCCAAAGGAATCGTCGGATTGCTCATCTACGCCTGCGAATGAAAGCACTGATTTTACGCGCTGGACCGGGCGACGTTGAACTGCTCAACTCACAACCGGTCTAACAAGGATGGCACACCCGAGTCCTCTCCTTCTCGGCCCGACGCAGCATCCAAGGTAGTAAAAAATGTGAGTCAACTCGTAGAATCATACGATTCTACGAGCTCACCCCAGCAAAATGTGTTCGTTTCCAGCTGGAATCGTGTTTTGGCGAGTCGTAGTAGAATCACGTTCTGACGCATAGAAAGGATGGAATCACGTTCCGTTTTTTGCCCCCTCTTGCTCATTCGCCCATGTGAGAACACCACTGCCTTTTTTTCTCCCAAATCATAAAGGAAAAAAATGTTTGTCCCCCCTACTACCGTCCCCCTGTGCGCGGCCGTCCGACGCACATCGAACGGTCGCGCACAGACACATTGCCCCCTGCTGTGCTCGATCGTCCGATTCACATCACACGACCGTGCATAGACGTGGTTCTAATAACATTAGGGGAGGTTTGCGGGCAGTTCAAAAGGGAAAAAATTGAAGATTCGGATCGGGCCAGGGTATAAAAGCAGCGTTGCGTAGGTTTTCCTTTTCTCCCTTGCTCTATCTCTCCTCGTGCATTGGACGCCTCTCCCCCGCTCTCCTCTCCTCTGCTCTCTCTTTCGGGGCACACCGCTGACTCGAGCGACCCCGCCGCGCCTGCAAGCCCGCCCGCCGCCCCCCTGACCAGATCCGTGCGCTGCGGACGTCGAGCGACCCCGCCGCAACGTCCCCCCCTTGAGCAGATCCGCGAGCAGCCCGCCGACCTCGAGCAACCCCGCCGTGCCCGCCCGCCTGCAGCTCTCCCATTGCGACGTCCCACCTTGACCAGATATGCACGCCGCCAGACTTTTTTGTTAATCCATGTAATTAGTAGTTGATCACTGCATAATTACTTAATCCATATTTTGTACTCAAAGAACACTCAGCTTTTCTTCTTTTGCACTCTGATGCGCATTAGGAAGAACAAAGTTTTTTGTTAATCACTATGTAATTAGTTGTTAATCACTATGTAATTAGTTGATCCATATTTTGTACTCAAGAACACTCAGCTTTTCTTCTTTTGTACTCTGATGCGCAAGTGCAGTAGTTTTTTTTGGCTTCCAGATTTCGCACTCAACGTTCTTATTACTCCAGTTTAGCATATTTTAAGAAACACAATAATGAAGGAAATTCTCAATTGCAAGAAAGAATTTGCATCAGAAGATTTTAAGAAGGATCATCAATTTGCATTTACACGCAACAATCTTGCGAATTCGGATTTATCCAATACAATAACACGAAATATAGACGCCATCGACTGTCATCCTATGACAATCTCATTAGAATCTAATAACATTAAATTCATTTCACTAAACTAACAAAATTCGGATCATAATACATATCAAAATTAAATCTACCGGGGGGTGGGGGGGTTCGAGCTCGGCGGCGACGGGGCACTCGGCATGAAGGAGTGGCGGCGTGCGCGGGGTCACCGTGTGCGGCGTTCGGCGGGGTCGAGGCGTGTGTTGTGCGGCGGTGGGCAGTCAAGCTCGGCAGCGACGAGGTGGCTCGGTGTGCTCGCGTCGTGAGGGGGTGGCGGCGTGCGGCCGGGTCGAGCGTGCGGCGGCGCTCCACGCGGGGTCGCGGGAGGTCATCGCGGAGGTCGACAGCAGTACCGTGGGGTTGATAGGAGGTCGGTGGCGCTCGGCGGGCTCGAGGCGGGGTCCTCGAGGTCAGGACGACGCGTGGTCGCCGACGGTTGGATCAGGCCCTCTCACGCGCAGATCTGGTCGAGATCCGGTGCTCGAGGTTGTCGTGGAGGTCGCCGCTGCGCAGGGGGGAGCGGTCCGCCGCACCGTGCGAGGAGAGGCTGTCCGCCGCGCCGCGCGAGGAGAGAACAGCAGTCTCCGCAGTCGTCCGTTGCGCGCGGCCGAGAGGAGAGAGGAGAGCGGGGGAGAGGCGTCCGCCGCGCGAGGAGAGAGAGAGCAAGGGATAGAAAGGAAAAACCCTACGCCCAGACATTTATACCCCGGCCCGAGCCGAACCGCCGATTTTTTTTGAACCGGCCGTGCTGAACCGCCCTCGAACCTCCCCTCTGTTATTAAAACTGCGTCTAGGGGGATGGGCGCGCACATCAGTGGCAATGTGTCCGTCCAAGGCCGTCCGATGTGCATCGGACGACAGCACGCAAGGGGGGACGGTCCCCCCTACTTAAGTAGGGGGGATAAACAATTTTTCCAATCAGCCCTAAAATCCTTTTTCGTCCGCTACTCTCTCTCGCCACCACGACATCGCTGCTGGCTCGCTTCCGCAGTCCCCCTTTCTTGCACTGTTCGCCGCCTACAGCCCCGCCCCTGCCCGTGCTGCTGTTGCTCGTCATTGTTCGCCCCTGCTCATGCTGTTGTAGCTCGGCGTTGTTCGCCCCTGCTCGTGCTGCTGCTTCTCGACGTTGTTCGCCCCTGACCGTTGCCTCTCTCCCTCCCTCCCTCTCTCCCTTTTTGTATGTGGCTGCTCGTGCCATCTTTCTCCTTTCTATGTGCAACCTCACTGTTCGCCGCCTAAGGACGCCATGCTCGTGCTATTCATCCCTGCAGCCACCGCTGACCTCCTGCAGCCATCCACCCTTTCTTTCTACTGCTGCCGGTACGCTCTCCCTCCTTCTTTCTCTACATGTTTATGATGTGCACCTGTTTGCATCCTCCCTCCCTCTTTGACCATGTTTTTACGAACAGAGGCACTCCCTCGGTTCCTTCCTCTTTCTTTGTGTCTTTGCGAACAGCAAAGCCTGCCTCGGATCCTTCTTCTTTCTCTATCTGTTTGCAAACAGAGGACCAAGGTGTGTGTTTGTGATTAGATGAACCACGGGGGTTGAAACTCATAATGTTATATTTACTCTAGTTGAGTTGTAGCCTGTAGACATATGATCATTTGACAATTTGTTTGTTATTTTGTATGGACTTAGTTGGTTTGATGATTTTAAGTCGAAAATTTTGCTTCATTTAAAACAATGATATATATTATTTCGATTTGTGATATAAAATATTTTAAGCTTCATTAGAGTAATCGGCCGTGTATACCAACATTGGCAGCATCCATCGTGCCCAGCATAGGCCGGAACATCGACGCAGCGAGCGAAGACGCCAGAACAACAGGGAGCGGAGACGGCGATTACTCTTCCGGTAAGTCCCACTTGTCGTCTTCTTCCTCCATATGAAGTGTGCCCTAATCTTCTTCTCCCCGATTACTTTTTACAGTTCATTACCCTCTTTCCACTCTAAAAGGACTCGAAGTATTCTACATCTTTTCTACCCTCTTTCCACTCTAAAAGGACTCGCGAAGTATTCTACATCTTTTCTGCAGCTTGCGGCCCTGAGCATCAAGACGAGGAGCGCGATCCCGCTCCTTCCGTGCCCCCATGGATTTTTCAGACGGCTGGCGGTCGCCATGGCCAGTCGCTGCCGTCTTCCCTGCCCCGGGCCTTCTCTCCAGCGGTGCCCGCGACGCCTCCTCCTCCGCGGCCGCCACCTCTACCTCCGAAAGTTCCGTCGGCCTTCTGCTCTTCTTCCCTCATTCTCCTCCTCTGGACCTCCTCTCCTCTGCATCTCTGACCCTCCGTGCTCCTCTCCCCATCCCGAAAGCCACCGACTCTGACAGCCTCCGCTCCTTCTTCTGCACCAAGGAGAATGACGACTTCCTTCCTCTGGACACGATAGACGCCATAGCCGCCGACATTGCCCTCTCTTGCTCCTGCGCCGGCCCCTTTCCCTCTAACAATGTCGTCGCCCTCCGCTGCCACGATCCATCATCCGTCATCCTCTTCTTCCCCACGGGACCCAACGCAGACTGGGTCGGCTACGTCGGCCTCTCGTTCCCGGCGGAGCGGCGCCTCCCACTGTCATCCTCGACAATGATAGAGACGTCTTCAAGCAAAGGGAGGGGTTGAAGCATCCCTGTCACCGGATACTGAAGATATCTGTTGTGTCCGCGGCATTGACGCCGGCGTTCTCCTGGGCACCGCCAGTGGTTATGAAAGCTTCCCCACGTGAACCCCTATTCGAGGGGTTCTTGCTTGCCGCCACTTTGTATTCTCTAAATTGGTTTAGAATTGAGACTAGGGTTTCGGACTCTGGCAAGGAGAGGCCGTCCTTAGTCCCATTGGCAAAGCAGGGTTTTGAGAGCCCTGTGGTGCATGCCTGCTGGAGTCCACATCTCATTGATGAGAGCGCTGCCCTACTGGAAAGCGGCAAGCTTTGTTGGTTTAATCTCGAGTCTAAGCGCGGAGGGAGAATTATGATTTCTCTAGATGGCGAAGACGCTGGGGAATGGTTGAGCTGTGCGTTTGGCGGGCAGCCATGGACTGTAATTGTTGGTTGTTCTCGATTTGTTATTTTGGTTGATTTGAGGCCCTTGCAAGGTGGACGCCAGAAGATTTTGGCTAAGGTCGAGATGCCATGTTTGTACGATGTTGCACCTATGACTGAAAAGAACGACAGATTTGTTGCTTTCTGTAAGGCCAGCTACAATGAATTCCACTTCTCAGTGGCAACAGAGCGTCAATTACATCTTTTTGACATCCGGAGTCCGCGCGTCCCTATCCTTACATGGGACTTTATTCTTAAGCGTCCTCGATATATTAGCATGTTCAGATTATCAGAATTGAGACCGTCTGTGGAATTCAAATGGGCGTCGGAATCTGGATTTGCCATCTTGGTTGGCTCCTTTTGGAACGACCAGTTCAGCTTATTTTTTCTTTGGGCCTAAAGAGAATGGACCTCCAGGAAGTCTTTCACTCTACAGCTGGGAACTTCCTTTCCATGTTTCTCTATCAGGTAGTCAATGTAGGTCCGGCAATGACCTTGTGAGGGATATATTCTGGAAGGAGACTGTTCCTTATGGTGTCCACTGGCAACAAAGTAAGAATATCATTGCTGGTTTTTATGTAGTTCCAAGTGATATGTTGATGATGAACTCAAGTACCTGTGGTTTTGCCCTAATTCGACTGACATTGTGTGGAAAGTTGGAGATGCAACAATATTGTGCTTATTCTATGTTTCCCAAGGAATCTAGTACAGGTGCGCAAGAACAATCAGAACATATACACAAAATTATGGCCTGTGAAGAGGATGATTATGATTTACCTTCAAAATGTTTTGTCCTTAAGTTTAAGTATCTTCATGAGCATATGAATAACAACCTTCTTAATGCTTTGGCTACTCGAGACCCTTCATCTACCTGTAAGGCCTATTGCCAAGTTTCTGTGGCTGATGATATGGAGGACTTTAATAAGCATATTATGGAGACGGATTCCTCTTCTTCAGTTTTAATAGGTGATGTGGGTACCCCACTAGCATTTTTGAGATTGCATGCCGCAAAATATTATATGGTCTTCCAATCGATATTTTGTCCATTGCTTTTTCTAAGTACTCAAATATGTTTGGGATGCCAAGTTCTAACTTTGAGTTCTTGGAGGTTCCAAAACTTCTACCAGAGAGTAGATTGTTGTCTTTCTTTATGTCAAAACCTTCGGGAAGAGGTGAGAGGTGGTTCAGAACATCATCTAATAATCATCTTGTGGGTCCAGTGCTGCCCGTTCCTGTTCTTTTGACAATTCAAGAGAATCTAAGGATTGGCCTGTCTTCTAGTTTTGAAATAGAGCTTGGTGACAATCCATTGAACCCTCAATGCAGTGATGTACTCGGAAATATTTTTAATGAAACTTCTGCAGACATGAATAGAAATCCCAATGAAGATCATGCCTTTAAAGTTGTGCAAGCCCAGAAGCCATATTTTATTTATAAGCATTCTTATACATGTGGAAATTCTGTGAAGGATAGAATTTATACATGTGGAAATTCTGTGAAGGATAGAATTTATACATGTGGAAGTTCCTTGAGCAACAAAGTTGGTGATGATACTAAAGACAAAGTAAAAGAAGAAGCTTCAGGAAGATGCTCTACAACTTACAATGATGAAAAGTTTTCTACGTTCGTTTGTGGAGTCGTGGACAAGAAACATGAGGAGTCCAAAGATGTGTTCAGAGATAAATTGTTTGATTTAAGTCCTATTCGGCTGGATTTTGAACCCCAAAGCATCACACTCAAGACAACTGAGGAGAAAATTTTTAAATCCTTGAAAAGACAATTTTCTAAATGGCAGGAGAATTATAAACCATATCAGAATTTCTGTGATTCCTCTAAAATTCCTAAGGTGGCTCATTGATATCTTCTGTTTTAACTCGATGTCTTGGCTGAAAGTATAGTAAAGTTTTTCAAGGGTAAAAAGGATGTAAATTGTACTCTCAAAAAGCTGATATTGTCTCTTGAAGGAGATCCACAGAGATAGATAAAAAGAAACATATGAAGGTGATTGATTTTCCCTTTTAAAAAGGTAAATATTCTCATATATTCTTCACTTCAAGTGTTTCCTGTGAGAAAAATCCTACTAGTGCTATGGCTATGTTATAGGACCAATTTTAGAAGGGTACAACTGCTAACACCATTCAGTTTTTATTATCTTTGTCCAAGCAGCTGGTTCATACTGTGGCATGCTGAATAGGATACCGTTCTAGTTTGTGGGGATTAGACTTTCTGCAGAAAGATCAAGGAAAAATGGTGGATTTTCTGGTATGCTTGTGCCCTCTTCCTTCAATTTTTACACGTGTGGTGGCATTGTGAATCAAATTTTCATTATTATCTATATTGATAAGCTTTTCTTCTTTTTTACCCTTTTTTTGCTGGTGAATTAAAACTGTTGCACATAGCTTTCTGGACGATAGATATGATACCTATCTAATTACACTAATTCTTTATAAAATTTTATTGTGTCCCCTAGTGTTCTGCATGGCTGTAAGATATGGATTGATCTCTAAGATATTCTTGGATCTGTCTGTGATTCTAATTATAGGGGATACATGTCCACATAATTTTCTGTTTTGAAATTTCTCAGACATTGTGATGAGTACATGCTTTTCTATTGTCTGATATCGGGGAGTTCTAATATTTTAGTTAGTGCATAAGGGTTACACTAGACTCCTTTGCAAGTATTCTGGGAATAATTGTTTATAGTGTCGTACTGCCATGCATGTATTTGCCAAAATCTTATACGTAGCTGCATCTATGTTATCTTGTTTCTAGCTAATTATAAAATCAACGAATCTGCTGCAACTCTGTTTGCCATAAGAATTGGCAATCATCATCCGCCAAATTGGCATTTATATATTGATCATATAAATTCAGAAACCTCATGGGAGAATGTCCTTTGATATGAGACCTTGAGTGAAAATCTTAGATGAGCAGAGAGCCCCCTCTTACTTTGATCCATGACTTCCAATTCAGCCATCAGTTGTTATCAATTTGTGTTTTACTAGGCTATCCTTTGATCTTTTTTTGGGTACGATCTTTTTTTTGGGTACGATACAGGACCTAAGCCGAATTACATGTTACTGCTGCTAGAGTCTCCTATGTCCTCAACTGATAGCCTTTGGAGTTCAGGGGGTGTGCTACTAACTCTGTGTTTCAGAGCAATGTGTGCAATGCTGGCCTGTTATCCAGTCTGGTCATTTGTTGCACTCCCTCGGTTAAATATAAGGGTGATTACCCAATTGTGGGAGAGGGGAGCCCCTTTATATCACTATCAATTCCAGTCATCCAACCTAGCTTGATACCTTTTTCTTTTTCCGAAGACAAAAAAGGATGGCTACTGAATTGTGGTAGTCATGCATATCTATATTGAATGTTTATTCAAAGATGTACATATGTGTATCCTATATGATAGGGAACATGAAAGAAGAGAAAATGGGACAAAACATAGCAAGGGCAGTGGTGTTGGGGGTGGGTGGGTCGGGCACGTCACTAACCAAGGTTCCACGCACGAGCTTGATACCTATTACACATCAGTTCCCAGATGGCCTGTGGAGCTCTGCTAGTAAGAGAGAGGCTATGCTGATGTTTTTTGAAGGAAGAAAGGATGGTTGACATTGTGTCAATCATCCACTTTATTGAGATGAAAAATTATATACAATGATGTACAAATATCAAAGAATATTTAGGAAATCACACGTCACCCCTCCATTCGGGTCAAACTTTCAACATATGTACTGCATTTTCAAGATACAATGGCTCATTGTGAAAGACCCAGGCATTATGTTGTTTACAAATGGCCCATAGAATGCCAATGAAGCCGCCCTCCCGCGTGGCTGAAATGTATCTGCGGACGTCCAGCGCTAAAGAAACTTCTCTGAAGGATCTCCAAAACCCACTTGCGAGCACATTAAGAAAACAGATATCTGTGTTCTCCATTCCAACTCCACAAAGAGTGCAAGAAACATCCGTCCAGAAGCCCAAACCGCCCTCTACGATTTTGTAAGCAATCTTTCATGTTGGAGAAACCATGCAAAGTTTTTTATCCTTATAGGTATCAGAAGTTGCCAGATAATCTGATAATTCATCCTTAATTCTTCATCCAGAGGCCTGTTGTTTGCACACAATAGGCTTTACACTCGATGAGCACCTAACTGTCCCGAGGACTAGTACAACTCATCCCTCCTTGTGTTATCCACAGAAACACCGCTAATTCGTTGCACAAGTAGCAGCAGGTCTCGCGTCGCCACGCCGCGGGTTGTGCGGGGTCCATTGCCGGTGCTGCTGCCGCCCGTCGTGGTCCGGTCCCCCTCTCCGGCGGCGCCTGTGCCTCTGCCACCTGATGATCGCTCCGCCAACTTCCCTCCTCCCTGACGATCAGACGTGGTGGATCGGGTGACGGCACACTCCACGGGTTCGCACGTCCGTCGGCGTCTCGGTGCTAGACCTGGCGTGCCTCGACGACTTCTGGTTATGGGCCAGCTGGTTCAGCGTTTTCTTTTGCATTCACGGGGTGGTGTAAATCGGAGGACAGCTGTGGGCAGGGGTTTGCCCACACGAGGGGTGGCTACAGCATCTTTACGTCAACCTTGCATGATGAACAACTCTGGGTCTGCTGTTTCCGTGGTGGATCAACTTGCCGATGGTAGTTATGCTCCGACTGCGGGTCTTGTCCTTGGCCTCACGGACGCCACGGTGGCGTCGGGGATGAGTGTGATATGTGCGCCGGCTGAGAAATTGTGTCACAGAGGTGGTTGATGATTCTGTGCCAGCCGCCGAACCTGTTTCCACTCCGGTGTGCGACCCGGACATTTTCGACCTAGTGGCTCAGGCCTGTGGTGTCAGGCGCAAGCGTGTCCGCAATCCAATCCGTCACCAGCCAGGTGCCCCTCCCCCCCCCCCCCCCCCCTCCCCTCCCCTCCCCTCCCCTCCCCCAATGTAGGGGGCGAATCTGGTTTTGCGATCTTTGTTGGGTGCGCACTGATTGTCTGTGCGTGGAGTTGTGAAATCATTTTGGTTTTGAGCAGTGTGCTGTTGTCTTTTTGACTTCGTGATCATGTGCCACTGCTGGCGTTTTTATCAAATTATTGTAATCCTTATTATTATTAATGAAACCCTTGGATGACTACCCTCTTGCTAGTCATCCTTTCTTGTTTCAAAAAAAAAATGCTGATCGGATAGAGGAGACTGAAATCCAGGCATCTAGGACCTGACATAAGCCTCCCATTCCCATGCGAAGAATCCGCCACAGATGCATGCTGGTCACAAGCCAGTGCATACAATCTAGGAAAATCGGAAGATAAAACTCCATTTGCCGTCCAGTGCATACAATCCTAGGCCTGTTTCATCTTAATAGTCCCTCTTTCATAATCATATGAAATAAAAGATGAGGGAAAGATATCAGAGATCAGGGATGATTTATTTTAATCCAATTCCATATGGATAATTCATAGGAGAGGAGCTTCCAACTTACCTAAATTGGAATCCCTAAAGATGAACCCTTGATTTGCTGCTTCCTTCTTCCACTCGGATGGGGAACCCAGGTGGTGTTAATAGGTGATATAAAGATAAGACTTGAAGGTTTATATACTATGCATACTGGTTTAAAGTCGGTTGGAAGCAAAATCCCTAAGTTGTCCTTGTAGTTCCCTCTATTTACATGTATATCATTTAAGTAAATGGCTTGTCACTTTTCCTATTATTTATTTTATTTATTCATGTACTTAAGACATTTCATCCAAATAAGAAACTATCCTTCATTTGGATTCAAATAAAATAAATTCCAAAGGAATCAAATCCGAAATTTTGTCCGAAAAACAAAATCGATCATTCTTTTATTTTTCCGATTTTGCGTTATCATTTACCATGATCAAGACCACTTTAAAATTATTAAAAATCATATTTAGCATACATTAACATAGGGGAACAATTACTGGAACTTTAATTTCTTAATTCTATCATTTTTTAAAATAATTTTTTCATGACTTAGACGAATTTTGTCTGTTTTTGTGCTCCCTCGATTAAATAATACCTTGTGCTTTAACATATACATATCATGACGATGAAGCCATCACATAATATAAGATTAACACATTTAATCATATTTGCTTGAAGTGGGGATATTATAGATGACCCGGGCATAGAGAGGTAGAAGACTAGCTCTCTCATGTTTCCATTGCTTCAAGGAACCAGAAGTTGGAATGAACTCCCTGAAGTTCAAGAACCTCTGTTCGGCCCTGCTAAAATTTCCGACCATCTCTCTTGGTGAAGGGTTCCAGCTGATCAGTCTGTCATCGTGCATAAACATCGGTTGCTCCTCTTCCTTGATGCCGCCTCACCATTCCAGAGAAAGGTTGAAATTGTTGATAACCAAGATGCATCCTTCCCTAAATTTACTTTCAGATCGAGGCAGAGCTGACCCAAAGAAACTTTGCCTCTGATTATCTCCCTCTTTTGCACATCCAGTAGAACCTCGAAATTCGATCCCAGTGCTGATCCCCTTGGAATGTCTTATCTTCCTTGTTTGTTCTGCTTTTGTCGACTGGCATTATAGCATGCCTCTCAGCTTGCAGCGGATTGCTCTTTTGGCAGTTGGAAGGCAATGTTGCTTTATTGTGTCCGAAGAAATTGCAGGATAGGCATCTGACTGGATCTTACAATTTTTTTTTGCGGCAGCAGAAGCATTGTCTGCGTCGTTGAACTCGTTCCCTCTTCACCAGCCATCATTGTCCTCCTTCCAGATTCTCAACATGTTCCAGATTACGAGAAAAGATCTGAAGCACAATGGTGGCACCACCAGCAGAGGCTGCGGGTGACGGTATTGGCATCACTGGAGTGAAGTCCCCAACGATGGGGAATGTTAAATCTCTTCGTAGCCCAGCCCAAATATTCGCAGCCCATCCGTGACGAAGCCCATTGCACAGTGCCGAAGTGATTCGTCGTGGAATCTGCCCTGGTATTTATAAAAAGATTGCAGATGAATTTATTTTACTCTTTTGGTCTCCTCTTAAGTCTGCTTCCTTGCTTTGGCGTTCAGATTTCTAGGGCTTGGAAATTTGAAGCTTAAATATGTGATCTTGACACTTCTATAGCTGCAGATGCTTGTCCATGAAGGATTCAACCTCCAGTAGATTGCTAGAGATACGATCTGCTCTGGAAGCCCCAACTAGGTATCTTTATTACTCCGTTTGCTATCAACCTTCTTGGTCTCTTTGATTAGCTCACCTCACTGTGTTTGGATTGAGGTGAAAGGAGGGTAAAGAGGGGGAGGGGAAGAGAAAAAAAATTTTCCCCTTGTTTGGATAGAATTTTAAAGGAGGGGAATCTCCATTTTTTCCCCTCCCTTCCCCTCCATTTGTGCTATTTTGTTTCAACCCCAAATTGGGGTGTAAAATTTCCCTTCCCTTCTCCCATTTTTCCTTCCCTCTCATTCTCTTCCCTTCCCCTTAATGAGCCTCTTGCCAAACACAGTGGAAATTAACTACAGATGTTTTGGCTAACTCGACTTACCAGCCACTCAGATCTCACAAAGCAGGATGTACACCAAGGAATGGAGTAAGAAAAGAACAGAGAACAAATGAAACACGAAGCAGGTAACCAAAAGAAATGATATTGAGGATTTCGAGCAACCACAGGCTCCAAGAACAACTGCATAAGTTGAACCAACAAAAGCTTAGAGATCCCTCCTCTTCCCAGCCTTGTTTCTTTTATATATGCTATTGTAACTACCTATTTATCCTACGTTCTTAACAACATGCTTCTATGTTATAACTTCTAACATGTTTTAAAAAGATTAATCATTATATCAGTAGCTATTTATAATATTTAAAGTTTGATGTATTATCTTTCAACTGCCTTGATTGTCTTCTATTCTTCATATTCCATTTGAGCTTCATGCCTCTGCTGTATTTAATCTATAATAAAATCTTTTAAATAAATTGGTTTCCTTCTGCTTCTCCTCATGTTTATATCAACTGTGGTATCTGTCATCATTTGATCATCTGCCTTCTCTTTTCTTTCTATCATTTGCTCATTTGTAACAGGGAACCTCGCAGGGGCCCTATTGGTTCACCAGCAAAGAAACTTTTTTTATGATATGATAAACAAATGTTGAGCATGAACAAAAGAGACATTTAAGCAAAGAAGATAAAGGGTACTGGTGGTTAGCGTTCATGCTCAATATTTGCTGGCCATATGATAAAAAAAGTTTACTAACTGTAGGCTTGAACCTATCTCTAATTGTTTTTAATTGTTTGTGTTAGTTGCCTTCAAAAACAAAAAAAAAATGTTTGTGTTAGTTCTTGCTCTTTTTATCTGCAACTTGTGTCCCGAGCATATCCATGAATTGATGTACCTGATTGTGTGTGTTTGCCATAAAAGACTAAGGATTTCTTAGTTACATGAAAAGCTTTGGGAGATCTGGTCATAAATTTGGATTTTTTTATTTCTCTGTTCTGTGAACATAACATGGTCGCAAAACTAGTTTTGTGACAGCACCCTCTTCACAGAAGCATTCATATTAACCCATCTTCAGCTTTTGGGAGTTGCATGGCCTTTTTCTCTCATACTGGAAAAAAGTTGTTTTAATTTGAGATGGTGATCTTAATTGTAGTAATATTAATGGATAAAATTTGAAAATTTCATTTTCTGTTGTATGAGAAATAGTTGATAAACAATAATCATTGGAGTACCCACTAGAAGAAAAGCTTTATGGAGTCTAGAATTGCTATATATATAGGTTGTGATTGGAACAAATACAGAGCAACATGAGATCGTAATGCAAATCTTTCTTGGATTGTTGTATCTTAACGATCTTACTTTTCTGAGTGTATCTTAGATTTAGCAAACCATTTGACATTATTTTTCTTGTATTGACTCATGATCCATAGCATGCCAACTTGAGAAGAAATTGTCATGGGAATCACTAACTTCCACCTTCCTGTTATGTTCCAGAGATCCAGATATGATGGCATTGTGGTGCAACTCAGGAGGGAAGTGCGCCTGGTACGAACAATGTCATGTCTCAGTTGCATTCCTGCGACCCAATCATCTATCCAAAGCTGATGTCAATGGCATCTCGAGCGAGTCATGGAGGAATGATCGTTTGATGACTGTGTGAAGAGTCATAAGCACCGGCGAGCTTATCTCAATTCCATGCATCTGGACGGCATAAAATTTGCTAGCTGGGGGGACCTCTGAAATGTGCTTTCATTCTCACTCTTCCCCTCCCCACAATTTTCTGCAAATGAATCGATGTGCAAAGTGCCGGACGAGATGGTGACGGAAGACACCACAAGGGAGAGCCACCAAAGGAGGTGTGTTGTGGCTTGCCATCGGATGCTGGCAATGTTGGCTCCCTACTATTCCAACTTGGCCCACTAGTCACCATTGTATATGGAAATTGACTTGGAAAGGAAAAAAAACTCTTAAGATTTATTAGTATGCAGAAATGAAAACTCCTGATAACAGACGAGGTGGAGTTATTGTCTTGCATGACCATTATGCTGCATGGATGATGTAACGCTTTAACATAACGCGTTTAATTGTTGGATTTATTAGTCTTTTCCTATGAGTTGAAGTGCTTAAGAAAATTATTGGTTCATCAAATCAATTTTTTAATATGGTATCATAATAATTTCCTTTTAGGATCAGACGTGCCGCTTAATTTTGTAAGATACTTAGTTCAGCTTTCTTTGCTGGTTATATCATTTCTTCGATTAGATTTTCTTCACAATCGATCGGACAAAGGCCGGGAAATAGTAAGGAAAACAACTCGTAGCATAACAAAATCATTAGCATCAAATTCGTGAGTTGATAATAATTTTGAACTAATTTATTTGCCATTTAAATTTTGTTGGGCGATTAACTTTTATGATATTTGAACGTAAGGAAAAACCTGTATGCATAAAAAAGATAACGGAATCACATATGGACACAATGCTCATTGATTATAATTGTAAAAAAAAAAGACCAAGTAGGCGACCACTTATCAAATGCTGAACCTTTCTAGAACTTTAGAACTTTGCTTTTGTCCAATTCATCAAGGCGATTTTGAAAGTATAATAGATTTGCTTTTGTCCATGTCAGTGACTATTTATTATTGGGTGTCTTCATCTTATGAGTAATGAACCCTAGTCCAATAAAATGTGGCAATAGTATAGTATTTGTTATCCAACTCCTTCTTGCTTTATGTTCTAGAACTTTTCTTATTGTAACAATTTCCATCATAGGCAGTACGAACGCATTTATATATTAGCATTATAATATAATTACATTCTCATACAGACATATATATATATATATATATATATATATGATTTAATGGGGTCATACGCCCAGCGCCCACCGTTGGATCTAATCCGACGGTGGCCGCTGCTCACTTTTTTCGTCATTTTTGACGCGGAACGACGGCTGTCGGCGGCGCACCGACGGAGGAGTTGGACGGCCGCGGGGGAGACGGACGGCTGGGAGGAAGAGAAGGAGGAGGCTGAGGGCAGTGCCGCCCGGGGAGGAGAGGAGATTCACCATCGCCTCGTCGCCTCGCCATCAATCGAAGAGAAAGGGGGAGAGAAGATTGCGTCCCTCGCCTCGCAGGATCCCGATCGGCTGCCTCGTCTCGTCGGATCCCGATCGGCCGCCTCGCTTCGCCGACAAACAGAGAAAAAGAGGGATAGATCGGATCTAGCAGTCATCTCCGCCTAGCCGCTCACGCCTCATCGTCGTCGTCACCTCGCCGCTTCGCCTCATAGCCGCCATCGTCGTCGTAGCCGTCGCCTCCCGTCCGATAGTGGCGGATCCGCCACCTGGAAGTCGGAGAAGGCTGCCTCGCGATGGATCCGGCTGGCCGCCACTTGATCCGCCGCCTGGCGACCAGATTAGGCCGCGGCCGGCCCAGATCACTAGGCGGCCGATCAGATCATGCCCGACCACATTGCATGGCCGGGAGAGGGAGAGGGGGCGGCGAGATTTGGAGAGAGAGAGAAAGAGGAAGAGCTTAGCCGGAGAGAATGCCGTCGGAGAGAATGCCGCCGGAGAGATCGCCGCCGGAGAGGCTGCCGGAGGGAGGCCCACCGTCCGATTTAATCGTATGACCTCATTAAATCTATATATATATATATATATATATATATATATATATATATATTAATTCATGTGACAAATTGGAGATATGGATGATCGAACATGGCGGGTCAGTCGCCGTACACGATCGTTTAGGTCCACGGATCAAATGTTCGGTCAGATGGGATCTCGAGGTTGCTTTCCATTCCACTCCTCATTTCCCACTTGCACCTCGTTTTGCTTCGCGTGGTACGCCGATGGAGAGAGACCAAGAATTGGATGAGAGATAGTGAGATGTAGAAAGTTGAGTCAGTTCAAGGTACTGGGTGCTCAGCTTAATTCCGAATGCAAATACAAGTTTGAAATTTCACGCAAACAAGTTGTAACCTTGGATCATCGATCGACGTTGTTAAGAAAAATATATAACATGCAGTTCAAGTTAGAGAAAATACGTATATTAAATTCATCTAGCCAAGTTCAAATTAGTAGCAATCCAATTTCAGTTTAAATTATATATATATATATATATATATATATTATATTAAAAAATAGTAGTTTTTTTATATTAGGATTATCAAACAAAAATTTAAATCATCAGTCAACCGTTAAATTAAATGAGTTAATACGCCATAAGATTTTAGAAAAAAAAAGATTAATCATTTAACGTTTTCCTCACAACTATTAACTATTCTTGATATTGTATGAAGTATGAACCACCAATATAATTTTAAAAGCTCAAATTATTAGAAAGAGATTTATCGTCGGATTTTATATTCTTTATTATATTTTTCTAGCGACTGATTCTTGTGTTTGTTTGCTACATTAGGAAACAAATAACAAATGAGGTTGTAGGTTTGATGCATGGTTACCTGAAAACCTACCTGCGAATCAGCATTATAATTCATTTTTAAGTATTATTTGCCAATGCACGCATTTATATATCTGTTTTAGAATGAATATTTATTTAGGTCAACAAGAACTATACTTGCATTACTTGCTCGTTTCATCAGATAAATAATTTTGTCTCCAAAATATGATTCATCCGAAGACGCATTTTACTATAATGAATTAAACTCCTACTAGAACTATTTTGTGTACATAAATATTAAAACTTGGATCATGCTTATATATAAGAAGAAAGAAAAAAAGACATATTTGCCTCTAACAAAAGTTTGTCTCCACTAATAGAACGTCGAAACAACATAAAATAGTTTAAACAAAGTGATATGTGCTTCTAGATCAGTAACTATTAATGTAATGTAAAGAATTGCAAGCACGAAGGCATCAACTTAGTTAAGGAAAAGAAAAGTAAACCTAGCAACGCACGTTCATGCGTCCAACAGTTCTATAATATGAAAAAGCTGCATGGTGATCAGAAACTGATGGTGTCCAACGAATGCTGCAAACTTTTTTTTGTGTGCCAAGGAGACATCGACCTAATTTATCACATCAATATAATATCCTCTTTATTGCATAAAAGAGTCTAGTTGGAAAAATATTTCTCCCACTGGATGGAAATATAGGTGGCACATCGAAGAGCTTAATTTTAATTAAGGATATATCTTTTTTGCGTTTAAGAATATAACTGATTTCAGGTAGGAAAATGTTCTTTTCTCTATTTCCTGAACCCTATTTTATATAGGAAAAAAATAAAATGTAATATACTCCAAGAAAGATAAATCAATAAATAGAGTCGATACTTTGCTACTTATATATGATTTACCTGGTTTTGCATACTTAATCAATATTTGTCTCTAATCCTCTAAACAAGAAAAAAAAACATATCCTGAGTAGTAGTGTAGTATTCATAAAATGATATAACTCGAAGCATTCATTGTATTCTTTAGACATTTAGTCAAAGTTGTATAAACTATCCACTCATCCAAGACTATTCAAATCAAATTGTTCATTAATTTAATAATCTTGATGAGACTTTAATTAGCAACAAAAGCAAGAGAGAAGGATGTAATTAGGTCCTTAATTTGATAACCTTATCCTCACTGGCTCTCCTTTACCCATATCATACCTGTTTTGGACCCAAGAACAAAAACCGAGCTCAATAGTAATCCACATTTTTTCCCTTTTTTTTTTTAATCTCGCCTAATCAGAACTACCTTTAAGTCCTCGTTGGATCCCCCCTTGCACGCCCAGTGCACCCCAACGAGCCATCTGACTCGAACCGCACCCAACCCTCGCCCTTTTGACGTCACCCGTAGCCGCTTTTGGTTTCGCGCTGCGGAATGTGACCAGAAAAAAAAAAGTACCAACAAAAAAATAAAAGAAAAGGAAGAAAAATAAAAGAGAGAAAAAGAAGAAAAGATTACGCAGATGATGTTTAATTGTGAAATTTCTTAAGTACTTTTAATTTTACCGAGTAATTTAAGTCCCGTGAGACAACAACGAAAATAATACGTTATTCGAATGAAAATAGTCGACGTATATACAACTTGAATCGAGTGGGTAAAATCCAAATCTTTTTGAAATACCCAATTTGTTCTTTTTAATATGCACCATGTACGGTGCATAATGTTTCTTTATCCTTGCAGGTCTCATCTTATAAAAGGCCTCTCGCTATCACAAGCTTCCCAACTCGAGTTTGCTCCTCCTTTTGCTCTCTTCAGCTTCTTTTGGCTCGAATTCTTTGCATTTGATAATTTCCTGAGGGTATTTGCTGCTGTTTCTCTCTCCCCATCGGTTGCACACATTTCATGTTATTCTCGTAGAGATCCTTTGGCACGTCGATTTCTTCTCAATTTTCCGCCTCGAAGACTTCTTGGCCTCTTCAAGACGTACGCCACCTTGCAAGGACCATCTTTTCTCTTGGAGAGAAGGTATTTTATACGCAGACTTTGAGTTTTTACTCTTTAGTTCAGTAATCAGCGCTTTTTAACTTGTGTTAGCTGTTCTTTTTTTTCTTTCAACGACGTGGTGTTTAATACATGCACTTTGAAAAAAAATGGTTATATATTCAAATCGTTTGTTGTGACACTCGAATACACCAAGTTATCGGTTGGATTACTTGGCAAGTGTTGGAATATGCTGCATTATTAACTCGTGACCTCTGTGTCCAATCATGGCGTGCTGCATACTGGTGGCGCTCTGAGTGATTCAGCGCGGCGGGCAAGATGCTGCGGCACGCACCATGTTTCTTTGATGATTAATTAGCAAATGTATGCATACAGACCGTGCTAATCATTCATCTAAATCGTGTTCTTGATGATTTAGATAGATTGATGTGTTTTATTTCTTGCAAGTGTTTGGGAGATCAACGGAGATCACCTACACCTCTGACTCGTCTAGTTATTAATCCTCTCGTAGATTTCTTCTTTCCAAGGCAATGGATGGCTGATTAAAGAAGTAGATCTTGTAGATATTTGAAGGTCTAAAAACGAAATATTTGCTAAAATATAGAATAAATGCATAAGTAAAAGGCAAACTTTGATCTACTATAATAACAAATTCTGATAATTGTAAATGAAATAATCAATAATAATTAATAAATAGCAAACGGTGCAATCATCAAATATAATAATTGGCCACTGTAGCCGTCTTAAAACTTCAACATGCAACCATGTTTAACATTAGCCACAGTACAAGTCGAAGTCGTACAATTAAAGCAAACAAATTCTACACGATCTGCATGGTCAGCAATGATCACACTCACACATCAGAGAACACTACGCCGATTTCAAAGCTATCAGAATCGAACAACAGACTTCTTAATTCATTACGCCACCTTATGCCTATTTATACGACGGCATGGGAGCACTGTTCTCGCCGTGCTTGCATTGTCGTTTCGTCCATTCGAGCTGCGCAAGTACCTCGAAGTATAGGTGCTCGCCTGCATTGTAACTTTCTAGTCCGTTTGGAAACCTGTTCGTGTTTGAGATTTCAGCTGCTGAGCTTTGTGTTATTTTCGGGTTTAATGTTTTAGGTGCGATTTTGGATCGAGGACAGATGGAGAGCGGCAATCTTAGTGCCCATGTTTCGCCGAATCAAGTCTCTCCGGTGGAACTTCCATCGCTGCCGGAGTGCGCTGAGTCGAAGGAGGCAGCAGCTGGTTCTGATACGGCTGAGTTAGGGAGAAGCGTGGCCGGCCAGTCGCAGCTGGTCCCCACGGTAAGTTTTCGCAGGCATCTTCTTCCTGAAAAGATTTGCTTTTTAACCTTTCAGTCGTAAGATCATGTTGCTTATGATTCAGAGATCTATTCTATAATTTCAGGAATGCGAAGCTACTAAGATTGCTGTTGGCAAGTTTCAGTATCACTGCGAAAAGCAGCAATCATATTCTATTGCCATCAGCATGCCTTCTTCCCCGTCGGGACTTCATTTTGGACAATTCAAGAACGTAGCATTCTGCGGCGGCGACGAATGCGATGGGAAGCTGGATCAGCCTCCTGCCAGTTCTTCTTCCGGCATGGTGCAACAGATGAAGCCAGGAGTATTGTATTCTCAGCCCGCGCCGGCGGCGAAGATGGCGGCCGTGGCGGAGGGAGGTAGATGCGAGAGTCAGAGGGACACACGTTTTGATTCCTTCAAGACATGGTCCGGAAGGCTTGAAAGGCAGCTATCGAACTTGCGCGGGAAGCCGCATGGCCTGGACCTGGAGGCGAATGACTCATGCATCCATGAACCCGAGGCTGTCCCAGTTCCAGGAGTAGACCGCTACTTCGACGCCTTGGAAGGCCCCGAACTGGACACTCTCAGGGTACGTCAATGTTCTTTGACACGGATCGATCCTTGAGCTTAATTTCCATTATGTCTTGTTAAGATTGATCTCTTTGCTACAGGCATCAGAAGTTTCAGTGCTTCCGGAGGACAAGAAGTGGCCGTTCCTTCTCCGCTTCCCCATCAACACGTTCGGTATGTGCTTGGGAGTCAGCAGCCAGGCCATCCTGTGGAAGACATTGGCCACCTCTCCCTCCACGAACTTCCTGCACGTAAGCCTGACGGTGAACTTGATCCTCTGGTTCATATCGCTGGCGTTGATGGCCGTCGTCTCCTTCATCTACTTGTTGAAGATCATCTTCTACTTCGAAGCCGTTCGCCGCGAGTACTACCACCCCGTCCGTGTCAACTTCTTCTTCGCCCCCTGGATCGCCTGCCTGTTCCTGGCCCTCGGCGTGCCGCCGTCAGTCGCGGTGAATTTGCGCCCTGTCGTGTGGTACGTGCTCATGGCCCCAATATTCTGCCTGGAGCTCAAGATCTATGGCCAGTGGATGTCTGGCGGGGAGCGCAGGCTTTCCAAGGTGGCCAACCCTTCGAACCATCTCTCCATCGTCGGTAACTTCGTCGGAGCGTTGCTCGGCGCGTCCATGGGGCTCAAGGAGGGCCCCATATTCTTCTTCGCCGTTGGCTTGGCGCACTACACCGTGCTCTTCGTCACCCTGTATCAGAGGCTCCCTACGAACGCCACGCTCCCGAAGGAGCTCCACCCCGTGTTCTTCCTGTTCGTGGCAGCGCCCAGCGTCGCCTGTGTAGCGTGGGCGAAGATTCGCGGCGACTTTGACAATGGGTCGAGGATAGCGTACTTCGTTGCTCTCTTCCTCTACGTGTCTCTCGTACGTTTCGGTCTTTAACTCCATCCAATATATATTCCGTATCCAATCATGTCGGACTGATAGATTTTTGTCTCCTTTTGGTGATCTTGCAGGCCGTTCGAGTCAACTTTTTCCGAGGCTTCAGGTATATTAATCTTCTTTCAGTTCTTCCACTTTATATACCGATCCGCCATGTTCGCATTCTGAAAAGCTTGGGTTGTAACAGGTTCTCGCTCGCATGGTGGGCGTACACGTTTCCGATGACCGGTGCTTCCGTAGCGACCATCAAGTACTCATCAGTGGTGACCAATCCGTTAACGCAGACCCTCTCAGTGGGACTCTCCGCCATCGCCACCTTCACAGTATCAGCTCTGCTCATGACGACCGTCGTTCACGCCTTCATCCTTCGCGACCTCTTCCCCAACGACGTCTCCATTGCCATTACCCAAAAGAAACCCAAGTTCATCAAGTTTCTTGCCCATCTGAGATCAGCAAGCTCGGACATGAAGGACTTGGAAGCTTCTGTGTCCAAGGGTGCCTGAGCATACACATCGACTTGTCCTTGAACCATCAGTACCCCTCATTCAACGGCACAACAAAGTTGCAATCCAAGTACTGAACAACAGTGTGGGAAAAGATACTGGACCTCAAAGAATGATCAAGCTTTCCTTCCAATTAAGCAAACATGCACGTCATATTATGTAGACGAAGAAAAATACATATTTGCATGTGTATGCAAGTGTGATGAACGTAGACATAGAGTAAGAGTTCAAACGTTGTGGAAATGTGTTCATTGGTTCACGTCATGGTGGCTGCTAATTGTGTATGATTGAGGACAGTGATTAGCTAGCAAAGCACCTAAGCACAGGCTTGATGAGAAACGCCCATTTTTATTCTTCTTCTACTAGAGTTGTGCTATCACAATTAGCTTGCGACAAAAATTTTAGACCATTAAACTTGATTAAAAAATCTAGAGTACATTATATATATATATATATATACATATATATATATATATATATATATATATGGAGCAATCCAGTTATTGACATTTTCCCTTTTTTTAGATTTCTTTATATATACAAATTTGAGCCTATAACTAAGAAAAAAGTTATTACATTTATATCAGTCTAAGCAGAAGAAAAGAAAAGAAAAAAAAACTTTTACAAGGTTTCTGCTGTTCTTTTTTCTTTTTGACATAGTATTTTTTTCAAAAGCATTATATTTCTTAAATTCAGATTGTAGTTCTGACCATAAACTAACCTTCAAACAAATATTGATCTATGATACTTACACATGGCTAAGTAGGTTAGGATGATGAACAGTCTGATTTAACTCACAGTGCTGCTGCCCTATTATGAAGGGTCTGATCTAACTCACACTTATCAAATCAGATGACTAAAACGTAGCAAGACAGTGCTCAAGGAAAATGCTAAAAGGATTTATGTCAAGTCTTTGTGTGGGCTCAGCGCCTTAGAAGCCGAGTTAGGGGAAAAAAGTGGAAACCACTTTTTTTTCATAAGAAAAGTGGTGTGGTGCAGTGACATATTTTATAATTCGTACGTCAAATTCAAATTCTATAAAATATATGTTCTTTATTTTTAAATTTTCTTGCACTTAGGGGTGTTCACCGGGTCGGAACCGACCTGTTGGTGTTTGGGTCGGTTAGGGTTCACGGTCGGGTCGAACTCGATCCGAACCGATGTGAACCCGACTGATATCGGGTCGGGTTCGAGTTCGTATTTTTCGACCCGGATGGGCCCGACCCAAACCATTGGACCCGAACAGTCGAGCCCCAAACTTGACATTTTGATTTTTGAGTCTTTACGCTGTGTGCCGTGTGCGTGATTGCCCGACTCCAATTGGCGATTGTGTGCCCTAAGCTCCTAATTCCTCTCGTCGGCAAGCGGCCACCGACCCGACCAGCCGACCTCATCTCGACTCGTCTTCTCTCGCCGGCCACCGATCGCCAGCCAGCCCTTGGTCGCTTGGCCGCCTGGCAGGCTGATTCTCTCACAGAAACGTCAAGGCATCTGCTGCTGCCAGCCAGCCGGCCCAGCCCTATCTGCCGTTGATCATCGCACAGAACGGCAGAAGCTTGGAAGCGGCAGGAAGCCTCTCACCATCGTTGCTTGCCACCAAGTCATCAGTCGACAGCCGCCTGGCCCGCCTCTGATCCTCTCAGGCTCTCACGCTTCTGGTCCTCTCGCCCCACGCCCTCACCGGCGCTGCTTGCCCCTTTTTGCCGTCATCAGTCCGTTGGTCTCAATCTCCTCCTTCGGCGAGGCGACACCAATCACAACCAGCAACCAGATTTCGGAGCTCGTTAAGCAGACGTTCCACAACATCGACATCTCTCTCAATCACGTTCCTACTGGTAAAAAAAAGATCTCCATCTCCAATTCTCCATGTCATCTCATCATTTGGTCATATTTTGATGTTCATACTTCATAGGATTGTTATCGAAGCCGAAATGCCCAATGTTCTCTTTTTTCAGTTTTCTTTCATTCAGCAATCACAGCATGCCTTTCCTCTTTAATTCACTGCTCTGGTTCTGTGGTTCAAAAACCAAATGGGAACTTCTCTAGTTCTTGATGCATTTAAAAGGCTTTATTTATATGCCTTTTGTGTTTAATCAAATGTTGTCACTTGTCAATAGTTCCGTGACTATTATTCACATTGTTAACATTGTTGTGAAGTTTGAACATATTATGCATGTGCCACTCTTCGAAACAAGGCAGCAAGCATTATTTTCTCTAACATGAACAACATGAAGAATTGAACAATTGAACAATCTTCATTTTTTTCTCCTAAGTATCTTTCTTTGCTAATCCAAAATGATTTGATCTTTACAACTTTACTAATCTCAAGTACACTTTCTCCAGCTTTATTCCTTTGATCCTTTCCTTGCTGTGAAATTTGAAACATTCTCAATTCCTTTCCTCGTCAGCTCGTCGATCAAAGATCAAATTGAGGTATGTTATGCGCCTATGGATATGCAAACTGAATGTTCTTAGTAACTTATTAGGATCACTAGTTTATAGTTTTTTAATTTCTTTTCCTTTTCTGTAGGATTATAACAATGATGACCCAAAATACAAGTGGAACTCAAATTGGAAGTGCACCTACCCCGACAAATTTACATGCAACTTCTTCTCATGATTTACAACTAGTACATGGTTACCAATCATCACTTGAAGCTCAACCACCAGAGGAGGTTACTTCAGAAAAGGATCAAGAGGTACTTAAACGAAAACCATCTAGACCTCCTTCTAATGCTTGGGAACATTTTAAAAGAGAAAAAGATAGAGCTATATGCAATTATTGTCATAAGTCTTATGCTTGCAATACTTCTAATCATGGAACATCAAATCTATTAAAGCATATCAAGCTTTGTGATAAAAATCCAGAGAGGGGCCTTGATAAAAAACAAAAAATCATTGCTATTGGCAAGCAAAGCGAGGATGAGCCTAACACTTGTATTAGTATGAAATTAGTTGACTTTAATCAAGAAAGGTGTAGATTAGCACTTACAAAGATGCTTGTTGTTGATGAGCTTGCATTCAAGTTCGTTGAAAATCAAGGTTTTAGAGAGTTCATGGCTGAATGTTAACCAAGACTTCAACTTCCTTCTCGTACCACTGCTGCTAGGGATATTATACAGTTGTTTATGATTGAGACGCAGAAATTGAAAAACATATTTTCTTAAAATCGTCAAATGATTTCGTTAACAACGGATACTTGGACTTCTATTCAGAATATGAATTATATGTGTATTACTGCCCATTACATAGATGACAGGTGGGAATTGCATAAGAAGATATTGAGTTTTGATTTGATTGTGGATCACAAAGGTGATACCATTGGGAAATGTTTGGAAACATGCATGAAGGATTGGGGTATTTTGAAAATAGGTTGTGTTACAATGGATAATGCAAATTCTAATAAGTCGGCTATTGCTTATTTGGTTGATAGCATGAGCGATTGGGGGGGGGGGGGGGGGTTCTACATTTCTAGATGGAGAGATGACACATATGAAATGTGCTGCCCATATATTGAATTTAATTGTTCGTGAAGGAATAAATATAATCGATGCATCTATTAAAAGAGTTAGGATTGCTTGCAAGTATGTTAAATCTTCTCCTAGTAGATTTGCGACTTTTAATAGGTGCGTTGAAATGACAAATATAAATTGTAAGAAGAAGGTGCTCATGGATGTAGCTACCAGGTGGAACTCCACTTATTTAATGTTAGAAGTTGCTGAAAAGTTTGAAAAGACATTTAAAAGACTTGAGCACGATGGATCTTACATATTGTATTTCAAGGATGCCAAAGAAGCAATTCCCACAAGTGAAGATTGGATTCGTGTTCGAGTTTTTGTGCACTTTTTGAAGGTGTTTTATGACGCCACTCTCTCATTTTCGAGGTCATTGCATGTTACTTCAAATTTTTTCTTTCATAATTTCATTGATATTCAAAAACAGTTGAAAAGATGGGGACAAATTGATGACACAGTGCTACAAGCAATGACAACAACAATGCAAGCAAAGTTCAATGAATATTGGGATGATGATAAAATGCTGAATTATTTATTATTTATTGCAGCTTTTCTTGATCCACATTACAAATTGGAATATATTGAGTTTTTTTTACTCGAATGTACAATGAAGGTATAAGCAAGGAAATGCTAGAAAAATTAAGAAATTACATACACCTATTGTTTGAGCAATACAAAATTTTAACACCTCTAGATAGGAGTGAATCTAGTTGCTTAACCTCCATGACATATTCAACATCTAATGCTCATAAAAATGATGTTGATTGGGAGGATGAATTCAGATTGAAAGTTAGGAGAAAATAAGGTGAAGTAAAGAAGAGTGAATTAGATAGGTACATCGAAGATTATGTGGAGGAAAATATCGACGGATTTGATATCTTAAAGTGGTGGAAAGCAAAAACTTCAAAGTATTATGTCATCTCTCGTATAGCTAGAGATATATTGGCTATTCTTGTATCTTCTGTGTCATCGGATAGTGCATTTAGCACGGGGGGCCGAGTTCTTGACTCATTTCGGAGTAGCTTGCTTCCTACCACCGTTGAGGCCTTAATTTGCACTCAGAATTGGTTAAGAAATCCTGCAAAGTTAACTGATCTTCGCGTAAAGCTAGCTGAACTAGAGAAGCTTGAAGAAGGTAACAAAACCTTACATAAATTATATTGTTTTTTAATGCTGCCATAATGCAATTTCACTATATTTTTAGTTATGTCATTTTTATGTAGGGTTGCTTGCACTTGGAGAGGATCGTCCATAATCTAGTTTAAGTACATTTTGGATTTTGGAAGGTGATATTTTTGTTAAGAGTTAGATATTTTTTGTTTTATGTTTTATGTACTCATATTGGAAATGTTTTATGTTTATAATATTTTTTATATTTTTTTGCAGGATATACTGAAGTTGGCTATTTAGTGTCTACTTGTGTCTTGATGCCAACCTTATTCTATTGCTCCCTTTTAGTGTCTATATGTTTCTTGATGACAAACTTGATGGCAAAATTATTATGGAAGTTGTAGTCCTCCCTTTATTTAGTGTCTTGGTGTGGGATTTATATATTTAGTTATATTTTGTTCAATTTTAATTCTAGTCCTCCTTTTAGTTTTAATAAATGTTCTATAAGACTTTGTTAGCATTATAAATATTTAGTTATAAAATGAAATATGTCGGCTAACGGATCAGCTGATCAACATTAGAAGTTTGGGATCCAAGCCTCCAAGGTAAATGAGCAAGCCTTGGAACCTCATGCCATGACTGAAGAGTGTAGAGTGAAGACTGAAGACAATGCATTCTTTTAGGCTTCATGTTGGGAATAGAACACCGATGATCGATGAATAATCAAAACAACGAAAGAAATAGAAAATGAATACAGAGATTTAACGTGGTAAAACTCTCTTGATCAATGTGAACAAAAGAGAAACATCCACGGGCAAAGGAGGCCGTCGCCGAAAATTTTCACTATGAGCCAAAAGAGAATGTACATCATATAAAACCCTAACATTCATATATAAAGGTCCATACCGCGGGGGCCCTCCGCTTCCGCCACAGATTCTCATTTTTTCTTCTTTTTCATTTTTTTCTTTCATAATTTTGGGTACAAGGTACATAATTCAAGGCACATTAACAAATATCCACCTTGACTATAATTTCACAAAACTCTCAAAAAATAAAATGCTCAACATGCTCTCCTTTGTCGAATGGCCCACGAGGGCCTAGCTTGATCTTTGCGTAACGCCCGCTAAGTCTGAACAATAGTCGAACTTGGCAACAGGTAAGCTCTTTGTCATCATATCTGTTGGATTGTCATGTGTGCTAATCTTCTGAACTTGAACATCTTGCTTTTCCACAATATCTCGAACAAAATGATATCTCACATCTATATGTTTTGTTCTTTTATGATGCATTTGATCTTATTGCACTCTGACTATCACAATAAGATCACAGTAAGATGTATTGCACTCTGACTATCACAATATATGACAGTACCTTCTTCTTTCATAGTGAGCTCTCCAACTAATCCTCTCAACCAGATAGCTTCTTTCACAGCTTCAGTGATGGCCATGTATTCAGCTTCAGTAGTGGATAATGCTACTGTATCTTGCAAAATAGCTTTCCAACTCACAACACAATTAGTAATAATAAAGATATAACCAGTTAGGGACCTTTTTCTATCAAGAACTCCTGCAAAATCTGAATCAACATAGCCAACCAGTCCAGCTGAATTTCTACCAAATTTCAAGTATACATCAGAAGTATCTCTTAAATATCTCAGTATCCACTTAACAGCTTCCCAGTGCTTCTTTCCTGGATTAGACATATATCTACTAACAACACTGACAGCATGAGATATATCTGGACGAGTGCAAATCATTGCATACATAATGCTACCAACTGCACTACAGTAAGGAACTTTTGACATATACCTTTTGTCTTCATCAGATTGAGGTGAACATGAAACTGAGAGTTTAAAGTGTGCTGCAATCGGTGTACTGAGAGCCTTAGCATTCTGCATTCCAATACGCTCCAAAACTTTTTCAATATATTTCTGCTGAGACAGAAATAGTCTTCCTGAACTTCTATCTATAGAAATTTTCATTCCCAAAATCTTCTTTGCTGCTCCAAGATCCTTCATCTCAAATTCAGAACTTAACTTATTTTTCAAAATATTAATTTCAGATATATCTTTCGCTGCAATTAACATATCATCAACATAGAGCAACAAATAGATGAATGAACCATCGGCAAGTTGATTCAAATAAACACAACTATCATATTTGCTTCTAGCAAAACCAATACTCAACGTGAATGAATCAAACATTTTATACCACTGCCGAGGGGATTGTCAAGGACTTTTTCAGATGACAAACTTGATCTTCTCTACCTTCAACATGAAAACCCTCTGACTGCTCCATATATATATCTTCTTCTAGATCGCCATGTAAGAATGCAGTCTTAACATCTAATTGCTCAAGTTCAAGATTCTGCAAAGCAACAATAGCAAGCAAAGTACGAATAGAAGTATGTTTCACAACTGAAGAGAACACATCATGAAAATCAACATCCTTCACTTGACTGTACCCTTTTGCCACCACTTTGTACTTTGTCTCTTCATTATTGATTCATTCTTTCTTCTTGAACACCCATTTGCAGCCAACAATCTTCTTATTCACAGGTTATTTTACAAGATCCCAAGTGTCATTCTTCTGTAGAGATTTCATCTCCTCCTGCATTGCTATTAACCACTTATTACAATCAGGACTTCGAATAGCTTCAAAATAGGAGGAAGGATCAGGTAACTCAATATCTTTAGCAACACTTAATTAATAAGCGACCAGTTCTTCAAATCCGAACCTTTGAGGTGCTTTTATTTCTCTCCTCGGTCTATCACGAGATAACATGTATTGCTGCTGAACTTGATATGATGTATGAACTTCAGGAGCATCAGGAGTATCATTCTTTTCATCATAAGAATTTGACAGTTCTAACTCCACCTTCTCCAAAGTTTTCTGCTTTTCTGTATCACCAATAATAAATAAATCTTTTCTCGAGTGAAGCATCAAAGATTCATCAAAAGTAACATCTCTACTGATAATAAATTTCTTGATTTCAGGACACCAAAATCTATAATCTTTAACACCAGATTTATAACCAAGAAATATGCACTTCCTAGCTCTAGGTTCAAGCTTTCCATCATTAACATGTGCATATGCAGGACAATCGAAAACTCTTAAATGTGAGTAATTAGGAGAATTACCTGACCACACTTCTTCAGGAATTTTTAAGTCTAAGGATCGGTGAGGAGACCGATTCAATAAGTGACATGCCAGGTTAACAGCCTCTGCCCAAAACTCCTTGCCAAGTCTTGCATTTGACATCATACATCGTGCTCTTTCTAGTAGAGTTCTGTTCATTCTTTCTGCGACTCCATTCTGCTGTAGAGTTCTCACAACTGTGTGATACCTTGCAATATCTTTTTTGTCATAGAATTCATTGAACTTAGAATTACAGAATTCTAATCCATTATCAGTCCCCAATCTCTTCACAACTTTTTCAGATTGCTTCTCTAGCAAAGTCTTCCATGACTTGAATGTTTCGAATACATCATCTTTATGCTTTAGAAAATAGACCCAAACTTTTCTAGAGAAATCATCAATAAATGTCAGCAAATACTTATTTCCTCCTTTCGAAGGAACCTGAGAAGGACCCCATAAATTTGAATGGATGTAATCAAGGGTTCCATTCGTCTTATGAATGGCTGAGCCGAAACTAACTCTCTTCTGCTTTCCGAAGATATAATGCTCACATAGCTCTAACTTTCCAACTTTTGCATCAGGAAGAAGACATCTTTTACTGAGAACTTGCATGCCCTTCTCATTCATATGGCCCAAACGCATATGCCATAACTTTGTGCAATCTTCCTCTGAGATAGATGAGACTGCTGCTGAACCTATCACCGTCGAACCTTGGAGAACATACAAACTACCGATTTTGAGGCCTTTCATCAACACAAGAGCACCACGATAAATTTTCATTCCATTAGACTCAATAACAACTTTGCAACCATTTGAGTCTAAGACACCGAGAGAGATAAGATTCTTCTTCAGATCAGGAACATGTCTGACTTCTGATGATGTCCTAATAATCCCATCATACATCTTAATTTGGATGGACCAAATACCAACAGTCTTACATGCAGCATTGTTACCTATAAGAATGACTCCACCTTCAACAGATTTGTACGTGGAGAACCAATCTCGATTGTGACACATATGGTATGAGCATCCAGAATCGAAAATCCATTCACTTGATGATCTAGATTTGTTTGATGTCGTTACCAACAGAACATCTTCATTATCACTTTCTGCTACACTGACATCTGCAACTTCAGCCTTTTGATTTCCCTTCTCGTTGCCCTCGTTAATTCTTTTATTCTTATTTTATAATTTGTAACACTCTGCTTTGATATGACCATTCTTCTTGTAATAATTGTAGACTTTATCTCTGTTCTTCGACTTGGATCTGGATCTATCTTGATTTTGATTTATCGTCTGATGTTTGCCTTTTGCGATCAGACCTGAGGCTTGATCATCATATTTGCTGCTTGATACCAATTCATTATCCAACTTTTCTTTGCTCAGCAGTCTGCCCTTAACATCTTCAAACGTGAGTTTGTCCCTACCGTAGATCATCGTCTCCTTAAAGGTTTTATATGAAGATGACAGAGAATAAAGAAGTAATAGGGCCTGATCTTCATCATCAACCTTTGCATCTACGTTCTTCAAATCATTGATTAGGGCAATGAACTCACTGATATGTGATTTGATCGACGTACCTTCGGCCATACGAAAGGTGTACAGCCGCTGCTTCAACACAAGTCGATTCGCTAGGGTTTTCGTCAGATACAGAGTTTTCAACTTCGTCCAAAGACTGGTCGTCGTCTTCTCTGTGAGAACTTCCTGAAGAACATCATTCGTTAGGCACAACTGAATCGCAGAAATAGCCTTCTCGTCAAGATCCTCCCAGGCGGACGCCTCCATGGCGTCAGGCTTTTGACCCGACAGCGCCTTCTTCAACCCATTCTGAATCAAGATGGCATGCATCCGAACCTGCCACAAACTGAAATTTGTGTTCCCGTCGAACTTCTCGATGTCGAACTTCGTTGTAGTCATCTTCGCGGAAAGAAACTCGGCTATGATACCAGTTTATTGTGAATAGAACACCGAGGATCGATGAATAATCAAAACAACGAAAGAAAGAGAAGATGAATACAGAAATTTAACGTGGTAAAACTCTCTTGATCAATGTGAACAAGAGAGAAACATCCACGGGCAAAGGAGGCCGCCGCCAGAAATTTTTACTATGAGCCAAAAGAGAATGTACATCATATAAAACCCTAACCCTCATATATAAAGGTCCATACCGCCCAAGCCCTCCGCTTCTGCCACAGATTCTCATTTTTCCTCCTTTTTAATTTTTTTTCTTTCATAATTTTGGGTACATGGTACATAATTCAAGGCACATCAACACTTCAGAATTCAGATATCTCAGTGTAGGCGAAATGTATTTCATATATCTCATTTCATATACATTTTCATGAGCTCTTATATTATGATCTAAAGTTATGAAGTTTTATTATGTATATGATTTTGAGTTTATTGCTCATTTATTGATTGCATTATAGAATTATCGCTTCCAATTGTTGGAAATGCTGCTGAGCATCTGAAATTGCTTTGCTATGAAGGATAAGCTTGTGAGTGAGCTATGGAATATTAACTTGTCATAGCTCTTGTTTAATCGATATTTTGTTTATCTTACTTTTGGCTTTCACCACAGGACATCCGACATCACTTTGGGGTTTGCAATTGGATCATCCACACAAATATCAATGTTTGTGGCAATTGTTTGTCCTGCCCTTTTGGTCTTAGTTCATGTCTTCATGATACATGCAGGTTTAATATGCTACAGACTTTGAATACAACAACAATATGATTATCTTATCACATTTGAAAATAAAGACTTCCTCCCCTCAATTTGAGGGGTTTAATATGCTGCAGGTTTAGTATTGCATTATAGAATTATTGCTTCCAATTCTGATTTCCTGGTAGGTAACGTGAACCAGTTACTTTTTTCTTTCCTTGGTTTAATTATCTTTAGTTTTGATACAGCAATTTAATTCTCTTTAGTTTTGATACAACAGTTATGACTTATGACATCTGATATTTGGCTCCGGTGCATATTCCGTTGTGTAGTGGTGGGTTGGATAATGGGATTATGGGAAAGCCAGTGCACTTGAATTTCCATTTGTTTGAGACAGGGTATTAATATTTGATAGGAACACTTCCCCTCACGAGAAATGAAAGAAGAATGCGAGTGATTGATTCTTCCTTCAACGGTGCACGACTGCAGGAGTGAGCTCTTGGGTTGGGCATCTCAAGTTCTATGTTCGGATCATTCAAAAGGCTCCTTGCCTGTGGCTGTGAAAGGCTAAAGCAGACGAATCAAAATTTGGAGTGCTCAGAATCTGAACAAAAGTTTTGCTGCTCATATGTTCCAGTTTATGTTGCCGTGTTATAAAAAGTTTTGTTGCTCATATGCACTTGAAGTCTTGAATATTTTTATAATCGTGTTACTGTGTTAGATTAGTTGTTGCATTCATATTGCCGGCAGGTTTCAAAGAAAATATGATGCTTTATTTAGTTAAAATGTTTATTGTATTATGCTACAACGTTGGATAGATGGATGATCAGGATCATGGATGCTACAAATGTTTATTGTATTATGCTTCCAGTTGTATTATCCATCAAATTTATATAGATGGATCATAGATATATGCTACAACGTTGCTTGCCTGCTTGGTTTTCTTCAAAAAAAAAAAGCGAGTAACCCGCCAACCCGACCCGACCCATTCAATGTTGGGTCGGTTCGGGTTTTGTGACCCAAACAAGACTAATCCGACCCGATCCGACCCGAAAGAAATTGGGCGGGTCGGACCGGATTGGGGTTCGAGTCGAATCAAATTCGACCCGTGAACACCCCTACTTGCACTAGATCTTGAACGTCTCTTTGCAACCGAAAAAAATTGCTTTTATTTTTTTACTCTTCTCTTATAATTTATTGAGCTTGCAGTCTTTCCTTAAGATAAATATATGTTTTTGATATCACAAAGAGATTTATTCTTAATAAATAAAAGGTTAATAAGTATATAGAGCACCATGTTCTACATCTCGTATTTATTTTTTATCATTTAATTAATTTTATGATTATAATTCATGATTAAATTGATGATATATTTCTTAAATGAAATAATATATATTTATTTAAATAATTTGATAATAAAAATATATCATTTAAGATTAAATAAATTACGATAGTTGAATTAGTCATATTTATTAAAATGGCGTATCATGATCATCGAATAAATCGATGATATTAATTTTAATCATATTTACTATTTATTGTATACTTTAAATTAATATATAAATATTTTATTAATTTAATAAATAAAATTAGTGTTCTATACTAGTTTTACATCAAATGTTCTACGTATACAATTTTTTAATAAATAATATAAAAATCAAAACAAAATGGAAGTAATTGAGCTTGCCATCTGCTACTGAACCTTACGTCAAAACAAATATCTCACGCAGATGCTGCAATGCAAACGCCACAGGAAATATTAACTTTCCGTAGTACTTTATTCCCGTATATTGCCACAGTTCAAGTTCTTGCTGTCATTCCCACAAAAAGAGAATTATGTCTCTGCTGTCAGCAAGATCGCTTCTATCTTTTTATACAGTAATTTTATGGATCCCAAGAGCTGGTCACTAAAAAGCAGTTGCTCAGTAATATTTCTCAAGCACGCTGTTGGTGCAAGCTGTCGTGGACAAAATCTGAATGTGCGACAGGAAACGCATTGCCATGGATCTTGTGGGACATGGAGTTGACGGGAGACACTCAATTGCTTTCCCTAGTGGTAGGTGGACACTGCAACGACAGGAATGAGTGGTGGAAAGAAGGCGAGTTAGACAAGTTTGGAGGGAAAGAAGGACGCAGAAGTGAGCTTATGATGGAAGCAACTGTAAACAAAGACAGAAACAGAGGAGGCGGATTGGATAGATGAAGAAAGAAGCATTCCAATGCATTCCATGTGATACAATTGCTCCAGAACCAAGAAGACCTCATCTCTGCACCGCATCCATCTGAAAAGGATGCTTCGATGCCTCTTGGCAGCAGAAACCAAAAACTGGTCTCTCGGTGCGATCTAATCCAGAAAGGAATGGGACGTTTGGCCATTAGTTGAGCATGCTGCAACAATGGCGTATCAGCTTATTGTGCACTGAAATTATCCTTTGTTATGGACTATTGAACCATGAAGCCCGGTGCCATCTTTACCACTACTACTGATGTTTATCTATTTGTGTCTTCTGCAAAAAAAAAAATGTTTCAATCTCTCGAGAATCAAGATAGTTACAGAGATCATCATGTTATGCTTTCTTCTTATAGCCTAGCAAGATTGAATGCTTGAGGCCAAAACCATCCAACATTTCTGATTCAGTGGATCAACGCCATGCCAGGTGAACCTGAAAGCACGCTTGATCCCGACAAGTTGTATGCAAATATGAGGGCGACCAAAGGAAAGAGAGTATGAGGATCACATTTGAGAATTGGGCCTGCAACTTGACATCAAATTGGCATTTTTGGCCTAAAACCAAAAAATATAGGGACTGTCTCCTCAACCTTGAACCGGCTACTAATCCAGCTAACTATTATGTTTGTTCCAATTTTTTTTTTATTCCTCAACAATCTTTTTTCCCCTGTTAAACGTGGAACTAAAAAGAATAAATCATAACCAATCCAGTTCTTGCGCAAATAGTTGACAGGCACTTGCGTACTAATCCTATTTATCATAGATCATACAAAATTTGATGGTTGTTCCTTTTTTCTGGTTTAGGCATCTGATTCCTTTATAAATTAGATTTCAGCAAATCTTAATTCTTTTTATGAACCTGTGCATTAAAATTATTCTGAATCTTCAATTCTGATGTCATGTAATTCACGTTTGCAATATTTTCTGGTTTGATAAATAATAACCAAGATGTTACTGCTCACAATTACTTTTCAGGTTAAATATGACAAATTTTTTGCAGCAACAGAAAAGGATGAGAGCAAGTAATAAAAAAAGATCATTTCTTGTTATGCATGTACAACTAAAAACGAATGAAGAAATGTTTGAGAATTGGTGCACCAACAAAATTCGAGTAATTAACTGTTCTGGATCGATAAATTCAGCAAGATTAGAGAATTTGGACACCTTACAACAACAACAAAGCCTTATTCCACTAGGTAGGGTCGACTATATGGATCATACGACGTCATTTCGCTATATTAGTAACCAAACTTTTCGGTATATTATTCACCAATAGATCTTGCTCTATTAGTTCGTCAAGTGTCCGTCTTAACCTTCCTCTCCCTCTTTTAATCGGACTCCAGATTATTTGATTTACTCTTCTTACTGGCGCATCTAATGGTCTTCTCTGAACATAACCAAATCATCTCAAACGATTCTCTATCATTTTCTCACTAATAGGAGCCACTCCGACTCGTTCACGTATATGGTCATTCTTAATCTTATCTAATCTTTTATGACCACACATCCATCTCAACATCCTCATTTCGACTACCATCACTTTATGTTCATGTTGTCCCTTCATAGTCCAACATTCACTACCATATAACACTATCGGTCTTATAGCAGTACGATAGAATTTTTCTTTAACTTTAATGGATACTTTTCTATCACAAAGAACTCCAGTGGCTTTCCTCTACTTATACCAACCAGTTTGAATTCTATGATTAACATCGTCATCAATCTCACCATCTTGTCTTACAATTGGTCATAAATATTTAAACTTTGTCACTTGAGAAATTATATCCTCCCCTAGCCTAACTTCCAAATCGTCTTTAAGTTATTTATTTGTGAAATTGCTATGCATATATTCTGTTTTATTCCTACTTAAACGAAAATCCTTTGACTCCAACGTATTTCTCCATATTTTCAATTTTGTATTAATCTCTTCTCTTGAATCCGCTAAAAGTATTATATCATCTGCAAATAGCATGCACTTAGGAACTTCCTCTGTGATACTCTCGATTATAGCATCGATAACTAAGTGGGCTTAAATCTGATCCTTGATGTAGGTCAATTCTTATAGGAAATTCATTTGTCTCACCTCCGGATGTCCTAACCCTAGTCAATGCCCCATCGTACATATCTTGTATTATCTTAATGTAGGCAACATTCATCCTCTTCTTTTGCAAAGCTTTCCAAAGTACATCCCTTGGTACCCGATCATACGCCTTCTCTAAGTCAATAAAAGCCATATGTAAGTCTCTTCTCCTACTTCGATACTTCTCCATCATCTCCTTTAGTAAATAAATCGTCTATATAGTGGATCTTCCTGGCATGAACCTAAATTGTCTCTCAGAAATACTAGTCTCCATTCTCAATCTATGCTAAATCATTTTTTCCCATAATTTCATTGCGTGACTCATAAGTTTAATCTCTCTATAATTTGCACAATTCTGAATATCCCTTTTATTTTTGTAAATAGGAACTAATGTGCTTAATCTCCAATCATCAGTTATATTTTTTGACCGTAAAATCTCATTAAATAGTTTACATAATCACAACACATATTTTTCTCCTAAACATTTCCAAACTTCAATCGGTATACCATCCGGTCCAACGACTTTACCATTCTCCATTTTCTTAAAAGCTTCGCTAACCTCCGAGACTTTAATTCTACGATAAAATGACATATTAAGCTCATATTCGCTAACTGTCATGTCCTCCAAATCACAACGGAAACCTTCAGTTGAGCACAACATCATGCATAGCCTGCTCAGTTCCTGAATCAGCAATCTTGATGCCATGACACCCTTCATGGCTTGTCTTCCTGATGCACGTGTACCCCAATTTTCTCCACATATTCATACCAGTTACGTACCTGTACCGAGTGTTTCATGGGTACTAGGGGTACTCGTACTCGTACATAGCCAATAAATAATTAATTTTAAAAAATAAGTACTCAAATCGTACCCATGATTTGGGTACACCATGTTAAAAAAATATCGGATAAAACTAAAAAAAGGATAATAATTAATCAATGATAATGAATACATTCATACTAAATAACATGATGAATATATATAATAAAGAAAATGAAAATAAATATCATCATAACATCACATAGATAATATAAGAATTTAAAAAAAAATTGTCAGTTGTGTCGAACTTAAATTATTTTAACAAAGTAAAATATTGTTTGCTGACTTAATTTTTAAGAATGAACTTTTATTTTTAAAGAATTATTTTTAATGCTCTTAGTATTTATTATCTTATTGTAAATAATTATATATATATTTTTTTGTATGCTAAAAAAATTCATAATTAACTAATTTAATATTTTTATCTTATAAAATTATACTTTTTCTATATATTATAAATTTAATACATTATCGTACTTGTTCCTTAATTTTTAAAATTTGACATAACCCGTACCTGTAGTCTTGCAACCAAGGACAGAGCTATATAGGACCTGGGGGCATGGCCCCCCATAACTTTTTTTATTATACTACATGTATAATGATATATCATATATGGTTTTCTAAAAATATTATGATTGGCCCCCTCCTAATTTTTTGAGATATATGTATATCATATATGGCTTTCTAAAAATATCTTTGCTCAAGTTGGCTGCATGATTATGTTGTTAACAGTTCCATTTCCAATGTCAAAGATTCCAAGACTCCTTATCCAATTTCTGATTACATTTCTTATCAACATCTTCTTGATAGTTATCGTGCCTTTTTAGTTTGCTTGAATGCAGTTAATGAACCTTCTATATTTTCTCAAGTTGCTCGAGACCCTAAATAGGTAGAGGCTATGAAATCAGAAATGCAAGCCTTACAGGACAATTATACCTGGGATGTTGTTAGCCTTCCTCCAGGAAAATTAGCAATCGGCTATAAATGGGTATATAAAGCTAAGCTCAATTCTAATGATGAAATTGAACGATATAAAGCGAGACTTGTTGCGAAAGGTTTTACTCAACTTGAGGGCATTGACTATAAGGAAATATTTTCACTAGTGGCCAAAATGTCTACTATTCGATGTCTTTTTTCTGTTGCTGTCCAGAAATCTTGGCCCTTATTTCACCTTGATATTAACAATGCTTTTCTTAATGGGAATCTCTTTGAGGAGGTGTATATGCAGCTTCCTCTAGGTTTTCCAACTACCGAGGATCGTCATTCTGATAAGATTTGTCGGCTTCGTAAATATCTCTACGGATTAAAACAAGCCTCTCGTCAATGGAATCTCAAACTCACACATGTTCTAGTCACAGCTGGTTACAAGCAGAGTTTGCTTGATTACTACATGTTTACTAAACAGACATCACATGGCATTGTTGTTTTTCTCGTCTATGTCGATGATATTATCATTACAGGGGATAATTCTGAACTTATTCAAGAGGCTAAGAATGTTCTTCGTACGAATTTCAAGTTTAATTAAGGATCTTGGGCCCTTAAGGTTCTTTCTTGGCCTTGAAGTCCTTCATTCTAAGTCTGGTATTGCTCTCAACCAGCGAAAATATGCATTGGATTTAATTGCTTATTTTGGTCTCTCTGGTGCTAAAGTAGTTGACGTACCTTTGGAGCAGAATGCCAAGTTAACTTCAATTCAATATGATGAGGTTGTTCCTCCTTCTTCTACTGATCCTGTGTTGACGAATCCTTTAGAATATCAACGCTTAATTGGCAGGCTCATTTATCTTACGATTATGTGTCCAGATATTTCCTTCTCTGTCCAACATCTTAGGCGGTTCATGCAGTGTCTGAAATCCTCTCATATGGCAGCAGCACTTCGTGTGGTTCGCTACTTAAAAAAGCATCCCAGTTCCGGTCTTTTCTTTTTGGCTATTTCTTCATCTTCTCTTCAGATGTTCTGTGATGCGGATTGGACTGCTTGCATTAATACCCGATGATCGATTATTGGTTTTTGTGTTCAACTTGGCTCAGCACTTGTTTCTTGGAAATCTAAAAAATAGCCTACTGTGTCGCGCTCTTCTGCTAAATCGGAGTATCACAATCTAGCTGCGTTAGTTGTTCACCTCATCTGGTTACAACAGATATTTGCAGAGCTTGGAGTTCAAGTTCACCTTCCTGTTGGTTGTGAAAGTCAAGCCGCTCTGCATATCGCTAATAATCCTATCTTTCATGAACGTACTAAACATATCGACGTTGATTGTCACTTTGTTCGCGCTCGAATTCTATCGGGATTCATTCGACTATATCACCTTGCTACTACTGATCAAATTGCTAATATTTTCACTAAAGTGCTTGGCAGTCGTGTAACACCCCTAAAATCACCCCTCCTGCCACGTAGGCAGTTAGGTTGTCTCCGGGAGCGCTACACTGCCTATTACACTATTGATCATGACCATTCAACAAAACGCACACGTGGCATCAATAATATAATAAAATATAATGAAGGACTTTAATGCTAAAGTTCAATAGTCAGAATATCAAAGATATAGTTCACCCATGCATGTGACAACAAGATGTCAAGAGTTCATAATTCTCATATAGTTCAATAAGAGGAAGGAATTTAATAAGCGGAATGGCATGATGTCTATGGGTAACACGAAAATCATAGCACTAAGTTCAATTGCAATAGGCTTGATGATAGAATAGTCATGTGCAACATCCTCCAAGTTCTATGCCCTCCAACACCTCATCAGTTAGTGTTCTCACCTGCAAAATTCCAATGCAGGAAAATCGAATACCCATGAGCAAAAAGCTCAGTACAATAGCAAAATAGACGGTGAAATAGAGATCATAATTATATGACCAATATAGCAATAATAAATAATATTGTACTCTGACAATGACTATAATAGATCAATACATTATTATTTGACAATATCAATGTCTATGCTTTGTTCTTTACCATGACTATACTTTATCTTTATCCTACATTATCCTTACCATACTATGTTCCATACTTAACTATATCATATTCTGTACTCTACCATACTTTACTTTACCATACTATAAGTTTTACTTTACAGTCCTCTGCTTTACATTGCTTTACTATGAGTTGCATTACGTCTTTCACATTATTATAATGTCCTTAAAGTTAGTTGTTCTATGCGAGCTTGACTTTATTAGTTGGGATGCTAGAGGTGCCTCTCTGAATCTCTGAAGCCAATAAGCCCACAAGAGAAAGGGTGCAACAATGTGTCACCCAATTCGGAATGCAAGTGGGAGAGGGCTTGCACCCCAAGAACAGTGGTCATTTAAGAACCTGTAGGTTCAGACCGATGGGTCTGACTGAACCAGGCGATCTGACTTGGCTGGTCTGATCGGACCGATCGACCGTTCTTGGTGGACCGGTCGACCGTTCTCTGGCACCAGTCGACTGGTCCTCTTGGATCGGTCAGCCGTGTTCTCTGTGATATATGTGGATCGATCGACTATACCCATGGGCCGATCGATTGGTTATTCTACTGGATCGGTCAACCGTTCTGGTGATCAGTCGACCGGTCGTATGATTTATAAAATGTGCACTGCGCATTGAATCGGTCGATCGTTCTGGTGATCGGTCAATCGATTGTAAGGTCATGAGGACATGCTCTACGCGTCGGATAGGTCGACCGATCAGATGTCCGGTCGGCCGATCGTGAAATTAGATCTGTCCGTTGGCAGACATATCGGTTGACCGCCATGATGAGGTCGATCGACCGATCAATAGAAACTTGTATGAGTTCTTTGTGCGGGCTGGTCGACCGTTCCAAAAGTCGGTCGACCGGTCCCTGCGACAAAACAAGGCCACCGGATTTCTTCTCCATTTCTAGCGATCTTCCGATCATCGAATAGTCACGATATGAATATGAAAAATGTAAAGAATCATCTCAGGATCACAATGAACTATTCTCATGCATTAAACAATCACTATTTCTTCGTCTAGAGATTTAAGACGCTAAGGTTCCTTTTCTGATAAAAATGGGTTCGTCGACGATTCTTCTCGTTGTTCACCGATATGGTCGCTCCTGGCCGACAAGGAAGACTCGTCCGGTTCCTATGTACGTCGAGGAAGCATCCGTGTATGTCAGTTGATCATGTGTGCACGTCGGACAATCGCTGCGTCGTGCGAGCTCTGGTTTATCTTCGGTGCTCGTCGTCCGTCGGCGATTCGCAGAAGAAGAAGGAGAAGGCAAAGAGACAAGGAGGCGATCGGTAGGAATCGAAAGGAACCCTCGCGCCCTTTTTTATGGCATCGGCCGGCCAGGGTTGCCGGCCGATTTCGAGCGGAATCAGGGGAGGAAAATCCTCTCCTGTTGGTCGTTTCATCCACGATTCGCTTCCTTTTTTAAGTTTGAATTCGCTTCAAATTCTGATTAAATTTTGAATTGATTTCAATTAATTGCATTGATTCCTATTGATTTTTCCCATTGATTGCCTTATGAATATTGCAGATGTTACATTATTACCCTCTTAAAAGAAAATTCGTCCTCGAATTTTGATAAGAGTTAGGACTCACCGAATAATTGTGAAAATTTTTCTCGCATCTCTGTTTCCACTTCCCATGTGGCCTCTTTTCCTTGATGGTGTTTCCAAGCCACTTTGACTAACGATATCTTTTTCCTTCATTGTTAGTGTTCTTGATATTCCAGTATCTTTGTGGGTTGTTCTTCATATGTCAAATCCTCCTTGAGGTTTGGTTCCTCAATTTGGATCATGTTAGCGTAGTCATGATTGTACTTCCGGAGTAATGAAACGTGATAGACATTGTGTACCTTGAAGTAAACCGGAGGCAAAGCTAACATGCATACTGAGTCTCCAACCATATCTAAAATTTCAAATGGGCCTACATACATTGGGCTCAATTTTCCCCATTTACTAAAACACATTACTCCTTTAGTGGGGGAAACTTTAAACAGAACTTGATCTCCTGTCTTGAAGATATGTTCACGTCGTTTCTTGTCTGCGTAGACCTTCTGACGATCTTGAGCAGATTTCGTCATCTTCTTTATCAATTTCACCATGTCTGTGTACTCTTGGGACTGTTTATGTAATTCAGCACTCAAGATCTTTCTCTCGCCAACTTCGCCCCAACATACTGGGGAGCGACATGGTCGACCATACAATGCTTCAAAGGGAGAAATCTCTATGCTAACATGGAAGCTGTTGTTGTAGGAGAACTCTATAAGAAGTAGATGTTTATCCCAGTTGACATGCCAATCTAACGCACATGCTCTAAGCATGTCCTCTAGTATCTAGATTGTCCTCTCTGATTGTCCGTCTGTCTGGGGATGAAATGTTGTACTGTAGCGAAGTCTCGTCCCAAAAGTATTCTGGATGCTCTTCCAGAATCTTGATGTGAACCTGGGATTTCTATCAGACACGATGGTTGATGGGATCCCGTGAAGTCTAACAATCTTCTGCATATATAAGTCCATTAAACTTTCAAGATATTATTTTACCTTAATGGGTAGGAAGTGAGACGATTTAGTGAGTCGGTCTACTATTACCCAGATGGCATCATGCCCTTTCTGAGTCCAGGGTAAACCGATGATGAAGTCTATTGATATCTCTTCCCACTTTCACTGTGGGATGCCCAGACTCTTCAAGGTTCCTTGGGATTTCTGGTGTTCCACCTTGACTTGTTGACATACTATACATTTGAAGACATATTTCGCTATTTCCTTCTTCATATCTGGCCACCAGAAACTCCTATGTACATTTTTGTACTCCCTGAGTGGATTGCGAACTCTGTTTTGTGGTATTCATCTAGCACTTTCCTTCGGAGTTCAGGATTATTCGGTACCCATAAACGATCGCAGTGCCTGATGCCACAATCTAAAGAGACTTTAAAATTTGTAGTCACTGGACTAGTCTTTATCATTATTGTTTGATAGTCTGTATCTTTTACTTGTGCCTCAATAATTCTTCGGATCATGTCTGGTACGATATATTGCATCATCATTAGTGATCCGTCATGTCTTACTCTTGACGTCCATTTGAAAAGTTCCTCCATCATTTCGAATTGTCGAAAGCGCATAAAGGCAACAGATCCTTCCCACTTTTGACTAAGTGCATCTGTCACTGAGTTTGCTTTACCTAGATAGTAATTGATAGAGAACTCATAGTCTTTTAAGAATTTCATCCATCATCTTTGGCGCATATTTTGATCATTCTATGTGAAAACGTACTTCAAACTCCTATGGTCAGTGTAGACTACAGATTCTTTTCCATATAAGTAATGACGCCAAAGCTTGAGGGCAAACACTATTGCTGTCAATTCAAGGTCATGTGTGAGATACTTGACCTTATGTTTCTTAAGCTGTCTGGATGCGTATGCCACTACTTTCCCATGTTGCATTAGTACGCACCACAATCCTGTACCACTAGCATCACTGTAAACTACGTAACCACCGTTGCCCGATGATAACGTCAGGATTGGTGCTGAAGTTAGTCGCTTCTTTAATTCTTGAAAGCTTTCTTGACACTTGGGCGACCGGATAAACTTTTCTCTTTTTCTTGTAAGCTTGGTGATAATACAATTCTAGAGAAGTCCTTGATGATGCATCTGTAATAGCCTGCTAAACCAAGGAAGTTCTTGATCTCAAAAATATTCTTTGGTTGAGTCTAGTTGGATACTGCTTTTACCTTTGCCGGATCCACTGTAATTCTATTTTTGGAAACGATGTGATCAAGAAACATCATCTGTTCTAGCCAGAATTTACATTTGGAAAACTTTGCATATAATTCCTTTACTCACAAAGTCTCCAATACTATCTTCAAATGTTTCATGTGTCGCTCCTTGCTTGGCGAGTAGATGAGAATGTCGTCGACGAAAACAATTATGAACTTATCCAGATGTTGAAGAAAAGTTCGATTCATGAGGTCCATGAATGCTGCTGTGCATTTGTTAACCCAAACGGCATTACTAGAAACTTGTAATGTCCATACCATGACCTGAAGGTTTTCTTTGGGATGTCTTCTTCTGCTACCCTCAGCTGATGGTATTCGCTCCTCAGGTCAATCTTGGAAAACTTTTGCTTTAGACAACTGATCGAACAAGTCAGTGATGCGAGGTAGCGGATACTTATTCTTTATTGTGACTTTATTCAATATCATGTAGTCGATACAAAGTCTTAACGATCCGTCCATCTTTTGACGAAAAGGACTAGTGCACCCCATGGTGAGACACTAGGCCTGAAGAAATCTTTGTCCAACAGTTCTTGAATCTAGTTCTTCAATTCTTTCATCTCTACTGGGGCCATGCGGTATGGAGATTTGGAGATCGGCGCTGTGCCGAGTGCCACTTCGATATGAAAGTCTATCTCCCTTCTAGACGGTAGACCACTAATGTCGTCAGGGAATACATCATAAAATTCCCTCACAACTTTTATGTCTTGAGAGGTCTTGGTTGGCTCTATTATATTGGTAACACTTGTCAAGTAACCTCTACACCCCTTTTGGAGTAGTTTATGTATCTTCATAGCAGACACTATGATCTTTGGTTCTTTCTGTGCAATGCCTCTGACAATTACTTTATCTGTACTTTGTGTACCTATAATCACCTTCTTTTGCTTGCGCAAGATAGAAGCCTCATGGGAGGTTAGACAGTCAATGCCCAAAATTATATCATAATCTCTCATAAGAATAATGATAAGATTTGCATGATAGTTCTTTTTCTCTATCTCTATGGGTACATTAGGAAGATATTTTATAGTAATCAAAGTTTCTTGTAGGGTCAAGATGTTCATCTTATGCTCTAAGTTCATTGCAGTTAACCCTAATGTATTGACACATTCTTCAGATATAAAAAAATGAGAGGCACCGGAATCGGACAATACTGTAGTGGGTAGTTCAGTTACGAATAGCATACCTCGAATGACCTCAGCGTCATTCTGTGGAGCATCTTCTTCTAAGTTGAAAAGTCTTCCTTGTACTAATATTGTTGCCCATGTCTTGAACAATTTATTACGATGTGGCTCATTCCACCGCAATAGTAGCATGCTCCTATTTTCATGCGGCATTCTCCTACATGGGTCCTGCCGCTGGTGTTGCATAAAATCCGCTCACCTTGTGGGGGTGGTACCTGAGGGACTCTGGGAGGCTGTTGCTTTTGCTGTTGGGCTGGGCGCCTTTGCGTCTGTTAAGGAGGCCTTGAGTTCTGTTGCTGCTGTTGTGTTGTTGTTGCTACTGTTGTGATTGTTGTTGCTGTAGTGGAGGAGCTCGTTGTAGAGGGCGATAGGGATGTTGTTGTAGACGGTTGTACTATTGAGGCGCTGGGTAAGAGCGTGACCGATTATCCTATCATTGGTGCTGACTGTTGTTCCTTCTAAATTACTGTTGTTGGTGTTGGGAACCCTGCCCTACATTCTGTTGGACCCTCTGGGCTTTCTGAAGGTCTTGGTGGTCCTTCTCGGTCAATGTAGCCAGACTGATCGCCTCCTCCAGGGTTTTGCAATTTCTTGGTCTCGTTTGGGACCTCAAGACGGGGTTCAGTCCGTACACAAAGCGCTTCGTTACATCTGGCTCGTCCATAATCAGTCTGGAGTATTTCCTCAGTCGAACAAACTTCGTCATATATTGGGCCACTGTCATGGTCCATTGTTCTAAGTTCAGAAACTCTTTCTGTTTTAAATCCCTTTGGAACTTAGGGAAGTAGCGCATCTCAAACGCCTTGCGGAAGTCCTCCTAGGCAATAATTCTGACTTTCAAAAAACTGATGGCCTTCTTGGGTTCGGGGGTTTTAAACCCAATTAGCAGTGCTGTTGGCGTACGAACGAAAAGGGAGGTTCGGGGGGTCCCGCCTCCCGACGGCCCGTGTGGTTCGGATTAGGTTTTTTCTCTATTTGTTTGGGTTTTAAACCCGGTTTGGAGAGACTATTAATAGTCTAATTTCTTATGTAATCTGTGTGGGGGCTGTAAACCTAAACGATATAGTGGAATCTCTTTGCAGGACGTAGCCCTCATCTCAAAGGTGAACATGGGTAAATTCGTGTGTCTCCTCTATTTTTCTGCAATCTCTTTGCGATCTTCTCTCCTTGTTCTCAAATTTTTCCATCACGTGACATCAATAATATAATAAAATATAATGAAGGACTTTAATGCTGAAGTTCAATAGTCAGAATATCAAAGACATAGTTCACCCATGCATGTAATAACAAGATGTCAAGAGTTCATAATTCTCACGAAGTTCAATAGGTGGAAGGAATTAAGCGAAATAGCATGATGTCTATGGGTAACACGAAAATCATAGCACTAAGTTCAATTGCAATAGGCTTGATGATAGAATAGTCATGTGCAACATCCTCAAAGCTCTATGCCCTCCAACACCTCATAAGTTAGTGTTCTCACCTGCAAAATTCTAATGCAGAGAAATTGAATACCCATGAGCAGAAAGCCCAGTACAATAGCAAAATAGACAGTGAAATAGAGATCAATGATAATTATATGACCAATATAACAATAATAAATGATACTGTACTCTGATTGCTATGCAATGACTATAATAGATCAATACATTATTCTTTGACAATATCAATGTCTGTGCTTTATTCTTTACCATGACTATACTTTGTCTTTATCCTACATTATCATTACCATACTATGTTCCATACTTAATTATATCATATTATGTACTCTATCATAACTTATTTTACCATACTCTAAGCTTTACTTTACAGTCATCTGTTTTACATTGCTTTACTGTGAGTTGCACTACGTCTTTCACATTACTATAATGTCCTTAAAGTTACTTGTCCTATGCGAGCTCGACTTTATTAGTTGGGATGTCAGAGATGCCTCTTTGAATCTCTGAAGCTAATAAGCCCACAAGGGAAAGGGGTGCGACAATGCGTCACCCAATTCGGAATGCAGGTGGGAGAGGGTCTGCACCCTAGAATAGTGGTCATTTAAGAACATACAGGTTCACTGTCTCCTCGGTTAGCTACATATCCCTCTGGATCAATACTATGTTCTCTGGGGAAGGAGTGTGACTCATGCATCACCCTTCATTCGACATACATGTGGGAGAAAACCTGAAATCTCAGGAACAATGGTCTTCAAAAACTAATAACTTCGTTGTCTCCTCAACTAACTACCTGCCCATTTTTATACAATATCATGATCTTTGATCTATACATTGGGGGCGGCACATAGCAATCCCGTATATTTATTTTTACTTTATTTATCATCGCTTATCATGTAATCTATGAATCAGGGCCCGACTGAGCATTAGTCTCTATACAATAGGGTTCAACCAATATAGATGAACAGGTTAAAATCTCTGATTATGAATTATGAGTGGGTTAATCTAGTTGGTTCAGACCGATGGGTCTGACTGAATCGGGCGGTCTGACTTGGCTGGTCTGATCGGACCGGTTGACCGTTCCTGGTGGACCGGTCGATCGTTCTTTGGCACCGGTCAACTGGTCCTCTTGGATCGATCGACAGTGTTCTCTGTGATATATGTGGATCGGCCGACCATACCCGTGGGCCGATCGATCAGTTATTCTACTAGATTGGTCGACCGTTCTGATGATCGCTCAATCGGTCGCATGATTTATAAAATATGCACTGCGCATAGGATCGGTTGTAAGGTCGTGAGGACACACTCTACGCGTCGGATCGATCGACCGATCAGATGTCCGGTCGGCCGATCGTGAAATCAGATCTGTCCATTGCAGACAGATCGGTCGACCGCCATGGTGAGGTTGGTCAACCAATCAATAGGAACTTGTATGAGTTCTTTGTGCGGGCCGGTCGACCGTTCCAAAAGTCGATCGACCAGTACCTGCGATAAAACAGGGCTACCGGATTTCTTCTCCATTTTCGACGATCTTTCGGTCATTGAATAGTCACGACATGAATATGAAAAATGTAAAGAATCATCTCAGGATCACAATGAACTATTCCCATGCATTAAACAATCACTATTTCTTCGTTTAGGGATTTAAGACGCTAAGGTACCTTTTCTGATAAAAAATGGGTTCGCCGGCGATTCTTCTCGTCGTTCATCGATCACTGGTCGCTCCTGGCCGACAAGGAAGACTCGTCCGATTCCTGTGTACGTCAAGGAAGCGTCCATGTAGTCAGTTGGTCGTGTGTGCGCGTCGGACAATCGCTACGTCGTGCGAGCTCTGGTTCGTCTTCGGTGCTCGTCGTCCGTCGACGGTTCGCAGAAGAAGAAGAAGGCAAAGAGGACAGGGCGGCGGTCGATAGGAATCGAAAGGGGGCGCGAGGGTTGCCCTCGCGTCCTCTTTTATGGCATCGGCCGGCCAGGGTGAAAATCCTCTCCTGTCGACCGTTTCATCCACGATTCGTTTCCTTTTTTAAGTTTGAATTCGTTTCAAATTCTGATTAAATTTTGAATTAATTTCCATTAATTGCATTGATTCCTATTGATTTTTCCCATTGATTGTCTTATGAATATTGCAGATGTTACAAGTCGGCAGCATGATTTTTTAGTGTCCAAACTTGGCATGATTAATGTTCATCATGCCTAGTTTGTGGGGGCGTGTTGTGATGTCTCTTCTCTCCTGCACGTGCGTATAACGTGTGTTTTTGTATTTATATTATGTTCGGTATACTGTAGCTTTATACGGTGTACAGAATGTAATTGAAAGTGTACAAACATTTGCTATATAAATGAGAAGCCATATCTCAGAAAGTTTAGTCCTGCGGATATTTTTTGTTCAAACGTTATCAAACGGCAATGTGGCCTCAACCGGTGGCTCCTAGGAAGCCATGATTTCAACGAATTCACCGAGGGAGATCCCGTCAAGGATCGTCGACCTGCGAGAACAGGAGAAATTGTCCTTCAGAAGGCGGACGAGACGGAGCGGCAGAAGCTGCCCGTTTGAGATGATTTGATCGGCATGCACCAGTGCAAAAGCCCGGGAGCACGAGAAATTCTCTAGCTGGTGCAGTTCATCATACTCTTGACATCTTGCTTGTGTGGGAATAACAATGTTTGATGATCCTGTTTAGTGTATTATTATGTTATACATTGACATAATATTTTAATAAGTTGATGGTTAGTTGATTATATTATGATTTAAATTTGCTAATTCTCACAAGTTTTCTATGTTTCTTTATATTTTTAAACATTTTTTTGATCCGGTTTTATTCCCGATTTTTTCGGACCGACCTGAACCCAGTACTGGTCGGAATTGGATCAAATTTGGACCCGATAAAAACTGGGTCGGGACCGAGTCATTAAATTAGTTTTAATTAGAATAACCATTAAATTAGTTTTAATCTAATATCGCCATTAAATTAGTTATATCTGGCCTTAATATTACGTAAAGTTGGGAGTATTAATAGCTGGCGTTGAAGGTGAAGCCCATGGGCCTTGGGAAAGAGTAGAGCCCAAACTTCAAGAGCCCACAAGTAACTCCTTACGTGGGAATTAATTATAAATCTCCTTTCGTACCAAATTTATGGTTCCAAATCAGCTTGGAAATCTCTCTTCTTTTTTGGAAAAAAAAACATGAAATTATCTATTAAAGCAGATCCCAGTGATGTTTTCATACAATAGCTGGAGGACGTCGCAGCCGACCAAAATTTGCATAGCTTGGAAGTCTTTAAATGCTACTGAAGAATGAAGATGAAAGGAGTAAGTAGTATGGAGGTTAGTCTATTATAAATTTTAATTAATTCGATAAGATTATCTCGAATTATGTCTAAAGTTGTGTTTAGAATTGTTTTGCAAAGGATGTTGTTCGAAAAATATTACTTACTTTCTCAATGTTGGATGTTTGATAAAAATATTAAAATTGCTTTTCTTGATAGAAATCAATTAATTACAATCAATTTTTTTACTTTTCTCCGCAACATCCCAAGTGCTCTATCGATAAAAGCAACCGATAGTTATTTTAGCTTCCTGCAAAACATTACCAAACGAAGCCTAAGACTTATTTTTTAAGAAGTTACACTGACACCCCCTAAATCTCAATCCTTGTTATTAGATGAAGGGTTCTTTGACGTCCTCCACTTCAAACAGAAACATATATGTTTAACAGTTCATGCGTAAGATCTGAAAAGTGAAAACATCCTACTGCCACATCACATGCGAACGGCAATATGCATTCTTTATTCGTTCCAACGCAAATAAAGCCGTCGTGGCCAGAGGAAACAAAAAGCATCAAAACAGAACTCTGCAGCCCACGAGTAGCGCCATGTTGGCCATTGTTAACACTCAGACTTCGGTCCTCTCCTCTCCCTGCGTTTCTGTACTTGAACGATGGCAATATATGTATACATATTATATTATATTATATTATATTATATTATATTATATTATATTATATTATATTATATTATATTATATTATATTATATTATATTATATTATATTAATCCAACTCTTGAAACAAAACATGACATCGAACAAGAGATCCCGGCCACTTGTTCTGCTGCCAGCGGGCCATCGCCCACAGGATCTCCAACGGAGAGAATCTTGTCCGCGTAATTTTTTTTTATTTTTTGCGGCATAAAAGTTGCACTTAGTTATTGTTACTTCTATTATCTTTAGGAAAAAAAACTAAAAAAACATTCGCAAAATTAACCTGAAATAAAGATTGGGGGAAAACTATGGATTCAATTTCATTCTTTTGAATTAATTGCAATTGAAAAAAAAGTATATTCATATTCTTGAGAACAAGAATATACCCGGCTCTAATTGGATTTTTTAATATAAAATACACGCAGTTAAATCTATTGATATAAAGTCGTTTTTACCTAGAATTAAAATATTTTTTTGTTCCCTATTGCTGGATTGAAACTTAGTAGACTTGTTTTTTTTTTCTCTATTGCAGTGTTATATTGAATTATTTATCAAGTCCGTACGAGAAATTTGACACAACATGCATTTCTCATCTGGGTTTTCTATGCAAGGAAATATTTCGTTTTCATAAAATATATTTTATATGGATCACTTAAAGCACAATTTGACAGATTGAGGATGGTTATGAGGATATTTTGTTGTAACTAAGCCAATGTCGATCATATTCTATTTATTAAAAGACAAAATGGGGAAGTTGTGAATTTTTTAAATACGTTTATGATATTATTATATATGTCATGCATGTAAATGTGAAATTATAGATCGTGATCCTTCAAATTTTCTTTTTGTCATTGGAAGTTTCAAATCAAAAAACAAAATTATAATGCAAAAATATGCTATGATTTTTTTAGAAGGAAGAAGAAGAAGAAGAAATCCATCCCAGTTAAGAAAATTATAAGATTTGTAATTTCTGAAGAATTTCTTTGTGATTAAAATAAAAATAGATACCAAAGACTTGTGCGTAGGCTTTTATATTTGTTAGTTGATGGATTGATGTTCCAATTACACATTACACAACAATTGTTGGAACTTACAATATATCAAAGATTCTATAAGCAGAGGGCTACTATAAAGAAAAAAAAAAGGGAAATCAATTTCAATGTTGAAAACTATACTGATATTATAATTATTGGGCAAGATACTTGTGTATTGTCCCCAAAAGATACCCTACCATGTGGCAGGATATACTTTTGATTCAAAAGAGGACTTTGAATCATCATGAAAGAAAGGGACATTATGCAAAAGGAAAATAATTATAACATAACCATTAGAAAAATATAACAATAATAAGAATGATGAAATACTAAAAGAAGTAAACAATAATGGGAAGTAGTCCAAATAGTTACTACAGAACTTCAAATGGGTTTGTCATAAATCAATATAGCTCAAAGGGGTAAAGCAATAAAATGAGCAATCTAGCCATGTCCATATGCAACAAGAACTTAGTCTCCACGGTGCCATTTTTTCATTATGGGTTGGTACGTCTAACATAAAATTACATGAGAGATGAACCTCATTTGAGTTTTGATATTTAGTATATTATGATAATGTGGAACATGATATTAAATTAGTAGACATGAAGTGACCAAAGAGAAAGAATCATAATAAGATAAGCCTAACAATGAAAATTACTATAATCATAACAAAATCATATAAGACATAGCTAATTATGTAATGAAAAGTCATTATGAGAATGATTCAACAAGATTAATTGAGATATTGTCAATCCTATCGATAAAACATCATTATCATTCATATTTTTTTTATTACATTACACTTATGAATTGAACGTTCTAAAAGAATGGTGGAATGTTTTTTTACTTCCTTTTCATCTAAGTCGAAGAATTTCAATGTCATATGGTGGAATTTTTTTTAACTCCATAATAAGAAATATCGATGGAGTTTTTTTTTTTCTCCCTTATGACCAGTGGAGTGTTTTCAATCTTTAATTAAGGCATCCCTAAACATATTGACCAGGATTCATATTTGTCCACAATGATATTGAAATAGACATTTTTTAACATTCACAAATTAGTGGAGCGAATGACATTTTAGCAAGAAAAAACATATTTTGAATGGGTAAGAGAATTAGGTGTCAGATTTTAAAGATTACCAGAAATTGAAAGTCATTGATGAATTATAAACATATTTTGCATTATATATATATATATATATATATATATATATATATATATAAGTTGATAAATCTATGAGAAAGAAAGTTCACCTACAACAATCGATAAAAGAAAAAAGCATAAGAAAATTTTGCTATCACTACAACTTACCAACAAAATCGCCAATGTCTATTATGAAAAACAACTGATCATCACCAACAAGGATAAGCTTTGACCAGAGAAGAGGTGAATGGTTGAGTTAGGATGTTTGATGAAACTTAGGATTTACATATTTATATTTTATGGAAGGACAATTATGTTATTTCTTGAAAATGTTGCACAATATTCCCCTTGTTATCCAAACTATAAATAGAATATGAATTTGCCTATTTTTTATTTTTTAATTTATTGAACACCATTGCAACAAACAAACATAAAAAAGAATAATGAACAAAGAGCACATAAAGGATAATGAACAAATAGCACATATTTGTATTAGAATATCAGTGTATGTTTCACTTAATAGTATTCCATGTTTCACAATAAACAAAGCTAAGTGTTTGTCTATGAGTGCACATGGAAGCACTAAAATATTAAACAAGTAGCACTATGGGTTCGATGGTGGCAAAGTGGTCTGGACATTACATTATCATAATTTAATTTCAAATTTCTTATGTAAGTATGTTATTTTATAAATTTTGATGCTACTTTAATAACTAATATATTTATTTTATTTATGTTTTTATGTTTTTAATCTTATTTTTAATGAAATAAATTAGGTAGTCTATTTGTCCAAATTCATAATTTGTTGTTATGTAATTATGTGTTCTTATAAAAACTTCCATGCATCTTCACATACTTGGGTCATTTTATTTTGAGTCTAGTACATAATTATGCTAATTTCAATTTCATTTTTCTTATATAAGTATGTTACTTCACAAAATTTGATGCTATTTTTATATTGAATATCTTAATTTCGCTCATAGCATTATGCTTTTTAATCTTAATTTCAATAAAATAAACTAGATAGGTATTCGTCCAACTTCATAATTTCTTGCTTTATAATTATGTGTTCTTATAAAAACTTTCATGCATCTTTACATAACTTTTTATTTATATTTACCTTTATATCATATTTTAATTACAATTATACCATCGGGTCATAAGCTATCTTCATTCTTGAAAGTAAGTACAATTTTACTATTTTCTATGCAATTTTATTAGTTTTATACCAAATGTGATTTTGGTCTAATTAAACATTTTTAACAATTCATTTTTCTTGTTTAGATTTTAAGAGGTTATTCATATTAATAAACATGAGAACCTCAGATATTTTTTTAAAATAATTATATGATAAAAAGTGATAGACTATAATTATTTATATTTTTAGGTAATATATTAACTAAATCAGAAGTGAACTCTAAGATAACAAGATAGATTTTCCATTCTTTGCTTATCAACGTCTATTAAGAAGAAATATGGATGCAAAACTATATAGTGTTTCTTTAAATAGACGCTCGTCTGATCCCCATCCGACGGATGTTTTTTTCTTTTGCCGGTTCCAAGGGCAAAAAAGGAATTTGACTAGTTTTTTTTTTTTTCTTTTGTCCGATTTTTTCTTCTGCCCCTAGTCCCTGCCCTCATTTCCTTCCCCACCGCGCGACCTACCCTCATTTCCTTCCCCGCGCGCGATGCTCGTCCACCTTCGTCATGATCGGCCAGTACCGCACCCGTCGCACGACGCTCGTCTTCCTTCTCAAAGTCGCCGCCATCTCTGCGAGGTCGGACACCCCAAACTCGCCGCCACCGTGAGTCTTCCTTTTCAAAGTCGCCGCTGCCACCACGATTGGACACCCCGAGCGTCCCTCATTTCCTTCCCCGCCGTTTGACCCTCGTCCTCCCTCGCGATGATCGGCCCGCACCGCACCACTGCATGATATCCTCCCTCGTCATGGTCGGCACACACCGCACCATCGCACGATGCTCGTCGCACCGCCGCCGCCGTGAGTCTACTCAAAGTCACCGCTGCCGCGAGGTCAGATGCCCCAAGTTCTGACCTCTTTGACACGAGATCACAGCCACCCACCGCCGCCACGAATTTTCCTTCTCAAAGTCCTCGTCACCGCCGCGAGGTCGGACGTCGCCACCGTCCGTGCCCTAGGTCAAGATCGCCATGCGACCTAGCTCTTCCTTCCCGCGAGCTCGCCCCGCGTTCTTCCTTTTTCGATGCGAGATCACAAAGTCGCCGCCCGTGCCCTAGGTCGAGATCACCAGTGTCCTAGCTCGAGATCGCCTGTTCTTCCTTCTCAAGACCTCAAGGTCGCTGCCGCCACACCGCGAGGTCGTCCCCCGCTGCCGCCTGTGATTTTGTCAATGTTGATATGTGATTCTCAATGTACTTTATTCTCACTTATGAGGATATTTTAAAATTGTTATATTTTGTATTATTTGTTACAACTAAGATTGATTGACGCAATTTTTGTCCAAGGATCGATAGAACTTAGTAGTCATAGGTTTAATTTTTATTTTATTATTATATGAAATTTAAAATATAATTTTGCTTGCCTAGACCATATTAGATTATTTATTTTTATTCAGATATGTCTAAAAAAATATTGTTTTTGGAATATTTTAAATAGAGTACATAATAATAAAAAGGTTTACTGTAAAACAAAATAATATTATGAAGAATATGAAATAAAAGTAGGAAGTTTCTTCGGATTAAGTGAAAAGAACATTTTTTTTTAAAAATAAATACAAAAGGAAAAGCATGCTCAAATAATATATTGATACACGCATAACAAAAAATTAAGAGATTAGATATAAAAAAGAATAATTTTGTTTGAGTAGAAATAGGAGTTTAAGTTGAATTAAATTAATAAAATAACTTTCTTAAACTGAAAATTGAAAGTGATAAATGTAAATAATTTAATTTAATTTGAATATACATAGGCATTTTCGTTTGAATAAAGAAATATAAAGTAAACCTATGTTCAGATAATGTATTCATATATGTATATTTAAATTAAATGATATTAAATATCAAACAATTTGGTTTAATTTAATTTGCATAGAAATATGAATTTTAGTTTAATTAATTAATTAAATGAAAAAGGAAAGGTATTATGTACTACAAGGCATATTAATGAAAAATTTAAAATTCTTTTATTTTATTAAAAAGACTATTCTTTTATTATTTGATAAAGTTGTTAAATAAAATATAATAATATTTTTTACATATCATAATAATCGATATAAGTAGGAGTTTTAGTTGGATTATCTCAAAAAATGTCTTCTTTTAAGGTGTAAATTCCTCTTTACTATAAGTAGAATTTCGGTTGGATTACAAAAATATATATCATAGAAAAGACAATAGGAAAAGCATGTCGGAATAATATATATATATATATAATTTTAAAAAAACGAAATATTAGAATGTTATTATTTTAAGTGGAAGTAGTATATGTCACACGATAACACAAAGTTTTAAATTTCCCACTTTTTAAAAATAAAATAGAAAATATTTATGACATATAATATAGTAGGAGTTTTATTTGGACTTAAGTTAAAAAAATGTTTTATTATAATATAAAAGCAAAAGTGCCCAAATAATATTTTATATTTGTACAACTAAAAACTGAATGAAATTGAGTAGAAACGAAAATTAACTTAATTTAAGTATGAGTATGAGTTTTTCATTTGAATTGAATTAAGAAAATATCTTTTTTAAAAGAAATAAAAACTACAGATAGTATCATAGTATACACCCGCTGGTCATAATTTTTTTAAAATTTACTTGGTTAGAAACTACTATATTTATTGCCTATATCTATGATACATGAAGCATTTACTGTTTCGAAATTTTTCTTCCAATCTTATCTAAATGATACAATTTATTCCTTTATATTGAATCATTTTTTTTCAATGATTAGACTAAACAATTTATCACCTTGAATTACTAAACAATATTAACTTTAAAATTATGATATCATGATTATATAATAATTAAAATTCGCAATGTTCATATATCATACAGGTATTAACACTAGTTTTATGGGTTTACAAGATCGAGGATATTTTTTGGGCGTACTAATGAAATTAAATAGGTATCTTTAGATAAACAAAATAAACTTATCGAATTTATTAGACTGAGAGCGGAAGGAAAAAAAGGGTTAGTGCATTGAATGCCACATCTAGAAGAAAATGAAAATTAACCTTCTTGAACACATAAAACTCGTATTCTCCTTCGTACTTCTAAATGTTAATCACAATCGAGCGAAGAAAGAAAAAAAAAGGAGATCGATAATTGACTTAGAAATTCCATAAAAATCAATTATAATTAAAATTATTCACATATATAGATAAATTACTTGTGTTAGGTCCCGATAGCGTAAAACTTTATCGAATCTCATGAACATGGATCAACGAATGGTGTCGTATGATCCATGTAGTAGACTCCACCTAGTGGATAAGATTTTGTTGTTGTTATATATAAATAAATTACCATAATTATATATATAGGGTACTACTATTGTTATTTTAAGAAAAATAGTATTGTCACTATATACGTGAGTGCTTAAAGTATTGAACATTTTTATTTTTATGGCATAAAATAAAATGATAAGAATATTTTATAAAGCGAGAATAATAATGTCATATAAATGACCAGGATATCTGACTAACCCAAAGTTTCTTCAATTAATGCAATATATGTAACATTTTGAAACATTATTTTTTCTTCTAAATTAACCGTGTTTTAATATACTTTTAATTTTTTTTCAATTATTTTGCATATTCATTTTGATTTGACAGGATATCCTTGCAGTATTAAGAATATACCCTTGATATAATTGTGAGCGGGGAGCACGTGACCACTTCTAGCTTCCCGCGGATCAATACGCTAAAATAGAGGGAAAAAATTATAAATAGACAAGGATCCAAATCCTACTCCCATTGCATCGCTCAAATGCGTAACAATTAAAACTTGTAAGTATTCTATTATTTGTAATTATTTAATTATTTCTAGATTTGGTGAAAGTCCTCAGAGATTATCGGAGGCGTGACACCATTGCTGTCACTAAATATCGCCGAATCAATGTGGATTCTGGTTCTTAATAATTCCATATAATTAATTAATTTATGGCTAAGTGGCCTCTTAATCTTACAAAATTCCATTGTACACATTCAAGAATTAACCTTGAGTTTTTCTTTCTGAAAATTATATATAAGGAACTGGATATTTTTTATTATAATTATAAAAAAGTAAAAAGACAAAGGATTTGATATAATATTATATTTATTTATTTCAGTTTTTAGGAATAAACGTTAATACTAATCATTAAGAAGTCTCAAGTTTTAGGCTAAAATATGATTTTTTTAAAAAAATTATGGACATCATTGTTACAACAAATATAGGATATTATTATTACATTTCAAATGTCTAACAATTTATGCACTCAAATTAAAAGGAATAGGGTAACTTTACAGTTTTACGGTTTAGGAGAAAAAAAACAGCTTTTTATTCCAATTAAAGCCTCACAAAGGGATCTTACAAAGTTATACTCTTTCTCTCTCTTCTTTTTCACATACTCTTTCTTTCTCTTCTTTTTCACATCTGAGCCCTTTCTTCTTGCCCTTGCATCTCTCTCTCTCCCCTTCCCCCTCTCTCTCACACACCATCCCTGTTCTCCCCTTCGTGACAGAGGGGAGAACAAAGAGAGGGAAGTAGCGGATACTACACATTTTTATATTTTGGATCTCCGCATCGTTCTGTATATTTTGATATTCTGACATCTACATCTTAACAATGGCGACGCACCGAGAACAGGAGCAGGACCAGCAACCAGAGCAGATTGAGAAGAGCAGGCGGTACATTACATCGGAGGAGCTCCGCAAGCACAATGTCGCCTCGGATCTGTGGATCTCCATCCAGGGCAAGGTCTACGACGTCACTGGATGGACAAAGGACCACCCCGGCGGCGACCTTCCCCTCCTCCATCTCGCAGGCCAGGACGTGACCGACGCCTTCGTCGCCTACCACCCGCCCACCGCCTGGTCCTATCTCGACCGCTTCTGCATCGGCCATCTCGCCGACTACCACGTGTCCGACGTCTCCCGCGACTACCGCCGGCTCCTCGGCGACTTCGCCAAGTCCGGTCTCTTCGACGACAAAGGCCGCATCGCCGCATTCACCCTCTTGTCCATGGCCTTTCTCTTCGTCGCCGCTGTTTGCGGTGTCCTCCGCTCGGACAGCCCCCTTGTCCACCTCGCCTCCGGCTGCATGATGGGCTTCCTCTGGATCCAGTCCGGTTGGATGGGCCACGATTCCGGCCACTACAAGATCGTCCGGGATTCCGGCATCAACCGTTTCACGCAGGTCCTTTGCGGGAATTGCCTCACCGGCATCAGCATCGCGTGGTGGAAGCGCAACCATAACGCCCATCACATCGCCTGCAACAGCCTCGACTTCGACCCGGACCTCCAGCATATGCCGTTCTTCGCCGTCTCCGCCAAGCTCTTCGGCTCGCTCACGTCCTACTTCTACGAGCGCAAGATGAACTTCGACGCTGTGGCCAGATTCCTCGTGAGCTACCAGCACTTGACGTTCTACCCGGTAATGTGCTTCGCCAGAATCAACCTCTTCGCGCAGTCGATACTGTTGCTGCTCTCGAAGAAGCGAGTGCCCAACAGGCTGCAGGAGATCGCCGGCGTGGCCGTGTTCTGGATTTGGTACCCTTTGCTCGTCTCCTGCTTACCTAATTGGTGGGAAAGGATCATGTTTGTTGTCGCCAGCTTTGCAGTCACCGGCATTCAACACGTCCAGTTCTGCCTCAACCACTTCTCGTCCAGCGTTTACGTCGGCCCGCCGCGCGGCAACGACTGGTTCGAGAAGCAGACCGTCGGGACGCTGGACATCTCCTGCTCGCCCTGGATGGATTGGTTCCACGGCGGACTCCAGTTCCAGGTCGAGCACCACCTCTTCCCCCGCTTGCCGAGGTGCCACCTTCGTAAGGTCTCGCCATTCGTGCGGGAGCTCTGCAAGAAGCACAAGCTTCCATACTCGACCACGTCCTTCTGGGGGGCCAACGTGTTGACCTTCGAGACTCTGAGGACCGCCGCATTGCAAGCTCGGGACTTGACGAGCCCGGTGCCCAAGAACTTGGTCTGGGAGGCTGTGAACACCCATGGATAAAAGGCCTTAATTTCTTGGTCCTCTCCTTGTCCCGCCGGTACTGAACTCGCCAACTGCTTTCTCTAAGAAAATTTTGTATTAGCTTGTAATACCTCGCTGTTTACACTAATTTCGTCTCCATTACATCTGTCACCTTTCGTTTCTGGCGAAAAAGTTGTGGTCTGATAAGGGGGTCTAAAGTCATGAATTATCATATAATATCTTATGTATATGTTATTTGAGGTTTCATGCTCAAAGTCTCTGTATTAAGTTTAATTGATTCTCTCTGTTTCATGTAGAAATGTTGTAGTCCTATGGCTTGATCATTGTACCAATTGCTGTCTATTTGATCTGCATGCAGCCATTGTTTCTCAGCACCTACAGGAGCCATAATTTTCAATCAATGTCACTATTTTTGCCAACGTTTGATTTATTAGTGTGTGCCCTCCTCCATAATCTGCAATTTGTGCCTAAACTATGAAACTGTTAGGCACATTTCTTTTTGCTGCTAAAGAGTACAGTTAGCATCACTTTTAGATGCGATTCGTCTTGGAACACACAATCTTTGAGTTGATGGAGCCTTGCATTTAGATTGATAGTTGGCACTTAGCAGTATCTGTCCAAAATTCTCGATCAATTCTTTTAAGTTCAAGGTATTTCGCAGATTCCACGCGCATTCAATGCTATTTTCTGATTTTTTCGGATGCAACTTTGGGTGTGCTGTTATGATAGTTCTTCCACACTATATGGTTCATGTAGTCAGGCTGGCGACATTGATATTTTCTCCTTTGTGGTCAGTTTTTTTGGAAATCTTTGGCTGAGAAGAGAACAACGGTGTCCCTATGGTCCTTTCATGGTCTGGTAGACGATGGATGACCACTAAGGCACTAACTTTTGTCATTTCAATGTCCGACTAAATTGCAGTCTGTCCAAAACTGTAACTTAAGATTGAACTGTAAGTTGCTGTTTGAAGTATGCATGAAACAGAATAAACTGAAGTGAGTATAGGTGGGTTTTATCTTTTTTTTTTTTCCTGTAAGAATGTGTCCAAGAAAGGATTATGAAAAAATATATGTGCCCAATGAGCAGGAGATCCTCTCATTCTTTTGGAATATGCCTTGTGCTGTACCTTTGCATGAAGGGTATGCCCGAAGTCTGCGTTCGTGCCCTTTCTATTTTTAAGTTACTCGTCTATGATAAGAGAAAGAAAAAAGAAGCAAAATCGTTTTGTGCGCCATGCTTTTACATGACATATGTGTCCAATTTTCGGTGTCTCTGACAAAGATTACCTGTCTTTGTAGCTTGCTTGCATGGAGATGCCTAAAAAGTGGCACGTTGTGTCTTGATACATGCTCAGATGTAAAGTTCAGCTACCAGTCTGTACAACTACTGGTCAGTCTGTCCGGTTACCGCAGCCTTTGAACAACAGGAAAATGAATTGTAATGCTTGTTTTATTTTGTTGTTGTGACAGCTCCCAGATTAATGCAGTCAAGGGGTTGAGCTCTTCTGATGCATGCTGTTTTTGGGAGTTGGTGTGATGCTTGCTTTTAGTTTCCTAATTCCCTTCTGCTCCTCCATCCAAATTCTCTCATGTTAGTCTTCCATTTTCTGAATATTCACTTGTTCTCTGACAGAATATCTAAACAATGCAAGACACGATATTGCTTATAGTGCTACAACCCTACAACCTGAGTATTTTCTATTTTTCTGATGCTTTTAGTTTGCTAGAAGCTTTTAGAACTTTCTAATACTCAGATCCCAGGGGTGTACTTCTAATGACAACTTGGTATAGCATAAAAACCGTAATGCTCCTAAACATGTAGCATGTTAAATTTGTTCACGGTGCAATGTCGTAGATTCCTGCCGTGAATTATCGAGTAAGGGCAGTTATTTCTCAAGGAAAAGGAGTAAGTATAAAAGTCTATTGAAGTAAATGTGTGTCATGTTCCCTTCTCAATCAATATTCAAGCTGCTAGAAGAAGCTGTTGTGCCCTCCAAAGTCCAAATCTCCAACCGTTCTGATTATGCCTGGAGGGATCGCAGATGTATGACTGATCCGATGCATGACATTGGGAATCGGAAAATATGATTTGCGTTCTAGATTCAGAAATGAAACCTAACTGCAAAAGATTATTTTTCTGATCAGGAACTAACTGCAGAAAATATGTTTCTACTTTCTATGCAAGCTATTTTCTCGTTTCACAACTGATTGCTGGACTAACGCTCCTCCGAAGATTATCATTATCATGATCAGGTCAGAAATAAAGATCATTCATATGGACATCAAAGCCAGAAATCAGACCTGGTCTAGCAAAAATCATCAGCAGACAGCAGTCACTTGTGCAGGGATGCGTATGCTGCTGGTGATTCTTGGAGTTATCCACGGCAAAAGTAATACTCTCAAAAAATTATGGGTTAAAGGAAGCCTTTCAGGGGAAGTCTATTGATGCGAAATCCTACGAATGTGGACGCAACTGCGTGAGATCGCACCATAAATTTTCTGTCTCATTTATTGTCTGAAAGGCATGCAGATTTATATGTGCTAGCCTGTTCGCCTTTATGAAGGAAGGACTCAGTGAGGATTCAGAGTATCAAGCAATAAAAAACTTCTGTCCACTCCACTAACTGCTAATTTGCTTATCATCACTCTTGAACCAATCAACCCCTGAACTTATAGATATGATGCCCCCATAAATTCGACTTTCAGAGGAAAATGCAGAACTAAATCGCAACTAAAGTTTTCTTTTCCTTATTGTTACACTTGTACTTATCCATTTCTTCTACAATATAACGAGATCTCTAATTTTGTTTTCAGTCGCCTTTCTAGTTCACAGAATTGCTAAAGTTGATTACTTGGTTTTCATGAAACGCTGACATTACTCGATGTTCCATGAACATTCCCGTGAAGTCACTTAAATGCACACAAATCCACACTTCATTTAACACTCATTCCCTCCCCATTCTCGTGACTGCATTAAATCCGACCACTTCCACGTACCACCCTGTTCCCATCTCTTCGAACGGTATAAATTGCTACATCATTTTCCCCTCCATGTCGGAATGGTCACATCTTCTGTCGTCATCAGCAGCCCATTGCACACGGAGTGAGTGAGTGAGTGAGTGAGAAGCCAATACGAAAGAGTGCACCCTTCATGGCCACCTTCTCGCACCTCGTACTAATACTCGTGTCCTCGCTCCTCCAACTATCCACGTCCGACTTCACGGTCGTGCTACCGGACTCGTCGGCCTTGGTCGACGCCCCCCAGACGGGCTTCTCCGACAAGGCCAAGACAGACCCCCGGGAGCAGCAGGCGGTGTACCAGGTCATGGAGGCCACGGGCAACGGCTGGGCCACGTCCATCCCGGACGTGTGCCGCGGCCGATGGCACGGGATCGAGTGCATGCCCGACGAGGATGACGTCTACCACGTCGTCTCCCTCGCCTTCGGCGCGCTCTCCGACGACACCGCCTTCCCGACGTGCGACCCGGACCGCGCCTTCCTCTCCCCTGCCGTCCTCGGCCTCCCGCACCTGCGCTCGCTCTTCTTCTATGGTTGCTTCTCCAACAACCGCCAGCCGATCCCCTCCTTCCTCGGCCACCTGGGCGCCACGCTTCGGTCGCTGGTCCTCCGCGAGAACGGCCACGGGGGGCCGATCCCCGCCGAGCTCGGCAATCTGACTTCGCTCAGGGTGCTCGATCTCCACGGCAACCAGTTGAACTCCTCCATTCCCTCCTCGCTCCGGAGGCTTACTCGACTCCAGCTGCTGGACTTGAGCTATAACCAGCTCAGCGGTCCGTTGCCCGACTTCAAGCTTCCTGCTCTGGCGGTCATGGACCTCAGCCGCAACGATCTCCAAGGGCAGCTTCCGGCGTCCTTCGGACGATGCAGCAACCTCATCAAGATGGACTTGAGCAGGAACCACATCGGCGGCCTGATTCCCGACACATTTAACAATCTGAACGATCTAATCCTGCTCGACCTGAGCCACAACCGGTTGCTCGCGCCCCTTCCGAGCTCTCCGCTCACGTTGGCTTCCTTGAGAGCGTTGATCCTCAACGACAACGCCATGGTCTCATGGACAGTCCCGGACGACGGCTTCGCAGGGCTGAAGCAGCTGAACACGCTGATATTATCCAACAATGGCCTGCGAGGCCCCGTTCCGACGTCGATCGCCGACTTGACGAGCCTCAGGGTTCTTCACCTCGACGGCAACCAGCTGAACGGCTCCATACCTCAGAGTTTCCGGAGGATGGGCAGGCTTAGCGAGCTCTGGCTGAACGATAACGAGCTCGAGGGGCCCGTCCCGTTCAGCAGGGAGATGCTGTGGAAGATGGGGAGAAAACTCAGGCTGTACAACAACACGGGGTTGTGCTACGATCTGAGCAACGGGAGGTACAAAGGCATCAACTCCATGTCCGGCATCAGCTACTGCGACCAGGAGACGAGGGCAGACGAAGCCCAGGGCGCGAACGCAGACGGCCCTCGCGGCCACGCGACCAGGCATTTGTTGTGGCGGCGATCGAGGACGTCGGGCCGGGAGACTGAACAATCGAGCACGAGCTCGTCTGGGCCGCGTCACAAGTGCGCCTTATGTTGGATCGCTGGGTCTCTTCTTTCCCTCCTCGCGTTCGTATAGTTTTCTAAACCAAAATAAATAAATTGTACATAATGGTTAATATTTATCAGTTTCTGTTGCTTTCGATATTTTTTTTTCTTTCCTAGATATATTTTATTATTGTTCACGCACACATATACATCAAACAATGAAGAACACAAGTCGTTCATTTTTTTCGTTAGTAATCCTAACTCAAAGAAAGATAATAATTAATATATTTTTATGAGACATGGGCATGAAGTGGGTAATGGCAATATAATTAAGGTTCCACATAAATTAAGGTAAAAACTATAGCTGCTAAAATAGTAAAATTTGAAATGAATATCTATTACTTTAACTATATGTTTTTTTTTTATAATTTTAGACTGAATATTAGCTTCGTAAAATAGAAATGCTCACTCCTTTTTTTTCCAACGAAATTTGTAGTCTTTACCAATCAGTGACTTAAAGTTGGATGAGTTTGGAAAATTAAATGAGCCCGATCAACACATACCAAATTTTTCATCACAATTGATCCAAATTATCTTTTCCCAGGAGCCGAAGTAGAAAGTGTTGGTTGGATAAACACAACACACACAATTATGTAGCTACAAAATAGCAAATTGGAGTAGTGTGGCGTGTATTCTCTTCAAAGGCAAGTGATAGGCAACCAAAAAGAGACCAACATTAACTAGGAACAAATCGACCCACTTTTATTCAATTATTCTCGCTCCTTTTCCCAACCTTTTATGAGCAGAGATTCTCGCGACAAACAGGTAAAAGCAATTGCAACCAAAAGTTATTGAATTAATTTAAGGTCCAAAATCATGCATAAAAGACAATAATTCAAACAATGAATTGATCGCGCATTGCATTAATTTGACAATGTTTTCTTTTTTTCTTCTACGGTGCAAGTTATACCATTTTCTTTTTTATCAATCTCGATGTTCGAAAAGCGATCCTGACGATTTAATTTAAATAACGTTAAAAGATACATCGTCCACGTATTAACAAGTTATATCATTCTTTGGTCTGATAAACAACATAATTCTTGATAATAGGACACATTTGAATTGACAAAAAAAAAACTCACTGACGGATGGAATTGAATTAATCTTTAATATCTTGTACCCTTGAATTAATCTTTTTTGGGGGAATGATAAGATCTTGAGAGTTGGAGCCCACAAGTTGGGCAGGTCTTTAATGAGGTGAGGCCGTGAGGGGGCCCTGCGGACGTTCCTACACTTCTCGTGCAGACTGCTGTTGGATCATAAAGAAAGTTGTACCGATTTGACGGCCACATGGCAATCCCTATCAATGTTCGGCGTGGCACCATTTTTTGTACTCACAAGTTTCCAATATTCAACTAGTAGTTTTAGATTAAATTGATCATTCTAAAAAATAAGTTTATTAACTTTTTTTTTGAAAAAAAAGAGGTTATGCACCTTACATATCACTAACTCTTCTATTTATCTTTACTCGAGACTCCAAAGTGGTTTCGTTTTCCTTTCAACATTAGCTTACATGACAAAATGAAATCTATTGTTCATATGGTCAGAGTAAGAACGTTGTATAATTTTTCAAATATAACTTTTGATGGACTACAAGGGTTGGAACAAAAATTACGTTAACATGAAACAGCTAAAATTCCAAGAATGTGAAATCATCATTGTGTGTGTATATATAAATACAATATATATATAGCTTTAAGAATATTCAATGAGTTCATAATATCTTTGTTTATTGTGATATTAAACTTAATAACTCATGAGAATATGGGCACATTATGTACGTTTTTTAGCAAGCTTTTTGTGGGCGGAATTGGAGATTTGCCACGTAGGTTTTTTAGTGCACGTGTACGGTGTGCACCTATATTAATTGGTCCGCAACTCCACATAGTTAATAATTTAGTTTCCACTGGCGCTATATATTTTATTATTTTTTACTATATGAATTATTTATTGGGGAGGCCCAAACACCTTAATATTTGATTAATTTATGGATCCACGACTACATAATTAATAATTTAGCTGCATGGTTTGACGATAGACTTTGAAAATTTTGGGTAGGCAATCTCGCATAATAATTAAAAATGGATTGAAATTACTCCACTTATTAATTTATTAATATTATGGTGCCATTCTGTATGTTGTTTTTGTGTTTTTTAGTTGTAACGGATTTCCATCTATTGTGAGAGTAAAAAATGAAAGTCAAAGTAGAATAATCCCAATTTTTTTTAAGAAAAAAGGCACTCCTGTAAATTATTTTCCATAGCTTGGAGGACAAAGGAAAATTTTAAAAGATATATTCTAGTAATGATGACTTGTTAAGGGTTCTTCATTGTTAAATAATTCTTATTAATAATCTAATTAATGATTATTTTTTATCTAGAAGACTAATTCGATAATTATTAAGAAACGAAAATATATTACTTTTACGAATCTCAAATATTTGTTTTCACTTACGGTTAAGAGCACAATTTTATCCATATTTTATTTAATTAATATATCAAAGTTTTATTACTGTATAATATTCCTTAAAAAGGTTTGAACAGCAACCAAAGTATCATTTCATTGTCACAAAATTCATCATGCAATTCATGACATCATCATAAATCATGCATGCATTATGATTTCTTCCTCATCATGCATCAATGCATTGCAACTTTTTTCTTTAATTTTCCTAGAAATAAGTATAGAAAAAGAAAAAAGATTCCAAACTCGTTTCCCGGTATTGCTTCGATGTCACTCCCTGCCTTCTCTCTCCTAAAAGCCTTCCAATTAAAGCGGAGAGAGAGAGAGTGATGGCCACCAAGAAGCAGCCGATAGAACCAGAAAAGAAAAATAAAAATCTCATCTTTCTGGTCGCTCCGACCTCAAATTAATTGCGCTCCCTGACCCGCCATCTCCTCTCCTTCGTCTTCTTCTCTGTGGTCTTCTTTTGCTCACACGATCGTCGTCCGCCCGGCAGTGTCGCCGGAGAGAAACAATGCAACAATGGGGGCATGAGAACGGCGGCGCGATGACCTTCGACGAGGCCTCCATGGAGCGGAGCAAGAGCTTCGTCAGGGCCTTGCAGGTGACGTTATCTTCGTCTCCTTTTGTTCCCCGCCTACTCCGGATCTCGATCGATTTCATCTGTGCACGGTCTGTGTGATCCGTGTTTCGTTTTTTTTTATTCTTCGCCTTCTTGCTTGATCCGACGTGTTTCTAGGGTTTCGTTAGTTTCTGGCGATCGTTTTCCACCGATTTGGAGGAGTTCCATAGTATAAGTCCGCGTTCTTTGGTGTTTGATTTGGGTTTTTCTTTAACAATCGAGTTTCATAATGATTTGGGACTTACTAAATTTTTCTTTGCGAATCCTCTTTCCTTTGGTTGGTACTGAAATAGTCGTCTACTGATCCTTTTAGCCAAAGTTGTGAATTTTATGTCCCTCCTAAACTCTGCCGCTAATTTTGTCATGTACAGGAATTGAAGAATTTAAGACCTCAACTTTACTCCGCTGCCGAGTATTGTGAAAAGTCTTACCTCCACAGCGAACAGAAACAAATGTAAGTCTTGAAGAAAATGCAAGGTTCTCAATGTTGCCAACTTTATTACGTCTCGGAATAACAGTTAGATATCTTTTTATCAGGGTACTGGACAATCTGAAAGATTATGCTGTACGTGCTCTTGTCAACGCTGTTGATCACCTTGGTACAGTTGCTTACAAATTGACTGATCTTTTCGAACAACAAACTTTAGACATGTCGACTGTTGAGCTCAAGATTACATGCCTCAATCAGGTAATTCATCCATTTTCTATACCTTCCTTTCTGAGACCTTGAATGAAACTAATTTATCCTATTTTAGCAACTTATGACTTGCCAATCGTACACGGGCAAAGAAGGTCTTAAACAACAACTAATGTCAGGAACAACTGCAAGGCACTATAAACACTACACTCTACCAAGTATGTCTGAAATCTCTGTATTTTTTTCTTCTCTTCAGGTGGTATGAGTTCTTATAGCTAACGTTTGTTTCCAACTAGATTCTATTTGTAAAGGGGCGGAGAGTAGTTCAAAAGTACGAGATGATAGTTTCAGCAATCTCCTGGCAAAGCATCGTGATCATGTGACAGGTGCGAGTTCACCATATTTTGCACTTTGTGTGATTTCCATTTTCTAAGAAAATGCCAATGTTCAATGTGAAATTTTTGTGAACTTAAAGGTGTGTCTGCATCTAAAACTCTTTCTTGGCACCTTGCAACTGAGACAAATCCTTCACCGAATGAGACTCCTGATGCAAAATCCGGGCAAGTTCCTCCACATTGTTTTCTGTTCCTTTCTGTAGATATTACGACGTTTACATGAGACATTCATTCATGTTGGCTAATTAATATCTTTTCTTTTCAGCAGGGTTAGAAATTCCAAACTTTCTAAAGTGACATCTGATGTTTTCCATCTTTTAGGTATCTACAACATATTTTGGACATATTATTCTTCCAAATTTATATTTGGATCACTTGTATCTCACTGATTTCATATAATTTCAGAAGCAGAGGAATCTGGTGTGCCAAAACCCTTATCAACTCATCTTCAGACCACTAATCAAAGGCCAACTTTTGATTTTGTTTCTCACGCACCTGGCATTAAGGTAATTTGACATTTCATATTGATGAACAGGTATTCTTGTCACGAGAATCCAAGATCTTAAATCACTTTCTCACTAAGTAAATCTCCTTTAATAGAGTCTTTGTTTGCTCTTCTTTCATTAATTGAGTAAAGAAAATTTAAAACTAATATCTTTTCTTTCTACTATTTGAGCTTCCAGCTTCAAGTTCTTCATTTGTCACTATATAACATGTTCAAAGTGATTTAAGTTCCCACCTCCAGAACTTTATCTTGTTCAGCTAGATACCTTCATAATGTCATTGAATGTGTTGGTAATATGATTTCTGTCATCGGAAATCAAACTTGTTCTACAAAATCATGGAAAACGGCTTTTTTTCTAACCCCACAAGCATACAAATGCATATAACCATCAGATGTGTTTGTATTGACAAATGGATGAAGTAAATCTGATGAAAGCCACTCACTAGCATGTGAAACATTCGTGCTGTTTATGAAATGTGAAAGGATCCACATCCTCTGTAACATGTCAACAGTCTTATTTCAACAAAGATCAATTGTTTCTCTCAAAAAAAAAAAAAGATCTTGTATGAAACATTTTCACTCCCCTTATAAAAGAAACCATTTTGATTATCTTTGCTTGCTTATGAAACTGCTTTTTTGGCACCTTTGGGCTTCGAAGTCCTACATTTTCCTTAGATAAGCAACTGATTTCTCAATTGTCTTGGCGCAGGGCACAATGGAGGTTATAAAACCTTTATCAACATTCAAGTCTCTAGATAGCCAAGGTGGACGTGAGATCTGCAGACCTCCTGCTCGTACTAAAAGCATGCTGTCAACCATTTTTGCAAAAAACAAGACATTCAAACCGAAAAGGGTTCCCGTCTCCTGATAGGTGTTGTGAGCAAATGGTCTTAATCTGGCAGGTGTTACGAAATGCTCTGTTCTTGATGTAGCCATATATGTTCGCAAGAAGTGGCTATTAGATATATATTATGTTCTATAGTTATATGGATGTACGTATGTATCTATAACTAGTCATTTTTGTGACTATTTTAGTCACCTTGTCCAAGTTCCCCAGACTATTTGAGGGTTTCTAATCTTGCTGTTTTGTAGTATAGTTTTCTCTGAAGTTACCCAAGTAGTATAATACAGAAAGCAACGGAGGTTAACTAGGTTGGCTAATTGTTAACTGTAATATTGAGGGCCTAAAATGGTGTTAATGTTAGTGGGATTCCTTTCATCATGTTCTGTTCAAGGTCATTGATTCTGCCTCCAGTTGATATTATATTTTCCTTTTGACCACAAGCTTCACAAAGAAGTGTAATCGCAAATCTGAAAAGTAACTCTTGCATAACAGAAAATTTACTTCTTCGAATCTTCTTTATTGGGTTCCCTTTTGTCATCTTCAAGAGCATTAATGGGGCGCTAGCTACTGCCCATTGTGAGATATTATTTTTTGGGCATCCCAGCCAGTGAATCATATCGAAGGAGCGTAGACGCACACATTCGTTGGAGTGCTCCCCATCTGCACCGCCTTCGCTGCGGCGGCCAACAATCACGCTTTATTGACGCTCCACGATTCCGGAGATCATTCTAAAGGCACTCCAATTTCGGGAATTACTATCCTCCTTATTCCGACTAATGACCAATAACCTATGGAGGATTTGTAATTTGATCACAAATATAGGCTTTTTTAATGTATAGCTTAAAAGAAAAATGTACAATACAATATTTGCAAACGCAATTGAAGACGCTATCACAAATCATACCGGTCACCGAATGATCGATCGATCAATTGAGTCATAGTTCGATCGGCTCAGCTAAATTCGATCATATTGAGCCGAATTTTTATTAAAATAATATTTTTATTACTTTAAAAAATATATTACAAATATAAGTATATAAGGTAAATGAAACAAAACATATTGATCATCATTTTAAATTGATGAAATATTAATAAATTATTTTTTACATCTTTAAGAGATATATCATTTATGTTTAGTTAATTTAATATTTTCTTACTTAATAATTTCATAAATGGTTTAGAATTTTCATTATTACTATCTCCCCCTCATTTTATTTTCTAAATTCAAATGTTCTTTCCATATTATTTTTTCCTTTTACAAATTCATCCTATAAAATCTACTTATTATTATGTTTTTATTTTCATATTTTAATATATATTATTTATAATAATTTAAATTTTATTATCTTCCTATTTAGGTTCATGATAATTTTATCTTTATTACCATCTTTCCATTTTTAAAATTCAAATTTATTTTTCTTAATATTTATATTCTTTTTTACGTTCACTTCATAAAATCTAATCACTTGTTTTACTCTATTCCCTATTCTTCCACCTTTCCTATTATTATACACTTTACTTAGTTTCTTTTTTTCTATCTATTCACTTTTTTTATTATTTTTGTCAAATTCAATGTGGTTTTTGCTAGATTGATTCGGTTCAATTCCATTTTTTGACAACAAATTTTACTCTCAAACCAGAGACTGATGACCGATTCACAATTGAATTTGAATCGGTCAATTAGCCAGTCCCATTCGAATATAGAAACACTGCTTCATACAATATTTTCAATAATTAGAACTTATTAAAACGTATTCTGATTTCTCTTTGTTGATGGGGACAAAGGATATGGCCAAAACCTTCAGGGGGCATTATCAGGTAATGTTGTATTAAATTATCTAGGCCTACAACATTACTTTATTCATTTGTGACAGGTAATAGATAATTTGCATTGCCCATGCAATCCGCGTTGTTTATGAAGTGGCAATGCAAATTGTCTATGAAATGGGAAGCAATTCATATTATCACCTGAGTTGCAATCTTTTCAATTTCACTTTTCGCATTTGTTCTTTACAATTTTATTTAAATAAATTATAAAATACATTGAATAAATTATAAAATTAATCAAACAAATATTAGTTAATTATTATGAATAAATTGTTGTCATGTTTAAAATATATTAATTATTTTATAAATTTAATTTTATGGGTGAGAATATATATTTGTGATTTAAGTTGACGAAGTTAAAATAATTTATATATGTAAACATAAATTTTTTTATTTGGGGCATATTGGTAAAAGTTTAATATTAAAATATAAATCTTTATTTTCTTATAAAGAACTAATATGAATTGTCATATAGATTACTCATGCATACTAAATAAGATAATGTACATTGTTGATAATTTAATAAGTAGCAATTTTTCTGAGAAGCAATATACATTGTCAAGTAATGTTGAATAGTACCCTTAGCCCAAAACTGTGTTGTAGCAGAAAAGCTAACTTGATCAAAGGTCAAATAATTAGTGTATCTTGCCCATGCTAAGAACACCTTCACTACCTCTCATCCCAATCCATATGTAGTGGCATCAATGTACTATTTCCTAGGACTGTGTTTGGTATGGAGATTTTGATAAAAAAAAGTTTTCGATAATACAACGATGATGATTTAAAAAATTGATATGATAGATAATTTTTAATGGATGATTGAATAAAAATTAAGGGGAATTTCCCTACAAGTAATTTTTTAAATTATTAGTAATATGAAATTAAATTACTTGAGCCCATCGTATTACCTTGTTTATGTTATTTTAATTTGTTGGTAATCTATACAGCCTATCATCTTGCATGCAGATATAACTCGTAGTACTATATGCACCGGAACAATGGACGAAGAGCTATTGGCGGAAGAACGAGACGTTCTGCACACAGGGATTCAAAGAGGGCTAAGGGAGCGGACAACATCCCGATGGACGAAGAGGCATTCCCTCGTCTGCGCCTCCTTGCGGAGCAACGCAGGGTAGGCCTGGAAAGGACACAGGGCATGCTGGTAAGGGAAGGCAACGCCCACCGCTCTTATAGAGATATGGTCAAACACGCGGAAGACGAGACTCACCCGCCTAGCATGGATTGCCTTGGATTCTCGTCAGCTTCGGAGTGTGACAGTTATGACGACGAGGAGGAAGACAAGATCGAGGAGGAAGGTGAGGTGGGCCTAATGATCAAGATCTCGAAGGAGAGATTGCGAAAGCTACGTCGGCCATTCAAGGGCGCCCTCATAGTTAAGGTCCTCATCGCAGACTGAAAGGAATTTTATCTAAGCTCATATCACCAAATCAAGTTAGTTTTGTGTCAGGAAGAAATATTCAAGAGAATATCATTATTGCACAAGAATTGATCCACACCATGAACCGCATGAAAGGAAGGAGAGGATTCATGTCCATAAAGATCGATCTCGAGAAGGCGTACGACAGATTAGATTGGAGCTTTGTGGCTAACACACTAGAGGCAGTTGGGCTCCCAATTAATATAAGAAGAATAATCATGGATTGTGTATCCACACCGTCGATGAGCATCTTATGGAATGGGGTGCTATCTGATGCCTTCGCACTTGGTAGGGGGATCAGGCAAGGTTGTTCGCTATCTCCATACTTATTTGTCCTCTGTGTCGAGAGGCTTGCTCACCTCATCGCTGTTGAAGTGGGAGAAGGAAACTGGAGACCTATTCGTGCTTGGAGAAGAGGACCACTAATCTCACATTTGTTTTTTGCTGATGATCTCCTGCTATTTGCTGAGGCGTCACAGACACAAATGAGGGTGATCATGGAGGTTCTTAGGCGTTTTAATAATGAAGCAGGGCAAAAAGTGAGCGACTCAAAATCTCTTATTTTCTTTTCAAAATATGTTAATGCGGGAGTGCGGGGCCAGGTGTTGCAGGAATGTGCATTCACACAGGCAGAAACAATGGGGAGATATCTGGGAGTACCTATTGTCCATGGAAGGGTACGCAAGGAACACTTTGAGCGACTTGTCAGTAGAGTTAAAAGTTGGGCAAGGAGTTGGGCATCTTCCACACTATCCTTTGCAGGGCGGACAACACTGGCCAAATCGGTGATTCAGGCAATGCCCTCACATATGATGCAAACAATGCTCTTGCCTAAGGGGATCTGCTCAGAGTTGGACAAATGGACTAGGAGTTTTTTATGGGGCCACCGCCCAGAACAACGTATGACTCACGCTGTGGGCTGGAAATCTATTACGCAGCCTAAGGAGAGAGGTGGGCTGGGGTTGAGGGACACTCGACATGTCAATCTGGCTATGCTGGCCAAGCTGGGATGGTGCAAGTCTTAAGGGACAAATACACGTCTGGACGCCAGTTAGGAATGCGATTATGCGTAAGGAATGGGGACTCCTGGATGTGGCGCAATCTTGTCAAGGCATGGAACCGAGTATGCGAAGGCGCCAGGTGGTGCATTGGCAATGGAAATCAAGCACTCTTTTGGGCTGACCCATGGATGCCAGGACAACCACGACTGCAAGATACGACTACTTCCTCACTCCCGTTGGAGCTGCAGCTCAAAACAGTAGCCGAGATGCGCTCACTGGACAACACATGGGTGTGGTCTGAACTAGAAAGGTTTCTGGACACTAGAACCTTGCTATCACTCGCATCCATCGCTACAACAGCGGAGAACCAGGACATGTTATGTTGGATCAAGGAGGGATCGGGGAAGTTCTCTGTTAAGTCAGCATACAAGATTGTTGCCGAAGAATACTGGCAGCCACGTTCACATCTTTGGAGAATGGTATGGCAAAAGGCCCAGAATGAGTTAGATCATTTTTATGGCTGGTAGGGCATGAGCGGCTAATGACAAACCAAGAACGGGTTCGAAGACACATCTTAGCTTCCTCGCTTTGTCCCCGTTGCAAGATTATGGAGGAATCTTTACTCCACACTCTTCGCGATTGTCATTGGGTAAGGAACATTTGGTTGTCGATACTTCCAACTAGAACAAATGATACATTTTTTGCTTTGCCTTTGCAGGAATGGCTGCTGTGTAACCTCAGCAATCGTGGGAGACTTGATGAAGAAATTTCATGGGCGAAAATTTTTGGCACAACCTGCTGGTTGCTCTAGAGCTGGAGGAATAAAATGGTGTTTCAAGGGGAGAGCAACTTGCTGATCTCTCCAAGGAATATCATTGCAGGAGCAGCACAATCTTTTGCCATGGCTGCTACAATGGATGCAACCAATAAAGGGAAAGGCTATCATTCAACATTAGTGCGATGGCAACCGTCGTCTGCTGGATGGATCAAACTCAATGTCGATGGTGCCGCTGCCACGAAGTCAGGGCTAGCAGGGATTGGAGGCGTCGCTAGAGATCATGAGGGGAGCTGGCTGGTGGGGTTTATAAAAGGACTCATAAGTACCACATCGTTGGAAGCAGAATTGCATAGCATTATTATGGGTCTCAAGATTGCTTGGGATAAAGGGTGGAAGAAGATCATCCTAGAAACTAATTGTCTGGAGGCCGTTCAATTGTTGCAAGGCATCAAACAAGCAGGGTGTCACATTTTGGCATTAATTTCTGTCGGGGTTGAACTATTACACCATGATTGGGAGGTGGCACTCCAACACACGTTCAGGGAGGCCAACGAATGTGCTGATCTCCTTGCAAGGCAAGCTCTCTCTGCTCAGCCGAGTGATTGTGTGCTTGATATGCCACCTTCGACATTGAGTATGCAACTTTTTGCGGATTTTATAGGGGTTTCTGTACCCCATGTTACTTGTTGGGACTCTTCGGGCGCTAGCCTGACTTATATGTAATATGGGCATCTCTGCCCCCATTAATTATCGAAAAAAATTTGTGGGTAATCTGAATTATCTTCGTATTGTCTATGAAGTGACAATCTAATTCTTATCCTTTCCAATCTTAAACAAATTAAATATAAAAATTCATATAACAATAGCAAATAATATTATACCATAATTATTATCATAATTAATAATATTAATTCATTTAAAAATTATTTTATTATTGTTATTCACATGAATTGTATTATTATTAGTTATTATTTTAAATATTATATATATTCATTACCATTATTTACAATTTAAAAAGATATGAAATATTTCATAATTATATTTATTTATTTTTATTTGAGTTTTTAGATGGTTTAATACAATATTTAACTTAATATTTGTGATTAAGGGTATTTTAGTAAAAATTATATAGTATTATTTAAATTGCTAAAAAGATTACTAGTACATGTATACATTGTTGATAATTTAATAGGTGGCAAACTGACAATCTTTCTGTTGGGCAATGTAAATTACTAGGTAATGTAAAAAAATAATGCAGTAAATGTCCCTAAGAATATAATTTATTATTTTATGAGGTGTAAAATTATAGTAAATAAAAATATGTTATTAATATTATAATTTACGTAAATCTTAAGATCCAAAATAGTATAATTTTTAATAAAATTAATTGAACATTTAATTAATAAAATATTTTTAATTATTAGAATTAAATATTTTATAAATTTTAATTAATACAATTTAATAATTTATTTTATAAGTTGACTAATAATGTATTAATAAGTAACTAAATAATATGTACTTAGATTAAAAATAAAAAATAAAGAAGTTAGGGAGCTGAAAAAAAAAGAAAAAAAGGTAAAATGTGACGACCGAAAGACAGAAAGAAAAAGCAAAAAAAAAAAAGTTCGGCAAGAACTTCCTACTGGGATTTTTTATCACTTACAGCTAGAACATGGACTGTTTGGCAAAAGTTTAAGTTGGGCCAGGTTGTAATCCAAGTTTTGTAATCAAACACTGCCTAAGGATGTGTTTGCTATAGGGATTTTGTGTTCTCGAAAACTAATTGATTTGATAGATAAGTTTAGATGTAGTGTTTTGATGAAAAGTGTAACGATGAAAATTTGAAAGATTAATTTGATAGATAAGTTTTAGTAGGTGTTTGTATAAAAAGTAAGAACTATTGATATAATTTATTACTTTATGAAGTATATAAAATTATAGTAAATTAAAATATTATTTATAATTTAGTTAAAATAATTATTTATGAAAAATATTTATTTTAATATCATATTTTGTAATTTATGAAAAATACTTACACTAATATTATAATTTATGAAAAATAATATTATTATAGTTTATTATTTTCTCTATGTTATTAATATTATGAAAAAAGATTCATATTAAGTTGAAGAATTTATTTTACAAGCTAAATAATATTATTTTAATAAAAAATATTATAATTGATTATTATTTAAGTTAATATAATCATAGTTTAATGAATTATTACCATTAAATAATAATTATTAATATCTTATTAATTAAAATATAATAAAGAATTGAAAGAAAAACAAAAGTAAAAAAGTGAAAAAAAAAAGAAAGTTCTTGCCTCGAGTGAGAAGTTTCATTTCTCCAAGTTTCGGAAACAAACACTGCATGATAGAAAATTGACAATAAAAAGATAACTTTCAACAATGATATTCAAAATTTATCACCTTTCTAGCTCATTTTATCTTTTACAACTCAAATATTTGTAATTAGACATTCTTCAACTACTCATTTATTTTGATCATGGTCCTTTTAACTAACGACAGTCAATTTATCGATTATATATCCTATATGATGTCATGTGAAAATTTTAAAAAAAGAAGAAAAAAACTAGTAATAAATAAAATAGTAAACGACTTGAGGTGAGAGGGAGGGAGTGACAGACCTAAATAGGGTAACGTTGCAATTATCCGCAATAAGCATTACGCGGCTGCATTTTGCAACGACCATTCTCGATCGGAATTAGCTAAAGTTTACTGTTCCAAATTATATACTTCAAATATTTTTTTTGAAAATTAAGAACGTCCGACTTGAGATGAAATAAATTAAATTAAGGATATAATGTATATGCTAAGCCCCTAATGGTAGGATGCTGCGCTATTTTTAGACCGACGGATCGATAGTGCAGGGAGGACCATGTCTTCCCCTTCGGTAAGCCCACCAATGACGCCGCACCACCGTTCCCATCGACGAAGTCCTAGAATTACCGCCCCGTATACCATCCCAGCCCATGAAGCCCTCTCGTCGCTGGAGCCACAGCAGCTGCTGGTCCTGCTGACTCTGAATTTTTCTCGCCGTCAGTGTCTTCTACCTCATGTACAGCCCGCACCGTCCGTCCTTCACCGTTATCGGGCTCCGCCTAACGACCCTCAACGTTACCTCCGTCAACCAGCTCGGGAGCGGCTGAGTTATGGCTGATTTGTCGATGGAGATCGATTGTAACAACACGGTCAAACAATAAAAAAAATGAATGATATGATGACAACGTAAGGCAGAGACCCCCTTTCTCTAACTTTTTTTTTCTTCTTCTACTTTGTTTCCCTCCTCTTCTATTCTTCTCCCTTGTCTCCTTTTGTTGTGGCCTTTTCTTTCTCTTTGTTTCTCTCTCCCTGTCGCCCAAATCCCCCCAATGGCCGAGCCTGTCGCCTCGAAAGACAAATCCGACCGCCGAATTTGTTGTGGACACATGCAATGGTCGCCCCTCCTCCTCTATATGAAGCCCGAGACCCCCTCCTCCTTCCCCTCTACTTCTTCGTTTTCTCCAAGCTGAGTTGCAATATCTCACTCGTTCTCCTTCCTTCTCTGGTGCGCGGACAGTAGAGGGCGAGCGAGGGTCGTCGGTGATCGTCTCTGGCGTAGGCAACGGAGGGCGTGAAGAGGAATGTCGACATAGCGAGGGCCTGTCCTTTTTCCCTCTCCCCTATTTTCCCCCTGATTTCACTCGTTTAGGCCTCGCCTCTCACTCTTCTTTGTTTCTCTTCGACAAGTGGACAACAGCAAGTGAGCACGGGCGTCGGCGACCACCTCCGGCGCAGACGACATGAGCAAGGGAGTAAGGCACGAGCAGCGCTAGGATGAACCTCAACGGCTTAGGCTAAAATGTGTGTGTGCTTAGGGATCTTCTTCATAAGTCGAGCTTCTTGACGAACAAAGCATGCTTGATTTAAAAATCCATGAACCGAACCCTCGAAGATGAATGTATGATGTTCTTTAGAATGATGACATGATGACCTTGCTGCTATGAACGAATGAACGTAAGTTACCGGAATGATTCCATGTATGACCGAAATGATTTAAAATGAAGTGAACGTATGAACTGTTATCGAAGCTTTTCATTCCTAGATGCATGCTTAGTACGATTTTCTGTGTAGATTAGACTTTAAATGCTCTATAGATTCATGTCTGCAATGCTAGTAACTTAGTTAACTTAGTTGTATTACGTCGTCGATCGTCGGAGAAAAATGAAACCTCAAACCTATTTTACGAGTCGACAGAACCCGGCCCGGGTTCACCAAAACTCGGCCCGAATCCTTTCTGGCTGCACCGGGTTTCCCCTGAGCATGGCCCGAGTCCGCCATGGACGTCGAGTTCGAGCTCGGGACGAACCAGGTGCCCGGACCGGGTCACCCACGACTCGGCCCAGGTTTGCCGCGGAGAAGACGATTGGGAGAGACGACTCTCCCGACTCGATCGTCCTCCAAACTCGGCCTGGGTGTGAACCAAACTTGGCCTCGGTTCTTCTCAGTTTTTACCTTAATAGATCGAGCTCGATCCAGGCCAACTCGGCCCGGGTTCCCTTCACCCGGCCCAGGTTCTGGCCCCAAAATTTTTTACGTTTACGATTTTTCGACTTCAACCTAGTTATGTAACCTTCTGATTTGTTACCATCTTAAATCTATGTATGTTGATTCTCTAATTTCTGTACGAACCCGTGCTTTTTACGTGAAATATGATTATTGATCTCCCATCGGAAAATGATCGAAGTATCATTATGATCTTTATGCCAAGAATTATAATGATCTCTCTTAAACCTTCCAACGAATTATTACGATTCTTATGAACATTATTATGAATGATGATGACTCTTATGAACCTGATGATGAATGACTATGAACCATGGCATGATGAATAAGAATGATAAGAAGCGGCGACCACACTCCTTCGGTAGACTTAATTTCGACAGGTGACTCGTAACTCTCGGGCATAAGTCATGTGGACCGGAAGTGAAGACCTTTTCTATCTTAACTTGGTTTCTAAATGAACTTCTGTCCACCTGATTATTAAGTAAATGAAAACGAACATAAGATGCTAATCTTTCTACGCCTTGATCAGTCAACGGATCGAAAGATAGGCCCATGTATGATGAGGGAAGATGTTCCAACCTCGTAACATGTCCTCTCTCATGGGTTGCCATTTTCTCTATCTAGGCGGAAGTTTCTCCCATACGGATGTTTCCGCCGATGGCGAGGTCATCCGGCCCGACGGGGTTTCGCCATGACACTGATCACCCACTGACATATGATGTCTGGATAGTCGTATCAATTTGTATGCAATGGCATTCCCCTTAAAGATGAAGAGCTCTTCTAAAGATGAAAGATGAAAGATGAATGAATGAAAGTATGAAAGCAAGCAAGTATGAATGCATGAAATTTAAGCATGGCAATGAATATGTAAATGGATATGAAAACGTGTTCTCTCTTGTGATTTTGATTTTTCTATAATATTGATGTTACGATCTCAATTTATGCCATGACTAGTGAAATCAATCCATGATGACTTATTCTTTCTTTCATGTTGATTACACATTCTTTTCATGCTATATTCTGATAGAACTGATTTATAAGTTATATGAACATGCACTTAGCTTTATGCTAATAGTTGAGCTTGCTCCCTTGTGTGATCCCCACAAATGCATGATGGTTACTCTTGAAGTGGTGGTGCGCGTGCGGACATCTCAGCGGGGTCTATTGTTGCATATGATCTTTGCCGAGCTGGCAGTAGCTATTTACTCTTACGTAGTATGAATTGGTGTGTATTTGCATATGGGACCTACCAGGTCCTTGTGGATCGGAATCGCTTTTTCATCTAGTCTAGCCTTGCACTTGTGAGCCAGTACTTTTTGGGCGGATGAGTACACATTTTTTGTTCCCGCACCGTGATTAGTAATGAAACTATTCCTCATACTAAGTCGCCTTTTTTAAATGTATTTTGGTCACCTTTTGAATGTACGTAGCTCTTACATTGTTGCCTCCTTTGAAGGCTAGTTTAAGTATTTTATATATATCAGCTTCTGTATTTTTCTTTACATTGTCATATTATTCTATTCATTTAGTCTTCCGCTATATTCATATAGTCTTCCGCTTTGCATTTCCCTCGTGTTGACCATTTGGTCAACAACTATGTCAATAAAGAACAAAAGAGTCAAAGTAGTGCCGCGGGAAGAGGTCGCATTGCGTGGCGAGGCCGAACCTCGGGGCGCTACATCGATAGATTGCTCGCTGCTACAGACGGCGAGTATGAGCACAGAAGGGGGTATGAGCACAAAAGGGACCCGATGTCGAAGGAGGGGGAGCGAGAGAGGAAGCAAAAGAGGGAGGAGTCTTCTTCGAGAGTGGCAGCGTTATCGTCGTTGCCTCCGCGGCCTTCGCCGGCGAAGTGAAAGACGAAGACGGAGCAGGAGATGTACTCCTCCAAGCTCCTTGAGGCTCTTTCCCGCGTCCGGAGGATCTCCTCATCTGCCGGGGCGCTCCCCAAGAGCCGCGCGGTCTGGGAGGCCACCGATGCCGTGGCGGCGCACGGCCGAACACGCTAGAGCCGCACCATCCTCTCCAGCCTCGCTGTCAGGCTCAAGGCTCGAAGGTCCCACCGCCTCCCCTTTCTCCTCCTCTGTTCGCGTCCCTCCTAGTACTCCGGCCTCCGCCGCAAAGTAGAGGGAGGCGTCGACGTTGGAGTAGAAAGTGAGGGTCCTCGGCCGGCTCCAGTGATGTGCATAGGTGTCAGCTTGCAGAAGTCGCAATGCCTTCTAATCCACCGGTCAATTTTTATCGGACGATCACCGCACGAGCGTCGCATGGTGCTACGTTTAATGGGCGTCGTGCGCCCATTAAATCCTTAAATTAGTTAGTAGCAGAAATTTTGGACACCAAGTGGCAACGGAAAAAAAATTGATAAAATTGATGGTGGTCTTTCTCCGTTTCTCGCGTGACAATATCGAACCATCCGAACATCAAAGAAACCATGAACATGACATAATATCCGTATTATACCACAATTTCTTCTTAATCGATGTAAAATGGCATCACTTATAACACATTCAAGTTTGATTTCTGCGGAATGTAAATAGTAATTTGGTGTTCGTTCTTCCTCTTGTACACAAATGCACTTGCCCAGATATCCAGATGCCCATCGAAACACTATTCCAAAGCAATATAAGTTAATCATCATAGAGAAAATACAACAAAGTGGGAAGAAAGGTAGAACTGTCTGCAACACTACTCACTAAAATACGTGGAATGAGTTAAATGAGTACAGTTGCGGTTTCAAGTTCATGATGTCTTCATAGAAGTACTATTTTTTTGCTGCTACACATCATTGCATTATGGTAGAACTTTAAGCAAGGATGGGTAAATTAGACATGAGACACCAAACTCTAGCTCCAGATGAATTGCTTTGGGAGATAAGAGTCATGCTGTCAAAACTGAGTTTGGAAACACAGATTTCATTGATGTCGTCGGTTATGAATGCCTTCTGAGTTGTCTTTCATCATCATGGCTACAAACTCCTCATAGTTGATCCTTCCATCCTGCCACATGAATACAAATTTCAAATTAGAAGCAACAAAATGTGGAAGGGGATCAAAAGCAGCAGATTTTGCGATTTAAGAAGGAACTAGAATGTCTTTGTCAGGGTGTTTCTATAGAAGGAAAAGAAGACAAACAAACAACAACAGAACCTTATCCCACTAGGTGGGGTCGGCTACATGAATCATACGACGTCATTCCGCTCTATTAGTAACCAAACCTTTCGGTATATTATTCACCAATAGATCTTGCTCTATTAGTTCGTCAAGTGTCCGTCTTGACCTTCCTCTCCCTCTTTTAATCGGACTCCAAATTATTTGATCTACTCTTCTTACTGGCAGAAGGAAAAGAAGAGAGGAATAGAAAAGTGAGAAAGGAAAAGAGAAAAACCTTTCCTCCTCACTAAAACCCATATTGGAGTTGAATGACTTTTCATCATTTTAAGGTAAATGAAAATCAGTTTTTACATTTTTTCTCATTAGAGGTTTTTTTCTTTTATTATTGTCCTTTCATCTCAATCAAGGAATACATTTATATTATTGGATATATGTACTATCATCCAGGAACTCCTTACATATCTTATTTGATTGAGTTCACCAGATGCCCCTCTAATACATTTTGTAACAAAAGGATCCTTGAAACACAGTGGAAATTCAATAACATTATCTAATTTTCTTGTTGCTACAAGCCTATTGATGGTGCAAAAAAATGATAACGCATTAACATCTAGAACACTATAAAGGCAATCTATGTTTGAGATGTCAGAAAGCTTTCTTCTACAAAATAATACACCTCAAACACATAATGGTCTCACAGAAATCTTGGGAAAAAAGTACGAAGACTTACATCATCTATGTCAACTTCTGCGATTATCTCTTTTATTGTTTTCTCATCGCCCATGTTATATTTCTTAAGAGCTTGCTCCAATTCCTGAACCGTGATGTACCTATATAAAAAGGCATATGAAAATGTTGGTTTTTAATGTAACCAAAAAAGTACTAACTATTAAAACAACTGTAAAGCAGATGATACCCGCTCTTATCCTTATCAAAATATTCAAATGCCTTGTATAAATGATCTTCTTTTTCCACTCTATTCATGTGCATTGTGGCTGATATAAATTCCATGTAATCAATGCTCCCATTTCCATCAACATCAGCCTATTAAAAGGACCGTCATTTTATGTACAGCAAAATTTTATATGGGAAAAACCGTAGAAGACTTACTGCCTCCAGCAATTGCTTTACTTCAGATTCGGAAATTTTGATGCCCAAGTTACCCAACTTTGGGAGGCCAGCTTTTAGTTCTTCAAAACTTATTGTGCCACTATTATCAGTGTCGATGGATTTGAACATTTCTTTCAACAACAACAACAACAACAACAACAAAGCCTTATCCCACTAGGTGGGGTCGGCCAATAATTATTGAACATTTCTTTCAATCCCACAATTTCTTCATCTGACAAATTTTCGGCTATCACCTGTGGAAGAAGAAATTATTTTCCATTTGAAATGAATGCATTAAAATCATCGGATAAGAAGTTGCAAAAGGAAAATCACCTTCAAAGCTACTTTCTTAAGTTTGTTCATGGCCCTGAATTGCTTCATTCTAGTCAAGACAGCAAGATCAAGTGGTTTATCAGGAGCGTCGCCATCTTCTCTCATCCATGGATGGTCTATAGTTACAAAAAGCTATCAATCTGACTGAATTTGAAGTCCTTAATAAATAAGCAAGAAACAGCACTGATTAATTTGAGTAAAATGACACTTCTAAGACTTTAAGGATGTGTTTGAAACATACCTTTTGCAAAGAATGTACTTATGCTGTTATTTTCATACAAGGGAAGAAATAATCAAACTATGGACAGATTTTCAGAATAAAGCAATCTGAAGATGGTAAAGTAGCATGAGATGCATCAGTGTTTACTGTTGTACCAGATATCCATCATCATAAAACCAGCATGAAATCTATTGTCATGCAAATGGTATGTTATCCAAGATAGATCTTAAAATATGTTATTTCATTTTTAATAGTGAAAGGATGTACAGTATATGATTGTTAGAGCAAGATTATTCTCTTTGGCCTCCATCCATGTGATGTACGACGCTCAAATAACTCAACAAAATAACTGTACATGAAGGAACGGCTGAACAAATAGTCAATGTGATGGCAGTCAGTGGTATGAAAAAGATATTTTCAAACTTGAATTGATGAGGGCTACCTAGTAGATTTACAACATTGACTACTTGAAAGCAGATGCTACCCACAGAGTTAGAGTCAACTTATGAGATATGGCAACAAATTTTGAGCTTTTTAGGATTTGGAGGGTTATGGAATCGAACAAATGCCACTGTGTGCAGAAATGACTAAAAAATTAGAAAAAAAAATGCAGCAAATGAACAGAATATTACACGCAAACGGAACAGTGATATTTATCATCAAAGCTGAAAGTAAATAGGTTAAACATTAAGAGGTTTACTGAGAATTTCAGCAGCTGTAAGCCTCTCTTTTGGATCTCGCTTCAACATCTTCTTTACGAGCTCTTTTGCACTAGAAGATATGGAAGGCCAAGGATCAGAAGAGAAATCAATTTCTCCACGCAATATGGATTCAAAAATGCCTTCTTCGTTCTCTGTGTAGATAGAAAAGTGACTTGAGTTAATTTCTGTCTATTGTTGATACCAATTCAAATTAATATTTACGTATCCATCAACAAACCTGCCCAAAAGGGAGGGACGCCAGAAAGAAGGATGTACAGTATGACTCCAGCACTCCAAATATCAGCTTCCGCGCCATAGTGTCGTTGCAACACTTCAGGAGCAACGTAGTATGCACTTCCAACAAGATCATGAAATACTTTTCCTGAATAATTCAGTTGGTCCCTCTGGTGTTAGAATCACTTGGTAGAATGACTCAGATGAAAACACATTAATCAATTTTTTTATTGAACAATTATCTCACTGTACATGCAAAATATGAACATGGCTAACCAATTCTCAACAGATTCAGTCTCTATATATGGAGCCGGTATGTGGCCTTTAAACTTAATTCTAAACAGTAGAACATTTAACTTCACTTCCTCCAATTTTCCATAACAACAATACACAAACCAATTTATTTATGTAGGCAAGGCTTAAAGGTTAAGTTCACAAATGTGCCGGGGAGTTCGAATTTCCAGAAGAATAACAATGTAAATTTTTACTTGTGCTCTGTGAATTTCTATCAAAACTGCGACCATGAGTTGGAATTTCCTATCAGTATAACCTTACTGCGTTTTGATAAGCAACAGCTATTCATGCAGTTATTTTATCTTCAAAAGTATCACCACGGGAATAATTGCAGCAACGACAACAACAAAGAAAAAGCGTCTTTGTTTCCAATTTACCAGGAGTGAAGAACGCAGAGAGCCCAAAGTCCGTGGCCTTGAGCGGCGAATCCTCACGCTTGTTCAAAAGCAAGAAGTTCTCCGGCTTGAGGTCACGGTGCATGACCCCCATCGAATGGCAGGCATGGATGACGTTCACTATCTCGCGGCAGAGATCGGCCGCGGCACGCTCCGAGTAGTGGCCCTTGGCGATGATCCGGTCGAAGAGCTCTCCCCCGTCGCAGAGCTCCATGACGAGGTTCACCGAGTGCCGGTCCTCGTACGCTCCCTTGAGCTCGACGATGTTGCGGTGGCCGGTGAGGTGGTACATGATCTGGATCTCGCGCCGGACGTCCTCCAGGTCGTCCTTGCGGACGAGCTTGCGCGTGGCGATGGACTTGCATGCGAACTGCTGCCCGGTCTCCCGGTGCCTCACGAGGTACGTGACCCCGAACTGGCCCCGCCCGAGCTCGCGCCCGAAGGTGTAGGTGGCGCGCACGTCCTCCATCGGCCGGCCAAGGACGCGGCCAACATTGGACGAGACCGGACGGGGGACGGCAGCGGTCTTCGTCGCCGGCGCCGAGTGAACGGCGCCGGCGTGAGTAGAGGGGCGGTCCGGACCGGAGTGGGAGGACTTGCCGTGCCGGTCGTTTTGCCGACGAGACGTCCGGTTGCCCATCTGGACCGGTTTTAGATTTGGAAAAGAAGACGACTCAGGAGACAGAGGGAGACCAGACAAAATAAAAAGCACGCGACCGGGGGTGACCGGAAAGATCGGTAAGGAGAAGGAGCACGGAAGGGACGGTTGACTGGCGATAGCGGGTTTGATACCGTAAAGATGACCACGTCCGCGTTGGAAGAAGGAGTGTAGGATTTGGTGTGTGGTCGGATACAGCGCTTATTGGGATCGGCGTATGGCTGTTGCGGGGAGTGGGACACGACAATGTTTGCACTTTGCAATTTGGATAAATATATATATATATATCATAATAACCATACTACAATAAAAATAATAACCTAGATAATAAGACTTTTTTTTCATATCTTGTAATAATATAAGAAAATTCTACTGAAGGGAAGAAATATAGTGATAGAATAATGATATAAATATTCTGCAATAAATGCGTAACTATTAATAAAAAATATTGGTTGACTGAAGAAAGAAAATATATAAGTTAAAACTAGTTACTTAAACCGTTTTATTAATCTGAAAAGGACGAATGAAAATATCTGACGAATTCATCGTTTGTGACAATCGGCGTCTAAAGTGAAATTATTATATAAAAGTATATAATTATATATTTATAAGTATTAATTAATAGCTATAATTAGGTTGTTTTTTCCAAAGTCAACCTTCGGGACGGCGGGACCAATGGCTCCATCAGTGCACGACCACTTGCATCCCATTCCCACTGCCTTTCTTACTCATTCATATCATTTTCAATTTTCGAATTTAAAAAATATCAAAAAATTACAAAGTTGTTTTTGTATTTTTTACTCTCTTCAGACCAGATTTGTCAATATGTAATGTTTTGATTTTTTTTTCTCGGAATCTTATTTAAACTTTCAAGTTAATGAAATACGATAATATATATATTAATATCTGGATCCGGATTGGATGAGTTGGACCCATTTTCATTGATTGAACAAGGATTCTAAATTAAAATATTATTAATAACTATTTAAATGATAAAAAGATAAATAACACATTATGAAAAATTAAAAAATCGAATGAACAAAATAAAAACTCATATCAATAAGAGTTGGGGTGGAGTGGATAGTAACTTCTCACCGCTTAAATAAAAGTTCAGTCCGAACTTTTATGGATGCAGAAAATTCTTATTAAGAATCTCGTCCGTTATAACTGTTTGGGACGATACCAAAATAGTCGAATTCGATGGTGACCGAGACTCTAACTCCTGATCAGTGCTTATAACTCTTAGCGCTGATTATGTTGAACAATCGATGTCGTTTTCTACTGTGACAATAAAAAATAAATAAATAAAAATCCATCGTTTATGCACTTCTTTCTTGGGTTGTACGAAAACTGACGCTTGATTATTATGACGCAAATAATTATGTACATTATTTACGAATTAAAACTCAAAGTAATTTGATAATGTATACTTTTAAATGATAAGTGCGACATTACTAAAATAAATGAGTCAGTTGGATTGTACGAAATAAATAAAAACCCATCGTTTATGCAGTTTTTCCTTGGTACGAAAACTGACGCTTGATTATTATGACGCAAATAATTATGTACATTATTTACGAATTAAAACTCCAATTAATTTAACAATGTATACCTTATAAATGATAAATGCGACATTACTAAAATAAAGGAGGAGCTTGTCACACTACTCTTTGGCCTGTTTGGTATGGGATCAACAACGAGATTGTTCTTATTTTTTTAATCAAACGATACATTTTCATTATTGTGGTGCCCAGAACAAGAGAAAAATAAGGTCAAATTTGTTCCAGCTTCCCCTAAAAAATTCGAAGCTCCTATTTTGTTCTGACTGCAGGAGCACGTCAAGAGCAAAAGAAATTATTTTGACTTGCTATCGGATCGTTTGATAATAAGAATTAAAGTTTCATTAAGATTTTGATGAATAATTGAATTGACAGATTAGTTTGGGATATGTTTAAATCGAGTGAAATTTGATATAGAAGTAATATGAAAAATAAATGTGATGAATTAATTTTAGTGGATGTTTGAATTAAAAATATATATAAAAAATTTTAAAAAATGTATGTTAAAAAAATTTATGACAAAAATTTTGTTTAAACATATATTTAAATATAAAGAATTGTTTTAATTAATTTATATTTAATGAAATGTCGAGATTTTGAAATGAAATAATAAGTATTAAATAATATTATATTATTTGTTTTATTATTTTTATTATTACTATTTTACATATAATAAATAAATTATTATATATAAGATAGGTAAAAAAGAAGAAAAAATGAAAAGAAAATAAAAGATCTTGCAAAATAAAAATGGTCACATTATTGGAAAAAAAAGAATCAAGCTGAAATTAGGGTCAGGTGACTCGATTTCAGACTGTTTGAGCCCATTTGACAATAGACCTAGACTAGAACTAAGAGTGAATTCCAGTCTAATTCTTCAAGTAGAAGCCGCCCTCTTCTTTTTGTTTTCTCTCTCTTTATTTGATCTTTCTTTTTTTGCTTTTCCACTTTTTTTTCTTTTTCCATTTTTTTCTTTTTTGACCTTTCTTCCATAAAATACTTTATTTATTAAATATAAAATATTTCTAATAAAGGATTAATATAATATTATTTATTACTTATATTTTATTAAAGAAAATTAATATTTTATTAAATAAAAGTATTTTAAAATAATTCTATATATTTAAATAATATATTTTCCTAAAATATTGTTCATAAAAAATTTATTTATACTTTTATTTTATTTTTTTATAAATTATACTTCTTATATATAATAACTATTTTTAATTTAAACATGTACTAAAAATTAATTCATCACATCTATTTTTTTCTATCGTATCATCATTATATTTCATCCAAACACAGCTTCAATTAATTTGTCAATTCAACTATTTATCACGAACTTAAGAGGAACTACGTTTCTATTTCCAAATGCTACCTTGGGGAATCGGGTGGAGCCAAATGTCTCGTTTGGTTGGGGGTTAGGTTTCATGAGGTTAAGACATATAATTTAATAGATTAATTAATTTTTGAAGTTTGTGCTAGATTACTTTTATTCCATCTGATATAAGATCAACTTTTTTAAAAATAATAACTTTGCCCTTTATACTTTTTATGAATTAAATAATTTTTTTAATTAACGCGCAGAATATTTACATAATTCATCAATTAACTCGCAACCAAACGTCACAAAAAAAACCGGTTCGACCCGATTTCACTTTCCAAACGACCTCTTTAATTATTGTGTATCTACTTTTATGAACGGTGGTTAACGTATTTGTTATTCTTTTTTAAATTTTTGTTTATTTAATTATTGTGTATCCACTTTTATGAACGGACGTGTTTGTTATTCTTTCTTTCTTTTTTTTTGTTTCTTTAGGCATTTCCCGAGTTTCTTTTCTATCTATTTCATTTCATTTTCCTTTTAAAAATTAAAATCCCTGTTTTTTAAAAAAATAACATATGAATTTTAGTATATTATTATCCCTTTAAATAACATTTTTTAAATTTATTATTATTATTATTATTATTATTATTATTATTATTATTATTATTATTATTATTATTATTATTCCTTTAAATAGCATTTATCCGTCTACGCTTTCATCTTTTCAATTCTTCTTTTTTTTTCTTTTAGCTGTCTATTTGCTTTTCTGACTCTTTCTTTTTCATCTTTGGTTCTTAATTCCACTTTAAGATTGTGTTTCGTTTTCATTTTTCCAGTGATTTGTCTTTTGTTTTAAGATTTTTAGAATAGAATGAAAGGAACTAGTTTTGCCTAGATCAATTCATTATTTCTTCAATTCCATTTTTTTATATTTGACATGGTGCCTTGTAGTATATACATGTGTTAATATTTTTTAGAACATTAATTAGGGAATAACAACTTGGATTATTTCTGCATTGGAATTAATGAGAATTAAAATATATTTTTGTCTCAGTCCTCTTACCTACCCCATTTATACCCGGTGTTAATAGTCGATTTTGAGTGGGACGTTAATTTGCATTATATTGATGCTTTTTTAAAGGACATTGTGTCACCCAATTTCGAATTCGTGAGATTAAAAAATATTATTAACTTAAATTTATAATTTATAATTTAAAATATATATCAATTTTTTATTATAAATAAAAGACGTCTTATCCCTCCTATAAAAGAGAAACACTTCCCTTTTGTCCACGTCACCTATATGCACAACACTGAATTGAACTATCATCTTCTTACATTTATAATAATCACCTGTAAGGATACATGATATATCCAAAAAATCCCAATTAAAATATGCAAATAATCGTTCATGTTTTTTTTTTGTTACAACGTGAAAGATATCATCATATCAATGCGATGAATGATAAGATTCTTAATATTCTCAACAAAAAAACTGTTGATGGAAAGCATAACATACATTTGTTCATATCAGTTGATACAACATCATACACAATATTTATTTTATAATTTTACTTTTTTAATTTTAATTTATCATATAACATTATGGAAAGGGGCGATGGATGTACTGCGCGTGTGTATTGTTGTAAAAAACAGCAATGCTTTAGTTTATCATATAACATTATAGAAAAGGGTGATGAATGTACTGCACGTGTGTATTGTTGTAAAATCAGCAATGGGTCAAAATCGTTGGATTTAAATGAAGGATGTGTAGGATATCAAAGGGCATCAAGAGACGGGTGAATTGATGTTTAATCAAAAATATCGATTTTACGAAATTCGTAACGGAAGCACAAAATCGATTCTTAAAATATTTGCAATTCAAATTATAAACACAATATGAACGGGGAGAGAGAGAAAATCAAATACAATGACGTGATGGTTGTTGACGAGGTTCGGCCTCACCTTGGCCTACGTCCCCGCTCCGACTTCTCGACCCCGAGATCGTCGGAGATTTCACTAGCACTTTCTTTGTTCCAAATGGAGCAAGGAAGAAAGCCCTTTACACCATCGTCTTTTCTCTGCTTCGAGAGGCAATGCAATCTCTCATCTAGAAAGCTAATCTATTTTTCTCGCTCAAAAGATAAGATTTTGAACATCTTTTACACAGAAGCTCTCTCTAATTTTTCTGAACAAAAGTGTTTATCTCTTTTACAAAACTAAGCTCACAAGAGAAGAAGAGAGAAAGAATGAGAAAGGTATAAAATGAAAATTTCAAGAAATGATCTCTCTTTGACAATTTGAAGTTTTTCTTCAATGAGTGAATTGGTGTTTTTGCCTCTGGCTTTGACACTCCTTTTATAGCCTTCAATGTGTGAAAAATTCGTCCAAAAATCATTCCACAAATTCATCCTTCAAATTTGACCCTGACTGTTCATTTGACTCAGAGGCCGGTCGACCGCACTTCTGAATCGGTCGACCGATCTATGTGACTGTTGCGCATTTTTTTCGACTTCTGCGCTTAATCGATCGACCGGTTCGTCAACCGGCACAGTGTCTCAATTTTGATTTGTAGTCGTTGAGCTGATCGATCAGCTGCTGCATCGACCGGTCTATCAACCGGTACAATCTCGACATCGTCCGAAGTAGGCTCAGTAGTTATCGGTCGATCGGTATCTTCTATTCGGTCGACCGGTACGTCTCGACCGACCTTCTTTGCGTCGACCGGCAGATTGACCGACCTGCACTATTTTGATTATAACTTTCTGCATGGTTATCCAAATTAGATGATCTTGTAGTCTATGAAAAGCTAACAGAATTCTCTACATCTGACGTTCCACTTTTCTCCAAAACTAATTAGATCAGTGATAATTATTTAATAAAAAACGTAGTGCATAAATTTATCCATTTTTTAAAAACTTTTTAGAATTTCAACTTTAATCTTTTGAGGTTTATTTCATCAAAATATAATTTTACATGTCATTAAAACTTTGACCCAGTAGGATGCTGATTTAGTGACCTAGAACTCCCTCTTCAGAGAAAACAAGTTGTCTTTCTATAATGTTGGACATGGAAATTAAAGGCTAGCGACATGACTTGCCCCTCGCCCAATCGACAATTATCTTGTGCCTTCAGTTTTTTTCCTTTTCCTTCAAACAAAGCAGTCGACTTTGAGGTCCGACAAACCCTCTTGCTTCATCGACCCTGGAAAGCTTGTGCTAAATGAGCTCGGCTATGCAGATGATTGAGCTCATACCCCAGAAAACTCATGTTCAGCTCGTCTTCCCGCCAAATAAATCCACCATGAAAAGGAGAAGATAATGTCTATCAAAAGAAGAAAATTCAGTTGAAACCTTCATAACGAATCTTCAAATTCAGGGGGCTTCCTTCCACATACATTTGCTAATTTTAATTTAAATCCTTAAAATAATCAGAATGCAAATTTGTAATTCAGGTAAATAATGTTGTGCCTGAAATCACATGACCATTGATATAAAAGCACCTTGTCGATGAACAGTGCAATACCCATGAAACATATAGACACGTGCTTCGAATTAGAGCCTGCACAGGTCCCTTTTCCTTCGCCTTTGTCCTTAACTCGTGCTTCTTTATTTTCACTATAGTCGTCTTTGCAATGGTCCAAATATAATAGCCATTGAGACATGGTAGGTAGGCATTTTTGCTCGATAGAACTTGAGAATATCCTCTACTACCTCTTGCTTATTAGAAGACTTATATGTAGAATTCTTCAGTGTGACGAATGCACATGATCTTTGTTTCTCCAATTTTCGATCTAGACTTTGGAAGCCAAACTCCTAGAGTTGCTTCCATGTTGGAATCGCCGAAGTGAAGAGGAAAGATGAGCAAGGAATGCAAAGTGAGATAGAAAGGAAGGAAACAATAACATCGCCAGAGAGAGGTGGATGACAGAAAGTGATGAGAGAAATAGTAGAGGGTTGTAGAGGACAAACGAGAGAGAATAATGGCCTCGAGCAATGTTTCGCCTGCGATATGGATCAGTAATCACTCCATCTTGAAAAGGTTCTTCGTCTGTGATGTGGATCAAAGTCTTTTTTTATTTTGGACAGCTCCGATAGAGAGCTGTATACAATTGGGAATGGAGTTGTATACTCCCTTTAACCTTACAGAAAAGGGGAGACTGGTAATATGGCGTGACCTTTATGCTGTATTTTACAGCAGATCAAGATCTACCGTCAAATTAAAAATCAATGGCCACTACTCTATGTTACTTTATAACTCAAATTTTCTTGTCTATCTCAACTTCCCCACTATCATACGCAGTCCCTTTCTCTCCTTCCTTTCTCCCGCCACCTCATTTCTATCTTCTTCCTCTATGTGTAGATCGTCCATCATCAGCTCTACACCATTAGGCCTTGCACGAGTAGACTTTTCAAATTATGCTCCTTATGTTGAAGAAGTCTTCTTCCACCATACATCAATGATCCATCTAACATTCGTTCTTTTTTTTTACTTTTTTTCAACTATTTGTTTCCTTGCAACTTCCATAATTTGTGTTAGGAAACGAGATCGAGCTTCTTTGCTAGTAGCCAAAAGAAGGGAAGAAGGAAAAAATGAAAGAGTAAAGAGAAGAAAAATGTTATAGAGAAAAGAATGCAACTCTATTCAACATGAAAAATGATTACATGAAGGTATAAAATGGTATACTAAAACATCTAATGTCGCCAACACACCCCCTCAAGTTGTCGTCGGGAAGAAGTTTGGATGGCGGCAACTTGGAATAATTCGACAGCAGAATGATTTGTAAGTTGCATATCTTTTATAGAACACTAGCAGCTCTGCATATCATCATTGCTGATCAAACACCTAGCGATCAATGGCCGAAAGAGAAACGTGATCGATCGCCACGACGACCTGAGGAACACTTACGATCCATCGCCAAAGAAGTGACGATCTGGAGAACGTTAGAATGTGATCCATCGCCGATCATGTGACGACATGATGAATTGCTTTAAAAAAGAACTTCCATCGAACAAATGATCGTTGGATAGATCGAAAGTCGAGATATTCCATAATCAACAAAACAGAGTAGAGAACGATGATGAACAAAAGGATGTTGGACAATCGTTTGAGAACAATGACAAACAACTCAACTAGAAACAAAGAAGAAGGAAGGAAACAAGAAACGAACAAACCAATCGAAGAAAAAATGCAAAAGACAAAGATACTGAAAGAAAACACCACGGGGACAGAGTTAGAGGACTCCAAGAACCAAACACTGGGCATCCAAAATAAGGTGAAGGTCGCAGCACAAAGGAGGAGGAAGACGACCAACAAAATATGGACAAGAAACGAGATCAAAAGAAAACTAGATCGAAATCACATCGAAGAAGTCGAAGAACATAGAGATAAAATGAGCGGCGAAGCTAAGGCGTTGTCCGATTTGGACCTCTCGCTCGGTGCTGACATTGACAACCAGATCAAGAGTGTCGAAGAAGAAATCGACCAGATTTGCGTCGCCTGAGACTTGTGGGCACCATGGAAGCTGACAAGACGCATGAAGAAATGACTGCAGTAGCGACATCGCCTGAGTAGTCGATGGAGAAGGAGCTCAGTTGGATTGGGAACAATCACACTCTAATACCATATTAGAAAATGAGATCAAGCTCCTTTGCCGCTAGCCGAAAGAAGGGAAGAAGGGAAATTAGAAGAGTAAAAAGAAGAAAAATATTGTAGAGGAAAAGATGCAACTCTATTCAACATGAAAAATGATTATAGGACACCCTATTTATACTAAAAGCAAATGCTACAAGAATGTATAAAATGGTATACTAAAACATAATACTACTATGAAGATAAAACTGCTAATGTCGACGCCAATAGACAGGTGCCGGAGGTGAAGATGACGACGTATCTTCTAACAGTTTGCTCCTCCTGCTAAACACCCCTTCTTCCACCATGCAATGGTGTTCCACATGATATTCTTTCATTTTATCTTTTTCCCCATCTTTTTTTTTCTTTGCAACTTCCATTTTTTGGAGTTCATACGAACTCATTTTGACCAATATCTAGCAAGATTTGATACTTAAATGGCTTCAAGTCCTCTCTCAACCTCTTTTCTATGAGAATGGTGAAAGTTTACCCTCTCTCTATTATGTTGTTGGATAAATCGAACATGCAGAGGGTGCGCTTGGATTTAGAAAAAAAGGGAAAGAAGAAGGAAATAAAAATAAACATGTTGTAGGGGAAAAAAATTTCAGATTGTAGGTCGTCTCTTTCACTTTTCATTTTTTGCTTGTTGCGCCTTAAGTAAAAAGAGGGAAAAATGTCAAAATCGAAAGGGGAAAAGAAATATACAACACATCTTATATGCTGTAATCCACGGCAAAAATGAAACTAATCTAAACCGTTAGTATACATGTGATCTTCTTCGTTATGTGTCTCCATGGGAAGAGATCAGTCTCTTCACGAACAACCTTTGGAGGGGAAAAATGATAGTGTTATCTTCCCCTTTTTTTATGTGAGTTACATTTCTCTTCTCCATTTGAAACTCTCATTTCTTACATTTTCGATTTGGAAAAAAGGAATATACAGCTCAACATTTTGTTGTAATCTACAATTAAATCCAAGCCGTCTATCACACTTGAATCCAATTGTTGGATCTCTTACGTGCCTCCTCCCCCTTTGCAAGAAACTGGTCAACTATTTTCTTGGTGTTAAGTTCACACTACAAGAAAATTTTTATTTTTCGACGGGCAATTTTCGACATATAGAAATCCGAATTTTGCGACGGAAATATTTTCGACGGATTTTTTGACGGTTATAACCGTCAGAAATGAAAATAATAAATTATATAATTTATTATATTATTATTTTATTTTTCGATGATTAGGAACGTCGATACTTCCGACGGATATCCATCCGTCGCAATTTTCGATGGATATCCATCCATCGCAATTTCCGACGATGGTTACGACCGTTGAAAATGAAAATAATAAATTATATAATTTGTTATATTATTATTTTATTTTTCGACGATTAGGAACGTCGATATTCCGACGGATACCCATCCGTCACAATTTTCGATGGATTTTCCGACGGTTAAGATTGCCGAAAATGAAAATAATAAATTATATAATTTATTATATTATTATTTTATTTTTTTAACGATTAGGAACGTTGATATTTCCGACGAATATCCATCCGTCGTAAAATTCGTCGCAATTTCTGACGATCGTAACCGTCGGTAAATGTATAATAATATAATATGAGGAGTATTTTATTAATATAATTTACGATAGTCCAAACCGTCACAATTTCTGACGGTTCCGACCGTTGATAATAATTAGCGACTGTTCAAATCGTCGGTAAAATAAAAAATAAATATTATATATAACTAAATATAGTATTTTATTTTTACAATTAAATAATTTTCAATGGTCACAACCATCGGTAATTTTAAAAATAATTAATATATACTTTTACGACGGCCAGATCCGTCGGTAATTAAAATTTCGTTATCCCGCTTTCTCTTCTTTGAACATATATATATATATATATATATATATATATATATATATATATATATATACCCCTTATTTCTTCTCCTCTCCTCTTCTCCCTCCTCTCCTCTCTCTCCCCCTCTCCCTCTCCCTCTCCCTCTCCCTCTTCCGGGCGGCGAGCCTCTGATCGGACGTCAAGCGTCTCCCGCCGCCGACCCTCTCCTGCCGGCGTCTCTCTTTCTCTCCGCCTCGGACCGCCAGGCGGCCGGATTCGGCCGCGGGCGTTCGGATTCAACCTCTGGCGGCCGGATCGATTGCGGGCGGCAGGCCGGCTGGCGGCTGGATCCGGTCGCTCGACCATTGGCGGTCGGATCTCGGCAGTTGGTGACAACCAGATCAAGAGTGTCGAAGAAGAAATCGACCAGATTTGCGTCGCCTGAGACTTGTGGGCACCATGGAAGCTGACAAGACGCATGAAGAAATGACTGCAGTAGCGACATCGCCTGAGTAGTCGATGGAGAAGGAGCTCAGTTGGATTGGGAACAATCACACTCTAATACCATATTAGAAAATGAGATCAAGCTCCTTTGCCGCTAGCCGAAAGAAGGGAAGAAGGGAAATTAGAAGAGTAAAAAGAAGAAAAATATTGTAGAGGAAAAGATGCAACTCTATTCAACATGAAAAATGATTATAGGACACCCTATTTATACTAAAAGCAAATGCTACAAGAATGTATAAAATGGTATACTAAAACATAATACTACTATGAAGATAAAACTGCTAATGTCGACGCCAATAGACAGGTGCCGGAGGTGAAGATGATGACGTATCTTCTAACAGTTTGCTCCTCCTGCTAAACACCCCTTCTTCCACCATGCAATGGTGTTCCACATGATATTCTTTCATTTTATCTTTTTCCCCATCTTTTTTTTTCTTTGCAACTTCCATTTTTTGGAGTTCATACGAACTCATTTTGACCAATATCTAGCAAGATTTGATACTTAAATGGCTTCAAGTCCTCTCTCAACCTCTTTTCTATGAGAATGGTGAAAGTTTACCCTCTCTCTATTATGTTGTTGGATAAATCGAACATGCAGAGGGTGCGCTTGGATTTAGAAAAAAAGGGAAAGAAGAAGGAAATAAAAATAAACATGTTGTAGGGGAAAAAAATTTCAGATTGTAGGTCGTCTCTTTCACTTTTCATTTTTTGCTTGTTGCGCCTTAAGTAAAAAGAGGGAAAAATGTCAAAATCGAAAGGGGAAAAGAAATATACAACACATCTTATATGCTGTAATCCACGGCAAAAATGAAACTAATCTAAACCGTTAGTATACATGTGATCTTCTTCGTTATGTGTCTCCATGGGAAGAGATCAGTCTCTTCACGAACAACCTTTGGAGGGGAAAAATGATAGTGTTATCTTCCCCTTTTTTTATGTGAGTTACATTTCTCTTCTCCATTTGAAACTCTCATTTCTTACATTTTCGATTTGGAAAAAAGGAATATACAGCTCAACATTTTGTTGTAATCTACAATTAAATCCAAGCCGTCTATCACACTTGAATCCAATTGTTGGATCTCTTACGTGCCTCCTCCCCCTTTGCAAGAAACTGGTCAACTATTTTCTTGGTGTTAAGTTCACACTACAAGAAAATTTTTATTTTTCGACGGGCAATTTTCGACATATAGAAATCCGAATTTTGCGACGGAAATATTTTCGACGGATTTTTTGACGATTATAACCGTCAGAAATGAAAATAATAAATTATATAATTTATTATATTATTATTTTATTTTTCGATGATTAGGAACGTCGATACTTCCGACGGATATCCATCCGTCGCAATTTTCGATGGATATCCATCCATCGCAATTTCCGACGATGGTTACGACCGTTGAAAATGAAAATAATAAATTATATAATTTGTTATATTATTATTTTATTTTTCGACGATTAGGAACGTCGATATTCCGACGGATACCCATCCGTCACAATTTTCGATGGATTTTCCGACGGTTAAGATTGCCGAAAATGAAAATAATAAATTATATAATTTATTATATTATTATTTTATTTTTTTAACGATTAGGAACGTTGATATTTCCGACGAATATCCATCCGTCGTAAAATTCGTCGCAATTTCTGACGATCGTAACCGTCGGTAAATGTATAATAATATAATATAAGGAGTATTTTATTAATATAATTTACGATAGTCCAAACCGTCACAATTTCTGACGGTTCCGACCGTTGATAATAATTAGCGACTGTTCAAATCGTCGGTAAAATAAAAAATAAATATTATATATAACTAAATATAGTATTTTATTTTTACAATTAAATAATTTTCAATGGTCACAACCATCGGTAATTTTAAAAATAATTAATATATACTTTTACGACGGCCAGATCCGTCGGTAATTAAAATTTCGTTATCCCGCTTTCTCTTCTTTGAACATATATATATATATATATATATATATATATATATATATATATATATATATATATATATATATATATATACCCCTTATTTCTTCTCCTCTCCTCTTCTCCCTCCTCTCCTCTCTCTCCCCCTCTCCCTCTCCCTCTCCCTCTCCCTCTTCCGGGCGGCGAGCCTCTGATCGGACGTCAAGCGTCTCCCGCCGCCGACCCTCTCCTGCCGGCGTCTCTCTTTCTCTCCGCCTCGGACCGCCAGGCGGCCGGATTCGGCCGCGGGCGTTCGGATTCAACCTATGGCGGCCGGATCGATTGCGGGCGGCAGGCCGGCTGGCGGCTGGATCCGGTCGCTCGACCATTGGCGGTCGGATCTCGGCAGTTGGCGTTGGCCGTCGGCCGGCTAATTTTTTTATATTATAAAAATTCTTTGCGACGATTTTTAGCGTCGAAACTTCGACGGTCGCCGGACGACCGTCCAAATTTTCGGTGATAGCAACCACCGATATTTGCGGCAGTTGACAAAATCGTCGAAACTTCGACGGTCATGACCGCCAAAGTTTTGACGATTTCGTCGACCGCCACAAATATCGGCGGTCACGACCGTCGAATTTTCGACGGTTTCGTTGATCGCTGCAAATATCGGTAATCGTGAGTGTCGAAAATCCGTCAAAATTTTTGGCATTTCATTCTCAATCGTCGAAAATTGATTTACGATGACCATTTTTCAGACGTCCCAATTCCGTCAAAAAAATCGTTAGAAATGACGTTTCCGACGATTTTCGGGGAAATTAAAGACGGTTGAAACCGTATGTAATTCCCATATTTCTTGTAGTGTCATAGCTATAGACTTTACTCTTGGCACTGAGTGGGATCAATGGTCGATCAGCGTCTAGTGAGCTTGTCTTCCCTTTCTTATTTCCTCTTCCCTCTTTGAGTTCATCTTTGCTCTAAGCCATTCATTTTTATGCCTCGGCCTTTTCTCTCAAGCTTGCATTCTCTCTCTTTAAAAAATTTTCTTCTTTCATCTCTTTCCTTTGTGTATGAAAAGGATTATTTCAATTCAATCATTATCCTAAATCTTAATTTCAAAGAAAAAGTAAATCTCATAGAAAAAAGCTCTTTTAGAAGATGTTTTAGAACTTTATAAGGACATAACTTATAAAAAATGTTCTCCACCATTCACGAGGAATGTTGTCACATAGAGAAAGAGGAGGGGAGAGAAGGGACACGTTTGTTGTTTTCTTTTACTTGGCAAGATAACTTGTGCTTGGTAGATCGAAAAGAAGCGTGAACTTTGCCTCGGGGGAGAAGAAGCTTCGCAAAGAGGGAGACTGGAGGAGGCAAAAGGAGAAAGAAAAGTAAAAAAAATAAGAAAATCTAACCATCGATTATCCAATTGTTGAGAGGTGTTCATTGTAAATTACAGCTCAAGTTTTGAGCTGTCTATCGAGTGCTCCCATATTTTTAATAATACAACATCATAAAAGTGAAAGACAATAATATCATATTAAATCTAAATGCATATTTGAGATAATTTCTTCAAAATAAATAAAAATTTATATCATAATGTTTTCATTTATAGGCATAATTATGTCTTAACTCTTAACATGACAATTCAATGTTGAAGCATACACCGACGAAAATTTAAGAAAAAATTCAATATAAATAATTGTAGCAAGTAAGAAAATTAGTCATTTTATGAATCATTAACTAATTAATTATATTAATGAACTATCAATACAGAATCATAATAACCTTGTGAATTATGAAGAGTAGTGATAACATGCTGAATTATGAGTCATAATTAAATTATATTGAAATTCGTGAAATGTGCTCACACTCTTCACTTTTTTCTCTACTACAATTGCACATGTCAATTGTAATAGACTCAAGTATCGTATCCACAGTGATTTGAAGACTAAAGACTCAATAATACAATCTAGACTAACCCTAGACTAAGTGACAAAAACTAGTGAAGTGGAGAAAAGTGAAAACAAATTTAAAATGTGACTAAGGGATGACTGTCTTTGGAGTTTTGATAGTTGATATGAACTGAAATTTAATTACTAAGCTAAGAACTAAAAGGGATTATCAATCAATGGAAGATCTCCTAGGAATTGAGGTTCATTTAATTCAGCTATGGATGGACTAGATATTTCAGTAATGCAAAGACAAATCTGATTCAACCTAAAATATGACTGCTCTCATAGTTTGATTAATTCAGAACTAATCATTATATTATCATATAAATATTAGCTAGATTGAATTAGAGAATGATCCTCACTGGTATCAAATTATCATTAAGCACAAATTTAAGTACCTTACTGATATTGCCAAAATCCTCTTAGATTTGGCAATTCAGTAGGGTCTGAAATGATATCAAATTGACTACATTCATAATAATGAGACAATTACTTCAATTAACTAGGCAGGAATGCAATTAATCCAATATTAATGCTAGTACTTCTTAGTTTATCTCTAAACATCAATGGAATTTAGGATCAATCTCTCGACTACAAATGTAACTGAAATCCATACCAACACTAATTAATTGGATATAATAAGCATGTAATCACATATTAAATTCAATGAAGTATCATTGCATATTCATTTCTGAACAATATTGAAACCATAAATCAACCTCTCATTTTCTTATACAATTAGAGTTTCACAATGACAAACAGACTCCAATAAAAATCAGAATTCAGGAAAACATAATAGTTCTAACATCAGAGAAGGAAATCAATAATGTTCATACTCCATTCATAACTAAACTAGATTACTACCCTATCTTAGGAGAGCTTGAATTTAACTCATCATAATTATAAAGATTGATACAAAACAGATTGAGGAATCAATGCCAAACATTTTGAAATCGGAAAATAAAAAATCAGTCGTTAGATTCAGATGTAGCAGCAGTTTCTTCTCCTCAGCTCCTCCTTGCTTCCTGGTCCAGCACCTTGCTAATGGAGGCTCCACTTCTTCTTCCTGGTTTCTCAGCTTTTATATGGCCTTTAATCACCCTTGGATTCAAATCAGAATGTTCCATTATTCTGATTTAAACCACCTGTCATGTGGTCCTGAAATTCCAACAGATTCCATCTGCTTTTTGGGCAGGTAGCAGTGGTCCCCCTATCCTTTTCAGCATATTTCAGACTTGTATTACCTGCTAGAAGGGCAATAATAGCAAGCATCAAAGTCCTCAAATAAAATTTAAACAAATAAGAATTAGGACAGCTACTAATATCAGCTTCATTGTTAAATGCAATTTGGTGTTATGCAGAAATGAAATCCTTGCACAAAAATGATAATTTTATGCAACTGAATGATAACACTGCATAGAAATGATATCTTTGTATAGATTAAATCATGACTATTCAAATATGATTCATTCAGAATAACAAGGGATTATGACAACAATTAAATGAGGTCAATTATCAAGTGTGGATAATACTTCACAGGAATGATAACTTGTGCACCGAGAATGATAACTTGCTCATTGGAATGATAACTTTGCACAAATTAAATCACGATTATCCAGATATGATTAATTCACAACATCAATGGATTTGGGACAAGACAATAATTAAAAATCAGATCAATTAGCAACTGCACATTGATATCATGCAAAAATGATAACTTTGCACATTGAAATGATAACTTGCCCAAAAATAATAACTTTAGTAATGATAACTTTGCAGATATGAGCAATTCAGAGGCTCTGTCCACATGGAATTGAATACAAAATGAGCATGGACGGCTAGTAATCACAATTTATTGCATTCTATGCATAATTGACCAAATGTAGGGCAAAATCATGGTTCGATACATATGAAATTGATTGAGAATGGAGTAATAATATAATAAAAAAATTCTAAATCAATTATAATTCTCTTTACAAATTTTTACAAATATTTAATATGATAAAATAAATGCACTATTTGGCGTGGTTATTTTTGTTTATCCGAAACAAACGTTCCATTTTGTTCTCCCATAGCTTATAGGTCAAATACCGATGACTCGATTGGTGAAATAGTCTCTCTCTCCAAAAGAATATATTATTTTTTACCGACGCACAAAGAAATATTTTGTTACGAATGAACAAGATAGTGAGGAATTGTCCTTTTCTTTGTCTCTTCCTCCTCAAAATCAGAACTTTTACTCTCGAAATTCCTAAAAATGAGATTCATAATATTTCTAGCAGCATATATTAAATATTTTTTAGTTCCCCATACTTAAACAATAGAGAAAAAAAATCATCTTAATATTGTATATTCAATGGACACGTAGAATAATGAATTACGTAAATCCATTTCTTTATCTCCGTGTCCAGGGGTCGTTTGACAACATGAACTAGGGTTTTATCAAGTTATCGTGAATAGTTGAAATGACATATTAATTCGGATTGTATTTGGATGAAGTAAAATTTAATGACGAGAAATAAAATAGTTGATGTGATAGAAAAAAATAGATGTGATATGTTAATTTTAGTGGGAGATTGAATTAAAAATATGTATTATAAATATAAATTATAAAATTATTAAAAATTGAAATACATAATTTAAATTAAAAAATTTATGTCAATAATTTTGTCAAAAATATATTATTTAAATATAAAAATTCAATTTTTTAATATTTATATTTAATGAAATATTTAAAATTTGTAGTGAAATAATAACTAATAAATAATATTATGTTAATATTTTATTATTTATATTATATATATAATAAAATAAATTAACTTATATAAGAAAAGTTATAAAAGAAAATAATAAAGAAAAAATTTGAAAAAAAGGCAAAATGCCACTTAAAAAAGTCAAAAAGTAAAAATAAAAAATAATGGAACCGGTGGCTTGGAATCAGGGCCACGTGATTCCAAGCGCTAAAGGGCTGTTTGGGGACCGAGTGGAACCTTCCATCATGTTTCAATTGTTAAACAACTTCGATAAATAACGACTTAAGTTAATATTTTATTTTTGGTGCGGGCTGATCCATTCTGCTCCAATTGCCAAAGGTAAACAATGAGTTAAGTTAATATTTTCTTTTCGGTTTGAAAATTAAATATATTAATAATAGATAAATAAGATATATCAAAAGAAAAAAATAAATAATTTCTTCTGTTTGGATTTGGCCAGCAGGTTTTATTCGTGGGCCTTAAGTTGTTGCTCCTCGCCAACCCTTTCCCGCCTTTCCGCTCTCCATCCGTCGAGGCAACTGCCATGGCGACACAAAAGCCCTAGCGACCGCCGGATATCCCCCGTCCGATGCTCGCCGTCCTCGGCCACCATCGCCTAATCCCTCCGAAGCCCAACCTTCTGGTCCTTCCACCGCCACCATTGTCCTCTGTTCGCGCTCGTCTCTCCGCGCTCGCCTCCACGCGGTATCCGATGGCGCCTTCGAAGGTGGTGGCTGAGTACGCCAAGTCCAACCGGTCCTCCTGCAAGGGTTGCGGCAAGAACATTGCCGGAGGTTCTCTGAGACTGGGCTCCTCCGTCAGAGATCCCCGAGGATTCGATTCCGTGAAGTGGTACCACTTTGACTGCTTTCCGACGAAGTCGCACTCGATCAACCTTGCCGAAGAAATCTCCGGCTTCTCTATTTTGAAGGTGCTACGGATATCTAAACTGTTAAGTTTTTTTCATTACTCAACAACAGGTCCGTTCATGGTTTTCTTACGAAATGTCCTGTTTTCGAGGGCTCAGGACTGTGATAAGGATGCACTGAGGAAGCTCCATGCTGATGAAGCATCCAAACGGACTGCAAACAAGGTTCGGGTTTGATCCACAGTAAGACTTGGGTTTTCTGCGTACTGATTAAGTGTTAACGAGTTTCCCAAACTAGAAGGATTTTTATTGTCCACACCTTGATTTTGAAAGCTTAATCGCATGTTGTAATGAAAATGTTACAATTATACCTTCAATGTCAAGGTTCAATTTGTATGTCTCCTCTTCATCCTTTTGATGAATATGGATATAGCTGATTGGAGCATCAATTGTAAAGCAACTGTACTTTTTGCTACTCTTTGTTTTTGTTGTTTTCTTTTATCTCTCTCTATTCTTCTTAATACTAGTGTCCATCTTATTGCTAGATCGAGTCTCACTTTGGAAACTTCATGTAGGGGTAGATGAGAATTAGGTGGTGCTAACTTTGTTCTCTTTGGTTTGCTGCTTACTTTTAGGCTTGCGCTGGCAGTAATAGCACAACTGAGGAATCAGAAGCTCAAAGCTCAAAGAAACCAAAGGTTTGTACAACTTGTGAATTGGTTTCACACATTGGTGCTTAAATTCATAACACTGTTCTGTTAATTGTGTAAGATTGGCAGTACATCTGAACTCATAAACGAAGAACAGTTGGAGAAAGAAGCAAAACAAGAGGTATGGATATTTTCATTGTTTTTTGCTTGGTGTGAATGCCGTGGCTAGCTTTGGATATTGAAAAGGTAGTTGAGTTCTATTTTATCCCAAGTACAGTGCAAACCCCACAGACTAAGCATTCTTCAGCTAGCGGAGCTGAGGAAGCAAGTCTCCCTTATATTTAGCGAGAAACTCTTTTTCTTTCAAGCTCCAAAGGAGTAATTTAATTGATGGGCCAATGGTTGCATTCTTATTGAAACGTACATTAGATATTACTCAAAGTAGAAATCTGTTTTGTTTGTTTCCTTTTCCTTTTTTCTGTGAAAGAGAACTACAGAAGATTTTTGTAATGTCTGATTGGGTTCTTGTTATATGTTCTATTCTTGTTAGGTACTTTTCTTTGAAATCAGTATTATATAAATTGTGTTTGCATTAGTGACATGCATTATGATATTTTAATACGATATCAGTTATTTCTTTGCATGTACTTGGTCTCAGAATTCTGTGAATGGCAAAGAAAATTGCTTCGAGATCGATTTTCTCATCTCTAATGTCAAAGACAATTACAAGGTACATCCTCTGAGTCTCTAAGGTAACTATTTCCATTTGATCTTTTACTTAAAATAGCAAATCTTCGATGCTAATGGAGGTTGATGTGTATCAATGGTATCCTTGTGCTAGAGTTTGCAGCTTGTCCTATTATTAAATATTTTTAGGGAATTGAATCAAAGTATTAAGTGGTGTGCTGTTTTCTTGTTCAGGATGCTACCCTCTCCATGAATTGGAAAGCCTTTAAAACAGTAATTTTTCGCAATAGGGTATGATATGTCCACTCAAAAGATCTTTACGTTGAAGTTATTTTGGACCCACATGCACTATGACTTTACTGGTTCATATGTGTGTGTCGGCACGTTAGAGCATTTAATTTCTACAGTTTGCTTTAGATTTTCCTTTAATTTTTCCTCTTTATATTTCCAGGAAGATGGTCTTCATGATTCTGAAAAGATTGCTGCATTTGATTTTGATGGGTGTCTTGCAAACACATCCGTAAAAAGGTTTCTGCATCAGAACCCTTCTCTTAATATGCTCTCTACTTAATTACTGTAATTTTTTACCTCAGTGACTACTAATATGCTAGTCATCCTTTATTCCCTTGATCTTCTAAAAAATCCTTTATTCCCTTGAGAAAAAATACTGTAATTTTTGCAGTGCCATGATATTTTATTTTGAATCAATCATGTAATGGATTGTGACTAAATGCACCCAATGTTGCAGCATTCTATGTCGGCAAGGTTTTCAAACTCTAGATTCTAACTCGTAGAATCATGCGGTTTTACAAGTCTAGGACACAAATCAGAGTGACCTCAGGTTAAAACCGGAATTGTTAATAAACTTGCTTAGACACGAGTATTTGCTCAATTAGTGGAATTGGTAGACTCGATCATAAACTCGGCAGATTTTAGTATCCTAGGTGTTTATGCTACTTGAAACAAAAAAGGGTAAAATGAAATAAAATGAGATTTTATAGTTTATTTATGAAAAATTCGATGTATGAAATAATTTTTATTTATTTTGTGTGAATTATTTATTGGCCTAACTTAAATAATCTTTATGAAGCTATAAGTGACGAATTCATATCATACTTTCTTTTATATTTATGTTCTAAATAATAAAGTTAAACCCTTTATACTTAAAAAAAAATGTATGACAAAATATGTTATTACAAACAAGGTTGTCAACTTACATAAGATTGGAGGGGGGCCATCCTACCTATTAATAAAAAATGTATATTTTAAAAATAACAAATAGGTTTTTGATAAATTTTTTGTATTGAAATATTAAATTATACCCCACTAAGTCATTTTTTTATCGATTCTTAAGTGAAATTATATTAAAACATATCAAAAATATATATATATATATATTAAACTTCATATAATTAATTCTTATTATCATAAATATATTTTAAATTAATTTAAGTAATTTTATTAATCATATGAGATCATATAGAATCGGATAAGATTATAAGATCGCGTGACCAAGATTAAGATCGTATTAAAATCTTACAGATCGAGATCGTTAGGGGGCCAGTAAGATCATAAAATCGTAAGATTTTAGGATGTAGATCGAGATCTTGACAACCTTGATTACAAATCATTAAGGTACAATGATTTTTTATATTTTTATCTCTGAACGTAGTAGGGTCAAGCATACTGGCACATATACGAGTGTATACAAATTCAGTTTGAAAACTGCGTTAAAACTCTGCCCAAAATAGGCTCTCTATTTAATTAGTGTAACAATCTTTTACCACATGACATTTTAGCGGCAGGTCATCATATATGATAGACTGCAGTATGTCTATTGATATAGGAATGGTTCTATCTGTTATTACATTTCTCTGTAGCTTGAAGAATTCCATTGGTGCAATCTTGTGCATATATCTTTTGCATGCTTGAAAAGTGAATATTACAATTCAGTGTTAAAGGCAGGCATTTAGTCTAACTCAAAAAGTCGCTTAATGAATTTTGTGGGAACAAACCAATAGTGTAGGCAGGCCCTAGGACTCTCAACACTCTCGTGATGCCCTGGCACCAGCAGTGGTGGTGACATCATTGATTGCCATCGACCCCTCTCTCCGTTTTCTTCTCTCCCCTCTCCCCTCCTGGGATTGCTGCCGGCAAGCCCTTCCCTTCTTCCTCCACCGTCATTTGCCTCCTCTCATTGCTCTCTCTCCTTTTTCTTCATCTTTCCATCCCTCTCCGCAGCTCTCTCTTCCTCTACCATTTCTTTCCCTCCCTCCCTCTCCTCCTTCCCTCACTGCTTTCCCTCCCCCCATTTGGCCAGTCTCTCTCTCCCATCCGCCTCCATTTGTTTCCTCCATCATCCCTCCTTCCTCCTGCTACTCTTTCTCCATCCTTTCTCTCCCTCCATCATTTCTTTCACACAATGCTCCCCTCCCACATTCGCCTCCCCCCACCCTGACCCTGGTGGATGATGATGAACGAGGCGATCACCTGCTAGGAATATGCATCAGGTGAAGAAGACAATGAATACTGGTAAAGGTGACAAAAGCACATGCGATGGAACCAAAATTACCATCAATAGATCAATGAGGCAAGAAGGAGAATCCAATGTTATTGATGTCTAGATTGAGGACATATTCAATGTATATGTCAAGATCCTTGGAGCATGGGGGATTGGCACATGTTCGTTGCAAACGTCCCACCGGGGTAGCACAAGAGGCATTGAAATTGGGGGGGGGGGGGATAAGAAGTGATGGAACAAACATGCCGAAATGAAGTACATGGCCAATGCCCTATGATCATGGCCCCGTGATCTATGGCAATGAACATGAACCTTGAACACTTGCAAAGATGCAATGTTAGCATACTCTCTGGCCCAATAGTGAATGAGCAAATTGAGGCTACGATATATGTCCAAGATGTATTATTCCACTTTTTTTTTGTTGACCACCACAAGCTCCTTAAGTGCCCATTGCAACTAAAGAATGAGGCTTCAATAATATTTATTATTTTAAAAATATATTTTTTTATTAATAAGTAGGATCTCACGATCTTCGATCTTATGACCCCCTCCAATTTTATATAAGATCCCGATCTTGACAACCTTGCCCGAGATTGTTTCTAAGGTGATTTATTCTTTCTCCGTTTTAACTAAGATTATATTCCTATCATATGACTTCATAGACATTTCTCAAATAAGAGTGATGGCGATGCTTAAACCAATTATTGTTTCTCCCAAAGTGATAAACCTGAGATTTTGACTTTGAATACATTGTGCATATCATGACGGTTCCTCAAACTTGGCTGGTGATGGTAGCAATTAGTGGTTTGGCATAAAAATATTTTACAACTCATGTGGATGTCGAGAAATCGGGGGCCGCCTAACTGGAGAGAGGGTGATGCAATTACCATCCTTGTGATTAGGGGCGAGCAAAATTGGGTTCGGGACCAGGCCACTCCCATCCTGGTCGATACCTGGTTTTGGCCAGGTATTGAAAAATTGGACCCAGCCTTGGAATTGGTCTCGATGGGATACGGACCGGGTCATCCTGGATTGACCAAGAATTAAACTGAGATGACCCGACTGTATTGGATTAATTTAATTTTTATATAAAATTATTTTAAATAATAAAAATATAATTATTTTAAAGTCTCATTTTATGATTTAATATCAATAAGTTCATTTTATGCATGATACAATTAAAGAAAAAGTTGCAATATATAAATAATACATATTTAATATATATTAGATAACTATGGGTTTTTCATATCGGGACCCAGTCCCGACTCAAAATAGGTCAGGTTTTTTACTATCAAACATGGTTTCACTGAATATATTTCGGGTCGGGAATATTCCTAGAAAACTGAGTCAGGCTGTGATGATTGGGTTTTCTCAGCCCGTGCTCACGTATACCTGTGAGCACACATCGGTTATAGAATCAATGGGAACCATGTCCGACCCGACTGAATCGTCCCAGCCCAACCCGACCCATGATTCTATTTTGGGTTGGGAATATTCCTAGAAAGTCATTTCGATTTTGTTTTATATTTTGATCATTTTAAAGTTATTTATATGTTAATGTAGAGGAGATAAAAAAATATTGATGCATAACCACGTCAATATTCACAGATAAAGAGGTTCATCACCTGACAAGAAATAAGAGATGGAGGGATCGTCTCATTACAAAGTAAAGTTTGAATGGCCAAGTTGAGCAAGTTAGTATAACTGGAAGTTATTTTATTATTATTTTCTGGATGAGAAAACGTTTGTATGTACACTACATCACCATTTTAATTGGGAAAACATTGATTACCAATTAAGATGATCATGTGTAAAAGACAATGAAACTTGGAGGATTGGACTGAGAAAAACCATTGTTGCGATTGCCACCCTTCTCAAAATAAGATAAAAACATGAGCGCTCGTCTCCGGTAGCCCCTACCTGCGGCGCCACCAACCGTCTCCGGCAATCCCTGCCGGAGGCGCCACCCGGTCCTGCTTTTTCGAATGCCACCTAATCCACGACCAAATGAGACCACGACTTCAACACCTAAGTGATGGGTGGACGGCCATCTCCCGATCCCGATCAAATCGCCGGCCGGCCACCCACTGTTTTCGCTGCCTGGGGGAGGGTCATTTTGCACGCTCCTGTGCGTCTCCACTCAGGTGTATGGCATGGGGGATGGAAGGACATCAGCGAGCTCTCTGTCCCCTCTCTCGTTGGAGGACGCCGATCGTGCTTGAGGCCGGGACAAAAAGTTGGGAAGAGATGATGGCGTACCGTCACCGTCCCTTGGTCGCCTCAGATGCAGCAGGCGAGGGATTTCCTCCGGTTTTGTCTCGTCGGCGACCGGCAAGCCTATGGAGCTGTCGGCCATCTGTGCGGCAGTGGTGGCGTCCGTTGGTGCAGCGCCCCCTTTTCACCTGAGCAAGCTGACGCCAACACTTTTCCTCCTCGTTCCCGGCTTGCCCCAGCAGCGGGAGTCCCTGCTGGCCTCGCCGTCTCCAGTGTCTCAGGACTGCTCCGTCAAGTGGCGTCCTTGGCAAGAGGGGGATGGCGCTATGCCGGTGCCGGCCCCAGCAAGAATCGCGGTCGACATCAGGGGTATCCCCCTCCATCTCCTGCACCCGGAGGTCATACTGGCCATCGCCGGGAAGTTCGGAACCCCCCTGTCTCTCTCCCTGCCGACGATGAGCTCGCCGGACCTGTCAGCCGTTTCTGTGGAGGTCGTGATGCAGCCTGGTTGTCGCCCGCCCCCATCGGTCATCCTGTGCGTCGACGATGGCAGCTACATCCTTCATCTCCAGCGGTCGAGTACTGAAGGCTCATGGGCAGACGTCGTCGCGGCCGGTACGGCGGCGAGCTTCAGGATGCAGTCCCGGCTAACTTCCCAGGTGTACGTCAGCGGGGCAGATGGAGAGACGTACGGCCATACTTTATTTCAAAACACCCCTCCTCCAACAGCTGTCAACCACCATACCTCTCCACTGCCACCTGCCACCACTACTGTAACCCACACCCCACATCCAGACCGCCACGTCATCAACCCAGGACACCTCACCATACTACCTCACCCAGCCATCGTTCACCCTCTCAGCCAACCTGACCTCGACCGCACCCCACACCCGCCCAGCCAGAACATCGGCCAACCCGAGTCGCACCAACAAAACCCACACACCCGGCCTGGGCCCCCCTGAACCGCACCCAAACTTCCTCCGTGACCCGGCCCGGACAACTCCCGAGTCGCACCAATCCACCTCCAGAGCCCCGACCCGATAGCCGCAAGCCCGTATCGCCTTCAACCAGCTCCGCTGCCTCCGCCTCGGGCAACCTCCTCACCGGCGGCCGGTCATCGCGGCGAAGCCTTCCCCCCTCCTCCCGACACCCCCACCGCCACCGCCACCGCCTGAACCACCACTGCAGCCTGCATGGACCCAATCCCCATCTGCCTTCTCGGAGATGTGGTCTCCCGGAGGATGACGCGGTGGCTACGGGCGATCCCCCTCGCGTCTACCGGCGCCGTCGGAATCGCAGGGCCGCCTCTGCCCACCCTGCCGGACCGCAACAGATGGGCGCCTCTGTTCCTGCCGGCGCCCAGCAGGAGGCCGCCAGACCCGATGCATCATCTTCCTTCCCGGACGACAAGAGGTCGACGTCCTCGAGGTCGCACATCGGACTGGATTCTGACTAGTTTGCCGCCGCCCCTGGTTGAGGCATGACCCCCCGAGACGACCCCTTGGCATTTTTCGCCCCCACCAGCGACTCCTGATGCTCGTGCGGGGTGGCCCTAGGCGGAGGACAGTGGTGGGCAGCAGTCCACCCACTGTGGCGACGACTACGGTTTCCTTATGAAGGTTCTGACATGGAACGTTCGCGGCCTCGGTGATGAGGAGAGGCGCCGATCCCTTGGCCGCTATTTGAGGGAGTGGGAGGTAGACGTGGTCTTCCTCCAGGAAACCAAACTTGAGGAGTGTAGCACTCGGATGTGGGAGCAGATTGGTGGATCCCGACTATCGTAGTTCATCTCCCTTAGCTCGGTGGGGCGTTCCGGGTGCTGTATCATTGGTTGGAGGACGGAGCAGTTCAACCTGGTGGATTCCTAGACAGCCCGCTTCTCGATGTCGGCTCACTTGCGTTGCTGCACGGATGGTTCTTCCTACCTTCTCTCCTGTGTCTATGGTCCCTTCGGGCGGACATGTGGGAGGAGCTCTCCGCTGCCCGTCTTCATCTTCCCGACGCCCGGTGGCTGATTGGGGGCGACTTCAATGTCACACTTGACATGGATGATCGCCCCTCCAGAAGACGGGGGAGAGACCTCGGTGCGGAGGGATTCAGAGATTTCATTGACTCCCAGTCGCTGTTGGATTTCCCGACTGCGAATTGTAGATTCACCTGGCGGAGTACGGCGGCACCCTCATCCAGGTCTCGGATCGACAGATTCCTCGGCTCTATTGAGATAGCTGAGGCCCACCAACTCACTGATGTTCGAGCCATGGACCGACCATTTTCGGACCACACTCCTTCTGTGGAGATCCAATGACGGTCAGTCACGGAGATCCATTTTCCGCTTTGAGCGATCATGGTTATTGGAGGAAGGTTTCACACAGTTGGTGACCGAGCACTGGCAGAGTGTTGCGGCATCAGACTCTGCTGCTAGGACCTTGGCTGCTAGGTTGCACAGCCTGAGGCACTTCCTTCAGGACCGCCGAAGACAGCTCCGGACTGTCCGGGAGGCACGGAGGATTGAGGCTCCGGAGATGATCACCCGGCTAGATCGGGAGGGCTCCCGCCACCTCACGGAGGAGGAGGTGGCACAGCGACGACGGGTTCAGGCGACCATCCAACAGGAGGATAGACAGGTGGAGATCCAATGGAGGCAGCGCTCCCGGCAGACCTGGCTTCAGGAGGGAAATGCCAACACGTGGTTCTTCCACCTATACGCGAGCGCCCGACGAAGGGCGACTCAGATTGACCACCTGGAGGTGATGGGGCAGCGGATCACTGGCCACCATCACATCGGGACTACCATCGCCTCTTTCCACTGGGACTTCTCCGGGCGACGGCCCGCACCGTTCTGGAGTTGGTCCCCAGGGACATCTCTCGTCTTACTGATGATCAGTTTTCTTTGTTAGTGCAGACCATCTCCGAGGACGAGGTCAGCGACGCTCTTCGGGACCTCAATGGCGACGGTTCCCCGGCCCCGACGGCTTCCCGGTTTTTTTCTATAGGGAGTTCTGGCCCGTGGTACGGGAGGACGTGATGGCGGTGATCAGGTAGTTCGAAGGTGGGAACCGGGGCTTTGATCGCCTCAATTGGTTCCTGTTGTTCATGCTTCCGAAGCGCACGTCAGCTGAGAGAGTGGAGGACCTTATCCAATACCATCTACCTCCTTGTGGCACGAGTATTGGCCAATCGGCTCCGGGAGGTACTCCCCGATCTCATCCATCCGGTCCAGTTGGCTTTCATCCACGGCCGTTCCATCACCGACAACTATGCCACTGCCTTTGAGATCCTCGCGCATTGTGGAAGGCTGATTTCTCCAAGGCTTATGACTCTCTTTCTTGGTCCTTCCTTTGGCACTCTTTGCAGGCTCGTGGCTTTCCGGCGATATGAATTGCTTGGATGAAGCGGTGTCACCACCGCTTCTTTCTCGGTATTGGTCAACGGATCCACGGCGGGGGGTTGGGTGCAGCCCCAGCGCGGTGTCCGGCAGGGGTGCCCCCTCGCGCCCATGTTATTCACGCTAGCGGTCGACGGCCTTGCTAGATGCACTCTTGAGGCCTGCCAGACCGGCCTCTTCGGGGGTTTCGCCGATGGCCTTGTGCCATTGCTACAGTACGCAGACGACACTGTCTTCTTCATGGAGGGGTCGGAGCTCGAGGCCAGACGGGTGGCCATTATGGTGGAGATCTTTGGTGCGACGTCGGGGCTCGCGATCAACCATGCCAAATCCATCTTCATCCCTTTTGGCATGGCGGCAGAGGAAGCTCAGCGCTGTGCGTCCGAGCTGCGCACTCTGGTTGGCGGCCTACCCATCACCTATCTGGGCCTCCCCCTCTCAAACCGGCATATTGGTTCTCAGGGGTGGACCTCGGTCGTCGAGGGGATGGAGCATCGCCTCCAGGGATGGAGCTCCTGGCTCCTTTCTAGCGGTGGACGTCTTACTCTACTCAGATCGTTTTATCTTCACTGTCGATATATTTCATGTTTGTGCTTCAGATGCCAGTCCAGGTCTTATCACGGATTGATTATTTGAGGAGCAGGTTCTTTTGGCAGGGATGCAGTTCGGTCCGCTGGGTTCATCTTGTTGCATGGCACAGCATCTGCAGGCCTACTTCACAGGGTGGTCTGGGTGTACGGGATCTCCGTCGCACTAATTGGGCGCTCCTCGCTCGGTGGGTGGGACGCATTATGGGGCCCGAGGAGTGCTTATGGAAGGTCTTCTTCTTCTGCTACGGGCGAGATCTATCTTGGGGCTCTAGGCCCATCTTACCTCGTGGTGCTTCTTCATTATGGAGAGGGGTGGCGACTCTATTCCCCCGAGTGCGACCGTTTCTGAGCCTAGTACTTGGCTCCGGAGAGATATTCTCATTTTGGCGGGATGATTGGATTCCTGGGGGCACACTTGCCAACTCTTTCCCCCGATTGTGGGCCTTAGCGGCACAACCGGACGCTTCGGTGGTTGAGTGTTGGTCCGAGAGTGCTGGCCCGGGCACCGGGTCTTGGACCCCCACTTTCAGCTCCCCTTTATCTGACCAGCGTTATGAGGAGCTGTTGGCGCCGCACCAGAGGATTGCGCCTTTTCGCCCGGATCTTGCGCGGGCGGACGGTTGGGTTTGGATTTCAGGTTCCTTCTCTGTGCGCAGCCTATACCTTAGGTTCCTTCCAGCACCTAGTGATACGGTGGATCTGATGGCAGACCGCAGACTCATATGGCAATCCAGGATTCCGCTGAAAGTCAAGATTTTCGCTTGGCTTCTTAGGCGAGAGCGGACCCTCACTTGGGTTCACAGGGCACGGTGGGCACCTCATGCAGATATCTCATGTGTATTATGCGGGGAGAAGGAGGAGGATGTCACTCACCTATTCTTCACATGCCGGGTGGTTCGGGAGGTATGGCCTCGGACGAGCATTATGACTGACGTTTCTCTACCACAGTCAGATTTTTGGCAGTCCATGAGGGGACTTGGCAGACGAAGACTGAGCTGGAGGACTCCACTAGCGACCTTTTTGGCCGGTGCCTGGGCCATTTGGCTCCAGCGTAACGGGATCATTTTTTATGGAGAGAGTTGTCGGGCAGAGCGCATCGTACACCACATGTTTTGTCTTCTTCGGGAGTGGGGTATTGTTTAGCGTCTGTACTCTCCTTTTTTTGTCACTCTCCTCTAGAGAGCAAGCACTTGTACATGACTCTTTTCTTATAGTGATATATATATTTGGATGACAACCTAACTGCGTGTCATCCTTTTGCTCCTCAAAAAATAAAAGTTGGAGGATTATCCAATTACAAAGTCAAGTTTGATGACTGAGTTGGGATTTGCGGTATAGCTAGCGGATTGTTGTCGAAGATGCAATCATTTCATACATATTTGAACAATAAATCCTCCTATGTCCTTCCATGTTAAAAGATTGAAACTGAAGAAAAATTCAAAATCTCATTTGGTGGAAGTTTTTTCTTGTATTTACATATCTTGTGACCCTCTGATAAAAATTCTTGGATGAAGTTTTTTGGACTACGGTATGGAGATCAAACAAATTTCTCACATGCTACTCTGCATCTCATTGTCGCTTCAATGGCTTTTGGTCTTATGCATATTTTTGTATGTTACTCTTAATTTCTTTCTAATGTTGTATGGGAAGTTGCTTAGACTAAGGCTCTGTTTGGCATATTTAGCGGTTTGATAAGCGGATAGCGGTTTAACTAGCGGATAGCGGGTAGCGGATGATGATTAGTGGTTAGAGATTGTAACAAATAAGTGTTTGGTAAATTTAGCGGTTGAATTAACCGATGAATATAAAATGACATAATTAGACATATGACAAATTATTTAATTTAAGCACTATACGAATTGTATTATAATAAATTAAATTAAATATTTATATCTTAATTAAATAAAATAAAATTTCACAACTATTTTTTTTGCGAAAATATATAGAAATTTATATTGACAATAAATTTTATATATAGTGCACCCATGATATAAAAGTATTAATTGTGAAATTATTTTTTATTCATTGTTAACATATAAATAATTTGTAATTAATTAACCATGAATATAAAAAGAAATATAGTTAAATGATATAAAATAAAAATGAGAAAATAATAAGATAAGTTAGAAAGACATAATATATTTGAATAAGGGTAAAATTGGAAAAAATTATAAAACGCTAACTTCTAAACGCTAAAAGCTAGTAGAAGTAGCTTTTCAATATTTTCATATGAAACGCTAAACGTCATTTATTTTTGTCATTTACCAAACAAAAGAATTAGCATTTGAATCGTTAAACGCTACTCGAAACGCTAATTTTGGTGTTGCCAAACAGAGCCTAAGTGTATGTGACATACATGTATTTGAGTTTTTTAACCTTGCACACCTGTTTTCTTTTTGTATTTTGACAAGTAAATGTATCTAAGAGAAATTCTAAAAAATACAATCCAATATTTATCATGCTGGTGCAGAACTGGTGCAGATGCCTGGTCTCTTATGTATCCATCAATTCCAGAAAAGTTGCAAGGTCTATATAACAAAGGCTACAAGCTGGTTTGTCTCTTACTTTTCCTTCGTATTACCCCTAGTATTTTCACTGATTTTTCTTTTTTTAAGTTAGGAGGAAAATCTTTTGTAACATCAAATGCCCTTCTCTCAGAAGTAAAAAACTATCCTTCTCTCAGGTCATATTTACCAATGAGTCAAATATTGAGAGATGGAAGAACAAACGGCAACAGGCTGTTGATTCAAAAATAGGACGGCTTGACAACTTTATTAAGTGTGTTAAAGTCCCAATTCAGGTAGATTGGAGACCTTTCCTAATATCCATATTTTGAGCTCTTCTATAATGCATAATATATTGGAGAGCCTCAATTAAAAAGAAACGATTGGAGAGACTCTCAAAAAGAAATCTTTTGTATCATCACATATTATATGCATTCAATTGCAGGTTTTCATTGCTTGCGGGCTAGGAAAAAATAAAGATCAGTCTGAAGATCCCTTCCGGAAACCACAACCAGGAATGTGGCAACTATTCAAACAGCACTTCAATTCGGGCATCACAATTGACATGGATCAGTTACTAATTTTTCCTTTCAGTTGCCAACCTGCATGCTTGATTGTTCCTAAACAAATTTGTTATGAATTATCCCAGAATTCTTTATTCTTTTTAGTGCACTGCTCTTAGTGTTTGGTTTGTTATTTTCTGTGCGGGTAACAAAAGCTCGTGGTGGACCCTTACTCTCATCCGTCCACGCGTAGTCTAAAAATTGGAACACATTGATTTCGCTTGTACCTGTCATTTGCTTCAACTGCATCCCTTTCCTTTGGTAGCTCTTTCGGTTTCCCAAGGATAGCAGTAGCTGGGGCAAAGCCCGCATTCTTCACTCGGCGAATGAGAGAACAGAAAAAAAGATGTTCATTAGTCACTCCACACTGAAATTTTTAATCTGCTCTCTTTGTTTGAACTACACCAAAATTCTAAATGCCTTATAAAGGACTGATGTTGACTAGATTCAAACTGTTATTTCCTTTTTTTTAATTTTTTTCTGTCGGAAGAATGCTTTTCATTATTATTTGGTTCTCGTTCTTTCTCTCTGTCTGAAGATATTTAGAATTCAAGTACCCTTGTCTTGTCCAATATTTATGGCTTCTAGTGTACTTCAATCTTCTTATAAACGAAATTATGTTGGATCATTCTAAGTTTACTGGCCTCTGCGTCTAATTCTACACTGCTGACTTGATTCTAGATGTCAATTATGCTCGACTTTGTACAGTCAAGCATTTGTTGAATTGAAAGAAATGACTCCCAAGGAATGTAAATTCACTTGATTTTTCCTGTTGGTGGGGAAGTTGTTACTATGCACTAAGGCAAAGATTGCATTTTGTAATTCATTCTACTATTGGCTGCAGATCATTTTATGTTGGAGATGCTGCTGGAAGAACTGAGGATCATAGTGATGCAGATATCAAATTTGCCCAGGTAAAGTAGCTTCTTCCAGTGTTTTTCAGCATAATCAAATGATGTCATAGGTTATCTTGGTTACCTTCAACTTTTTTCTCGCTTTGCTTGCATTTTATTCATTTTCAATTGATCATGAGGTTCCATGATTTCAGGCTGTTGGGTTGAAGTTCTATGTTCCCGAGGAGTTCTTTCTCAGTAATTAGTCAACATCCTTAAGATTTGGGAAGGTTCTTAATGGTTGACAATTCATTCAGGTTGTGTTTTATCCCTCAAATGATATGTTGGCTGTTTTGAAACATTTAATTGATCAGATAAACCTAGAGATAACTGCTGCTCATGCTCTTTTTTTTTTGTAATGAACTTATTCCTGATTGTAAAGCTTAATATACGATAACAAGCTATAAACTCATGATTAATTTGCTTCTAGTTTATTGCATTGATTTCTGTTTAATTCTCACTGCTCTTTCTAGATAACGATTTATGATGAATTATTTTTTTGCCCTCTCCCACCATCGCCCTCCAAAGAAAATCTAAGGTGATGTTGGTCAGTACATCTGATGCTGGAAAATGTTAACCATTTGACATTGTTGATTTATAAATCACACGCAGGAGAATGTTCTCTGTTTCACTTTTCTTTGACAGACTTTTCTTGCACTTTTCATTTTTAAATAGTAAATATGATAAGCTGCATGTTTGTGACGTCACATTAATCGATAGCATGTGGTAATCTACTAACCTTGATTTGATCTTTAACTCATTGAAAAGAGCATATGCATAAGCTGAAGTTCTTTTCCCATGTTCAATGTTCTCAGAAGAAAACAGTAATAGACAAGTCCGGTAACTGCTTCGAGTTTTCTTATATGGATACAACAACAACAACAAAGTCTTATCCCACTAGGTGGGGTCGGCTACATGGATCATACGACGCCATTCCGATTCGTTGATCCATGTTCATGAGTTTTCTTATATGGATAAACCAAATTAATTATGTTTCCTCCTGAAGCTACACGAGGAAAACTGCGTCGATCTCACAAACTAGCACTGAATGTGTCATGCCAATTTCCATTCCCCTATTCATCGAGTTTATTAAGTCTGACTCTTTTCCTTTGTTTTTTTCCTGAGTAATTCGGGAGCTCCAGTTAACTCTTTAAATATTCAATTAGGGGATGATCCCTGTTGTTCTTCTTTGTCGAACTTTAGTAATTAGGGGATTCCATTTGGATCACTCACCGTCTAAATTAATATTACATCTGGGATGACTATGTGAACGTGCTGGCCAGAGTGGTGTGACTGCATGAGATATGCGCCATGTAGTGCAATTGCCCCAATACATGATGTTGGTGGTACCCCGTTTTTTTTCTTGAATTTCTCAAATAAGAACACGTTGCTTTAGATGGAAGCCGTTGCTGTCTTCGCAATTCAAGTGAGTATAATGTTCATCCCAAGATCTACATGTTACTAGGTTGCGCATCAGCAGTGAAATTCGAGATTATGCGCATTAGTATAAAGTTTTTCTAGTTGCGTGCCAATGGAATTCAAGTTTTACTGCAAAGCTGCTTGGATGGCCCGTTGATGGCTTCACAAATAACTAGTTACTTTGAAACATGGGCACTTAACGCATTATGCGCGTGCATGAGCTTGTTATGGCAATGGAGTCTACATGCCTGCAGCCTGCATTTACAACCCCAAGCGCAAGGGGCTCCAAGCTCATTTATTGAGAACACGATCCTGATGCATCGAACAATTAACCATTCTTGGACCGATAAATTTTAAATTTAATTCTTCATTAATTTTTTAAATAGTACATTAGGAATCATTTGATTGTGAATTATAAATTAGAATATCTCAATAATTCCAAGAATATACATGAGAAGAATAGAAATAATTTGCTCAAATTTCATTTTTAACAAAATCATCTCGAAGAATGTAAAATCACTTTTTTTAATCCATTCAACAAAATATTTCTATTCTTCTAAAACAACAGAATAAAAATATTGCATCATTTTTTTTTATTTTTCCATTTTTCATTATTTAACTATATATTATTATATTATATTTTTTATTATTATAGTAATAATAAATGTCAACAATATATAATATTTTTTATTATAAAATATAAAATATATTTGCTTGCAATCAAATAACAATATATAATAAGAATATAATTAGAATGGTCATATTCTATCAAATAAAATTTGTTATTCATATGCATAACACAAAAAAACTCATTTATTAGGAAGGAACAGCTATCCATACAATTGCCTACAAAGGATGGTCTCACTGAATTTTTCTATAGCCTTTTGATGACTGATTTGGTCAGTTGGGATTCGGTGGCTCGACTTGTGCTTTAGCCTCTCTTTGGCATTATTGGTGATTTAATAAGTGGATAGTGATTTAATAGCAGATAACGATTTAACTAACAGTTAATGAGTAACAGTTAGAGATAACGATAGAATTAGTTGATGAATATAAAATATCATAATTAGACGTATGACAAATTATTCAATTCAGACATTACGCCAATTCTATTATAATAGAATAAATAAATTATTGATATCCTAATTAAATAAAATAAAATTTTACAACTAATTTTTATTTAAATATATAGAAATTTATATTGACAATAGATTTTATATAGTGCACCCACGATATAATAACAATAATAATGAAATTGTTCTTTATTCATTGTTAACATATAAATAATTTGTAGTTAATTAAGCATTAATATAAAAATGAAATATAGTTAAATGGTTAAAAAATAAAAATGAGAAAATAATAAGATAAGTTAGAAAAAAATAATATATTTGAATAAGGTAAAATTGGAATAATTTATAAAATCCTAATCTTTAATCTCTAAATGCTAGTAGAAATAGTTTTTTAATATTTTTATACGAAACGTTAAACACCACTTATTATTTTTCATTTATCAAATAAAAATTTAATATTTGAACTGATAAATGCTATTTGAAATATTAATTTTGATGTCATAAAGTAGATCCTTAAAGTTAAGGGAAGGGTAGTTAGAAAGATGCACGAGTTACGAGTGAATATGTGGAGCAGTTGGCGTGCATTAACAGGGAAAACAAGGATCAACGTCTCATGGTGAGATTTGATTTTTTTTTCTTCGTCTAATTCTTAAGGTAAGAAATTTGATGAAGTTGAATAAAAATCTCATGTTGTGGCGCTGTGTATATCAGTAACATATTAAAAAAGATTGTTGAGGTAAGCAATTTTACTTAAGTTTGAGGCCATTCGCTTCCTTTACGTACCCTTCAATATTATTGACAGTGAGAATTGAGAACTAGTAATACAAGACAACTAATAAACATATGAAAAGTTCCTACTTTATTAGCTCTCTCTTTCTCTTCATCCTTTTCATGATATCATCGTATTTTAGTTATTATTAACTGATTATAGTAACATTATCATTCTTAACTAACAATGATAATCGGAGGATCCTTCACGATTTCCCTTCCCTTAATTTTTTTCATTGATGTCATCAAATATATTAATTAAGAGTGATAACTGTAATGTTGTAATTAGATAACTATGTTAATTAGGAATTGCACATTACGACCGTATGCTTTTCACTTTTTGAAACGAGTTTTATTTTGTTATAATTGATCTGAAATTCATAGTTATACGCAAACAAATTCATATCAAATTATTACTGCAACTTTTAGCTTTATTAATTTATATTTACAATTCATTCGTTTTTCTGCTATACAACTATTTCGATGGTAAATAGAGGGGAGAATATAGTTAAAAATTTTCAACTAACAATAATTTATATTTTAAGAGAAAAATCTACTCATTACCATTTTCTTTCATATATAAAAAATAAAAATGAAATAACCACAACGAGGGTCATGTCCATATAATATTCTTTAATTCTACTTAACACAAAATTATAGTTACAATGATGATAATAATATATTTATCGCCACAATATTATGAGAACAATCAAATATTAGCTAAGACTAGCAGTAAATAGAGACTGTTAAAAAAACATTCAAAGACAGCATGGTCATGGAATGTTCCAATTAATGTGATTACATCTAGACCAAGAAAAAAAAAGTAATGCAATAAGATGTATGTTGTCTTGATTATGTTGGAATGCATATTTAGTGCATAACTAATTATATGATTATTTGATACTTTGTTGGTCCATACGTGAGCTATCATTAATTTCTAACCTGCATAAAAATAATTGGACGATTGTGAATCTTAATATGTCTCTTTCTAATTCCTATATAAAAGTGTGTTTGTGCTTGTAGGTCACGACTCATTTGGATGAACGAAAGATCAAATAAATTCTCAATGTGGATAAGTGAAAAGATTGTTAAGAAATACCCTGTTGAGCATGGTGGGCTGCGTGTGCGGCCCACCTAGGACAACAGTCAACGAGAGGTTATTGCCCCCTTGTGTCGAAGCGTGCACGTCAAGCGTGCGCGCTGAAAGCGCGCGGCGTTTGCGCACATAACACATGTGGTTGACGTGTGTATTGTCAATGCGCTAAAGTATGATGCTCGTGTTGAACGCGCCAGGGCATTTGTTTGCCTTCTCACTCGAGTTTCATTCGTTTTGTCCTTTTCTTACAAAAGGGGACAACTATCAAGGGGCCATTTGGTTGTCGGATTTGTGACAGAATAAGCTCATATTCAGTTGAATACGACCAAACGCCAGGCGAAATAGGAGTATCGGTCGACACGGAATGCACGTTACACAAAGTGTGTTTAATCCTATCGGTCAGGTATTTTTTAGGTTATCGTATTCGTCAAGTTTTATGGAATACGAGTTATTCGACATGAAAGGAAAGTCCGTCTTTTTACTGTGCACGGGAAGGCAACAAAACTAGGGCATATATGACCAACCTCCACTCGAAACTAGGGCACAGCTTCTGCACGGGGGGCATGGTCAAGCTCCACTCGAAACTAGGGCATCACTATCTTCGTTCGTCCGCCGGAGACCGGTGATAGTCGTGCGAATTTGTTCAATGACTTCCGGAGGTCATCTTGGTACGTTATCCCTCCCTATTTGTTCGTTTGTATACCTTGTTTCTCCATCATTTTGCCCTCTTTCGATCGATGAGATGATTTTCTAGTTCTTAGGAGCTATTTTGGTGTATGATGTCATCTCATTTCAATTGCTTGTTGTCGATCTTAGGATTTCCCCTTGTATCTTACTCCTCTTCTCCTGCACAGTAGGGTTGACTACGATTCGTTGTGCCTGAAGGTCGATCAGTTTGTCGAAGCGAGAAATGCATGTACTAAGGTATGACCTACCTTAATCCATGACGTTGCAGTGTTTTTATGCAGGTCACTTTTAGATCTCAATTTTACGTATGTGATTAAATGACGTAGCTCACTTGTACTGTGTTTTATGTCTGCATATTACGACATATCTCAATGTAGCACCGATTAATGTCCAAATCTATGAAAATATGCGTCTGAACTTTCTTTCTAACAATCTTATGGTGCTATCCGAATAACGGATTAGTGTGTGCACGGATTTGAAAAGTCTGGTATGTCTTTGAGTTATAGATCACTTGCTTTCACCATGCTATGGTCTAATTCAGACTATCTTGTATGCAAAGTCATTAATGTTATCACATTAGGGCATAAATTAAATTGTTTTTTGTTCACAAAACCCAAATTAAAAATATTCAGAAAAGTCATTTTAGAACAAGGGGTTATCACAATGTCTCAAGAGCTTAGTTCTAGAAACAAAAATGGATCACTAAAAAAGAAGCGACTCAGCAACTGGAATGATGAGTTAGAAGAAGTGTTTGTTGGATTGATGAAAGTTGAACACATGGATGAGAACTTTGTCAATGGTGTCTTCTCCATTGACATATGAAAGCGTATAGTGGTTCGATTTAACGAGACAACTAAGAGAGGATATGACATGGCCAATCTAAAAAATAGGCTGAAAAACTTGAAGAAAACGATGGTCCTGTATCATAGTTTGCTTAATCGCATCGGGTGGGGTTGAGATCCTGTGAAGAAAATTCCAACTCCTGGCGAGGATCGCATGTGGGATGAGGTGACATCGGTATGAGCCACATCTTATTCTTATACATTACATCACGTTCAATTAATATTCGTATTCATTTACAAACTTCTCACTACTCTTTTCTTCGTTAATAGGCAAATAAGGATCACTCCAGCGTGAAAGGGAAGTCATTTTCTGTTTACGATGATATGCTCTTCATATATTCTAAAAACACAACGACTAGATCTCGCGCATTTGCTACGACCATGATGCATTTGCCATCAAAGAATGTAGACTTAATTGACGAGGATGATGCTGAAGATATTGATTTCACGATGGATATTGCATATTACACACACCCTATTAGAAGCAATGATGCAAGTGTAGGTAATACGCCTGAAATGTTTTTTGGCAGTCCCTCTTCGACCGTTGCAAGTGAAGATTCCTTCTCTGGTGTCTCCCCCACTATTTCATCAGGAAAGAGGGCTAGGGCTAGTGCAGGAAATACCAAGTCGCGAAAGAGTAAGGGGCACAATGCCAAAGTTTTAGATCTAATGAATGAGCTTTCACAACAAGGAAAGAAGATACTCCTGCTACTAGATCAGATAGTGAAACGTGATAAAGAATCCAACCCCTACACTAGAGACGAATGTTGGATTAAATTACGTGAGAAGGTAACCAATTGCACACTAGAATTCAAGCTGGCATTGATGGAATGTTTTAAAGATGAAAGTAATTGTTCTGCTTTCATGACTTGTGAGGATGACATATTGAAACCATAGTTGCTAGAACAACTTGAGAATTATCGCACCAGGCAACCAGTTAATAAGGGCCAGTCATCTACCCATTTCAGCTGCGCAAGTTCAAGTTTCACTATCGGTTCATCGCATTCACCATCTGGCATCTTAAGGTCACCATCTTTGACTACTACATCTAGCACTCTAGGTTCCTTGTTTGGTCACTCTAGCAATTAGAGTGCTGCATTTTTATCATCTTCAACACTTGCATGTTCAACTATTGGCACAAGCATTTCTCTCCAAACTTCTTTTGTTCCACCTACGCTTGGTCCTCAAATCACCCCACGGCCTCGTGCACCTACTGGCATGGCATTTTCAGTTCGTTCATTACCGATTGGCGGTTCTACTTCAATAGGAGCTTCCAGTTCTGAGTAGTTATTGTCGATGATGCAACTCACTTGACTACTTTTTGGGAACACTTTTAGCAGAACTAACAACCTTTTGATATTGCAGCTAGTCGCAAGACACATTTGAAATGAGCTATGTACTTTTGTTTAGTTCTTAGACCTATTTGAACTCTATTCGCATAACTAACTTATTTGTGATGGAAGTAGTTAGCATTATGTGATGTTATGAATGGCCAACTCTTTATTTATTATCCCTACTTATGCTGAACTTATGAAATGGTGAATGTATCAAATGATCTAAATTGTTTTTATGTGATTTTTGTTGGTTACATTTTTCTTATATAATGTGCATTAAATTATTCATTTATCAAATTGTTGTTTCCTTATCTTGCATTATGAGTTTTTCTTTCATTCTGGCATAATTACTAGTTTACATTTCACATGTGTAGATGAATAGACGTATGGTAATACAAGTATTGGTAGAGGAGGAGAAATTTCATGAGGATGTCACGGAAAGCATAATAGCAAGTGGTGTAATTCAAATAGGGTATATCGAATCCATTCCTCGAGTTCCTTGCAGAACTCGGCCGTTCACCGGTCACCGGTCACCAGCTGATTGTAGACATACTAAGAGGTCACCCACAACGATGTTATGATTTATTTAGAATGTCTCCTGCGATGTTTTTGAAGTTTGATGAGTTACTCACTTCGAGAGGTCTCATACATAACACACAACACTTGAGTTCATGTGAGTAACTAGCCCTGTTCTTACATTGTTTAGGATACAACACTTCAAACAGAACCATGGCCGAACAGTTTCAACATTCCGGAGAAACTATATCCCACCATTTTAACAATGTGCTTCGAGCCATAGGTTCTCTTAGTTAGGAGTTCATTGTCTTACCTAGTGGACAAGAGGACGTGCATCCACGTATACGAACAATCCAAGATTCTACTCATATTTTACGGTACGTACATTGAAGTCATGATTGTCTTCGCAGTTTAGTGTTATTTGATGACACATGTCGCTTGCTTTAACAATCTTCATTTATAGAATGCCATTAGTGCTATCGATGGAACACACATCCCAACATTGGTTAGAAAGGAAGATCAGCCACGGTATAGGAATCGTAAAGGGCAAATTTCTCAAAATGTGATGGCGATAACTTCATTTGATCACACCTTTTTATATGTTTGCATCGGTTGGGAGGGGTCCACTGCGGACATGAGAGTTCTTAGGTGGTGTATTGAAAATGGTGATTTCCACGTACCAGAAGGTATGCTCCAATCTCTCTACCCATATTATTATATCCATAATAGCATTGTACCATTATGTTAAGTTTAATTATTCTATCATGAAATAGGTAAATTTTATCTTGTTGATTCTGGTTACGCGAACTCGGACAAATTTGTAGCCCCCTTTCGTGGTATTAAGTATCACTTGTCCGAATTTACTAATCGTGCGAGGAGGTATGAATATCCGAAAGAACTTTTCAGGCATGCACAATTTTAAAATTGTGTAGAAAAATCTTTTGGTATTCTGAAGTCACGATTTGCCATTCTTCGCTCGACAATGCATTTTCCTATAGGAACTCAAGAACGAATTATGTTGACTTCTTGTATATTGCATAATTTCATAAAATATTACCAAGGAAGTGCTGAATATTATCATATGCCACGTTTCGAAGCTGACACTAACAACAATGTGAATGATACTGCCGCAAATGCAAGTATCGGGAATGATGAAGGTAGGAGTGGTGACTTGCTTCATAGTACCATCTCCGTTCAACTATGAAATGCTCATCGGTGTCGTCGAGGTATAGTATGTTATAGCTTTGTGACAAGTGAAATACTGATTCTTCTCATTTACCAATGTTCTTTATTCTTGCTGTGCAGGAAATGTGGAGCTGTGGATCCAATGATTTATGCCGCTGATGAGGTGATAATCAAAGAATGCAATTGCATAACCAACTCTTTATTTTTTCTGGATGTGTTCCTCTCAATTGGAAGCTGCCCATCAAAGTGTGTGACAAGGAGTATGTCATGTGCGACTCAACAAGATGTCTTAGCAACATTTGTATTTCTATTTTTTTTTGCACCAAACGACAGCGGGTTATGGAATGTCAAAATTGGTAAATGTGACTAACAATTGTGAGATTTCATTACTATTCTTCATGTATTGCATAAAGATTGCATTTTTTGTTAACCTCCTCTATTGATTTTCATTTCAAATATCGCTCTCAACCTTTTGATATGTGTTCTATGTCGTGTCAGAATGTATCATTGGACAAAGTAGCATGAAGTTACGTGACTTCGGCATCATCAATTGAAACGTTCATTATACTCCTTCCATCCCTGTTGTGAATTGTGACAGTCGATATACTTTTTTTTTAAAAGGATGAAGATATATTAACAAGTGGTTAAAAAGATTGAAACCCTTGTACAAAATATGAAGAAGTCGGGGGGGGGGGGGGGGGGGGGGGGGCAGCTTCCCAAAAGAGATCGCCATGTGATCGCCGGGCAACACCGACCAAAAAATGAGCTGCACCGTTGGCATTGTGACAGCCAATATACTTAAGAATGACATATTACGTACAAGCAATCCATCAGCAACATCATATCAGTGGGTAAAAGTTCATCTGTTCATATATTGTACCTAAATTCATATCGAGTTTCTTAATATTGTTATCTCGACAATCATAAATTTGGAAACTAACATTCACTCCTATTAGTAACACATGCACAAATAGCCAAATTACGTAGGTAAAGATTGAATAACATCAAATAACTTGTCGTGGGAAGTTTCATCATAACATGGAGATACCTAGATAGCGTTCACCTGGCTATATAAGTGGGCGAATTTTATCCCAAAAAAAGATCTTTGTCATATGACACCATTACTACAACAAAAGGTCCTGATACAACAAAAGGGTTGGAACGACATAATAACAATAACGATGACAACAAAAGGTCATGAAACATTCTTAACATGGGCGCTACCGAAACTTTTTCACTAGTCGTCAGTAGGTCTTCCATTTATACGTACTTCGTTAAGAACAAGGTCAACAAGACCCCAAATACTTCAACCGGCGGACGGTGTCTTCCAATCTATCACACTTCTTCAGCATCCTTGCTATGACTACTGCACCCCGCTGTTCAATTGGCGGATCACACCACTTGAAGAAGCTGCAAGCACCGTGTGGAGAAGACCTCTGGCAAGACGAAATATTTTTTTTAGTAGTGTACACTAATGATCAACCATCACAGAGAAAAAATCACTCTTATACTCACGTCGTAATGCGGGCATTCCCAGAATCTTCTACCTGGATTTGTGTTGGTCCATGATGTCCGCAAGGAGCAGGTGTCTTCACAATGGCACTGGGGAGCATCCAACGTGTCCATCGGCAAGTACATGAAGTTGAAAACTGATATCCGATGATAGCCAGGGTGACGTTCGAGCAGTAAGTTAGAAGAACTGACAAGAGGCGACGCCACTGCTAATATTCCATAGATCCGATCGGATGACCGAGCAAAAAAATTAACACAAAAGCTGATGGGTAAAATGACGCTATGAGATGACACAGATAACGGACTCGCGTGAGTAAAGGAAACATTGGAAATATTCACGCCGAGAAAGAACACATTCACGCTAAGAGAAAGAACACATTCACGCCGAGAGAGAACAAAAATGGCAGAGTCTCACCTGGAACACCAGCCACAAGGAGCCCTAAACAATGTTGTCGATCTCGCAATTTTCGTTGCAGCTTTGGACAGGATCGCACGGACAGGGATGCTAGGGATTTGGAACATAACAGGGGAAAGGTGGATCCAGCTAATGGGGTCAAGTTTTCTGGTGGCCAGCCTGGAGTATTGACCTAACACAGTGAGGGGCACTTTTTCGTCATTTCGCACCGAGATATTCGTGACGAATCAAACGGTCGGCCGAATAGAATACGACATCGTCGAAGTCGAATGTTATCGAATAAAATTAATTGGTCGAATATAAATTTGTATTTCCGAAAAGTTATCCGACAACCAAACGGCTCCCAAGAGTTCAACGTGGCTATGCATTCGGTTCCTTGGAGATTTCATCTTTAATTTCGAAATATAAGTGAGTCTGTTCATAAAAAAGTGTTAATGATTCATCTGCGCAGTAAGAAGTAACTTCAGACATGTTATAAAATGCAACAGTTATTTTTACTATTATTCTATGTAAGGTAGGACAATAATTATTTTGATGACATCATGTCCTATTCCTTGATATTAGTTTTTTTTTTTTGCCAACTCCAACGGCCCACGGTGCTAGAAAACAGAGTTTGGCCCATCATATTCCAAATAATTTAATTTTCAATCTCACGACAAATTTACAATGAAAGTGTTCTATGCTAAAAAAAATTAAATTGGAGACTGCTATGAGTATGGTTAAATTTTGGGCATCACTGTTATCACCCTCACAAGAAAAAAAATGTTTAGCATTTTTAATATTCACGTAACAAAATGAATCATGATAATAATACGTTTTCAAAAATAGTGACAGTAAAACGTAGACATGGCAGTCGGACCAGTCACGCGTGGCTGGGACCGCTAGATCCCCGATCCTTCTCACTTCTGATTCGGGATAAATTAATGGATTCCCACCGGGGAGCTCGCGCGTCGCATGCATGACGCGTGCTCTGATCCCAGCTACACTGCTGCATGCAGCAGCTGGAATGCTGCCTTGTTGCAGACTTGCGTGTACTTTGTATGGTTCGGCATAAAGTCTGCAGTGACACAACCAAATTTGAAAATTGGACCAGCAATTGCTACCGGTGAAGTGAAGAGGTTCGAAAATGTGAATACATGAAAAAAAACTGAATACATTAACTTCGTATTAATGATTTTTTTATACTAGTCGTGTAAACTTTTTATCATTAATTATTGCGTGTAGACTTGGCCGTTAGTTTTCAAGACGTCCTCGAAGCAATAATTAAAAGAATGGTGATATAATTGATATTGATATAGAGTGCACCATCTTCACAAAACATTGTATTCCAAAGAACAAAGCATGACGCCCTACGATAAGAAAGAACTAATCACCAAGGTAATTATGTTTAAACAATCAAAATAAGCAGACCATGGTGATAGCAAAATAAGCAAATATTCCAGAAGCAATTTCCGCCGTCATGAGCGTCGATGGCGTCCTGCGCGAGGAGGGATGAAGGACCGGTGACGATGTCCCATGCGATCTACTATGTGTCTCTCGGCGTCCTTCCTTAGCGCAGGTCATCGTATGGGTGCGTAAGAGGGGATCTACGACGTCCGGCGAGGGCCGACGGCGTCTTGCACGATTAAGGAGTGGCCGACGAAAATGGAGGGGATGTTTGACGACTGCAAAGGTTGACGACGGCTGAGTGTTGGCAACATATGTTTGGCTGTTTCCTTTTTTTTTTTTTTTGAATCTGATTTTTGTAAGTGTCGAACCAATAACTAAACCATTTCTTTTATATGGTTACATGGCAGCCATCTTAATCAAATTCAATGGCTATGATGCAATGTTGACATATGCAGGCATCTATTTATCTTCGTATGCATCAAAATATTCCTCTCTCTCTTTCACTCTTTATATATATACCACAAAAGAATATGTATTACTATCATAATTAATCCGTGCAATTATTTCCATGACAATATAATCACTCAAGATAATTTAAATGTATGGCACAGAGGCACGCTCTTTGAAGCTAAATCAAATAAATCTCAGATTTAATTTTTATGTATGCAGAAACTTCGCTCACCATAATTGAACGAATGACTCACAGCAAATATCGACAAACATAAAATCTAGCTCGTGATCGATACACACAATTTTATAATTTTTTGAATACTAGAATGATAATTGAAAGAAAATAAAGTTGATTACCACATCAATTTTCAAAATCTCCTAAAAAGTATGTACGAATTCATTTTTACTCTTCAAAATATATTCTTTTAAATGACAACAATGTGAACCTTAATTTCCTCTTTTTATATCATATAAATAGTGACAAATAATTAGTATTTTCTTATTACATATTTTCGTACTATTGAAAATTTAAATATACCTGAGTGCGGAATTCGCTCACGAGTACGTTTCCGTTTCACTGCAAATCGGCCCGCCTCCTCGCGGACAGTGGAATTTTGAACATCCCGAAAACGCCACGAGGGCAATTCGGTCATCTAACGCAGGTGCTCGTGTCGCATAATTCTCGCTTCCTTCCTTCCCGTGGTCGATTTCTTCCGCGTCCAAATCGGATACCTTTCCATTTTTGACCCCCCGGATTCCAAGCATTCACAAACGAGTCCAACTCTCGTTTCCCTCGGTTTGTGTCGTCGTCGCCGCCTCGTCGGTGTCTTTTTTCTTCGCCGTGACGTTTTCCTCGTTTAAACCCTCGACTTCTTTAGTGCTCTTCATCCTTGTTGTAGTCCCATGGCTACTTACTCGTAGAAGGGATGGGATCTCTAGAGACTAGAGCTCCGGCGAAGAGGATCCCCATACTCCGGTCGTCTTCGCCGGCGTCCGGCGCCGGCCGGTCGTTCTTCCGCCGGCCGAGATCTCGGATCGCGCGATTCCTACTCTTCGAGAAGGTGGACTACCTCCAATGGGTCTTCATCGTCGCGATCTTCTTCTTCGTCGTTGTGATCATCCAGGCCTTCCTCCCCGGATCGGTCGTGGAGAGGTCCCTGGATAGGGGCTCTGGCGGCGGAAGGATCCGCGACGTGTTCGCCGAGCTGGGAGAGCTGGACTTCGGACAAGGGATCCGATTCGTCCCGACTAAGCTGCTGGAAAGCTGGGAGAGGGACAGCGAGGAGGCGAATAAGTCGGCGTCGGCGCTTGGGAGGCCCGTGACGCGTTTCGGGCTGCGGAAGCCGCGGCTTGCTTTGGTGGGTTCTTCTGCCGTTCTGCGTGCTGGTGGTTTTGCTTTTGACTTGGGTTTATGGTGGGTGTTTTCAACCGTGGTGTGGGCTTTTGCATGTAGGTGGTTCCAGATCTATGGCCAGACGCAATGCAGCTGCAGATGCTGAGCATTGCCGCCCTTCTGAAGGAGATTGGTTACGAGATACAGGTGGGGATTGGGAAAAACCTTTACTGTGGATGTATTGGATTTCCAATTAAGTGGATGCATGCAGCTTCAGAGCACAATTTGCTTTGCCATTTGCAGGTTTTGCAATCTGGGGTCAATGATTAGCATACAATTCTTCATAAATTGAATGGTTTCTTCCTGTTTCTTAGTTTACAGGAATTTAAACTGCATACTAGGTTGCGCATCTTAGATGTATAATGGAGCTGCAGTATATTATATTTTACTATCCTCATTTTCTATTTTGTGTTCAAGATCTGCATATTTGATATCAAGCCAAGTAAAGGAAATCAAACTTCAATAAGTAATTTTGTAAACAGAGATGTCTAATCCCATAGGGGATTCATATTGAAGGTGATAAAGAATGTTATTCAACCCCAGGGGAAAGTCCTTTTATTGGGATGCTCTCTTGTAGAAAGGTTCTATAAATAAATTATATATTATCCTGCGAGATCTATGGATATGATGGCATCCTGGTAGTTTGCTTGCTAAATTGCATCCTTGTTAATGAATGCAGAATGTGTGGTCATGGTAGCTATACGGCATGTATAGCCTTGTGAAAATCTTTTGCTACTCTATTTTGTGCTATGCAATCTTATTTTCCCTACGGGACTTACCACAATGAAGAACTTGTAATGACATTGTTTCTTTGTTATAGCATATGTCTATGCTCTCTCAGTTCTGTTGGAATACAAAATGTTTCAGGTCTTCTCTTTGAAAGATGGACCTCTTCATGCCACTTGGAGGACTTTAGAGTTACCTGTTAATATCCTTCTTATCAATGGGAAACAAGGAGTAGCTGTAGATTGGTTAGAGTGAGTGATGCCTCTTGCTTGGAGAACGTTAACATGAACTTTTCAACTGAACTAAGAAGAGGGTTCAGAACAATATTGGATTTTTTTAGTTAGACTCTTGTTCATTGCATAAACCATATGCTTCCTTATCAGGTTTCTTTACTCCATCTTTCTGCAGCTATAATGGAATTCTTGTACATTCCATTGAGGCAAGACCTTTACTTTCAAGGTATCATAGTTTTCCCTCTCTCTATATATGATCTCTTTTATACTTTTTGATCTTAGAGACACCATTACAAATTCCCTTGAGCAATGTTGTGAAAATCGTGGCTTCCTCTCAAAAAAAATGTTGTCAAAATCGTAAATCGGACTTGGCATGAAAAAATTGAGTAAACACGAAAAAGATGAGACCATAACACGAGATGTCCAATTCTACCAAAATTTATTTTGAATATATGTATAATATTACTTAATAAAAAATAAAAATAAAATACAACATCATTTCAACGTATTAAACTTTTAGGAAAGTATCATTTCATTTATAAAACATAATAATAGTTAATGCTTAAAATATTCTGATATAATTATTGGATAAAACGTTTACGATAACAAGATTTGTGGCCTAAACCCAAAGGGCACCAGGACCAAAAGTACACCATGGACATGAGCAGGGACAGACCTTGACCCCTGCCCACACCCATGAGACAAAGTAAGAGGTGACCCTTACCCCCAAAGGAAAAGTGTTTAAGTGGCAGCCCCTGCGCACACCCATAGGCTTCCCTGCCTCGTCGGCAGGGTTTTCTCACACGAGCAAGGATAGAGGTGACTGGGTGAGGTAGGGGAGAGGAAATAACACTGAGATTGGATAGTATCAGCGGCAGAGCTGCAGCAACGACAATCTAGCAGCGGCTGCTGCAAGCTCGAAGCAGCAGCAACTAGAATCTGCAACAACCAGTAAAAGAAAAAAATTGGAACAGTGAAACAATATGTCCACTGATTTTAGGAGCTAGCACACGATCCGGTACTAAATCTTAGGTAGGATTGTAAAATCAAACGACTCCGCTATTTGAATTTCGAGTTTGACAACATTGTACTCGAGTATGGACATGTCTTGATGCGAGACTACCAGGCTCCTTGTTTGCACGTTTTCTCAGTTCATATACTATTGTCAAGGCTGAACATTTATTCCACTTGCAGTCTATTGCAGGAGCCTTTCAAAACTATACCTGTTATTTGGATAATCCATGAGAAGTCTCTAGCTCTTCGTCTAGGTACATATGCCATGAATAGTCAGTTTCGTCTTGTGACTGAGTGGAAGGAAAGTTTTAGTAGAGCTACTGTTATAGTGTTTTCTTCCCATGTAATGCCGGTAATACTTTTCTTCCACATAAACCTTTCTATTTGACCATAGAAATTATAGCCCATTGGCTTACTTAAATCTTCATTTCCATTGTCTTTTTGTCTATGATTTCAGTTGATGTACTCAGAACTTGATTCGGGAAACTTTTTTGTAATTGCTGGCTCTCCTGCCGAAGCAATGGATGCAGTTAACATTTCTGCTATACAAAAAGAAGATAGCTTAAATGCGAAATCGAGTCATGAATCAGATGACTTCATTGTTGCCATCGTCAGCAGTCAATTTTCCTACAGTGGTATGTTGCTGGAGCATGCACTCATCTTGGAAGCATTGGTGCCATTGCTCAAACAGATTCCATCAGTGAATACTTCATATTCCCCGCTCAAAATTGTGGTTGTGAATGGAAATTTTACTACTGGATATAAGCTTTCTCTGCAGGTAACACATCGAACTGTTTTTTTATCTTTAGACAATGCCTTTTGTTTTATGATTGATTGAGTCCACTTTACTCTTTTCAGTTTACAATTCTACTTATCCGGCCATGTGCATCTCTTGCAGGCTGTTGCTCAAAATGCTGGATACCCAAACAGCATTGTGGAACATATTTTTTGTGATGGAGACATGAATAGATTCCTTAGTTTAACTGATCTTGTAGTTTATGGTTCATTTCTTGAGGAGCAAGCCTTTCCCAATGTCCTAATTCAGGCCATGAGTCTTGGAAAACTGGTTGTTGCTCCAGACTTAAACATGATTACAAAATATGTATGTTTGTGAGTACTTCTAATGATATGGTCAGAAAGTCTCTTTATTTAACATTTCTTACTACTAAGATTTTCTATCTTATGGCTCAGGTTGATGATAGGATAAATGGCTATATTTTTCCAAAGGAGAAAGTTGCTGTTCTGTCTCAGATTGTACTGGAAGCAGTCTCCAATGGAAAATTATCTCCATTTGCTCAGCAAATTGCTCTTAAAGGAAAAGAACAAGCAAGAAATTTATTGGCATCTGAAGCATTGCAAGGCTACACATTGTTGCTGGAAAAAGTACTCAAGTTGCCTTCAGAAATCTTGTCTCCTAAATCTACTGAAGAGATTCCACAAAAATTAAAGGAGCAATGGCAATGGCATCTTTTTGCTAACATATCAAAATCAAGTTATATAGAGCAACGAAACAAAAGTGATAACATTTTAGATAGACTGGAGGCGCAGTGGAATCATAGTCAGATGAACATTACTTTTAATTATTCAAAGAATGATGAAGCATTTTCTTACATAGTTTGGGAAGAAGAGAAAAAAATCGGGATGATGAATGCTAGAAAATATGTAGAGGAAGAAGAGGTAAATATTGATGGTTAACTCTTGTAGTATTTAATTCGGACAATTTTTCATTGACTTTAATCACGTCTTCTCAGAGGGTGCCCTGTTGAATTTTTATGCAGTTGAAGGACAGAACTGATCAGCCTCATGGAACATGGGATGAAGTTTATCGTAATGTTAAAAAGGCTGACAGAGCAAAAAATGAATTTCATGAAAGAGATGATAGGGAGCTTGAGCGGACAGGTCAACCATTATGTATATATGAACCTTATTTTGGTGAAGGAACTTGGCCTTTTCTGCACCAAAACTCACTTTATCGTGGAATTGGCTTGGTAAATTGCTATGATGTCAATCTCAAAAAGTTGTTATGATGTCACATTTTTGTCACAATATCATCCATAAAGTATTAGAAAAAAATATCTTTTCAGAATAAATTAAAGTATGATGTGGCATCTCAATTTATATTATGAAAAATTTAGAGACGGAATGATAATACTTGTAACCAATTGAACTTTGTATAATATATTACTATCATGTTTAAAAAATGACATTAGTACATATAGAATACTTATTAACGTCATATGAAAAAGATGCATTGTCAAATAATTTGATAAAGCTGGAGGATCGTGTTTATTTGCATCGGCATAAGTTAAGAGTAAATGCATACAGTTGGTTCGTAACCCCTTATTTAGTTAGTGTCTTCATATTGCATGAAACCCTTTTCTATCCATGTACTTAAAGAGTGTTCTTATCTGATAGTCTTCGAAAGGCCGAAGGCCTGGAGCTGATGACATAGATGCTTCTTCTCGTCTTCCACTTCTTGACAATGTATATTACCGAGATTTACTTGGTGAATATGGTGCCTTCTTTGCTTTGGCCAACCGGATTGATCGTGTGCACAAGAATGCTTGGATAGGTTTTCAATCTTGGAGAGCTTCGGCAAGGAAGGTATGTAAAGATCTTAGAATGTTTTTTTTTCATCTGTTCCTTTTCTTATTAAATTATTTGTTGTGATTCTGTAAGTAACGTATTTATGTTATTGACCCTCTTTTTAAAGAAAAAGAAATTCATAACTTTTTTGTTATGCAAAAAGAGTGCCAAAGTCCCTTCATTTTAGTTAACCATGTTGTAACAAGAAAGTCTATGCTGTTCTAACTTTTTTTTATCAATTATTATTTGAATTTTCATTGAGAGTGGACCTATCAAATTTATATATTCTCCTCTAAAAAAAATCAATGGTGTGAGAGACAATGGCAAACAATATAAATTCAAGGAAATATGTTGTCATTGCATGAACATGGAAAAAAATAGTTTTATATGTTGAGAGTACAATGAAGACTCGACAAACAAAAACAGTGAAGTAAAGACAAAAAAGAAGGATTGACACAATAAAATAATTTTAATAGTGTAGTAAAGAAGAAAACATTTACAAACAAACGAGTTATGATATATGCTATGGTGATAGAGACTGAATCTACTCTGTTAATAATAAATATTCATTAATCAAGTCTCTCTTCCAATACAATCAATAGAGGGTATTTATAAGGTTCTAAATACCCATATGCCAAATAACAAGGAAACTTCCAAAACTAAAGACCAACTATTAGGGCAAAGGGTTAATAATTCTATTCTTGCCTTACATCAATTCTCCTCGGCAGAGAAAAAATCATCTCTGATGAGTTGCAAGATGATATAGGTGCCAAAGTGAATATCAGCAGTAGAAAATTCTAAGGGCAGCACTAACAAGGCAGACCGAGGATATGACAACTGAGCAATGAGGAAGATCATAATATTTTCTCCTTTTTTTGAAAGAAAATCTTTCTTTTTTTTATTTTTCACTCCCTTTTTTGTTTACTGTTTCAGCTCAACAGTAAATAATAAAAATATGTTGTCTTCTTCCCCTTCTCAAAAAAAAAAAATTGTCTTCCTCCTCACTAAGCCAATGATATAGAAGGGTGGGGTGGTGGACAGTTCAGATTGATAGCGTCTTTCGGAAATCGGTCAGCAGAGACAGGCGAAAATAGAAGCAAAAAGTGGCGGCCAGAGAAACCGCAGCACGGGGAACAGGAGTGCTGTTGGGGCTTGTTGGTATGAACAGCATTGATTGGTGAATGGAGGAGCCAGTGAATGTGGCACTTCCACAAATTGCGAGCAGTAGGTGTAGTGATAGAACTTGTGGTTGTTGACATGATGGCGTGAGGACATGGCCAAATCTGGGTGGAGATAGTGGTTTAGCGTGGAGATGCAGTAGGTTTTGGTTGTGACAGCAATCGAATGTTGGCGGCGACAGCAGCAATTGACTGAGCAGATTTCGTAACAGGCGGCTGGCATCGTGGGTGGAACCAGGGAGATGTCAGCGAGGTGAACAGAGGCACCAGTGGCTAGGTGCACAGCGGCAGTGGCAGAGACAGATGTGAAGTGGAAGCAGCGGAGGTGGCAACAGAGGAGATGGCAGAATAACATGATGGCAACAGAGGAGCAGCAGCGGTAGAGGGGTAGTGGCAGCAGCAATTGTTGGTATGGGGGTGGAGGCATGGTTGGTGTGATGGTGCACAATAACATGGAGCTGTGGATCAGCGCGATGGCAGAATTACTGTCCTGACAGTATTGTAGCAAAGTTCCTGTGGTGATTACAATAGCAACGGCTGATGAAGAAATTAAGGTTTGAGGATGAGGAAGGATCTCAACCGTTAAATCTATCAATTGATGGAGACTTGAATCTATTAAGAATAAATATACCAATAGCAAATTTTCATTAATCAAGTCTCTCCTTCAACACAATGAAAGGTATTTATAGGGTTCTAACTATCCATATACCAAATACAAGGAAAGTTGAATTAAAGAAAAACAATGAAAGTTAAGTTAATAAAGGAAATCTAATATAACGAAGACTAAACTAATAGGCTATACTAAAGACCCACAAATAAGGACCAACCACGAAGGCAAAGGACCAATAATTCTATTCTTGTCCTACATCACATGGTATCTTAGTTTCATGTTTATGCCTTTGGCTATTAGAGCAGAAATTTGCTGGAGACGTCTTTTTTTTTTTTGAGAGGATGGAGACGTCTAACATAAAACATAGCAGGCATGCTTATCAAGAATACTTGCACTCCGTGACTCTTTCATGTTTGTCATACAGGCTAACTTATCAAGAAAAGCAGAAACAACACTCCTGGAGGTTATTCAAACACGAAGACATGGCGATACTCTTTACTTCTGGACTCGTATGGACAATGATCCAAGTAATCCTAGGCAACTTGATTTTTGGGATTTTTGTGATACCATAAATGCAGGAAATTGCAGGTTAGATGTCTTGTTGTTGAGCCAAATGTATTGCTAAAATTTTTATCATTAAGTTATTTCTTCTATCTGAATAAAAGATGCTAATTCTGATATGCTGATATTACTTTAAAAAAAATTCTGATATGCTGATATGCTAATGTACATCCGTTCTTCTGTCTTTAAATAATATGTAAGAACATGATTGAATAGTTTCCATTTTTTTTGTTTGCTGAAAATGATTGTAGATTTTCTTATTAAGGAGAAAAATGTAAGTACATGTATTAAGTATTTTCAAGTTCTAAAGATATCTGTATTTGGAATGGTGAAAGTTCTTAAATCTTTTGAATCTTCATATTGGCTGCACGAATGATGTTCAAAGATATTTCTAGCCATAACAATGACCAAGAAAATTTGTGTTATCAATTTTGTTTAACTGGAGCTTAGCTATAGTTTATCTTTTATTTTTAACTGTTAGTGTTAGCTTCCAACTTTCTTTTTGGGGAAGTTTAACATACTCAATCATCCACCTTATGGATTGATCTCATTTGGTTTATTCTGATTCCACATTTTAGTTCTTGATACCTTGCTTATGGTATTATGAAAATGAGGTTGAGAAGTAAATGACATTTAAATTGAGCTTAGCATGGCCAAAACATGATGTTAATTCAAGCATACGTTTTCTTCTTGTGGGGATCTTTCTCCACACCTTTTCATTCTCTTTTGGCTTTGCCTTGATGTTCTATACACAATTGTAAATTGCTCGCGCTACAATTTTAATACAAAGCAAATGACTACTTAAGCTTGGTTGTTATCTCATCACTTTTCAAGGAAAAAAACAACAGAGGTATTGTTCAGTGCAAATTGTGAGTAGGAACTTCAGATTTGTTCATACTTTTTATCATTATTAAAATCATTCCAGAAAATGACCCCATTCATTTATTAGCCTATCATGCATATCTATGAGTTTCCTGCGGAATCTAATTAGATTTCCATGCACGTGATTATTTGCTGAGTTGGCATAAGAAAATTTTTTTGAGCTTCGATTAACTTCATGTATCATTATGATAATAAATGTGTGAGCATGTGATCTTACTCCTAGTGAGAACATTTATCATGATGACTGCAAGAACTGGGCTGTTTCATTTATATGCATTTTTTTAGAAGGATTGATATGCTTTCATTTCATTGTGGATTGATAGTCTCCTGTTTTTCCTCAAAAAAAAAATCTCCTGTTTTGTGTTTCAAGGCATGCTGTTACAAAGGCTCTTCAGAGAATGTTTGGTCTGGAACATGATTGGAATTCCTTGCCTGAGATGCCACATGACGGAGGTTCTTGGTCTGTGTCACATAGCTGGGCTTTACCTACGAGGTCTTTCCTCGAGTTTGTTATGTTTTCAAGGTAGGTGTTCCTCGAGTTTGTTACGTTTTCAAGGTAGTTCTCAAATTGGGCTCTAAACTGTTTAGATGTCTGCTGGAAACATAGATCTACTCTGTTGATTTGATAAAAGTAGCTACCTTTTGCCCTCTTTTCAGGATGTTTGTAGATGCAATGGATGCAGAGATGTATGAAGAGCACCATCAAAATGGACGCTGTTATCTGAGTTTAACCAATGTATTACTTCCAGAAGATCTTCATTAATTTCTGTTTTTTGAGAGTTCAGTTTAGTAGTCATGTCCTTGTCCCTGTCACTGAGAACAAATCAGAATTCCATTGCCTGTTACTAAATTGTTGAAATGGTGTGTTACAGGACAGGCATTGCTATTCTCGAATATTAGAGCTTCTCGTGAATGTCTGGGCCTATCATAGTGCACGCCACATAGTGTACATAGATCCTGAAACTGGAGCGATGCAGGAACAGCACAAACTGAGAGACAGAAAGGGCAAGATGTGGATCAAGTGGTTCTCGTACGCCACGCTGAAAGGCATGGATGAGGATCTCGCCGAGGAAGCTGATGTCGACCATCCTGATCGCAGGTGGTTGTGGCCGTCAACTGGAGAGGTCTTCTGGCAGGGTGTGTATGAAAGAGAACGCAGCATGCGGCATCATCAGAAGGAAAAAAGAAAGCAAGAAAGTAGAGATAAGATTCAAAGAATAAGAAGCAGAGCACGCCAAAAAACTCTGGGGAGGTTCATAAAACCGCCTCCTGACGGAACCGACGATCTGAATACTGCAAGAACCCAATGATAATTTTTCATTTAACAAACTATTTGATGATTCTTTTGTCCGATTCATTTTCACTTTTTGATTGTTTTTTGTCTTCTCTGTCATTAGTCGAAGCAGGATGCAAGATGTAATCAGATTTGTTTCTTCCTGGTTAGCATTTTGCCAGTAGTGATGTAAAGCTTATTATCTGTTCACTCATAGGTAGAACTGGTGAGGATTGCCCACTCCAAATCTTCCACCTTGTTTAGACTATTATATTTTATCATAGAATGATGTTTATTAAAGTAATATAATATTATGAAAAGATGATAAATAAAATGATACAAAGAAGATGAAATGATTCGTGCTCTTTCTCAGCTGACATTATTATTTTTTATTTTAAGGGAATTACATGGTTGACTTAATATATATGGCTTAATGTTTATAATCTGAGTTAGTATTTAAGATTTTAATGATTGTTACGCAACTTACGTTTTCATATTTTGTTTCTCTACGCATTTTGTTGTAGGCAAATACTTATAAAATAATTAGTGAAATTTAGTGATCATAAATTTTTATTAATATATTCATTGCACATGTGTCAATGGATAAACACAAAAGATAATTAAAAAGCTTTACATACTTCTAAGTTTTTATACATATTTTGATGATTCAAATACTTCCAATCCCGTTTCCTACCAATTTAACAAGGAAACGTTGACATATCACCGAAAGAGGCTAGCTAGATCGTTCTCTTTAATTGGATTTCACCGTGAGCCAGCGACAACGTAAATGATCTGCTGGACAATGAATGTCGTTGATTTCACCGTGAACCGTCGGATTTCAAGTGCATTCCCACAACGATTGATCAGTTGAATCACAAATTTAATCCAGCTTTCATGGTTTTTGTCTGAATCCACATGCAACTTTCGATAAGCATATATATAAATGTTCCCGATTGTTGTTGACTTTATACTTACAGGAGACCTTGTTGCTTCTGCATCTTCAATGAATGCTGAATGTTGCTAGGTTAGTCCATCTCAACTTATCCCCGTCAAAAAAAGATGAATCCCAAACAAAAATTGAAGGTTCCAACTTCAATTGTTTGCTAGAATCAACAATTTTGAGCCATGGAGAGGGAATGAGGGTTAACAAACTGAAAACCGCCTCGTACTGCTATTTAGGGAAACCTTATACACAATGCATCTGATGTAACTTCTCCGGAGCTCCACATTCATTCATCTTCCTCATCGATAACGAGCTTGAGGTTTCTCTTATTACCACTCTTCTTATGCATGGAAGGATATGTCTCATCGTCAGATTCCTCTAGATGCATCAGATCCAGATGTTTTTCTTGTTCTTTAAAGCTTGGATTTTCCAGCTCGACCTCAATGTCATCATCCAATATGTCCAAGTTTTCTGGCTCATCTCCATGTGTTTGCAACTGTTCCAATTGCTGTGAAGATCTGCTTCTGCAAAATATAAAGAAGTTTTTTACCGCATAGAAACAGGAAAATGATATTTGCAGCAGACATTAGAGAAAGCATTCAACAAAGATAGACGAGTCTAATGTCCTCAGCTGCAAAGCTGTCGGCTTAACTTTTCAGTCAGAAATTATATTTGCAAAGAATGAAAGTTGACCTACTTGCATACGGCAAGTAAAAATCCAATTTTATCGGATGTCTCCGTAGAGGCGGCAAGTAAAAATCCAGTACTTCATGTTTTAGACCAATAACACGTAGAAGGATGCTCATGAAATATTGAAGGTTATAAATACAAATTTTAGACTTCTTTGTTACTTACTTTAGCATGCTTCTCAAAATCTCTTTGTCAGAATGATAATCTGACACTTTTTCCTCAACTATGGCGTTTTCTGCTGATAACTTAACCTTCTTTCTTTGGTTTCTAGGAAGGAAAAGGAAACATAAGATTCAGAGTACTTGAATAATGAAAATATTAACAAAAAATGACAGAATGCTAGATGCAAGTGATTTAACAAAACTGCATAGCAACGACACATAAAATACAAGACAAAATATGCTTACTGTAACATGGTTCCCAAAGTCTCGTCCTCTGATTGATCTTCTTTTACTGTTTTTGATATGATTTCATTCTTCATCGTTGAGGACCCTTTCTTTTTTCCTCGACTTTATAAGAAATCAATACAACATTAGCAAATATCACAAGAGACAGAAAGATGCAAGTAGTCGATAAAGATCTTTGCATTGCCATAGGCCATAGCTGATAAATACATGGTAATAGATGAAATATTAGTGCCAAGCATAAATGATGTTTTTTCATTACATCAATTCTTTGTTTAGCTACAAATCTATGTCAGGAATAATATATTACATATCAATATTGATGTTTTATTCAATGACATCATTTGTGCACTGAGACAAACAAATCTCCAGGGACAGACTCAAAAAAGTAATTACACAACTGGACATATGCAGTTGTTTTAAAAATAGAATGAACAACCAAATTAAGAATAGATTCTACCATCCAGCATATTATCTGAAGAAACCAAACTATCCTTGTGTCATACCTTTGTATCATAGAAAGTAGTGTCTCATCATCAGATAGGTCACTCGTCTCTAGGCTGTCCTTGTCCTTTGGGTGTTTAAGGCTTTCAGAAGACTTCTGTTGTTTGGTAGTAAGCAAACCAAGTTGCTTAAGTTTACGAGAAACCTGAGCACTAGTATATTTATTATCAGCATCTAAGGCTTTAGCCATCATATGGCTGCATTTCTTATGGTCCTTAAACCTGCAAAAGAAAAAAACATAAACAACAAAAACAAATAACGAATCATAACGAATACATACAGTCAGAATAACCCAGAGATACTGTTAGATGATGCGGAGCGAAATAAAAGAACTGTAATGATACACACCGTTCAAAGAGATTTTTTATCTCAAGCTCTTGTTCTTCACTGAAAACTTGCACCCTTTTCCTCCTACCGCTGAAGAAAAACAATAAAGTTAGTGTCACAGCTGTCTGTTGAAGAGAATACTTGGCTACTAATTGATCTAGACAAATAAAAGTGTAGTTTTTCTGAGAAATAACTTTGAATCTATTGCAGTTTAAGAAAATGCATATCCACGGATCTTAACCCCAATAGATAATCTACTGTTGTATTAATCCAAGAATGCTTAAACAGAGAAATTTGACTCAACATAAGTATATGACATCCAAATGACGGTTATAGCAGCTCAAGCTCGCTTAGTACAAGAATTCATAGCATGTAGGGCCAATCAAGAGGTAAATGAGCTTTATGGAAGTATAGAGACGTTGAAAAAGATTACTACACCAATAGAGAATGTTTCTGTCACAACATGCGTATCCTAACGAATAGACAGACGATGAAAATGACCATACTTGAACTAGTGTTCTCCCACTGCTAGTCTTGTGGGAAAAAAATGACAATCACCGCAAATCTGTCTGTTTGAGCACTCGCGCATTCAAAAAATAACAAGCTTGTACTTTCACGTTTTCATTGGCATGCATGTTTGCACGCTTGCTACCTGCCTCTGACCTGAGGCTTACTACTTGTTTAAAAAACATAACTCTGTATTCTTTGAACAACCTGGCAATGGTAATGCTGAGATTTGTTGCCTTTATGTAATAGTGAATCTAAAACAATAATCATATAAAGATGAAGCAATCTCATTTTTAGTATATCTGGAGTGTTAAAAGTATATGACCTTTGAGAACCTGAAACTACGAACATGGCTTCACAAGAGATAACAATCCTTAGCAAGATTTTCTTATTAAGGATTGTTTTAAGTTCAAGTTAATGGAAAAAAAACTGCAGTGCAGTGATACGCTTATGGATCGGAAAATCTCAAAAAAAGTTTAACATGCGAGGAAAACTTACGAATATTTCCCAAAAGAAGTATTCTCTTGTCGTTTTGAAGTACTGGGGTTAGCACTGTCTGTAGATACGTGGCCACCTTCTGCAAAAGGATCATCTCCGGTTGAACAAGGGACAGCATCACCCGCAAGCCTTTTCTTTGTGCCAATTTGAAGACCAAGTTGTTTAAGTTTTCGATAAACCTGAACGGGAGATATTTTCCCATCAGGGTCTAAAGCTTCTGCAATGAGGCGGCTGCATTTTCTGTCGTCCTTGTAACTGAAACTCCAAAAATGTCAAAAATTAGAATTTGCTTTTTTTTCTACAAATGACAAATGGTAATCAAAAACAAAAAAAAATTAGAGGAGAGTACTAGGCGGGGTACAAATACTAAAATAAGGTTTGAAAGTTATAATTACGAGTAAAATTTCTCAACTTAGAGCCACTCACTTCTCAAATAGGGTTTTAATCATGGTCTCCTGTTCTTGATCAAATGCATGATTCTTTCGACTCCTAGAAACTGACACCCTGTGTGATTTCACTATGTCTTCATTTTCACTGTAAGAATGTAATTTGGTTAACTGAAGTCCCAAGAAAACTGATCACCTAACGTCTCATTGTGTGATCATGGAGTTACCTCATATCCTCCGCAGACACATCATTTAGCATTGATTTCACATTGTGATTGTCGGTTTGCTTTGTTTTGCAGAATGCATGATCAGTAATCTCATCGGACGAATCTTCATCCCTAAAAGAATTTTTAGACATTTGAGGCGATTACGCCAATTGTCGTTATAATGAAAGACCTACAGAGGTAACATAGTTGTTATGAAATTACGAAATGAATGAAGTTGAACATTACTAACCTCCGAGCGTTCAGATCATACGGTACAACAATGTCTGCTTCATCATCACCAAGAGAATCTGCAATACTTCTTGGCATGAACCTGTTATATGGTACGCCGACAGTATCGGTGTTCAAATCCTGTATCCCTTTCTTCACGTTTGCAAGATCACACAACAGTGCTTCAGCATTGATGAGATGACATTCTCTGCGTGTTTTCCAGAATAGTATTTCAACAAAAAGCAACGGTCGCTTTTTCATTAGCTTCATCATATTTCTGATGATTTTGGTTAGAAAATTTACGATGCTAGCAAACTCCCCGGATGTTGTTGATCTTTGTTCAGATAGTATATCATAAAATACAGTCAAGATTGATAGCTGCAAAACAGCACGTGTAGTTTAAATGAATGTCAAGTGTTTGGATACTATGGTCAAAGTAAGCCTGACAATACCTGATAAAGCATTGGAGCAAGCTCCAAATCATTGCAGAATCGCTGCAGCATGCTTATTATGTAATGGTTTAGAGCCATAGTGTTGCTTTTATAGAATTTTAGCAACCAGCACAAATTGTGTAGTGCCACATTGTTTGCGAAACTCGCGATCAACCTGGATATATTGAAGTCAACTTCACTGGTCGCCGGAAGTTGATCATCAGAAGAATCTGTTGTATCGGGTGAGATAAATTTTCCTTTATCATTATCCATAGGTAAGACATCATCTCCAGGATTTCCACCCTCCTTGTGCATGCTGGACTCGAAAGCTAAGTTAGAGACTGATGTCCCTTGCTGGCTGTTACTTTCTTTATCCATCTGAATGGACTCAGATAATGGCCCATTTGTTTGATCCGCATTGTCCGGTCTTAAAAGAAATTCAGAAGTGCGCTCTCCTCTCTCTCCGGTTTGATCAGCACTTTCTGGACTTTTATGCTCCGTATTCTTATTGATCTCAGTATTTCCACCAGCATCATTTAGGATTTTTTTCTTCCTTCCTTTTCTTGATTTTTTGGCAACCTAAATTCATGAGCGATGAAGTTAAAAAGATCATGATAAGAAACTAGAAGAATCAAATAATATTTCATATATAAGAAGGGGACACATTGATGTGGACATAAAATTCTTGTGGCAAACTTCTTGGAGTTGATTTTTTTTCTTTTTATAAGAAAGACCTATTGGAATAGTTTGAACTTTCGAAGTACCTTTACCTGTTTAACTGGATCAAATAGTTTTATTGAAAAAATGAGCATTTGACAACAAAATTTAAATTAATTTATGAAATAACAAAATAGCTTTTCAGTTGACTTTTTTAGCCACTTTGTATTAGTTAAGTTACGAGTTAATAAGAAATAGTGGTTAATTGTATGTTACAATGTTATGCTATTGCATGTTCTCTATTATTAATTTATAGGTGGAGGTCCCTAATTCTTCTTGTTGTAAACACTGATGGACTTTAGATTCATTTCCAACTTCCGAAATGTGTTTATCAACTTTTACCTAGATTTAGTCCACTCCACACAACTATTTAAAAATTCACACACAGCATAGGGTCCTTGTTGGGGTAATAAAACCATTCCTCAAAACATTCAGCCCACAGTTATCAGTCATCTACTCACTTCTCAGTAGAATAGAGACTGGGTGTAGCGTTTCTGATCTTTGTAAAGTGTACAATGATGTTAACTATACTGCAGAAGTTCAGAGCAGAGGGGAATTAATTTTATGGGATCATATAAAGTTATGAAGTACCTAAGTGGAGGTACCTAAGTGATGTTAACGATGCTATCGATGCTATAACCGAGAGTATCACAGAGGAAGTACCTAAATGCATGCTATTTGCGGATGATATAGTACTTTTAGCGGATTCAAAAGAAGAGATTAATACAAAATTGAAAATATGAAGAAATACGTTGGAGTCAAAAGGTTTTCGTTTAAGTAGGAATAAAACAGAATATATGCATAGCAATTTCACAAATAAACAACTTAAAGACGATTTGAAAGTTAGACTAGGAGAGGATATAATTCCTCAAGTGACAAAGTTTAAATATTTAGGATTAATTGTAAGACAAGATGGTGAGATTGATGACGATGTTAATCATAGAATTCAAGCTGGTTGGTGTAAGTGGAGAAAAGCCACTGGAGTTCTTTGTGATAGAAAAATACCCAATAAAGTTAAAGGAAAATTCTATCGTACTGCTATAAAGCCAGCAGTGTTATATGGTAGTGAATGTTGGGTTATGAAGGGACAACATGAACGTAAAGTGGGGGTAGCCGAAATGAGAATGTTGAAATGGATGTGTGGTCATACAAGATTAGATAAGATTAAGAATGACCATATACGTGAACGAGTCGGAGTGGCTCTTATTAGTGAGAAAATGGTAGAGAATCGTTTGAGATGGTTTGGTCATGTTCAGAGAAGACCATTAGATGCGCCAGTAAGAAGAGTAGGTCAAATAATCTGAAGTCCGATTAAAAAAAAGAGAGGGAGACTAAGGCGGACACTTGACGAACTAATAGAGCAAGATCTATTGGTGAATAATACACCGAAAGATTTAGTTACTAATAGAGCGGAATGGCGTCGTATAATCCATATAGCCGGCCCCACCTAGTGGGATAAGGCTTTGTTATTGTTGTTGTATATAAAGTTATGAAGTATTCTTCCTTTCTAGCACCACAGATTCATACTGGCACAACAGTTATGGATCAGTTATATGGTAGATGGAACTACACAATCAACGAACAAATTTTGATTTCAGTTCTTATTATTGAAATATCCCTTATTTTGAAAGAAGTATCATTTGAAATCATGAAAGGGAAGTAAAACTCCATAAAGCAGTCAGTGAATATCCTAATATACACAAAAGTAATAATAATTGTAAGGTAGACACAGAGATGGAGTATACCCTTAATGTGCCACGTGTTTGAAGTTTTTCCATAAGCCGTAAAAGAACATGAATCGTTTCCAACAAGTCTGCAAGATCACTGATAAACGCAATCGTGTCATCCAATAATAATCTGTGAAAGAGGTGGACATATAACACTAACTAGTAAATAGAAGAAAATGTATGTGAAAGAATAAACCTTTTTGGTTGCTTATGAGAGTCAAAGGACTTGAATAAGTTAAAAAGGAACTGTGTCAGTCCTTGGTCTGTCTGATCATAAAGTAGCTTATATAAAAGAACACGAGCAATTTGAGATTCTTTGGAATCTTCTGGTAATAATCTTAGCACCAAATCTAACATACGAAACTGCAGACAGCACAAAACCATTAGCAATAAATCTGGCATAAATTGAAATAACAGTTATCAATCATTCTGTATTTCCTAACTAAAAAAGGTTTAAGACACTTCGTATCAATTATTCAACATAAGAAAAATCAGTAGGAAATCTATGAGAGTAACGATAGAATATATCCCATGTTCTCAAAAGAATATGCTCACCATGTTTTTCATTACAGATCCTGCTGCTGATAAAGTTTTGTGATCGTTTGTTTCCTTTAGTCCCTCAAAAGCTTCACGCCACTTTGATATGACCAAATTGAACATGGTTTCATTGATCGATGCTGAAACTGGTCCGCACACATCCCTCTCTGATGATCTGACGTCAGCATGTTTGTCTTCATGATAGTCATCAGATGGTGGTCCTTCTATATCAGACTTCTGACAGCATATTCACACAAGTTAAACACTGCCAAGTAACTGAGGTTTATGGCGTAGATTTATATGAAAGTTTAAGACATTCTGTGTATATCAAATTGTTCTATTCATGTATAGGTGCTGCAAGAGCCAGGGATAAATAAAGCAGTATTGAACACTGATAAGGCAGGTGCCAGCATGCAAATCCCTAAGAATCATAATATAATTATATAACTAATTACTTGCAGTTCAGACTGCATTCGCACCTTTGAAACTAGGACCTTCTGATGTTGAAAGGCTAACGCAAAATGAACCACTCTGAAAAACATTATAATATCATTTTTCTGAATGGACTGATGTTCCTTCCTGATATCATCACAAATTGACTGCATCAAAACTAGCAAGAAAGGCATCACAACATATCAGCTATGGTTATCATAACATCATATTGGTACCAACAATAACTGGTCATGGAAGATGCTATAAAAAAGGACTTTACCATTATAACCTCCTGATAGCAATTGATTTAAGAAATTGTTCAAAAACTCCAGAATGCTCTTGTTTGGTGAAGGTGAGATCCCATGGTCTGGAACAATCTTTTTTATTGGACCTCTTTCAGGTCTGTGAGCTTTTATTAAGTTGCTTGCAGAAGCAATTTTTGGATTACGTTTAAAGAGCGTTTTAGCACCATCCTGTTATCAGAACAATAGCAGAACATAGGAACTTTTAAATATAGAGGAAAATGCCATCCACATTAATTAATTAGTCAATGACAATATTCATACCATATTGAGGCGAGTGAATGTTCCGCTGAATTGTGAATGCCGTTCCAAGTTCCTCAATCTGGCAACCCTTCGATTTTGAGCCTCCTCTTCCATAATTGACCTAAGAGAATTTGTAGACACCTCGATAGTCTCATCATCCTGCAATAAATAAATAACAAAATGAAACTTCATTCCTTCAAATATTGAAGGCAAATGCACATTTTAGAGATCTAATGGGCAGCTTTCGTGTCCGCGAGACCAAAGTAGTAATTGCAAGATATTGATGACACCAAACTTATTGTGGGATCTCTTAGTTTTAAATCATGACGGTCTCTTAAAAAAAATTCATGACGGGATGACATATGCATACTGATGCTAAGGAAAAACACACATTTAGGTGACTTATCTAGTGTTGAGGTATGAGAACGTTAGCAAATTGCAACTCACAAGCTACCATCCCATTATAAAAATACAAGTGAGGTCATGAAATTTGACCAAAGAAAAGAAGTTCATTAACTATCTGTCAAGGAGAAAGAGAAATATCGCAGATCGGAGCAACATGACCTCGGAGCTTCTTTTGGAAATCTTTGCGATCATCTCTGCATCCCTACCAAGAAAAACATAGTAAAATATCTCCAACAGAAGAAGATTTTCTTCCTGGAGAAAACCAGAAGAATCTTCAACATGTTGTGTCAACACCAAGATGAGGTCCATGACATTCTCTTGAAACATGAGCTCCAGAAATCTATCTGCCAAGCACAAAAAACGGGTAGCTGATCCAGATGCTCTTTGTTGTGGTGTAATGTCCTGAATCGCCAGTAAGTTTCTGAACAAAGTCAAGACCAACTGAACTAATTTCCAGTCTTCCTCTGTGAAAGTATCACTGGTAACCAGGAAATGTTTCAGTAATTGCAGAAGAAAACTTCTGATTAAAGCCATGAATAATGAATTACAGGCAAAATCCTCCGGATAACTAGTATAAAACTGACCCTGTTGTAACAAGGTGCAATCAGAGTATGAACTGGTAACAGGAAATTCAGCAGCTTCTTGACATTTCGATTGAAGAAAATATAACACAAGATAAAGAAGAAAGTGAACCAAAGCAGCAGAAGTCGGGAATTAAGGCATGGCTTATATAGATAAGCCATTAGCACATTAGAGCAGTTCCACAATGAATAAATAACTTGATCAAACTATTTAGTTATTGCTCTCATTTTGTCCCCAAGCGATCAAGCAAATAACGATAATATGGAAGATAGTGAAGTCAGCATCATCGAGGAATGAACGAAAGGGTAAGAGAAAAAAATTGACAGAAACAACAAAAGGCGGAAAATGAGAGATTCTGATGATTTAACGCATACGATTCAAGATGACTCAAAGGGTCTTCGAGAAGGGAGACGATGACCGCTATTGTGACATGGCGGGTCAAAGCGTTCTTTAATTCCCAAAGATACTCCATCTGCTGCCCACTGTCATCGGAGGAAGGATCTATGGGCATTGTCAAAAACACCAAAATTTTCACTGCAGCAGCAATGACAAAAGAATTAAATATGCAATGCAGTAGCATCACGTATACAAAAAAGAAGATTTTTTTCTCCCAAGGTCATAAGAAGTGCAAGAACACAAAATACCCGCATTGATGACCAAATTCCTATCACTCTGGTAATACTCTATGATCGGGACCAAATCTTTAGACACAGTGTTCCACTTGCAGATCTGTTTGAACACTTTTCGCTGTTGCGCGTCGTCCCGTCGAAGGAACCTGGCGAGGTCCTTCATATTGTCTGAGAAAAAAAGAAAACGAAGTGAGGACAAGCACCTTCCAGAGCCAACAATCCTGCAAGATTATACATGATTCAGACGTGGCTAGGGATTCATGCAATCTAGTCGACACCTAAGCAGTACTCGCTCTTCGTGTATCCTATTAGGGCGCCGTTGTCGTCCTCTTCGGCGAATCCAAGCCCGGCGCAGATGACCGAGAGCCCTTCCACGTCCATTTCTGGACCTCGAACAGATCAACGAGAGAGAGCTTCGGCGAGGTGGGGACAGCGTCAGGCCGGAGCTCCGAACGTCGCCCGACGACCAAAGAGAGAGGACGAGAGAACAGATTTGGCGACGAGCACGAGTCTTTTGATCTGAAGAGAGGCGCGCTTTGAGATGCCTCGGTTGAGAGAGATGACGTTTCCCGCCTTTTCGATGTGCTTCTCTTCACCATTCCCGCGCTTGCGTCCCAGCCGTCCATCCGATGACCTGTGATCTAGACCGTCGTCGCCCATTGCCTCTGCTTTTTTTTTTCGACGCTCTGTTTTATTTAATTTATTACCGATGAAATAATTTTTCATTTGTGAAAAGAAGAAATTTAGTTTTTAGCTATCAACAATACGATGAAAAGACATCTATCTGATTCAGATCTTTGCAGCAGATGTTATCAGAGTACCGAAAGCATGTCACATGCTTTAAGGAATTGCCAGTGGGTGAAAAGTATTTAGAGATTCCTTGTTCCTCCTAACCTTCATGAGCAATTTTTTAATGCCCCACTCAAAGCATGGTTAACTAAGAATCTCATGCCATGCACATCATCTCAAGGTAATCCCCCATGGCCTTTAGTGTTTCCGGTGGCTTGTTGGAAAATATGGCAGTGGAGAAATAAAATTATCTTCTCTCAAGATTTTACAGTACCCATTAAGCCTATCGACGACATATTGCAATTTGCCTCCAATACCCTGCTTGCACATAAATGGCTTGCAACTTCAAAGGATCCACAATCACCAAGAGATATTACTGCATGGAAAGCCCCAAATTCAGGTTGGGTGAAATGTAATACAGATGGTAGTTTTTTGCAAATCGATGGGCAAAATCAACGCGCCCGCATTGGAGGAATTTTCAGAGATCATACAGGAAAGTGGATTGGTGGATTTACGAGACCAGTTCAAGCTAATTCAGCACTAGAGACAGAGTTCTATGCCATCTATTACGGAATTCACTTTGCATGGATACATCAGTATAAAGCTTATCGTGGAAACTGACTCTCACGTAGCAGTAACCACACTGGTCAGCAATATGCAGGTTAATCCTCACCTTCGTCAGCTTATTACAAACATTCGCAACTTTGTGAACAAATCATGGGAAGTTAAGTTCACACATGTCAGAAGAGAAGCCAACTATTGTGCAGATTGGCTTGCAAAGCTTCCATACGATGCTGGACCAGGACCACGAGAACTTCTCTTTCCGCCGACTTCAATGTCAACTTTCCTTTTTGCTGATATCTATGGGATCAATGTACCCAACCTCTCTCTTTAATTATCCTTTGTAGCAAGGCTTTGCCTCCTTTCAACTACCGAAAAAAAAAACAATACGATGAAAAAGGAATCGAGAAGGATATAATAGAAAACTTAAATTTTCAAGAAAATGTTTCAACTAAAATAATACTATTTTATTCGGAGTAGATAATATTAAATTTGAAAATTTCCTGTTAATTTCCTTTAGGAAAAGTACCAATCGCGGTGTATTCCTTTAAGGGAACATATTGCAATATTGGCAATAATAAAAGAAAAAAAATTGAATAAAACAATTGAAATTGAACAATTGTGATGCTATGGTGCGACCCTCGTATAAGCCAGAGATTTTGATTAGTAGGAGTGAGTGATATTTCTTTTTTTTAAACCGAAAAATTTACAATTATCATTAATGTCAAACATACTTTTAAAAGGCATAAAGTTGCTCGAATTTAGTGTTGTCATATGGTTCACGATAGTTAATGAAGCGCTTATTATAACCACATAAGTTCTATTTTAATTATTCGATCTATACTTAGTAATTTACATTTTTCCATTATACCTAAATTTACATGGTGACTAATAAAATATTGAAAGACAATGTTTTTACTAACAAAGAATATATATTGTTTTCATTGTTTTATTAAATTAACATATTTAAGGCAATCGACTATCATGTCGTCTCCACTCATGCAAGTTAATTTTATATGCAGTGCCATTCAATATTTTTTTAGAAATTGTTTGTATATTGTGTATGAAGTTTATGATTGTTTGATCATCACAATAATTTAAAATGCGTGGTAAAGTTCAATTATAGTTCTATTTCGTGCCTATGTTTGATATAAGTGAAAGAACTCTCCCTATTTTGTATGTCTTTCTTCGTATTTTTTTCTTCGGTAAGCAAAAAAATGATGGACCTTCTTTTTTTTCCCTGATCGGGCGTGATAAGAAACGAAGAAAGAATAAAAAAATCAAATCCTCTAAAGGAAAAAAAACTTCATTACTTCATTTTATGATACACACGTGCAACAAACTATTTTTTATTATATATTGAATTCAATGATAGAAAATTTAGTTGCATATCCCCATTTATTATTAGCATCGATTCGATTCTTCTACTGGACCTCTGCCTACAAGTGCCGTCTCATGCAATTTAAATAGTTTATTTTAACAAATTAAAATGTTATTTATAATATACGTTCATTATATAAGTCAGCCTCGTGGACCAACAAACTCTATCACACTTAAATCAATTGGATATACTTCAATAGATTACTAAAATTTAATTCACGAGCCGATCGGCCATGGTCCATGGCTATAATTACATGTCAGATTTCTTTTAGTCACTCTCCATTGAACTATGAGTTATATTTTGGATATACAGAATATTCATTTATCCTTTTACAACCTTTTCTGTTAAATTTAATTATTTTCATTAATTAAGCAAGAATAAAAGTTACGATAATCTGAGATAGTTCAAGGGAAGAAGAAACTATATATATATATATATATAAGATTATAAATAATTTTATAATTTATCAACGGAGAGTGAAAATAATTTGGCATAAAGCCTTGGCCCCGTCTTGAGCATAGCACGCGGCACTTCCACGTGTGTACTCGTCCGTACATCCTGTGACTCTTCTCCCATTGGTCCAGTCAAGTGGACCCGAATCGATTTGAGATCGGGACCCACTCTTCCGCCCAATACCTCCGCTCCACGATCGCTGACGTGGGCTCCATCTCACTAGATCCGCTTAACTCTCCTTGGCATCTCCGCCAGCACACCTCAACTTTGGGGACTGAGTTCGATAAAATTGAAGCTGCTTAGCTTCTTCAATCATCTTTTCGACATCGGCGGCGATCTCTCCAACGAGCTACGAGAAGACGAGATCGACCTCCTCCACCACTACAAAGGGCAACTCTTTTTTTTTAACTCTCTTCTATTCTTCGTAACTCCGTTTGCGACGCTGCTGTTGGAGCTGGAAATCATGGCGCAGGTGGTGGCGACTCGATCCATCCAAAGCTCGCGCCTTGCGCGCCCCGGCGCCTCGTCCAGGGGCCGGAGAGCGGCGACCCGCGAGTTCAAACCCTCAGAGATTCCGGCTGGGCTCTACCGCCACGGCCGGGCGCGAATGAACGAGGCGAACAGCAGCAGCAGCCGCTGCCGCGCGCCGGTGGTCGCCGTGGCGAGCCGCACTTCTCGCGCCGAGGTCATCGGACTTCCCATTTCTCCAGAGGACCTCGCAAAGGTTTCAGCCTTTCCTGGCTTGCTGAATTTTGAACTTTTATCTTATCATATTTGGAATATCTATCTATCTATCGATCGAACGATCGATATATTTGTTTGGCCAAATTTCTCAGTTTTACGTCTCGCTCTTCATCTTCTCGACGATATTTTTCTGCAATACAGAAGCATTTCATTTATTTGAAATACAGTAAGACGTTCGGTTCAATTCATATGTCAATTCATCGTGTCGATTGCATTTTACTAAAAACCTTGATGTTTATCTCAGTAGCATCATTATTATTAGATGTTGTAAAACAAATAGATATCGTTGTATGTGGTGGGGAATAAATACTCTTTTTCTAGGAGGAAGAACAATTTCAGCATTTGAAGAGCGTTCAGAGAAGTGGTGAAGTGTCATCAGGTGTATGGTCCAGGCCCAACGTGCGGCGCAAGACTAAGATCGTATGCACCATCGGCCCATCGACCAACACAAAGGAGATGATATGGAAGCTGGCGGAGGCTGGAATGAACGTTGCTCGCCTGAACATGTCTCACGGAGACCATGCATCTCATCAAAAAGTGATCGATCTGGTGAAAGAGTACAATGCAAGTAACAAAGACAACGTGATTGCTATCATGCTCGATACAAAGGCAAGTTTGGTCTCTTCCTGATTTGTTTATCTCCACATTGAACTCCATTTGTGGATTCTTGTGAATTGTGAAGTCTTTTTCACTGAAATAAACTTGCTGAATATTATTTGAACACTGAAAGACAGTGAAAAAACTTTGATTTTAATGTCTTTATAGGAGAATAATAACTGGTCATTTGGTTACTGATTTTCCATTTTAGAAACATAAAATTGACAACATGGATAATTGCCTAATTGCTGAACTTACCTAGCCTAGTCTTTATGCACGGCTCTAGAGTGGATACTTAACCTTAGCATCTGAATTGCTGACATTGTTTATGTATTATGTACTGGGAGATTATCAGATCTGGTTATTGTTTCATCAATATCATAAGACGAGAGCCAAAAACTGGAAGTTGTGATATCCAACTGTTATTTCATTATGATTGTAGAACAAGCTCCAAAATTCTCTGAATCCATGGACATATGCCAATATCTCACATTCTCAACATGTCCTTCTCAGGGCCCAGAGGTTAGGAGCGGGGATTTACCTCAGCCAATCAATTTAACAACCGGACAGGAGTTCACTTTCACAATTAAAAGAGGTGTTGGCACAGAAACATGTGTTAGTGTAAATTATGATGATTTTGTCAATGATGTAGAAGTCGGTGATATGCTTCTTGTTGATGGTATGTTCTTAAAGCTTATTCTTCTTCATTGGTATCAACTTTAAATTTCACAAACAGGCTTTGCGATTGAGCGATTTCTTACACTCCCAATTTGTGATAAGTTTGGCTCATGTATTGAACTTCATAATCTGTCTTTATTTGAGTCTTAAGTTATTGTATCACTATTATGGTCTCCGAGTTTCTTTTTCCGAAGGGAGGGAGGAATGAGGATAACTACTGAGAGGTGTGGTCATCCAGTATTTTGTCGATAAAAATATGAAAAGGCTTTATATTTCTACTGTGATTATATGCAACTAGAATCAAATTCACAATATTTCTTGTTCTTCAGAAGTAAGAGTATTTGCAAACTTCTGGCGGTCATCCTTTTTCTCCTGAGAAAAAAGATCCTTTGTAAACTGAGCTATATTTTCTACATAGAGTTTCTCTCACCTAAAAATGCATGCATTTTGTTGAACCCAAAAGAACCAGTTACATGTATCCACGTGCCACACGAATACTTGTCTAAACATCTGCTTAAGTCCTCCTCTAAAATCCAATCTATCCAACAACCAGATAATATACAATTTATATCATGGTCCATGGAAGAGTAAAATTATTTTGCGGTATCTTCAAATACTCCACAAATGCCGCAACACATATCTGTTACTTGTGCCCATCTAGCTTTATATATTTGGTCAAAATCCTTCTCCCTAGCAACTGATCCGAAGGGGAACCTGAATCTCCCATATTAGCCACAATAAAGTCTTAGGACTTCGTCCATTAATTGACTCATGTTACAAATGCTTGCATAAGCATCAGGAGTGCTGAATCACCTGGCATCCAAACTTATCTGTTCTAAGATGCTCTAGTAGGAGTATAATCTGCAATAACATCCACAAGACAAAATAAATCCCCTTAAAAAAGCATCCAGAACATGATATCAACCATTTACCTTAAACCATAAACCATAATCCTTAAACCGTTTGACCTGATAGGGCAGGAGGAGGGAAAGAACCCAACAACCCATTGGCAACCAGCACCTGAGGCTTGTAAATATATGTGTATTCCACAATAATTAAGGGCACAAATTATGATGAAATTGACGAAATTAATACTTACAATGATATAACTTGAAAATAATGGAATTAAAGGAATCAAACACTTTGCAGTTGCAACTCCAAATTCATGGAATACATAATGCTTTTTGTTCAATAACCAACTGATCGATTTTTTCATAGGTGGAATGATGTCCCTAATGGTGAAATCAAAAAATAAAGACTCTGTAAAGTGTGAAGTCGTTGATGGAGGTGAACTGAAATCCAGACGCCATTTGAATGTTCGAGGAAAGAGTGCAACCTTGCCATCAATCACAGGTTAGTTATACTGTTGGTTCTTTGTTTCAATAAAATTATTTCAATTGAATTCTTTGTTTGCAGAGAAAGACTGGGAAGACATAAAATTTGGGGTTGAGAACAAGGTCGACTTTTATGCTGTTTCCTTCGTCAAAGATGCAGAAGTTGTTCACGAACTGAAAAATTATCTCCAAAGTAGGTTTTTTTTCCTATAATATTCTTGACAATATGTTGTTAAGTATCTCCTATTTTTTCTTTCGGTTACCACCACAGCATCAGGAGTAGCCGGATAAAGAACTGGATAAGTATCTCCTATTATATCATATGTTCCTGGTTAAGGAATCTTGCTTTTTGTCAGGTTGTGGTGCTGATATACATGTCATTGTCAAAATAGAAAGTGCAGACTCCATTACAAACTTGCATTCTATATTAACTGCATCGGATGGGGTAAGCGTGTGCCTCTAGTTACAGTCATCATGCTTACACATGTTTTCAAATTAACCATGAACATGATGCATTATTACATGTCGAAATAGTTTGCATCAATGTTTTACATTTACGAAGACCTCTTTGAAATATAATGTCTAGTGATATATTGGAGTGAACATTGTAAGCATTTAACACCCTATGGTGGCCATAACTTGATTTTTCATCCTTGTTCCAACTTCCATTCTTCTTCCAAACAAACAATCGAATTCTAGATTGTTCTACTTTGTGTCTCATGGGGAAATTTGCATTTATGCAAATGCTTTAATGTGTAACTACATTAACACATATGTTCCGTTGCTTACATCCATAACAAATATTCATATGGATATTTATCTTAAACTCGTAAAGTTGGAACATGCAGTCATAAAAAGGCTGCAGTTGTCTTTTTTTGCTTGTCTGGAGTTGTATTTCCTAGAAGTGTGCTTTTCTTCTATTATGAGCCGGTAAACTAGTACCACAACATAAGTAACCCTGTCTTAATTTCTTCTTTCACATTCTTTTCATAGGCTATGGTGGCCAGAGGTGATCTTGGAGCTGAATTACCTATCGAGGAGGTTCCATTGCTACAGGTGCTTGACATAGATGCATGCTCTCCTGCATTATTTCTTATGGTGGCATTCTCTGCAATCAAATATTTTAGTATTTTCATTCAAGAATTAAATTGTGTATCATTAAGAAATTTTATTTTCTATGAAAATTTAGTGCATTTTCTCCGTCTGCTTGATTAACTGGTGGATCTATCAAGCAATTTCTTTACTTTATTTGCAGGAGGAAATCAACTCCGCCTATATTTTATAGCCGGTCCCAAGCCCGGATAAAGGAGGAGGGTTGTGTTAGGCCCCGACAGCCAACATAAAATCATGTCGAATCTTATGAACATGGATCAACGAATATATTGTGTTAATGCTAGGTCGTTACCCGTAAGTAACGCGCTGTACAGCTCGGGTACAGTGATAAGTTGGTTACTAATAGAGCGGAATGGCGTCGTATGATCCATGTAGCCGACCCCACATAGTGGGATAAGGCTTTGTTGTTGTTGTTGTATTTGCAGGAGGAAATCATTAGAATATGTAGGAGCATGGGAAAAGCTGTCATTGTGGCAACAAACATGCTGGAAAGTATGATTGTTCATCCAACACCAACTCGTGCAGAGGTATCAGATATTGCCATTGCTGTTCGTGAGGGTTCTGATGCGATAATGCTATCCGGGGAAACAGCTCATGGAAAGTATGCAATATATTTCCTGTTCAACTGCCAGTGGCATTTGCATTTTCTCTCCCTTTATATATGTGCAGATAAAATGCTCATGGTGTTCTACGTGATCGTCCTATGCTATAGTGTTTGCTTAGTTCAGTTGTATCTTGTGTTTTTGTGTAAACCTCGTTATCGATGTTTCATGGAAGCAAATTTATACTGTTTAAAGGGATCACTTTCTGACTCCTACATGAGTTAAAACCATTCTGACATCATGCGGATTTGTGTTTTGCAAAACCATACATTTCTGCATGTAGTGAACTCAGGAAAGAAGTTCCAGTAATTACATCATCTGATATATTATTTATGACAGCTGGAAAGACTTTTGTTCATCTCTTTACCTCTTGTTGGCTTGAAAGTGCAATAAATTCTCATGAAAATTGAGCTATTTGCCTTCGCACTTGCGTCATGAATGTCTTGATTTTTTTCACCAACAGCTACTTATCTAGCTGTCATGTAGATTCCCACTGAAAGCTGTCAAAGTCATGCATACTGTGGCGCTTAGGACTGAAGCAACTATTAACGGAGGAGAAATACCAAGCAATCTTGGTCAGGCTTTCAAGGTTAAAGGAACAAATATTATCATTGTATTTCAAGATGTGTGTTTGTATGTCATTTTGCACCTCGGACCACACATTCGAGTTTTAATATATTTATCATTTTGTGTAGAATCATATGAGCGAGATGTTCGCATATCATGCAACTATTATGTCAAACAACCTCGGCACCTCAACTGTGGTTTTCACAAGAACCGGGTTTATGGGGATCCTACTGAGCCATTATAGACCCTCCGGCACCATATTTGCATTTACTGATGAGTATGTCCTATTCTTGTGCTTTGTTCAATGTCATTTTATTTAAAAATAGCGCCAACCTATTTTATATCTTTCATGATCTTTCATGATTTTTGGAGTGATAGTGGCATATCATATGGCTCGTTTCTTTACAGGGAGAGGGTGAGACAGCGGTTAGCCCTCTATCAGGGTGTTTGCCCAATACTCATAGAGTTTTCAGATGATGCTGAAAAAACCTTCACTGAGGCCTTGACATATTTAAAGGTAACAATTGGCATTCGACATTCGTTTTTGGAAGATTTGAGATTTATGTTGCCTTTTCCTTGTAACTAACTATGTTTATGTTATAATATGTGATTCAGAAACAAGGAATGGTAAAGGACGGTGAGGAGGTAGCTCTTGTGCAGAGCGGCAGACAGCCCATTTGGAGATCCCAATCCACACACAACATTCAAGTCAGAAAGGTTTAACATGGTGCACTTAAAAAGTCTGCCTATCCGATTAGAAAATAGGGAATATGCCGTTGCATAAAATTAGTGCCAGCCCCTAGCTAATGCCAGGTTGCCCAAGAATATGTAGAAATAGTGCTAGTGTACCAATTTTCCAAGTTCCTTTCACGCATGATGCCAAATTTTCAGTTTGGACTTTGTCCAAGTATGCTTGGGAAGTATGATTGCTTTCCACATTTTCACTTGTGAACTCCACTTTGAAATAATGTTAGTGTATTCCGATTTTTTCAGGTTCCTTTCAAGCATGCCAAATTATTAGTTTGAAATTTTCTCCAAGTATGCTTGAGAAAGTATGGTTGCTTTCCACATTTTCACCTGTCAACTTCACTTCTATTTCAGTAACTTGGACACTATTTGAAAATGAATGTTTGAGTTTCTTTTTAAACCACTGCTGAGATTTCAAAGCTTAGGACATCCAGATTTTTTTAGTACGCTATGTATCAACACATAAAAAAAGTATTTGAAGTTATTAGATAAAAAGTCTCAAGTATATACTCCCAAACCACAAATGTTGTATATGACCGGACAACCCGTAAAGTAACATATTACGTAAGAAAAACTATTAAAGTTTATCATAAATAATATTGTTTTCTTTAGAAATAAAAGTGAAACTAAACAAGTTTGAATTGCTCATCTTCATTTTCATTATGGTCAATATCATTTGAGGACCTTCTAAAAAAAATATCATTTGAGGACCTTCTAAAAAAAATATCATTTGAGGACTTCCATCAATATATAGATATTTTCCGAACCATAGTTGATCTAGAAGAATCCAACTCTGTTGCTCAGCATGCAATCCTTAAGTGTAAACTTCTTTTTATACCCAAATAATCCAAAGTCAGATAAACAAAATCACATATAAAGCACCACACTCTCACGATCCAAGGAATTGAAATCACTGACCATACCACATCTATTAAACAAGAGAACAAATCCAAAGCTATAAATCTTCGCTTATAAAATAAACATAAAATACTGTTTTCCAAATCCAAAGTTCAAATAAAGCAAACCTTTATACACAATAAAAATGTCTAGGATAACCTAACACCACAGCCTGTGATCCTATTTTGCCTATAGGGATCCTCCCTTATTTTTTGCACAATGGGGATGAGATCCAAACTAAACTCCATTCTACGAAGAATCAGAAACAAACTGTTAAAACTTCAAGCATCACAACATAAACTTGTAAGAGAATAAAGCGCACACAAAACAGGTTCCAGATATGCACATTGCAGCATGGAAAGCATTCAGCTGTGAAACAGTAACTTAGGCACTATCTTTGCTCCCTGTATATGAATTGTCAGAAAGCATTGCGATAAGACTTCCTCCATGCACCCTACCTTCTGGAAGAGACACTTGAGGGGTGCCAAGTGGATTTGTAAGTTCTTTTGTATACAAAATGTTGCAGTCAATTGAACATTCTGTGTCATTGTCTAAATTTTGGAAGACATAGGCAGCCTCTTTCAGCATCTCCGACTTAATGGGATTAGCACACTGATTTAAAGGCAACCCAAGTGTTCCACCACCATGGATGCAATGATCTTGCACAAGAGCGTCATGTTCAGTACAAAGTGTTGATTTGCTCCTTGGCAACTTGCCACAGGGTGGTTCTCCAGCTCCAAACTGTGAACCTGCTTGGCCCCAAGAACAACGTTTTCCTCCTCCATGTGCCTTACAAAAATCAGTGCTTCCTTGAGCACTTTTGCCACATCCTTCAGATTTGCATCGCCTGCCCCCACCATGTCGAACACAGAAACTTGTACGCCCCCTGGCACTCTTAGTACACCCTGGGATGGCACATCTCTTCCCACCACCATGGGCAACACAGAATTGTGTCCCACCATGAACACTCTTTGGGCATACACCACCACCCTGAAACAAGCATCGTTTCCCTCCACCATGCCCCTTACAGAATGGAGTGCTCCCTTCTGCACCTTTAGAGCATCCCAAGAATGTGCATCTTTTTCCACCACCGTGTGCCTTGCAGAACAGTGTGCTTCCCTGAGCTCCCTTGGAACATTGTGGAAAGTGACAACGCCTGCCACCACCATGAGAGATACATAGGCCAGAGTGCCCTTCTGCACTCTTTGTACAATTCTCCTTCTGGCACCTCTTACCACCTCCATGTCTTATGCACAAACCAGATTTTCCCCTAGCAGCGCGACTACAACCATTATGACTGCATCGGCGGCCACCACCATGAGCGATGCAATAATCAGTGCGACCTTCAGCACTTTTTGTGCAGCCAAGGAATTCACATCGACGTCCTCCTCCATGTGCTTTGCAATAGATTGTCCTGCCCTCAGCTCCCTTCTGACAGCCAGGTTTTTGGCACCTCCGTCCACCACCATGGGCTATGCAGAAACCAGATGCTCCCCTTGCTCCTTTTTCACATCTCTGAAACTGACACTTTCTAATGCTAATACTACGTTGCTGTATACGAATAGCTTCAGAAGTACAAGCAACTGGACTTTGCACTCTTTGATCTGAAGTTGATGGCAGGTTTGACACAATTGGAACAGCATGAATCTCCATGCAAATTTCCTTGCTGCAAGGAGAGCTGATGCTTGAAAATGAGTTGTGCAACCTAGGTTGCAGAGAACTCCCAAATATCAAGCAAGATGATGCTGATCCAACATCACTGGACAAAACTGGAGAAGACAATGATAAACACTCCATGTCATTCTGATGCAGGCGCATAAGCGGTTTGACACTTTTGGTGTCAAATTCATATGGTGCAGTTGAAAGACTTAACTCTAGGTTCAACATATTTTCAGTAGAAGAAGCTGTCTTAACAGGATTAGTCATGTTTCCATTGTCAATTCTAAGTTGAAAATTGAGTCCTACATCAACTGATGACTCCTCATCAAATTCTTTCACCGAGGATATTGTGGAGAAACTTGTTGAATCTGAACATGTTAAATTATGCGAACCCAGGACAAGTAAGGGAGGTTCTGGATGCTCAATGGCATTCATGAGCGGGCATGCCCTTTTTACCCCTCTTGTACTCAAATCACGGAAATTTGAAGCATCCCCAGAATCAAATCTCAGACATCCATCAGTCTTACACTCCTCTTGTGGCGTGCACAAAGAGACAAAATTGGGTGCATAACCCAGGTGTATTATGCTGTTGTCCATTTATAGATTAGTTAATAATGCTAGAAGACCTCTTATATCAACAAAAAATTGTTGGAAAAAACCAGTAAGCCTAACTTCTGCAATTTAAAGGTCATAATACTGCTTAAGCTAAAGGTACTTGGAGTTGGAGAGCCATATCTTGCAACCTCCACTTACAAATCCTGATGTATCATGGCGGTCCATTTCAGAAAGTGATAGAGACAACCTAATCAGTAGTAACCAATAAAGTTAGCCTAGAATTTCCAATGTGCCATAGCCAATAATGTCATCAAACAACAAACGCTCTTAACAATTCCTGCAACAGAAACAACATAGAAGGTACAGTAAAAAGGAAGAAATCAAGAGTTACATGGAACTTTAAGATATATGCAACCAGTAATTCAAGAGTACTCTTTTGTAAAATCTTAGAACTTGAATACCACAGATAGAAGATCACAATACATAAAACTGAAAGGAAAAGGAGACTCCAACGTATACTAGGTAAACAATAGACGAAGGTAAAACAGCATGTAATTACTTAGGTTCGATTGATTTTTTTTTCTTTTTTGTGTCAAAATGTATATAAAAAATAGTCAGGCCAGATAATTTATAAGTACAATGAAGAACACAGTCGACTGAAAAGTAGCACTCCTTCCTAAGAATTCAAAAAAAAACAATGTCCATGATGGTTCTCAGGGTACATTAGAAGCATATGAAAGTGATATCTGCTTACTGTCTTTTCTTTTAAATTACTGACTAGCAAACAGAAATATGAGTTCTGGCGACACAAAGGGTAGAGGGTTGAGAGAACAAATAATAAACTTTCACATCCCTTCTAGTTGCTCTGATCAGTAAACCATTCTCTAAAACCTGGCTAACTTTTTTTAGAGAAAAAAAGGACGCTCAAGAAAAAGAAAGCTCAAATCATTTATAGATCCATGGAAGGGAATATATAGTGTATTCCAAGGGCGTCACAAATATCAGCCCTAAAATAATTCAGAATGTGAACGAAAATAGAGAACAGAAAGGGAAGATAACGATGAAGAAGTCTCCTAGAGAAGAGTCGCCTTGAGTCTCATCATTTGCAGATAACATCAGAACACAAACTAATACATAAAAGATGCACAAAAAAAAATGCAAACCAGAACTAAACTGCATTTGATGACAAGGGTCTCAAAACGTACAAATGCATACATAAAAAACACTGGAACTCGCAGCTATTACCCTAACTACCAAATCACAGAAGAAACAATGAGCAAATGCGGGTGTTACAAATCAAAACTTTTAAGAGACGTCCTGCTGCAGCGGCAGTTATTATATTCCGTCTAGATCTCCTTTGGTGTAACAATTATGCTGCTTATAACACAAATGTACACAAAAGAACTAGAAAAAAAAAATAGCGAAACTACTAAGTATCTACCTGCTCCAGATATTATATATACATCCTAACAATGGCTACTGGGAACTCACACCAAATCTATAATATTGCGATTTGACTAATTCCCATCTACACACGGAGGCAGATAATTTAATTGAGTTAATAATTTACAGATCACCTCCCAAATTCAGAGGAGGGAAAATCAGAGCAAAAGATGGCATCATTCCAGAAGAACAAAACGTAGAAACAACGTTACCTGAAAAAAAAAACACTTATTCTTATTCTAAAATTATTCATCTTTACATAACACACGCATACACGCACAAAAACATAACCAATCAAATTCTGAAGGGACACAAGAACAAGGGCAACTAAAGCAATTAAAAGTAGCCACTGATCCTTCAAATTATCAGAAAAATATCTCAATATGCGCAGAGACAGTTGCAAGATACGATTTGTATGCCTCGTTAATACTAAAGTCGATGGGGAAAAATTAAATTAAATAGCACACGAACACCTTGACGCAGGCGTCGGCATTTCATACACGCAACTGCTCACTTGTGAGAACAAAACTTGGTGGGCATTAAAATAATGCAGGACCAAAGGGTCATGTTTTCTTTTTCCTAATTTTCGGCGATCTTAAAGGATAAATCAGAAAAGAACTCCACAACAAACTGCAAGCTTTAACAGCGAAAACAGAACATAGAAAAAGTTCAACCCGGAAATCCATGAAGAAAACATTCCTGGACCGATAAGAAATAAAAAGACGACGACGACGACGACAAAAGCTAACGCACCTCGAATCCAAAACTCCACCGCGAAGGCGCGACGGGGAGTATAAGGGCACTGAAGAATCCAGGAACCCGGGCGTAGGTTGGAGAGGGTTTAGGGTGAGTGAGGGGAGGAGAGCGAGGGCGCTATCAGCGAGAAGGAAGAAAGAGCTCAGAGAGGTTTGGAAAGAGAGAGCGACGGAAAGAGCGAAGAAGAAGGCGAGAAATCCAAAATGATAAGGAAAAAATAAAGCAGCAGCAGCAGATGGATGCCGCGTACGCTAACGAGAGTGGCGCACGTTAGACTTAGACCGGTGGGTCCGGCTCGTTTTGGCGCCGTGGTCGGCCGAGCGAGCGGGTCCCCCTCGAGGGAGACGAGCGCGACGCGACGGCGCGAGACGGGGATGCGTAAGAGACCACGTCAGCAGCGGCTCGTCACCGTCCGTGGTGCGCCGCCGGTGGGCCTAGGTGTTTCTTTCTCTCTCTTTATAATTTTTCTTTTTATTTTCCCTACGTTTTTTCATGAGAAAATTAAAAAAAAATCTTGATTTCTCTCTCCGTTTTCTTTCCAATGCTTTTGTTTCTCATTTTGTTCACTGCTTAAAAAAGATTCCATCAATTAATTGAGATTTCCTTTATTATTATTAAAATATATAATTATACACCATTGTCTGCAATAACTAGGAACGCAACTGATATAGAATTTTACAAAAGGACGAATATATATATTTAAAGGATTTAATGGGAACCTCCTCCGTAAGGGGAGGAAACCCCTCCCCTGCGCACCAATTGGATGGGGATCCGACAGCCGCGGATGGTGAGTGTGGTTCAGGAGGTAGATCGTACAGTTCGCGACGTAAGGAGTGGTTCAGGGCAAAAGAATCGTCGTGGTTCGCGGTGAAAAAAATTGAGGAGAGGGGTTTAGGGTCGTTCGGCGGGGACAAGGTGGTCGGTGGATGGTGCCATTTGTGGTGTTCGTCGGTGGTCGAGATAGAGACGACGATGATGTAGCGAGGACGATGACAAAGTCGGGAGGTGCAGTGGAGGCCGCCACGATCACAGCGGCCATTTGCGTCAGAGCAGAGGTCGAGAAAGGGAGCTCAAGGCGGTAGGGTAGATTCGCTCATTTCTGTCGTCGCCGCACCGTAGCCATATGGTATTTATCGCCGCCCCAAGGTCGTCATCACCCCGAGATCGGCCGAAGGTCAGATCTGGTGATGGCAATCTTGGCGCGGACTGCGATCTCGGCGTCGGACGATCTCGAACGATCGCGACCTCAAGCGACAATGATCTCGGCGTGGATGGCGACCTCGGGTGACAACGATCTCGGCGTGGATGGCGACCTCGGGTGACAACGATCTCGACCTTAGACGACGACGAGATTGGGCGAAGGCGATCATGAGCTACAGCGACCTCGGGCATGGACGGCAATCGACCTTGGGCTCAAACGGCAATCGACCTCAGGCGAACTAGGGCACGGGTGGCTGATAGCGCACGATCGTTCCTTCCCCAGCTCAAAAATTGACTCAAAAAAATAATCGAAAAAAAATTGAGGAAAAAAATATAATAGACGCTGAAAGATACACGTATTGGATCTCCATATGACGGGCGTAGATGAGTTTTCTCCTCCCTTACATTGGTGATCCCATTAAATCCATATTTAAAATAATTGTATTTATTACTTGGAAATTATACTGGGCGGGATCAAGCATTGTTTATTTTTTGTTTATTTTTTGGTTCTTTTTTCCATAGGTTTCTATTTGAATTGATATGCAAAAACTTTGGTTTATGAGTTAAGTTGTGTGGTTCAAATTAGGCAATGTTACAGCAATATATTTTGAGATCGTACATAACGAAATGTCTTGGTTAAATCGTCATTTATATCATTCTTGGTGTTCGATAAACTTATTTGAGTTGTACCGTATGAATGATAAACGATTTTTTCATATATGTTGTCTATAGAAACTAATTTATGGAGCTTTCCAGTAGGTGACTTTAGCGAATTTATCGAATTAGTTGAACTTAATAATAAATCCATGATCAGCGCGCACGAGTTGAAGGGACTTGCACCGCTTACCGGATAAAAACAAAATTATCACTTAATCAGTGATCACCCTATGTAGTTTACATATAGCTAAATCACTTATCTTAATGTTATTCTCATTGATATATAGCAAAGTTAAAATTATATATTATATGTTTACACATGTCTTATCTAGCTACAAAAAAATATTAGCTATTAGTTATAAATACATTACTGTATATTTTTAAAATGCATATGATATTAAGATTAAACAGTTCATTGCATTTAGTTCGCGAAATATATTTAAGTTATTTTTCATTTACCAAATACTTATTTCTTATTTTATAAGTAAACGGTTAAACTTTAATCACTAAAAAATAATAGTTATCCTCTGATAAATCATTGGGTCATCATATGTATGAACGAAGGAAAACTATTATATTTTAAAGGAAAACTATTATATATGAACGAAGGAAAACTATTATATTTTATCATTATATTTCTTATTGTTTACTTTGAAATTTTAATCCGCATGAATTTAAAATACATCTTGAAAGATAAAGAGAGTAGTTACATATAAGGACTATCTTTATATTATATTCATGTAAGACTATTCAATCAAATCATCTTAATTATTAAACCTCGGATCGTACAAGACGTATATTAATCATCATTTAATTCATTGATGAACGATGAATCACAATAATTATTCAGTTGATGAATTCTATATTAAATATTAGGATATAATGGGGGTCTACATGAGGGAGGAACCCCCTCCCCCGTCGGCGCCCATCGGATGGAGATCCGATAGGTGCGGTTTGTTCAATTTTTTTATTTTTTCCAATTTTTTCGAGCTTTAGATCGGAGATGGGCGTAGGGGGTGGTTCAATGTTCGTCCGGTCCGGCCTGAGGATATAAAAGTCACGCGCGAATAAAATTTGCATATTTTATTCTGATTTCTCTCTCTCCCTGCCCTCCTCTCGCGACGAATGCCGCCGGATACCGCGAAGAGATCTGCTTCCCGCCGAATCTCCATCCTCGCCGGATCTCCAGGAGGTCAGCGTCGTCCGAGACCGCATCCTCACCGGATCTCCATTTGACACCGCCTGAATCTGCCTCCTCGCCTTCTTCCTCGTCGTCGGATCTACGTCGTCATTGTCGTCGGCCGAATCTGCTTCCCCGCCTGCTTCCTCGCCGGATCTCCATGCTCGCCACTCGAATCTGCTTCCCCACTTGCTTCCTCGTTGGATCTCCATCCACGCCGCCCCAGATCTACTTCGTTGCCGCCCCACCGCGCTCTGACACCCCCCTTACCGTCGCGCTCCGACACCGTGCCCGCCCTACGGCCCCAACACCGGCCCTGCCCCACCGTGACCGCAATGCCTCCGACAAACCCCCCTCCCCCCGCCGTGCTTCAACATCGCGCCCGCCCGGGCGGCCCCAACACCGCCCCCGTCCCGCGGCCCCGCCCCTCCGCGACACTGCCCTACCGCGCTCCGACTCCGCGCCCGCCTGACGGCCCCAACACTGCCCCCGCCCAGCGGCTATCGCCCCGCCGTGACCGTCCCGTCGCGACACCGCCCTGAAGCGCTCTGACACTGCACCCGTCCTGCCACTCTCCGACACCGCCCCCGCGACACTGCCCCGCCGCGCTCCGACTCCGCGCCTACCCAGCGGCCCCAACATCGCCCCCTCCATGACTGCCTCGCCGCGACACTGCCCTGAAGCACTCTGACACTGCACCCGCCCCGCCAATCTCCGACACCGCCCCCTCCCTGTGGCCGCGACACCCATGTTGTTTAATGGATTGTATTTTTTAAAAATTTTTGTTGTCTATCCTTAAACTTTTGTTCTTTTGTAAAATTTTTGTTGTTAATCCTTGTAAGGTAGTTAAAAAACATCGAGATGATTTTCTCGTCCAATCGCCTTTCAGATAAGCCTTCAAAAGCTTCGAAAAATGCTTCTCTTTCCCTTTACATTCTCGTCCTTCAACTTTATCTCATATCACTTTCGAACATCCATCTTTATCTCATCTCAATTTCGAACATGAACACATTCGACAATATCATGCATGCATACTTTTGTTAACCAAAATTTATTCCTCAAAATGGTGAACGCTCCACATATTGGCATGCAATGTAAACACATTAGGATATTTACACAGGAATTAATAATTAATTATAAAATATCGATTAACAACATGGGGGGGGGGGGGGGGGGGGGGGGCGACGGCGGTGCACGAGGATGCGGCCGGGCAGGCGAGCTTGGTGGTGGCGGTGCGGGCAAGACCGTGCGGGCAAGATCGGCGGCGGCGGTGCGGACAATCTCGGCGACGGCGGTGCGCAAGCTCGACAGCGGAGGCGGAGCTCGACGGTGGCGGTGCGGGCAAGATCAGCGACGGCGGTGCGCGAGCTCAACAACGGAGGCGAAGGCAGAGCTTGGCGGTGTGGCCAAGATCGGCGGTGGCGGTGCGGCCAAGATCGGCGGTGGCAGTGCGGGCAAGCTCGACGGCGGTGGTGTGCGAGCTCGACAGCGGAGGAGAAGGCGGAGCTTGGCGGCGGCAGTGCACGAGCTCGGCTATGACGATGCGGGCGAGCTCAGCGGCGGAGGTGGTGCAAGCTCGACAGAGATCGGCAACGGTGGTGTGGGCGAGCTCGACGGAGCTCCGACAGCGGCGGTGCATGACCTCGGCAGGGGAGGTGCATGAGAGGGGCGGGCGAGCTCGACGGAGCTCCGACGGCGACGGTGCACGACCTCGGCAGGGGAGGTGCACAAGAGGGGCGGGCGAGCTCGACGGAGCTCCGGGGCAGCGGTGCACGACCTCGGCAGGAGAGGTGCACGAGAGGGGCAGGCGAGGGGCGGGCGAGCTCGACGGAGCTCCGACGGCGGTGGTGCATGACCTCGGTAGAGAGGGGCGGGCGAGCTCGGCAGCGGCGGATCTAGCTGGAGATCCGCGAGGTTCGACGGATCTGACCAGAGGTCCGTTCGTCCTTGGCTTTGATCCAGTGCGCAGATCTTGTTCGGAGGCGGCACCAGGTCGGCGAGGGGTTCGACGAAGGGCGAGAACCATTGCTCTGGCGGTCACGAAGTCGTCATCGTGATCAACGAAGGCGAAGCCATCGTCGGCGGCAGCGAGAGGACGCGCAGATCTGGCCAGAGTGTTGCAGATCTGAGCGCGGAGGACGTCGGCGGCGAGAGGACGCACAGATCTAACCGGGGCTATTATGGATATGAGCGCGGGGGATGTTGACGGCGAGAGGACGCACATATCTCTTCGCGGTCTCCGGCGACGTTCGTCGCGAGAGGAGGGTAGGGAGAGAGAGAAAATAGAATAAAATATATAAATTTTATTCGCGTGTGGCTTTTATACCCCCAGGCCGGACCGGACGAATATTGAACCGTCCCCTACCCCATCTCCGGTCTAAAGCTCGAAAAATCGGAAAAAAATAAAAAAAATTAAACAAACCACGCCCGTCGGATCTCCATCCAACGGGCGCGGATGGAGGGAGAGGGTTCCTCCCTCCTGTAAAGGGGGGGAGGACCCCTGTTATATCCTAAATATTATTGAACGATGGTTAATAGATGTCTTATGACGTTAACATTAAATCCTATATTAAATATAATGATAAAATAATACTCGTGATACAAAGAATAAATGGAACGGCATTTTTTCCTTTTAATATTATTAAAATGCAATGTGATAATAAATATGAAGGGCAAAATTCGATTTCAGAACATTTGTGAACTGTGACCACCTTCCAAAGTCTTCTACAAGGAAGAAGGGGGAAGGATTCATGATCCGTGTGAATGTGATCTAAAGCTTCTTTTCTTGCTTATATAAAACTGGAGCCAGTGGCCTATTTGTGGACTTAAAGATGTAAGTAGTGAATCCATGACAAATGCCGTATTTAAATTGAACTCTTCAAACACAAATCCTTCTTGGTATCATCCTTCCACGATATTATAAAATAATCATACAACATGTTACATATGCTATTCTAATTGTAAAAAATATAGCATTTCTCATGTTAAGAATATAATATTATAGAGATATTTTAAGTTCACATGCTCATATTAGAAAAAATTTCTCTTTATTGACCTACGTGAGTCGAATTAGATTTTAAAAAAAATATCGGCATCTTAATCATGAAAATGTTGAAGTAAAAATATAAAGATCGATAGGATGATTAATCCTTCATCAAAATAATTTCCTGAAGGAAAAAAAAACATATAAAAGTAATTTAGGTGAGTTGTAACTTGCAAAGAAGAATGCTAGAAGCACATCCCAAACTCTCTCTCTCTCACTACACACACGTGGATGCTTAATGTTATATGTTATTACTGTGCAGACACTATATTTAATAAATATTAGAAATCCGCACGTAAATTGGCCAGCTACCAACGACATTAAACTTTCCATATATATCCATTATTATCATGTCTACATATATCGACAAAAATATTGATCGACTTCAAATTGCTCGCCCCACTATCTTGATAAAGCTTATTTATCTAGAAAAAAACATAAAATCATATTTCATATATTAATTAAAAACAAAATGCACGGCACTGTTCAAATTTTCAATGGTTTGCAATGCGCGAGGAATAAATATTTTAACAAAGACGAATGTTTCAATTCAATTTTTTTCTCATATTTCATCGTAGGGTACATGATTGCAATATTGGCTTATCGATTTTTTCTTACACAAAAAATGAGAAATTTATCCATATTATATATTATATAAGAAACAACTTGATATTTTGCAATAAATTATGGAACAAGGACACGCTTTTTAGCTATGGGCGCCTCGAAACCGTTTGCTAGCAAATCACCGGTCGTTGTGGCGTGCGTTCGCCGCATTTGGACCATTTTTTGTGTCGATCCGATTACATCCGCCAAATAATTATTAATGCTCAAATTCGGAATTCAAAAGATATGTTTTTTTTTTACAAAAGAAAATGTTTAACTTGTCATCTCTATCATCGATTAAACTAATTGGAGTTTCAATTCGATCGTGCACCTCGAGAAAAAAAAACATATATCAAAATCCCGTAATTATTCTTTTTCTTTTAAGGAAAATACTTCCGCCCTTTCCACAAATTATAAGTATGGCTCGAATTTAAGACAATACTTTGAAAAAATACGTGTAGGGATATAAATATATAAGTCTATTTTGATGAGTATTTACATATAGTGTTACAATTATTTTTGTATTTTTATCCGTAATGACATTCTTAATTCTTAAATCTTGAGTCATTACGCAAAGATGAAAAGGAGACCACAAGCAAATCAACGCAATTAGTAAGTTTATGGAATAAGTTAATCTACATCAAAATAAAAGGGATATTAAGTAGAGTGTTTGGAAAATGAATAAATAAATGAATAAGTGGAATAATTAGGGATATAGACAAATTAATTAGAATAAGGTTAAATCCATTAAAAAAACTACGTACATAGAAATCTACAACACCACTATTTTTTAATAATTAACAAAAAGTATCGTATTGTTGCTAATAGCAAAAAAAAACTTTATTCTACTTCTTTTTTCCATCATATTTCACTAATTTTCTTTTCTAACCACATGTTAATATGATTTATAATTTTTAATTCAATGACTGATTATCAATTACTTATTATTAAACTTTTTTTATTTATTCTTATATGGTATGAGTAATGTAGAAAATATTATATTACTGATTAATAAAAATAAGAACTTTGTTCATTGCTAACGGTTCTAGTTAGATGTTAATTATGTATTTAGTAAAAATGAAAAAAAATACGTGCTAATTTATTAGTAAAAGATTTGTGTAGTCTAATTAAGCTTTTTTTTAATATCACTTATAATCAAATATTTTTTTTACATTTTATTCATTTCCAGTTCAAACACGCAAGGAATAGAGTTCTTTTCGGATGAAAATAAAAGAAAAAAAGAAATAATTATTTTTATCAGATATTACAACCGGAGAAATTGAAAGACTAATAGAATAGGTTATTATTGAAATAAACAAAAAAATAATATATTCTAATTCACTATTTTTTAAAAACTTTATCTGCCTATAACAAAACAAGAAAAAGGAAAAAAAAAACACTTTCGATGTTAGACAAACAAATGATGCATGGCATATCTTTTGGGTATGAGATGCAAAAACCCTATTGACATTATCACATGAATTGTATGCTGTTTATTTACAAAATAGTATGGCATATGCTTTGGATATGAGATGCAAAACCCTTATTGACATTTTCACATGGATGCATGCTACCAATGTGATTTTATTGGTCTCTCTCTCCTCTATATATATATGGAAGATTTGTTGGCATCTTTCTTATCTCCACTGTAATAAAAACCTCAGCAAACACTTCCATGTGTATGCAATCATCTAAAAGGACAGAGGTCCATCACAAGTCCAACAAGATGAGCACAGGCAGCATCTTGGAAGCGGAATATTACCTGCATATGCCTTTTACTTTATGCTGTCGAGTCTTAGAAAACATTTCAAAGTTCATCTTCCACGGTCTTCAGATCCAAAACATTTGGCCATGTCTTTTCTTTTTTTTTTCCCCTCCTCTCGCCATTGCATACATATATCGTTACAATACAGTTTAGTTAGCAACATGTCGAATGAAAAAAAAAATGTTTAGCACAAAAAAGTGAGTGAGCGTATAAATAATAACAACAACAAGTAATTAATACTTTATATTTTACAGTATTCGAAAAAAAATCAACGTATTAACTACTAACATTGCAAATTAATCTTAAAATGTACCAGCTTCAAGTTCGTCGTATCAGTTATTATTTTCTATGTGACGATTGATCTTCGTAACATGTGATCACTGTGTTACTCGTTTTGTAGAGTATATAAAATTATAAATTCTTCGTGTGGTTGGCTCATAGGATCGAGTCTTAAACATTGGTTCAAATTTGAATTTTGAAGTCTTAGTTAGGGAAAACTAAATCTCTCATTAATTAAACCCGTGTCAAAAAAATTTATTTGGCCCAAATAATTATTCCCGTTAATGCATTATAGATGTAATAAAATTTAAGTTTTTCTGTACTGTTATGTTTATTATGATTTTTAGAATAAAATAAATACTTTGTTTTATAAATCATATAATAGTTCGAACTTTTTTTAACAAAATACATTTATCGAACATTTTTATTTATTCGATAATTGAAATCTTATCGCTAGTTGAATTATTATTTGATGTCAATCGGTTGTCATTGAACCATATAAGCTTCCATTTCAGAGAAGAAACACAAATAGACATTTAGTAATTTAGATCATCACTTAAAAAAATTATCATTATTTAATTAGTGGTAATATCACAGGATAGTGTTTGACAAATATTGGTAATATAAAAATAGTTAAGAGAATAAGTTATCAAAATATCTCTAAAAGTTATTTTATATGTTTACCATACAGTATAATAAATAAACAAAGAAAAAATAGAAATGTGAATATAGATAAGACGAGACAAAAATTAAGAGTTATTTGTAAATGATTTCAATAAAAAAGATATAGTTAAAAATATTTATTTAATAATAAAATATTAAAATTTAAAAAATCAATTGAATGAATATTTTTATCAAAATGTATGCCAAACAATTGATAATTTAAAAAGTCACATTCCCTTTCTGCTATCTAAATTATCAATGAGATGATATTAAAATTATCGATAATTAGTCATAGCGAAACGAAATAATACGATGGATTTTAAAAATTTTAAATAAAATAATTCATAATTTATCTACATTACCTCTTATCAAAAGGCCCTAAACTATCTAACCGTCTGTTTGGACAATATAAAGGAAATTAATTATGTTTCAAGCATTTGTCGATATTCATACAAATTAGTCATTATATTTTATGCACAATATATTACATAATACAACAAAAATGTTTTTTTAGTTGAGGGAATTTGGGTCATTCTATTTTTACACTAGTGGTGCCCAGTGTGTTTTCATCTTGATAAGAAATATTAAATCATGTGATTGAGCTCATCGTCTATTAAAAATGCCTTATTAATTTTAAAAGGAAATAATAAATTTTATTCGGAGGAATGTAACATTCTTATCATATTCTTACTCTTGCCGATAAAAGAAATAATTTTTAAATATATTATATTTTGGAAAAAAATACTTGTTAAATTATTTTATTATAAATACTTGATATTTATTAATATTATTATTAGAACAAATAATAATCTATAATAAATACTTGACATTTATAAAAATAATATTATAATAATATATGATTAAATTATAAAAAATAAAAGGAATTATAAAAGATGAAAATGTGAGAACACGAATGGAATACAAAAATTACTATTTCTTGAAATATAATTATGATATCACGATTTCAAGATAATTTCATAAAAAAACGTATTTTGATCGATTAAATTTTATTCTTCTATGTGATATTCATAAGAATAAACATTTACCACTTTATTATGCAATCAAACGCTTAAGACAAAAAAAAATTTATGTTTATATTTTTATATTCCTTATAATAACACATTTAATCTACGTATCATTTGATTTATCGAGAACTTAAAAACTCTTTATATTCATTATTCCGTTATGGGTTTAAACATTTATTTTCCTCAAAAAGGAAAATGGACGCTTTCGTATAATTTGTATAGATATATTTTTTTTGAAAAAAAATTATTATTCGCCATTTTCCGTCACCACTTATCGTTTTTATTGTATACAAAATCACTAATCATTTTAAATATTTACACTCACATTTCTCCCTACTCCAAAACTTTTCACTCGTTTACGAGTGACTTGGGTGGTGGAGATGATGCCACGTGCCGCCCGAATTCGATCTTATATATATCTTTTGAATCGGTTACTATTGGACTGGTATCACTTTGCATGTTAAATAAAACTCTCCACGAAAATTATATATATTTATATATATCAACCTAGAAAATTCTAAAAAGGAACACATAAGTTTGTGAGGTCGAGAGGAAAGGAAGATAAATTAATTTTGAGCATTCTTTGTGGTCAAAAAGTTTTTTTTCGAGAATATGATATCTTTAATGTATTTTCATTTTCATTTTTTTATTGTTAGAGCTGATAAATTGTCTATTCAAGTTATAAGTGATCTGTAGAATTATCATCTTAAAAATTAACTATTAATATCAGTTATTATACTTTAATTGAACCTATTTCTGATTTAAGTGAGAAGGATATGATTGCTAACCTTTTTTGTTTTTGTGCTGGTGGGTCTAACTGTCTAAAGCCAAAAGCCCAACATACTGAGTCGAGCCCAAGTGCATTTTATCTCATGACTCAAAGAGATAGGTGCGGATTATATTATATGTTATATTCCTAATATCTTACCGACCATAAGAACCTTATATTAAATCGACGTTAAATCCGACAATAATTGTATTTTAGTAATAAAATGTATGTTTATATCATATCACTTTTCATTTTATATAATTTTATTACATTGTGAAAATCAAGTAAACGTTTGCGTTGGTTGAAGTGCACACCAAAAGCTAGTTAAAATTTATAATCGCTAATTTTAATATTTTTGGTTGTTTAACAAAGTGATTTATTTGATATTGATAGTAGTTAACTATTTCCTAACTATATATATTGACTCAGTAAATAAACTTTCAAATACAATTTTAGATATTTTACCTAAATTCCAGAGAAATAAACTTGGTTGGAGAAATTACAATTCCTTTTGTTGCATGGCATGTTTGGTAGAACCAACATGTATCACGTTCATGTCTCCATATTTTAGATTTGCGATACAACAAAAGCACATAACGAAGCCACGGTAACAAGCAAATAATAGCAGTTACCAGCTACGAGTTAAATTAGTAGCATTCGTACAGTTTAATGTCCATACGGATACGGAGGTAGTCGCCGACTGCTGCGTCCGTCGTCAGCGTCGCGACGCCGCGCGCCATGAAGAAATCGCCCGTGCCGCCGACCACCGAGACGTCGCGCGTCTCCCCGGCGAGCGGATGCGCCCCGAGGAAGATTATACTCCCGTGGTGGTCCGTCGAGTTGAGCGCGACGGTGAAGGCCATCAGCGCCGCGCTGGCGCCCGCTTTCGCGTCGTACGCGTACAGCCCCTGCGCGCGCCCGACGGGCTCGCTCCCCGGGCCGCCGTCCGAGGTGACGGGATCGTCGAACACGACCACGTCGCCGAAGTGGCCGAATCCCGCCAGGACCGTCCGGTTGGCCCAGAGCGGAGCGGCCACGATGGCCGAGGTGGCGTTCGCCATGTTCCTCCCGCTGAAGACGACGTCGTGGAAGTAGAGCACCAAGTTGTTGCACGGCCGGCGGAGTCGTTTCCTGCTGCATTCCGCTGGGGAGAAAGTTAGCATGAGAAGAAGTAAGGCGATGGATGGAATGATAAGGCTGCTAATCTTTGATTCCATCTCTCTTCTTTCTTTAAGCTGCCTAATTAGGAGATCACCACCCGGTGTTTATATATGTATAAGCAGGGACAAGAAGGGACAAAAGTATAACCATAAAGTGGTCGGATTAAATAATTGGAGTGGCAGCTCGCCGGAGACAACGGCGGCCTAGGGAACAATGTTTAGTTGATCAGCTGTAGAGATTTGGTACTCTTCCTCTCAGCGGTTTGCGGGATAGAGGATCTTGTTCACTCTTCAGCATGCTGTGCAGTTTGTCTCAAGGAGCAAACCCAAGCGCTTGGATTTGTCATGGTGGGAATCGTCCACCGGGCAAGAATTCAAACGACTAATCTTTTGCTAGCTTTATTAGTGCCACTGTCATGTTCTGTGTGTGGGAGGGAGGGAGGGAGAGGAGAGAGTCAGAGACTATGTTGTAAACAATGATTCCTTTTATAATAGAAAAGAATCTTATAAACATTTGTATAGAGCCTGATTATAAAACATAATCGTATAATACTAATTACACCAAGACTCGAGAGTCCGAGTTGCTTGCCTCCGTATCCGTAGTTTGCGGGTCCACGAGATCACCAGCAGGAGGAATCGTTGCGGCGCTTCCTCTATATTTCTGCACCAACAAGACAGAAGCAGTTGTCAAGCAGTTGGTTGATGTCAGTAAACCTCCTACAGATCCCAATTCTGAACAGTCACCGATTTCATCCGCCGCCAAGGCAGCTGCAATTGTTCCTCCGGGCATCCGTTCGACCACGAAGAGATCACATCTGCTCGCAGATTGCACTGCGGAGAGCACGTGCTCCTTGCTTGCGACGCCGACCGCCCTGTCTTCGGCATCCGTTCCTCCTTGCTTACTGGATTGTCGGATCATTCTGTTGACACAGACAATTTATAGCTGTTGATTTGTATTTATCGGCAGTTATTAGTATACGCCGGTTTATAATAGACTCCGGTGATAGTTGCACTGAGTTTTTTAATAAGAAAAATCAGATCGGCTTTCCTCCCAAACTCTTCCTCTTTTCTCTCTTTTGTTCTTGAGTGATTGAAAGTAGATCCAGATCCGTGAAGAAGATTGAAGTGCAGAGTTCAACACATTCTCCATTTTCTGACGGAATCCTTTCCAGAAGATTTCATCAGCCAACCTTTTATCCTCAACGTCAATCGAGATGATATCTATCGAGAAGCCCTGGAAGATTCACGAAAGCGCAGTATCGTCAGTTTGGTTCCTGGATGTTCGGCCATTCTCGCTGCATAGGCAGAGCCTCGTGAACATCTTGGCTGCCCAAGAACAGTACGACTATCATTGATGACACATGACATCATCAGCGAAGACATGGCTCGTTCCGCCAAGCCCACGATCGATGAAGATCCCGATGGAGCAGGCCGCGTGGTCGAGGACCTTCTTGTTGACCGACGACAACTCGTGCCTCGTCGTCTCCAGTGCTCCGTCAAAGCTCTGATGCTTGTGGAATGGCAGTATCACGATGGCTGCCCTCTTCAACTTCGCGCTCGGGCAGATGTCCTCGTGCATGGTGGACAGTGCCGATATCACGGTCATAGGCCTTATGGAGATGCTGCTCAGCCTTTCAAATACCTCGAAGGCCACCACCACTTCATCTGCAGATCGTCGTTTCTTGTTCCAAAAGGGCCGACCGTTTTTCCTTTGTGCACCATCGGCATAGCAGACGGCCTCTCCGACAGCTCCATGAGATGCATGGCGTATACGCCCAGCGCCTACGTCTGTCAGATCCTTGAGATACCTCGATGTGGTTGATAATTGTTGGAATGCTCCTCGATCGTGTTGTGGATGCAGGCCAAGATCCGAAGCTCACTGTCGGGGTCTTTTCTCTCCAGTGTTATGTGCTTGTTGACTTTGCTCGACTTCCTGGAGGGCTTATCGAATGCAATCACAACATAAGTGGTGTTGTAATGAAGATGGTGAAGAGGGCCATCGGTACCATTATGGAAAATGTTTGATTGTTCATAATTGCAATAAGAGACATCGAAATCACGTAGTTACAGTTCGGAACAGCTTGCAGTGGCAAATGTAGCATGGATGTGCAATTAATATAAGACATACCTTCTCTCTTTCCCTATGTTAAGGACGATGAGCTCCACTAGACCTTGTATTCATAAAAATCCCAAGTGTCAAAGCTTCCTTCCAATGTATCCTTGAAGCAATGAAGACCAAGAAGGTCCCCAAAAGCTTTCTACAGACATTGTGACTATAACCAGGATGCGGAGCCCCGGCTCCGTGATCGTGCTCCTTAAATGGTTGCAACATTAATCTTCAGTCCACTCGACACAACGTACAGAGGCAGGAACAAGGTCCTCCATCTTCTCCACCATTGCGACAGCAAAAGGGTCATCTTTCGGCACAATAAGTCCAATTTTGAAAGCACCAAAGAGATCAACGTATTCCTATAGCTAGCATCTTGCAAGAACCCTACGGCCAGCACCAATGCGAGAGTGGCGCAAACACATATTTCTCTCATCGGCTCCCCCTCTGGAGTACTATGTGCAATCCATTTCAGAATTGGACATTTAGGGATATCACCCTGAATATGTGAAGAATTCAGTGGATAAGCATTAAGCAATGTCGGAATGCAGACAAAAGAACTAAAACATCAGAGAAGTTGGTTCAGACGCATGCTTGATACAAGGACGTAAGAGAAGTGTTGCACTTGCAATGATCTCAGCAATCACACGTAAGGGAACGCCAGGCCGCGAGTTATTACAAGAGTGCTTAATTCAGTGGGTCATCATTCTGAAAAACTCCAATAGGAGGCTTCATGAGAGCTTGCGCCGTGATGTTCGCCATCTCTAGATGATGTCATATTGCCACTTCAAGGTTCAGGTAACCTGCTGGAGGCAAAGTTACACCATGCAATAAAAAATGCATGCATGATCGAGAAAAGAAGAAAAATAGAACACCGAGAAAGTAACTCTGCAAACACAAATTATACGGATCGTTCTCCAATTTTAAATCGATATCTGAACAGTTTTTCAACTTCAATTTGTAATTAAAACGTCCCTCAATTTTTATTTTATTGCATGATTTATCCACTTGACTGATGATAGTAAAATTTTCAGTTGTCTAGGTTACGTGATTGCCACATCGACTCTTTCTCTTTCATCCACATCATCTTTAAAATATATAATAATATAAATATATAATAAATTCATATTAAAAATAAAAATGGAGGCTGATGGCTCCCCTTCTCCGTTGACACCGACCGAGGAGTGTTTTGCAAACCGGCGAAGTAGAAAAGGGGGTGACACCCCCTTTCTCCCTTATGACCGGCGAAGGCGGAAAGGGGGAGGGGGCGACCCCCTTTCTTTGTCGCAATCGGCGAAGGGGGGCGTCAGCCCCCTTCGTGGCTTCCTCGCGTGCAGCGAGGAAGAAACATGGGAGCTTGCCGACGCAAGAACCCACGGAGGGGGGTGCCCGCTCCCCTCGCGTCTTCCTCGCGTGGGGCGAGGAAGAAACAAGGGAGCCGACACCCCCCTCTGCGAGTTTGTCAGTGAGCGAGCTTGCAAAGGGGGCGCCCCCTCCCCCCCCCCCCCCTTTTTTTTTTGTTTTTTTTATTTTTAATATGAGTTTATTAAATATTTATATTATTTTATTTTTTTGATGATTTGAATGAAAAAGAAATAGTCAGATGTGGCAACTACGTAACCTATGCAATCAAGAAACCTATCATCATCGATCAAGTGGACGAATCGTGCAATAAAATCAAAATTGGAAGACGTTCTAGTAATAAATTAAAGTTGGGGGACCGTTCAGATATCAACTCAAAATTGAACGATGAACCGTGTAATTTACTGAAGAAACATTATGGACTGAAGCATAAATTATAATTTCATCATGGCCCTTAAATTTCATATGTATAGGATGGCCCACAACTCTAATTCCAAAGTTTGGCACGATGAAGCTCTGATGATTCCTAAAATGAATAAAAGAAAACTAGAAAGAGTAGACAGTGTCATGTTTAGGAAGGCGACGTCCTTATGAGGTGCAACCTCAAGCAAATTTAAAGCCATTGGCATGAGCTAATAACATTTTAGAGTTCTTGTGGTGGTCATATTCTGTATAATAGGCATGGCAACACATGTATACTTAGTTCGACCATTGTCACGTGCGTTTCGACGTTGCATCTCCCCTCGTTGTCCGGTGATGATTGTCATGCGTGATTGGGATGCGATCAATTGATCGAGCATTGTCAGCCATCGGAGGGAAAAGAGGAGACGTCGATGATAGCCTTCTCACCCAAATCAATCGATCAAGCATCGTCAGTCGTCGACTTCGACAACCCGCTGCCCTCGCCTGACGTCGATCGAGCACTGCATCACGAGCGAGCGAAGCGCTTCAAGGTCGATCACTCCTAGGGCTCGAGAAGGCGAGCGATCGCCCCTGCACGGATGCCATTCATGATATCCTATTGTCACAGTCGACATCACGATCCTCTGTCTATACCCTCTACGACCTCACCGCCCATGTTCCTCTCCTCTCTCCCACTCGTTGGCGCGGCAATGAAAAAAGGGCGTCGACCCCTTGACACCCCCCCATTTTGCTGCCGCGCCATCAAGCACGAAAGGGGGCCATCGGTCCCCCTCTGCGACGTCGGCCCCTCACCAGTGAGGTTGTAGAGGGGGTCCGATGCCCCCTCCTTTTGCTATCCTTCGATGAGGTTGACAGTCGGAGGGGAAAGAACGAGCATCGACGGCTAGGATTCTCAAGTGCTGAGGTTTGCGGTCGAAGGGGAAAGAAGAAGGATGTGTCTTCGGTGATGAGGTTGACTATCGATGCAGAGGGGGGGTCGATGGTCTTTTTGTGAATCAAATATTTTATTAAATCGAAATTATAATAGATGATTAAATCTCAACCATTATAACTAAAACAATTTTCATCTAATAGCTTAGATGAAGTGATTGCACATGTATACACCTAAGTGTGTATGCACTATAATATTCCTCTCTCTCTCTCTCTATATATATATATATATGTATATATATATATATATATATATATATATATACACACACACATATGGAAAAGGGGTAAATTATACGGAACGTCCCTCAAGTTTAAGTCAATATCTCAATTAACCTCAAACTTCAATTTATAATTAGAATGTCCTCGAACTTTATTTTTCTTACACGCTTTGTCCGTCAATGAACCGATTATAGTGCGTAAAAAGATATAATAAAACAAATAAAATAAAAAAGTGGTACCCTTAGGCTACCACCTCTCATCGAAGGGAAGCAAGGAGGTCGGTGTCTCCTCTCCCTATACCCTCTGACGCTGAAGAGGAGGTAAGTAGCACCGGCCCCATTGCATAGTGGGGGCCAACGACCCCCTCTTCTTCTTCGTCGATTATGAGAGAGAAAAGTTGGCCGCAACGTCCCGGTCGCCCGCGAACTCGCATAGGGGGTGGCACCCCCCCTTTTTTCTTCTTTCTCGTCGACAACGAGGAAGAAAAGAGGGTGTTGGCCCCCTTCTGACAAGCTTGCTGACGCAACCATCTACGAGGGGGCTGACGTCCCACCTTCGCTAGCGCAATATAGGGAGGCCGACACCCCCCCCTTCTTTCTTACCTGCACGTGTCACGAGGTCATTCTCGGACACTAGACCACGTGCGACGACTAGGCGGATAGGCACCTAGCCAAGCATGTTTTGAGTTTGCAGCGGAAGTTTTATGGTCGAGACGACTTTGTCGAGAGTCGCTCTTATAGGCATTCAATCACGGACATGACTAGAGTGTTGGACTACTCGTCACGAGACCGTGGCATTAGCGCATTGCGGCACTAATGTTGGCGCTTGGGCGCTTAAAATCCGAAGGGACCACGAGACGCCACGAAGGGACACCGATGTGGGTTGCCACCCCACGCTCAAGGCCATGACACTAGAATTAAAGGAAAGCTTACTTGTATTAAATATGATGAAACATAACATACAATTGGGCCTCGGAAGGCACTAGTGAACTCCTCCCATTGTACCGTAGGTATAGGAGTCTTGTTACATATTGAAGATGCAAAAGACGTACCATACGGGAACGTCACCTACTTGGCCATTCATAAGGACGGCCTTACAAGATAAATGCCCTAAGGGCGGATAACTTGGTACTCCGCAATATTATGCAGTGCGGGGCGGCTGCATGTGTTCCATGTTTTCGGCGCTAAGCGGCCGAGGGCTATAAGTTGAGCGGCATTGGTGCCGCGAGGCTTCATGCTTCGTGTCACGGGAAATGCCCCGTGACATTCTCTCCTACCAAAGTCGGCAACGCCCCCGACGCCATTGTCCGGGCTCCCTCGGGGCCTTCGTCTTGAGTCTTGACTTCACTTGTCTCGTTCAATTCTGCCTTCTTTGCCTTGACTTCGACTTCACCAGCATCACGCAACGCCAGGAATGTCCGCTCCTTGGGGTCTCGCTGAGGACTCCTCCCTCAGGCCTGCTTCGCTCACTGATCCTTCGTCCAATCCGGGGTCATCACTTGTGCAGCGCCAGTGGAGTCCGCCATGTGCGGTCTGACTTCATCAAGCAACTATCCATCCATCAAGTCTCTGTTGGCTTCACTTCTCTTCGACTTGCGCAGCGTCAACTTGTGTGGTTTGGCTTCTTTGGGGGTGAAACAACTCTTGTATGCCTTCAGGAATAGCGCGGAGAAGAGTTGTCTCAGGGTCGTGTAGAACACGATGAAGAGTCTCGCCATTCGACCTGCATGACTTGACTCGATACCTTCATGTTGCGGATGGCCGCAGCATAAGGTCTCCCTTCCGTCGAATGCGAAGTACAGGACCATCTCACCCTCGATGATCATTCTTGAATTTCGACGGCTTGAACCAGCACAAGCTCTCCGATGTCGATGCTTGTAGCTTGTCTGCTTCGAATGCCTGGGGTCGCTATGATGAGCGACAAGAGTCTTCCCACGGATACTCTGGGACGTTTCAGGTCTCTTTGTGGGCTTGACTCAACGTCTCTATGTTGCAAATGATTGCAACGTAGAGTCTTTCATACCTCTGTCGAACGAAAAGCGCAGAACCACCTCCTCCTTGGTGTTCACCTGATGTTTCGGCAGTCTTGAGGCGGGACAAGGTTCTTTGATCTGACAATCAATGCCTTGTCCATCCAAGTCGCCATAGTGGGCGACGAGAGTCCCCCCACGTTCCCTTGTGGTTCAACTCGCTATCTCCAAGTTGCAGATGGCTGCAACGTTGAGTCCTTCATCCGTCGAGCCTTGAGAACAGCTCCACCTTCCCCTTGGTGGACAAGAGATATCTCGACGGTTTGAGGTGGAGCAAGGTTATTTGGTATAACATTCCGCACCTTGTCCACTCCCAGTCGCTATAGTGAGCGACGATGAGGGTCTCCCCACATGTGCTTGTGGTTCGACTCACTTCTCCTGCTTCGATGGGCGATCTTTATCTTCGGCATAAGTAGCTTCCTCCTTGCGACTTGAGCTTCTCTCCCCCACCATTGCCCTTGCCCAAGGGCTTTGGTGGTATGACACTTGTCCTGATTGACTTGGCAGCGTCGACTAGTGAGCGGAGGTTGGACGACCCGGTCGTTCCAACTCCTTCATAGTCCAAAGCTTCTAACCCCTTGAAGAGCACCAACACTGGGTCTCCATCCTCCTGGGAACACTGTAGGCGGAGCTCGGTGATTCCTTTCACTTCCTCCTTCAACCTGCCCATCTGGCCGATGTTGAACAATGCGATCTTGACCTCCAGTCCCAACTTGTCAGGGCTTGCATAATTGATGAACTGCCACTTCTTCTGTCCCATGTCTGGGATGCATGTTTGCCATATTCTACATTGTCGCAATGACAACGCCATCCTGAGTTTGCCACATCTTGCAGGGTTCTTGGGATATGCCTTCTTCCGATCCTGGGACCTCCTTTGAAGCTTTGACAATCCCTTTGGGGTATGGACGGGGCGAGATCATTGCGCTCGTTCACGACGAGGATGCACCTTAGATGCTCATCCGTCCGCACCTTGGACAAATGAATGTCACTGTGCTTGTCATCCTAGATCATACACCTTTGACATACTCGTCCACCGGCGGCTTGACCCTTGCGAAAGAGTAGCCGTTCTGGGCCTTCACTGATCTGTGCGGATGTTTGTGAAGATACTCCGCTTAGATAAGCGGACTGCGATTGGTGAACTCGTGGCATGAGCTCCCAACATTACTTCCATCTCCATTCGAAGGGACGACATCGCCAATGTGTCCTTCAAAACCTTCGCATTGCGATCCTTGGAGGCCGCTTCGATTACTCGAGGCGATGTCCGAAAGGAAAGGGCACTCCTTCCTTTGGTTGGCGGCAGAACGCTTGACAGCAGCATGTCAAGGTTTGCCGATGCTCGACGCTCAGACCATTTGCCAAATTGGTTGCTGAGTTGAGGCGTCGATTTGCGTTGGCATGTATCAGGTTCGTCCCCCTCCTTGATGGATGACATCGCGCCGCTTGCGGGGGCGACACTTGACGAGGCAGGCAAGGCTGACAGCTCGTCCGCGAGTGTTTGCAAGTAATCAACGCTTTGCTCCATTCCCAAAAGTCATCGTGGCATGGCAGGCGATACTGCGGTACGACAAGATACTTGTGATTGATGCTCCTTGACCGAAAGGATGATATTCTTTGGCCAAAAAGGGACCATGAACCTTGATATTTGTCTTTAAGCCAACTTCTTCCGTGAAGCGGTTGTGCACTTCACGTTGCATGACTGGGCATGCGATGCAACGTCACGAAATACCGAGCAGCGCCAGGTCGCCATGATAGTGCATGACCGACAGTCCCTGAATGTGACACGGGTCCTCCGAGTTACGCGACGCTCGTGTAAGCGATCTCATGATATGAGCAGCGCAAGACCATCATGCGGAGCATATGGCCACTCTTTGACGCAGCGCGACACTTCAGGATTCCCGACTGTATACTTGGGATGGTTGATCTGCTCGAGTGAACGACGCATGACCGTCCCGGTTAGGCGGGGCGATCGATCCGCCATCATGATGCATGACGGACGTTCCTTGACACGACACAGGTGTATGAGGAACATGCTGCGGGACACGATTGGACGTGCGGCGAGGAAGCTTGCCATGCCTTCCTCGTTGGCGTCCACGATCAAAGACCATGGTACCAGTGCGCCTGGGCGTGATGGAGTATTTGAGCGGAAGCACATTTTCTACGCCAGGGCACGTTGCGACGACACAAGCGAGTCATCGTCGCTGGGTAATCCGAGCAGGAAGAACTGCTCTGATACCACTTGTCACGGGGTCATTCTCGGACACTAGACCACGTGCGGCGACTAGACGAATAGGCACCTAGCCAAGCCTGTTTTGAGCTTGCAGCGAAAGTTTTATGGTCGAGACGACTTTGCCGAGAGTCGCTCTTATAGGCATTCAATCACGGACATGACTAGAGTGTTGGACTACTCGTCACGAGATCGTGGCATTAGCGCGTTGCGGCACTAATATTGGCGCTTGAGCGCTTAAAGTCCGAAGGGGCGACGAAGGGACCACGAGACGCCACGAAGGGACACCGATGTGGGTTGTCACCCCACGCTCAAGGCCATGACACTAGAATTAAAGGAAAGCTTACTTGTATTAAATATGATGAAACATAACATACAATTGGGCCTCGGAAGGCACTAGTGAACTCCTCCCAGTGTACCGTAGGTATAGGAGTTTTGTTACATATTGAAGATGCAAAAGACGTACCCTACGGGAACGTCACCTACTTGGTCATTCATAAGGACGGCCTTACAAGATAAATGCTCTAAGGGCGGATAACTTGGTACTCCGCAATATTACGCAGTGCGGGGCGGCTGCATGTGTTTCATATTTTCGACGCTAAGCGGTCGAGGGCTATAAGTTGAGCGGCATTAGTGCCGCGAGGCTTCATGCTTCGTGTCACGGGAAACGCCCCGTGACACACACACGAGAGAAGGGGAGTGTCAGCCCCCCTGTCCGAGTGCGCACGGAGAGGTGCTGATACCCCCTTCGCCAGCATGACAGAGGGGCCTGACACCCCCTTCTCTCTCGCTGCGCCGGCAAGAGAGAAGGGGGCGTCGGCCCCCCTCTCTTGCGCGTCGGCGAAAGTGGGCGTCGATCCATTTTTTTTCTTGCGCCATGGTAGCACCATGACCAGAAAACTGGTTATTGCAAGTCAAAGGATGACAAGTGCAACAAAATCAAAGATCAAGGACATTTCAATTATAAATTAAACTTAGCGACTAAAAAATTATCGCACTGATTCCTCTACACAAACCATTGAATGAAAATCCGCTCCTGTGTAGCCAACTGAACCACTGAATTTTGTAAGATACTATCAGAAATTCAGAGGTTTCAGATCAAATTAGTCGCACCAGTTTGCATTGATTCACTCTTCTTATGTCATACGTGGACCAAGAAGTTGCAAATTCAATTTTCATCATGAGATTTCGTGTCTCCCTCTTTTCATCCATAAAAATATTAAATATCATTTCATGCAATCTGAAATTCGAATAGAAACCAGCTGGTACACAGTTGAATAAGGAGAATTATTCTGAGTTCAGCAAACCAAAAAGTGTGATGAACCAATATATAATCGAATTTCTTTCTGTACAAGTTCAAACAATCCACATCATCTTTAGAAGATATACAATGTACAGAACAGAGAGAAAAAAAATTGAAGTCAAATCGAGCTAAAGAAAATAGCAGCAAAAAAGAATTGCCTCAGGGAAAATGTAAATGGAAGGTAGCAAAACCTAACAGCATATGCTTGTACAGTGCTGTTAACTGAGATTTTATTCTGTACAAAAGAAAAAAAAGAATCCTAAGCTTCTTTCCTTTATGAGCAAATGAGAAGAAACGCATGCAAGATCGACGAGGTCTATAAGCCTGAATTATTGCTCCTTTGCACTGTCATAATGGCATATCATCTTCATCAGATGGACAATAATAAATCCTGAATATTTCTTCATCAGATGAGGATGCTCCTCGTCATTTTGTTTCTCTCATCTTCTTACCAGTTTCCAGAGCAAACTGCTGCTACTGAATTTTCATGAAGGATACACAGAAGTGAGACACGAAAGAAAGTAAGGTCAAATTTTGCTCCCTTGGTGTCATAACGAGATGCAAGTTTAAATTTCTAATCTAACCAGTATCTACTCTGGAATCATTTCTTCCAACTCAGGATCATCTGGCTTGGTCAATAGATAATCCTCTTTGTTTCATTTGAGAAAGCACTATCTAAAGGTGTATTTTCTCCATAATCCAGCTCCATCCAGTCGAAGTTCTCATCAGCAGAATGATACTCGCTAAGCTCAGAAATTCTTATCCTATCTTTTTCACCGTCATCTCCAACATCACCCCAAACATCGGAATTTGAGTTTGCTGCCACCTTGGTATTTTCACATATACAACTCTCAGGATTTTCATGAAATTCACCTCTGCCTGATTTAACCTCATTAGGTTCTCCCATGATTCATGTAATTTACCCGAGAACATTTCACGGTCGGCATGGTAGTAACCTTGGCAAAAAAAACTTCTTCCGAAGAATAGTAGGTTTCATTTCAACAAAGCAAGACCTCTTTCTCTCTCTCATCGAATCCAGCATGTAGCAGCCTACCTATTTTTCGGTAGAACAGCAAGTTTCGTTTCAGCAAAGCAATAACATGCTTCATTTCTAACAAAGCAGCAACAAGGTCGAGAGGTAGCACAGCTGAGCAGGATCTACAACATCATGGCAGGCCTAGAGAAATTCATTGACAATGAAGAAATTCTTGTTGATCTCCATCAACATCTCAGCACTATGGAAGATGAGTTGCCGATCCATGCTCATGTCTGAGCCAACTGGGACATAGGCCATGGTTTCAAGCCAAAGAACGTATATACCCCCCGGCCACTTCGAGCAATCCTCTGCAAAAAGGAGAAGGGAAAAAACTGATTCCGTTAAAAAAAGTTGGTCGAAAAAGTGAATCAAAATAATTAAAAAGGCAGGTTCAAAATTTAAGGGAAAAACTGCCATCAAGATCTAGATCCTAGATATTGGATCCGACGGTTGAAGAAATATGGCTCTTTTTTAAAAAAAAATAGGGCTCAAAATATACCATACTTAAATTGGGAACAGCCTCCTTAAATCCGTTTGGATTAGTTATCTATTTATCTGATCACAATTCTTCCTACATTGAAAATAATAAAGGCTAAAACAATAAACTTGACAATACTAAAACCAAAAATTGGTTATCATTAAAATTGTTTATTATATTCCTTATATTTTTGTCTCAAATAATATAAAGATTAGAAATAAAATTCCATAAATAAAAACTGTCAAAGTTAACTAAAAGTTGATATATGAAAAAAAAGGAGATGTTTGAATAGATGAGAGGAAGTACGAGGATATTTTAATAGTTTAGGGATTAATTCAAAAATAGTTCATAGTTTAGTGGAGTTATTAAAAAATCTTATATTTTTTAATAGTGATGGAGAAATGTATGGAACCGGGCCGGTCAAATCAAATTTAACTGAGCCTAAGGCTGGGTCGTGCCGTGCTGAAATGCACCAGGCCACTTCGACTTGGCACAGCTCAAGCCTAGCCCGGTCGGCCTGACGGGGCCGAGTCATATCGGACCGGGCGCCCAACTTCTTTTGGCCTTTTAATTTGGCCGATTGGGTTTTTTTCTTTTGTCTTTCTTTCTTTGCCATTATAATTTATTGGAACAGAAATTACAATTTATGAATTTATAAGATCTATAATATCAACTTGACTATTATTATATAATAATTTTACATCTAAATTTGATATTAAGTAAGTTAATTAATATAACATAAAATTTTATTTTTTGTAAAATTAATAGTTATTTGATATTCGAGTATTTCATATATAATTTTAAATTGTTAATCTGTAAGAGTCGGGTCGGCGTGATAGAATTTCGCACGGGCCGCTCACTAGTCTTTCTCTATTTTTTCTCCTTGCAAGATTGTAATATATTTAAATAAAAAATAAAAAATAAAATCGTACTATTTAAATTGGGTTCGTGCTCATCGGGTCTACGTCGGACCGTGCCCTGCAAAGTGTTGGGCACGATTTGGCCCGGTCCAGTGTGGGTTCCTTCAGAATTTTTGTACGGGCTTTGGACCGCTGGCCAGGCCGAGCCGCACGACATTTAATTTCTATTTTTTCGGTTGAATCTTGGCCAGAGAAGTTCAAGTAGCATTTTAAAAATCCACTCAATAAATGTCTTTCACGAGAGAATGTTCCCTTGAGATCTCTTAGATGTATCTCCATAGATATCTTTGATCTTGCTACCAACTAAAGCAATTTTATATGTTTAACGCTTAAAAATTTAGAAACAAATCACCTAAAGAGTCCCCATTCCAATATATAAGAAAATAGTCTCTCAATTTTTTTTTTCTAGAACCCAGGCAAGTTAAAAATTAAAAAAAATCAACGGAGGTACCGCACGAAAATTTTAAATATATATTTCTTTTTTTTAAGCATGTTTATATATATATATATATGGAAAAAAATATGTGAAGCGCTTTTCGTCTGAAAGCGACTTTAGGTGTATTTTTTTTATTTTTGTCGATATTTTTCTTTACTAATAGTTTAGAGGATGTAATAAAAACTAGGTTTATAAGTTAAGAAATTATATAAAATGGTTATCTCCATTACAAAAATTCTTAAATTTTTGAAATTGATTAATATAATTATTATTGATTATTTGAGTTATATTTTTATTATCACCAATGATCTTCTACATTATTAATGAAGAAAGACATCGAAAAAATAAATAAAAATATGTCTAAAGTTCACAAGCTATTAAATCCTATATATATATATATATATATTCAAATAATACATATTATTTAAATACATTTAATTTTAATTATATAATCCATAAATAATGATATGCCAAAATATCGTTCCTCTATCTTATAATATGACTACTTATATACATAAATGTAAAACGAATAAAATATAGGACCAGAAAAATACAACTTAAATATTAATTTTTGTGTTTAAAACTCACCGAGCTCACATTCAAATTTTACAATATCTTTTTTATTATATTAATCAACTTTATTAATTGAGCAATATATGACACATGAAGTAGTACTTTATTCTGTTTGTCTTGAAATTTTTTTGGCAAACTTTTATTGTAACAACGACAAATGGCAAAACAACACATCTACTTTCAAGAGTGTTATCGAATGGTTTGGAGTGGTCACTCCGTAATAAAATTATCGATAGTTTTATTTTTTCGGTGGAGATTACTGGCATTTGATTAATTCTGTGTTCGATAAAAAAATAGTATGAATTAACTTTGATCAAAATGATTACTCTGAAAATTGAATCTAAAATACTTAACATTGTCTCATCCAAGGATTTCAAAATACAACTCCATTGTCTCAATCATTTTTTGTTGTTTACCTTTTTGTAGTACTCTTAATTTGTATCCGATGTGTAATCTAGTAACCCATTTTTATAGTTGGAACCAATTTAATATTTTGAAACTTCTTTTAACTTAATTCAATTTGGCATCCAAGTTTTCTATATTACATTTTGTTAATATTCTATTTCAGTATTATTCTTTTTTTAACGTAGGTTTCAAATAACTTTTAAAATATTTTAGTAAAATTTTCTTTATGACAACGATGACAATTTAAATCGTCAACGATTGTGTTGTCAAGATCTTGATCTAGATCTTAAGATCTTACGATTTTACGATCTTACGATTTTACCGATCTCGATCTTATCTTAAGAATCCTATGTGTAAGATCTTAATACGATCTTAATTTTGATTATACAATTTTACAATCTTATCCGATCTTATATGATTAATATAATCATTTAAATATTAATTTAAAATATATTTATGATAATGAAAATTAATCTATATGAAGTTAAATACATGTTATTTTATTTCTAATATATTTTCATATAATTTGACTTAAGAATCGATAAAAAAATGTCTTAATGGGGTATTATTTAAGATTTCAATACGAAAAATTTATCAAAAATATTTATTATTTTAAAATATATTATTTTATTAATAGGTAGGATCTTACAATCCTCGATCCGATCTTACGATCTTCGATGTTATGACTCCCCTCCGATCTTATATAAGATCCCGATCTTGACAACCTTGGTCATAAGTGTCTATTAAATACTAGCTATAATAATATGATGTTTCATTAATATAAGAAATGATATAACTTGGGAACGATGAAATTATTGAACAATTAAATAATGGACCAAAGTACTACATAGGTATATACAATCTTTAGAGTGAGACGGTGATTTTATAGATTTCTTGAAATAAAATTGTTTCAAACATATGGTGTCCTTAACACTAATATTTCTTTGACTATTTTACCTTTTTAATATTTAAACCACAAAAGAAAACAATCACAACTGTAGACTTAGACTAAAAGAAACATAAATGGTTTTAACGCATATATTCTTCAGCACGAATGTTAGGTTGGCATAATATTTTCCTCTCCTCTTAGCATGATAGTTGTTAAAGTTGCGAATGTATTAACACCTACACGTTTTAAGCAAAAACAATGATAATTTAATTTCTTTTTACACCCATATTTTATGCAGACTGGTACAGATTGTTTGCCTAATTTAACGTTTTTTTTTTCAATTCAGTCTTTTCTCATGCCAACTTATAAAAAGTTCACTAGAAGATTCATAAATTTGGATGTCAAAATGATTAAATTGAATTAACGATGAAACATGGTTGACTCTTTATAATACTAGTATGTCAAAATATTAATTGCATTAATCAATTGAAGACATAATAATAATAATAATAATAATAATAATAATAATAATAATAATAATAATAATAATAATAATAATAATAATAATAATAATAATAATAATAATAATAATAATAATAATAATAATTCAGTTCATTAATCAAACTTCAAGTCTATACAAATTTCTACAAATTTGAAGCAAGACATTAGTGATTTGAGCCAAATAAAAAAGGATGACCCACCATATTAGACTAAGAAAACAGAGAATGTTTATCTCATACAAGTTCACATTTCACAATTCGATAGAAAAAAATTTCAAAAAGAGATTCATTTATCCTCAATTCATAACTCCATCACATGAACCTAATAGAATTAAAAGTATAAAATGAAGATTAAATGTTTAACCTAACGTCATAAATGGAAACTAAAAAGCAAAACTAATCACATAATCGCAAAAGTCTCATTATTAGGTTAAAGACATCATCCTGCATAATAAGAGAAAAAAAAAAGAAAAACTTATTAGATGAACTTGTAGAAATTCAAATTTGACTTGATTTTTTCAATACTAGATGAACTTTTTGAATTATTTTTTTCTAAACAAGTGTTTTTATTATCAAGTCTACTTTTCAAGTGCTAATTTCAGTATATTAGTTTTGTAGAATTTGGAAATCTTTTATTTAAACTTGTAGAATGACCTTTGTTTTCATCATTTACATACTTGAAATGGTCTTTAAAAATGTTCTTTTACATAAAGAGATGAAGGTTGGTACTTTTCTTGTACGACATGGAAAAGATGTTTCTTTGATCATCTTATCTATCATAAGTATTATAAAAAAATGTTGCAATTATCCAATGAGAATATATGACTTAAGAGAAGATAAAACCTATATATGGTTCTAGAGAAATCGACATTGCATTGTGTAATTGGTTGTTAAAAGAAGTTGTCATACTGTTTGAGTAACATGCCCAATGCAAAAAATGACAAAAATTACAAGGAACAAGTCGCAACCTATTTGAAAGAAGGAACACAAACTTACTCAAAGTTTTACACTGATTTAATGGTTCCTTTGTACAAGGCTTTCCAATTCATAAGTCTATCATGCAAGGGAACATAATTAGATCCTTGACCGTAAAAATGACAAAAATTCAGAAGCAAATCAGTTCGGGTTTTTTAATCCAAAAATCGTAAGAGGCAGTTATATTCTCAACACAGCTCTTCACATTAATGTCAAAATCGCGACGCCATGATCAAGGTATGGCTTATGAACAATTGGTCCCTACGGACATCGCAATGCTGTATCTGTTTCTCTGATGCCACCTCTTGGTAATAATAAAGAGCTGTAAAATGCCTGCCACGATAAAATTTGTCAGCAATGTTAAAAAAAGCACAGACGAATCATTAAATTAATTAACGCGACGTTTAGCCCAACGAGATCGCGAATACATAATGTGATGCCAGTCGAAACAAGCGACCAAACACACGTGAAGCATGAGAATCACATATACACTGAGTCGGTAAGAATCATGCATGCAGGCAGGTAAACAAGAAAGTAAATAACAAAAAAAAATGAAAGCAAACCTAATTTTTACATACGAAGAATCCTCGGTAAATCAGAAGGGATCTCGCTGATTGCATCCTTGACTACATAAATATCAGAATGAACACATGTAATATATATTATATATGTATCAATCCATCTGTGCCAGAAGAGGACAGAAGAAGTGTTGCACACATTCATACACCACATGAAATATTGGAGCGAGCATATGGTGAGGAATATGTATATCATTTGGCCTAAGATTCATTCAATCTTTTTTTCTGGGACAAGAAGCTGAAATGATTAGAGAGGACGCATGAAGACCCTCTCGGCCACAAACCCCATTAAAAACAAGCGCAGCATCCCCACTTTGCACTTAGAAAAAGTGCTTGAGCTCGGAAAGGGAGCTCCCTTCAGTCCAAGCGCGAGCAGGAAGGGATGCATATTATCTCCCGCATCATTCACTCAGATAACAAGACTAATTGAACGCCTTTCTTGGTACGTGAATGAATGAGTCGGCAGCTAATGAAACCCCATTACTACCCATGAGTGGACCGAAGAAAGCTCTCTTTGTGCAGGTCTCTTTGATCGTGTTTCACTGCAATGCCAAAACACAGAAACATTAGTAGCAGAATAAAAATACATGCGCGTCTATCGATGATACAACCTTCGCAAATGGGAACACTTGATCCTAGTTGAACTTGATGCACTGAAACGAGACCACCTTAGTTCTAAAATTAGAAGGAAACAAGCATAAGATAAAGAACCAAGAAAAACTGCCCTTGAAGAAAGAACTTGAGAGTGGCAACACATCTTTCCGCTGAACAGAAGCTTCACATCGCCAAACAAGCGAGGGATACGGACCTTTAAATAGCTAAATGAGCAGGTGACATCACAACGTATACAGTATCGAAACACATTAAAATATTTGATAAACACGCTTCGAGCTTCGAACTTCGAAGTAGGGTTTTAAATCTGGAGGCGACTCTCCATATGCTCCTAAGCTCTTTGTTCTAAGCAAGGCAAAGGCAACACACCCGCATTATTCAGTTTTCAACGTCCTTTTGTCCCCTGTGGCCTTTAAATTACTTTTATATACATATATATATATATATTTGTGATTCTTCTACTTCAACTGCATGCACAGGAGGATCCTTCCTTAACATTTGCTCGACGGCTTTGTGGCCACTTTTCTATATGCTACATATATATTTACAAATAAATCAGGTTTATTTGATGAATCTTTTACTTTTCATGATGGCGAACTCGGAGAAGGAAGTTTAACATTTACTGCACTGCTGGTGAACAGACGAAGGAATACAAAGTTCCTCACTGCCACATGGGTCGTGTTGATCAATCGACGGAAGCAAAGAAGTGACAACACTGCATCATTTTGTTCCTGGTTAAACGCATCAACTTTTTCGGACCTTTACAGGAGTAGCAAGTCTTTCACCTCCCCCTGTTTGCCAATATTGCCTTATTAAAGGCCACGAATCCGCATCTCCAAAAAGATCGCATAGCCCTTTCAAATTCCCATATCTCCTAGTACACATTTCAATGCTCCATTTCTTTTTCTTCACATTTTGGCGCTCTGAACGTCGTATTTGTGCATGTTCACAAGGCGGACTGGTCTCATTATTACTGCTCCAAGCTTACTAGTTAGCATTATGCTTGGTATCGGTATCACGAACGAGTAAAAAGCATGTTAAAACATAGTGGGTGGAGACTGGAGAGCTGAGATGATTGATTCGTGTGGGAATAGGAGGGGGGAGTAGGGGCTGTGTAGCATTTCAAATCAAAGGGTGATAAGATTCCTTTGCCTGTTAGCAAAGGGTCTTTTCAATGGCAAAAGCCTTCTTTGGCTGCAGGGTTTGGCGTACCATGCATCTGACCTCCACCACCCAAACGACAGCCAATTTCCCAATCCAAATTCACTCCCTCCCCATCCATGTCTAATCACACACTGTTCTTTCCCTGACCCCTTTTTTTTTTTTTTTTGACCCCCTGGAACACTCTTTTTCAATCTCGGCATCATCCTGTTCGATTTAAAGTTCATCAGATCCACGTTAACTCAACGTTTCATTTATCTGTGGTGTTGATCTCTTTTAATCATTAGTTTAAAATTTATCTCGAGTTATTTCTTCTAATCATTTTTAAATGACGATTTTTTCAAATTTAATTTCAAATTACTATTTTTTTATTTTTTTAATTTGATCATTCAATTCCGTTAACTTTTTCTTTGTTACCTTTAATTTTTTATATTTCGCCGAACGACGAGGGGGGCCCCACCTTTGTCCGACGTCTCCCTCTCCCTGCATAGACGCCAACACAGGGAGAGGAGGGGCCCCCTCCATTTTTGTCCAGCGTCCCTCTATTCTTCTTTCTGCATAAATTTTTTTTTATATAAGAGCATTTTCGATTTTTTATAAATGTGAAAAATTAAAGATAATAAAAAAGTTGGCGAAATTGAAAATCAAATAGAAAAATCATGATAGTTTAATAATTCAAAAATGGAATTTATAATTTAGAGTTATTTTTAAAAAATTATAATAATTTATGAGTGATTAGAGAAAATAACCCAAAATTCTATTCTTCAGTTCATCACTTTTTTCATTTATTAATGAAATTAATATCCTCTAGCTGATTAATTTGTGGAGTTCAAATTTCAGGATGCCTAGACGTCCATGAAGCAACGGTTTATCCAAGAATAAATCCACACTAGTTAAAAAAAAGAAATTCACACGGATTTCTTGTTTGAGCACATAATGTCAAAATGTACGGGTTTTTTTTAAAAGAAATATAATCTTATGCTTCATGTTTGATTTAAAAGAATAAAACATAAAAGTATAATATTTTATTATCAATAATTGACATTTATTATTATAAAAATATTAATATAATAATGCATGATTAAAATAATAAAATAAAATGTGGTTAAAAAAGTTGAAAATAATGAAAATACGCATTTTCTCATGTTTTTTAAGTTGGAAGATAAAGGAAGTGATTTTAATTTTAAATCTTTGATCAAAATATTCCTATTTTAATTTATATTTGACTATATTTTCGTACTTTAACATTTGCTTAATAATATCCTCCAATTTTAATTTGTAAAAGAACAACCTCCATTTTTTACTCATTGCACTAGTGGTGACGTTTCCTCTCATCTATGTAGGCACTCGTTCTACGTGCCATCGCCACACAATCTTTCCTCCACGATAGTAAAGTATTAATAAATAAATACTAAATAATAAAATAATACTAAATTAAAATATAACAATAAAAAGGAGGGGGCGATCGTCGCTTCCTCTTTCTTCGATCAAAGACAATGGCCGATAGAGGAGTTGATCACCAAGATCGAAGGGAGAAAAGTAGAGGGCGGCCGGCTCCGCCCCTCTCTGACAATGCCAAAGAAAAGAAAGGGAAGGAGGCGGCCCCTTCCCCACACGAACAGAGAAGGGGGTGTCGTCCCTTCCCCCTCTCCTCTTCGGCGATGAAGAAAATATGAGGGGGGTGGGCCCTCTCTCGCACGCACACCGATGAAGGGCACGGGGGGCCTGGCCCCCCTCTACAACCTTTGACAAGGTCGCAAAGGGGGGCCTCGGCCCCCCTATGCTCTTCGTCGGCGTGTGCCGAAGAAGAGAAACGACAAAAGGGGGCCCGACCCTCTCTGTGAACTCATCGGTGAAGAGCAAACCGAAGAGGGGGTCGCAGCCACCTCCATTCTTTGTCTACGTAGGGAAAGGGGGTTGTGACCTTCGTCGGCGAACAAAGAAGGGGGGCTAGCCTTCCCCTTGACGACACCCCCCCCCCCCTCACCTTCCTTCTTTGTCGGGGTGTACAGAGAAGGGAGGGCTCGGCCCCTCCCACATAAGGGTGCATTAGCCTCTCTCTCCTGCTAGCGTGATATTTTTTATTTTTTAAATGTTTCCACATCAATAAATAATTACGTGAAGAAGAGATAAGATATTGTGTCAATGTCAGGTCAACAATGCAATCGGATAATGACCTATAGTCGGTGAAAAGGACATTGGACGAAACAAATAAAAATATGGATGATGGTGTTATTACAAAAGTATAATAGAGGGTAGTGCTGAAAAAATAGTCAGAGTTAAAGGATATTTAACATAATTTATTCTAATATTTTGACATTTATTTTCGAAACAATCGATCGGGAGGATAAAGTTGAAGAAAATTTCATTATAATATCATATTCTCAAAAAATTAGATATATATTTGGCCTCTATGTTTGGTTTTGAAGAGAAATATTTTTAAAAGATAATATTTTATAATTAAACTATTCCATTATAAATAGTCAATATTCTTTATTATAAATATAATATCATAATAACATGTTGTTAAAAAATAAAAAATAAAAATGGTAAAAAAGAGGGAAAATCTGGAATAAATTTATTATTGCCAATTAAAAGAATAAATGTATTCTGATTGATAGCATAAAGTTAGTGGCTTTAGATAGTTTTATATTTTTTTACTTCTAACTAAGATAATTCTATTCTAATTAACGTTTGATTATATTTTTTAATATCATTTATCCTTCAACCAAACGATTAGATACGGTTTGGATAAATAATATCTTATAAGGAGTAATAAATTTTCTTGCTATATTTTTATTCCCATCGTGTTTGATTTTAAAAAGAATAAATTTTAAATATATATTTTTTTATAATTGAATATTTTATTATAAATAATATAATATATAGTTAAATAATAAAAAACAAAATGGTGTAAAAATATAAAAGAATGATAATAAATCTATTCTGCGATTTCAAAAGAATATATATTCTCTATTTGAGGTTAAAATGAGTAATTTCATATTTGATGATCTTTAAAAATAAGATATCATTAACAAACTATTATACGTTGTGTTTGTCTACAATATAAGAATATTCCTTTTATTTTTTAACAAAATGGAATTTGACAATTGGAATTAAGTATCATTTCAATAGATTCCATCAAACATCGTAACATTTTAAAAAATTGAGTCGAAAATATGAGTAAAATAGTGTGAAAATCATAATGATTTCCACTATCCAACCTTTTTTACGCAACGAGAGCACTATAGCGAAACTTATTTTTCTTTTCAATTATATTATTTTTCTTTTCTTAATTTTCTCTCAAAACATAAATTATTTATTAAATATAATATATTTATTATAAAAAGTTTAATATAATATTATTTATTACTTATTAATTCATTAATTTTTTATTTTGTTAAATATAATTTACTATATCTAAATATTGTATTTTTAACAAAATTTTTAATTTTTAGTTGATAAAATTTTATTTTATATTTGTAATTTTTTTATTCAACATGCACTAAAAATAATCGATCATGTCTATTTTTGTTGAATAAAAATTTGATTGACCATTTGTTATAATTACTATATCACATCAATTTTTTATTTTATCACCATTATATTTTACTTTATTTAAATATATTTTGAATTAATTTATTAATTAAACTATTTATGTAAAATTCAGAAGAACGATCCAAACTTGTGTTTGGTCGGGGAAATCGAGCTCTGATTCGAGACTAGTTCCCCAAATACGAAAAGACTGCTTGGTACCTTAGGCGGAACCAAACTGTTGGAATTAGGGTCACTGTCTAGTTTCATCTTTTCGTGGAATCGGACATTGTAGCACATGTTTTCTTTTATGCTCACATGACAACAATGTTTTTCTAATTATGTTTTTTTTCCTATCTTAGTTTCATTCTCTCATACATTTATATTATAAAATAATATATTTATTAAATATAAAATATTTATAATAAAGGATTACTACATTATTATTTATTACTTATTTTTATTTCAAAATTGTAATATTTTGTTAATTATAAATAAATTTTAAATGGTTTTTTATATTTAAATAATATATTTTTTAACAAATCTTTTTCCCATAAAAAAATTAAACTTTTTATTGTTATTAATAATAAAATTATACTTTATATTTATAATAATTATTTTTAATTCAAAATTCACTAAAATTTCTATCACATCAATTTTCTAATTCATCATTCAAAGACACTACGATTTAATTTATCAATTCAATTATTCATAAAAAACATAGAGCGGATGTTTGGCCACGGGAATAGAGTTTTCCCGAGTTCCAGGTGAATAATTAAATTGACAAATTAGTTTGGGATGTGTTTAGATTGAGTAAAATTTGATGATGATGAATAAAGTAATTAATTGTATTGAAAAAAATAGATATGATGGACTAATTTTAATGGATGTTTGAATTAAAAATATATATAATAAATATATATGATAAATTTGTTAAAAAATTAAAAATAAATTTATATTAAAAAAAGTATGTCAAAATTTTGTTAAAAATATATTAGTTAAATATAAAGTTATTTTTAATAATTTATATTAAATAAAAAATTAAAAAAAATTAATGAAATAATAAGTAGTAAATAATATTATATTAATAATTTACAATAAATATTTTATATATAATAAATAAATTATTTTATATATAAAAGAAAAAGAAAGAGAAAATGATAAAAGAAAATTAAAAAGTAGAAAAGAAAATTAAAAAGGTCAAATAAAAAAAGGAAAAGCAGAAAATCAATAACGGTGTCGAAATCGAGATCACGTTCCAACACAAAAAAGAGGGGTGTTGGACATTAGGCCCCTCTTTTTGTTTGGAGAATTATGTGAATCATGTCTAGTTCAAAGTAGTTCCCTAGTCAAATAGTCCCAGAAGAAATTATAGTTCTGTTTACGAATGTTATTGTAGTGGTGGTTAATATTCTGTGTACTTATTATCACTTCTAAAATTTTGTTGTCATAAACTTTTTTTTTATAAGATATTAGTTTAAATAGTGGCATTAAGTTTTTTTTAGAAATATAATATTGATATTGCAATATTAAATAGAGAAAATAGATGGTGGAGTGATTTTATTTTCATGTCAAAATATATAATTATCATTTTATTTCATTTTATAAGAGTAAAAATGTTGAGAGTGACAATGATGTCTTATATCGTAATATTCCTGGTTGCAAGCACAGGAGAATAAACAACATGGGTCCTCTTAATCGACGCCAGAGATTATTATACAAAGCCTCGGAAATGTGTACTACTTAATAAAGTGAAAGAACAAAACCTCCTTAAGATATCTACGAGAGATTGAGGGGCAAGAAACCAAAAGCTAACCAAAGATTGAGGAAGTTGCAAGTACCAACGCCTGTTGAGATCGATGTTGCCTTGTTGTTGCATACTAAGAAGTGGTAGATACTTATCGAGGATTAGAAAAAGGAATTAAACAGGAAAAAGAAAAAAAATGTAATAGAAATGTGGAAAATGAAACATGTGGAGAGAGTTACACAGCTTGGTAATGATGTGTTATAATGAATATTCTAAAGGGTCATGTCGCACTGATATGTCACATTACACAACTCTCCATCTGCAGTGATTTCACGTGGTACGCAGACAGGCAGACGTTGTCGTTGTTGTTATTACAGAATCCACCACATACTTCTTCCTCCTCCACCGAGCTTTGCATCGTCTCTGTGCGCAGGTGCAGCATGAAATGAATAAAGAAAGAATCCGAGTGTGGGAGAGATGAACGCCACAGAGAGAGAGAGAGTGAGGAAGAAAGTGTGAGAAAAAAGAGGGGCTTTGGAAATTGCCGTTGGAGGATCTGTCTGCTGCTTACTTGAGTGCCAACACGAGCTGCTGAACGCGGCCGCATCATGCGTGCTACGACCTCCGGACCGGACCAACCCGGCTTTTTCCGGAGTAACTACGGTCCAAACGCTGGATATTAAAATTATTACTATAGTTAAATTCAGACCATATAATTACTTTCCCCAAAAATGTCATAAATTTTAGAATAATTCTATATGTAGTCTACTTTATTTTTTATTAAAAATATTAAATATTTAAATAATAATTACCACGTGAATAAGAGGATAATATTTCACAAATATCTAAATTTAAAGAAACGATTGAAAATAAGCATTAAATTATTTTTATGGGTGAGAAGCTTGATCCAAGGAGAATTATGTTGGTTGAGAACATCTAATAACTAGCGCGACCAACTTAATAAAGTGTAGCTTATAGATGCTTAACCCTCCCATGCCCCTTGGAACTTGCCACTTGGATGATCTCCCAGCCAATGAGGTGGGCCTCATGTTGAACCCTTATCCCATAAGAAAGAGTGCATAAGTTTCTTCGAGAATTGAATAAGGCCACGGATATTTATTACACTCAAAGTGTAAATGGACAGAGTGGAAAGAACAAAAATTTATCAAGGTTATCTTGGCTGCCTGATAAAGGATTCACTATTTTCATCCGGAGATGCGGGCAGAGGTACAATCCACCGAAGAGATCTGGGTACAAATTTATAGGATGTAGATGTTCCAAGATATATAACGGGGAATGAGCCAACCTTGAGGTCGAAAAGGTCGAGAAGCATGGACTTCCTGCGAAGATTTATCTTAGGAGGAAAAAAGACTTTAATCATGTATATTTACCCTTTGATAAAATTGTAGGTCTCCAAGGTTTTTACATGATTTTTTAGTAGCCGAAATACAAATGAGCAAATTATCTGCATAAAAGGAGATGACTAATAGAAAACTTATGTAAGGTAAAAGGCTTGATGCCCTTCCTGCGAGCCAAGTATCGAAGCATACAAGAGAATATCGAGATATTATACAAATAAATATTCAAAAGATGAACTTAGGAGGGTAACCCGTAATAGTGATAACATTAATGAGACTCCAAGAAAATATTATCAAAAACTTTTCCAATGTTCGTCTTGATCATAATGTATTTTTTTTATCTCTATATATGGAATGAGCTAATTTTTAGGCCACAAGAATATTATCTTGAATAGAATGACCAACGATAAATGCATATTATGCGCTATCAATTAATTGAGTTAGAGTGGACTTAAATTGATTAGCAATAATTTTTTATACGAGTCTCTAGATGACATTACATAGTCAAATAACCTATAATTAGTAATCATTTTAGGACTTTTGGATTTAGGAATGAAAACAATGAAGGTAAGCCCCTGATCATTTTCATCATCAATCTATCAGGGTCTTAGGCCTTCCCATAATGCATTTCTCAAAGGTAATTCTTAATTTCTAAGGGTCTAAGAGAGGAGGGACGACCAAGTATAAAAATAGGACATGAATGTTTAAGTTTCAGCGCCTCTTGTAATGTTATGTAAAGTAATTACTTATCTACTGTCCTATGTGAATACATCCCCAACATCTTTGATGCTATTATTTTTGTTACCCCTGAATCTACATATGGTTGAAAAATAAAGAATTTAGTGTTTTTATCCTTATGTTTTAACCATTGGACTCTAAACTTACTCCATCACTTAATACTAATTTGATAAAGATAAGTGACATGTTGGTTGTAAGGTTGTAAGCAGAGGCGGACCCAGGATTAAAACTTGAGGAGGGCCAATATTAAACACAAAATATTTCAAAAAATAAAATATATAGTTAAAAGTCACACAATTAAATTTATTAATAAAAAAAATAAATTACATGAGTATATTAAAAATGAGCTCGTCTTTCTTTCAAATCACGAAAATCATCTATAATTAAATCCACAGTAAATTTTTCAGCAATTTTCCTTTCAATATAAGTCAATAAACAATCTGAGAAGAATTTGTCTTCAAGCTTGTTGCGAAGCCTATTTTTTATTATCTTCATTGCTGAAAATGATCGCTCTGACGTAGCTGTAGAAACTGGAAGAGTAAGTATAAGAGTCACGACTCTATATACAAGAGGATATATAGAAGTTTTTCTTGTCTTCACCAACCATATGCTCGAATCAGAAATAGTTGATAATGCTTTGAAATCATCAAGGTGTCTAACATGATCAAAATGTTCAAATTGCATTTTTAATTGCAACTTTTCATGCTCGGCAAAATCTTCAAAGTGGAATTTTTGGACTAATTTACAAATATCATTGATTCTGAATGATGAGCACATCTCCTTTGGATCTAAAGCAAAACTGAGAACAAGTAATTCCATAATATGATAATTAAACTTATTATTCAATTCTTGCGATTGAGAATCGATTGTAGCATTAAATATGTCAATTTTATAATGATGTGCAACCGAAATATGATCTTCTTGATTGCGAGCTCTTCCTCTTTTTGCAACATAAGGTGCTTCCAAGTTTGGAATAGGTATGTTGACTGAATTGCAAAACTCTTTCACCTCATTAAGTAACTTGTCGTATCCATCTTCTCTTAATTCTTGAATGATTATCTTTGTAAATGAGACATTCTCAATTGCGTTCAAAATGTCTTGAGATTGATTTTGCAAATTCTGACATAACATGTTAGAAATCTCAAGAATTTTCTTCATCACATGTAAAATAAATACATACTCAAAAGAAGTTAATGCCTCATATGTTGCATCTGCTTATGCACGCTGAGCTGAAGTAGTTCCATCTTCAATAATGTTTAACAAAACTTCATTGTTGAACTAAACATCTCATGTAATTTAGATATAGATCCCAAATGTGAACCCCATCTAGTATCTCCAGGTCTTTGCAAAGTACCTATTTGATGAAGTCCCTTTTCAGTTTGAAGCTCGTCAATAGAAAGTAGAAACACAATATTTGCAGCTTGAGCAGCTTTCAATTGATCATTACACTTGCATGAAGCACCAACTATATTACTAAGACATGTTAACTTCGTAAAGAAATGATGAATGATTATTACATATTTTGAAGCAGCAACCAATGCTAGTTGTAGACGACGTGCCATCCAATGAACATAATAGGCATAAGGACATGTGTTTAAAATCAAAGCTTGCAATTCATTCCATTTTCCTCTCATATTACTTGCACCTTCATAGCCTTGTCCTCGAATATTTTGAACATCAAGATTATATTGTGTAAGAACAAAAAAAAATTCCATCCTTCAATGTAGATGCAACAGTATCTTTAACATGAATTAGTTCAAAAAATCGTTCTCTCACATATCCATCATTGTCAACAAATCTTAATACAATAGACATCTGTTCTTTTTTTTTATTCATCACGTGCTTCATCAACTATAATGCACAATTTTGCATCACCTATTTCCTCACGAATAGTATTTTTCACTTTATTTGAAAGGATATGTATTTTTGTTTTATATTTTTGGTGAAGTATATGAGACATTTTGTGGAGCATTGTCTAAAGCATTTGCCACTTCACCATTGTAAGTCAATAAAAGAGCAAGCAATTCAAGAAAATTTCCTCGCCTTTTTTACATTTTAGTTTCATCGTGGCACCTAAAAGCAAATCCTTGAAATGCAAGCCATTTGACTGTATCAATTGAAGTTTTGAGGCGAATATGATTTTCAACAACTTGTTGAGATGTAAATTGTTCAAACTTCTTTTGAATATGTGATGATTGATTCATGAGATCCATCAAAGCTTTTTCAACATTTCGATGAGGTGAATTTAGATCATTTCCAATATGAGTTAAAAATGCACAATTTTTGCCATCTCTTACTTTTTTCCAACTTTGAAATCCATCTACAGTAAATGCGTCTAATCCCGGATGGCCACTTTGCTTGTGAAATAAAAAGCAAGGAAGGCAAAAAGCTGCATCTTTAGCTTGAGAATATTCTAGCCATCATGAAAATATTTTAAACCATGATGCTTGAAAGCTTCTTTGATGTTTTTCTCCTGTTTTTGGATATTGTGTAAGAATGCATTGAATTGGACCAGCTTTAATATATGCTCTTCTAATTCCATCTCTCATATCAACAGGATATTCCCATATTTGTCGTCGTAGTCCCGGATCATGCTCTAATAAATTAATATTAAAACTTTGATTGATTTCACTTCTTTGAACTTTAACTTGGTTATTATTATCAGAATCCGATTGAACCTGATCTATTGAGGTATTTGGCTGATCCTTTGAATTTGATATTTCAGTACTCTTTTTTTGTAACAAAGAATCAATAGTAGTTTTTTTCATCTATAAGAAAAAAATTACATAAATTACAAAAGATGCATTTAAAAAAAATAAAATTTAATAAGAAAAAGAACATGTTTTATGCAAAATGTAAATATGTTAACAAATTAAAAAAATAAATATCATCATTTAATGACATTTATATCTAATTCTCCAAAAGTTAAAAATTGCAAGGATACTTTTTTATATGCTTCAAATTTGAACTATGAATAAGAAAAATAAATTATATATATATATATATAAGAAAATTTTAAAATATAATTTAATTTATATGCTCTTCATTTTTTTCTATTTAATGTTACAATCTAAACATAAAATTACATGACAATAAAATTTGATATAAAAATAAGAAGAAAATTACACTAAAAAGAAATAAAAGAATGTAAAAAAACCTTTTATTTCTTCTCCTCAGCGCAGTAAATACCCCTCCGCAGCAGCAATAAAAAACCTTTTGCCTTTGATCAACAATAAATAAGGGCTTAAAGTTCTATTACAAGTTAACCTAATTTGTTAAACTCCTATTTAAAGTTAATCTAATTTGTTAAACTCCTATTGGAAATTAATCTTTGGTAACGGGCCACACACCTAAAAGCCCAATGACAATACAACCAATAAGACAAATCAAAGAAAAACAAGGATTCATGGTTTTAATCTGCTGACCTTTGGAGTTAGACGCATTGATACAACCAATAAGACAAAGCAATTCTTGTGTTGCATTGACATAATAAATCATTTAAGGGAGGCCAAATTACTTATACCTACATAATAATAAATATAATTAATAAAATTTTCAAAATCTGAGGGGGGTCAGGGCCCCCCTCACACAATACGTCGGTCCGCCCCTGGTTGTAAGCAGTTCTAAACCACCCCAGGTCAGAATCTAAAGTTTGAAAGTCTCATCTCTAACTTCAACCTCTCGGATCTGAGCATGGCCTCCCGGCCTTCTCCTCTAATTCACCACGATTTTGTTTATCCCACTTAATGGTCTCCTTTATAATTTTTTTAAGTGCCTAAACTAATGGATCTATTAAGATGTGAGGTAGTCCATTCATGACTAATTGTATGTCGGGTTTAGGATAATCGAACCAGAAGTGCTCATATTTGAATGTAGATTTTTGCTTCGAACTGGGGTTAGTCGACAAAAAGATCGAAGAGTGGTATGAGGTTGTGTGGGCCAAGACCTGGGCATCAAGGTTTGGATATTTAATGAACCAATTCTGGCTGAGCAAGGTACGATCCAGTTTAGGCAAAATGTGTGCATTACCACGTCGGTTGTCACATCATGTGTACATGGAGTTAGAAAAAGGTAAGTCATACAAGAATTGACATTGAATTAAGGAACCAAGGGAAGAGATAGAGAGGGGCCTTTTTGTCCATTGAGTCCAAAATAGAGTTAAAATCACCAGTAAGAATTCAAGGAATGTTATTATGCAAGTTTGGTAAAACGCTAGCATAAACACAAGATAGGAGGAAAAAGAAACGAGAAAATGGAACAACTAAATGCATGATTTGGGGGAACTGCATCAACGTCACCTCAATGGTGTCAGCAAGCCAGATCGTGATAATTCCTCTGGCCTCACTCAACCCAGGCAAGAAATGTCCCCGCCACGTCGAGCCCAGACGACGAATGACCCATGCCAACTTGTTAGCATCCGTGTGAGACTAGGACGATCACCTTAGGGTTATTTGCTCAAACTAAGCTCGACAGGTGGTCCTTGATTTTACTCTTTTGTGCCCCCTACAATTCCAAATAAGGAATTTCATTTGGGCACACTGCTATGTGCCGACAAAACAATCGATGTCGGATGGGCTTAGTCCTATAAAATATAAGAGGTGCGACGTCGGGGAAAAGACGAATGGAACGAATCATCCAGTGACGGTCGAACCAAGCAACCATGGAGAAATTAGGGGGAAGAACGGAAGAGGCATGACATTGGGGAATAGGCGAACGAAATGAATCATGGTGAGCAGGGGGAAGAAGATGGCACATCGATCACGATCGTAAGATTAAAAATAAATGATTGTGATTTCCTCTACATCCCTTTAGAGAATGGGCGCTCTGAAGGTGCATTATACTATATGTATGGATTAATGAGTTGTAACATCTCGGCGGATCTTGGTGCAATGCTTGCATCTGAGCAGTTGGATCCAATGGATGGCTCATACCACACCTCTCATATTAGGGTATTGAAGACCTCCCTTTTGCCTCTTCACCTGGTTGGCGGCGACGACGATCGACACGAGCTTGATGACGAACGACAACAATCTAGTTTGATAATCAACGCGTGAGCTCTCTCTAGATGATCGACAATGGTAACACTCTGGATCAACGACGAAGGCATGGATCACGGAAGCGGGGGGGGGGGGGGGGGGGGCAGGGGGCGATGACCGGAGGATGGGGGTCGTGATCAGAGGAAAGGGGCAAGAAAGGGGAGGACAAGGCTGAGAGAGAACGCATGATTAGAGAGCTCGCAGGGGTCAAGGACAGGCGCATTAGCGGAGCTCGAAGGGACGAGGAGGAGGTGAGAGATCGACAATAGCAGGATCCGAGCTTGACGATGATAGCGATCGGAGAAGAGGAGTATGCAATCAATTAGTGATGGCAACATGCGAGAACACGAGGGACGGGATGAAGGGAGGAGGTTGTAGGGGTCGGGGTCGGGTTGTTGACGGTTATCAGATCGATCGTCGAGGTTGTCCACTCACAAAGGAGTGCTCGATGCGATCGTTGATCACGGGGGATGCTCATGGGTGGTGGGCTCGAACGAGGTTCGGTTTGGGGTGCGGGCGACGATGAAAACACTCGGAGGGGAGGTGGGTAAAAGGATATAGGGCAAGAGAGAGAGAAGAGAGAAAAATAGTGCTTTTGTCTGGACCATAGATGTAAAATGAATGTCCCAAATTAAGGCATTGCACAATGTTTCACCCTATTAATCCCATATATATATATATATATATATATATATATATATATATATATATACGTGTATCTTCTCTCTCTCTCTCTCTCTCTCTCTCGCATCTTCGAGCGAAGACAATGGGATTTTCTCTCTTATCTCTTATCTCTTCTCTCTCATGTGTGCTCTCTCTCTCGGATGTTGCCGCCAGCGGCGATGACGGGAACAAGGACGTCGGGGCCATCATCGGCGTCACTGACTGTGTTGGTCCAAAGACTATATTCTAAATATTTTGATGATAGCAAACAATGAAGAGATGTACTAATTGTGCTTGAAGTTAGTGTGAACAGGTTAAATATTTTTACGAAGAAAAAGAGTCAAAATATTTTCAATAGTACAAATGGTCGACTGTAACAGTAATGGCCGACCGTTTTGACTTATAATGGATGAGCAAAGAGAAGCTAAAACAATCGCTACTTCCAAAGAGAAATGGCATTCTTAAATCGGGCGATCGATTTATTTTTAGCCGACCGTTATATGTATTACATGAAAGATCGAAGTACATAACGGATGGCCAAAGTCATAGATGGAATGATCGCAAAGTACAGAGAGCGCAAACATTTCTTAAACGGACGACCAAAACTCTAATGATCGACTGTTCTAGGCAGTGAAGGTCAAAATTGTCTAAATCGGACGACTGAAATTGGCACATGAACGATCACAAATTATAGAGAACACAGACACTTCTAAATCAAACGATCAAAATATTAACGGTCGACCATTCTGAGTAACAAAGAACAAAAATGTTGAAATTGGACGATCGAAGTCGTTGCATGGATGACCGCAAATAACAAAGAGAACGGGAATTCTAAATCGGTCGACCGCTTATCTTTCGGGCGACCGTTATGGAATCAAAAATTAATTAAACGACTATAATTCTTTTACAGACTATGATCAATGGAAAACTGCACAAAAAAGACAAAAGTAACAGATACTATTTTATATTAAACGGACACCCGAAACTATAATGGGCGATCGCTAAATATGTGACAAAAGAAATAATGACTAGTTATTGTGCAAAACGGACGATCAATATTAAAACGGGCGATTGTTTTAGAGGTAATAGCACAACATTTTTCAAATTAATTTACGACAGTCATATTTTCAAGAAAGCCTATAAAGGGACTGAACATTATCCAAGCAAGACAAATCAATCTTGAGCTTTCTTTAAGTCCAAAGCATTTTTCTTGCACTAAATTTTGCAAATCATCCCTTCTCTCTTCTAGTTTCTAAGTGTGAGCGTTCTTTGTAAGAAGAGAGAGTTGGAGTGAATTCTTGTGTTCTGAGAGCTCATTGTAAGAAGAGATGTGCATTACATCTTAAGCGAAGAAGAATGCATTGTGGTGTACTAGTGAATCTCCGACGTTCTCGAGGTTGAGAAGTCGGAGCGGAGACGTAGGCCAAGGAGTTGGACCGAACCTCGTCAACATATTGCATCTTTCTCCTCTCTTGCACTTCTTACTTATCTTTTACTTACTTGCGATCGCATTTTCTAAGAATTGACTTTTACGACTTTTTCAGTTATATTTTTTATACACCAATTCTCCCCCTCCCTTGATGCTTTTGATCCTACATACTGCTTTGAAGAGGAGAAGGGTGAGCCTTCCTTGCTGACGGAGTCCCTCGACTTCATGCTTCATCACCTCCTCCCTTTCCTCCTCTCCATGGCACTGTCGACCCACTCCCTCATCGGATGTTGGCGCCTCCTCCGCACCTCCCTAGATGATGCCAATGCCGATCCTTTCTCGCCCTCCAATTGCCATCCCCATCCCCCGACCATGCAAGCATCGTTCCTACTTGTGCAGCCGATCGTCATTTCGGACACCGTTGACCACCACAAGAAGCCTTAATCTTTAGAGGTAATATGGGTTGGTGACTACATCCAATGGTCCAGATTTATGCACTACACAATGTTCGCATAAGGCTACATCCCCATCAAAGTATATCAATTAAAGTAAGTATATGTGTGTGTGTGGGTGTATATATATATATATATATATATATATATATATATATATATATATATGTATATATATATACGGGTATTAATGTAAGTGTTGAGCGCTTTACATGTGAAGCATGTGTCAAAGGGCTTTACGCATATTTTACTTTATTTTTTATATCTTTTTTCATGAATGGTTTAGATGATCATTGATGGCAACAAAAAATAGTTTTATAACGTAAAAAAGTTATGAAAAATACATATATCTATTATGAAGGATAATAATGTATATAAGTTCGTAAAATTTTGAAAATGATGAATATAATTGTTGACAATGTTTTGAATCATGTTTTTGTATCATCAATGATCATTTAAACTATTCATGAAGAAAAATATCAAAAAAATAAAGTAAACTATGCATACGCTTGACATGCGCTTCACATCTAAAACGCTCAACACCTACATTAAACCCTATATATATATATATATATATATATATGGTAAAATGAAGGTGTAAAGCACCCTTTGCTTCACACTTATGAAGCACATCATCAATCGTCCAGATCAGATCTGATGGTTTAGATCAGATCTCTTCCGATATCATCAAGATCTGATTGAGTGTCTCAAATTCATCTCACGAGATGCAGTCCCTCCCTCGCTCTCGAATGCGATCTAGACCTACACCTCACCCTCGATCACCCCGACGACCCTAATCTGACCGTTGACTCATGCTTCGCTTGTCAGTGTTGTAGGTTATCATCGTCATCAAGCCAATATAATCATTGTCTCTTCTCCTCGGCCTCGCCCTCGATCACCGGCTAGAGTACAAGGGAGAGAGAGATCACAAGTCATCGTTGTCATCAGGTGCCCAAGTTGTCACGGGCTACCATCGCCCTCGATCGCCTACGCTACGATCTCCAAATCGGTCGCCCTTGCTGGGGCTCGTGGCGATGGGCGATGACGAGGTCATAGGGATGTTGCGAGAAGGCGACGTCGACCGCAACTGAAGCCAAGGACGCCGACGTGGTAGCAGAAGCACTCGTCGAAAATAGAGAGAGATCACAAGTCGTCGTCAGTTGCCCTCGCCCTCGCTCGTCGATGCCATAGTCTCGAGATCCACGATCATGACCTCCAGATCGGTCGCCCTTGCTAGGGATCGAGGGGATGGGCTGCGATAAGATCATGGGATGTTAGGTTCCTTGTCCAATTAGGATTCTAATTAGATCACTTCGAGGGGATCAAGCTTTCAATAGACCACTTCGAGAGAGTCCAGCCTCGAGATACTTGTTTCAAGTAATTATCTAATGAGATTGTATTCTCATATATAATTAAAAAGAGTTCCAATGGTCCTTATTTATAAGGTAAACCCAAACAAGCCTTAATAGGATTAGAAATAAAAGAAAAAGAGTGCTAATCAAACTAAGAAGTAAATAACTAATCATAATCAAAGGAAAATTAACTATTCATACTACTAATATTATTGCATCAATAAAGAATCTTATCATTACCGCCTTCTTGAAATTAGCCTTGTCCTCAAGGCTGAGCAACAACAAATTCTAAAAATGATTCCTTGCGACGAGGAATTACTATTTTCTTTTTGCAAGCTTGACGATACTTCGAAGGAAAAATTAATCCAGGACATTGACTTGATTGCTTCTTGCGATGCCAAGACAACTTATTCTTCTTAATGACTCGTTCAATAAGTTAATTCTTCGGTAGAATCGTCTCCATATGTTGACTTGATTCATAATTGAGCTTATGATTTTTTCCTTTAAAGGTAACCCATTGATCATTCCACTTGAATGCCATGATAAGTTTTGAGATATTCCAAGTAACTTGTCCAAGCGTGTGTAGCCATTATATTCAGTTCATTGGAATGTTTAATTTTTTTCAATCATTTGTCTTTTAATCATTTTTCCTCTACTCTAGCAAATGAGATAGCAGCCATCATTGTCATAGGTGTTCGAGCTTTGACTTCACGTCAAATATGAGGAAGAAGTCGTTCGACAAATGTTCTCACCAATTGACATTCACTTTAATCTTTTGCATGATTCGAAAGTCCCTCAAAATGAGTCTCATACTATAGCACAATAGTGGATTGTCGAATCTTAGCTAGTTCTTCATATATGTTTTTGAATTCCGACAGACCGAATCGTACTAATAATTCCTTAGAAAATTTTTCCCAAGTTAATGTTCCTCGTCTCATTTCTAACCATTCGAACTATTGGATAGCATCACCGTCAAGATTGATTGATGCAAGTTCCACCTTTGATGCTTCTGGAGTGCGATGATATCAAAAATATTTTTCAGCTCGAGAAATCCATCCAATTGGATCACTGTCGTCCCAGTGTGGAAAATCTATTTTCATATGAAAGGTTGTTATATATCAATTAGCATGTCCATTGATGCGGACTTAGAAACACTAGCAAGCGCACTAATCGTTCAAGTAATAAAATGATGAGTATAAAGTATCGTTCCCACGAGGATAAGAAATAATTAAGAACTTCTCTTGCAAATAACTTGATAAAAGATAAATAAGTTGTTTAATGTGAAAATAAGTTGAATAAATAATAAAAATATAAGAATATGATCAATGGAGTTTAAAAGTATAGATTTGATGAATAGGACTTATCTTGATTAATACCACTACTCATGTATGAATTCTTAAACAAAATGTAATGATTGAATAAAGTAAAATTCTCAAATTGATTTAACCGATGTTTCAAGCTTTAAATCCTATTTTGAAATCAACAAAAGAAAGTAATCCTTCCGGTGTTTAATCTAATTTATTCAATCTCAAAACGCATTCAACTGAAATATAAAGTTAAGGGTTTTCTCAAGTCACCTTAACAACAACACAATTGGGTCTCTTGCGATTTCCCCAAAAGTGGCATTTAAGAGAAAATTAGAGAAAAACTTGAGAATCTAAAACTTCTTTTCAGATAGTAAAAAGATTCAAAGGAATAAATCTCAGACAACAATTAATAAAATCATCAAACAATGCTATTAACTCATCAACTAATTGTACTAAGAATTAATTAGAAATACGGTTCAATCAAGAAAATCCTAAACTATCCTAATAAATTAGAGTACATCAATCTAAGTAATGTTTCAGGAAAATGATAGAGAACGAGAAGAACTACTCCTAATTCTACCGTCCTCTCTCGAGTTTCCGACAGAACTTCTTTGTAGTATCTGGATCTCCTTCACCAAGCCTTCAACCTGTGATTTTTGCCCTCCAAAGATGCTTTTTCAGACCCTCTTCTGCCTTCTTTTATAGATTTTCTCATCATCAAAGAAAAAAACCGAAAATATATCCAAAAAATGGATAAAAATGACTTTAAAATGGCCTAACAGACCGTCATCGCGGCCGTGAAAGGCTTTGTCACGACCGTGACAGAAGGCTGAAAAATACAACTATTTTTTCTGCTGAAAATTGTCTGTCATGGCCATGATAGAAACTGTCACAGCCGTGACAGTAACAACCACATTTTTTGCCTATTGGATCTTCTTGTCACGGCCATGACAAGAACTGTCAGAGCCGTGATAGTCTTCTGAGCTGTTTTAAGTCTTTTTGTCTTGATTTTGACGTTCTCTCATATCCTGCCATGAATAATTTTTAGATTTAAGTAGAAATCAAATCTAAATGAAATTATATGAAAACAAATCAAAACTCCCATTTTTCTAAACATAAAAACACTCCAAAATGCTAATCAAATGGCCTAAATTAATGCATGATTTTTCGTGCATCATCCATCATCTTGGTAATCTTTGTCACGTGAATAACATGAAGTGTCCCCTTGCAAATTGACTTGTTGTTCCATCAATCATGTTACATTCTTAATTTATTCCTCAAGTACAGTCATACGTTCTGATAATGAAGAAATCTCTAAACATGATGATGCTTGAGAAGCTATAGAGTATTTCTGTAAATCTGATATGTCGAGCTTGTATTTTTATGTCGAGTTAAGGGCATAATTTTTTTTTATGAGCAGAAGTGATGATGTTTGTTGTTGGTTGACGGCGATGAACGAAGTGAATTGCAGCAGATGCGATAGATGACAGCGAATGACGAGGATAATTAGGTTATTAGTCTAACAAAAAAACTCGAGATATCGCAGTTGTCCAATGAAGATCGAACTGCTCTGATACCAATTGATAGGTTTTTAGTCAACTAGGATCCTAACTAGATCACTTCGAAGGCATCAAGCTTCTAATAGACCACTTCGATACTTGCTCCAAGCAATTATAAAAAAAATTATATTCTCATATATAATTAAAAAAGAGATCCAAGCGTCCCTATTTATAGGGTAAAATGGAATAAGTCTTTGGTAGAACTAGAAATACGAGAAAAAAGTGCTAATAAAATTAGAAAGTAAATAACTAATCGTAATCAAAGGAAAATTAACTATTCTTACTACTAATATTATTATATCAATAAAGGATCTTATCATGCGGATGCTGCAGGAAGGCGACCTTGATCGCAATTGGAGCGAAGGACATTGACGTGGTAGCGAGAGCACTTGCCAGAAACAAAAAGAGATCGACCGAGGAGAGAGAGAGGCCAAAGAAAGATCGGTCGAGAGGGATGGCCATGAGAGTGAGAGAGAAAGTGCACAAGACTTTGGGAAAATCCAACGAGACTTTGAGAAAATCTCACACGTCTTGATATCGACCATTAGATTTAATATGGACGACCCAAATGTTGATATGTACATATATATATATATATATATATATATATATATATATATATATATATGTGTGTGTATTTTTTGTACAATTAATATGCAATCAGCAAATCATGATGATTAGATGATGATTTTACGATTAGGATTTAACTTTTATTGAATTTAATATTAGTTTGTTAAATTCCATCTCAGCCACATAATCAATATTCAACGATTAAAATTCATTGGATGCATATTGATTCTATAATTTTTGGTCACATATTAAACTCATATATATATATATATATATATATAAACAACATTTGAACCTCTGGACTCTTCGTCATTTTGAAGTATACAATATGATAATTTATTGTTTATCGTTCGATGACATAACACAAATATTTAAAATGTTCAATTTTTTAATTTGAAATTAATATATCATATATGTATTATTAAAATTTAGACAAAATATAGATTAAGGGGCCGGGCCTCCAATGAGTATGTGGGCCCACCTCTAAAATGTGCAATCAAAGATTTCGAACTATGGACATTGGACAACAAAAAAAATGAGACAAGATTATATCACAAAGAAATGTCCGAGCCCATAGAGAAAGGAATTAATGAAGGTTCCATTCATTTTAAGAATGCAAACTATTTAAAAAGTTTATTCAGGACAATGAATGTTGAAACGTTCTTGCCCCAAGAACAAAAGATGAAGTTTTACAACCAACGACGGTTGGCGCAGTGGAAGCGGAATGCGTCCCAAGTGGTTCGACGGGTGCTAATAGCCTCGGGATCGATCTTTGGAGCCGCCGCGTTGGTGCTCCCGTCCCGAAACCGGATTAGTCAGGTGCTAATAGCCCTGGACATCGATTGATTTCGACAAAAAAAAAGATAAAGTTTTACCGATAATAATAAAAATTTAGGTTCGATCATACGGTGTGCTGTCACTTGAATTGGACATCTTGATGCTCGCACGTTTAATGAAACTTGATTGACAACAGAATCAGAGTTGGAACATTTTTTTATATATATTAACTTCCAACTTTCTGAGCGTTACTCAAAAGTTTATGCCTTTTACCAGTTACTTTACCAGAAGAGTTCAATCATGACCTCTCGGATTTTTCTACTAATCTTCCTTTAAATGTGAAATTATTTTTGAGTAATTATTAAACTTTAATATCATGAATTTAATTCTAATACTTTGAGTGTCATGTACTATCCACGAGGTGCAAATATACTCATTTTTTTCTTGTAAACTTCCAACTTTCTAAATTTCGATGACCTTCATATCACACGAGAATATCAGTTTTTAGATGTACCAATTCTATGGGACCATTTGACAATAGGAAGTGGAGTTCACCAAGTTTCTATGAATATTTGAAATAAAATATTAAAATTTTATAATGAAATAATAAATAATATTATATTACTATTTAATTATTTATATTTTACATATAATAATTAAATTAAGTTATACAGTTAAAAAAATGATAAAAAAAAGCTTGAAAAAAAAAGTGAAAAGTCAAATAAAAAAAAGTGAAATCGCACAAAACAAATGAGGTCCATATCGGTTCTACCAAAATGGTGAAATCGATAGTTTGAAGCCAGGGTCACGTCACCTAACCCTGATTTCAAATTGGAACTCCTCGAGAGTATTTGACAGAACCGAGTGGAATCAAGGGACTGGTTCCATCCGGTTCCGATTGCCAAATCAAGAAATAAAGATTGAACTTCAACCAAAAAGATTTCAACATCCAGCTTAGCATTTATTTATTTCTTAAATTTTTTACATTTAATTATTTAAGATAAATTTTGTTTAAATATAGAAGAATGTTGAAGAATTAAAGTTAAATTGCTAATGGATTGAGATTAAGCGAAAATATTTGTAAGCCCAAAATAAATGATTAGTATGAAAATCTAAACAGCGGAGGAGGAGAAACTATTAACATTAACTAATTCTTCAAAAATATAAAGGAAAAATATATGGCATGATATCCTTAAATTTTAAACCAGAACTGATACCACAACCTTAACTCGCTTACGGACTACTTATCCATTGTGCCAACCCACTCTCTCCTTTGGTACTCTAGTATGCATTAACTGCTTTTATATGAGGAAAAACCTATAAAATTGAATAGAATTATCAAAAAACCTTAACAACTGATTTATATCATATTAGAAATATAAATATATATTGCTATTTATTATTGTCAATGTTTTATTTGCAAATATTTTATATTTTGTAAATATATATTGCTATTTGTTCGTATGCTACATTCCAGAAAATTGACTATAACTTCATCATCCTCACAATTCAATTCAGCATGGTTTAAAAAAGTTAATTTTGGAATACTATAATGTAAGAGCCATACAATAAAGCCCAAAGTTAAATCTTCTTACTATTTAAAAGTCATACAAAGAACGTCAATTGTGGATCTTCCGTCTAAACAATAACTGTAACGCCTCCAAAATCGTCCCTCCTGTTATGTAGGCAATCAGATTGATCCTGAGAGCGCTACACTATTGATCATGACCATTTAATAATATGACTTACGTGGCACTAATATAATAAAAAAATATAATCAAGACTGTAATGCAGAAGTTCAAATGGTGAAATGTCAAGAAAACATTTAATAATTCATCTAACCTATAATGCAAAAGTTCAAACGTCAAATAACCAGGCGGAAATGCATCAAGTTCAATATGGGAGAAAGAAGTTCAAAGAGCGGAAGTCATGATGTCTCTAAACCAATTACAATAACATGAACTAGATATAGCAAGAAAACTTGAAGCAGAAGATCACTCATGTGCAGCGTGCTCCAAGCTTTGTGCCCTCTAATACCTCATCAGTTAGCATGCTCACCTGCAAAATCCCATTGCAGGGGAATAAAATACCCATGAGCAAAAAGCCCAGTACAATAGCAAAATAGATGGTGAAATAAGGATCAATGATAATCATAAAATAATTATCAATCTCTGACAATATCAATGTTTATACTTTATTCTTTACTATAATCATTCCTTGCCTTTACTCTGCATAATCTTTACTATACCATGTTCCATGCTTTACTGTACTTTATTTTACCATATTCCATGCTTTACTTTACAATACACTGCTTTACATTATAGTACTCTATCTTACTTTACAATACACTATTTTGCATTGCTTTACCGTGAGTTGCATTATGTATTTTACAATGCTATAATATCCTTAAAGTTAGTTGTCATATACGAGCTCGACTTTATTAGGTCGGGATGTTAGGGGTGCATCTCTGAATCTTTGAAGCCAGTAAGCCTAAAAAGGGAAAATGGGTGGGTGTTAAGACCTCACCCAGTTCGGAAGGTAGGGGAAAGAATTCCTACAATCCAGGAACAGTGGTCAATTAATAAACATATATGTGCTACCTATCTCTCTAGCACAATACAATAATCTTTAGAAGAAGGAGTGTGACCTTTGCATCACCCTTCATTCGAGATACAGGTAGGAGAAGACCTGCAATCTCAGAAATAGTGGTCATTGAAGACAATAGCTTCGCTGTCCCCTCAGCTAACTACATATCCCTCATCTGCTTTAATTTTAATCTTTACTTTAACAATGGGGGCGGCACATAACAAACCTTTATCTTTATCTTTATCTTTACATTATTTATCTTTGATTATCATAACATCTATGATTCAAGGCTCAATTGGAAGATTAATCTCTGTACAATATGACTCAACCAATATAGGTGAATTAGTTAGAGTCTCAGATTCTGATTTAAAATTGGATTTGGATTCACTGTCGGAATCGGTCGATCATTTCTGGACCGGTCGATCGTTTCTCTGTGTTCGGCCGATCCGATCTGACGAACTTGAACCGGTCGACCGTCCGCGGTGGGACTGGTCGACCATTTTGGATTATAGGTCGACCGGCTCTCTTGGATCGGTCGACCCTCAGGTGTTTGTGGATCTGTCGACCGGTTACTCTACAAGATCGATCGATCGTTCTAGTGATCGATCGATAGATCGTATGATTAATGAGATGCGCACTGCGCGAATGATCGGTCATCCGCTCGAAGAGTCGGTCGATCGATTTCAAGGCTAGATCTGTCTGATGACAGATCGGTCGGTCGATCGCCCTGCGTGGCCGATCGACCGATCGGCAGGAACTGCGGAGAGTTCAACATATGGATCGGTCGATCGTTTATAAAATCGGTCGATCGGTCCCTGCGATAAAACAGGGCCGTCAAACTTCTCCATTGATTCCGGCAGTCCTTCGATCGTTAGATCAGCACGACATGAATACAAAACTTACAGGTAATACTCTAGGGATCATAATAATGTAACTCTTTGCATCAAATAATCCATAATTATTCGTCTAGGGATTTTAAACGGCTAGAGTACCTTTTCGTTCGACTGTTCGAGTTTGCCGATCATGTTCACATGATCCGGTCGATCGTCGGCCGCCTCTGGACGTCGAGCAGGTTCGCCGGATCCTTGCGCACGTCGAGGAAGGGCGCTGGATGTCTTGGGTCGCTCGTTGTTCGTTGTTGACGTCACGCTCTGTCCTGTTCGTGCGCGTGCGTCGTGTGTCGGTCGTCGGTGGTTCGCAGGAGAAAAAAGAGGAAGACAAGGCGGCCGTCGACGAAGGTTTCAAGGGGGCGCGAGGTCGCCCTCGAGTCCTCTCTTTATAGGATCGGCCGGCCATGGTGGCCGGCCAATTCCGAGCGGAATCAAGGGAGGAAATTCCTCCCTTGTCGGCTGTTCCAGTCTGATTCGTTTCCTTTTCTTCTCTTTTTTTTTGAATCCGAATTGATGTCAAAATTACTCCATTAATTGCCAATTGATTTTTGATTTGACCGTTTCCTTTCCTTATGAAGATGCATCCGTTACAATATTGCCCCCTTAAAAAAAATTTGTCCTCGAATTTTAATAAAAGTTAGGACTTACCGAATAATTGTGAAAACTTTTCTCGCATCTCTGATTCTACTTCTCATGTGGCCTCGTTTCCTTGATAATGCTTTCATGCTACTTTGACTAGTGACACTTTCTTCCTTCCTTGTTGGTGTTCCTGATATTCCAATATCTCTATGGATTGTTCTTCATATGTCAGATCTTCCTTGATGTTTAGTTCCTTTATTTGGATCACATTGACGTAATCGTTCTTGTACATCCGAAGTAGAGAGACATGTAAGACATTGTGTACTCTGGCATATGCTAGGGGTGGGACCAGCCTGCATGCTGAGTCTCCAATCATATCTAAAATCTCAAATGGGCTTACGTACCTTAGATTCAATTTCTCACGCTTACTAAAACGCATTACTCCTTTGGTGGGGGAGACCTTGAGTTGGACTTGGTTTCTTGCCTTGAACTTATGTTCTTGACGTTTCTTATCCGCGTATTCCTTCTGACGATCTTGAGCAGACTTCATTCTCTTCTTTATTAATTTCACTCTGTCCGTGTACTCTTGGATCTGCTTTTGTAATTCAGCACTCAAGATTTTCCTTTCACCCACTTCGCCCCAATAAACCGGGGAGCGACGTAGTCGACCATACAATGCTTCAAAAGGGGACATCTCTATGCTAGCATGGAAGCTATTGTTGTATAAGAACTCTATGAGAGGAAGATGTTTATCCCAATTGCCATACCAATCCAAAGCGCATGCTATAAGCATATCTTCTAATGTTTGGATCGTCCTCTCTGATCGACCGTCGGTCTGAGGATGGAAGGCGATACTGTAGCGAAGCCTAGTCCCAAAAACATTGTGGGGCTCTTTCAGAATCTTGACATGAACCTAGGATCTCTATCAGATACAATGATTGATGGAATTCCGTGAAATCTGACAATCTCCTGCACATATAAGTCCATTAAACTTTCAAGGGATTATTTTACATTGATGGGTAGAAAGTGAGCTGATTAAGTGAGTCAGTCCACTATCACCCATATAGCGTCATGTCCTTTCTAAGTCCGTGGTAAGTCGATGATGAAATCCATTGATATTTCCTCCCACTTCTACTGTGGGATACCCAGACTCTTCATGATTTCTTAAGATTTCTGGTGTTCTATCTTGACTTGCTGGCACACTATACGTTTGGAGACATATTCTGCAATCTCCTTCTTCATATCTGACCATCAGAAACTCCTATGTACATCCTTGTACATTTTGGTACTCCCTAGGTGAATTACAAACTTTGACTTGTGACATTCATCTAGCACTTTCCTTCGGAGTTCAGGGTTATTCGGTACCCATAAATAATCACGGTACCTAATGCCACCATCTGTAGAGACCTTAAAATTGGTGGTTTCAATACTAGTCTTTATCATCATAGTCTGATATTCTGAATCCTCTACTTGTGCTTCGATGATCATCCCGATCATATCCGGTAGTATGTGTTGCATCATCATTAGTGATATGTCATGCCTTACCTTTGGTGTCCACTTGAAAGGTTCTTCCATCGTTTCAAATTGTCGAAGGCGCATGAAGGCTACAGATCCTTCCCACTTTCAACTAAGTGCATTTGCCACTGAGTTTACTTTACTTGGATGGTAGTTGATAGCAAACTCATAGTCCTTTAGGAACTCCATCCTATCGTCTTTGGCGCATATTCAGCTCTTTTTGTGTAAAGACGTATTTCAAACTCTTGTGATTAGTGTAGATCACAAATTTCTCTCTATATAAGTAATGGCGTCAAAGCTTGAGGGTAAATACTACTGCTGCCAATTCGAGGTCGTGAGTTGGATAGTTAACCTCATGTTTTTTCAACTGTCTGGATGCATATGCTACTACTTTCCCGTGTTGCATTAGTACACATCCCAATCCTGTACCACTAGCATTATTGTAAATCACGTACACCCCGTTGTCCGATGGTAACGTTAGGATTGGTGCTGAAATTAGCCGCTTTTTAACTCTTGAAAGCTTTCTTCACACTTGGGCGACCAAATAAACTTTTCTACTTTCCTTGTGAGTTTGGTCAGTGGCAATGCAATTCTGAAAAAATCTTTGATGAAACGTCTGTAATAGCCTGCTAAACCAAGGAAGCTCCTGATATCGGAGACTTTCTTTGATTTAGTCCAGTTGGACACTGCTTCTACCTTTGCCGGATCCACTACAATCCCATCTTTGGAGACAATATGGCCTAGAAACATCATCTGTTCTAGTCAAAATTCACATTTGAAAAACTTTGCATACAACTTCTTTGCTCGCAAAGTCTCCAACACTATCCTCAGATGTTTCTTGTGTTGTTCAATGCTTGGTGAGTAGATGAGGATGTCATCGACGAAGACAATTACGAACTTATCCAGGTGTTCGTGAAAAGTTTGATTCATAAGATCCATGAATGCTGCCGGGACATTTGTTAACGCAAATGACATTACAAGGAACTCGTAATGTCCATAGCGTGACCTGAAAGCTATCTTTAGAATGTCTTCTTCTACTACTCTCAATTGGTGATATCCGCTCCTTAAATCGATCTTGGAGAACACCTTTGCTTTGGGCAGTTGATCAAACAGGTCGTCAATGCGAGGGAGCGGGTACTTATTCTTAATGTTAACTTTGTTCAACATTCTGTAGTCAATACAAAGTCTCAATGATCCATCATTCTTCTTAACAAAAAGGACTGGAGCACCCCATGGTGAGACATTAGGTCTGATGAATCTTCTGTCCAATAATTCTTGAATTTGGTCCTTCAATTCCTTCATCTCTACTGGGGCCATGCGATAAGGAGCTTTGGAGATTGGTGTTGTGTCAAGTGCCACTTCAATATGAAAGTCTATCTCCCTTTTAGGCGGTAGACCACTGATGTCATCAGGAAATACATCGGGAAATTTTCTCACAATTTCTATGTCTTGAGGGGTCTGGGTTCTGCTACTTTAGTAATGTTAGCCAGATAACCTCTACATCCTTTTTGGAGTAGTTTTTGTGTCTTTATGGCCGATACTATGATATTTGGTTTTTTCTGTACAATGCCTCTGACAATTACTTTATATGTGCTATGTGTATCTATAATCACTTTCTTTTGCTTGCACAAGATAGAGACATCCCAGTCCATACCCAAAATTATATCATAATTTTCATAAGGATAATGATAAGATTTGCAGGAAAGTTCTTTGTCCCTATCTCTATGGATACATTAGGAAGATATTTTGTAGTAACTAGAGTTTCTTGTGGGGTCAAGATGTTCATCTTAGGCTCTAGGTTTGTTGCAGTTAATCCTAATGTCTTGGCACATTCTTCAGATATAAATGAATGAGAAGCACCGGAATCAAATAATACTGTGGTAGGTAACTCGGCTACGGATAACGTACTTCGAATGACCTCAGCGCGTCATTCTGTGGGGTATCTTCTTCCAGATCGAAGAGTCTCCCTTGTACTAACTATTATTGCCCACGTTTAGGGTAGTTCACTGCATAGTGGCCCATACCGCCCGTAACATGCTCCAGATTTCATACAACATTCTCCTGTATGAGTCCTGTCACAGGTATTGCATAAAACTCGCTCACCTTGTGCGGATGCTGCCTGAGGAGCTCTGGGAGGCTGTTGCCTCTGCTGTTGAGCTGGTTGCCTAAGTGCATGCTGAGGGGGCCTTTGGTTCTATTGTTGTTATTGTTGCTGCTGCTGTGGTGGAGGACGGTAGGGCTGTTACTATTGAGGGTGATTGTACTGTTGAGACGCTGGGTAAGGGCGGGACCGATTATTTCGTCGATGGTGTTGACGGTTGTTCCCTTTAAATTATTGTGGCTGGTGCTGGGAACTCTGCCCTATAGTCTGTTGGACCTTCTGAGCTTTTTGTATGTGGTCCTTATCAGTTAGAGTAGTCAAACTGATGGCGTCCTCTAAGGTTTTGCTGTTTCTAAATCTTGTATGAGACTTCAGAGTGGGGCTCAATCCATCCGCAAAGCGCTTAGTCACATCCAGTTCATCCATGATCGGTCTGAAGTACTTTCTCAGTCTGACAAACTTCATCATGTATTGATCCACTGTCATGGTCCCTTGCACTAGGTCCAGGAACTCTTTCTGTTTCAAGTTCTTTTGAAACTTAGGAAAATACCGTGTCTCGAATGCCTTACGGAAGTCTTCCCATGCCACAATTCTTACGTCAGGAAAACTGGTGGCCTTTCTTGCCTTCACCATTCTTTAGCGTCTTTCTGAAGAGTGTCTCCAGCGAATAGCACCTTCTTGTTCTCGGGCACGTCGAGGATGTCGAATTTGTCCTCTATTGCCTCCATCCATTGCTCTGCCACTACGATGCCTCCCTCTCCATTAAATATTGGAAGTTTTGACCTCCAAAAGTTTTGTCGGGTGCAGATAAAAGGGACATGACGTCCTTACTGGGCTGGTGGCTCCGGTGGAGGAGGAGAAGGTGGAAATGGAGGTGGGTATGATGGAGGTGAGAGAATAAATGGGGTCTCCCCTTCGTTGTAAGTCTTAGTCTCACTGATATAGGCATGTTCCCTTCTTTGAGATGACATCTATAGAAAAATCATGACAATAATTGAGAGAAGCACATATAATCAAAGATCTTTAATTAGAATAAGAATCTTAGATAAAAATTGAGATCTTACGGCTCAATATCCGCTTAAAGTAAAAGTTAATATCACTGTAAGATTAGTCAAAGCAAAACAATAAATATTTGTCTAAGGCACACTAAAACCTTCACATCAAGAAACTTAAAACACTAATTGCTACGTCAAGAAGGTTCTGCAGGTTCATTCTCGAAATTATTCTCATTCTTCGGAGGATTCAAGCACTCATCATCAATGTGTCCCACTTGATAGCAGAGACCACAACATTCCTCTAGATCTGTCTGGCTGATAGGACTTGGGTCTCTGAACCGTATTCCCCTTAGTGGAGCAGGAACTTCTTCTTTCGTCTGCAAGTGCCACCTTTGATTGTCCATACGTCCTCCTCTCGTCTACAAGTGCCACCTTTGATTGTCTCTTCTCGTCTCTCAGTGGGGAAATAATGGCGCGGGGAGAGTGACTCAAACTCAGAATTATTACTTCCCACTTTCTCTAGATACGGATACACCTGTTCCTCTAGAATAGGCTGTGGTGGAATTATGTACCTATCTTCACGTCCTGGTGCGTATTCTACGTCCAGAATAGGAGGATCTTGTGGGCGCGTACGTGTCCCAACTATATGACCCCTACCTCTTCGTACAACTTTGGTTACCATGCGACGTTGAGGCATCTATAAAATAAGTTAACATGATAACATAAGTATAATTCACATAAGAATATACTCATTACTTACATGAAGAGTGGAGCTGCAGATGCTTGAGAAGCTTGCACATGACTTTACTTTGAGCTATGAAATAATATGAGCAATAAAATACTATACATGAACATCTACTATACTATGATCAATGAGAGAGCCAATAATTTAGACTCTGATAAAAAATTATATATGACTCAACAACTCTCTGGATGTTGGGTTGTGCTCAACATCCTGTTGGATGATATAGTACGTGCTCAACATCCAGTTGGATGATACAGTATGATTTAGTTTGGCTCCTAATGGAATCTCATACGAAAAAATATTTTAATTTTTCTAATTATAATATTATTTTATTTTTTCAAATTTTAGGGAAAAAATATAATCGATAATTTATTTTTTTATTTCCTTAATGAAAAATTATTAATTATTATAATATTATATATTTAATGCACACTAAATTTAAAAAATAAAAAAATATTATAATTAGAAAATAAAAAATTTCTTGTGAAATTTTATCGGGGCCAAGCCAAATCATATAGGATCCTCTAAAGATGGAATTTCGGGCGGGCCGCAAGGCCCGGCACGCTGCCGGCCCGCCCAAAAGCCGTGCCCACCCAGCCTGACATACACACGGGTCGTGAACGGAAACACGGACCGTGTCGTGCCATTTCGTGTCGGGTCGTCCTCCCGCACTATTAACACTACACGGTCCGGACACGGTGAATACGAATCCGGCACGGCACGGCCCATTTTGGCACGGACACAGACTGCACATGATGCATAATACGATTCGTGCTGAAATCACACGGCCCATGTTGTTTCGATTTGATAACATAATCACGGACCGAGTTCACGGACGCGTTATGAGTACAACACGGACTGTGTTTAAATAAACGCGGACCGTGTTGAACCCCCTCCGCCACTTATAAAATGCGACCGAACTCCTCCCCTTTCTTCATCACTCTCATTATTTTTCCCCTTGTCTCTCTCATACTCTCTCTCTCAATCTCCTCTCCTCTCCTATTCTTCCCCAAATGGCTACATGACTACATCCCTCCTTTTCTCTCAATCTCATCTTCTCTCATTAAATAATTGAGGTATCATTTTCTCAATAATCGTTCTTAGACTCATTTTGAGTGATACTATATTTTCTCTTAAAATTGATCTACATAGCGACTGTTGAGAATATGATAGCATGATTACTTAATGAGAGTTTGAAAATTATAACTATATAATTATTATATAATAATAATTAGTAGTCGGTAATCACTAAACTAAAGTCATATTATAATTTCATTTAAGTACTAGTTTACTTAGTATAATTCCATATACTTATAACATAGTAATATAGTATATACTATTATACTATATAGTATATTGGTTATAAGATAGTTAAATACTAATTTACTTAATATAACCTAGTTATAGCTTAGTATATAGTAATTAGTAAATTAGTACTTAACTATCTATACTAGATTACAATTATACTAATATTACTAATATATATTTATTAAATACTTACCAATTAATTTTATGTATAAGGTTATAAGTTATAAGTTATAACCTATTAGTTATTACTTAGTACTCAATTGTTCATTTTACAAATTTATTTACTTAATAATTATAAATTAATGACTTAATGTATTTGAAAAATTAACTATATAATTGTTTATATAATAATTAAAGTAGTCACTACTCACTAGACTCACTAGTCACTAAGTCATACATTATAGAATAATTAAAAATGCTAATTATATTATATAATAATCTAATAAGTAAATTATAAATTATAAAAGTTCATGAAAGGCAAAAAAAAAAGGGCCATGTTCTTGTTTGTCCATCTTTAGGATCGTCTAGTGAAGTGTTGGGCTTGACCCGACTCTAACGAATTGTTGAACCAAATTATTAATTATCATAATATTAAAATTATAAATTTATTAATTATCATAATATTATATAAAAAATTGTATATGACTCAACAACTCTTTGGATGTTGGGTCATGCTCAACATCCCGTTGGATGATATAGTATGTGCTCAACATCCAGTTGGATGATACAGTATGATTTGGTTCGGCCCCTAATGGATTCTCGTGCGAAATTTTTTTTCTATTTATAATATTTTTTTATTTTTTCAATTTTTAGGGAAAAATATAATCGATAATTTATTTTTTTATTTCCTTAATTAAAAATTAAAAATTATTATAATATTATATATTTAATGCACACTAATTTTTTTTTAAAAAATATTATAATTAGAAAATAAAAAATTTTCGTGTGAAATTTTATCGAGGCCAAGCCAAATCATATAGGATCGTCTAGAGATGGAATTTCGGACGGGTCGCACGGCCCGACACGCCGCCGGCCCGCCCAAAGGCCATGCCCACCCGGTCCGGCATACGCATGGCCCGCGCATGGAAACACGGACCGTGTCGGGTCATCCTCCCGCACTATTAACACGACACGGTCCGGACACGGTGAACACGAATCCGGCACGACACGACCCATTTTTGTACGGACACAGATCGCGCATGATGCATAATACGATCCGTGCTGAAATCACACGGCCCATGTTGTTTCGATTTGACAACATAATCATGGGCCGAGTACACGGACGTGTTATGAGTACAACACGGACCGTGTTTAAATAAACGCGTACCGTGTTGAACCCCCTCTACCACTTATAAAATGCTGCCGAACTCCTTCCCTTTCTTCATCACTCTCATTATTTTTCCCCTCATCTCTCTCATACTCTCTCTCTCTCTCAATCTTCTCTCCTCTCATATTCTTCCCCAAATGGCTACATGACTACATTCCTCATTTTCTCTCAATCTCATCTTCTCTCATTAAATAATTAAGGTATCATTTTCTCAATAATCGTTCACTCATTTCGAGTGATGCTATCTTTTCTCTTAAAATTGATCTACATAGCGACTGGTGAGAATATGATAGCATGATTACTTAATGAGAGTTTGAAAATTATAACTATATAATTATTATATAATAATAATTAAAGTAGTCGGTAATCACTAAACTAAAGTCATATTATAATTTCATTTAAGTATTAGTTTACTTAGTATAATTTCGTTTAGTTATAACATAGTAATATAGTATATACTATTATACTATATAGTATCTTGGTTATAAGATAGTTAAATATTAATTTACTTAATATAACCTAGTTATAGCTTAATATATAGTAATTAGTAAATTAGTAAATTAGTACTTAACTATATATACTAGATTACAAGTATACTAATATTACTAATATATATTTATTAAATACTTACCAATTAATTTTATGTATAAGGTTATAAGTTATAAGTTATAACCTATTAGTTATTACTTAGTACTCAATTGTTCATTTTACAAATTTATTTACTTAATAATTATAAATTAATGACTTAATGTATTTGAAAATTTAACTATATAATTGTTTATATAATAATTAAAGTAGTCACTACTCACTAGACTCACTAGTCACTAAGTCATATATTATAGAATAATTAATAATACTAATTATATTATATAATAATCTAATAAGTGAATTAAAAATTATAAAAGTTCATGAAAGGCCAAAAAAAAGAAATGGGCCGTCCGACCCGGCCCGTCAGGCGGGACCCAGACGCGCCGAGGTCCAAAACGGACCGTGTGGCACGACACGACCCGTTTTCAAAACGGGCCATGTTAGCACGACACGGCCCGCGGCACAGTCAAACATGGGTTGACCGGCCCGACACAGCCCGACACGGCCTGTTTGTTCATCTTTAGGATCGTCTAATGGAGTGTTGGACATGACCCGACATCTAACGAATTGTTGAACCAAATTATTAATTATCATAATATTAAAAATTTAAATTTATTAATTATCATAATATTATATAAAATATTGTATATGACTCAACAACTCTCTGGATGTTGGGTCGTGCTCAACATCCCGTTGGATGATATAGTACGTGCTCAACATCCAATTGGATGATACAATATGATTTGGTTTGGCCCCTGATGAAATCTCGTGCGAAAAAATATTTTTATTTTTCTAATTATAATATTTTTATTTTTTCAAATTATAGGGAAAAATATAATCGATAATTTATTTTTTTATTTCCTTAATTAAAAATTAGTAATTATTATAATATTATATATTTAATGCACATTAAAATTTTGGTCGTCTCGATCCGAGTAGGTCGTGTCAAAAAATGTATCGAATTAATCTAGGCGCCTTTGATTATTAGTTTATTTATTTATTTATATATTATATATTATTTTTTATTTTAAGCTTTTAATGAAGATCACGATTGAAAATTTGGAAAGTTGAATGATCGATCTCAAAATTGTGAAAAGTTGGATAGTCACGTAGATACATAATTAAGTTTGGACAAAATAGAGAGAAAAATATTGACGTGATATTTTTAATTATTTTAATTTAGCACAAAGAAGAGAAAAAATATTAATGTAGTGTCATGTAAGCATCCATGTCAACGTCACATGAGCGGTTAACAGATTTACTGCCTATAGCTGATTGTGATGACTGTGAATAAAATATTTTTAAACTTCGATGATCTTAATATTACAAAATTAAGTTGGATGAACTTACTAATCCTAAATTAGATGACCATGATTTAAATTTACTCCTAAAAAATTCCTTAAAATAATTATTTTTAAAAGTTTAGTTTTTACCATCTCATTCTTCGGATAATTTCTTTTGACTTTCCTTTTTTTTCTTACGCCCTTAGCGAAATGAGGATTACTTTCTTGAAACAAATTTGCAATGAACAAGAGATTATATGCGAAAGCAAATTTAAAAGTAATTGAAATAATATATTTTAATTGTGAAAACAAATCAAAATGGCGAAAAAAACACAGATGCATAACATAATTAAGAGCTCGCACATCAAATATAAACACGCGCGCACACACACAAAAACACTCAATATGCAACATATGCTTTTATGGTGGTATCCAAAGCAATCCTAAAACCGGATGCATAAAGTGATACCGACCGCGCTTTCTTATGTTTGACGCTTTTGCGATCGCTGGTAAACCAAATCTGTTAAGACGTCCTACTCCACTTCCTCTTTTTTTAATACCCGTCGTCGACGAGCCGTTCCGCACCGATCCATCTACGAAAAACGAGCCGTTCCGCACGCGCCCTCTTCATAGAGATCGTCGGTGGAGAAAGGATTGCCATTGGCCGTCCTCGGATCCAGCTCGAGCATTCCATTAATGGCGGCGAGAAGGGCATGAGCTTGCCCTGATCCCGGAGTCAGAGGAGGAGGGGGGAGAGGAAGTCATGCAGACCCGGGGATCCAGACAGCGGCTGCCGGGCCTTGTGCTCCGCTCTCGGATCTCAGCCGTGATGCTCGCAATGTTCGCCACGATGGCTTCCGTCTACGTAGCCGGCCGGTGATCCTCTCTATCTCTTCCATCCTCTCTTTGCCCCCACTTCGATTAATTTTAGTTCAGGTATTTAAAAAAGATATCGTCTTTTCTCTTTTCGCTCTAGGCTCTGGCAGGATTCACAAAATAGGGTTTACCTCATCAAAGAACTCGATCGGAGAACGGGGCAGGTATTCTTTTTCTCACATTGCTTTCCTTGGGTCGTTCTCCTGTTCAAAAGCCTTTTTTTGTTCAATCGCCGAGTACTGAACGGTGGCTTCTTTATAGAATTTTCGAGGATTTAGTTGAAACTGCACTGTTAGTCTATTATGGTTGAACTGAAGTATCAAGCTTGTTATTTGCAATACTAAATCTGGGAAATTGTCTGATTAACCGTTTCCATTTCAGGGTCAATCTGCCATCACGGTAGATGATACGCTGAAGGTGGTGGCTTGCAGGTTGGTTGATCTTAGATTATGCGTGTCCTTTTAGTTTTTAAGGACTGAAATGAAGGTCTTAGCAGCTTAGAGGATAGATTGAGGTTTTATAGGTTTTACTCTTCAGGCACCAACATAAGAAATTGGCTATGCTAGAAATGGAGTTGGCAACAGCGAGACATGAAGGTTTTGTTTGGAGATACACATCGGAGATCAATGCAACTGATTCTAAGAAACGGCTGCTGGCTGTCATAGGAATCATCACAGATTTCGGGCAGAAAAAAAATAGGGATGCAATTCGGAAGTCATGGCTTCCAACTGGTGAAGTACATTAACTGTATTCCTGACTTTGATATAATTGAAATCTGCTAATTGACAATTTATATGTAACAATCTATATTTTATATCACTGTTATTTAATTGCTCAACACTTTCTATGCCCGGAATGAACCTAAAATCAAAGGCACTTCTTTCAAAACGAAAGCAAGAAACCTTTTTTTTTTTGTGAATTTCCATCTTTCCTGCATGATAATTGTACACATGGAATTCTTCACAGGAAAAGAAAATCATAAAATTGTCATTTATGTTTGAAAGAAAAAAATTATGTGAAGTTAACCTTGCAAAAAGAAGTGGTATCCAAACTTCACTATGAAAGAAGGAAACTTGATTTTTGAGACATGGATCATCCCGTTCCAATCTCCCCCCCCCCCCCCGCCCCCCCGCCCCCCCCCCCCCCCCCACCCACCCACCCACCCACCACCACCCCGCACACACGCACGCACAAAACAAAGGAACAATTTTTATAGGATATGTATCCGTTTCATTTGTCAACATCACCCTTGATGTGATATGTGCAATTCGTGAGATGCATCATCAAGGGAAAAATAGTACCCAATAAGGGTATACTTTGAAATTGGCATGTGTCATGCAACGAAGCCTTCTTTCTAATTAGCCATAGAGTAAGTCAAGCACAAGTGATTTTGCTAGAAGCCTTCTTTTCTATCATCACTATTATACATCCAGTTTAAGCTATATCTCTGGATGTTTATTCTTTCTCTTTTGTCATACTCTACTCTAATCAATTTTGTTTTATCTGATTTTTAACCACAGTGCGATTTATATATTCTCAAAGAAAGTTTTATTCATTATACGTTTCTTACTTTATAATCATAGTTTGATGAAAAATGGTCTACTGTAGCTCAGAGGATAAGTTGTGGGGAGAATAATAATTTGTCTTCATGTCAAATCCCAGTGCCAGCAACTGGATGATGCAAAAAATTGATAGCCATTCTTTTTTAACTAAAAATTATCCTCATGCAAGCAGTTGTTTTTTGTCTGAAAAATCATAGTGTGATCTTTATGCTTTACAGGTGCAGCATTGAAGAAACTGGAAGAAGAAAAAGGAGTAGTTGTACGATTTGTCATAGGAAGAAGGTAATTAACCATAAGTAAGCAGAAAACTCATAGAGTTTCCATTTTTAATGAATGTTCTCTTACTTGCAGTGCAAATAGAGGAGACAGTTTCGATAGAGCAATTGATGAGGAAAATAGGAATACTAAGGACTTCATTATTCTTGTGCGTCCAAGTACCTGATGAATCTCTCAACAGATACAAATTTTCGTTGGATTTATTGCTATGTTCCTTGACACTTTTGGCACATTTTTGTTTCATTCTCTCTTGATCTGAAGGTTTTGCCTAGATGTGTTTTCTTTGTTTCAAGCCAGTTGATGCCTTGTTCATAATCTCCTGTATCTAAGTTGTGCCCATAAATGACATCTTAGCACCAAGTTGGATTGTAAAGCAAAAACAAATGGATTAAAAATGGCTCCTAATGCTGCTGGCCATTGTGAACTTAGCATCATTTTTAGGGCTTGTTTATTTAGATGTAACTAAGTGAGTTACATGGGAATACACATATTTGGTTTGGGAAACATTTAAGTTGTTCTTTTAAGATTAATTGCATTTATGCCAAATTGGAATCAGACATCTTACATGCAAGAATTAATTAGCTTTCTCAGAAAAAGAATGAAAGAGAATAAATAAATTTGATAAAAGGGAAAAAGGTTCACAAAGGGGAAATATAAAATATAATAAAAATCTGCTGACCTGATAATCAATATATTTTTGCACCTATGTTTCTCCATGCAGAAAAAGCCAACACCCACACACGAGAGAGAAATGTCCACTTAACACTTGGTTTTGATCTTTTCTCTAAAAAACTTACAATTCCAGTCACATTGATAAAATAATACCGAATTATCTTATATATAATTGGTACTTTCTCAAAAGTCGACTTACAACTATCCAAAAGTATCCCCTAAAAAAAACTATCCAAAAGTATCCTTAGTTGGATTCCATATAATGAAATTATACTTTCTTTGGCACAACAGGATAATCATGTTGAAGCGCCAGAGGAGCAACCCAAAAAGACCAAACTCTTTTTTGCTCATGCTGCAGACACCTGGGATGCTGAATTCTATGCTAAGGCCAATGGTGATGTTTATGTGAATATTGGTATGTTTCTGTGTCCTAAAAATTGTTGCATGGAAATACTATAGAGGAGTACTTAATTAGTTTGTTCATATTTATTAGCCTTATTATAATGGTGATCAAGAAGTCATGGATTCAAGACGTGTAAATAGAATGTCCGCAAAAGTAGGGTGAAACCTGTGTCTGTATGTGCTTCTACTCTCCTCACCCTTGCTAATCATGGAGCATTGGGCCACTGAATTTTCCCTTTATGGTTATCCAAGATTTATTACCTGATCCTTATAAAAAGAGTTCTCTGGCCTAATACTCTTTAGGGCATACAACCTTGATAATGTGGTACAACTTAACTATCTGTTGGATGAATATCACCTCATTGTAGTCATGAATTGTTTTTCTGCTCTACTGTAAGTGTGCAATATATTTTTAGCCAATTCCTCTCAAAATTCTGTTTAACTAATTTCATACCAACAGTGCGAATGTTAGCAATTTACTGTATTTTCATATATCAATTAATTGAAATGAGCACCATCTGCTGCCCGTCTAAGGATGATCATTTGCCAACAATTTTTCAATTATATTTAATGATTTTCCAGAAATTTACTTCAGGCCCTAGAACCCATCGCGATGTTCTCTTACCGGTTAACTGTTCTTTTTTTATAAATTGACAACTTTAACTAATGTTCTTTGCAAATAAATGCCTAAGTTTAACCACATAAGTATCTTCAACTTTTATACATAGCCTTCAATGACAATGAGAGCAGATGTCAAAGGCCAAGATTCATTACAATTGATCCTTGATTTCATTAAAGTTCCCTTCCCAGCTGAATCCAACATATGGAGCATTTATACATAGCCTTCAATGACAATGAGAGCAGATGTCAAAGGCCAAGATTCATTACAATTGATCCTTGATTTCATTAAAGTTCCCTTCCCAGCTGAATCCAACATATGGAGCACCTTTGGCAGTCAGCCTTTTCCCTCAACAAAAAGGAAAATTTTGGATCACCTTCTTCCTTTGCCTTCACATGACCTAACCTCTTAGTTGCAAATTTCCGTGTTGGCCTACTCTCGATAAGTAAGATGTCTCATCCAAGCTAATTTTCTTTCAAATGCTAATGTCTTATGTTTTCACCTGCATTTACTTTAAACAAATCCTGCGCTGTTGCTCTCGGGGGATTCCTTTTTCCACATAAAAAAACACTACATGCAACTGATGTGTGTTGCTTTACATGAGCAACATGTATTATGTCAACATGTATTTTGTTATGTAAGAGTGTACATATCTTGAGAAGTTCTCCTTTTTTTAGATGCTTTAGGAGAAATGCTTACAACTAATTGGGAGAAGCCTCGTGTTTACATTGGATGTATGAAATCTGGTGAAGTTTTCTCTGAGTTGTAAGTGATAATCTACAAAGCCTTATATTCCTTATATTTTCCCCTTGAAGATGTGTACATTATAAGTTTGGTATTCAGGTTTTAATAACTTCAGCCCTTGTAAACTAACATAGGAACCACAAATGGTATGAACCAGACTGGTGGAAGTTTGGTGATGGAAAAAGGTGAGATGTTTCGTTTACCCATTTGTGCTCACATTTATTGTATCGTGGTCATTCATGCTTATGCTGAAAAAAAAAACATAGCATTACCATGCATTTGAAATTTATTTCACTTTATTTTTTTTGTGATAATTGTGACATTTGCTTGTGGCGTTGAATTTTTAACATTAAATTTCTTTGTGAAGGTGCTTGCTCCCATTTTCTTGTGATCATTATTCTTTCTGATATGATGTAAAAATCCTACCTTTATTATTATGGCACTGTGATTGTGCTGATGCGTTGTTATCTATTTAACTTAATGTCATAAACATCATTAAGTCATGTCAATTTGGTAATTGCTTGCAATAAACAAAGGCAATTGATCTTGACTGTCACATGTTTCTGGATTATGCAATAGTAAGATCTACAATAGGTCAGCATCATTAATGGTTTCTTATTCTTTCATATTGTCTTAAACTTAGTATTTCAATTGGATCCTGTAGGGATTTACATAATTTAGTATGTTGGTTAAATAGCAGAAGGTCCTTTTAGGGATAGGTTATGTTGGTAATTGGATTTTAGTAGCCTCTCAAAAAAATGGATTTTTGGTTGGCAAATAATTATACAATCCGCCAATGGATGTGGCATAAGGGAAAGTTTTGAGTGAGTTTTAGTTGAATATATATTCAATGTAACATAATTAAAATATATTTAACCTCTGAAATACTGATAAAAGACGTTGCACTAATTGCAAAGTAATTCCTGGGCATGGAGTGACTACACAACATAGATTGTTAGTTCTTGATATGCAAATAAAATGTATAAAACCAAAATCCCGAACAGTTTTTGATCGAAAGATCAAGTGGTGGCAGTTAAAGGGGGAGAAGCGAGAGACTTTTAGAAGTAAATTATTAGAGGAAAGTGTGTGGGAGTTAGAAGGAGATGCTAGTATCATGTGGAAGAATGTGGCAAAAAAGGTTGAAATGGTTGCTAAAGCCATTTTAGGAGAATCAAAAGGTTTTGGACCACGAGATAAGGAGACTTGGTGGTGGAATGAGGAGGTCCAAGAAAAGGTGCGTAATAAGAAGAATTGTTTCAAGGCGATACACTTGGACAATAGTTCTGACAATTGGGAAAAGTATCGTTTGGCGAAAAGGGAGGCTAAGAAGGCAGTTAGTGATGCTCGTGCTAAAGCATACGAGGGGTTTTATAAGGAGTTAGGGACAAAGGCGGGTGAACAAAGGATTTACAAGATTGCAAGGAACAAAGAGAAGGAGTCGAGAGATTTGGATCAAGTAAGATGCATAAAAAATGAAGTTGGCAAGGTTTTAGTTACTGAAGGAGATATTAAGAACAGATGGGAAGAGTATTTCTATAAGCTATTTAATGATGGATGTGAAGGTTCGCATTGTGATTTGGAGGACTTGACAGTTAGCGAATGTGAGCTTAATAGGTCATTTTATCGTAGAATTAGAGTCTCGGAGGTTAGCGAAGCTCTTAAGAAAATGGAGAATGGTAAAGCCGTTGGACCGGATGGTATACCGATTGAAGTTTGGAAATGTTTAGGAGAAAAATGTGTGTTGTGGTTATGTAAACTATTTAATGAGATTTTACGGTCGAAAAAGATGCCTGATGATTGGAGATTAAGTACATTAGTTCCTATTTACAAAAATAAAGGGGATATTCAGAATTGTGCAAATTATAGAGGGATTAAACTTATGAGTCACACTATGAAATTATGGGAAAAAGTGATTGAACATAGATTGAGAATGGAGACTAGTATTTCTGAGAGACAATTTGGGTTCATGCCAGGAAGATCCACTACAGAGGCGATTTATTTACTAAGGGGGATGATGGAGAAGTATCGAAGTAGGAGAAGAGACTTACATATGGCTTTCATTGACTTAGAGAAGGCGTATGATCGGGTACCAAGGGATGTACTTTGGAAAGCCTTGCAAAAGAAGAGGGTGAATGTTGCCTACATTAAGGTAATACAAGATATGTACGATGGGGCATTGACTAGGGTTAGGACACCCGGAGGTGAGACAAATGAATTTCCTATAGGAATTGGCCTACATCAAGGATCAGCTTTAAGCCCGTATCTATTTAACTTAGTTATCGATGCTATAACCGAGAGTATCACAGAGGAGGTACCTAAGTGCATGCTATTTGCGGATGATATAGTACTTTTAGCGGATTCAAGAGAAGAGATTAATACAAAATTGGAAATATGGAGAAATACGTTGGAGTCAAAGGGTTTTCGTTTAAGTAGGAATAAAACAGAATATATGCATAGCAATTTCACAAATAAACAACTTAGAGACGATTTGAAAGTTAGGTTAGGGGATGATATAATTCCTCAAGTGACAAAGTTTAAATATTTAGGATCAATTGTAAGACAAGATGGTGAGATTGATGACGATGTTAATCATAGAATTCAAGCTGGTTGGTGTAAGTGGAGGAAAGCCACTGGAGTTCTTTGTGATAGAAAAGTACCCAATAAAGTTAAAGGAAAATTCTATCGTACTGCTATAAGGCCAGCAGTGTTATATGGTAGTGAATGTTGGGCTATGAAGGGACAACATGAACGTAAAGTGGGGGTAGCCGAAATGAGGATGTTGAGATGGATGTGTGGTCATACAAGATTAGATAAGATTAGGAATGACCATATACGTGAACGAGTCGGAGTGGCTCCTATTAGTGAGAAAATGGTAGAGAATCGTTTGAGATGGTTTGGTCATGTTCAGAGAAGACCATTAGATGCGCCAGTAAGAAGAGTAGATCAAATAATCTGGAGTCCGATTAAAAGAGGAAGAGGGAGGCCAAGGCGGACACTTGGCGAACTAATAGAGCAAGATCTATTGGTGAATAATATACCGAAAGGTTTGGTTACTAATAGAGCGGAATGGCGTCGTATGATCCATGTAGCCGACCCCACCTAGTGGGATAAGGCTTTGTTGTTGTTGTTGTTGTATATACTAGGAATGCCAAGGAAAAAAGAAAGGGCTAAATATATTCAATGTAACATAATTAACATATGTTTAACCTCTATATACTAGGAATGCCAAGTAAAAAGAAAGGGCTAAAGGTCCAAGGTGGTACAAAGTCTAATACCACACGGACAAAATTTGAAAGTGGTGACGTAATTAAACTCTTTGCTTGTCAAGTCATGTTTAGACAGAATTGTGTGGGCAAGGGTCCAAAAGGGACAATATCTTGACAGGTGAACCATGTGGGGGACACTCAACAAGAATGTTGAGCCCCAATGGGAGAAGAATGTAAAGACCAAAGGTAAAAAGTTCAAGGGTTAAAAGCCTAAAGTGGCACAACCGCACAAGTCTTAGTTTCACCTTGACAAAATAAGTAAGTGGCAAGTAAAGCCTCTGTCTCTACTTCATTTTCATGAATCCACCTGATGCTTACTTCTGCCAAGTTTAAAAGTCCATTACCCTTCATAAAACAAAAGTTTATTACCAGGTCATACATGCATGCCCATAACTAAGTCTTAAGTTGTTACTGCCTGCATATCAATGAACATGAGTCGTGTGATCTTGTATTTCAAGTTTTTTGCTCAATTTGAGATGTCTGTACATGTGTGATGCATATGTTTTTGCTTTCTATCCTCATATTTATGCCTTTGTCCCCATATTAATGCCCTTAAGTTAACTCTTGTCAAATAACAGATACTTTCGACATGCTTCTGGTGAAATGATAGTAATATCTAGAGCTTTAGCACAGTTTATTGCCATCAATAAGTGAGTGCATTTGTGACATACCCTTGGTTTATTTTGTTGTGTGAGCCTTCATCTTGTAGAGAACAAATTGTCATCTGTTAATGAAAATTATCTGTGGCTCTCCCATTTCTAGATCCATTCTTCGTGCATATGCCCACGATGATGTTAGTATTGGGTCATGGATGATTGGCCTTGATGTCTTGCACGTTAATGAAGGCAAATTATGCTGCTCATCATGGTCTTCAGGTTTGTGTCTTCCCATATTGTTCCCATCTCAGCAATCACTTGTGAATATTTACAATATGCTATGTACGTGTGGACATCCGCGATGGTATATATATATAGGTGTAAGTAATATACAATTAAAAGTTGTACAACCAATATGCATCTAATGAATTTGAACCATTGGATGACGATTACATGGTTGAAATTAAATTATAGAGGTTGAATCTTAATCATATAATTATGATTTAACGATCCTGATTTATTGATTGCATATTGATTATGCAAAAGTTGGTTGCATGCTACCTAACCTATATATATATATATATATATATATATATATATATAAAGTTGTTTATCTTTTTATTTATAGATTCTTGATTGAAATAAAAGCAAAGTTGTTGCACGGAATGACATTATCTTTGTGATTCTTTCATCCAACAGTTGCAACATCTGTGCTGCATCTGGAATATTAACCTCCTTGTATGATTTTAACGTTCCACCTCTTTAGTCAAGCTCCTAAATCATTATCTTATGTCTTGCCAGGAGCAATATGTGCTGCTTTGTGAAGATTGGCATCCACAGAAAAAGTTTTTGTACAAAAGCTCAAGGAGGTTCTAAAGCCCCCAGCTGTATGGCAAGACTGATTCCAAGCTGCCATTTCCCGTTGGCTTGGAAAGATATGAAAATTGAATGCCATCAGTTAACACTAAAATATATACTGGTTCTCCTTCCTGTGAAGCAGAGATATACAGTCACAGAGACAATTACGGGAGCTAACCCATTGACATTGGTGGTTTTTTTATTGATGTGCATGTGCAATTCTTTGTACTCGAAGAATAATTTTTTATTCTGGGAAATCTAAATTGATTAGGAAATATTCTTTACGAACTGGGATCATTTTTCCAAATGCCTTGCGTAGTCCGAGCTTGGGTCGAGAGATCTAACACTCCACTGCCATGTAAAATTCATGCTCTTTTTACCTTGGACAAAGATTGCTACTTTGCACTGTATTGTATTCGTTAAGACTTTTGGATAACTTGGACAATTACTTTCCCGGCTCGCTCCTATGTTTTTCGCTGCTCAAAGATTTTGGTGGTTTTTATTTTCTGGTCTTTTTTGTTCATGGTTAATCATACCGAGAAGAGTTTAGTTACGCTAGTTATATATGATGTTATTTATACATAAACTATCACATGTGGTGAGAGTATTAGCTTTAGGTTACCTTTGGAAATGAAATTGCCATTTTTTGTTTTCGATGCACAGTTAGTTGAATTGATAAATTAGTTTGATGGGTAGAGAATTTTGAATGGAGTAAAATGTAATGATAATCATACGATTCATAAATTTTTTGTGAGTTTTGAATTAAAAATAATTATTATAATTATAAAGTATAAATTTATCATTAATTAAAATAAAATTATGAAAAAAATTTGTTACAAAATATATCATTTAAATATAAAAAACATTTTTAAATATATTTAATGAAATAATAAGTATTAAATAATATTATATTATTTTTTTTATAATTATTTTATGAAGAATATAATGTGAGAGAAAAGAAAAAAAGAAAACGAATTAAAAAAGATAAGGAAACATGCCGCGTCAAATAAAAAAAGGAGCAACTCCCGATTTTCCAAAAAAACGGAATTGGAAGAGGTGAAACCAACGGTGTTTAACAAAATCGGACGGAATAATGGCACGATTTTGCCCTAGTTCTACAAACAAATGGTTGGGTTCGTGAATAAAGTTTAGAATATCTTGAAAATACGATGAAAATAGAATAAGATTAAATAAGTCAAATTTCATTTTTTACAAAATCATCTAAAAAATTGTGAAACAATTATATATATCTCAATTTAAAGAATATTTCTATTCTTTTAAAACACTAAAATACAGATATTTTAGTTCTTTTCATTTTTTCCATCGTGATTTTATTTCTCGTTATTTAACTATATAATATTATATTATAATAAAATATTTTAATTATAAAATATGAAATTTATTCTTTTTCAATCAAGAGATAAAATAATAATATAATTAGAATTCTATATTTTTTAGAATAAAATTTGTAATTCTTGAAAAAATATTGTCTAATCAAACTGCCACACTAGTGTCTCCATTTTGGTATAGAACATTTATTTGTTTATCATTCGATTAATTTAATAATTATAAATTTGAATTAAATTAATTATATAATTTATAAGTAAAATAATATATGTTTGTTGAATTAATTTAATATTCCACGTATAGCTTAATTACGAACTAAATAATTAAATTAATAAGTATAAAAAACCTATATGACGTCGAAGATGTAAAAAATATCTAATAAATATTTTAATATCACGAGCAACGATTAAGAAGGCAATAATGCAAGAGTGCCAAGAGTGGCACTGCGGTACATTGTGTGGGACATCGGAGGGCAATGAAACGGCGTCAAAGGGGGACCCACGCAGCCAAGAGACATCGACCGCTGCTGCGGGGGAGGGGAGTCGTTAAAAAGCTTTTTTTTTCAATACTTTTTTTCCTTTTTTTTTAATGTTCCAATTGGTAAAAAAAATTGAAGTGGGGGGTATGGGCGACCACGCGAGTCCAACGATGACTTGGATCCGATCCGATTCGATTCGACGAAGACCCCTCAGCCTTCGCCTTTTGCTTCACGTCCACGTCTCCTCACTCCTCCACACCGCTGCCCTCACGCCACCTTGTCGAGCCCCCCACTGATCCCTTGTCCTCCCTCCAACGCCGAACATCCACACAATTCCCTGATAAACTTTCTTTTATTTTCTTTTGGGTGGGTATTTTTTTTTGTTTTTAGGTGACGGAATATCATAAAAGAAAAAATATAAAAAAAGAAAATTTATTAATTATTCGGTAAATATAAAATAAAGGAGATTTTTTATTTTTAATATATTATTTTTGTGTTTTGACCTTATATAATTTATATTTATTTTATTTTCTTTCTTTTAATTACTTTATCAAAGTTAATAATATTTCAGCCAAACAAATGGCATTAGAAAGTAAAAAATATTGTAAATAAATTATAATGTTCCAATATAGGAGCGAGAAGTAATATATAATTATTATTTTTAAAATTTATGATAAAATAAGATATTGGCATCATTTATATAGTATATGAAAAGTGACTGTACATTAACTTGACTACATTTTTTTAAAGCAAGATATCAATTTTTTTTTCGACAATAACATGATAAATATTTTTTGGATGATGTACGTACCTAAAAATTATACTTTTTTTCTCGAGTAAATCAGTTGAGAGATTCAAAATAAAAATAAGTTGACAATAAATTTTGTGAGTGAGATGACAATAAAAGAAATCATGACAAAACATAATTGACGACACATGAAAGCGGTTCCCTGTTAAGGAGGACACTGGGGATCCAGTTCTGACCCTAATAATGGTACAGCCCGAATTGCCAACTAATAAAAAAAATCATGTTTTTTTATAAGAAAAGGAAACGACAAACGAGCCGCCACGTCAGACACTTGGTGTCCGCCCACGTCTCTCCGACGGCCCAGAAGCCACCGCCGCCGATCCAACGGCCGGCGTCGCGCGGCAACGTGTAGGACGATGACATCACCGACGACCGCCAGAAGGGCGTCACATCGCCACGCTTTTTAATTATCCCCCGCGACCGTGGACGGAGCCAATGGAAGCGCGACGCATGCCCCGAGGCCACATGGCGGGCGGGTTAGATCGCGATCTCGCGGAAAAGTCTCGATGAGGAGTTGCATGATCTGGCGGCGAATCCTCGAGGCGGGCCCCATGTGGATGCCGCTTTGCGCGGTGATGGTGTCACGTGGACCCCAGTGTAACGTTTGCCAAACTCAAGTGCATATTTAGGACTTAGGAGACTACTTTAAAATATTACTCAATTTTACGAGTTGTTTTTGTTTTTATTTTAATCGATCAACATATTAATTTACTTCAACATATTTTACATACTAATTAGCAATACAATTAATTATTTAGAAATCAAAGTTTATAATATATAATGACTTATGAGTTATGAATTAATATTTATATAATATTAAATGATTATTGATTTTTATTATGTTGAATGTGTAAGTCAATCGTGGTAGGAGTAAACAATTGTCTCGTTATTACCATTTACTTATGTATGCACGAACTCAAGTATAATGAGAAAAAAAACTCAATAATCATACCATTCAGTACATTGGGCCAGTCGTAACTAGCAATGCATATAACATAAATAATTTGAGTGACCGTAATTAACAATAAACAAATTATAACCACTTATTTATATCATTAATAACTAATGATTCATTAATATCAATCAAATTTAATTATCAATTATCTTTAATAAATTGATCATAAATTTATGTATGCATCATCATGCCATTAATAACTAATTATTAATCAATAAACTTTAATTATCAATTAGTAATTGATCATAAAATCATGTAGACGTCATTTAATATATAATTAACTAATCATAAAAATGTAATCAATTATTTTTCAATTAGTTATCTTTTATTTTATATTTTAATCATATATGGTGAATCAAACATAAAAAGCTATTTTACTTATTCTTTAACTTCTAACTACAATCATATCTATAGACTATTTTTACTTATTCTTTATTTTAATTTTTTTTTTAATTTTAACTATAAATACTGTCTTCAATCATAAATATTACTTTTATCTATTTTTAATTGTTTGAATTTATACTTCAATCGTAAGGACTACTTCAATAAAGAATCATATATTCATTAGTGATAGAGCATATTGCAATGACTCCTTAGAGAATATCTTTAAATGTTTAAATTCATTGTACAATGGGAGCGAAAAATCGTACATTATGACAATCACAAATTTTCACTTTCGTGAGATTTGTCAATCATTTAATTTTACTATTTGTCATATTCAATTAGTTTCAAAACTTTAGCCCTTGAGATAATTCACAATAAGGGCAACTCATTTTTTTTACTTTTATCTTATTTTACTTATTTTTTTAAAAAAAAAACTTTTTTTACAATCACGAATGCAAACAAACATCAATCCATCAAATATTATTATAGGATCATATCATTACATAATATGATCATGTGCAATTAATATAATAACATCAGTATTATCATAAAAATTGTCTTTTCAACCTTGAAACCCGTTTTATGCTAGGTGGAATCTAGGTCATCTTCTCCGAGTACGTTTTTACCCTCGATCAATAGAATTTTAAGTTGGGTATGATAGGAAGCTAGGCTAGATCATCTCAGTTCTTTTTTCTATTTGTGCTCAGTTGTCCGAATCACTCAAATTCCACGAAACTCGTACTGATTACTGCAAAACTTGAGTTGGATTTGCAATTATCTACTAAGTCGAACTTTTGACATGACTTCCCTACCTATTTCGATGTGATTTAACTATATTTTATTCATAAATCATCTATACAAATAATTCATATATAAGATAAGGATCTAGTGATCTATATTGATGGAAATCATCAATATAGAAATTCCCTTACATACATCAATTGAAGAACATTTGATATTTTCTTGCACAAATCACGAATTTCCTCTTTTAAGATCTTCATGTTGGAGCCTTGAAACACGTGTAGAATAACTATGAGACATTACTTACTATGGAGGTTACGAGTTGAATCGGTGGTCGTCCATTGGGACGTCTCGCTTTTCATTTAAATGAGAGGAAAAGGAGAAGTTTTTGTGCAAAAGAGAAGCATTTTGTTTCTATTGTGGAGAAAACTCCAATTTTAATGGTTACTTACGGGCTTTTAGTGAAGTTTATTTTTAATTGTGATTCTAAATAAGTTTCTAATTAATATTAATCCTTTTAACTTAATTATTTTTTTATAAAAGCTCATGAATACTAATTCCTTAATTAGCTTTTAGTTCTTATTTTAATCTCAACCCTGCTCAAATTACTTCTAATATATTATAATTTATCTCTAATTACCTTCTATTCTCAGAATTAAATACTATAACATCACGTAATTAATTATTATATAATAAAATAGTATTATTTTATTTGTTGAAGTATTTTAAGATTAAAACTCAGTGTCGTACTAATAAAAAATTCTTTATCCATTAAACTTGTAATTATATCTCAATCAATTTAAATCATAATCCTGATCTAATATAGATTCTTCTTATTATTCAAATATCAATGCGTGTTTCAATTAGAATTTATTTATCCTCTTTTTTCTCTTCATTCATTAAAATTCAATTATTTTATTACCCTTCTAATTTTGGGGCGTCATGCCCAACTTGATATTTTAAAATTCAATGGGATCACTCCCAAAATTTCCCTTATATTTCAACTTCATTTTTTTTTGCATGAGACCATAATAAGAAAATCCGTGCGACAAAACTTAAAACTATTCATATAATTATTCATTATAATTAAAATGTTGCTCACTTAAAATAATAGTTCATAAGTTTTACTCTTTCTCTCACCCATAGAAGTAAATCAAATACTACTATTAACTTAAACTAGGATATATGAATCTCATCCATAGAAAAATAACTATTTTAGATATGACGCCATAGATATGATATTTTGATGTAATGTAATTGAAAAAAAATAATTTTATGTTTGGATATTGCTTGATTTAAAACTTTTTAAGTATTTGATATGATCAATTTTAATCTCATTTATTTAGGATGCCATTTTAAAGTACGACTTTTTTAGTTTATTTTATTTTTAAAAAATACAAGGTAGTCTATTGTGCTTTAAGAAAGCATTCAAAATGTAATCCCTCGATATTTCGCATGTCGATTGTTTTAATATCATTTTTAAACCTTGGATATCATTTTTAATTTTTTGGTTAGTTAACATATTGACTTAGATCAACCAAAGAATAATTTCTAATATTCATTTTACAACAATGAAAATATTTTATACAATATTTAATGATTTATGATTTATGACAATACAATTATATAACAAGGGACTCCTATGATCATATTCAATATGTATATCAACCGTAAAAGAGTCGCCAATCGTCTCACCATAAAAGTCATTTCCTTTATCAATTTAATGCCAAACATAACTATTTGTCATCTATGCCATATTGTAATATAACTTTTGCTTCTCATATATCGTACCACTAATTTGGCAACGATAGAGTAGGTCCTTTGTCACATCTTTTGTTATTTTCTTTAACAATCTTTCATACTCGACTAATTATTTATAAGCCATGTGTATATACAATGATCAAATTAAGAGAATATAAATATACTTCAAAATCAATACATATGAAAAGAAATAGCTTATATCTACTCTGTATTAATTAAAGTATATCTTTTTATTATTTATGTTGCATAATATTTTTCATTTTGTGGTTATCATGTTTTCAAATTAGATTTCATGATAAAATAGCATATTATATTTAACATAATATTTATATGCAATAATTAACTTTAAAAACTTTGAGAAAGATATATGTATTTTTTTAGGATTTAATTAATTAATTTGATTTGTTACATGACAAAATCAAAATTATTAATACATGCATTACATCTTTTTATAAAATATATATGTTACAATATAAATCTTTTCACAAACATACACATATATTTCTCATAAATATACTAATATATTGTACTTATATAAAGTTTATAAAAGTAGAGGATGACTTATATATATATATATATATATATATATATATATATATATATATATATATATATGAGATATACTACAATATATATAATATACTTTAAAAAGTAGTTTTTGGGCGGCAAGGACCCCCTAACTCCATGGTGGCTCCGACCCTGAATGATATGAATCAAATTGGAAAATTTGAATATAATTTTCTCGAGGTAAAATAAGCTTCTAGATCACCAATCATGAGGTAATACACTCGCACTTTATTATTCGATTAATTTGGTGAATATAAATCATGATTCAATTAATCATATAAATAATGGACAAATTACACCAAATACCTTCAAACTTTTAGGTTTGCTCAGCGATGCCCTTCAACTTCAACAGCGATGCCCTCCATTTTCAAACTTATTGTATGGAATGCCCTCCCGACCAGAAATATCTAGATTTTCAGTCGGTCTGCTGACGTGGTGATGCACTCTCTCCGTCACGCAGGAGAAGCATTCGACGTGACATCGCCACATCAACAAATTAATAAATAATAATAATAATAATAATAATAATAAAATATTAAAAAAAAACTATGATCTTTCTCTCCGATGTCCACGTTGGAGGGAGAAGACGAGGTCGACGAAGAGCAAAGAAGGGGCAAAGAGGGCAAAGACGAGGTCACCCCCTTTGTTGTGTGCCAACGCGGGCAAAGAGGGGGGCCTTGCCCTCCCACCCTCCCCCTTTTTGTTGTTCGTCGGCGCAGATAATAGGGGGGCCTCACCCCCCAATCGCAGAGGGGGCCAAGCCCCTCCTTTGCTTTTTGCCGACGTGGGAAAATGGGGAAAGGGGTTGGGGGGAGGCCCCCCTCTGCTATTCATCGGCGCGGGCAAAGGGAGGGCCTCCCCCCTCTCCTCCTGCTCGCAAACAGTAGGGGGCTTCACCCCTTTCTACGACCTCGTCACGAGGGCGAGGCCCTCCGACGAGGATGTCGGAGAGAGAGGAAGTAGTGTTTTTAATATTTATTATAATTTATTTATTAATTTTTTGACGTGGCGATGCCACATCGAATGTCACTCTTACGTGACGGAGAGAGTGCATCGTCATGTCAGCAGACCGATCGAAAAATCGAGTATTGCCAGTCGGGAGGGCATTCCATGCAATAAGTTTCAAGATGGAGGGCATTATTATTACAAAGTGAAGTTGAAGGACATCGCTGAGCAAATTTAAAAGTTTGAGGACATGTGTAATTTATCTTATAAATGATAGACGAAGGAATATATCACTTAGCGGGTTGATGTGGTAATTTCAAATATGAATTACGATATTCAAATTAATCAAATATATTAGAAGTTAACAGTCACATATCTTTTATTTTAATTTTCAATGTTATGTGGTATTTTGTGTATTGTGATAAAAAAATATGTACTTTCACATTATTATATTTATGATTATATATTATGAATTTCAAAAATTCTATCCTGCCAAGTAGGAGGGGAATGAAAATGAGTCCCTACAATTATTTCTTTGTGCGAATGTAATATAATTAAAAACATTAACAACTATCTACCCTTTTGCATGAGATAATTACATCACCGGCTATTTATTTTAAAAATTAATATCACTATAATTTATTACCGATAACCTCAAGTAAATCATCGCCTCAATGAAAATCTCGACAAGAGTCGTGATATATCTATAGATTATTAGTTGGGTAAGATTTGTTTTATTAAAAAACAGTCATTCATTGAAATTTAATTTTATATCGGATAAGAAATAATATTATTCAATTTTTTATTTCTTTGAATATTGTAACAATAACCCCTGATATTTATTCTTCTAATTTTATTCATATATATTTATTTTTTTATTTTTAATCTATAATGATATGTTGATGAAGATTTTTTTAAAAAAATTGGAGGCTTCTTAGTAATTTGCTCTGCAACTTCTCTTTTAATTATAATTTATATTATGAATACTGAACAAACGTTTCTTCTCCATTCTTAATGCATCTTAAATCCATTAGAGCCTAGCAAACACAAGATTGGGTTTCATGGCATCATTTTGTTACATCTCATTGCTCTACTGAATTTTTTTATTGAATGACTTGATAGCCGGTCCCAAGTCCGGATAAAGGAGAAGTGTTGTGTTAGGTCCCGACAGCCAGCGTAAAATCTTGTCGAATTTCATGAACATGGATCAACGAATATATTATGTTAATGCTAGGTTGTTATTGGTAAGTAACGCACTGTACAGCTCGGGTACAGTGATAAAAGAGCAAGAGCCGCTGCATCCTCGTCTGAATGCAGTGTTAAATGAGCAAGAGCTACCGCACTCTAATGGACAGAGGCGATTAAAGAAGCTAGTTCATGAGACTAAGGTCAGATTAGATTCTTAGAACATTGGGACGTTGAATGAGAAGCGCCTCGATGTGGCATAAGTAATGGACCAGCGTAAGATTAGTATCTTATGCTTGCAAGAAACTAGATGGGTAGGAGAGGAAAGTAAAGAGATTAGGTTAAATGGTTCCAAACTTTGGTACACAGATAAGGTAAATGGAAAGAATTGTATTGGTATTATCATGGATGCAAAATGAAGAAAGAATGTTGTGGAAGTTAAAAGGATTGATGATCGAATCATATTCGTGAAAGTAATTATTAGAAATGAGACTATGAACATTATTAGTGCATATGCACCCCAAGTAGGAACAGAATCACATCTCAAGGAGAAGTTTTGGGCAGATATGGAGGATTTGATTGAAAGTATATAAACAATCGAGAAAGTTTATATTGGGGGAGATCTTAATGGACATGTTGGTAAAGAGGCAGGACCACATGCAGGGGTTCATGGTGGTTTTGATTTTGGAGAGTTGAATGAGAAAGGACAAACTATTATTGATTTTTCTTTAGCATACAACCTTAAAATTATCAAAACTTGTTTTAGGAAGAGAGATGGACATTTAATCACATACAAAAGTGAAACTCATAGGTTTCAAATCAATTTTTTTACAAGAAATAATGATAAAAGATGCCGTACTAATTGCAAAGTAATTTTTGAGCATGAGATGACTACACAACATAAATTGTTAGTTCTTGATATGCAAATGAAATATATAATATCTCTCGAACAGTTTTTGATCGAAAGATCAAGTGGTGGCAGTTAAAAGGGGGAGAAGCGAGAGATTTTTAGAAGTAAGTTATTAGAGGAAAGTGCGTGTGAGTTAGAAGGAGATGCTAGTATCATGTGGGAGAATGTGACAAAAAATATTGAAATGGTTGCTAAAGCCATTTTAGGAGAATAAAAAAGTTTTGAATCACGAGATAAGGAGACTTGGTGGTGGAATGAGGAGGTTCAAGAAAAGGTGCATAATAAGAAGAATTATTTCAAGGCGATACACTTGAACAATAGTTCTGACAATTGAGAAAAGTATCGTTTGACGAAAAGGGAGGCTAAGAAGGCAATTAGTGATGCTCGTGCTAAAGCATATGAGAAGTTTTATAAGGAGTTAGGGACAAAGGCTGATGAGCAAAGGATTTATAAGATTGCAAGGAATAAAGAGGAGTCGAGAGATTTGTATTAAGTAAGATGCATAAAAAATGAAGTTGGTAAGATTTTAGTTATTGAGGAAGATATTAAGAACAGATGAAAAGAGTATTTTTTTAAGCTATTTAATGATGGATGTGAATGTTCCCGTTGTGATTTGGAGGACTTGACAGTTAGCGAGTGTGAGCTTAACATGTCATTTTATCGTAGAATTAGAGTCACGGAGGTTAGCGAAGCTCTTAAGAAAATGGAGAATGGTAAAGCCGTTGGACCGGATGGTATACCGATTGAAGTTTGGAAATGTTTAGGAGAAAAATGTGTGTTGTGGTTATGTAAACTATTTAATGAGATTTTACGATGGAAAAATATGCCTAATGATTGAAGATTAAGTACATTAGTTCATATTTACAAAAATAAAGGGGATATTCAGAATTGTGTAAATTATAGAGGGATTAAACTTATGAGTCACACAATGAAATTATGAAAAAAGTGATTGAGCATAGATTGAGAATGGAGACTAATATTTCTGAGAGACAATTTGGGTTCATACCAAAAAGATCCACTACAGAGACGATTTATTTACTAAGGGGGATGATGGAGAAATATCGAAGTAGAAAAAGAGACTTACGTATGACTTTCATTGACTTAGAGAAGACGTATGATCGGATACCAAGAGATGTACTTTGGAAAGCCTTGCAAAAGAAGAGGGTGAGTGTTGCCTACATTAAGGTAATACAAGATATGTACGATGGGGCATTGACTAGAGTTAGGACACCCGAAGGTGAGACAAATGAATTTCCTATAGGAATTGGCCTACATCAAGGATCAGCTTTAAGTCTGTATCTATTTAACTTAGTTATCGATGCTATAACTGAGAGTATCACATATGAGGTACCTAAGTGTATGCTATTTGCGGATGATATAGTACTTTTAGTGGATTCAAGAGAAGAGATTAATACAAAATTGGAAATATGGATAAATACGTTAGAGTCAAAGGGTTTTCGTTTAAATAGGAATAAAACAGAATATATGCAAAGCAATTTCACAAATAGACAACTTAGAGACGATTTGAAAGTTAGGCTAGGGGAGGATATAATTCCTCAAGTGACAAAGTTAAAATATTTAGGATCAATTGTAAGATAAGATGATGAGATTGATGACGATGTTAATCATAGAATTCAAGCTGGTTGGTATAAGTGGAGGAGCCACTGGAGTTCTTTGTGATAAAAAAGTACCCAATAAAGTTAAAGGAAAATTCTATCGTACTGCTATAAGACCGACAGTGTTATATGATAGTGAATGTTGAATTATGAAGAGACAACATGAACGTAAAGTGGGGGTGGCCGAAATGAGGATGTTGAGATGGATGTGTGATCATATAAGATTAGATAAGATTAGGAATGACAATATACGTGAACGAGTCGGAGTGGCTCCTATTAGTGAGAAAATGGTAGAGAATCGTTTGAGATATTTTGGTCATGTTCAGAGAAGACCATTAGATGCGTCAGTAAGAAGAGTAGATCAAATAATTTGGAGTCCGATTAAAAGAGGGAGATGGAGGACAAGGCGGACACTTGACGAACTAATAGAGCAAGATCTATTGGTGAATAATATACCGAAAGGTTTGATTACTAATAGAACGGAATGACGTCGTATGATCCATATAGCCGACTCCACTTAATGGGATAAGACTTTATTGTTATTATTATTGTTAAATGACTTGATAGGGTCGGATATGAATTTGTCACAATCTATTTCCCATTTATCGCCAAACACATATGAATCAAAATAGTTCGAATGGGATTAGCTTTTTCGGCACTAAAATTTATTATTCAAATTTTGATTTTTTTTCAAAACATAAAAAACTCTAAATTTATTAGAAAAACAAAAAAAACACATTCGACACGTAGGTGGCTCCGATCTGCGACACGTGTTCGGTTAGAAGGTGAGTAGGAATATACTTCTTTTTTTTATTGGCCCTCCACGAGCGCCGACGGCCAACTCAACAACCACCATCGGAACGGATCTGCGGACCCGCTTTTCCACCCCGGATCGGACCACGGCGGTCGGACCCACGGGAACATGTGAGATGGGCCTTCCTTCGGGCCGAGTCCGGTTCGCGTTAGTTGATCGGGCGAGTGCCCCACGGAACGCTGTGCGCTTGGGTGGACACGTGTACGGTGACGTGGTGGTTGCCTTGGCGTTCTCCTTCGTCTCCGTTGTGTTCGCCTCCACCTCTCTTCCCTCCGTCGTCTCCCTTCCCCAGCACCCCGTTTTTTAGCTTCCTTTGGCCACTTTGCTCTGGGAAGAGAAAAAGAGAAAACTCGCACTTTTTCCTTCTCCGCTCTCGAGCATGGATCGTACTAGGAATTTCGGAGGGACAAGGATCTAAATCTCATCTTCTTCTTCTTCTTGCTGTCTTTAGTACTGTGCCTTGCTTCCGCTCGTTTTTTTTAAATCTCAAAACTTCCCAGTGGCATGGAGACATAAGGACGAAAAGGCGTTATTTTCTAGTGGTTCGGTGAAGGATATCGTGTGGAGCAGCTGAAGGTATGTGGAATTTTATGGCCAATTCTAACAATTATGTGAAAAAAAAGACGGATCTTGGGCACTCTTAAGTGGATTCACGTTGTTTATCGTTCAAGTTTTCCGCTTGTTTTCCTTTGACAATTTTTCGTGGTTCTGTCGCGGATTTTAATTTAACGTTATTCTTGTCGAAATCCGGATAATAACGTCGAATTTGCTCCTTTTTTGCTGTGATCTCGCCGGAAGTTCCCACCTTTATCCTCGATTTGGGAATTCTGCCTGCGCCTCAGTATAACATTCAGGGGAGAAGAGAGAGAGAGAGAGGGAGAGAGAGAGAACACGTTGGGAAAAGAAATCAGAACGAATAGTTGGTTGTTTCGAAGTACGGGTTATCATGTGTTCTGTATGAGCACTCGTACTGGTAATCTGGTTCCTGCTTACGGGAATGAAGACGAAGAACGCACCACCACCTTTTTCCAATCCTGGCGGATTCGAAGCTCGTCCTTTTCTAATTTGTTTCGGGGTAATATCGTCCTTTCATCGACCTAAAGTTATCGCTGGCCATCCTTTATCTGACACTTGGAGCCGCGAACGGCGGATTCTAATTTGCTTTGCGCTCAAAAGGCACCTTTACCCTCCCGTCTTTGTGCAATCTCACCTTTACCAATGACCCCCCTTTTCTAATATGTTAGATTTCATGTAGATCGGAGTTTTAGGAAAACCTTTTTTCCCTTCATCTTTCAGTTAAGAATGAGAAGTAAGTTGCTTATTTTAATTTGTACATTTTTTTCTTTCGCTTCTATTGGTTGTTGTTGATAGGTCCAATTTGTCATTTCCTGTTAGCCAATGTTTGGAGATTTTGAGGATATTATCATGTTTTTGTAACACGGGTTTTCTGATTCATAGTTTTAGTTAGAAACTGTATAGCTGACAATTAGGAGATTGATTAAATGCCTGAAACCATTGAGGCTTGTGGTATGTCCTCCTCCTTTAACAAGCAATTGCTGCATATGAAGTGTTATCGCAGCAAGTTTATGTACGATGTCAAAGATCTTATCTGCTGTGAGAATGTTATTGCGTCAAAAACTAAGTTTCAGCAGAAGACGAGAGTGAAAGTGTGTGATGATAAAGTCTTTACAACTTCCAAGGCCTAATAGACAGAATTAGAATTTTGTTATGGCTGAGACTATAAAGGCATCACTTTTGCTTGTCGTTTTTGGTTGGATGTTTATTTATCATCCAGCAATTGCCGATTGGTTGCGATTTTTTCCAATGGAACAAATGATTAACATTTGACGATTTACTTTCCTCCGGCTTGTTTGTATGCACCCTGATTTTCTTTCAGTTGATTGAATTTTACCCATATGTCCAAGTCACTGCAGCGCTATATGCCATTATACAAGGATCTTCTTCCTGAAGCCTTGTTTGATTCAGTAAAAAGTAGCACAAATATGTCTTTTTTCCTTGACCTCGGCAGTCATCAGGTGGTGTGGTTGTGCAATATGCCCTATGTTTTGAGAAATTTATATGAATATTTAAGTTTCCTCTGCTTAAAATTGAATAAGACAATAATACTTTGTAAAATAGCCAATTGCTATATTTTTTTTCACAATTGGAATTTACATAGCCCCTTTCATGCTATTTTGAGATAAATTTATGGGCCTCCTCCCTGGAGAATAAATATTACATATTTCGTTCTTTGTCAGGTGCTGTAGATATTGACTTCATGGGAAACAACGAAGTTGGGGTTCCACCAAAGTCTGAGAAAACATCTTCCCCTGTTCAGGTGGTTATTTATCTTACATCCAGGAACTTAGCTTCAACCATTGCCAAAGTTGTTTGAAGATAACATCTTCTTGCAATACACAACATATTAGTTTATTATCAATTTTGAAATACATTCAGCTGATTTATTATAGTTCTCTTGATGTATTCCAAGTTGTATTAATAGATCATTTGTGTCAATGCATTGATTAAATTATGTCTGCATAGACATCTTAATACAGTGAGCTGTACGATATAAAGGTAAGTGTACACATATTTTGGGTGTGGCCAGATTGGATTTTCTTGTTTTTCCTTGGTAAGGGGGTGTTAACATCAGGAGCCAAATGCTGAATCCTATACTTTTGTTATTTTTCCGACCTTGAATTGCTTGCACTTCACTCTACCTTCAATATATTGTAACACCTTAACCATTGGTTGTATCCTATTGTCAAATAATGCTCCAGAAAATAAGTAGTCTTAATGAATTTGGATCCATTAATTTACCAAGATATCTTAATCATGTAGTTCAAATTTCTTTTCTATTTTTCTTTGTCCTTTAATTTCCTTTTTTCTAAAGCTATACGTTGAATTCAGCATTAATGAATTAACAATGCATGTCATTAGCAGGCCCATTCACTTTGTAATTTTATCTGAATATGCAAAGTGAATTCATAATATCAGTGTTCGATGTTTTCCTGATATTGCTTATTCTGGTTAGTGATATTATTATACAATTTTTTCCTTTCTCAGGGACAGGATCAACCTGCAACTCATCCATATCCTGATTGGGCTGCAGTGCAGGTTGTAACACTGCTATGTTTGTCCTTATCTCCTTACAATGATGTACGTGGCATATTAAAAAGTGGTATTTTTCTGTTGCTCTGCGCAGGCATATTATGGCCCAGGAATGGTGCCTCCTCCATACTTTGGCACAGCTGTGGCTCCCGGTCACGCACCACATCCTTACATGTGGAGCCCGCAGGTAGCTTGAAATGTTTTATTTATATCACTTTAATTGTGTAGAGTTGCTGGATTTTAAGATAAAGAAAAATGTGAAGTAATATATATATATATATATATATATATATATATATATATATATATATAGAGAGAGAGAGAGAGAGAGAGAGAGATGATAACCACAACTCTAGTGGTCATCCTTTTTCTCCTAAAAAAATGTAGTGAAAGTCATAGGTTACTTACTGCAGTGGAAACACACTAATACGGCTTAAATAAGTTAACTTGTCTACCCTAAAAGCGGGGAAAGAAAAAACCCATCTCATTTCATATTAGTAATTATGAGTAGTAGCCGAAGGGCCCTAGGTGCACAAAACCTTAACCCAGGGCTCAAGGAAAGTCATCTATACCTTAACTTTACTTCTACCAAAACATGTGAATTCCTCCAATCAATTTATATATATTTTTTGAAATATCCAATCAATTTATATTACTTGGCATGAAGTTGCCATCCATAATTATCCCAAGAATCAACATTTTGAATCAACACATTAGGACTAGTTGTCAAAAGACCCTAGGGTGCACAAAACATAATTATCCCAAATTAACATGCCAAATTCGTCATTAGCAGGCTCCCGCTGATTTTGTTGTGAGTACTATGACGTTTTGTAGAGAGATTTTGGTGAGATGTGGTTGGTAAACTGTGATGAAATGGTAGTTTCAAATGATTTTATTTTTTCTTCTATTTCTGGTTTTAGAATGGTATGTGATTTGAAATTATATATAGGCAGCTGCTGTTATATCATAAAAGAAACCTAATCATCTAGGGTTCCAATGAGATATTGATGGTTTGATTTTTGAATGTTCTGTCCATCACATGTAAGATTCATACAATGCATGAACACGTGGCTATGGTAGTAATGTGTTTGTATAAACTTTGGGATCCTTGCCACTTTTATAAGAGAGTTCCACATGGAACAAATGATATCTCACATAGCTCATTAGCTTGTATGGCTGGAGCAAAATCTTCCAAATTGTACCGAACATCCTAAAGATTTATCTGCAGTATGCAGTATTATCAACATGATATTTTTATTCCTAATGATCATATTTTCTGTCAGCCTATGATACCACCTTTTGGATCACCATATACTGCTATTTATCCACATGGAGTTTACCCTCACCCTGCAGTGCCTCTTGTAAGTGGAGCTTATCCTTCATCTAATAAATTTATAACCTTCAAATTGTATTCAAAAGCATGAGAAAACCTCATATGTAAAGCATACACCAATATACCATTGGTATATCATCTTTAAATTGTTCACTTCTGTTCAGGGTTCTCATGCACAATGTCCAGGCGTAGTGCCATCAGCCACGGCAAGTGAAGCAGTGGTGGTAAGAGACTCTTTGCTTGGGATATCTATTGCATCATGGATGACTTATCTACACGATTTGCACAATGTATTTTCTTCAGCTGTATTTTCCATTTCTATCTTGGCCTCTGTTCACATGACCACCCTTCTTTCTGTCAGATGGCAACTCCTTTGAGCATGGAAATGCCTAAACCAGCAGGTAATAGGGAGAAACTTCCAACAAAAAGGCTTAAAGTGCTCAATGGACAGTCGGCGTGCAATGGTAACACTGAGAGTACAGGGGGAGCTGATGGAAATGCTCATTCACAAAGGTGCATTTATCTCCAGCCTTCAAATGCTGATGGATCTATGCCAAGTAATTTATTTTCATTTTCCTTTACTTTGTGTTTTCTTATATTAAGTATCGTGGTGCAGTGAGTATAACAGTGCTGAAGGCTCATCTGATGGAAGTGATGGAAATAATGTCAGAGGAGTGCGTTTTCTAGCGTGCTTTGTTATTGTGGTTTCTTAACTATATGTTTCAAAGTTAATAATTTTGGATATCTGAACTGTTTATTGTATCCTCCTTTAGGTATCCAAAGGAGAGAGAAAGCAAAGCTCTGAAGATATACAACCCTCAGGTACATATGGGCTTGCTTTACCTGCATGTTATCAATTATTCATCTCAACTTTTTAATGATATTTTGTATGACCACTGTAGAGAATTTTCATCTCCCATTATCTCAGTTTTTTTTATTTATAATTCATGTTCTTGCTCTTTTTTTACTTAAATAAAATATCTGAAAGATACTGCTAAATTTTCATTAACCAATTTCAAGACATTTGTTATTTGCTTACAGAGCGGAATGGCGTCGTATGATCCATGTAGCCGACCCCACCTAGTGGGATAAGGCTTTGTTGTTGTTGTTGTTGTTGTTGTTGTTGTTGTTATTTGCTTACACCATTAGCGTTTTTTTCTTGATGATTTTTTTCCTGAGTCACAGATTGTGTCTAATAGCACATCTCTTGATATTTTACAGACAATGGTAAGACTGGTATGCAGGATAATCCTGTTTATGCTGAAGAAGTGGCATCAAATATTCCTTTGGGAATTACTTCCATATCTGTGAATATTGTAGGGAAGCTGGCAGGAAGTGGTCCTTCACCTTCTACGCCTCCAACAATAGAAGCAGGAGTTGCCAATACCGGTAAATTGAAAGCCATTGCAACACCAGTCCCTCCTATAACAGGCAGTGTATTGCCCGCTCGCAGTGGAGTACCTCCCGAACTTTGGATGCAGGCATGTGAACTTTAAGAATGTTTTTTACTTCATATGTTTTTTATAACAGATTTCTGCTTTTTCAAAGCTCGCAACCATGTCGTGTGTTGTCTTTCATTTAAGCTTCCAGATTACTTTTTATGTAATTCAGTTAACCATTTGTCCTCGTCCTCAAGATCTTTTAGGTTTTCAATCTTGGCTCTTATGCAATAATTTTGGTGGTTTGTTCTAGCTTCATTCTAGGAATAGTAGATGGATCAAGGGGTTATAGTCAATTAATAAATCGGAATAACCATTCTTTTCAGGATGATCGAGAACTGAAACGAGAGAGGAGGAAGCAATCCAACAGAGAATCTGCTAGAAGATCAAGATTGAGAAAGCAGGTTTGTAGCAAAAGGTTTCTTATGAAGTGATTGCTGCAGCTGCGTTGTAGCATTTGAAGTTGGCACTTACTGTTACATCCCTTCCTTTGTCTTTCAGGCTGAAACTGAGGAACTTGCTGTAAAAGTTGAGACCCTGAATGCTGAAAATATGACTCTCAGATCCGAAATCAATAGGCTAACAGAACATTCTGATAAGCTGAGATTAGAAAATTCAGCTTTAGTGGTAAGGATCCTGTTGCGTCTATTTATTCTCTCATTCTCGAGCTTTCAATTTCTCCAATGTCAAAGACACGTCTATAGACTGCATAAGAGGCACCTAGATTGAATATCCAATACCAGTAACCATGTTCACAGTAGGGCATGAAAGAAGTACACAGGAAAAGTTCACGTTCTATACATTTGGTGCACAGGAAAAGCTTAAAGGTGTGCAATCAAGCCAAGCTGGAGACTTGTCCCTTGGCAAATTGGAGGCAGACAGAGTCCCTCCCACTGTTGCGGGAAACTTTCTATCAATGATAGACAACCGAACCGGCAGTCCGAAAGAGGGCGAGAACAAAGAAAAGCCGGCCGCAAAGCTTCACCAGCTTTTGGACAGTAGTCCAAGAACAAATGCTGTAGCTGCAAGCTGATTTCCATTTTACTGATCTGTGGTTTTGGAAAAGTTATGAACCCAAAACTAACGTTGACTCACGTAGGGACTTGATTCAACTACCACTAGGGAGTTCTTCAGTCAATCGACTGATTTACACGGCGAGTCGACGAGTTTTTGAAGATTCGATGCCAAGAAAGTTATATATGCTATGATACTGTATAATTTTAACTTCTGTGTTCGGAATAATACTTGTATCCATTCCACGGTGTTGGACTTTTTAGAAACCCATGCCTTTGGAGATATAAACATAGATAACTGATGTATATTTTCTTGTCCTAATGAAGGGTGTTGGATTTGTAGTGTTCGCTACTTTTGGCTTCATTTGCAGAGCCGAAATCGAAGGGTTATATATATATATATATATATATATATATATATATATATATATATATATAAGCAAAGGTAAAAACATAGAGAATGAGAGTATGACAAGTGACTTTGTGACAAAATGACACGTGTCATTTACATAAAGTTATTAATATTTAAGGTAGTAGTTTTACTTTATTTCAAATTATAGATAAATATTTATGATTTAAATAACATAAAAACAAATCAAGATAAATCCAATAATCTTATTACGTGTCCAAAACGATCAGTATTTAATATTTGGTTTCATATTATTTATTTCCTATTTCAAATTAAATATGTAAGGCAATAATATTTAATTGAAATTTATGTCGAAATATAAGTGGAATTTCTAATGAAAATATTAGAGACGAATATTTTATAATAGAAGTTTATTGTATATAATAATAATAATAATAATAATAATAATAATAATAATATTATTATTATTATTATTATTATTATTATTATTATTATTATTATTTATAACAAAAGATAAAACTAATTTGATTAGAAATAGAATTCTTTGTTTGATTAAATAAAACAAACATATAAATATAATTTAAACTATACGGTCCAAATCCTAATACTTATCCTAATATTAACACTAACTACATATATTAATAATCCCAACCTATTTCAAATTCTAATCCTAAGCAGTGTTCTAATCGTTGTATATTGTTGAAAAGTTCAATCTACAAAATTATTTTAAATTATTCATAATATCAATTTGTATCCTAGTACTAATAGTATATGTATTTAATATCTTATGAATATTTTATAATAAAATTTTGTTTTACAAAGCAATAATATTTATAATTAAGTTTGTTTACGATTTTTGAAAATTCAATGTAGGGTTAAATATTAAGTGTAATTTTCTAATCAATATATTTAATTAATTTCTTATAGAGGTTTTGTAAGTATCTTCTAATCATAAAGTTGATTAAGTTCTGCAATTGATATAATAATTAAATAAATAATTTCCTGTGGAATTCAACTACTCTAACAAAAGGAAACCGTTAAATAATATTTATAATAGTATAAGAGGACGACTAAGTGACTTATTATGGTGATGACACGTGTCATCTATTAATAATATTAAATTAATTATGATAATTTAATAATTTGATGATATTAATAATATTACATATGATAAAACTAATCCTACTCTAATCATATGATATGTCCTCTATTAAAATATAAACATGTGTCATCCATTAATAAACATTGTCTTCGAAACAGAGGAAATTAAAAAAATATTCCATAATAGATGTAATTAATCTTCTCCTAAGTTGGTAACAAACCCAGTCATAATCTCTCTCTCTCATAACAACCCCAGCCGTAATATTTCTCTATATATACACTGAAAAGATTTAAATACTAATTAGAAATATATAATCTGTATTCATTTATATTTTTGGCAGGATTAAATTAAGAAAAAAATGAAGACATTAAATGAAAATCAAATCTTTAAATATACACTATCAGACTAAAATACTAATATAATTTGTTATTATTTTCGGATTTATTTACAAAATAACAAATATCCTATAATAATGTTAGGTAAATCTAATTTGATTATCAATTGGAGTATTATTGAAATAAATAATCTTCTCTTTGTAAAAATTAATGCACAAAATATAATAAAATAATTCCTTTCTGAAAAAATAATATATTATTTTCAGTATTAAATAAATAATATCTCCTAATTTATTTTTAAAAGATAATTTGCTATTCTTGGAAGTAAAAATAATAATTCTTTATCAATTCGAGTATGTTTAAAATAAATAATATTTTATTTATAAAAGATAATAAGCAAGTAAATAATAATTTCAACTTTAAAAATAATTTGTTATTTTAGGAATTAAAACATAATTTAAATAAAAATTCAATTTGAGTCAAATCAAGATTAATCTTTTTTTTATCAATTTGAGTATGATTAAAATAAAATAAAAATGATCTTATATTAGTTTGTTATATAAGGTAACAAAAATAAAATAAGATTAAATTATGAGTACATTTTTATTTCAACATTAAAAATAATTTGTTATTTTAGGAAATAAAACATAATTTAAAATAAAAATACAATTTGAGTCAAATTAAGATTAATCATTTTTTTATCAATTTGAGTATGATTAAAATAAAATAAAAATTATCTTATATTAGTTTGTTATATAAGGTAACAATAATAAAAGAAGACTAAATTATGAGTGTATTTTTATTATAAGCAGATTCTTTAGTTATAATTGAAATAAATAATATTTTCCTTTTAAGAATAAATGTATGATTAAAATAAACAAATTTTCATTTATAAAAAATAATGTATAAGTAAATAATATTTACTTTGTGAAACATAATTTGTTATTTTTTGATTAAAAATAATTTAAATAAAGAAAATGTTCTTTGATTAAATAATAATAATTTTTTTAATGTGCCGTGCTTGGATCAATGTGTTGTGTCAACAAGATCTATTTTAAAAATAAGAGGTGTCATGTCAGATTGACGTTATGTCAACCCAACATAGTTCGTGCACAGTTCAACAGAGCTAGTTCGAACGGGTCGAATGGTTCGTTTTTAATTTTCTTGCTCAAAATTTGTTTCTATTAATAATAAAACAAAAATAATAATAAATTATAATAAGTGATAATAATAATAATATATAATATTATGATTACTAGATATTTAATAATATTTATATAATATATAAATAAATATGTAAATATGAAATAAAAAATAAAAAGAAAATGTGTTTGGGTCAAGTAAGAGGAATTTCGTGTGGGTCACATGTTTGACCGGCAGCATGTACGAAATTTCATCTTTTAAGCAATAAATTTAATTGTGTTCAAAATAATTTAAACTAAAGAATTTAATTTGAGTTGAAAATAATTAATTATTTAAGAAAAAGTAATTTAATTAGAAGTTGGGGTCTTGGTAAATTTAAATTGAATTTTAAACATTTCAAAATGGAATAACCTATTTATGACATTTAAGTTCTAATAAATTAGTTTTGATAATTATTATAAATTATAATATTATAATTATAAATTATATATTTTTTATAATATGTGTCGTCTGTGGATCGCATGAGATTTAAGACTAGTGTTTTATAAAGCTAATGTTTGGATTTTTGTTAAAATGGTAAGATATTTTGCTCAAAAGAAAATGGTACAAGAAGAAAAAAAAAAAGAAACATCAAGGGTAAACAGAAATGGTGAAAAAGAACTGTCGTAAAATGTACACATTTAACAAAGTTACTTAAAGAGGTGATAGTAGATCCCGCCGGATCTCTATCCAATCATTGTTACTTAAAATTAAAATACATTCATTAATTTCTTAATGGTTTAATAAAATTAAGAGAATATATATGAGGTTAACATAAAATAAAAATGATACTAACAGAATAATGAAGATTAAGAATAAATAAACATTAATATTATTTCGCAATAAATTGAATTATTTAAATAACTATTAATATTAATATTTTTTGGTCATTCATGATCAATATGGAGCATTGAATTATGAATGTTTTAAGTTGTTTGATTTTTTACTTAAAACCTTTTGGATCCGGTCGAACAGGTTCTCACTCATCTGATGTGGTTCTCACTCATCTTTAAGGCTCCGATTTCAAATGGAAATTGTCACTCTTCAGCGGCGAGGCGACTTCAGTGCCGAGGTGACTTCAGCAACTACGAGGCGAGTGACTTCAACAGAGACGACGTGACAATATGAAAAGAGGATTTCAAAGCGGGGCGAGACTAAAAATAATGAGTTGATAAGTGGATGACGATTCAATTAAGGATAGTGAATATAAAAAATGATATATCTTAATTAGACATGTGACAAATTATTTAATTTAAGTAATGTACAAATTATATTATAGTACAATAAATTAAATATTTATATATTAATTAAATATAATAAAAAATCATAACTAATTTTTTTGTTAAAATATATAGAAATTTATATTGACAATAAATTTTATATAGTGCACTTATGATATAAAAATATTAATTATGAAATTATTTTTTATTCATTTTTAACATAAATATTTTGTAATTAATTAAGTATGAATAGAAAAAGAAATATAGTTAAATGATTATGCAAAAATAATAAGATAGGTTAGAAAGAAATAATATATTTGAATAAGGGTAAAATTAAAAAAATTATAAAACACTAACATCTAATCACTAAACGCTAGTACAAGTCTTTTCAATATTTTCGTATGAATCGTTAAATACTACTTATTTTTATCATTTATAAAAAAAATTAACTTTTGAACGGATTGCATCGCTGAACTATGTTGGACCAGATATTTGTAATAGTGAATGGCACATTTTTCATTCATTCGTAGATCGTATATCGTATGACTGAATGTAAAAAAATGTAAAAAGCAGAGTGTTTATTAAATTCATATATATATATATATATATATATCAGAATTAGAAAAAAGAAATAGAAGTAAATGGGTTGAGTTAAGAACCTGGGCCTGGTAATGTTGCATTGTTTGGACTTTCATCTCGTTCTCGACTTTTCCAAAGGCCCATTAACTCGCGCCAGCCCAATGATCGTGGTGGGTCCCACTTCCCATTCTCTTCCAACGTGATCTCGTGCGCTTGCGCTTCGTGTCCGCGTCCTTCGCCTCGATCGTCCCGCTTTACGTTCAAAATGCTTCGCCAGCCTGTAAAGCAAATCCGACGTTCATCACCTAATTATCTAATAATATATATATAGGATGGAATCAATTTAGTAATCGCATAAATAAAATAGCCACCAAAATACATATGGGATGGTGAAAAGATTTCGCGACGGTGAGAAGGCCTCTCAAATCTCAAAAAGACTCAAACCTACAAGGGTTAATTGTTTAAACCACACGTGATTTGTTTTTTTTTCTATATAATAATAAATATATAAATATACAGTAATCGAGAAATAAAAGTTAAAAATAATGGAGCTGTTAAAAATTTTAAGCCGTTGATAGGTTTAAAAGTTAAACCAATATAAAAACCACCTCCGAGATCCACGCTCACCTGTGCGTCACGGTGGCGCCACTCCGTGACGATGGCGACACGATTGAAAAAAAAAAAAAAAAACAAAACACGGCGTTTAAATCGTGGCCGTTGGCTGACAGTGGAATCCAAGCGACGGCTGACCTCTCTACCATTTTGAATTTTTTGGTATGAATTTTTTTAAAGCCTAATAATTTCTACCCAGTTCAATCGAAGAAGGACATGTTTTTTCTTTAAAATCTTTTTTACCCCTACCTGAAGATTTTTAAAGATCAAAAGTTTGAGACACTAATACAAAAAACTTCTCGCCTAACTCTTTTTTTTTTGTTTATATTCACGAAACAAATTAAGCATTAAAAGACCCTCTATTCAGATAAACAAATAAGCACGTTGTTCTTGGAGTAAACATTTATACTGTGCAACCCACTTTTTTAGAGCTAGAACGGCGACTCTCGCGTAGATACGTCGAAAGATCCCCCGATTCGTTCAGCCCGGAACTGTCGCCAGTTTATTGCAGTATCCTGCATTTGGTCGGCGTGCAGGTGGCGCGTTTTTTTATGGCAATGTGGTTGCGGTGGGTTGGAGCGGCGTCGAATTAGGACATTTCTTTTCAGTTCTCTTTTTTTCCATATTTTTTCGTGATCAAATCTTCTAGTTTTCGTTTAAAGATAGAGGACACATCACAACAAAAGATTCTTGCTTTTCATGAGCTTTATAAAAATTTTATCTTTACGATTCACCTTGTTTCGTTGTTCTTCTTAGTTCTTATGGCTCTTCGGATTGATTCTTTGACCTCCCCTTGAAATATACAAGATTTTTAGGTACATTTTGAGCTCCTTTCTTCTTTCCTGTGTTTTGAGGAATGGAAAGGTAGAAGGGTTTCGCGTCGGCCTTAAATTTGCAATTAGTCGCAGTGATTAATTCATTGATACGCAATTAGTAACATCAGTTGAGCTAAAAGAATCTCCTTTATAGCTGTAAATCCAGCATTGTTCGACTTGGGTGAGTAGTTGGCGTGATTTGAGTGGGTTTGGAGAAGACTTTTGAGGGGAGCGTGGAAGATTTAGGAGGTTAGATTGGTAGATAAGGAGTCACGAGGATTAAGATCTTAAGTTCACAGGTAAAGCGTTGCCCACTGGACGTTTCCCCAACCGTGGGAACAACGACTGCTGTGGGATCGCCCGCGGGAAGTTGATTACCACGATCCGACTTTTGCTGTGCGCGCCTGTGTATAAGTTTGCGGATCGTTCGTGTTCCAATCTCGTGAGACTGTCAGCAGGAAGGAGTTATAATTTGGGGAAGCGCCGGGTTTGTAACTGTTGAAGATATCTCAGTGACAATGGGACACTCGGCAACCATTTGTGATCGGAGGTTTGAATTTGAGGTCACCAAGGACTGGAATGGTGTTGACCAAGTGCTGCTCAGAGTGCCGAAGGGAGCTTCTGCACGGGTGAGCGCGCTAGTGTTCGTATTTGTGACCAGGATTTGAGCTGTTGCTTGTAGGAGTTACAGTTTTCTGGTAAATGCTTTTCATGGTTGATTTTTGATAATTCTTCTGTCAGAAATCCAGGTTAGCTTGCATGGAGGACAGGTTACTTCATGGAGGAATGAGCGAGGGGAAGAACTCTTGTTTACTAGTAGCAAGGTGATTTGCATTCTCTACATCGTGTATGCCCCATATGTAAACCCTTATTAGATGCTGCTCTTTATACTATAATGCTTGGTCTGCAACATGTGGTCTCAGTTGTTGAGTAAGAATTGTTGCCTGATGCTGAACAAGATGATAAATAACAAAAATGATAGGTTTTCTTATTTTTGTACTTAGAGATATCAGACAGGAAGATATTGAAATCGTTAAGAACAGACAGAGATTGTTACTGAATTTCTAAAACAGAAACTTTGATATGTACCCATGAAAGAAAAAAGGAAGTTCTGACTTATTCCTATACAGTATTAAAAGAAATGTCATTGGAGTTTATGACAGTATAGTAAATTAGCAAAATTGTTGGTTTTTATTCAGTTATCCTAGCAGATCACAACTGCTTAATACTGTCAAATAATTGTACCCTGAATAGCATACACAAATTTAGGCATCTGTTACTATTTTACCACCAGGGAAACCATAAAGGTTTGATTCTTCTTCTAGCTCATGATAAATTCATATTACACTAATAAAGTTCTTTTGTTGATCATAATCTAGGTCTTGAGGAGTGCAGTATTATTATGATAGAAATAATTTCCTAATCTTTTGTGGACCCCTGCTTCAGACTCCATATTGTAAGATAACTTCTCTCTGACCGCTGGGTGCAGGCAATTTTCAAGCCACCAAAAGCTATGAGAGGAGGAATTCCTATCTGCTTCCCTCAGGTGATATTTCTACTTCAATGAGTTCCCTATAACTGAATATGTTTAGACTTTCTTATGACTAAATATGTTAGCATCATATTATGCTGTCCTTATAGTTTGGGAACTGCGGATCATTGGAACAACATGGATTTGCAAGGAACAAGGTTTGGAACATTGATGACAATCCACCACCTTTACCTCCACATGATTGTCATGGCAAAGTCTCAGTTGACCTGGTTCTTAAGTCATCTGAAGATGATTTAAAGTGTTGGCCACACTGGTAAAAATGATATTCAACATGATCATTAAGTCAACCTTGAAAGGAAAATTGTCGCTTCAATTATATCATTTTGGAGATTTGTCATTTGAATATCCAATTAATAAAACCATTATCTTTTGCAGCTTTGAGTTTCGGCTTAGGGTATCTCTGTCACTGGATGGGGATCTCACAATGATATCTCGCGTCAGAAACATCAATGGGAAACCATTCAGCTTTTCATTTGCTTATCATACATATCTGTCAGTTTCTGACATCAGGTGAGGAATTTTTTGCGCCAGGTTATAATCTAGTGAAATGCATGAGGATTTTGTTAATATAGAGACTATTGTATTTGTCTTTCTTTCCTTCATTTCTTTTATAGATTTATTCTTTTTTGCATTTATCTTAATAGCTTTTGTAGATCACTTGGAACTGTATTGACAAACACTATTATGTACTTGTATGTCTTTGTTAACAGGAATCTAGCATGTTAAGTTTCTAGTAATAGAATATGTTCAAGTTATTTTGACTAAGTTGTAAATGAGATAATGATGCTGTGCCTTGTTTAAGCTTTTGGAGGACATGCGCATACACGGCTTGGTTTGCATCTGGTTCTCATTTCACAATTGGAATCCATTCTATTGAACAGGAAAAAGCTGTGCATGATTAAATGCACAAATTTCTACACTTTTCTTTTGAAATTATTTTTCATAAGACATAATGATCTTTTAGGTGTTTTATGTTATTCTGATATTTAATTTGCCAATAATTGAGTATGTGATGCTTGAATTGCATGACGATAGAAGTTGTTCTGATTGTTTATATAAAATTTTTTGGGGGTCTATTTCATTCATGTGACATTTGTTCTTTAGTGAAGTGAGGATTGAAGGCCTAGAAACATTGGATTATTTGGACAACCTTTATGAAAGAGAACGCTTTACAGAGCAAGGAGATGCAATAACCTTTGAATCTGAGGTAACCTAGTTCCATTCTGGTGCAATTGAACGTTGAACCATATGATATACTTGACAAAAAATAGTTGCTGCAATAGTATATCTTTGTCCAATACACACACTTGCAAAATATATTCAATTGTATCAAAACGAAAGTCCAACCACTGGTCATTTCACCCCCATATCCCTTGTTTTTTTCATTTCAATTCGCAGGTTGATCGGGTTTATCTTGGTTCTCCGAATGTAATTGCAATTCTCGATCATGAGAAGAAACGGACCTTTGTTATAAAAAAGGAAGGTCTTCCTGATGTTGGTAAGTAATCCTCCAAATCACCTGTCTGCCATAGTGTTTTGGTTCCTCAAAAACAAATGTGCATGCACGACACTCTTGCTGAGAATGATATAAAAGACTTACAAAGTCCAAAGTAGAGCTGTTAATGAATGCTCTTCAGTTTCCGTGATGAAGCCAAACGATCCACTCTGATCTTTCCCCTTGTAATACTGTGCAGTTGTCTGGAATCCATGGGAGAAGAAAGCAAAATCCATGGTGGACTTTGGGGACGAAGAATATAAACAGATGCTCTGTGTAGATGGTGCTGTGATTGAGAAACCTATAACTTTGAAACCAGGCGAGGAATGGACGGGACGATTGGAGCTTTCTGCAATCCCGTCCACCTACTTCAGCGACCACCTTGATCATCTAATCAGAATATAATGCATTGGACATGCTATTAGCATGGAACCAGGAGTAGTGATGTGTGAGCTAATATTATAGGCTCCATCACACTGTGCTGATAGAAACAGATCATGGATAGTGGTTTTTGTGCTTATATAGTACTGTAGTGCTCCATTAACATGTTGATTAAGTTATCCAACCAGACCTTGCATTGTTAACGGTTGAAACTTTGTGAGCTAGAATAGCAAAATGTGCAGTCAAAGATTTCAGATTATAGTAACATCGGACAGCCAAAGACATGAAACAAGAAATTTTATTTCTGGTCAAATAACTCACAGGAGAAGTGCGGGTGAGGGTGCAGAAATGAATTTATGAAGGTTTATAGGAACAGACTATTTAAACGATTAATCAGCGAGGGCAACTGAAGTTGTAAATGGTTCTTGCCCCAGGAACAAAAATAAAGGTTTGCTCAATAACATTTTATAATTTCGCTCGTACGGTGTGAACGAGAGTAAATTGTATATTAGGCCACAGACTAATATGTGAGCAGCAATAATAATTCCACGCGGTTGAAATTAGTTTACTCAACACTCGTGTTTTTTTTTCGTTTGGGTAAATTGTATAAAAAATATTAAATTTTCTTGTCTAAGTTTTTCTTTCTCTGCAAAAGGTCATAAACTTTATTCTAGCTTTTGTTATGAGTAAATAAAATAAAATAAAATCCTTAAACGATTTTAACACTTATAATCGAAGATTAAGTCATCAATTTAATATTTTCTAATTCGTTACATATAAATATAATATTATTTCAAATGTATATAGGATAAATATTGATTAATTATTTATAATGACAGTTGCATAAAATTAAATGGTAAGATGCTTATTTTTATTTTCTAAAATTCTAAAGTTTATGATATATCTAAATTTAGATTGCTAAATTATTATTTAACATTTTTTGCTAATAAAATTATAATAAGTTATATTTGTACTTAATTAAAAATTTATTATTTCTATGTAAAAAAGTTTAGACTAATTTTGACATAAAAAGTTTACTCTTTTATATAATTTAACCTTTTCTTTTTTTAACTTCCAACTTGATACGTACTTTCTCAACTGTTACATATTACCACAAATTAGCATTTACCATGTAGAATTATAATCCCTCAAAATTTATAAATAGTTGACCATAGGGGTGAAAGTAGTTCGGGTCGGGTCAAGTTTTTTATTGAAAAAAAAAATCAACTGTTACTTTTCGGATCGATTTTTAAAATTAAAATAAATCATTTTAAAATCATTTTGAAAACATAAAAAGCACCATCTAGCGGGTCCAATTTTTTTAGATGATTTTTTTGGACCTACTTTTATATAATTATATTTTAAAAATATATAGAATATATTAAAATTAATATAAAAACATTTAATTTTATACTAAATATAAAATATACTACTAAAATTTTAAAATATTAAATTAGAGTTTGATAATGTGACAGAAAAGTATGAAATTTTATATGAAACATATTCTATCTGTAATAAAAGAATTAATAACATATGTCTTAATTATATAAATAAGAAACAGACTCTACGGACATATTTTTTCAGATAGGATCCTAATTTTAGCGATTGAATTTTACTAAGTTTTGACCAACATTAATTAGTTTATTAATTTTACTAAGTTTAATTTACAAAAGATACTTATTTAATTCTAATTAATGAGAGATAGTAAAGAAAAAAGGGAAAAAATAATTAGTACAATAATAAGAGGTAAAAAAGGAAAGAAAATATAACGATCCCACCATGTTTGGTTCCCTCTCGATTTTTATCGATTATTGTCGTTTGCAGAATTAATTAGAATTAAGCATTGGTGCTAATCTAATTCCGGCTGTCAAATACGAGTTGACCTCTCTAATTCTTTTTACTAACCTTCGGTAATATAATTTGTTTGAAGTAATTCTTAAACATTAACATCAATTATCTAGCTATAGACTGCCGTGCACTATCCACGAGCTGCAAGTAGTTAACTCAAGACTCTTTTTTTTCCCTTATAGGCTTCCAACTTTCTAAGCATTTTCAATAAGCTTCACATCTCAACGAAAAAAAAAAGACGAGTTATCTAAAAAGCCTTAATGACTACTCTATATATATTATGCTAAAAGTACAAATGTACTGCTATTAATTGTTTGTTTTTAGCGTTTAATTTTGTGAACACCTCGAGAGAAAAGCCATGAGAGTGAGTTAACGTCAAAATTTTTGGATCTTAAAATCTCAAGTCATACATGGCCTGTGAAATTAACTTCATCAATGCAGTTGTAACTGACTTGTCAGCATAATTCATCGTCTCTAGTTTGGCCTTGCATCAGTGCAGCGTGACTGCCAAAGCAGCCATAACTTTTCCTTCACGGCCGCGGCTTAAATGCCAAGTCAAAGGACAGTTAACCCATAAGAGTAGAGTGCCTAGATGAACCAAATTCAACATAGCATAAGCTTGTGCTAGCACATCACTACCTCTCATATCAATTTGGGAATTACAATTTTTTCTTGTATCATGAATTCCGTCAGCACCTTGAGGCGATCAAGCTTTGTGGTCTCTAGAAGAACCTGGCCACAATGAAACATACACAAGCAAGGACTTGGAATATGACAAAAAGTGTTTATATTGGGCATTCATCTGTGTTCATATAGATTTGCACATTTGCATGCGTTCTGTGAGCGCGCACCTGTGGATACACGTGCGCACGTATTTCCATTTTGTGGGAAGTATGTGTCATACAGAAGGAAAATTAAATGTAGGTCCAACAAAGTGAAAAGTATTAAACCATGCTTGCCGAATATAATGTGCTGTTGTTTTGCATCCTTGAATAGCAAGTTGCATTACATCCTCAAATATGTCCTATAGGTGAGCTTTGGCATCAATCTAAAATAAGGTGTCACGAATATGATTCCCCAAAACTATAAAACATTGATCGCAAAAAATACAGAAACCCCTAAACTTCATGACCACAAATAGTTCTATATGCAGGAGTTAGACTAAAAAAGGTAGGATTTGTGAAGTAGAAATTGTTGTTAATATGACTCATCAACTAGTTTTTACAAACCTGAATGAGAGTACTCCAGTAAGGTCAGTAACTTCAGCATTATCTTTATGTAGTTCAGATCTATAAGTAAAGAATGAAATGGGACTATTGCCAAGAGTTTGATTATTCTAATTACTAAAAAAAATGTATTACTTACCAAGTAAAGGAGTGGAAGAAAGATATCCAGCACTACACGATGTGACAAATAATGTCACGGATTGGAATTCCAGCATCTGGTAATGCCAGAGTTGCAGCATTGATGCAAGCCGACCATGTTCCTGAATCAAACATAGGAAAAGTGCGACGATTGCATCCAATGTTATAAAAAGTAATTCGAACAATGTGAATGTTTAACTCTAAGGAATCCAGCATGTATTCTAATTGTTGTAGCAATAACGGATCAAAACTTGACAAGAGGTTTCGGAATTCAACCTCCCAAGGTCCGTCAACTTCAACAGCAACGATGACCTTGGACTGATACCCCACCTCCAAGAGCGCAGAGCTGCAGCCATCCAAACGCCCAAAGAAGCGTAATCAAAACTCATCAAGACCCCCTCCTCCTCTACTAACTACGGAGTTTCCAGAGTGCAGGAAAAATTTTAAAAAGAAAAAAGAGAAAAGAGCGGCGATTTTTCTTTGCCCCGGCCGTCGGCCTTCGAGGCAACACCAATTGACCCTCATCTGCAAAGGCAAAAGAGGAGTATTTTCATCGGAAGATTTTGCCGCAAAGAAACAAAGAGGGGAACCTGTTGGAAATCGTGAGCTCCCTGATGGATCGCCGGAAGAAGAAGAACCGGTGCGGAAACGAGAGGAGGAAGAAGAGAAGCAGAGAAATAAAAAAAACTAAAACTAATTTCTATTCTAATAAAATGTTGATTACAACTGCTCAGATTCAATTACATCAGACTCCCCTATTTATACTAGCTAATATGGGACCGTTACAAGTATGGATCCAAAAAGATATTTGCTACAAGACGACATTGCTGGTGAGGCTGAGCTACTGTCTGCGAACTGAAGTTGTGAGGGCATGGCTTCCAACAGAACCGGAGATTCGATTCGTCAATCGGGCGGCGACGGCCCATCCGGAATCCGGTGAGGGCAGGGACGGAGCTAGCTTGATGCTAGGGCCATGCCCCCTAACATTTTGAGATATTATAGATAGTAATGTATATTATTATATAGATATTTAAAATATATGATATGCCCCTTAATTTTTTTGAACTTGACATAATTAAATTCCCTAACTTCTAGACATAATATATATATATATATAGTAATATATCAAAAATATATAGTAAGACTCTAATTTTGTGAATTTGAGATAACGAGAGAATATAATTTATAAAAAAATTGTAATGTATGTATATGTATAAAGAATAATACATGAATTTATGCAAATATAATGTATGTATATGTACTAATAATTTTGACTCCTTTCTATAGCTAATCAAATTAATTAATTAAGTCATAACAAAATTACTTACATATATTTTTCTTTAACATCATATACACAAAAAGAAAAAAAAATTATGCACAGTGAATAATAAAAATATACTTTACTTTAAATACAATAATGTTTGTAATTGTAAGTTATTTTTTCATATATATTATTCGTAAAGCAAAATTCTTTCTTAATTTGATTAAAAATTTGATATATACATATATGCATTTTATTTTCTCACATACTATTTTTTGGCCCCCTAAATTCCCATCCTGGCTCCGTCCTGAGGGAATCGACGAACTCCATCTGGAAGCCAGGAATCGATGAGGAGATCGGAGAAAAGTTACACGGGTGCTTTGCCACCATTTTTTTTTAACGGGCAGTCAAAAAATTGGAGATTCTTGAAATGAGAGGGCAAAAAATGGAAATTTTTTTTCCTATTGGAGGTGAACAGCTCCGTGCCTTTTTAAATGAAAAAAAAACAATGGAGATTCTTGAAATGAGAGGTCAAAAAATGGCCTTTTTTACCTATTGGAGGTGAACAGCTCCGTGCCTTTTTAATTGAAAAAATAATAATAATGGAGATTCTTGAAATGAGAGGTGAAAATTTTTGGTAGCTGTTGTTGTAGGATGGAAAGAAATGGAAGATTAGTTAAAATTAAGAAGTCTGGTAAGCTCTCCTCCCTCTCCAACTTCAATAAAAAAAAGCTCCAAATACATTATTATCATGAGCGCTGAAAATATCGAACATTTTGTTTTCTATAAAATAAAATGAAGTAACAATAATGTAAAATGATAATTCAACCCTACAGTTCAAACCTCAAAAAAGGAAAAAAAGATAGCATAGACAGAAATAAAATGAAATACGCTTTTTTTTTGTACAAAATGAGACAAGGAAAATAAATATTTAAAATAAAAAACACATAATGATAGAAATTTGAAATCCTAACTTTCCACTAAATAGCGAAATATCATAATATTATCGAAATATAAACAAACATCAAATAAATTAGAAATGGATCGGTCAAATTTTAATTTTTTTAAAGATATCTTAAAAATTGTGAAACTATCATTATTCAAAATAAAAAAAGACATACTCTCATCTTTTTCTCCATTTTTTCAATCGAATCTTATTTGTTAGTATTAATTCATGCATTATTACATTTATTTATTTATTTATTTATTTATTATTATTATTATAAACATCAACTATGTGTAATAAAATATTTTATTTATAAAATATTATATTTTAAATTTATATTCTCTTTGAATCAAATATGAACGAGATAAAAAATATTCTTCAACTAATCGATAATAAATGTCCAAATGGAAGGGTGCACCAAACCTTTGTTCCCACATTGCATAGGCTTGATCATAGAGGATATCCTAGTGTTACTACGAATAAGAAAGGAGCATGTATTTCTTTATAAAGTTCTTTTAATTGGAGATTATTTTCTAGAATTATGGTCTAAAAAGAGTCTTTGAACACATCTTCACTCTTCAGTTTTTTATTGTCCGAAATGGAAACACAAATTGGACAAGATTTAAATGAAGTAGGGACTTAAACATATTATATGCAAAAAAAAAAACTCCAATTGGGCGTTTCTTTATTCTTTCCATGAGATTGTTCTAGCGTGTTTTAAGTTTAAACCAAAAAAATATCATTTTTCAATTCAAATGTGAAAACAACGTCACCCGAATTAATTTCAGCTTTAAAAAATTGTGAACCACCGCTAAAAACTTATTATTCTTTTTTCTGGTCTTTGATTATTGCTGAAAAATGTGTCCTACAAATAATCTAATATATATCTTTTCCGAAGACGACGGTCTTGATTAATTTTTATCACGGAGCTTACATTTACCCGATAATGATAATTATTTTATGTCAACCTTCTGCAAAAAAGTATTCATCACCGAATATTAATTAACATCCTTTCACAAATCACAACATTATAAATTTCTCAACTTTTATCACAGCCGAAAAAAGTTACAATTGAATTAATTTATCGTCACCGGGAGAATTTACATTTTCTTGTAACAAGCACAAGTTTTATTTTCTATATTATATCCCCTTCATTTTTTTTTGGCAGAAACTAACTACGTACACAATAAATAAATCACCCCGAAAGCTATAGGCAACAACGTAACGTGCACTGCATGCATGGTGTTTATGTTGGCCCCATATATTAATTTATATATCTCACGTCAGTCGTCGTCTATCGAGCATCCCCGGCGAGTTGAAGTCACTTGCTAGTAATCAATGGATTATGGATCAATCTTTCTTGGCGCCATTGTTAACGATCCGAGCTTCGTATCCGCCGTTGTGCCGCTTGACGAGGTGGTAGGGGGCGTAGGTGCCCATCACCTTGTCCCACATGACGAAGAAGGGCTGGGCGAAGTTGCACTTGCTGCCGGCGAGCTGGTGGTGGACGTCGTGGTACGCCGTGTTGTTGCCGAACAGCAGGTGGAAGGGATTCCATGGGAGGAGGATGCCGCAGTGATCATCGATGCCCTTCACCGTGGCGAAGCAGAAGAAGGCGACGGACGTCCGGGGGGACATCCCGGAGACGAAGAAGGCGGCGGCGCCGGCGAGGGTCTCCGTCACGACGCCGTCCACCGGGTGGTTGTACTGCGCCGCGTAGGCGTACGGCGCCACCACGCGGTGGTGCCACGAGTGGAAGTTGCGGTACAGAAACCGGTTCAGGTGCATGCACCGGTGGGCGAAGTACTGCCACGTGTCGAACACCACCATGGCGACGAAGAACTGCCGCGCCGTCACGACGAGGGACGCCGGCGCGCTCGGGTGGCCGGCGTCGCTGAGCCGCGTGGATTCATCCTCCCCGGTCGCCTGAGAATCAAGTCAACGCAGCCAAAGTAATCATCTTAGAAGGTGTCATTAGTGCAAGTGCAGACTGCTGTAAACTGTGTGCTTGAGAAGTTTAAAGATATGCAAAAGCTGGAGGGAGGCATTCGTAAAAATTAGAAGCGTGAACGACTTTTTAGTTTCATAATTTTCATTATTAATAAGAATAAAAGAAAGAGAGCAACCAACACCTATCAATGATTGTATAAAGATTCTAAATTAATTAAGTGCCAGTAGTTTTATCTTCTTTTCTTACTACTTTAATTTCCATCCAGATCGCTGTTGTCAACAACATGACGTGGGTTGACTGATCTCTAGCCATTATTTATATATCTCTCTCCCTTAAAAACAGAAAATATTCTCCATGTATTAATGCGATATATTTGGTAGGTGGCGAACAATTAATTAACACCACCGATCAAGTAAAAAGACATATGCATTACATCTTGCCGAACGTGTCGGCCAAATTACTCTCATCACATGGACGCGCTTTGGCTCGTCTTTTTTTTTATTTAATTACAATAAGAGATATCGAAAGGTCTAATACGTGAAAACTAAATAGGAATAAAGCACAAAAATTGATATATTCATTTACGAAGCAAACATGCCTTGCTGTGCGTATTTAATATAACGTGGTAGACTAGTAGTAGTAGTGGTGGTGATAGTAAAAGAGCTAATAATAATGTTCTCAGGGGAAAGTAGAGATGACTACTTGGCGTACTTAATTGTGAGTCTGGTGTTCATTTGTCAATATCACGGTACTTGTATATGTCTACAAACACCCTGGCCACACATGGAGTTGCCAAATATTATCGTACTGTTGATTCAAAAAACTATGACGTACACTTGACAATTCTATAGATATCTGATAGCTTCGTATATATGTTTATAAGAACACAGGTTACACAGCAGTCATGTTTTCGAACACTGGGCATTATAACCTTAAACTGATTTGTAGTAGAGATTAAAAGCTAGTGATCTAAAAATGCGGATCTTGCCAGTGACAATACATAACTCCGTAACAAAAAAAAAACTTTGTATATTACTGCTTCCAATTATATAGTTTTCTAGTTTTATATATATATATATATATATATATATATATATATATATTAACCCACACTATATACCTCGAGAAAAGGTAAATTATATATGGAAGAGAGGAAAAAGGTTGATAATAATATGCGTTTGGAATAAGATAACAGACCTTTAAGATAATAAACGAAATGGAAGCCTGAATTGCCTGTTGGAAGAGGACTCCCTTCAAGACATCCAACTTCGACACCAAGTTCTTAGCTTCCTCGTCTCTCCTCGAGTGCAATCTGTACTTCTCCAGCGAACCCAGCGCCTCATAAATCCCTGAGTAAACCCAGTAGACTATGATCGGCATGAGTACTACAAGAAACTCCTCAACTGTCAAGATATCCATGGATTGATCTTATTATGCAGGCAGCCAGGCAGGAGAAAGAGAGCGAGAGAGACGGTGGGAGAGGGGGGGAGAGAGAGCTCTAAGTGGTATATGGAAGCAATGGTGGAATGCTGTTGCTCAAATACAGAAATGCATATATAACGGGAACCCTGGGAAGTTACTTCTGACCAGGTATTAGCAGGGGACGGGCTTCTACGTTAAAGTGTTTCAAACTCCTCCAGATAGAGGCCAAATTGTAAGCTTGGCAGATTTTGGAATATTTATTTTACACTACAAATAATGTGGCTCTGTAAAGTAGGTCAGGATGCGTAGTTGTTAGTTGTACCACTTTGACTCGTTATTTAATTAGTTCATATATACGGCAACATTGTGAAACGATATATTGACGAATGTTCACTCCTCACCTCTGAAATTAATGAGGGGAGAATTTAGAAGAAAAAATAGAAAGAATCATATGAATGCGTTTGCAATTTTTCTTCCAAAGTTAGAGCATGACTTACTAGACCAAGATAGCGATGCAAGCATAAATGGGCAAAAAGGATTCCCCAATTGACCGGATGACCACAGTGTTGGATTGAAACAGCGAGGTCAACGTAGGATATTATCTCATGGCTCAGCAAAAGCTTCAAATCAAGCATATAACGTGTGACGGCCCATGCAAGATTCACACAAACAGAATATAAAAAAAGATATAAAACCTTGGAAATGAACAAACTTATTTTTAACGTGCTACTATTCCCATTTGTCGTTATATTTTTCATGAATTTAAGATTTAACACAAGACACTAAAAGTTTACGTTATGATGATTTTGATCTCTTTCAAAAGTTGCGAGGTCGTCACAATTAATTTTGATATTATCCTTTTCGAAAGCATGAAGTATTATTTGAGAGAAAAACGTGGTTGAATTACTATTAAATATTCAACCAATTCTGCGCAGATTTCTTTGTTTGCATTTTGTCAACTACGACCAAGGTTTTCATGCGATCATTTTCTTTTATACATACGAGATCTAATTTTGTTTATTTTACGTTGAAGTAGGATGATCGAATTAAATAAACCTTCTGAGATATATATATAGACTTGAAAAGGAAAGAAAGTTATGTCTTCATTAAAAATTAATTAATGTGAAGGTTGGGGGTTGGTACTGTCTGACTTGTCCTGATTTTATTTGCGATTTTCGTCCACTTTAACCACGCGATCACAATTGAAAAGGGAAGCATTAATTAATTAATTAATCATTATTGTTAATTTGTTGTATTTTACGTTCAGATGAACCGCCCCTTAAATGAATACTTCAGTGGCCAGTTGCTTTCCAAGTGCCATGTAATAATTCTGTTGCCATCATCAAATCAACCACATATCTGGGCGGGCGTCTCCTACACGCTTATTATAAGGTTCAACATTGATATAAATTATACGTGTAAATCATCCTTTTTAGATAAGGTGCAAGTATACACATTATAAAAAAAATTGCATATATACTAACTTATCTAAAATGATTTACGCCATATAGTTATACACCTCAACTGAATAATAATAATAATAATAAATAAATAAATAAAAGAATTTGCGAGATAACATAATATACACGTGTACTGTAATCAACGATTTAAGTGATCATGTACAATTTACTTTAAAGAATTTAATGAGATATGCCTTGAGCAATGTTATAATATTATTAAAATCAGATTGGATCATTTGGTTCCAACTATTGTTTGGTTTAGTGTCAAAATCGATTTTGGACATCCAAGCGACAAAAAAACCGTTCGAATTGGAAAAACTAGTTGAACCGATTTAATATAGTTCAATCAATTTGCCGAGTTTAAATTCTAATTAAAAAGAAAAATGGTTTTCAAAAGGAAAGTTAAAGAGCTGGAAAAGAATGGCATACACAAAATTAAATAGGAACAGAAATTTAAAAGGTAACTATTCAAAATTGAATAATATTGAAAAGGAACAATTAAATGACACAAAAATGAAAATAACAAAGGAAAGTTTTGAAGAAAAAATAAAAAGAAATAAGAGTAATTTAAGATAAAATATATTAATGCAACATCTATCGCCATTAGATTAAAAATAATAATAATGACCTATTAATATTAAGTTGACAATTACTATTTATTCCTTTTTTAAAATTTTAAATTTTTTTATTATATTAACATTTTAGTTTAGATATATTTCTGGCGAGTCAAGTCATGCACTTTGTACACGTTATTTTGGAGATAAAATAGTGGACGGAGCATGCACGACGCTGCACCCACCGTAGCACAGACGTCGGTCTGGGTGGGTGCTTCTGCTTCGATCCGGGTCGTGGTTGTGGCGTGGATCCCGCCGCGTGCTCTCACCTACTTTTGTATGCCATGCTCCATTTAATTTATTGCAGCCCATTTGTAATTAAATGTGGCAGCGGCATAATAAATGGCCATGCACCCCCCTCTTAAACTCTTAACTCTTAAGTTAAACTCTTCCTTCCCCTTGCATCCTGCATCACACCAATTGATTGCTCACTACACGTAGGCGAGTTCTCAGCCTCATTTCGAATTGTGAATTGACTGGGACTTTAGAATCGGTCGTGCATGCATTAATTTGCTCCTAAACATATATAACATTTGGACTCTTTTGGGAAAAAAATAAATTTGGAATACTACTATTAGTATTAGTATTAGTAATAATAATATTTTTTTCAAGTTAAAGTAATCGCAACGTAAATATCTTAAATTGATGGTACGACGAGTTCCACGTACCACGTTCTTTTTTTTTCTTTTTAAATTTATAAATGAAAGAATAAGAAACGGGTTTAGAGTGCATCACGTTAACCCCGTTCATGCTAAGATGATGCACGGATGTATCAAGGTCAGGGTCTGGGCGGTGGCGTCATGGTCTCTATAGTCCTATATCATTATTATGTGATTATTGAATTATGTTTTGCGTGATCTATCAATAATTAAAGTCGTTAGAATAAGTCTGGCGTCATCAGTGATAATTTTGAAATAAACTTTTAATGGAAACCCCGAGGAAATTTAAACTCAAGGTCTATCCAAGCATGTTATTCCGTATTGAATCATTGGACCTACCGGTTTGATTTAAAAGCTTAAGTAATTTAAAATATACTATCTTAACGATGAGATATTCAATAATTTATGTACATTTATATTCACTTAATAATTAAAATTGTTGCTGTCTTCAAACAGTTGGATCTTGTTACCTCAAGAAAGAGAAGTCCCATCACCAGTACTTGATTCTTGATAGCGAAAGGACTCGATACTTGATGGCGATAGTATTTGGAATCCCCACTAGTAAAATGTAGCATCTCAATGAAATGATCCTCCAAAATCATCCCCATTATGCAAAAGTAAAATGAAAAACCCACTATACTTTGATCTTTATTATTTTGGTCATTTCAAATTTATTTATCCAGATTTCAACCCCCAAAATTTATTTGTCACAAACATCAAATTCACTGAATTGACTTGAATATACTGATGCCTCAAAATTTAAGTATTATAGTGTCTATATATTAACTCTTTAAAATAATTCTGACCGTTTTTTAATGACTAATACAATAAAAAAACAAAATAAAAAGGCATTTACGATTTGAAGAAAAGATGTTCATGATAAACGGGTAGATGTATCATGGATTATGGACGTTGAATGATAGAAGTTTTTTTTTTAAAAAAGTCCAAAAGTGTAAGACCAATGGGAAAATTATTCAATAGTTAAAATCTAAAAAAACGATAGCCATTTTAAGATCCATCCAAACATTAATCATGGCATTAAACATTATTAATCATTAAAGCTATCTATCACTTCCCTTTACCAACTTATTAGATGTACAAAATATGCCCTTTAAAACTTCATTGTTACAGATATGATCTGCATTCATTGTCTGCCATTTTTACAGTACGTGAATACGGATGTCTGGAAATCCTTGGTACAGAGGACAGAAATCTCAGATTGTGCAGTCGCATGTTGGCTTCTAGGAGTTAGGGACAAAAGCAGGTAACAGGCAGCCCAGCAGGTAATTAAACAGGTGTACTTAATCCAAGGAAGGAGAGTAAATAAAATTAGCTAATGATGACAACTTTAACGTAACGAGGAAATATGACATACCAATAACATTAATCCTAGTGCATCATCAACGTACAAATATAACGCAAGCATCGAGCAAAAGAAAATTGTTAAGAGAGTTTTCTAAACGTCAGATCCAACGATCAAGGAGCACAAAAATTAGCCAACATAGGTGATACAACATGTTGAAGATGCAAGAGTTGTCACTCCAGACACAGGTTCAGGTATCTATACACATACATCAATACTCTATCAATGCGCAGGCAAATGTTAGATGAGTTCTTTAAACGTCAAGATCCAATGAATCAAGAAATAAAATATCCAAAACAAGTGATACAACTGGCTGAGGATACATGAGTCATGAGTGGTCACTCCACCAAGAGTGGTAGGGTACTTTTTATCCACCTAAAAACTCCACATTTCATTAGGATAAGGACGAGTCAAGATCATTCTTTGGCTCAACCACCACTATGTAACCTGACAAAGGAAGGTCAAGAAAATTTAATATGGATCTAACATTTGTGAATCATGCAACCAGCTTTTGCTAACCGTCAGATCACATTAGAGACCCCCAGATCAGAAAAAAAAGGGTCTAAGTTCATCCAGTCGCATGCAATCTAATAGTTGATAGATGATGATTTCTTGGAACAATCCTTCTCAACAGTTTTACAAAACATTAAATTCACCTAATAGATGACAATTTTCGACTTCTTTCACCATGTCAGCAGCAGCACTACGTGCAAATATGCACATTATACAACTTTGTTTCTTCATTCTGTTCATATAAACAAAAGGGCATCTACACAAAACAATTGGAACTACATGGATTTTTATTACATTTTCTTTTCTTCCTCTAGAATTTGTAATATATAGAAATGACAGTTAGGAAACTCTCAAGAACACACAGTAGCCTGTCTCTCCATCAGACATTAAGAATCTGGTTTAAAGCTCGAGTATGAAAAGCTATTTCTTCAAAGGGAAAAGGAACTTGACATTGAAGGAAAAAATCCCATCTTTGCCAAAGTCTGAGGATCCAGTTGAACAACCTTAGAGTTCCTTATGAACTTATAAAAAGAGTAAAATGTCCATCCGGATGCAAACAACCCAGCCTGGAAAAGAGAGGAAAGACCCATTTATTTTTATAGTCTGTCGATCCAACCTGTATTCTCATGCAGTAACTTATGTGTCAGTACATTTATGACATATTGCACATTTGTATAAGTATTCCTTTTGTATGATTATATCTACAGATGTCTTACAGTAAACATGTAATTTGTGTCAAGATGTAGTATATCATAAAATCAATGCTTCGTCAACATGCCATGGGAAGCCAAATTGGAGGCTTTATATTGTTTCTCTTATTTATGGCATCGCAAAGTGGGGTGTGGGCTACATTCACAACATCAAAAAGCAGCATTAGGGCAACAAAAAAAGGCCTACATCCGGGTCATACTGAGCTAGGGCAGCAGGAAAACATTAATATGAATCGACGATCCAGGTTGATGACAAGCCATAGATTGGTTTAATCAGTTTTGAATGATTTTACGATGCACAAAGTAACAAAGCCTGCAAATAGGCATCTGAGATGGAACAAGAATAAACTGATAACATCAGTAAACATAAAGCATATAGTGAAAATCCCTAGAGGAAAAATAGACATGATTCGGCTTCAAAAAAGAAAGCATCCTCCCTCGAAAGAAGTTACTATGAACACTGCAATTGTGACACTGAAGTATGACTTCCCTATAGGATGCAGAGATTGATGCATCATCGGGTAGATTAAGCAACTATTGAACACAAAAAACTGATACTCAGAAGCAGTATCAGGAGTTAAACGACAGGAACGTCTAACAGAGGAATCCAAAGCCTTCCTCAAAGTTTTGGTTAGAAGAAAGTTGTATATGTTTCAATTAACTAAACAAGGAAGTTACTTTAAGCAGAAATAAGATGTTCTAATTAATTCAACACTAATAAATTTATACTGGTTACAAATGAAGATAATAAGACTCCAACTCCAAACAAACTTCTTCTTAATAACCTGAGAACGTTCCAAACTAACCCTTTCTGCTAACACTAAATCCTAACTCATCTAGAATTGGAACCAACCACGTAAATACATAACAACAGCTTTGCTCTTCCAGATGACTCGCCTATATGAGAGACAGCATTGTGTGACAAGGAGAATCACCATGAGAGGAAGAGGATAGAATTTATATCAGAGATGACCAAGAATCTCCATGTATGGATAAACTATGTCAATGTCATTATATGTGATGGGAATCCGAAGGAAAACTCATTTGCTGCTTCATTATGAAAGATGAAGTGTGTTAAATTATTAATTATAGAAAGAACTAGAAGAAATAAGTCAATAAGAGGAAAAGAAAACTGCACTCTGGGACACATACCTTTAGAGGAAAAGAATTCAACTTGATAATCAGATGTAGTCTTAGTGGCTTTGACTAAAACATTAGCAATTTCTGCTTTCCGAGAGTTAACCATGAGACTGACATACTCTGTTGGAACAATGAATGCAAAGCGTTGTCACTCTAAATAATTCGATATAATTCCTTCCTCTTTAGTACATCAACATCAGGATCAACAAGGTATTTAGCAAAATCAATTACTACAGTGATGTGACTCTTATCTTTCCAGATCCAGTGAACTTCTTTTTTGAAATGAGATCCAAGAAAACTTCAATATCCCATCCCAAGTCGGTCAGAAATTTTCAGCCACCTGGAGAAGATTCAAACTGTATTCATTATTGATGTTTTTTCAGTTTGGGAAGTCTAATATAGAGGTTAATTAATAAAGGTGAAGTATTTAACAGCAAACTGTAATCATGTGAACTATTCTGTGTACAAATAGAATAGTTCACATTGATAGAGGTCAATAAATAAAGGTGAACTATGTGGTCCTATAATCATGTGAATTATTCTGTAAATAAACTGATATACATACTCAATCAGAGATCAACAACAAAGGTGATATCTTGTCACATTATGGTATCAACGCGGAAAAGGTTATCATGTTTACAAGCAGTTTTTGCTCCTCTCCCTCCATGACCATTGCAACATCCTCTCAATTGTCAGACCTTCTTCCTCCACTTCAACAATCCCAATATTTTTTTAGAAGGATCAATCCCAACATTTTAATGCTACAAAAATTTATTTGGGAAAACCAAGGACATTAATTCTACAATACTTGCACCTTTCAACCACATACTATGGGCCACTCAACTCCATCCATTTATCAACTATGAGCTACAAGGCTTTATTGATGGCGCATTGATGCATGCAAAATATAACATATTTTAGATTATTATTTTAATTAATTTTTCTGTAATTTGTTCATGGCATGCATCATTTTTAGTCACTTTTAGTCGTAATTTCGGATTTATCAATTTTAATTATTAATGTTTTGAATATTTTAACTAAAGAGGAATTTACTTAATTTTTATAATTATTTTGCAGGTAAAATGAATCGGCCGTAAAGAATTATATTTCGGCCGAGATGATCTCATGGTTGGATAAATTACATCTTACTTCGTTGGGGGTAAAAACGAATGCAACTTGAATTTTGGGTGTAACGAGATCAGATTTCATCATTTTGGGCGAGATTACAAAGAAGATGATCACTTTTTGATCGAGATATGAAGGGGGTAAAAATAAAAAGATGTTATTTTTTTGGGCGTAATGGAAAGAAGAACTCATTGTTTTGGCCGAGATTAGGATAAAGGATTATTGTTTTGGCCGAGATTTGAAGGGGGTAAAGATAAGAAATGACTTATCGTTTTGGACGTAATAATGAAGGACTTCTTCGTTTAGGCCGAGATTTGGAGGGCGTAATGGTAGGGAAATTTGGTTTTGGCCGAGATTCAAAGGGAGTAATGATAGGGACTCTTCTTTGTTTGGGCCGAGATTTGGAGGGGGTAAAGATAAAAGGATTCGTTTTGGCCAAGATTCAAAGGGGGTAAAGATAAAAGGATTTATCTTTTGGGCGTAATAGTTAGAGAATTATCATTTTTGGCCGAGTTTAACTCACAATTTTAAAGTCAACCGTACGATGTTACGGCCGGGATGAAATTGAAGGTCGTCCGCACTTATAAATACGGGAAGAATCCGTCGTTTCAATTGGTGCTCTGAAGTTCAGGTTTCTTCCACGGCGAGTCGTGAGCTCTGCAAGCTACGACCAAGAGGAGAGAGGTACGACGGCTGGAAGTTGATCGCGACTCTGATCAAGTCCGAGAGGCTGCCTGACTGTCTGCTAGATTCGAGATCTCTATTTTGGGTGTAATTCTTCCAATTTTTATGATTTGTATTTTATTATCTCTCCAGAATTTCTAGGATGAACTCTATGTTTTTATGATTATTATTTTAGGAGATTATTAATTGAAGGGAAATGTTTGGACCCTATTTTATTTGTTTTAATCTTTTCTGATCAATTATTAATTGTGCTTAATGCTTTTATATTAGTTAATTAAATTTCTGAATTAGGCTATACCAGTTTGTGGAGTGTTTAATTTCAGAATTCATTTTACTAATTATAATTGATTTTATCTGAAATTAATAATTGACATGAATTTGATAACTAGTGTGTGAAGAATCAAATTTGTGTGGTTTATCAATCTATACCAGTTTGTGGAGTGATTAATAGTCTAGGGAATCCAATTTAATGCGTCTTAATTTTAATATGATTTTGAGAGTACCAGTCGTGGAGACTTCAATTCTTATTAAATTAAGATAATTCTATATGATTAGATTGAGGGATGTCAGTCGTGGAGACCACAAGCTAATCATGTTAGATTACTTTAGGGAGACTCTAATCCATTTTTAAAGATTGAATTTATCTTTTATGGTTCAAATATTTATCCTGATCTATTTTCATCCTAAGGCCTAACTTCAACACCACTACATTATCTTATCTTTATCTTGTTTTCTTTATTTTAATTTACTTTTACAAACATATTTCCAGAAATCCATGTTTTTCCTCTCTTATTAATTTATAAATTCAGATATTGAATTAATAATATTCCTCGTGGGTTCGACACTCTTACTCCTATTTACTATATTACTTGAGCGACTAGTGCACTTGCTAGCTATTCTATTTTGCTACATCATTTCAACGCATCACGCATTATCTTGCCGCAAAATCCCTTCTCCACCTCCTGTGTGCAGTATAATAATGATTGAAATAAATGAAACTAATGATAAAAAATATTGAAAATTTTAATATAATAAGTAATGTTGATGTTATCAATATTACAATTTTGGGTCATCCCGTTATAAATCATTCAACCCATCATCTGATCCAAAGTTAATTGTGTTGAATTGAATTTGACCTAATTAAAAGTAGCTAGTGGAATAATGATTGGATCGAGCCGGGTTGACTGAGTTGATCGGGTTGAGAAAAATCCATTCTCACCCCCTAGTTTTAACATTTATTATCAATCATAATTGTCCTCTAAGACAGTTGAATATTAGTAATGATTCCTTCACAACAAACTTACTTTCTCGGTGTCGAAGTCCTCCTTACACCATATGAATTCATTGTCACAGCAAAAGTGCATCAAAGATATTCTAGTCCACAACAACATGAATAATTTCGAGTCACCGTTACCACCTTTTTTTCAAGAGAAAAAAGATGACGACCGGAATTTGTGGTCTCCATCCATGTATGTATTAATAAAATATCACATACACAAGCGTAAGCTCTTAAGAAAAAAGCAACAAAGGGAAAGGAAGAAATACGGCGCTCCTAACCAAAACCTTACTCCTAGAGGAGAAAGGAGGTTTGACATAATGTTTTTGGCATGACATCTCTCCCCACAAAAAATGACATGACTACGCTGAAGCCATATGGTCCAGGTTGTGGCCAAGAACGTCACCAAAGGTCCGTCACCTTTGGTTCCGGCTGCCAAGAGCTCTAAGCCAAAAAGTCTCCGATGCCAAAGGAGTGATACCCCTAGTGCTCAATTGTGTCCATACCTCCTACGCCATAGGGCGCACAAAAAATAGGTGTGCTACATCCTCCTTTGCCATACCGCACAGAACACATGCGTTGTGAGTGTGGGGTGCCCATCTCACCCTATAGATATTAGCGAGGACTCTGTCATGCTGCATAATCCAAACAAAGATCTTGACTTTGAGTGGCATCCGTGAGCGCCAAATGAACCAACAGTTAGCCCTGAAAGTGTAGGAGGTCGTGGTTGCGGGGAGGAGACGGAGGTAGAGGCTAGAAGGTCTCTGAGAGCCATACCCAACCATCCATTCTAGACGGATCCGGGTGTAACAAGGCGATCCCTTAATGAAGTGCCATAAGCTCTGAGTTGCATGATCTAAGAGAGGTGCTTTGACAAAGAGGGTCCAAGCACCAGTGCTCGAACTGCAGATGTCTAGGTGTGTCGTCAAGGCTCACAAGCGAGGGAAAGATGCTGATAGGTGGCCCCCAAGTAGCTAGTCATGCTACCAGAATGAGAAGGATTCACATGCGCTGAGAGAGGGTGTCATGAATGATCGCACCAACAGGGGTAAAGCTGCAACCCCGAGCCAGAATGATGAAGCCCCACGTGGTACTCCCATGATAATCCACGCCCGTAGCAGGAAAAGAAGACTATCCATCAAAGACGGTTCTCGAGTCCCATGATATGTCCAACCCACCAGAGTAGGAGAGCAGCGGAGGTCACGAACGCCCAAACCCCCCTGAAATGTGGGGCGACACACTCTGCCATGCTACGAGGTGGACACTTTGCGGATGAAAGCCACTCCCCTGCCAAAAGAACCTACTTTGTAGAGAATCCAGTTGCCTCTAGACCCAGGATGGCATCCAGTGTACTAGAGCTGAGCAAACCCGGGCTTGGGTGCGGATCCACCTTGATCCGGACCTAGCCCAGATTTTACCAGGTAAAATTTTTTTGGACTCGGGAAATCAGGAATGAAACTGGAAATGATCTATCTGGCGAGATCCAGCGTGATCGCTCGAGCAGTTCATGTTGTATAACAACTCGCTGGAAGGCAGCATTCCTGATGCCATGTTCAATTGTCACAACACTACGAGGGTGAACTTGTCGAACAACTGGCTCAATGGAAGCATTGTTCTACTTTGCGCGTCATGCTCTTTGCTATCTTTCAATCTCACCAACAACTCTTTCAGCTCCGGAGTCCCTGCGCAGCTGGAGAATTCTCCATTGCTCGGAGGCTTTGGCTCATGAGCAACAGGCTAAGCGGAAGGAGAAATACCAAATGAACTGATCGCCTACCGGCCTTGCACAGAGAGTCAGAGAGAGAGGAAGAGAGGGAGAAGAAGAAGAGAGAGAAATTGAAAATGGAGAGACCGAGAGAGAGGGAGAGAGAACCTATCAGCGACTCAGGTTGGTAATGGCGGGCCGGCGGTAGCAACGGCAACACAGCAGCGGCGACGGGAACACCGTGGCAGTGGCGACGGCATTCACAGCAGCAACTGGGTGTCTGGACTCTGGTGTCGTTCAACCTAACAGCGGCAGGGGGTGTCCAAATTAGGAATTATGGATAAGGGATTTCATTTTTCAACCACGGGCTAACGGGTCATGGGTCGCGGTTGACAAATTTTAGATTTAATATAAAGTATATTATAAAAAACATATTACCAAGGCCCGATCCCAGGTCAGGTTTCTAAGCTATGAATTCAGTCCTGGCTCGGAACCCACCGCGTATTCTGGTTATCGAACCTGGTCCGGGTCTGGATCCTACCCGGTCGGGTATTTTTCCTGACTGACCAGGTTGATGCGGTCCGTGCTCAGCCCTAGAGTGGACCGACATGTAGTAGATCGGAAGCGCTATGTAGTAGATAGGAAGCGCTGAGAGGACAGATCGGTGTAGGATGAGCCAGTTGCCGCATGTTTCTCTACAATATCTAAACACCACCCAATCACTGAGCTTGCAGTTTCTGCACTCCGACTACCTCGCACTCCAAGCATATTCTGATGCATATTGACCTTGAAACCAATAAATCAGAAATCAGTAGATGGTCATATGATTTACTTCAGGAATCCACTCATCTCATGGTGGGTGAAGAAACAATGAGCAATCTCAAGTTTTTTGGCGGAATAAGAATATCAAGCTATTGCAGACACAACGCAAAGTTAACTAGGGTCTCTACTAATAGAGCTTCGCTTTTTGCCGAAACCCTCACCACCAGCACTATGGTGTGATAATGTGGGTGCAATGTACCTTACAGCAAAACCAATCTTCCATGCTAGGGCGAAGCACTGGGAAATTGATCTCCACTTTGTTCATGATAAATCGCCAGCTGATGGCTTCATGTTCACTTCATATCAACAAAAGACCAGATGGCCAATATCATGACTAAAACTTTTGTCGGAACTATGTTTTCAGTACGTGGCAAGGTTTGACTTGGGCTATTTCCATGTTTCACTTTTGGGGAACATATTGGAAAGGGTGATCCATGCTCTATGTTACCTGCAAGACTTGGTCCACATCCAAGCTTCATAAGATAACTGCCAACCCACTCTGTTGCATGATCACCCAATGTGATGCTATAATCATGTGAACTATTCTGTACATAAACTGATGTATATCTTCAATTGAGAGACCAATAAATAAAGGTGAAGTCTTGACATATTACTCCGCAGTCAGCTTCCTGTGAGAAAGTCAGGGCCGGATTGGTTATTAACTGGCATTGTTTACTCTATCATAAGAAATGAAACTAATACCACACCAGCTAAGTCAACACCACTCAAGACATATTTTAGAAGATGTGGCAAAAGTGGGGATGGTGATTTCAATATCTTGCAGTTGCTGGAGTTATGGATGGAGAAATGAATGAGTTAGTAGGAGGAAAAAACTAACTACACTACATCAAGACACGTAGCACATGACAAATCATTATGTACTCATAATTTGAACATCTAATTTTTCCAAATGGATGTACTTGTAACATCAGATGAAAAGCGTTAAGACCACGGATCCAAATTTTCATAATTAATTTTGAGTGCGTGAAGCCATACAAGATTTCTGATTATGCTATAGCAATAAGAACAGAAGCTGCAGCACAAGCAAATACTGTCTTGAGCGTATTGTGACAATAGTCATGGAAGGAATCTTGAGTGGCATGTTATAACTTGATATTCAAAACAATCAAACCCGAATGGATCAATTCAATCAATCTGCTGAAGTCATCTAAGAATCTTTGCCATTAATGCTTCTTCACAGCCATAGACATTACTCAAATCTATGGCCTGTCAAGTCAAGCAACAACATCGATTACATAATTAAAGCTTGATCCAATCAAGTGCATAAACTTGAACCATTACAAATTTTGCAAGAATAGAAGAAGGAAATGATATTTTCACCTTTTGGGGACAAAATTTTGGTGAGGTAAGAATCTGAAAGGATTCCAACATACATCCCCTGCGCATTCTTGGAGGAACGGCACATGCCCCAAGACCTTGACCCCATTAACAGCACGATAACATATCATTTTTTATTGGCATTTTCTCTATTATCCCTCCATGACTTCTGGCACAGAGATCAGCTCCTCTCCTTGGCCAACGCCATTTGAATTTCTTGAGTCATTCCATTGGTGATAAAGACCATGACCCACTCAGACAGAACTGAGCTTATCCATTGGTTAGACCATTAGAGTGACTGAACTAGTTTCACGAGTTTGTGATTTCGTCTGCAAGGACCGTCAAAGCTCCATTCTCCGGCAAGTTCCAACGATGTGTCCCCTGTCCTTCACTTCTTCTGTACCTTTTATCCAAGTAGTATTCTGTGAAAATAGGAATTTAAATGTGTTAATGAGTATTACTATTACCAAATAATATTAGGGACGACTTGAATGTATTGATGAGTATTTGAATGTGTTAGGGAACTATTCAAACTCAGAGAAAAGAAGTATGTCCAACCGTTTATTTTGGTTCTCTATTGCATTGAACTTTTGATGATCAACTCAGCTGTATGTAAGAGCAAGACTGGACTTCATAGATTCATTGACTTTGTTACGAAAAGAGGGAGAGAGGGGTCGCACGAAATACAGAAGAACGCGAAGAGAGAAAAAAAAATGACGGCGGCTCTTTGTTATGGAATAATGATGATTACAAGGATGGGTCTCTGTTTAGACCCCTAGGGAGTTTATATAGGTTTGACAGATGATAGGAATTACATACGGACTGAGACTCTAAATAAATCCCTTGAAAATAGGACACCTATCTCGTGATAAGGAAATAAATCAAATCCGAATCACATACAGAATACTCCTCGGGGGGCTCCGCCCTCTTGCAACCCCCGCAGGGGGGGATCCCTCTAGATCCCCCCTGGACCCCCCACAGGTTCGCTGACCGGGCAGCGAGACCCCCGTAGGGGAATTCTGCTGAAGCGCCTGACTATGTAGGGGGACCAACTGGGTTCAGATTCAAGGCATTATTAACAAATCTCCACCTTGACTTGAATCATCTTCAGAGAACACAAAACCATGCCACGCCGCCTTCAGCCCCACCTCGGGACTATTACCAAGTATTGATGTTAAGCAAGTCCAAGCAGTGCTGAAATTTGCCATGAGGAACAGATTTGGTGAACATATCAGCTGGATTATCTTCAGTGCCAATTTTCTTCACCTTGATCCTCTTCTCAGTGCGGATGAAGTGATATCTGACATCAATGTGTTTGGTTTTTTCATGATGTACTTGATTCTTGGCTAAACATATTGCACTCAGACTGTCACAGTCCACTATAGCCTGCTCCTGATGTAATCCGAAATCTTCAACTAAGTCTTTTAACCAGATGCATTCCTTGGCTGCTTCTGTCAGTGCCATGTATTCAGCCTCTGTGGTGGACAATGTAACTGATGGCTGAAGTGTGGTCTTCCAACCCGCGGACTGTGTGATGTTTGGCAATGCCTTCATCTTTGCAGAACTGGTCAAATTCAGCAGAACAGAACTCCAAACCATTGTCAGTGCGAAGACACTTCACTTTCTTCGAAATCTAATTTTCCACCAGAATCTTCCACTGCTTGAAGGCATTGAAGGACTCACTCTTGTGTTTCATCATGAATACCCAAGTCATCCTCGAGTAGTCATCAATCGCAGATAGAAAGTACCTCGCACCTCCTAATGATGGAACACGAGAGGGACCCCAACAATCGGCGTGGATGGTCAAGTGTCGCCTTCGTCCTGTGCACTGCCTTGCCAAACTGAGACCTTCGCTGTTTGCCGAATACGCAGTGCTTGCAGAAGTTGATTTCAGATATCTTCTTCTCTCCTATAAGACCTCGTTTGCTGAGGATATTCATCTCGTTCTGACTCATATGCCCAAGCCGTATGTGCCTGGACCTATCTGATTCGGATGAACTAGCCACTGCAGCAACGCCAGAGACTGTCTTGCCTTGTAATACATACAAGGACTTCTGTCTGACTCCCTTCAGAACCGTAGCATCACCCTTCAGAACCGTGAGGATGCCTCCAGCAGCATTGATCTGACACCCTTTAGAGTCGAGGACTCCAAGTGATATCAAATTCTTCTTCAGTCGCGAAACATGGCGGACATCTGTCAGCGTCCTCACAAGATTGTCATAAGTCCTGATCTGCACAGAACCGATCCCAACTATCTGACAGGCTGCATCGTTGCCCATGATGACGTTTCCACCATCAATCTTCTGATAAGTTGAGAACCACTCTTTATTCAGAGTCATATGATAGGAACACCCCGAATCCAAAACCCAACTATCTGCCAGACATCCTTGATCAGAAGCAGTCAGAACTAAATCATCTTCGGAATTCCCAATTTCCTGTGCCACTGCAGCGACGGAGGCCTTCTTCTTCTTCAGACAATCCTTCTTCCAATGACCTGGTTTCTTGCAGTAATTACAGATGTCTTTCACATTGATTTTCTTCTTCTTCGACTTGAATTTCTTCGAATTCGATGACTGTCCCTTCTCTGCGGTCGATATCAAACCCGCGGCCTGAGTCTCTGCAGAATTTTCAGATGCCCTATGCCGAAGTTCACGAGTATGGAGACTCGATCTTACTTCTTCCAGACTTATAGTTTCCTTCCCGATAATCATAGACTGAACGAAATTTTCATATGATGGAGGAAGCGAAACTAACAGAATTAGGGCAGCATCTTCATCCTCGATTTTAACATCGATATTTCTGAGTTCCATCAATAAAGAATTTAACTGATCAAGATGTTCCTTCAGAGGGGTACCTTCTTGCATGCGGAGAGAGAACAGACGTTGCTTCAACAGCAACTTATTGGTGAGAGACTTCGTCATATACAGACTCTCGAGTCTCAACCACAGACCGGCCGCCTTTTCTTCATCTGCGACCTCGATTATCACCTCATCCGCCAGACACAACAGAATCATCGAATGCGCCTTCTCCTCCTGTGCCGCCAAAGTTGCGAGGTCGATCTCATTTTCTTTGCCCTTCGAGTCTTCCTTCTTTGGTTTGTTCTTCGACACGTTTGAGAGCGGCGCCCAGACTCCTTATTGCTTCAGAAGCGCCCGCATCTTGATCTCCCACAACCCGAAACTGTTCCTGCCGTTGAACTTCTCCACGCTCACGTTGTGCGACGTCATCTCCCTGCTGATCGAGAATCGCTGACAAACCCTAAGGCTCTGATACCAGTTTGTTACAAAAAGAGGGAGAAAGGGGTCGCACGAAATACAGAAAAACGCGAAGAGAGAAAAAAAAAACGGCGGCGGCTCTTTGTTATAGAATAATGATGATTACAAGGATGGGTCTCTGTTTAGACTCCTAGGGAGTTTATATAGGCACTCCCTTTGACAGATGATAGGAATTACATACGGACTGGGACTCTAAATAAATCCCCTGAAAATATGACACCTATCTCGTGATAAGGAAATAAATCAAATTCGAATCACATACAGAATACCCCTAAAAATTTTGCTCAGGGGGCTCCGCCCCCTTGCAAACCCCGTAGGGGGATCCTCTAGATCCCCCCTTGACCCCCCACAGGCTCGCTGACCGGGCAGCGAGACTCCTGTAGGGGAATTCTGCTGAAGCGTCTGACTATGTAAGGAGACCAACTGGGTTTAGATTCAAGGCATTATTAACAGACTTCATATCCTAAATAAAATAAATACTTTTCTTACGTTAAGAGACTCTACATTAGTTTGTTCCTATTGCAGTTTCTAAATATGACTTTGTGGAATGGTTCAGTAGACGTGTTTCTTGCAAACCCAACAACTACAATATCAGAGTTGGATAATGACGGAGACAAATCATCTAAATATTAAAGCTTTAATCAATTATGAGAGTAATTATAAGCTAAATAGTAATATTTTTCATCGATTGCGACAGAAACTAAGTAATAATTATAAGCTAAATAGTCAATGTTGTGTCGGGAATTACGTCGAACAGTTGGAAGGTGTAGGCTAATCGTGACTTTACGCAAGTGGAAGAGATATTGCTTGACTGCCGACTGCCAATAGAAGTTTGTTCGTTCTTAGTGGCGGCCGACTCGAATGGCAGGGAGTGCTGCGGCATGCTAATTTTCGAAGAGAAGGGGAGTCCTGAGACATCCTGATTGCTGGATTGTGCTGGTATTGAGGCCTCTGTCGAGAGACTCGAGGCAGCAGAGTGGGTGAAACTGCTAGGCAGGGGCCATTGTGAGAGGGAGCCGAACTGCCGGAGAGAGACATTGAGCCGTCGGTCGTGATGCCGGATCGCTGGTCGACGGCATATCGAGGCTCGTTGGTCGGGAGGTGAAGCGCGATGCGAGGAAAAAAATGAACACAAATGGGAAAATTATTTCAGCTACTGAAATGGGTAACAAAATGGTTGGCGCAATGGGATAATCAGGTTGTGCTTGCTCGACTAGTCGAGTATTAGGCTCGTCAAAAAGTAAAGTTGAAACGTTATTTTATTTATTCGGTGCTAAAATTTACTTCCATTAACAATTAACTTTTAATGTTAAGACGTCTATATTTTTTAAAAAATTTATTCTTATTCAAATGTATTATTTCAATTTTGATTTATCTTATTATTTTATCATTTTTATTTTATCACTATTCAACTAATTATTCTTATATTCATATTTAATTAATTACAAAATATTTATTTATTAACAATGGATATATAAATTAATTTAATAATTAATATTTTCAAATCATGTATGAACTATATAAAATGTATTATAAATATATTTTTTATATATTTGAATAACACATTTATTTTATTTTATTTTATGAAGATGTTAATTATTTATTTATTAAAGTTTAATAAATTTTGTATATAGATTAAGTTGAATAATTTATTGTATATTTAATTATGTCATTTTATGTTTATCCGTTAATTTTATCATTAAATTTATCAAACACTTATTTATTAATATTTTAAATGAATTGCTAATCGTTAATCATCAATCGTTATCATCTATTTAAATCACTGTCCGTTCATTAAACAATTAATAATGTTCAACAAAGTTAGTAAACTCGATTAGTCGCCAATGGATCTAAGGAAAATAGATAACAAGGATAGAAGTTTTGTTGATAGTATTTTTATTAGCATTTTAACAAGTATATTTATATAAAGAAAATATTTTGTAATTAATTGATAATATATGTTATAATATGTAAGCGGTTAATTCCATTTGCCCACTATGTCAAGTTTATGCATCTAATCATAAATTTAAAAAAAAAATCAGGTAGTAATAGGTCTTCCCCTAAATTCGAGACGCGCTGAAAAAAAAAATACATCACTAGCATTTCTAAACCTTTCATGTTATTTTTTATTTGTCAAATGTCTATTTTATGCTTCCATAAATTGTCACGACTCCGATTTAAACGGTGATTTAAGTCAGAGTTCGCGATTAATTACAGACGATCAAATATTATTATTATTAATTTTTTTAAAAAAATATGTGCATAACTTCTCTAGATAATATAAGAAAATGATAACACATATAAGCAAACCACGCAGTTCATATTGATCATTCAGAGCATGTAACAACCTTAAGATTTACACCACCACATAGTCATAAAAGATTCATATTTTACAAGATACAAAATTACTTCTCATATATAACACATATCAAACTCTCTCCATATCCCAACAGAGAAATATGAGAGCTGCAAGTCTTCTATCTAACACGCACAGTGGAACACATGACTTCTCAATACCTTAGCAGCAAAAAGGATCCACACCCTATTAAGGTTGTCTCTCGCGCTCTCAAAAGTTTTACTGATCTGAAAAAGTATACAACAACACTGTGAGCAAATAATAGCTCAGTAAGTTGATAATTCATAAACTATGTGTTACCATATAATAAATTCGAGGAGACATAAACATACATGCATTAATCATAATATCAAAGTCAATATCTTCATACATTTACTAAATATATATATATAACATCCCAATCAAAAGCATTGCACTCAATTTACATTCGTTGTCACTTAAACATATTAAACATGTGTATGCAATGCAACACTCTCATATGTATGCACGGATCACCAACTGGCCAGTGGTCGGTAGGTGAATTCTAGAGGTGGCTCACATCGTGATCGGCGATGTAGCACTTAGCTCCATTCTACCTCATCCTTTCGGAGAACAATCATATAGCGATAGGTGAATTTTAGAGGTGGCCTCCATCGCAACTACTCACAATGTGGCACTTAGCTTCGCATGGCACTTAGCTCCAGTCTATCTCATCCCATATCTGAGGAATAGAAATGATGCATTGGATTCTAGAAGTGGCTCCCATCGTGATCGACGATGTAGCACTTAGCTCCAACCATCATATATGCAAATACAAATGAATGTCGATGCATAATTTATCATATAACAAACAACTTCTGAATATCAGAAGATGAATCATATTCAATACCATTTCAAAATGAACAAAATTGCACTCATCGCAATCCATTCAGATCATATCTCATAAACTTTCCATAATTGCATTTCTCTAAACCAATTCATAGAATTCTAAAATATATTCAATACATATAATAATAGATGTCACATCGAATACAAAAGATGTGAAAATATAGAGTAGGAGAAAGAAACTTATCTATAAGGGCTAACAAAATATTTTCATTTCCCTTTCATTACTTTGCTCTTCTACTCATATAACAATAATAGTAAGGAACACATTACTACTATGATATGAGCACAAGCCTATAACACATGAAACATCATTAATTGCAAAGGGTATATGAATCTTAAGTATTTACTCTTATAACTTAAGTAACTATTTAGCATAAGGATTGATCTAATAATATGACAGATTGCACACATAGTAAAGAAAAATCCAGATCTTCTTATATACATAACCAAATTACATCATTCAAATTTTCTTTAGTTTCATATTATATATACATTCATCTGCAAAAGTTTCATTTCCTATTTCATTATGGTTTCTCATGAAAATCAACATTCAGCCTGACTTTTATGTTGTTCTTATGTCTTGACAGACTGAGTAACTTTACTTTTATGATTTATATAAAATAGTAAGCCTTCCCTATTCTGATTATTTTAATTTTCCCAAATAGTAGACATCCTAAGGTGCAACTCATAAAATTATTTGAATTTATATCTAATTGTACTGAGCACAATAAATTTAACCAATACTAGCATAATATGCCCTAAGTTCCCTCTTGACAGACTGAGTAAGGCTCGGTAAATTATTTATAACTTTCGTTACACATATCATTTTCTAGTGATTCCAACGGTCAATGCAACCTAACATCAATATCTATAACACTCTAAATTATCAAATAATTCCACGACATATTGAATTTAATACATAATTTACAAATTCGAGTGGCAATTTCGACGGACAGAGTAATAGTACCTTAAAGATAAGAGCATAACTTTATCTACAGAAATCATATTAACTTGATTTCAAAACTCAATGAAAGTAGACTCATATAGGATCAAACTGAATAAATTTCATAATTTTTGGATCACTCGAAGGTATAGAATTATGTAGCTAAAAATTCGTGAATCAATTGAACATAGCTAGGGTTAATTTTACACATGAACAACATGAGTTTTGCCCCATGTTCAAGTAAAATCCGAAAATAAATGGATGAGAAAGGTTCAGATTCACCCTAATTAAAAATTATGTAGTTAAAGTCCAAAGAAAATGAAGTAGGAACTTACAAAAATCTAAAACCCTAGTTGCCCCTTCTCTTGTTTTCTAATTTCCTTCAACCATGTAGCATCTTTTTTTCTACCTTTGCAATTCGCCAAGGGTGATGAATAGGGCAGAAGAAGGTAGTAAAATGTGAAAGGATAAATATTAAAAGGAAGGGGGGAACTGACTTCAACCGGTGGAAATAAGTTTTCCAAAAATACCCTTGTTTAGATGGCTTATTCACATGTAATGCCATTTAAGTAAATGGCTTTTGTATTATTTATTTATTTATTTATCCATTTACTTAAGACATTACATGTAAATAAGAAAGTACCCCCATTTGGATTCAAATAAAATATTTTAAAAAAAATAAATAATTAAGGAATCGAAATCTAAATTTTTGTCCGAAGAATAAAAATCGTGATTACACAGATTTTTTGATTTTGTGTCTACATTTTACCTAACTTATACACCTTCTAAAAATTCTTAAAAATTACATTTAGAATTCTTTCATATATAAGAACAATTGCCGGGACTTTAATTTTCCAAATATTCACTTTTCCGAAAATCCAATTTTCATGCCTTAAGTAAATTTTCATCGCTTTCGCACTTTAGTTGATATTAAAGTGTAAGTCTTAACATCACATTCATAGAGATTATCAATAAGATAATATAACATCACATTCATACAACTAATCATGCATGATTAACTTAGAGATATTACATAAATTATCTTCAACTAATCATATAAAAGGATCCTATTAAGTATCCCGTTCGCGGGTCAGATCACCCCAGACTCGACCCGTCCGATATTAATCGGATGGGTCGGGTCACTCTTTTTTGAGGCTTGGATTCAATCAGATTCGAATCTGGTAGTTTGATTATTCGAGAATCATTTTTCATTTTTTCTTACTTTTTCTATTATCTAATATAAAAATATTATATAATATTTATTTTAAAAACCATATTATTTTATACATTTAAAATATTGCATTTTAATGTTTTTATTTTTTACATAAATTATAAGCTAAAAACTAAATAAAAATAAAAAAGAAAAAATTTTGAATCTTTGGGTTGAGTCGGATCAATTTGAGTCAGAAAATTTTTACTCATGTAGATTAAGGTTGGGTCGGGTCGGGTTATCGGGTTCACGGATCAACTCGATCCAGTGGGCAACTCTACTATCAAAAATCTTATACAAGATCGAAAAGTGATCACAAGATAAAAAATATAAGATCGGATCAAGAATACTAAGTTCTTACATTAATTTTTTATATATAAATTTGACAAACATAAATCTTAAATTACACTCCACTATGTCACTTTTATTGAGTTGTAAGTCAAATTACATCAAATCATATTAAAAATAAAAAAAAATATATATTAACTTTCTTATAACCCTAATATACTTTTTAACTAATATTTAAATTATTGTAATAATCATATAAGATCATATAAAATTGAATAAGATCTATTGTGTTGCCAAAATTAAATTTGTATTAAAATCTTACATATGAGATTTTCAATTTAAGTTCTTATAGAATAAGACATTTTAAATATAATTTTAATCGTAACAATTATGTTTGCATAGTTCATAATTTAAATTTTAGTCTTTTTATTTCATCATAGACATATTTTTATTCATATATGATGAAAATGAATATTTTTTTACGGTTCATCATCATGTTAGGGAAAATATTTCGAAAAAAAATCACATCCGAGTCAAAATTTATTTCATAGAGTAGGATGTGGAATGAAATAAAATTGTGAAAATATTTCAAATGATAACTCATAATCGTTAAAATAAAATCAAATTTGCTTAAGCACCCTTCCAACAAACTTTGGAAAAAAAAGAAAAATTTGAAGCTATCCTAATTATCAAAATGAAATCATATCTTAAACCTTTCCAACTTAGAAATCATATTTTTTTTAAAAATAAAGTTGTCAACACAAGAGGCAATTTTCACGGACAATTCCAAAAATGACCTAAAAAGATGGACTTATAATAATATTGTCGGTGTTTGTAGTTCTCATAGTTAAGCTATCGATAAGTGTGAAGGTTTAATGAAGCATAATCAATTTATTTGATTATCTCTCAACTAGTGGCACCGACTGGAATAATATATTAGTAGTAGTAGTTTACGCAAGAGCATTTGTTTGCCTTCGTGGTTCAATGCATTGGTGTTAGGTGGAAAGCATATTAGATTAATTACTATGAGAAATATTATTTCTCTCTTAAATTATATATTTCTCCTTATTATAGTTTTTATAAAGTATTATAGTATTGCACAGTCAAATAAAATAATATATTTCTTAATTATTATTTTTATCTCAATTAGCTTAAATTATATAATCTCGTATGTAAAAGTATCATTAATATATCATTGGGAGAATATATTTCATGATATTATTAATTGAATATGCTAACACATCAATTTTCTTATTTTCATTATAATTTATTTTTATTATCATCATAAATATATGGAACACATTATAACAATTATTATATTCTTTATATAATATCATTATATTGCATATTGAATAATATTTTTAATAATTATATTTAGTCCCAATTATCTTAAAATGTACAATTACATGATAAATATATTTTATTTGTATTATTTATATAACTAATAATTTTATGATCATGCACCTAATCTTGATTTTATACATAATTTATAAAGTTTATATGATTTTGGTAACTAAAATTAATACTTTTATGTGTTATAATTGGAAGAGTTATTAAAATTTTATCATTTAAAATTTGTTAGAAATATTTGTGAACCCACTGTAATTTTAGTCTTGCTCTGCCCCTCAACAAATAATAAATCGGGTGAAGAATGATAATTTAGTTTGATTATCTTCGTCGCTTGAATTTTATAAGATATTTTGTGCATCAAGACTTATCATTTCGTGTCAGGGTCTGAATAACAAATAAATAACATTTGTTATTATTTCTACAATTTCTTATGAACGATAATGAATATATAGATAGGGTTTGCTCTTAGAAATCAACAAATGAGATCACAAGATATTCAGAAAGATCTCATGAATGCAATTATTCAAGAAATAACTAAAGTATTTCTTAATAATTTCAAATATGATATATTCAAAATATTAGTTGATGAATCTTGTTATGTCTTTAAAAATGAACAAATGACAATGATTTTACGATTCACTGATGAAAAAAATATGTTAATAACATTTTCTTAATTTTGTTATTGTGAATGATATATTGTATTCCTCTTTAAAAAAATAATTGAACTAATACTTTTTTTAACACAATTTGAGTATACCAAGAAAGTGAATAATATGCGAGGTAAATTAAATGGTTATGAAGCTTTTATTTCAAGAGAAAGAAATCAATATACTATATTCATTGGTTTGCACGTGAACTTCAATTAACATTTGCATGCTTTTTAATTGGATTATTAAGCTTGTCAATTTGGTTGGAGTATTTAATAAAAGTCAAGATAAGTTATGAAATATTTAAGGTGCACCTAAAGTTGTTGAGGCATTGACAGATGATGAAGTATAAAATGGTCGAGGTAAAAAAAACTACTTTAAAAAAAAACAAGTGATAGAAGACGAAGAACACATTATCATTCTTATGAATTTGAAGATTAATTTTTTCATAGCGATTGTCTTGCTGGAGTTTATTAAAGATGAAAGACTTCGATGTCAAAAAAGAGGTGAAGCACATTTTCTTTTAAATTATTTATAATTATTTGATTTCACATTTATCTCATTTTTTTAATCATAATATGTTGGAGATTATAAATGTCTTATCATCGCCATTGTATATAAAATATCATGACATTATAAATGTTACAAAGCTTATTAACGTGCGCAAAGAGGAATTACAAATAAATTGAGAAACGAATAATGGAAATTTCGCATGAAAAATGCTTTTTTTTCTTTTGCGAAAAGAACGATATCTTTGTACTCAACTTGGATGTTATAATTGTTGATGAAAGAAGATCACTATGGGGCTATTTGGTTCCAATGTCTTTGTCCCAACTTGCTCTCATCTTGGGGTTTCAATAAGAACATTGATGTTTTTGGGTATAGGCAGATCATATTTGTTCTCATGTTTGTCCTGTCATTGTCATGATGGTGGTAAACTAACGTTTGGGTAAAATGGTGAGAATAAGGGATTATTCCTAGTGTTGTTTGTGTAGCAAATAGTTTTGACGTAAAAGGCTCACAAATAACAAATTTATATAATTGTCTTATTGATGTAATTATGATGGTTACTGACATGTTAGAAGAGTTTTGCCAAACGATTTAATGAGAAAATATAGAGTTACTTTTTTGTGTGGTCTATCATAATATGATCAATTCGTTTAAATCATTTGATATTTTAAAGTTTGATTACAATTATTTTTTATTTCTGAAGTAGAATTTTTGGTATTTCAAATATTAACTTCATATTTATATTATTTGATACACGATCATATAATTGTTTTCACAAATTGAAAGGATTTGAAGATCTTTCTAAAAAATTATTTGAGATAAAGAAAAACATTGATATATCCATTAATTTACTTACATAGGAAGTTTTCTTTAATTTTAAAATAGTAATAATTGAACTAATAATTTTTTTACACAATTTGAGTATACCAAGAAAATGGATAACATGAGAGGTAAATTAAATGATTATGAAACTTTGAATTCAAATGTAGGGAAAAACTCGTGAGTATAAAAATACTCAGTACGTAGGGTCTAATCATAACTCAAAAATTAAATAATGAATAATAATTAATAGAGCACATGATAAGACCATATAGGAAGAACTTAATAATAAAACAATAGATCAATAAGAGCATGAATTAATAAAGGGGATCATGTAAGAAATCAATAGGTCAATCAATATCACTATGGCACTTATCCGATTAGACAATTTTTTTATTATCAATATTTATGGTCATTGGTCTATTACCAATTTCTATTCTATTCAATAAGTGGAGACAAAGCCAATCAACGCCAAAATCAAAATGATCAGGGTTCAATTCAATTCCATTTAACTTCAATTCAATTCTCTTCAATAGTAGTGCTAACAATAGCTTCGTGATGACAGAGGATCATGATCATCACAGGACAGTCATAGCTTTTCTAAAGGATGACGTCTCAAACCTCTAGGTACACTATCTGTCCCATATAATATTATAATAATAATGACCTAGGGGGCTTAAATACAATCGGAGAACATGGAGACTCAATAATTTTCATCTTTTATCTTGTTTAACCTAACGACCTATCTTTTATAATTTACTTTAGGTTAGACAAGGACCCAATCAGGAAAAAACTACTGGATCAATAACATGATGGATAACATGATCTGATACGATAATAGTGAAGATAGTCTCAAATCAAATACAATAAAAGTTTGATGATGTCAGATCGGCTAACCAAACAATTAGAAATAATTATTGCAACTATTCAATTATCTATATTAAAATAACTCAATTCACGTTTTCTGTCCCTAGAACCCGGCCCGCGTCGGGGTGGAACCCGGACCATGTTCGAAAATATCAAATATCACCTCGGTCAGGACAAACTCAGACCGGATGTATGGTGGACCCGGACAAGGTCGGCCGGTTCACCTCCAAGATGATCGTGCCGAGTTCGAGTCGAGCCGAAGTCGAACCCGGGTCGGGCCAATAGAAATTCGGGCCGGATTGGACAACCCAATCCGATTCCTAATCCGACTCGGTCCGGATTCAACGAAATTCGAGCTAGGTACAGCAAAACTCGGGCCGGGTTCTGCCGTCGACGGAAAAGTGTGTTCTGACGCGACTTTTCGATCATCATAACTATGTCATACGATGTCTAAACTATGCATATGATATATCAATAGAATTCTGATACAAAGGAGAAGAGATTATTGTTTTATGTCGCAGAAAATTGATGACATAGAAATTCCCCATACGTACCTAAAGTTGGCTGAAAAAATCAACTGGATTATCTTCTTTGAAAATCTTCACGAACGCCGAACTTTGGTCGACGGTTGCTCTGTCCTCACTCCGAAACTCACGGCCACCACCTAGAACTTTTTCTCCTATGTGCAGGCTTCGAAACCAGTCGTGACACATTCTCGAATGTGCCTCGATTCGCGTGCAAACGAGAGAAAAAAGAGGGTTCATGAGCAGAATTTTATTTGACAGAAAAAAGAGTTTCTAGCCACCCTTTAATGCCTATTTATAGGTGTAGATTTAAAACATAAATTCTATTAGGTCTTGGACTCTTTTAGAATCAATATTGACCATCCATCAATGACTAATCCCTTCTTAATTATTCAGATTTATTTAAATCCGAATTTACTTTTTAAATCCATGTTTATCTCCATAATAATTATATCTTTATTCATATTCCATTATCTTTCTCCATCATATCTCATAATTTTCATTAATTTCGAAATTATTTAATTTTAGAATATTAATATTGGAATTTTCAAATCCATTAAATAAAATAATTATCCTATATTTATTTTTTTTAAAATTCGGATCGTTACAAAGGATTGTTCCTAGTGTTGTTCGTGTATCAAATAGTTTCGACGTAAAAGACTCACATTATGCAATTGTCTTATTGATGTATTTATGATGGTTAGTGGTTACTGACATGTTGATCGAAGAGTTTTGACAGTCGATTTAATGAGAAAATATAGAGTTACTTTTTTGTGTGGTTTGTCATAATATGACCAATTCGTTTAAATCATTTGATATTTTAAAGTTTGTGAAGTTTGATCATAATTATTTTTTAATTCTGAAGTAGAATTTTTGGTACTCAAACATTAATTTCATATTTATGTTATTTGATACATGTTCATATAATTGTTTTCACAAACTGAAAGGATTTGAAGATCTTTCTAAAAGATTATTTGAGGTAAAGAAAAACATTGATATATTCATTAATTTATTTACCTACGAAGTTTTCTTTAATTTTACCCGCTGCAACTACAAGTGTTGAGAGGGATTCTTTTATGATGAACATTATGAAGTAAATTTGCACAGTCTATAAGTGATAATAAGATGAATATAATATTTATGGAGAATTTATATATAACATTATGTGTATATACATGTGAAATAAAGTAAGATGCACTCAAGAATTTATGTACTTAGAGATAAAAAGAGAGAGTCATTGTTCAATGGAACTCATGTATGTATTTACTCATTTAATATTTTTCCAAAAAACTGAGAGTAATCTTTCAATTTATGGACTTATAATTTTATTTTATTTTATTACAAAGATAAAAATATAAAAACATTTATGCTTTGAAATGATATTATTTTTCATAAAGAGAACAGAAATAGATAATATAGTAACTTAGCATGCTTTGAACAAAAATCTTTGAAAATATAATTATATAAAAAACTTTTGAATAGCAAATTAATATCAATAACATTCTGTCCTTTGTAGTATTAAAACAATTGATCTACTCAAATTTGCATCCAATAAAGAATAGAAAAAAAAATCAGAAAATACAGTAACTTAGAATTCTTTGCGAAAATACCTGGAAATAAAATATATTAATAAAATCATATTAATCTTTTGAATATAGGAATATATATATATATATATATTATATGACTTTAAGTATCAAGGTTAATTAGCATCCATTGGACATCCAACATTAATATACAATTAATAAATTAGGATATGATGATTATATGGTTAGATATTCATCCTTTATTAAATTTAATATTAATTTGTTAGAATTAATCTCAATCATACATCTATTATTTGACGTTTCGAATTTATCAAATGCATATTGGTTGTATATTATTTAACACAATTGCATCAAATGAATATGAACCATTGATTGATTATATATATATGATTTTGGAAAATTGGAATTAACTTTTTCAATGTTTGGCAATTCAAATATTTAACTATAATATATAAAGGATTAATCCTTTCAATATTTTACTTTTCAAATTCTGAAGCAATTTATATTTATATATCACAAAGACCAAATATATAAGAATATCTCTTACATTTTTTAATGGATTCTTTTATAATGAATGAAAGCTAGAAATATGAAAAAAAAACTTTGAAAAGTATAATATTTTGAAGAAAAATGGGATTCAACATATGAATTTTGGAAAAAAAATCCCAAGCACAGCTCGGGGGTGGTCTTCCTTCCGTCACGGTGCGTCGGTGGTCGAAGGGACCATCGTCTCCGTTCCGTCAAAGTGCGACTTATTAATTTAAAACTCCGTTTCTCCACCGAACGGCGTCCATAGAAATAAAATAGAAAAAAAGAAAATAAAAGAGAGGACGAGCATAACCACAGCTACGCCCCTTTTTATCCTCTCTCTTTCCGCGCTTCCTCTAATCCATCTTCCTTCTTACTTCCTTCTTCTCGTCGATCGATCCCATCGATTCGATCTCTCCTCCTCCTTCCATTGGGTTCTTCTGATCGATCTCTGGTTTATTGGTGCTTTGAATCGGCGGTAAGCGATTAGGCTTTCGGACTCATGGCGTCCAAGCGAATCCTCAAGGAGCTCAAGGATCTGCAGAAGGATCCCCCGACCTCTTGCAGTGCAGGTATTTTCATCTCGTCTCCGATCGATCTCCCTGTAGTAGTACTTCCGTGGTTTTGAGCATATATTTCAGGGTTAGATCTGGATCATTGTTATGCACATCTTTGATTTTTTTTAAAAAAAAATATTTCTTTTGTCGTTGGTGGCGTCTTTGATCTGTATGTTTTACCTTTTGTATTTACCAGTGGGTAGGTAGGTTATCTATTTGTTTGCCATATTGGTCATTCATGTGCTGATCTGTTATTGGCGGGCCTCGACATCATATATCCTCTCGTGTTTTATTTACCGATGGATAAGCGTGCGTCTATCGTGAACTGAGATAGACCTACATGAATTTGAGAGAATTTCACATTTCCAAAGGAAATGGTATTGACAGCCCAATACAAGCATCTCCGAACGGATTCGTAGGGTTCATAACACACAAAGTTATTCGAAATTGAGCCAATTTTAGATGCTTTTGGTTTGGTCATCTTGTTCTGAAGGTTGAAACTGTACTATTATCTAATAAGTTTTTTAAAAAATTATCTGATAAAGCTTACTGTACAGATCAATTGGTAAAATATATTTTAAGATTTTTTTCAAAGTCTTTAGTGTTATTCTGGATGCAGTGTTTAAATCAATTATTATCAATTTATTGCTGCATACAATAATGTGCATGTGAACTGATATCAATTGGTATGCAATTCAAATCTTCATTGCTATTTCCCTAAAAAAATCTTCATTGCTATTTTGTTTGCAGTGATCAAAACAAAACATTATTATTGCATTCAAATGTGTGCATATTTTATTAAATCCTGAATGAATTGTTAGAAGTATGGAACTAAAAGAAAGCATTAGCTGCTTGTGGAAAATCCTAACACTTCAAATGAATTTGAAGCTTTCAAAACAGCGTTTTTGTACTTGGCTTCTAAGTGTGGAAGTACACTAGTACTGAATAAGATGCAATGACCAACGCTTTCTCCTTCATGCCTTTCATTATTGTTTTCGGAAGTGTGAGATTAATTAGAGAAGTAGAAACCTGATCTACTGTTTTAAGCTGAAATACTAAAAGTGCAGTAGAGTTGTGATCAATTATTTACTTAAAGACAGAAATATATATGTTGTGTCAAGGATAATTCACCGAACTTCTCTTATGTGTCACCTTGCATTAATAATACCACATGGTATTGGACGCCAAGAAGTTGAATGGGATTTTTTTTGCCCTTGACTGTACTGCATTTAGATTGTTAAGGACTTAGTTCTTAAGCTTTTACCACATGCTGACTTATATCCTTCTGGAAGGAGTACATACATTCTTCTCGTAGTCTTTTTACCAAATACAGTGGAATGTTCATACTTGTCTAAGTTTATTTTCATCTTTAAAATTAAGAATTGATATCCTAGGTGTTTTGCTGGTCAAAGAAATGTTGTGAATGCACTGATTTAAGTTAGATACGATTTGAGATATTTATTATGTCAAAGTTTTCTCATTCTATTTACATGTTACAGGCCCAGTGGCTGAAGATATGTTTCATTGGCAAGCAACAATAATGGGTCCGCCTGATAGTCCGTATTCAGGGGGAGTGTTTCTTGTCACTATCCACTTCCCTCCAGATTATCCATTTAAACCACCTAAGGTAGTATCTCTTTTTTTTCTACACCCATTGAAATATACTATTGATATTCCGCAGATTTGGGTAGATTTCCTGTTAATGTTACTGCATCTAGATTTTCCTTTTTCTTGTATCTTCTGCTATTATATCTGATGAACCCATCTAGCAATAGACATTGCAGATGTTATCTACTCTGGGAACTAATTGCCTAAGAAATGTATCTTTTTAGTACTCATTTTTCTGATTTATGTTGTTGATTCCATCAATGTTGGGCATTTAATGTTTCCTTGGGGATATCAGTTGAATGGAATATAGCAAATGGTAAAAATATTGTAAACTTGAATTTCCTTTCCAGATAAATGGACATTAACGTTTCTAATGAAGAAAGTTATGTTTATCTCTTGCATTCTGGATCTCTGCCGATGGAACCACACTCTTTCTGAGGTGAATGGTGTTACGTGGATAACAATATCCGTCAATAGCCTTCTACATGAGAGAATGAAGTGAGGGATAATTTTTTTTTTGTGGGGACCTCTTTTGTTGTATTCTTGTTCCAATTTTTCTTTTATACACTCGTAAATTGTCTTCACATATCCCTTCCCATATACTATGTCAGTACTGAAGATACCAGCAATGGAGCGACAACTTGATTCATTGAGGAGCTGGTTTCTCTGACAGGGCAATGGCAGAGAGATGGGGTGTAAGTTGACTGTCGAGTGCCTGCCGCCCCCTATCACAGGGTGGTTTGGGTGTTTGAGATCTCCGATGCACCAATCATGCCCTCTTGGCACAGTGGTGGGGACGGATCATGGGACCTGGCGATGATTTATGGTGTTCAATGTTTTTTGCATGCTACGACAGAGACCTTTCATGGGAATCTTGCTCAGCCCTCACCGGAGGAGCCTCCTCTTTTTGGAAAGGGGTCTCATCATTGCTACTACTTGTACGCCCTTTGATGGCCACCTCCCTTGGCTCTGGGGAAGATTTTTCTTTCCGCCATCACAAGTGGTTGCTTGGAGGTTCATCGGCGACCACTTTCCGTAGACTCATGGCACTTGCGAGGGCCCAAGGGTGTTAGTTGCGGAAGCATGGACACCGTCTGGTGGATCACGCGGGGATTCTTGGACTCCATGTTTCAGATCCCCTCTCCCAGATCGACGCATCACAGAGTTGCTAGCCCTGCACGAGAGGATATCTCACTTCCGACCAGATGCCACCAAGGCAGTTGGGTGGACTTGGCTCTCAAGTTTGTTCTCAACTGGCAGCATCTACCCTTTGTTTCCTCCCAACGTGCACTTCTCCAGAGAGTTTCCACATGGACTGCAAACTGATTTGGAGGTCTTGCACACCACTCAAAGTTCAGATTTTTGCCTGGCTTATGCGGCCAAAGGTACTACTCATCAGGGTCTACAGGGGAGATGGGATCCCAACACTGATATTTTTGCACTTTATGTGGCGAGGATCAGGAGGATATCAGCCGTCTATTCTTCGAGTGCTCTGTTGCACAGGGAGGCACAAAGACAGTTTCATCTCACAGGGTTGGACTTATCGACGCCCCATGCTTTCTGGGGTTCATTAAGGGGGCTTGCAAGGCGCAGGAGTCAGGGTTGGTGACTTCCGTTGGCAGTCACCTGGGCCATTTTGGCTGTAGTGCAACCACACTATTTTTAGTGGGGAAAGATGTCATGTAGAAAGCATAGTTCCACACATCTTTTTGTTGAGAGAATGGGGTTTTGGGTAAGCATTGATTGTTGTACCGCACCAGTGGGTGCCATGTGTTTTGTACACCTTTTTGGGTCATTTTTGGGTGTCTCCTCTCACCCACACACTTGTAAATTCTCCATGATATAGTTTTAATGCATATGGTAATCAAATTCCATTATTTCTACTGTCTGCAGGTTGCATTCAGGACAAAAGTCTTCCACCCCAATATTAACAGTAATGGAAGTATTTGCCTTGACATCTTAAAGGAGCAATGGAGTCCTGCATTGACCATCTCCAAGGTTATTAGTTTTTTTGCTGCTCTTTTTTTTTCAAACATTCACTTGTTTGTTTTTTCACCAAAGTCAATGGACTTGAACAGCTCAAATTTAGCATTTAAATAAGAATATGACTGAAAAGTTCAATCAATGTTGCTAAAGGACTGTGTTTGCTGTAATATGTAGGTGTACTGAGCATTTAGGCAAGTGGCATAGATAACTGTACGTGCTGTAGTATGTACTCAACAGATATCTAGATCTTTCTTACGAGTACACCAGACAATCTTTATATGATCCCATGGCATGCATCTTCCTTTAGTGACCCTGTTTCTAGGTTTTTATCCTAGTTCTTAATGCACCAAGCTTGATTTCTAAGTTTATTATAAGCTGAAAACTAGTTTTCCACCAGAAAAAAAGTGAACTGCTAAGTTCTAGGGTTGTTGTCTTCAGGGATTGAGATGCCTAAAGGAAAATTATGTTATGAGACCATGAGTGGCCATCACAAGGGATTTAATATAATCAGAAAAAAAATATTTTTATTCAAAAAAATATAAGTTAAAGGAAAATTCTATCGTACTGCTATAAGGCCAGCAGTGTTATATGGTAGTGAATGTTGGGCTATGAAGGGACAACATGAACGTAAAGTGGGGGTAGCCGAAATGAGAATGTTGAGATGGATGTATGGTCATACAAGATTAGATAAGATTAGGAATGACCATATACGTGAACGAGTCGGAGTGGCTCCTATTAGTGAGAAAATGGTAGAGAATCGTTTGAGATGGTTTGGTCATGTTCAGAGAAGACCATTAGATGCGCCAGTAAGAAGAGTAGATCAAATAATCTGGAGTCCGAGGGAGGCCAAGGCGGACACTTGGCGAACTAATAGAGCAAGATCTATTGGTGAATAATATACCGAAAGGTTTGGTTACTAATAGAGCGGAATGGCGTCGTATGATCCATGTAGCCGACCCCACCTAGTGGAATAAGGCTTTGTTGTTGTTGTTGTTGTTGTATTTTTCTGTTTCTACTACTGTGAATAGTTTAGCACATTTATCTAGCTTTATTAATAGAAAGTTCAAAATAAAATGTCTTAATGTACCTTTTCAATTAATAGAATAACTCTGAAGTAATGTATTCAACCGATCTTGAGTCATTGGTGGTCTTAGATTGATTTTATTAGTTTTAATTTTGAAAGACTTCTTTCAGTTGAGGTAAGAGTTAATGGAACTGTAGTGTTAACATTGTTTCCTGTGATGCATGGGTACTTCAATTTTCTTTACATACCTGTACTACTCCCGATATAAAAATAATTTTAAAAAACTGGGTACTTCAATGGGTACTCGTAACTATGATTTGAGGGTACACCATTCCCAAAATTTGTCCATAACACTCAAAATGGCAATAAATGATCGATGATGATGGAGGCATCAACACTAAGGAACACTGTGAATATATAAAATAAAGGAATCGAAAATAAATATCATCTGCATAAGCTAAAAATTTCATAACTAGCTAATTTAATATTTCTCTTATGAAATTTTATTTTATGTATATATTATAAGTTTAATATATTGCCATACCCGTATCCTAATTTATAGAAATTGACATCCTGTATTTGTATTAGGTACCGGTTCCATATTCGTACCTTTGCTACATAGATTATTTCTATAGGCAATATATTTGGACAAACATCAAACCTTTTTCTATGAATTCGGTATATCAGTAGAGTATTATTCTCTACTTGTATATTTTTTTTTCGTAGAATCTTGAGTTCTGAAAACAAATCTAAACATTGAATTATCATAATATTTTGAAGGAGAATCAATGTCAATGCAATGTTTCTTCAAAACCTTGTTATTTAATTGTGAGCTAAGTTAATTGCAATATTGCTGATTCTTAAAAAAAGTTGAAATCAAACATTGTAAGAAATATGTAATTATGGTGAATTAACTACGATTAAATGCAGAATTTGTGAGAGATGAGAATAATATTTGTTTGAAAATGATGATAACAAATACATTTATAATCAGTTGACCACTAACGACTTAATATTATTAGTATTAAAAAATAAATAACACATTAATTAACTATTAAGGACTATGGGGCCTCAAGCAACAGCTTGGGCTGCTTTGTCCCTTATGCCGATATGGCCACTGACTTCTAAGGCTTCCACGGTTTTGATCCTTCTAATTCATCTTGATCCTTATGTTCTTTGATAAATAATGTCTCCCTGTTCATGTCCTGTGTAGGTCTTGCTGTCTATCTGCTCCTTGTTGACAGATCCAAACCCAGACGATCCATTGGTTCCAGAAATTGCCCATATGTATAAAACAGACAAGACCAAGTACGAGGCCACAGCAAGGAGCTGGACTCAGAAGTATGCCATGGGCTAGCCTAGTTAGAGGTTTTGAAGGTCGTTGGGGCTTTTCAGTCGTTAATTATATGGGATGCCTCTGTGTGTGTGCGTCTGTCATCTTTAACGAGTAATATCTTTGTTAACCTACCAAATAACTAGAAAGGGAAGCCTCAACAACCTCCCCTGCTACATTGTTGTATTTTAATTATTCGTGTGGGATTTACCCTTAGACTGTAATATATTGTTTCTGCCTTGGCTTCTAGGTTAACCGTTTTGTGAAGACAAAAAGGTTTAACCAAAGATCTCAGGTGGTCTATTTGTTTGTTGGGTCGAGTATCTGTATGCATTCTCCGCCCGTAGTGAGGGAATTTGCCTCTTTTATCTGCTTTCATACCTGAACACGCATGTCCGTGTTCTTTTATAATTAGTATGATGTGGAGTTTCCCAATTCCATGCTGGGTGCCGTAAGAGGGTAACTTGCTGAGTATTTATATTTGATTTTAGATCGAACGGTGAGTCCGATTTCACGTTTTAATATTTTGCTCAGCATAGTTAAAGTGGTTTCGTATCTCGGTAAAAGAACCAGTCCTTTGTTTTGGAGTGGCAGCTTATTACTAATTCGTGAGAGATTATAGATCTCGTTCCACTCGAACACTAAGCCAACACAAAAGGTAATGTTTTGGATGCAAGTGATGAGCGTATATATGTATGTAAGCATAATATATATATATATATATAGCATGCACTGTATATCTATACAATATAAATAATTGATTCGCCACAGCAACCGGATTTGCACGTCTGCTAAAAAAAACGGCTGAGAGCACGAGGAGAGCTGAGAGTGGGAGCCGTTGGGCGACCGGAGTGAACAGGGCATGCTGTTGGGGGACTCCACCCCGGAAACCAAGGTGAGTGAGTTGTGACGGCCACGGCGCCATCCCTCCTCCCCCTTCCCTTTGTCTCGTCTCCGAGGCCTCGGGCGCTGTTTCCTGCCGTGTCTTTAAGGGACCCCCCTCTCCCCTTCATGTCTGCCACGCAAAACATTCCCATGTCACCTTTCTTTTGGGTCTTAAAAGGACAGTAGAATGTAAAGCAGCATATGCTTCACACATTCGTACCAAGAAACATATATTATTTTTTGTGTCAAGAAGAAAATAATGTTAGTTCTGAGTTAATTCATCGTTTCACAATTCGTACAATCCGAAAAAAAATGTTATCGAAATGTATCAATTTAAAGCTCATTTTATTTCCAAATATCAATATTCAACCCACCACATTGTGAGAGTTGCTTTCAGTTAAGTTTCGATCCATAGGTGGTCTTTTTGCTTTTTTAGAGTGCTAGTAAATTTGTGCACCCATATGTGTGTGTCCTACATCGGTACTTGGGTTGCTTCTTCCACTCTTCAACACGCCCTCGCCGAATCGTGATCAGGAGATATGGAAGCCCGCATTCCCCGTGCTGCACATAATGCTCGTGTCATCGAGGGACTGAAACGATTGACGTGGTTGTGTTTGCTGCATTCCTGAAGTTTGTTCTGGCAGAGTTATTACGAGGGGTATAAAAAATTAGTTCTATTCACCCAAACGAGGCATCAGCATTTAAAATGACAATAGAATAACAAGAGTAGTTTTCAAAATGACAATATTATCTATGACATGGTCCTAGCAACTCAAGAGAGAGGTCACAGAGTAGGTCACATATTTATGTGCTTCGAGATGTTTTGGCTTATCTTACATTAATTTGGAAGATAGCTAATGAGAGATAAACAATCACACTTTATCTCGATCTAAGCCATCCGTAGCTTCGTCTACATATCCGTTCAGAATGCAAAACTCTTTAAAGGCTAAAAGCTCTAGCTAGTTATTACACCCGATGTATCATTGACCACAACACACGAAACTGGTGAAGAACGAGGATGAATTTGAAATGATTGAAACAGTACCTTCGCATCGCCTAAAGAAGATGCATGCACCTAAAGAACTTTAAAAACCATGTCCTAATTCAAATGTTAAGTGCTCATCTCTTATCCTTCCAGAGGCAGCTTTTAATCCCGTAGTCGTGTGATAATATTCCTCCATCAGACACCCTCTTAAATGTTACCTACTGTTTGCATGAGGTAAAAAAAATATATTGCCACCTACCTCTTGCAAATTTTACTTTTCCAGCTGGCTCGGTGGAAGCCAATGGCATACTGACACCGTGTGCAGGGTTGTCTTCGAAAATGGTACTGTCTGCATTAAGATTAACCACCGTTGGGTTTACCAGTCAATTCCGGACGCTAATTTGTACAGCATTCCTTACATCTCTCCCTTTCCATTGGTCGACAATGTGGACCTCATCTCTTTGACCAATAAAATCATTAGAAAATTTACTCCGTGTGTCCACTCTTACACCCAATCAGCGGCTCCTGCTGCCATGGTAAAAATTAAAACACAGCTAACAACAAGGTGGTCAAACTGACGAGGTCCCTAAACCCAAGGATTTGACTGCCACCTTTTTCTTTTTTTTTTCTCCTCTTCTTTTTTTTTTTAACTTGGCACCAGACACACACATCACCCTCCTCACGTGACCTCACATTCCACCACCACCTCCTCCCCTTATCCTCTTGAACTCGGTCCCTCGAGGAGATCTAAGCGGTGTATTTTTAGCGGGACCGACCGATGCGTTTCTCTTAAAGAATCCCCGATGTCGGAAGCACCGAGAAGACTGTTTGCTGTTCGACACCTTGAGTACGGTCGCGCACACACTGTCGAAGCTATAAATGAAAAATAATAATATATAATGAAACGGGAAAAAAAGCTTTAATACGTACATTTTAACTTCTTGTATTATCAAGAAAAATCATTTTTTCGTAGTAATTTTTATTCATACTATCGTTTTTTTGCGACTGAAAAGAGAGAAAAAAGAAGAAAAGAAAAGGGTGCGCATGTCACCAAAGTTTGCATGCATGGATTGTTATCAGAGTTCTTTCGGACGAAGCTTTTGTGAGCTTAAACTACTCTCCTCATGTGGGCTGCTTCGATCGAGCGTGGGTTCCGAGTTCGGCTTTTTGGGCATTATTCTTATCCTATCGTCACCAATCCACCGTTTGATATATAGCAATGGCGCGCCCCCGTACCTTCCCATCTCTCTCTCTCTCTCTCTCTCTCTCTCTCTCTCTCGCACTCTGTAAGTTTCTCAGCTCTGAGCTCTGCTCTCAAGAGGTCTCTAAACTCTCGAGCTTTTGGTGATCCTATGGCGATGTAGATTTAAGCCTTAGAAAACAACAAAATTTGTGCTACTGCTCTCTTCCTTCTTCGTCATTAGAAGCAGCAGTACTTGTACTGCTGCTGTGGGTCTCTCCTCTTTCCTTTGGGTACATAACCGTTATCCAACCATTGGTTTCTTTGGTGTTCTTAAACCCTCTTCTTGGGTCATACTTTCCTCGAAAGTTCCCTCCACATCCTCCTCCCTCCTCCTGCTACTACACTCTTCAGCACTGTTCTGGACATATTCTCTGTTCTTTTTGCTCTGCTCTCTTGTTAGTACTTGTTTTGGTCTATGTTCTCTTTACTTGCTCACCATCTACACTCCATCTCCTTTCTAAAAGACGTTTGTTCTTTATTCCCCCCCTGTGAAATCTCAGAGAATACTCACTTTTTAGACCCCCCGCTAGCTATTGAAAGATTTCTTCTTGCTTCTTGCTGTCACTGTTCTCCATACGGGCAGCTGAAGGCCGCAAGCAGAGGAGCAATCATCAACGTACGTTCCAGTGAAAGGAGCATCAAGCATCCTACTTCACGCTGCCAGAAGTCGAGTTAGCCCTTGAGTGGCCTCTGCCATGACTAAATCTCGCACCTTGCGCATCTTCTGGAACGACCCGGATGCCACCGACGAGTCCTCCGGCGAGGACGAGCGCTCTTGCTGCTCTCTCGGGCGTAGGGTGAGGCTGCTCGTGAGAGAGATCGAGCTGGATCCCTGCTCCGCCACCAGTACGGCGCCACGACCGCGTCGGACTGAGCCCTGCATAAAGAAGGCGCGGGCAAAGAAGGCAACAGGGGCAGCTAAAGCATCGAGCACCGCCGCAGCGGGAGTGACCGGAGCCAGGAAGTTCCGGGGAGTGCGGCGGCGGCCGTGGGGGAAGTACGCCGCAGAGATTCGCGACCCGTCGCGAGGCGTGCGCGTATGGCTCGGCACCTTCGACACCGCCGAAGAGGCCGCCATGGTCTACGACTCCGCCGCCCTCCAACTCCGCGGCCCCGGTGCGAGCACCAATTTCTCGGCCTCCACCGCACCGGCCGTAAGCAAGACCCCGGCGACGGAGCCCGTTCCCACGTCCGCCTCAGCGGGATACGAGTCCGGCGAGGAGTCCCAGGCGCTCTCGTCCCCGACGTCCGTCCTCCGATGCTTCCCATCGGGGGCCAAGGAAGAGGCGACTTCACATAAGGAGGGAGGTAAGTCTACCGGCGAATTCAGCAAGCCGCAGAGCTTGGACCTCGAAGACTTCGTAGCGTTCGAAGACGTGCCGTTATACAACGACTTCTTAGGTTTCGAAATATCGGAACCGATGTTTTTGGCTGAAGCGACGACGCCGTCGTCGTGGGATTTGGACTTCGAATCGGCGCCTTGGCAGCAGGGAGACGATTATTTCCGGGATATCGGCGATTTATTTCCTCTGGAACCGCTACCAGCCGTCTTCTGAGCGCCGAGCGTGTCGCTAGTTGTATCGTAACGTCCGGGCGATTTTGTGACGGCGGACGGGTGGGAACGTTTTCTTGACATTTCGCTGTTGTAACGTTCTTTTATTTGTTTGTAGTACAAGCTTGAGCAACTGGTGTTCAAGGTGCATTAGTGAACCATGCTTGGAACTTTGCGCCGTGTGCGACGTCATACTTACAAATTACAGGGTTTTAAGTGCCAATTCGAAATTTAGAAACTTTTTTCGACGTCATGCTTGGAAAAAAAAATTTTCGGTAATTGAAATGTGGAAACCGATGTTATAACTTATAACTGGTAATTATGTATCCAACTAAAATTACAATTTAACTAAATTTAATGTAATAATGATAGGCAAACAAAATTATAAACAACCAAAGAGAGGGGAAGGGAAAGTAAAGTTATATTCATTAACATTGGATCCCATGTTTAAATATGAAATTGATAGTGCTTGGTTTCCAACATAATATAATAATGCCTTTCTTGTATGAAAACAAGTTAGCATTTTAGTATGGGTATACTTCTATTTTTTTATTATTATAAGGTGAAATCAGCGTTGCCATTATGATATCATTTTTTGTTAGAAAATCATCTTGTTTTTATCAATTGCATTTCCACAAAAACATCGATGATTACTAAGTCTTGTTTTGCCTATTTCTTACACATTTCCTACTTATTCCCACTCATTCTATCATATTTTCTTATTCCACTTTTCTAAATTTTTTGTTGTTGTCCTTCTTTTCTGCCTGCATTAATACAATAGTGCAACAAAGTAACACGTAGTAATTAGAAATTTTCATTTCTATCATTTTTAATTATCTTTCAACTTTTATATTTGGATTTTTTTCCACTCATCCCCCTTAAACTATGAAATTTTTCCGCATCTATTCACATTTTTCGAATATTTCACTGACCCTGAATTATATTATCTTTTCCACATAAGTTCATCCGTCAATCTCTATTAATTTTTTATTTATAAAATGACCAAATTATCCTTAGAACTTAAAATCATATAAAGACTTATTTTCATAAATCCCCCTAAACTATCATGATTTTTCACATCTAATATCAAATTACGAACCTATTTTTTTAGATCCTTAAACTATCGTGACTTTTTTACTTTAGTCCTTCCGTCACTTTTGTTACGTCTTCCGTTAGTTTTACTTTTTTTCATTTATGAAAAGACTAAATTATTTCTCCCTCCAAAAAAATATAAAATAACAAGTATAAAAAACTAAAAAAAAATGGAAGAATTAAAATGGTAATTGAAAAAAAATTGTCATTTATGAAAAGACTAAATTATCTTCCCCCTTATTTTTTTCTTATTTTATTATTTGATATGTTATGGAAGAAAGGATAATTTAGTATTTTCATAAATGAGAAAAATTAAAAGTAATGGAAAATGCAACAGAAGTAGACAGAAGAACTGTGGAAAAATCGTGATAGTTTAGCGATAAAAAAATAAGTTCGTAGCTTAGAGTTAGATGTGAAAAATCATGATAGTTTATGGGAGGTTCATGAAAATAACCCTAATATAAAAAAATGTGGGGGAGCATTGCCCCTCTGACGCCCCAACAAAGTAAACTTTCTTTTTATATATATAATATATTATTTTATATTTTTCAATATTAAAATTGAATGGTAATTTGATCATTTCATAAATAAAAAATTAACGGAAAAATTGACAAAGGTTGACGGATGGATTTAAGTGAAAAATATGGTATAGTTCAAGGGGGTCAGCGGAATATTCGAAAGACGTGGGTAAACGTGGATAAAGTTTATAGTTGAAGGGGGTTAGCGAAAAAAATCATTTATATTTTTATACTTTTTATCCTCTTTTTTCTTTACTTTTTGTAAGGCTTTGTATGGTATCTGATGGCTTCATGATCCCAGATACAAATTCTTCTGGTGTGGTTCCCAAGTTTAATATGATTTACCAATTAGGATTAGATGGTAAGTAGTTTTTGTTTATTTAAATAAATTTTTGCGTTTGATTATCTTGTACGCGTACAATTTTCATTGTAAGTTTCACTCGTCATAATGAGATGTGTGATATGTAACAATTATCATATAAGACAATATTAGATTTTAACTTGTGATCAATGTTTATAATTATTAATGTCGCACGAGTTAGATGATAGACAATGTAATAAAAAAACTAATTATAGAATGTAATGCTTTTAATATTTTTTACATAACCAAAATGACTATATAAATTACACAATAAGTCCTAATGTGTTTTGAGATTTATTTATTGCAAACAAATGACACATTTGACCATAAGAAAAAACTTTTTTTTGTGCATTTCCTTCATCGACGAATTGTATGTAAAGCATATTTTTTGGGGGCCAAATTTGTATTTTCCATTTTCTACATATCGCATTTGAAAAAAAAATGTAGATATGTTTCACATTTAACTATAGTCATAAATTATTATCACTTATATTCTATTATTCAACTAAGGTCAATAAAGGTAACTAGAACATGATAATATATGCAAATGTTAAAAATGGTTTTTTTGGCTTAATTGTTAAAGTAAATTTTGTAAATGCTACCTCTTTGTATGAGTTCTACAACAACATTTCATAATTTGTTTAATATTATGGTGAAAAATTAAATTGGTAAATAAAATAGGTATAACCTCTGGAAGAAAATCATTTAAAAAGAGTTATATTAGTGGGAAAAAAACAAAAAAGTAATTGTTTTTGCAACTTTCGTACATCTCCCTCTTTTTATCAGAAAAAAAAAACTTAGGCTCCCTATTCTTACCTGTTGAGTGGAAAATGACTATTGCCATGTAATAAGATAATAGTCCTCGATAATGAATCATATTTGAAAAAAAAGGTAGACTGAGGACATTGTAAAACATAATAATAACTAGAATTTTCTCAATCTTGTTCTTCCATCTTGTTTCTTGCTTGGTCATGCATTATTTCATCTTTCATTGATACCCATTTCTTAAAAAAAATTTACTCTACTTGATGATTTTCTTAATAATTAATATTTATTTTTTTTATGAGAGTACAACGTCATCCCTTTTGATTCATATTTTAGTCAAGACCAAAATTTACCAACACACAAAATTATTGCAATTTTTATTATATATCTATATATTTTGTTATTCTTAAATTTTATTTTCAAGATGTGCATTAGAGATAATCAAATTGACTCAGCAAAAACTCACAATAGTTTGTAATAGTGATGATGAAATATGAATTTTAAAAGAGTGTCCTTAATCGCTAGTTTTTTTGTACATAACTTTATTCATAAAAAATGATAACATATATACCCTCTCTTTGTAATATTAAAATAAGAAGATGAAATGTCTCCTTCTAAATAACTAAAAAAAATAAATACAACTCATTCCATGAATATCATATTTTACCTATTTCTATTTATTTCTTGTACAAGAATATTTTATTTGACTAATAAAATTGTTTTACTTTCTGTGACAAGGATAAATATACGATGAGTTTTATTTTATTTTAATGTTAATTATTATAACTTATTTTGTACTTTATAATTATTTTTCTATCTCCAATATTTTTTCAATGACCAAATAATATTATATTACTTATTTTTTGTGTATAGTTGACTGTTGAGATGTAGATTATTTATCACAAGTGAATTTATGTTTACACTATATTTAATCTACAAGTAATAATCTGGAAATATACGAAAGCAAATAAACATGACAATTAGTTAAAACAAGTAAAATATATCACCAGTAACATAATAAAACATGCTTATCACATATTAAATAAATTATTTCAGGAATAAACAGTAAAATAATAGGTTATAAAAAAATTGTCAATAATAAACAATAGAAACACTCATTTTATTCTTTTATGATTATTGAGAAAGAAACTTTTCATCTTCTCATTTTTATATTATAAAAAATAGAGGGTATTTTTGGCATTAGATAAATTTTTTTTAACTATTTCTGTCATCTTTGATTATATGTTAGGATTAAATCATATATTTGTTTCCGCTGGTTCGGGTTAATTGATTTGATATTAGATATAGATTTATTTATTTTTCTCTTGCCATGATAAAAATTTAATTTATTATTGTCGGACTAATTTGCATCAAGACTTTCGATAAAAAAATTGAGTTATTTCCATAAACCACTTCTAAGTATTACGATTTTTTGCATGTAATTACAAATTACGAACTTATTTTTTTGGAACCCTAAACTATCGTGACTTTTTCAATTTAATCATTCCATCGTCTTCTCTCATGTTTTCATTAATTTTTTTTTTTCACATTTATGAAAAATCGAAGTTATCCTTTACCTTTAAAATAATGCATAGTAATAAATACAAAAAGTAATAAAAAATGCAGGAGGTGACACCCCCTACTCCGTGTCGAGCTCGACAATGATGCCCCCCTCCTCCCCCCAATGAGCTCGCGAGGGGTGCCTGCCCCCCTATTTCTTCCTCGCCGCATGCGATGAAGAAAAGGAGGGTGACACCCCTATGCGAGCTTGCACGCCGACGAGCCTGCAAAAAGGGGCGCCAGCCCCCCTATCGATTTTTTTCTCACGGAGGGGCTCATTGCCCCCCTTGCGTGCTCGTCGGCATGCGAGCTTACACAGGGGAGGCGTTGGCCCCCCTTTTATTTCCTCGTTGTGCACGAAGAAGACTTGCGAGGGGGCCGACACCCTCCTGTGAGAGTTCGCACACGGGACTGGCCCTCCTTTTTTTTTCCTCGCTGCGTGCAAGGAAGACTCGTGAGGGCGGGCGACACCCCCATGCGAACTCGTCCGACACTACAAGAAAATCGTGATTTTCCGACGGATAATTTTCGACGGTTCTAAATTCGTCGCTATTTGCGACGGATTTTTTGACGATTCTAAATCCGTCGCTATTTGCGACGGATTTTTCGACGGTTCCGTTTCTGACGGTTATGACCGTCAGAAATAATTTATATTATTATTTAATTTTTCGACGATTAGGAACGTCGATATTTTCGACGGATAACCATCCGTCGTAATTTCCGACGACTTTTTCGACGGTTATGACCGTCGGAAATAAAAAAATTAAATTATGTATTTTTAATATTATTATTAAATTTTTTCGACGGATTTTTCCGACGGTTTTGACCGTCGGAAATAAAAAAATTAATTATATAATTGGTTATATTATTATTTAATTTTTCGACGGTTAGGAACGTCGATATTTTCGACGGATATCCATCCGTCGCAAAATCCGCCGCAATTTTCGAAGGTCAGGACCGTCGGTAAATCCGCCGCAATTTCCGACGGATACCCAAACCATCGCAATTACCGACAGTTTTGACCGTCGGAAATAAAAAAATTAATTATATAATTGGTTATATTATTATTTAATTTTTCGACGGTTAGGACGTCGATATTTTCGACGGATATCCATCCGTCGCAAAATCCGCCGCAATTTCCGAAGGTCAGGACCGTCGGTAAATCCGCCGCAATTTCCGACGGATACCCAAACCGTCGCAATTACCGACGGTTTTGACCGTCGGTAAATATTACCGTCGATTAAAACCGTCGATAAAATAAAAAAATAATATTATATATAACTAAATAAAATAAATTTTTTTATTATGTATATTTTCGACGGTCGAAACCGTCGGTAATTAAAATTTCGTTATCCCGCGCTTTTTTTCCCTTTTTCCCGCTTTCTTTCCAAATTTTTTTCTTTATATATTTTCCCTCCTCCCTCTTCTCTCTTCCTCCTCCCTCCACTCCTCTCTCTCTTCCTCCTCTCCTCTCTCCCTCTCCCGGGCGCGAGCACGGACGCCGGACGCCGAACGCCGGTTACGTCGCGAGATCGGCCTCCCCCGCGCGCCGGACGTCGACGACCCTCCCACGCCGGACGCCGACGACCCTCTCCCGCACCGGCGTATCTCTCTCTCCCACACGACGCCGGCATCTCTCTCTCTCTCCTCTCTCTCTCTCCAGCGGCCGGCCGCCTGGCGGCCGATCCGGCCGCTGGAGGGCGGATCCGGCCTCCCGACGCCGGATCCGGCCTCCCGGCGCCGGATCCGACCTCCAGGCGGCCGGATCCGGCCTCCCGGCGCCGGATCGGCCGCCAGGCGGGCCGGATCCGGCCTCCCGGCGCCGGATCGGCCTCCTGGCGGGCCGGATCGGCCGCCAGGCGCGCCGGATCCGACCTCCCGACGCCGAATCCGGCCGCTAATTTTTTTATAGTTAAAAAATTATTTGCGACGGTTGCGACCGTCAAAAGATCAACGGTTGCGACAACCGTCTAAAGTTTCGACAGTTGGGACCGTCGAAAAGTTGCGACGGCTCGGACCGCCGGCCTTTTCCGACAGTTGCAACTGTCAGAAACATCGACGGCTCGGACCGTCGGACTTTTCCGACGGTTGCAACCGTCGGAAACATCGGCGGCTCGGACCGCCGGACTTTTCCGACGGTTGCAACCGTCGGAAATATCGACGGCTCGGACCGCCGGCCTTTTTTGGCGGTTGCGACCGTCGGAAATATCGACGGCTCGGACCGCCGAAAAAGACTGTTCCGACGGTCAGAACCGTCGATATTTTCGACGAATTTTTTTTAACCGTCGCAAACCGTTTGCGACGAGCGTTTTTCGGACGGATCGATTCCGACTGAAAAACCGTCGGTAATTGCGTTATACCGACGATTTTTGGACTGATTACCGACGATTCGGACCGTCGGTAATCCACGTTTTTCTTGTAGTGCGAGGGGGCACCGGCCCCTTTTTACTTTCTCGCTTTGCGTGAGGAAGACTCGAGAGGGGGCCAGCGCCCCCATTTGCGAGCTCGCGAGTGTCCACCTTTTACTTGCCACACATGAGGAAGACTCACGGGGTAGGGTGATGTGCAGGCACAGGGTGGCGCTAGCCCCCTTTTTGCTTTCTTCCTCACGAGACTCGAGAGGGGGGCCGGTGCCTCCCTTTGCGAGCTCGTCGGCGTGCGATGGACGGAGGGGGATCATCGTTGATGACGGAGCGAAGAGTCAGAGTCGATGGAGGGGATGAACCCAGGTGAAGGGGGAGGGTGGAAATCATGTCGGTGACTGACCCCCTCCGTCTTATTTCGGGTCAGACCAGACGTACATTCTTATTCGGGTCAGACCAGACGTACATCTTTCTTACCAATTAATAATACTGGCACGTTCTATCAAAAAAAGATTAATATATTAACAATACGGACAACTAGTGGCGTCTTCTTTTTCAGGCAAATGGGCGCCTATCCGAAGTGGCCTCCTGGCCTTACAAAAATATTATCATATATGTAGCATAAATTTTGTAAACAAGCCGACAACTTATTGATTAAGATACTTTAAATATAATCTTCCACATACACTTTTTGGCATTATGTAAAAATTAGATTAGAATATGCTCCTTTACAAAATAAATAAAAGGATATACTATTAATTTCGTCTATTTATACGATGTCCTTATGTAGCCTGAGGACTATTCACGGGGACGTTAAACCATATCAAGTCGTTGTAGTATAGTGGTGAGTATCCCCGCCTGTCACGCGGGAGACCCGGGTTCGATCCCCGGCAACGGCGTTTACTTTTTCTTGGATTTTTTCAATTGCCAGTTTTGGATTCTTCTCACATAAAAACTTTATTCTATCATGTTTTTTTCTTCTTCTTACCAAGTACTATTACGTAACGCAAGATATCAAAGATCCAAACATAGTGGCCCTCAAACTGCAGACATCTTCATATATATGAACTTTGCAAGATATTGCACTCGCGCAGGCACGTATGAATTGAGACACACCTCTCTCGCCTCAAATGAGTAATGCGTTAATTAAGTAGAGGCACACCGCCAGAAGCACCGGGGCAGCAGCCGAATGGATCCTGCTGTCAGGGGAAGACGACGAAGCCTGTTCGATGGGAGCTGCAGCAGGGCCTGGGGAATCGAGCGGCAGGACGTTGATGCTAAGCTTCTGTCCCCCCTCGCAGTGGACAGCGATGGCGCTGTAGTAGTAGTGAGGACCGGGGGTCGTCAGCTCCAGCACCGTCGGCCCGTTGTAGTAGGTGTTGATCTTATTATTCTGCGTGCAGGCGACGAAGTCGTCCTCCGGCACCTCCATCACGTTGTGCACGGCGGTGGTGTACATGAACACTGCAATCAGTGGCGAATCCATGACAATTAAAAACAATATACACGCGTACGTATGTACGACCATGCATCAGAAGACACTCCAGTCATATAAAGAAGTCTTTCTGGCGTCGGATGGAGAAGACTGCAAGCAACAAAACTGGAGATGCATGCATGCATAATGCATGACGTACCCAGTCTATCTCCGACATGAAAGGTCCTGTTCTTGGCCCAATCCGAGAAGAAGGTGGCGTTCTCCGGGTTCTGCCATCCGAAGCTGCCTCCAACTATGTGAATCCTGCGGTACGCAGCTGCACCGGTGAGAATGCAGCTGCTGATCGCGGCTGCCAGCAGGAACAAGGGAAGGTGACGGTGCATCATCCTCGCCATCCCTCCAATTCCTTGTCTTTAAGATTGAGCTGCCCCCTTCCCCTTCTTCTCTGAACCTGAAGAGATAGAGAGTGGGAGAGGGAAGAGGAGTTCCTTTGGCAGGACGATGGAGAGAGGATGTGGAGGATGTCGCCATTAGGGGGCTCCCTTATCTTTCTTCTCGCCGTCGGTCTAAAAATAACATGGGGTTTCCTCATCACAGGTTTCTGCAACTATTTTTAGCAAAGTCCATCTTTTTTGGCTTGTGTCGACCCTCTCCAGTTAAACCACTTCCTTCCATTTTCGTTCTTTTGACCGAAAGTGTTTGATTAGTTGACATCAGTTTTGAAACGGTCGTGCTTCCGTTGGATTTTAGGACAGGGCTTAAATTTGGAAATCAGAATTCATGTTCTTTTATAGTCATAGGTAACAAAATGAATTATTATTATTATTATTGGAGAAATGAATTATGTATAAAACACTATAATGTAGTTAAATTAACACCATCAAATTTATTTATAATGAATTATTAGTTTTACACAGTGCTCTTATTTTCTGAAATCTTCTATATATAATAGTTGAAATTCTTTCAACCTAAAATTATATTTATATTTTCTTCTCCCTCCTTTAATGATTTTCTTTCTTTCGTTATCCTTTTAGCATATTCCTTTGTCTCCTCTTACCCTCTTGCCTTTTATTCTATCCTTTCTATTTATTTCCTCTTTTTTTTTTCGTCAATGTTTCCTATTCTTTTTTATGATGCGTCATATTTATCTAGTCTTTTGATAAGTCACCATCTCTTTCTATTAGAAAAAAAAAAGGATTGTGTTCGGCCTCTTGATTTATTTCGATGTTTTTATTGGTTCTGCCCCATTTTTTGTTCTTCGTGATGAACCGACTGGGCCACTCTGAAACCGTTGAATTAATTGGTCTGGTCTAATTTTTAAAAATGAAAAAAAGTAACTTTGTTTCGTATAAGCAAGGAATATGAATACTGTCCACCGAAGTTAATAACACCAACTGGTTTAAATATTAAATTCTAGCTCAAATATTAAATTATTAAGTGTTAATAATTCGACGTTTTTATATTCTTGACTTTAAAAAAAAAAATTCCTACTTGACTTTTTTTGGGCTTGGTTATCAAGAAACCATGTTCATAATGCATGTGACGTACATGTGTATTTGGAGATTTGTTTTCTCTGAAAATTTCGTTCTCAACTTTTACTTCCGATGGTGAATTAGCATTTAGTCTCTTTTGTAATGCAGAAAAAAAAGCTTCCTTACCTCACATAATTGAATACGTGCATTAGCTACGTATCATAGGACTTCTTCACATCCGAATTGATTAAATAGCATTTAGAAAAAAACAAATTTAACAACGAAATTATGATATCCCATTTTGCAGTTCAACCCACCCATGGCCACTAAAATGAATCCGGGGTCATAAATTTTATAATGTTCGGTGGAGGCCAGCCTTTAGATATTGATGTCAATCTACACTTGTCTTCTATTTAAGAGAATAGTCCAAGTCCTAGAACTTTATTGAAATGTGATGTCGTTAATCAAGATGACATGTTTCTTTTCTTTTCTTTTCTTTCCTTTTTTTTTTCCGAAGTTGGAAGATTGACAAGTTTACCAAGACCAAGAATTTTATTGACATGTTATGCCGTTACCGTATTAATTAATTCATTGGTGTACCACCAATAATATGCCCAAGTCAGACGCTCTAAGTAATTGGATTGTTATCTTACAATTTGAGTACAATTATGTTTTTTAATATCTAACGATGCATGTATATACACTCTTAGCATCTGTATAATGAAATGTTGGCCTTTGTTGATATATCATTTTGTGCCATTTATAGGGCTTTTAGTTGACGAATACGCTACGGCACTTTGAGTTTGAGAGTACGAATGATACAAGCTTGAATTATAGGACGTGGAGATTTTAATGTCCGTATGTTTTCTTGACACAAAATATATAAATTTAATAATGCAATATGCATGCCCAATTGAGACTCCCACTCCATCAGGAAAACAGATGAAGAAAAACTATAATTATTTTTCCTATCTCAGTAAAATTTATAAAATAATGTTTGAATGCTAATTTTACTAAACTCAAAACTTCCGATTGAAGTCTAAAATGAGATTAAAAAATATTCGAAGCTCTCAACTCCGTAATATTTCTTTCAGACAATAATGGCAGACGAAAGGGCTTTTCTTCGGGTAAAAGTTTTCTTTCTATTGTTTTACTATATCGTAAATCAATCGTCACAGCTTCGTTATTACTTTTATTTTTTTATATTATTACGTAATACACCCAGAAGCTGAACATTTCTTTACATTTTTTAAACTGTAATATAACTCTTTTTTTAAAATTGTAATATTACAAAATTTTACTTGTTATGGGTTAAAATAATTTTTTTACCAAGTAGGCCCCGGAGTTGTAAGCAGAGGGAGATTCCAGTATTAAACTTTGAGAGGGGTAAATATATAAAATTTAAAAGATAAAGCATATAATTAAGAGTTATTTCTTCAAATCTCTCTGAAATTATCGTAATATTTCACGTCTAATTTCAAAGTATGAATTTACTTTACGATATTCTTAAATTTTATTATATTTTTCACTTGAGTCATTTCGTCTGATTTTTAATTTACTATTTTTTATTTATGAAAAAACTAAAATATTCTTTCACAAGTTCTTCTCTTTTTAATGTTAAAAATAATATAAAATTTAAAAAGCATTAAAAATTTTCAAATTATTATATATTAATGTCCTCTCTCCAGTAGAAGTTTTTATCAAATTTTTTATTATTTATAACATTTAAAAAAGATGAATTTGAGGAAGGATATTTTAGTCTTTTTATAAATATAAAAAAATAATAGAAAGTTAATAAAATCATATGAGAGGACTAAAGTAAAAAATACGGTAAAATTTAGAGTTGTCGATAAATTCATACTTTGGAATTTAGATGGGAAAATTTGTGATAATTCAAGTAAGGTTTAAGGGAATCGCCTATAATTAAATGTCACAATTTGTTTTCTTGGTAACAAAATAAAATATACAACATTTTAAAATGGGTCTGCCTTTGCTTCAAATCATGAAAAGTATTTATAATTAAATTCATGGTGGATCTTTTAGCGTAGACTAATAAAAAATATGAGAGGAATTCATTTTGTGGGGCATATTATTTATTATCTTCATTGTTGAAAATATTTTTTTGTTAGAGTTGTAAAAATCCAAAAAGTAAGGTTAAAAATCACCATGAGATATATAAGAATATATACAATGATGATCTTATTTTCATAAAACATTTTATATATACACACACACAAATCAGATATAGCTGATATTCTTTTTTTCGATAAGTAAAAATGGCATTAGCATGTTACAATGATAGATTCTAATCCACGGGTACATGTGCTCTTAATGGTTGTGTTTGGCAGAGAACTTTTGCCTAGAACTGGTCAAAGTTCTGCCAAACAACATGACAAAGGGGCACAACTTTTTGGGCAAAGGTTCTGTACAAAAAGTTCTTAACAAATGTGAGAACTTTGCTCTCGAGGTGAACTTTCCCACGCGAGTGCCTCTCTCTCCTTCTCTCTGTCTCCTTCTTCCCTCTCCTTCTTCCATAGGTTCTCCGTCTGATGGCCAAATTGCTCTCGCCGATGAAGTTGATCCGGGAGGCTGTGCTCGACAATGTGTTCGTGCACCACACGCAGTGGCAGGAGTCAAGAAGAAGCCATGGAAGATCCTGTTGTGGAGCGACGAGGGGCGCTGGGCATTCGTGAGAACCAAAGAGCCAGGGATCTCTCGGGGATTCCACCATCGGGGAGGAGGATGAGTTCGGGATCTGGGAGGAGGAGGAGGGGACCATGGAGCTCGTCCAGCTCGGGGCCAAGCAGATCGATAATGTGCTCGTACTTACGAGCGACACGGATGGCGGCCACCGCTCCTCTGCAGAGGCCATTCTCGATGCCTTCAGGATCAAGTTTGAGGATGAAGACAAGGTGAGCACATGACTCAAAGCTCGGATTTTGATCGCTGCTTCTCTCACATGTTTGTTGATAACCAAGTAGGTGGCGATGCCATCGGAGGTGTCACCGAGGCCCTTCTCGTATGTGACAACGGCATCGGAGGCATCACCACGATGAATCGTCCATGGCTTTTGGAACGCACTGTTGCGACTATGTGGCGCATCCTCAATATGTACCTTGAAATGTATTCATCCCTTAGACCATGGCAAGATGAACCTCAGACAGTGCTTCGTGATCATGAAACTTGTTGCCTCCCTCAAGATGAACCACTTCTTGTCATGTGGAACCATGAAGTTAGGATCGAAATAATGAGTTGCATCTCCATTTCCAGAGTCTCCAACAAGTTGTGTCAAAAAAAAATGTTCCAACATGTGCTTCCTATCTATTTTTTGCGACCTTATAAATTTAGACTCAACTTGTGCATGGTGTGAAAGCCCAATTGTGGAGTGAACTTGCGATTAGTTCCTTCCATATTTTCTTAGTTGAGTTGTAGTCCTTCAAGACGTGAATTGTAGTTTTCTTCCTATGCAGTATGCATGGCATTCTGCCGAGTGCAATAGATGCCTATGGTAGCGCAATTCATTCATTATGAGTTTGTCATGTTCGGGGAATCATAAGAAGCTTCGTATTCCCTAAGATTTTGTTCCAAGCTTCATGTAATGTGAGATTTTGTTTGTCATGCCTTTCCATTTTCCAAGTTTTGTTCCAGAGTCCTATTTTGAGATTTTCATTGAGCGTGGGTAGCCAAATTATATGCCATAGGCCAATATATTTACTCTGTGTGTCTGTTTAGGGTGTAGCTTCTTAGTCACTCACAATCTTCAAAGCTGAGGTATTGGTCAATTTAGGTGCCATCTCTAGGTTCCATCCTAAAAAAACAATGACTCACATTGGTGACAAGTTTTTGGTTCCTTAGTTGTAAAATCTTATACGAAAGAAGATGAATACAAGTGCTTATATATTGTTGTACTCTGTTGAGTATGGCACGTGACGTACATCATGGAATACTAAAGTAGGCACAAGATTTTTGCAGGTGGAGTGAATCATAAGGAGGCAGTTGAGGTTGTTAAGGAACGAATCTTGCTGATACGCTCACGCCCCCCGCAAGCTGATGGCATGCATCGTCTGAGGCGGATTTGATCATGAATGAATTGAAATGTGCACCCGACAACGGCTTGGTCAAGACATCTGCAAGCTGATCGTCGGTGGAGATGAAACAAACACATAGGCGGCGTGCAGAGACTTCGTCACGAACAAAATGGAAGTCCACTTCAATATGTTTGGTCCTGACATGGAAGATATGATTCGCGAAGAGGTAGGTTGCACCGACAATGTCACACTAGAGGATTGGAGGTTGAGCTGATGGGAAGTCGATTTCATGCAGGAGAGATCATATCCAAATGAGTTCAGCAGTGGTATCTGCCAAGGCCTTGTACTCGGACTTGATGGAGGAACGAGAGATCATCTTCTGCTTTTTAGCTACCCAACAAACAGGGTTAGATCAATGGCATAACCGCCAACAGATTTTCGATCAATGGGATTGCCAGCCTAGTCAACATCAGAGAAGGCTTGAAGTCGAAGCATAGGCGAGGGTGAGTGAGAAGTCCCAAATCTTGCGTGGCATCTATATAACGAAGTATGCACTTGAATGATGTTCTTTTAGAGAGTGCCTGAATTGACACACACGACGAAGTAAAGAGTTGAGTCACTAAAGGGACGCGAATTGGGTTTTTGGAGCTTGGTATTGTCATCCATTGGAGAAATCATAGGTTTGGAGGCCAGCATATTGGTGCGTTGAAGTATCTCACGGGCATATGCTTTTTGTAATAAGAGAAGCCCTGATGTTGTGTTCTGTACTTCGATGCCAAGGAAGAAGTGTAAAGCACCAAGGTCGCAGATGACAAATTGAGCTTTGAGGTGTGCAATAATCTGTGACACCAAAATGGTAGAAGATCCAATGATAATAAGATCATTAACATATACCAGCACAAAGAAAACTTTACGACCGTCTATATATGAACAAGGAACTATCAGTTGCCGATCCAACAAAACCAAAACATTGGAGAGCTGACGCCAATGTATGAAACCATGCCCTAGGTGCTTGCTTAAGATCGTAGAGTGACTTATTAAGGAGGCACACATGTTGGATTGACTTTATCGGTGAAGCCAAGAGGTTGGTCCATGAAGATTGTCTAGGTTGTCATGTAGAAACACGTTAGTGATATCAAGTTGAAGGAGAGGCCAATTTTTGGGCTATGGTAAGGGTCAACATAATGCGTATTGTAGTAGGCTTGAATGTGTCTTTATAGTCAATCCACGATATTTGGTGATATCCCTTAGCGACCAATCGCGCTTTATATCTATCCAATGTACCATCAAACTTGAGTTTAGTTTTGTAGAGCCATCTATAATCGATGACTTTTATGGATGGATGGCCTAGGACCAACGTCCAAGTGTCATTCTGTAGGAGCGCATTGTACTCATCAAGCATGACAGAACGCCATTGTTGATGCTTATTTGCAGTTGTGAAGGAGGTAGGTGTATGTCGTTCCAAGGCGGAGGAGTTCATTCTCTTAACTCCAGTAAGGGAGCGATATTCAATATTTTGTGTGGGCGTAAAATGTGAGAGGGTGGCTGTGGAGGTGGTCCTAGAGGGATGGTTGGAGTGGGGGAGATGGTGGGATGGCCATAATTGAGGAAGTTGGTAATGATATGGTAGGCTGGGTGATAGGAGGTGTTGAGGTGGTGTGGGGAGATAAGGAGATCGACATACATGATGTCAGCGACAAGAGGCATGAGTGAGAAGGTAGGGCGGTAGGTGGTTGAGAAAAGAGGAATGAGGTTTCATCAAATAATACATGTCGAGCAATGTATATTTTTCCAATTGCACGACGGAAGCATCGATGACCCACAATATTTGTGGGATATCCTAAGAACACACATGGAATGGAACGGGCATCAAACTTGTGATGATTAAATGGCCACGCATAAGGAAAGACAATACAACAAAATGTATGAAGGAAAGAGTTGTTGGGTTGTCGTCGATGCAATAGAAAGTATGGATACAAATTTTTAAGTGGGCGAGATGGTAGTAGATGAAGGAGTTTGTCAGCTTCAATTGCAAAATGCCAGAACTTATGTGGGACTGAGGCATGCTAGAGGAGGGTGAGTGTGGTCTCGACGACATGATGAATTTTGTGTTCGACCATGCCATTTTGCTCATGTGTGCAAACGCAGGTTAAGCAATGTATAATACTAGCTTCAGTTAGATACTTCGAGAGAGCTAAGAATTATATGCCCTATCAATTTGGAGGGAACATAATATTAAATGAAAAGTAGGAAACGAGAATTGAACATCAGACCTATTTGTTATTGGAAAATACTAACAAAATTGAAAAAAATCGTCAACAAAAATGACAAAATAACGGTGGTCGTATGTTGAAAGCTGTGGAGCTGGTCCAGATATCAACATAGAGGAGCTCAAGAGATGCAGTGCTGCATTTATTGGAGAGAGGTAAAGGTAGACGTGTGGACTTCCCTCGAGCGCAAACACTACAACGAGGTCATTTTATTGTTCCAGCAGGAAGGTGGTTGTGTTTGAGGGGGTGGCAGAGAGCTTGATCATGGGGATGTTCGAGACATGCATGCCAAACAGTAGTGGAAACTATTGTGGAGTGAATTTGAGGGTGGGTTGCAATGGGCAAAAGATGGTATAATTCATCTTTAAGTTGGCCTTGTAGGAGCGGGTTCCTAGTTGTTAGATCCTTCATGAGAAAGAACTTGTCGTGGAACTAAAAAAAACAATGATTATCATGACAAAATTGACGTATAGGTAATAAAAGTTTATTGATTGAAGAGACATGCAAAACATTTGAGAGGATTAACGGACGAGAGGTAGTAGGAATGATAGAGGTACAAGTGTAATGAATTGGAAGAAAGTTATCATTTGCAACTTGTAATTGATCACCTCCAAAATGGGGCTCTACTGTTGTCATCGATTGAAGATCGGGAGTGGCATGATGAGTTGCACCAGTGTCAAAAAACCATTCATGGTAAGCTCCGAGTCTTGGCACCATAGGTGACGAGGAGTAGGCAGGTTGTGCAAGAGCTACAATATGAGCTTGTCAGTTGCGTGAGTTGGGATGTCGTTGCATTGATATGGTGAGTGCCCCATATTACCACGTACAAAACATGGGTCTCGATGAGGAGCAATTCGTAGTCCACGTCCTTTGCCCCCGCGTCCATACCCACGCATAAGGGAGTTGCCAGAAGAGAGTTGTTGAACTTGTGCTGCTTGGTTAGCTGAAGGTGAGAATGTTGCACTAGGACGCTATGTTTGGAGTCATATTTCATGGTTGATGAGGAGACTCTGCAATTCTGGGAAGGCAATAGGTGAGGGACGATATGACAATGAAGGCACAAACATTATTATAGTCACTATTTATGTTGTTGAAGATAATGGCATTGAATGTAGAAGTAGCGAGAGAATGCCCTACTACAGCGAGTTGGTCCGCTAGATACTTTGCCTGACGGAGGAATTAAAAAATAGTGGCGTCACTTTATTTGTGATTTTGTAACTATATTTGTAATGGAGTAATCTAGTCTTAGTTGGTTCACCATATGATTGCTTTAATGCTAGCCAAACCTCTTGTGTTATTCGAAGGCCAGCAACAATGGGAAGTACCTCTTCTGATAGAAATGATAGGAGCCAACTTAGTAGAAGTTGGTCTCTTTTCTTCCATTCATTGTACGGCTTGGTGGATGACTCACCCTGATTATAGGTGTCGAGGGTGCATCTCTTGTTGCTGCATAACTTTGAATGGGAGGTGTGATAGAGCTATCAATAAATCCTTCCATTTCAAAGCTACTGATTAATGGAAGTTGCTCGGTGATCCACAAGAGATAGTTGAATATAGTGAGTTTTAATGAAATAAAATTATGTGTATTGTTGACGGAAGGTAACAGTGGAAGGGGATTGTTAGGTGTATCAGATGTAGTGGACGAGAGGGTTGAGGATGGAATAGTCGACTAGTTTATGACTCTGATATGAATGAAGATATTCAAATATGCTTCAGTGATCATATCTCGTTGTATACAAGTGTTTATATATTGCCAAAGTTGATATGGCATGTCATGTACATCATGGAGCACTAAAGTAGACACAAGACTTGTGTAGGCAGAGTGAATCCTAAGGAGGCAGTTGAGATTGTTGAGGAACGGGTATAGTTGTCACTTTACTAATGAGTGTAGAGTTAGGTTCGATCCAGGCGTCCGCCCAAAAACCTTTTTCCTAATAATCAATTGGCCTCATGTGATATTTTGTTCCAAGCACTCGACAAGAGTATCCAACTAATCTTGGAGTTTCAATCAGACACTTACGTGGCTTTCATACTTTTCGCATATCACTTACATCCAGAGTGCATCTCCGTTGATGTAAATTTTCCATCCCAGATGATTCAGTTGTTTAGTATTTCCAAGTTTTACATTATAAATTCTTATGTGTGTATTTATAATTAATTATTAAAAAATATTAAAATATAATTGGTGCCTCTCAAATATTGGTGTCGATGAGTTGACTTATGGGCACAAGAAAAAAATCAATTATATCAATCATAGAAAGTGGTACCACGCACACACATATAGACATAAGAATTTATAATGTAATAATTGAGAAAAAAATGATTAGAAACGAGATAATGGAAAATTTTTAAAGAATTAAGACAATCATTGTATAATGGGTAGAATACTAAGCTTAATTAGAATCGTAAATTAGTTAAAATTAAGATGCAATGTTAACGATGATTAGAGTTAAAATAGTTGGTCTAACGGATCAATTGTTGATGGACTTTTAAATAATGAATGGTTTTTAAAAAATTTACAGTGTTGTGGCTCAACTCCCGACCGGCCGAATGAATAGCTTTGTGCAAATCTTTTCTACACAAACAAATTTTGACAAAAAAAAAAAAACTAGGGAAAAAATTACAGAATGCCTGGCCCAACTTTTTGAAAAAGCACAAAATTAATTTCGAGACAGCTATTTTTTCAAAGTTACATAATTTCTTTTACCAAACATCAGAAAAAATGTCGAATTTTTTAACCCTCCAGAGCCTAAGCTTACTCGTTGCATTAACAAGGCACCAATTAAACTAGCTTAATACATCTTCATCAATAATGGGAAATGTTTCGTCACTTATAACATGTCTCGAATTTGATTTACATACATGAAAAAAAAAATTGTGAGATGATGATGCGATTTTGAACTTATATCAAATCAATCAAGTTAAAAGTAAAATATCAATTGCCATATATCATGAAATCACAATTAATCACACCCCACAAACAACTTGATAACCAGGTCATAACCTTAATCAAATTGAGAGAAAGCATTAAATACAAAAACAAATTGTAAATACAAATAATATATTAATAACGGTCCAAATAAAGTATGGTGTTTCACTCAATTTGTCACAACAATGAAACAACTGACTACTTTTCATAATAATGATAAAAAAATGTTGAAAACCTGGAAGAAGTCATCCGGACAAAAAATAAATAGTATCATCAAGGGGCGAAATCGGTGCGAGTCGAGTGAATTTTTTCGTTAAAAAACTTATCTTATATATTTTAGTTAGATTTTTAAAACTAAAAGAACCTTATTAATTTTTTCGAATAATTTTTTAGGAGTCCTATATTTGATGTATTTCATATTTATAAAAAATATTAATGATATAAAGAAATATTTTGTTTCATAGCATTCACCTGTTGTATATTATAATAGTGCTATTTATGGCTTATATTAATTTCCTATACATGTTATAGGATAAATAATATGTTTGGTGAGTAGTTTTATGTATATTATAAATATTTAGAAATATAATATTAATATATGTTTTATAAAATTTAATTATGTAGGTCTTCGTCGAGCTTCTAAGGTGATTTATTTAATTTTAAAAGTTGTCTAAGTTTTTTTTTTCGAATGAAAAAAATATAATTTTTTTGTGTCGAATAGAATAAATTTTTTATGTTTTGATTTTTTGCTTCCACACCTAGTATCATGTCAACCTAAAGAAGTTACGACTTTGACTCAAATAAAGGAAATCTTGGTTGTCTTCCATTATATGTAACACATCTGTGACAGCATAAATCAGAAAGAAAAACTATTTATGGAAAAACGTAACATTCACGACTCATCGAATCTCCTCATTGCCCTTCACAAGGAAAAAAAAAAGAAAATAGAAACTTCAATTATGTAAATAAGACATTGGTGCAATTAATCAGGATCATGATCAAATGCGTTGATGGATTCAAGATGTAAAATTGATCTTTCAAATTAACCATCCTAAAAAAAAATTAACCATCCAAATTTAACTAGAAAAATATACCATTTTCTCGTTCCTAACAAGTATAAGACATTCTAATTTTTATGATCATTATTATTTCGTTAATTTTGGATATTTGAACATACGTTAACTCCATCATCGATTGTACCTGGTAAGAAATGAGCCCCCGCTAACTTGGGGCGAGAGGGGTTTTAGCGCGCGGCCTTCTTCTAGAAAGCCGCAGGTGCTCCCCTTTTATTATTATTATTTTGCTCTGTTCTTTCTTCCGCCACCACCACGTCCTGCGTCTTCATTTTTCTTCCCCTCCTCAAACAAAGGAGTGGTCCAGCCGCAGTCTTCTCCTCCTCCTCCACCTCCACCTCCACCTCTTTCTCCACTTCCACCTTCCTTCTTCTTCTCCCTCTCAATTCAACTTCACAACAACAATACAAATATTTTCCCATCAAATTTGATTTGTTTCCATATTAATCCACCTCTTTCTCTCTCCCATCCCTTGTTCCGTTTTCTTCTAGGGTTTTTTTATCGGACGCGCCGATCTCACCACACATGTCCGGTTGTCCTTCGCGGCACGGCCTGCCCGCCCTCATGAACGCGGCCTCGAGGGTCGAGTTCGACGGCGGCGGGGCCGCCGGCTCCTCCTCCTGCTCCTCGCCATCGGACTCCGCTGCTCCCGGGAACCGCGGCCGATCGAACTCCGGGGACGCCCAGATGGGGTTCGTCGAGCGGTCTCTTTCAGCCGGGGGCGCGGCCGTCCTTTCTGCGATCCTCGTCAACCCGCTTGACGTCGCGAAGGTGATCGACAGATGGACCTCGTCATCTCTTTCTCTCTGTTTCTTCTTGCAGATTTCCGTGTATCAATTTAAAGTGTTCATTATGAGTTTATTAGTCTGCGAGGCGAGATCGCCACAAATATTGGGTACTTTTTATCAAAAGTATTGGAAAAACTTTGACTTAGCTGTTTTAGGAGCAACGTCAGTCAGTTGCGCGTTCATAAGCAGCCCGATCAGTAATGAAACTGTTCCTTTATTTTCCAATCGGGGAAAAAATTAGTTTTAAATCTTTTTGTTGGTTCGTGAGTTGGAAATGTACTGCTATCTATGATATTTTGAGTGTTATTTTTTGTTGTGTTGCTTTTTGGGACGGATTTTGATGGTTGCCATATGTTTTCACATGTTTTCAGACACGGCTGCAGGCCCAAGCAGCAGGGGTTCCCTATCATCATTCTGTGCAGCAGCATCAGTATGGAAGGCATATGGCATCACTCTGTTCAGATACAGTACGACACCTTTCTTTCCTCATGTTCTATCATTTGATAAGGAGCAACTGGAGGAGGGTATTAGTTGTTACCCAAGTTGAGGCGAACAGCTTTCCAGTATGTTTGCAATTGCCACGACATCAGAAACAAAGCCACCCTATTTATATATCATTCAATTGTCAACATAAGCTGGATGCAAATGAGCGCACACAAACAATTTTTATTTCAACAGTTACCTCAGATTTCATATTGCCTTGTCTTGCTTGAGAAACAACGAGTGCGGTCAGCACCAGGCAACGCCGATGAGGGCGGTTAGCACCAGGCAACGTTGTATCTGTGGCAAGAAACAACGAGTGCTCAGTCTTGCATTGCCTGATTCAGATATAGAAGAGAATGAGGATGTAACTAACAAATTGTCGGGGTTGAGATTTTGTCCTCTGGGCTTGCTGATATTTGCGGATCATCCAATAAAAAATATAATCGAACTCATAACCTGCAACAAATAAGAGAAGCATGAGTAAAAGAAAACAATTAATCTAAAGAAGCTTTCATGGATAAATAAATCACGAAAAAAATGTTTCAGAATTTCATAGTCAGGTCTAAAATGTTCATCGCACAAGGCATGAGCAGTAATGGAAGTAAGAGAGTGAGCGAGATGCAATCTCTTGCTGGTCATGGAAAAAGGAGCCTGTATACATCGTTATGTTTTTTGTTATCATATTTAGCAAGAAAATACTAAATAAGATATCTGCAGGTCGCTAGTGACATTTTCTCTTGCGAGCTTATAGACGCCCATAAACTCAAGTATCCATTTAAGAATTGCTTCTGTATGATAAATAATGAGATGGTTAACATTTCTAATTATTGTTTAAGAAAAAAGAGAAATTCTCCTGGCAAGAGTTTCTTACTGTCTATTCCCAACTGGTTAACAGCAGCAACAAATTTTTGGTGCAGATCAATAGACCAAACAACCCTGGGCTTTTTTTCTGGGTTTATAGATCTTCATTCTCTGGTGAATTCTCATCAGAATCATCTTCACCACTCATATCCTTCTTCTTGCTGCTGGACTTTTCATTATGATCACGGGTTCCTTTTACCATTGGACTTTCACCTCTTTCAGAATTTGCATTTTGTGGCTTCTCCTTTTATGATCCTTATAACTGGCAAATGAGTCATGCGACCCATGAGTACAAGCACACTCTAAAAAATATAGGAGCATTAATCATGATCAATTTATATTCTCACAATTGTTGTAAAACATAATGTGGCTTTCTTTTAAGTCATATTATGTTAAGATAGCGCACCTCATGCATCAGTATTTTGGCTACCATATTGTTCTGGTTACTAACTGAATATTAATTATGCTTTCCAGATGCTTTCCAATTTGAGATGTTCTCCATCATGCGCTCGTGCTGGAATTCTTGGTACTGAACTTGTTTGTCCTCCTGATTGTTTTGAGTACAAGGGGACGCTCGATGTTTTCATTAAAGTAGTCAGACAGGTAAATGCAATTGGTTTAGTATACATCAAAATCTTATTGCTGATTGTTCTTGGGCACAACAGAGTACTCAAATTTTCTATTATCTTTATGTAACTTTTAAACTGCAGGAAGGCTTTGCTAGATTGTGGAGAGGAACTAATGCTGGACTAGCACTTGCTGTACCTTCTGTGAGTTCTCTTTTGGCATTTCCTCTTTGTGATGTTCTTGCGGTCTATTTCCTCTTCTGGCATTATGGCATCCTTTTACCATTTTGCAATGTTACACCGTCTAGCCCTTTGATCCATATATATATTTTCTCGGTACCTGATCTTGATCAACAACTTCCTTGCATCAACTATATGATGTACTCCAACTATTTGAGGTTTCTCTACATCGAGGGATTAAACTTATGAGTCACACTATGAAATTATGGGAAAAAGTGATTGAGCATAGATTGAGAATGGAGACTAGTATTTCTGAGAGACAATTTGGGTTCATGTCAGGAAGATCCACTACAGAGGCGATTTATTTACTAAGGGGGATGATGGAGAAGTATCGAAGTAGGAGAAGAGACTTACATATGGCTTTCATTGACTTAGAGAAGGCGTATGATCGGGTACCAAGGGATGTACTTTGGAAAGCCTTGCAAAAGAAGAGGGTGAATGTTGCCTACATTAAGGTAATACAAGATATGTACGATGGGGCATTGATTAGGGTTAGGACACCCGGAGGTGAGACAAATGAATTTCCTATAGGAATTGGCCTACATCAAGGATCAGCTTTAAGCCCGTATCTATTTAACTTAGTTATCGATGCTATAACCGAGAGTATCACAGAGGAGGTACCTAAGTGCATGCTATTTGCGGATGATATAGTACTTTTAGCGGATTCAAGAGAAGAGATTAATACAAAATTGGAAATATGGAGAAATACGTTGGAGTCAAAGGGTTTTCGTTTAAGTAGGAATAAAACAGAATATATGCATAGCAATTTCACAAATAAACAACTTAGAGACGATTTGAAAGTTAGGTTAGGGGAGGATATAATTCCTCAAGTGACAAAGTTTAAATATTTAGGATCAATTGTAAGACAAGATGGTGAGATTGATGACGATGTTAATCATAGAATTCAAGCTGGTTGGTGTAAGTGGATGAAAGCCACTGGAGTTCTTTGTGATAGAAAAGTACCCAATAAAGTTAAAGGAAAATTCTATCGTACTGCTATAAGGCCAACAGTGTTATATGGTAGTGAATGTTGGGCTATGAAGGGACAACATGAACGTAAAGTGGGGGTAGCCGAAATGAGGATGTTGAGATGGATGTGTGGTCATACAAGATTAGATAAGATTAGGAATGACCATATACGTGAACGAGTCGGAGTGGCTCCTATTAGTGAGAAAATGGTAGAGAATCGTTTGAGACGGTTTGGTCATGTTCAGAGAAGACCATTAGATGCGCCAGTAAGAAGAGTAGATCAAATAATCTGGAGTCCGATTAAAAGAGGGAGAGGGAGGCCAAGGCGGACACTTGGCGAACTAATAGAGCAAGATCTATTGGTGAATAATATACCGAAAGGTTTGGTTACTAATAGAGCGGAATGGCGTCGTATGATCCATGTAGCCGACCCCACCTAGTGGGATAAGGCTTTGTTGTTGTTGTTGAATAAACCAATTGGCTAGTAAACTGAAGATGAAGGTTCTAATCTATGGATCCATCTTCCATAGCACCCAAGTCACCTGTTATGTGAATGAAAGGTTAAGTGAGTATTTATCAGGTGGGGCGACTCTAATTGGATTAGATATTGTATCAAAATGAGTGATCAATGATGAAAAAAACCAACAGAAACTAATCTAATGCCATGGTCAATCATGATAATCATCATAGGAAGAAAGATGCATCTTATATTTGAGGTTCACTCACAAGACCACCTCTTGATGGTAGTAGACACAAATTTGTATGCTTATTTCCGTTTTGAGCGGTCCTGGCTTTTGGAGGACGGCTTTCGCCAGCTGGTGACGGATCAGTGGCAAAGTTCTTCTCCCTCTGACACGGCGACTCGGACCCTTGCCTCCCGCCTTGCTGGGTTGCGGGCTTTTCTTTAGGGTCACTGGAGGCAGATTCGCGAGGACCGATAGAGTCGGAGGACCGGGGCTCTCGATATTATCACAAGGTTGGACAGGGTGGAAGACTCTCGCCAGCTTACTGAGGCGGAGCATACTGAGCGCAGACAGGCTCAGTCGACTATCTGAAGGTGGAGATTGAGTGGAGATAGCGCTCTCGCCAAACCTGGCTACGCGAGGGCGATGCCAACACTCGTTTCTTTCACCTTTATGCGAGCTCCCGGCGTCGACAGAATCAAATTGATCGATTATTGGTTCAGGGGCAACACATTTCTGGCCATCAGCACATCATGGATGCCATCTCAGCATATTATCGGGAGGCCTCTAGGCGACAACCCCCAGCTCCCTGGGGGTGGTCGCCTAGGGGAATCCCCAATCTCACTGATGACCATACTTCTCTTCTTTTGCAGGCTTTCTCTGAGGAGGAGGTTATCGAGGAACTTCGCGACCTCAATAGTGACGCATCCCTCGGACCGGATGGCTTTCTGGTGTTCTTTTATCGGGAGTTTTGGCCAGTCGTTCGGGTGGACGTCATGGCGGTCTTCCACGAGTTCACTAGTGGGAACCGAGGTTTCGAGCGCCTCAACCGGTTCTTGCTCTTCATGCTGCCGAAGCGCACCCTGGCTGAGCGTATGGAGGACTTCAGACCGATTGCCATATCTAATGCTATATACCTCGTGGTGGCTCGGGTATTGGCTAATCGTCTGCGGGAGGTGCTTCCAGATCTCATTCATCCTGGACAATCAGCCTTCATCCATGGCCGCTCCATCACCGACAGCTATGGCATGGCCGCAGAGATCATCGCGCACTGACGACGGACCTGCAGTCGTGCCTTTCTTTGGAAGTTGACTTCTCCAAAGCTTATGACTCTGTCTCATGGTCCTTTTTGTGGCACTCCCTGCAGGTCAGAGGTTTCCCCACGACTTGGATTGAGTGGATGAAGCGATGCGTTACCACCGCTTCCTTCTCAATCTTGGTCAATGGCTCATCTACTAGCTCCTGGATTCAGCCACAGAGAGGGGTTCGACAGGGCTGCCCCCTTGCTCCTATGCTTTTTGTCCTGGCAGTCGATGCGCTCGCCAGATGCACCCAGGCTTCGTGCGCCGCCGGTCTTTTCAGGGGTTTCGCTGGCAGCCTCGTTCCACTTCTTCAGTATGCAGATGACACATTGTTTTTCATTGAGGGCTCTACGCAGGAGGCCAGGCGGCTAGTCATCATGGTGGATCTTTTTGGAGCTGCATCTGGCCTTCAGATCAACCATGCCAAATCATCTTTCATTTCTTTCGGTATGGTCCCAGAGGAGGCCTGTGCTTTCGAGCTTCGCACCCCGACTGCTACCTTGCCGATCACTTACTTGGGTCTTCCTTTATCTGACCATCACATCGGCTCTCGTATGTGGACACCGGTTATTGAGCGGATGGAGCACAAGTTGCAGGGTTGGAGTTCGAGGCTGCTATCACGTGGGGGCCGTCTTATTTTGCTCCGCTCGGTCTTATCTTCTTTGCCGATTTACTATATGTCCGTCCTTCGATTGCCTGGGCAGGTTCAGAGGAGGATGGATTCCATATGGAGTAGATTCTTTTGGCAGGGGAGTGTGACGCAGCGGTAAGGAATTCGGTATAGAAATTTAAATATAGCCAAGAGCAAACCCTAGGCCCGATGAACGATGTTCTATTACACTGTGCAAGTATGCCTCTGTTATGCTTGAAAGATCTGCTGAAAATAAACGTCGATGTCGCCGGTTCAAACGGACGATAATCGACAAATAAACTAGCAGGAATCCACCTGCACCTTAGAAGAAATCCAAGGCCAAGATCGTGCGCACACGAACTCAAGAATTCAGAAAACTCTGAACTGGAACTTTAATTAAATAGATGATAATGTCTTTAACTCTTACAAGTCAGGCCAATATATAGGGATTCCCAACTAGCAATACTATTAGCACTAAGACTCCTATAACAAAAGGAAAACAGAATCCCACCAGCATTAGGACTTTTATAACCTAACAGAATAGGAAATAAACTAATAGGAAATAACAATCCTAATAGCATTAAGACTCCTAACAGATTCTTCAAATCTGAATCAAACTAAGTTGATGACCACTAGAATTCTGGACAGCAACAGAATTCTCTCTTTTCTTCTCAACAGGATCTACATCAGGCTCCCCTGCTTGAAAAGAGCTCGACCCCGAGCTTGGTAATAGGAAACTTGACGGATGGTACATAAAGAGATATGAAACATTGAAGGTAGATGAAATTCCCAAGTCTGCTGGCAGGTCGATGATATAAGCATTATCATTGATACGCTTCAAACCTTTGCAAGGACCAAACTTCTTGTTCATTAATTTATGATAAGAACCCTTGTCAGCACGCTTCTTATACTTAGCATTAGATTCTTCCAACTTCTTCTTGGTTTCTTCATGGATATGTTGGATACGCTCAGCCATATCGTCAACAGCAATACTTTTGCACAAAGTTTCGAGTAAATTGATGAGGTCTACGACCTGGCGAGGCATTCTACCATAAACAATTTCAAACAGTAACATGTCATCCAATCTAGGAATTGGAAGTCTATACTTGATTGTGATCTTGTTTATAGCTCTACTATCAACATACATTCTCCATGTGCCATCCTTTTTTGGTACAAGGAGTGTTGGTACTGCGCATGGACTCATGCTTTCTCGAACAAATCCTTTCTTTATTAATTCATCCACTTGATCTTGTAAAATCTGATTTTCTCTTGAACCTGATATTAGATCAATATGATGTCGAATGTCTCGCATGGGAGGTAATCCATCAGGTAATTCTTCAGGAGTGATGTCTTTGAATTTTGAAATTAAATTTTGGATTGCCTCTGTAGTGTGTTGATCTGGAGGAACCTCCCCTATGCACATAAGTGCATAAGCCTTTCCACAGTCTTTTACCTCAGAAATGAATTCATCTGCCCGTTCAATCAAGTGGCCATTCTTCAAGCTATTTTCTTTAATTACTGAATCATGCTGTAATGGTAATAAAGAGATGCATTTTCCGTCTTTAGAAAACTTGTAGATGTTGTCTCGTCCTAAATGGGTTGCATTAACATCAAATTGCCAAGGACGACCCAAGATGATGTGGCTTGCATACATATCCAATACATCACATGTGACCACATCCTTATAACTCTTGCCAATTGATAAAGATACCTTACACAATTGTGTAACTTCTTTGTTAGTGCCTTTACTAATCCAACTAACTCTATATGGTGAAGGATGAGGTTCTATTTTCAATTCGAATATGTTCACCATTTTTTTTGAAACTATGTTTTCAGAGCTCCCATTATCACTAATGACTTTACAAACTTTACCTTTCACTGTGCAACGGGTTCGGAATATTTCATGTCGCCGAGGGTCCTCTTCTTTCTTAGGCATTAATAATAGGCGTTGCACGACACTCGAGAGATGTTCTCCATCTTCATCAGCACTAATTTCTTCTTCAATATCATATTCATCATTAGCCTCTTGATCATTAGTTTCTTCTTCATCCTCTATTATTCGTGCTGAATGAAGTGCTGGACGTTGTGGGCACTCATTGGATCGGTGACCTAATTGTCTACAACGATAGCAAACAATAGAATTGGACTTCCCATATGAGTTAGAAGTCCTCTTAGCATTATCAGCACCCGCAGGTTTTGATTTAGGGCTGGCTGGTAAGCTTTTGTCAGCACTTTCAACCTCTTCAATTGCAAGAAGTTTAGATGAATTGCATGCACTTGCCATCTTACTAGTCTCAGCAGAACGAAATTGTGCCTTGGCTCCTCGTTCTAGTTGACGTTCAACAGTTTCTGCCAAGGTGATTGTAGTGGCCATGGTGCTAGGAGTCTGCCCCTACTTTGTCTTTGATGTTAGACCTCAAACCATTTAAGTATCGAGCCACTTGTTGTGGTTCTAGTTCAACCAGGTTGTTGCAAGATGTTAGACGATCGAATTCCGCTGTATAGTTCCGCACTAGCCTTCCGCCCTGTCTGCAATTCTAGAACTGTTGATGTAGAATCTGTTGATAGTTTGTTGGAAGATATCGATCCCACAACATTTGCTTCATTTTCCTCCAACTCCGTATTGGTTGTTTATTTTTTTGCACTCGCAAAGATTGAATTTGCTCCCATCATGCAGATGCTCCTCCTTTTAAACGATATGCCACCAATTTTGCTTGCTTATGTTCTGGGATTTCCATGTCCTCAAAGAATCGTTCGACCTCCGAAATCCAATCCAAAAAGTCTTCAATGGGTAGATGACCATTGAAGTGAGGTAATTCCATCTTCATCCTAAAATCAGATTGTCTGTGTGCAAAATTTCTTCTTGGCTCTTCTTCACTATCGTTGTCCACCGAAGAAGTGGCTATTCGTTGTCGTCGATTTTCTTGGGTTGCTTCTGGTTGGACACGTGTGTGAATAGGATCTAGATTCGTAAGCAAGTTTTCGATGGCAACAGTAAGGAGATCTACCTTTGCTTCTAATCCGTCAAACTCTTTTCTACTTAGAATATCAGCCATGATCTCTTCCTCGCTCTGATACCACTTGACGCAGCGGTAAGGAATTCGGTATAGAAATTTAAATATAGCCAAGAGCAAACCCTAGGCCCGATGAACGATGTTCTATTACACTGTGCAAGTATGCCTCTGTTATGCTTGAAAGATCTGCAGAAAATAAACGTCGATATCGCCGGTTCAAGTGGACGATAATCGACAAATAAACTAGCAGGAATCCACCTGCACCTTAGAAGAAATCCAAGGCCAAGATTGTGCGCACACGAACTCAAGAATTCAGAAAACTCTGAACTGGAACTTTAATTAAATAGATGATAATGTCTTTAACTCTTACAAGTCAGGCCAATATATAGGGATTCCCAACTAGCAATACTATTAGCACTAAGACTTTTATAACAAAAGGAAAACAGAATCCCACCAGCATTAGGACTTTTATAACCTAACAGAATAGGAAATAAACTAATAGGAAATAACAATCCTAATAGCATTAGGACTCCTAACAGATTCTTCAAATCTGAATCAAACTAAGTTGATGACCACTAGAATTCTGGACAGCAACAGAATTCTCTCTTTTCTTCTTCACAGGATCTACTTCAGAGTGCCTCTGATCACCGGGCCATTCATCTTGTTTCTTGGCAGATCTGTTGCCGCCCTACCTCCCAGGGTGGGCTTGGGGTTCCTGATCTCCGGTTTACCAATTGGACTTTATTGGCTCGATGGGTCGGACGGATTATGGGACCTCGTGATTGTCTTTGGCGCTCGGTTTTCTTCGTGTATTATGGCCAGGACCTTTCTTGGGATTCTCGGGCTCGTTTCCCACGTGGTGCATCTGCTTTCTGGAAGGGTGTCGCGGCGCTTCTTCCCCTGATCCGGCCATTTTTGGTTCCTTCCCTCGGCTCTGGTGAGTCCTTTTCATTCTGGCATCATGATTGGCTCCCGGGGATTCTTTGGCAGCTTCCTTTCCTCGCCTCTTGGCACTTGCGGCACATCCAGACTCTTTAGTTGCGGAGGTTTGGTCTCAGTCTGGTGGTCCTGGCACCGGCTCATGGACCCCCACCTTCAGGACTGCCCTTTCCGACACGCACTGCTCGGAGCTTATGGTCCTCCATTAGCGGATCGCTCCTTTCCGCCCGGACGCCTCCAGGGCCGACGGCTGGCTATGGGTTTCTGAGACTTTTTCTGCTCGCAGCCTTTATCTCCATTTCCTTCCACCCAGTCAGATCCCAGACATCCTACATGCCGACTTCAGATGCTTTTGGCGCCTCAGGGTGCCGCTTAAAGTCAAGGTTTTTGCTTGGCTTCTGCGGCACGGACGGATTCTCACTAGGAGATACAGGGCGAGGTGGGCATCCCAGGCTGACACACTGCGTTTTATGTGGTGACGCGGAGGAGGACATCACACATCTATTCTTTGGGTGCACTGTAGCCCAGGAGGTTTGGGTGCGGTTGAGCTTATTTCAGAGTACTCCTACCTCGCTGGAGGAGCTATGTCACTCTCTTAGAGCCCTCAGAGGACGACGTCAGACGACTTTTTTGGCGACATTTTTGGCCGGTGCCTGGGCTATTTGGCTTCAGCGCAACCGGATCATCTTTGGTAGTGAGACTTGCCAGCTCGAGGCGATTGTACACCATTGTTCCATTCTTCTTCGGGAGTGGGGCTTTGGCCAGTGATTGTATTTTCTTCTCCTTTTGCTGCTCTCTTCTTGAGGGCTTACACTTGTAGTTTTTCTTTCATAATGATATATATACACGGATGACACCCTAACTTGGTGCTCATCCTTTTTCTCCTCAAAAAAACAATTATGAATCTTTCACGTGTCTATTGACAAAGTGAGGACTGTTCTCTGATTTTCCCATAAGGCATTACAGAAAGAATCTGAAAGAATATATATATATATATATATATATATATATATGGGGAGTGATTTGATATTCTTCTCTTCCTGTTCTCGGCCATGGTATTCCATCTGCAGTTTATTTTTCCGAACTGAATTCTGATTTTGTGATGTTTTTTTCTGATCTGCTCACAGGTGGGAATATATTTGCCCTGTTATGATATATTCAGGAATTATCTCGAGGATTTCACTGCTTGCAACTCTCCAAATTTAACGCCATATGTCCCATTAGTAGCAGGCGCAGTTGCACGCTCATTGGCTTGCATTTCTTGTTCTCCTCTAGAGCTGGCAAAAACGCGAATGCAGGTAAACCTAGTTGTTTCTATGTACAAACATTTTATATTTATCAATGTATTGCCATGATTTCATGTTGTAACCTGCTACCCTACTAAAATATTTTTTTGTTTGTGACTTAACATTCTCGCCGCATAGCATTTTTTCTCTACCAATAGATTTTTCTATTCCTGCATGAAGACTATTTTTCCATGACAAATAGGTTATTCCAGAAGTAAATATACACCACAAAATTCGCTTGCATTCATGATTTTACACCGATTCTACCAAGTTTTTTTTTGGTTTCTTAAATTTCTGTTATCATCTTCCCTCTCACTTACACCCAACCCCCTTTATTTCCTTTTGTTGTTCATTTCCTCCCCTTCTCACCCAACTCTCAGGTCATCTTTTTCCCCCTAGCCCTAATAATGAACCTAGAACATTGTGGGCAATCTGGTTACAAAGGTTTCCTCAAAAAAGAAAAAAATCTGGTTACAAAGGATCCGGGTGGTTTTCCAGGTGAAACTAGCTATGCGGAAAACATTCTCTGCCACGCCGCACTGCTAGTTAGAGAATGACTTTGTATTTGATTCCTGTTTGATTCTTCTCTTGTTCGGTACCTGCAACTTTCACTTTGTCACTTTCAAAAAAGAAATTTTCTCTTTGTGTCTAATATATTAATAAAACGGTTCTGCTTGACTATCATCTTGGTTGGTAATCCTTTTCTTCCTAAAAAAACTTAGGATTGCCTAGTCTCCTCTCCCTATTGCCTGCTTCTTCTGATCCCTCTCCTGGGTTCTTGTAGTTGTCGCCACTATGTTATCCTTGTCACTGGTCGATGTTGCCTTCTCTTCCCAGTGACAGGTTTTCACTACTCTCTCATCCCCATCACAGATCTTTCCTCGCTGTTGGTCTTTCCTCATTGCAATAGGTCACAATTGCCGCTCATTGTTTCATTCTTTTGCATGTATGAGCAAGGGACAAGATGTCCTGCCACTCCGTCCACCACTTCCCCTTCCTCATGGTAGGGGCACATCTCACAAACAAGAGGTCATCCCTTGGATAATGTTTGGATCAGTTTCCTCTTGATAATGAATAATCCCTTTCTTTTCAATATTAATGATGAAATTTTTACTGAGTCACTTGTAGTTGTTATTCACATATTTTCAGTTTAGAACTTGAGTTTTACCTATATTTTGAAGCAAATGTCAATGTTTTTTTGTTACAACAACAACAAAGCCTTATCCCACTAGGTGGGGTCGGCTACATGGATCATACGACGCCATTCCGCTATATTCGTTGATCCATGTTCATAAGATTTGACAGGGTTTTACGCTGGCTGTCGGGGCCTAACACAACCCTCCTCCTTTATCCGGACTTGGGACCGGCTATAAAACATAGGCGGAGTTAATGTTTTTTTTTTAAATGTTTTTTTGTTACATATATAAAAAAAATGGGGATTTATCAAGTATGTTAGAATTGTTCATTGTGTGTTGTGATCCAAACATCTTTTTTTTTGTCCCTTTCAAGCCAAGCTTGATTTTAGATTTTGACGGCATTCTTTCTTAGTTTTTATTGATGTAACAAAAGCTTTCAGTTCCACTAGAATGTTCTCTTGTTTATTATCGTGGATGTCTATCATTATGTTCTCTGTCCGACTCATCAGACACTAATGCCAGTCTAGGAGATAGTTGTACATATTCCATGGATGGAATAATAAATGCCTCTTTTGATCAGGGCCATACCCGCTCGCTTAGTAACAGTTTCAAATGAACACACAATGAAGAAATACGATACATTCTTTGTAAATATGGTATATCTCCGTTTCAAAAAAAAATGGTATATCTAAAAATGAGAAAGATGCTATAGTGAAAATATTGTGGACTCAGGGAAGTATGATGCAAGATTGGATGGGTTTATAATATAACACATTCTTTGTAACCTTAACCTGTAACCTAGCAGTTCAGCAATAAAACTGTATTAGTGCACCTTTACCCTCTAAAAAAGAAAAGATCAAATGAACACACAGAGGAGACTGGCTGAACGTCAATTACAGTGCCTTTCAAAGGTGGCAGAATATGTTCCTTGGTGTCATTTTAGAGAAATAAAAGCTTATGAATTTGATACTCTGACTATTCGATAACATCGAAAATTTTCTAGTAGTTTTTGTCGTTCTTGCGCTTGCTGAATGAGAGCTGTGCAGTTACAGCAGTGCTGATATGTTTGTGTGATTACCGAATGTCTTACAAAAAGTTGCATCATGCTAGTAATAGTCTAATAGTAGTTGCATTCTGTTTCCATAACTGGAGCCATCCTTGTGGATTCATGGTTGAAATCAATGAGGGTTTGAGAAGCATGTGCACCTACCCTTTTTTTGCATCTTCATGTTTGTTTCTTCCTCTGTTCTTGCATGTGAAGTTTACTTATTTATCATGTCACTGCCTACTACAGGCTTTCAAAGAGGTCAGAACAGGAGCAAAGCCCCCTGGCGTCGGGAAAACACTAGTCGGTGTACTATCATCTCTGGGGAGTACAAGTAACCACCAGAATTGTACGTGTTTTCAGTACTTTAGCCACCTTATCCAAAACTGGCTAGCTGAAATGACAATATTATCTTCTTAAAAAGAAATAAGAACATTATTTTATTTGTGAACACCTGTCTCGTGTATAAGCACTGTCCACTGTCATTTTCATGTCATTATAGTCATTTGAACTTTTGTTTCAAACTGCATGTAGTACAAGGATATCGTCTGTTGTGGACTGGTGTGGGAGCACAACTTGCTCGGGATGTTCCCTTTTCTGCTATTTGCTGGTCAACGCTTGAGCCAGTATGTTTTGCTGCTATTCGTCACATCTTTTACAGAACCTAACGGATGAACATTGTTATGCTTTTCTTGCTGATGTGTGGGCAAGCCTGATTTATGTTTGTTCACAGATCCGGAGGAGATTATTGTCAATAGTTGAGGGAGGCAACCCGGCTAACGTATTAGGGGCAAACTTTGCAGCTGGTTTTGTAGCTGGTAGCCTCGCTGCCGCTGCCACATGTCCTCTTGATGTTGCAAAAACATGGAGGCAGATTGAGGTTTGACTTTGAATCTTTATGTTGCCTTTCATTTTCCCTTTTCATTAGAATTCCGATGGTGCATACAGAAGAGATTGTATGTCCTCTGTTTTCCTGTTTGTGACTCCCATACTTATTTCAGAAGGATCCAACAAGGGCTTTAAACATGACAACGAGGCAAACATTGGTGGAGATCTGGAGGTATCTCGTTTACTCACTTTATGTTATTAGTTTTGATTGGAGTCCATTGGTTCAGAATTTATTTCCTTTCAGCATGCTAGTCATTTATGTCCAGGATATGAAAATGTTTGCTGATCGACGATGAATGATTGTTTTTTCATCACTTAAAAAAAATATTCAAAATGAAGTTATTCAAGAAAATTTTGTCACTTGGTTCTCAAACACTTATCTTTGTCTTACCAGGAATGGCGGCATGAAAGGCCTCTTCACTGGTGTTGGACCAAGAGTGGCACGTGCTGGTCCTTCAGTTGGCATTGTCGTGTCGTTCTATGAGGTTGTCAAATATGTTTTGCATCAATCGCATGCGAGCTCATGACATTGCGTTGGTTAGAAGTGGAAGTCAACCTTGCTATTAGCACCATTGGAGGTGGTGTCTAAGGATTTTGATTAGCGAAGACCTGATCTGGACTTGACCTTTGTGCTTCCATCGCGAGATTTGACCTTTTGTGCTGCTCATTGAAATCTAGGAAATAATCGGAGAAACTTCCCCAAGGAGTTGGCATTGTTTGGCTCACTCAAGTGCCCCCAGTTGAGGCTACACTTCTGGTTCTGCCGGAAACATAAGCGTTCTGGCAGTACTGGAGTGATAAATTTTGAAACTCATACCGTACCTTTTGTTTTTTTACTCCCATCTTTATTTCCTTTGTTGGAAAAATAGTTATCATCCTAAAATAAGTCACACGTTACAAACTCTCGAATGTGAAAGTTGGCGGGCAAATTGCACTGCCTATCAGAAATTCTCATTTATTTGTTTCTACGAACTTGCATACTGATCATATGCATATTTTTTAATCTATCATTTGCCCTCTCTTGTGGTTCTTCATGATTTGTGTTTGGTTAGGTGTTTTTTTTTGTTACATTTGTTCCGTTGTTAAGAAACTTATCTGTGGATTATTGTTATTAATAACCTTATTAGACAAGTCAACTGAAGGCGAGTGTTTAAATTCCAATCTGAAATCCCCCCACATTTAACCAAATCCATCGGAGCTTAGTTGGATGAAATAATGCCGGTATTGCAGATCCAAGAGTTCAACAGTAATTGTAAGACAGTAGCTTCCAGGTGGTGCTTTAGCTGAGAATTAATCACGATAATCACGTGTATCAGCTAGTCCTGTGTTCTGCTTCAATTAAGAAAATGTATAGTAGTCAAGTTCGCGGAAATCATGACTTGTTAATCGGGAATGGCATGCGTTGATTGGGTTATGTAATCTTTGGGTGCCGTTGGAATTCTGCCAGCCAAAATTTGCGAGGAAATCCGTCTAAGAATTTGCTTCATGAGAGCAATGAACAACTAATACAGGGTGAACATAGTCAATAGCTACCCAAATGTCGTTCAATATATTTCGAAGCCTCTAGGGATATGTCGGCCGATTTTCTATACGATGCCAACAAGGTTCGTAGAGTCCGAATGTACGAGGACACGCTTGAATCCCTTATGCACACAATGGCGCAAGCCCTTCAACAAAGTCCATGCCTTCTTTTGAAGAACATAATGGAGGATAATCCAGCTCCACCCCATCCATCAATTCCATCGTAGGATCCATCCGAGTTTAAAACATATGGTTCGAATCGGATCCGATCACCGGGGCAAGAAGATGATTAAAAGTGTCAATTAAAAGTACCCGGGTGTCTCCCACCTGATTCCAATCGGATCATGGGGGCAGGAAGAGGTCTCAGACGAGTGGACAAGGCGGTCATTGCGGGAATTCAGTTTGTTTTTTTTTCTTTTTGGCCGAAAACAAATTAAAAAATAGTAATGATATAAATACGTAATGCGCGAGTGCTAGAATGAAAAATGATTCTTTTTTAGGAGAAATTCTTTCCCGAGGGTCCATTGAACTTTCTAATCTTGTTGAACACGATATTTTGATTGCTGAATATTAAGAAAATGTATTTTCTTGTAGAACTTTTCTTTTCGGTAATAGTCCTGACTCTTGATCTTTTCCTCAACTATATACTTTTACTTTTGGTTCTGTTTGCTTGAATACGGTAGCTTTTGGGAGTGTTTAATCTCCGTCTACATTTACTGCTTTCAGAAAGAGCATGCCAACTCGTATGCCTTTTCTTTCTTTGGCAGCGGAGTCGACGATGAGCATTTTTTTTTCTTCTCTGTTTACAACTTTTGACATTTGCTATGAGAAAGGAAACAGTAACATGATCAGAAAGACTAGAGCAACAATAAGATTGAGCATAGATCTAATTGGTAATATCTGATTCGCAAACCTACAAAAATATCAGCAGTTTTATGCGAATGAAGATTCTTTTTTCTTCCTTTTAGCGATCAAAAGATGAGTTGACACTTGACAGTGTCGCTGACGCCAGGAATTTCCGATGATTTCTCAGACCATTCGGTAATGTATTATATCTAAATAGTCATATACATGATCCGAAAATGATTACATGAGATGAATTGCTTTTTTTTTCTTTTTAAAGATATTGCTCACCAGCCAGTCTTCCTCCTGATTCATAACTTTTGAGTACTTCGAGAAAGATACACAGTTTTATCATAATTTTTATATCGAGTCTGATTTAAGAAAATTGTTCGTTTCCAATTGAGAGCAAATTTTAATCATGGTCATCTAACTTAGGCTATATTTTTAATATGATCATTCAATTTTATTTCATAACATCGCGATCATTTTACTTTAAAAGTATTTCAATCACAGTCATTGCGATTGATTATAGACAATCAACAGGTGAATCACCGACTTAGTACAACATCAGCATGTTTTAAAAAAATTTAAGTAGAAAAATGTCACGTTAGCATTTTTCTCTCATTTGTCTAAATTTAATTTTGTATCCCCATGATCATTCAATTTTTTAAAATTTTCAGATCATTCAACTTTTTAAAATTTCAATCACGATCATCATTAAAATATATAATAATAAAATAAATACATAAAATAAAATAAAAAACTAAATGTACTTAAATTGACTCGGCATAATTTGAACACGACTCAATCGGATTAGGCCCTCCAACTTTTTTATTTGTAAATTAGATATTTAATATTATAATAATTAATATTATTAAATTATGTAAATAAAATTTTTAAAATAAAATACATATTATATTTTTGCCCTAAAATTTGGACTAATAAAAATAAAAATATTATAATATATGATATTATGATTATTATATATGTAAATATGATCGTGGTTTAAATATTTTTAAAATTGATTTACATTTTCAAATCCCCACCTAGTGGGATAAGACTTTGTTGTTGTTGTTGTTGTTGTACATTTTCAAATATGATATTAGTAAAGTTGGATGACTAGAAATATTAGGTCCGCCTATATTTTATAGCTGGTCCCAAGCCCGGATAAAGAAGGAGGGTTGTGTTAGGCCCCGACAGCCAGCGTAAAACTCTGTCGAATCTCATGAACATGGATCAACGAAGCGTCGTATGATCTATGTAGCCGACCCCACCTAGTGAAATAAGACTTTGTTGTTGTTGGATGACCAGAAATATTACCTAAGTTGGATGATATAAAATTTACTCGAAAATTGACATCTATAGAAGCCAAAAGATGTTGATACGATGAAAGCATCCAATTGCAATTCATTATCACATCCACTTACACCCAGAAAAGAAAATCAAAGGGCACATCCCGACTCCGCCCCACTGTCAATTAAGATTCATTACAAAAGATTTGGAAGAGCTCAAGAACGGGAGGAGGCATCCAAGGGGTGGATGAGGTACGTAAGCACAAGAGCCACCAGCATCAATACATAGGCAATTCCTTGATCAATTGTTGTCCCTGACACAGCACAATAACACATAAGATCTCGTAAAAAGAAAGAAACATGGCGCAAAATGTTTGAAGATGCCAAGATCATGATGAATTCAGTTGAGAGGACTCAATAACAACAACAACAACAAAGCCTTATCCCACTAGGTGGGGTCGATCCATATTCATGCGATTCGACAAAGTTTTACGTTGGCTGTCGGGGCCTAATACAACCCTCCTCTTTTATCCGGGCTTGAAACCGACTATAAAAGGATTCATATAAAGTTTGCCGAAAATAATTAAAAGGGTTCATATAAAGTTTCACCTTAAGACCCTGGCTTCCTTGAGGAAGATAACTATCACGTTTGACCCATGCAAAACAATCTAAATGACAAGAAAACTTGGCACGACACTCCCCTTGGTTAGCATCACATTGGAATCCTATTTCGACTCGCTTCAAAATTTTCTTGCTATCTGACATATGTGCCCAAAAGGCCAACAATGTATGACTGCAGTGGATTCTGAATTTGGCAAATATGGGTGGATAAGAATCTTAAAGAAGTAAACTCATCTTTTCGTGAATTCAACTTGATGCCACTAAGAGGAAAATTGTATAGATTACATGTAAAGCTCAAAAGCTAAAAACAATGCTGGTGAAGTAATGAGATTCTATACTTTGGGCAAATTGTGCAATATGTTCTGGCTTTAGTTTCTGTATGTTTTTGTTATACTGTGGAAAAATAATACCAAATACTGCTGAAATAGTTCAAAATAGTTTTTAACAGTGGGAACTTGAATACATTTTTAGATTTCACCTTTGGTTTCGGTACAGTATTGTGTAGACGAACAACAGTGTACCAAGTTAAGGGCATTATATATACATCATTTAAGAAAATCTGATAACTGGATGAGATGGAATCTATTCGAAATGCCTTAGCATTAATCGTGTATTCGAACATCAGAAATGGATAACAACACAAGAGAATTTGATTTTAAAAGCATAGAACCAAAGAAAATTTAGTAGAGATCAGGAATAGCTTCAACATTCATTAATAAGGTTGAATAACCCATTCATACGATATGAAGAACAACGTAAGGAACAATTGCAATTACAGAAAGCACAAACCAGATGATGAAACATAACAGAAAAGATCATGCCATTAGTGTCTCGCAACGAGTTTATGCACATATCATTTGGGCAACTAATAAAATGGATACGATCAGACATCAGCTGCCCAAAAAATGGAAAAAAAAAACCAGAAAGATCGGAACTTTGCCATCCAGAATATCTGACTAACACGAATAGAAAAAAGGAAATCACATCAGACAGCAGAAGAACAAACCATCGCTAGTGGGCGCCGGAGCGGGGGCCTGGGCGTGGACGGCCGGCAACACGATGCCGAAGACGAGAGCCACAACGGTCAGCAAGCAGAGAGAGGCCCCGGGAATCGCCGCCATTGTCGTACAGTGAATCGAGCAACGCAAGCCCGGAAGAACGGCGACACGAACCCTAAAAAGGGCCGGAATCGAATCCGATCCGATCTGCTTCTTCTTCCTCCTCCTCCCTGGGCTTCCCGAGGGCGGCAACTTTTGTATTTATAACGGACATGATACGGTAGCGATACGACACGCTGTGCTGAGAGGGGAGTGATATCGCGGAAACCGGAAGGCCGTTGCGATACGTGCGGGGGACCGGAGGAATAACGTGGGGCGCGACGAATTAAGAGGGGCCGGACCGGACCGGATTATTCTCCATTCCGGCCGGGCGCGGCCGAACCATGTTCCTACGATCCTCCGACTGCTACGTGGCGACACGACTGACCGTTTCTTTTTCGTTTTTTTCTCCTCTTCCCTCTTATTTCGGGCAATATATTTTTTTGGAAAAAAATAACAGAGACCACAAAAGTATTTGTTCTTTTTAAAAAATTCTGCTGTGGGTATACAAACACGTACGAGTTTCTAATTAAGTTAAAAGAAATATAATTTCTCTGTTGGGAGCCATGATAGTTTATATATATATATATATATATATATATATATAAACCGATAAAAATGTAAATGTGCATAATTAAAATGTTAATGAAGTATGTTGTCAAATATTATGTAGCAATTATATGCACAGAAGATGGACTATTATATGCCCATTATTACATCTCTCTTACTCCCCCCTCCGGATCGAGTTTTCTTGACTTGTTGTCTTTTCGGTATAATGATGCAAGACTTCCACAAATATGTATGCATAACATTTCAGACAATGCATTCAAATTAAGGAAAATGAAGACAAACTAAAATGTAAAAAATTATACGAATCCATGTGTTTGAGGGCTCTTGTAAAATGTCACCTGTTTTGACCACACACCGTAACCAATGACGGAGCAGTGCATGACGTGCAAACGCCTCATTCAACAATTCAATTGGATATACCTTTTCACTAACAACTCTGAATAATAACATATTCTTGAACTAGATTGAAAAAAAAACTGTTACTCCAAAATCTTCATTCAATCCAACCTCACGATATTTTAACTTAAATTAAAGTATGTCCACCAACAACACCTCAAAGCTAAGAGAAGGAAACATAAAAAATCACCAGCAACTAATCCTCCCAAAACAATGTGCGATAAGAACATATAAACTGCATCACTCATCGCAAAAAGACTAACAAACCAACAATTAATTAAACGTAAACGATGTAGGGCAAACATAACTAACTAAAAATCTCACCTCTCTTTCACAAAAACCACATCACTACACCAGCACAGCTGAACTATATGTATACGCGTATATGCATATGATATATCGATCTCTCTCACAGGGCGGAAAAATTCAACTATTTAGGGCCAAAGGAATGCACCCATGGCGAAGCTCCTCTTGTACGCTACATCGCCGGAAACCGGCACGCCGTACTGCGCCAGCAGGCGATCCACCTGCCACTCCGGCATGCTCTCGTAGTCCACCCGGCTGAACCTCGGGTAGTGCACTGGCATCTGGAAGTAACCGGACCTCTGATCCGTCGCCTTCAGCAGCACGCCATTGGAATTCTTCACCAGCTGATCGGCAACCACACTGTTGCCGGCAACTGCCTCCATTAGCTATAAGTCTATAAACTCTCTCTCTCTCTCTCTCCTCTCTCTCTCTCTGCTGAATTAATCTCCAGCAAAAGAGGTTGTGTAGGGTATTATATATATATACATAAAGGAGGGCGGAGAAAGAGTGGAAACCGTGGAGAACTGAGCGTTCATTTCCTGAAGGTAGGAATGACCGGACAAGGTCACATGAATGAGTTGAAAGGTGACGGGTAGCTACCGAGTCAATTAAATTAATTGCTTCTCAAATGAGAAAAAAAAAGAAGTATTACTGAAAAGAAATAGCAAGGGCCAGCTAATTTCAAGCTCGGACAAGGAAAGAAATGGAGAATAAAAGTATCTTTGAACCAGCCATGCAGTTGTAGTGGTTGGGGTGGTTATCAGTTGTGTGGTAGGTTCCGTCTGGGTCATATTGAATTGAGAGGTGATACGCATACAAAAAAAAAAGTGTCTCTTTTTATTATCAGGCAAATATCAACAATCTTACTTGATTGTTTTTTTTATTATTTTCAACACTTCCCCTTAGTTATAAATTAGAAGACCATTAAATGATGCTCAAAAAGTCATTCAAATAATCAACAATAAGTATATCTAGATATTATTAATTTTCATATAGATATTTTTTTATAGCTTATTATGTTGTAATTCTTTTCTAATTAATTATTTCCAATTACCTTCTAAATTACGACTTATGAAATAAGTTAAAGAAAGTCTAAAATGGTTTGTATGTTCATTTTCACACACACAGATATATATAATCTCTATTTTCATCACTTTGAAATGTAAGTTGTTAATAAATGTTTGAAGATTTCCGGCCCTAAGATGAAGCAAGTTGGGAATCTAAAATGTTGTATTGAATTATTGGGTAATTATTTCACTGTCATGCATTGCTAATAATTGCTGTTTCACAATGTTTAACACTGACAGAATATACTTCTTTTGCCTTGTGGCAGACGCAACATTGATGCGAAAATATGCATCCAAAACATTAGGAAAAGATGCAATTAATTAAATTAACAAATATATATATATATATATATATATATATATATATATATATATAACGACATCCAATGAATATTCGCGCCAATAAGTTTTAAGAACCCCGTCAAGTGTATAAAATATGATCGAACAATTAATTATAAAGCATGGAAAATTTAAACGATTGATAAATGATAAGGATGATCCAACACTATATGCTACTGTAAACTGTTTGGAGCAGAATTGTGATAAATAAATTCTTGAAGTTGAAGAAATAATGGAAGTTGCTCTCGTTACTATTTCTTTCTGTTAATCATGCATGTATGTCTTTTCATGATTAGATATGCCTTCTTCTTCTTCTTCTCCTGCTCCTCCTCCTCTGCTTCATCGCCCTTGCATATGCCTCGTGCGGTTTCTCCGGCAGCCAAACGAGGAAGTGTTACCATCGGCATCTCCGACTTCGTCAGCTTCTACGTCTCGTGCGCCTCGCTGCGAGGGCTGTGAGCATGGCAACCTCATCGGAAGATCTCCTCAATGCGCATGGAAGGATGCAGGTGGCATGATCGCGTCCATGCACGCCTAGATGGAATAGGATGGCCCAAATCGCTTGATGGTACAGAGCTGGTAGCACACTATAAATATAAAACCTTTATATACATAAAATTATTGTTACTATCCTTAATTTATCCCTCATGCATTCTTGGACATTTTTTTCTTGGTATTTTTTATTATCATATCTAAACTTTTGCATTCATGTGCCCTTCTTCTTAATATTATTTTGAGATATTTTCATAAACTACCTTTAAATTTTTCACGTCTAACTTCAAATTACGAACTTATTTTTTTATCCCTAAATTATCGCAACTTTTTAATTTAATCCTTCCGTCGACTTCTATCATATCACTAATTTTATTTTTTTCATTTATAAAAAATCGAAGTTACCCTTTAATCTAAAATAATATATAATAATAAATATATGAAATAATTTAAAAAAGGCAGGGGGCGGCGCATCCACGGTTGAGTTCTACGTTTAAATAATGTTTCATAATTTTACATTTTCTTTTACCCATATTTCTTCCTCGTCGCGCTCGAGGAAGACACGAGGGTGGCTGGTCCCCATGTGCGAAGGGGGGCGCCAGCCCACTTGTTTCTTCCTCGCCGCACGCGAGAAAGTCGCAAGGGGGACCGACGCCCCCCTCTGAGAGCTTGACATGCCGACGAGCTCGCACAGGGGTCACCAGCCCCCTGTTTCTTCCTCGTTGTGTGCGAGGAAGACACGTGGGGGGCCGGCGCCCCCACCCCCATGGCCCCCCTCCGGTTGTGCTCGTCGGTGCCGACGAGCGGAGACTCGTCAATTTTTTTAATATTAATTTATTATATATTTATATTATTTTATTTTTATTAGATGACATGGATGAAAGAGAAAAGGGCATGTGGTGGTTAGATAAGCAAGGAAATCAGGAAATTCACTATTAGTGGTTAAATGGACGAAACATACAAGAAAATTAAAATTGAAGAATATTTTAGTTACAAATTAAAATTAGGGACGTTGAGACATTGAGTGTTGGAAGATGATCTGAATAATTTATCCCCATCCACCCCTATATCTAATGGAAAGGTCAAACAATCGGGTAAAACCACCGTGCTACTTTATTTTTTGATGCACTGTATGTTTTTTATATTTTGCCAAGGTCAATTCGTTCAGTTAATGTCAGAAATTAATACACAGCTCATGTAGTTGCACTATTAGATTATACAAGCTCATTTCTGGATTTCCTTTTGATACTATGTACACAATTTTAGTGCATGCACAACCCATAAGCTGCAGAAGAACTTACAGCCAAAGCTCTTATTGTGAGAGCTCTGAGTTCGCTATATGAAGAATCATTTCGATTCCATAATTCCTATGGGATTCTTTTTTGCTTCAGTTTTTTTATGGCAACAACTGTTCCGATTACTCATTCCTTTATTACCTGATGGTTTTGAATCCGTGTGTTTCTTCCAGTTGCAATTCCGGCGCAGCAGAAGGCAAAGCACCACGATCGAACTCATGCGGAGGCAGCCTCAGGTTGAGGCCTGGAAGACAACTGCAGCCGGTCACAATGAGCCCCCGGCGGAGAACAACTGGTCATGCATCAGGCTCGGAGATATCATAAGTCTGAAAGGGTTCTTTTGAGGAAGCGAGGAGACATGCTCATACATGTCATGTCATTGTGCACTATCCTTGCCCAAGTTTGAGATCAGGACAAGACCATGCCTCGGTCGAGATCGATGTGATTTTGGCCATGGAGTGATGGCTACCCGGAGCCTAACAAGCTGATGGTCTTTTCTTTCCCTGCGTTCTGTGCCGCACTAACTCGAGTTTGTGGAAAACAAACAAAGCCGGATTGTTTGAGGATACTGCACGCATTAATCTTTCCAAGCAATTTTTCAGGCTGTTGCACATGTTTTACTGTAATTGTTCCTCTGCTCCTTTCCGAGCACCATCATTTTAAGTTTGGCGAGGTTTAGACATTGAAATCCTGGCCTGTAGTGTTATTCGTTTCTGTCAACAATAATATACCAGAATACCAGCAATTCGAGTAACAGCAAATTCATCATGTGACATTGTAACTTGCCTCTAGTTCGAGTTTCCTTCTAACTTCAGAAGCCATTCATTTGTTAATAGATCCCAGAAAATCCTAACGTAACTTTCCTATCAAAAGGCTGGAACAAATTCTATAGAAGAATACTATTATTACGTTTGGCGTATACATCATTCTGAAGGCATGCCTGCAAGAATTTTCATGACAAAAAATATACATATGATCCCAATTTTCTGCAGGGGACCTAGATTTTTACAACGTCATCCACCTCCGTTGTCTGGTGAATAACTAACCTAACTGAAATTCCAGAAAAGAATGGTTAAATGTTAAAGCAGAAGGGTCATTTGGCACATCATATCCATACCATTATCGCCTCCCCAAAGCACTATCATTTCACGCATCTCCTCCAGTAGAAAATAGACTTGCCTCTGACTAGTCAACTTGGGCTGAGATCTTTACAAACTACAAAACTTACATATTTATTATTTACAATGCGCATCAATTTCTTGCTCCAGTTCCCCACTTTCGCTTCCTCCCTCAAAGCAAGGCACTTAGCTAGAGTCCAGGGGACAATATTCATAACTCACCACCTGAGCCCATCTGAATGCATGATTACCTTGGATCTCCCTTCTCTCCATCTGCAATATATCAAATTAAAAAGGGTTCCAATGTTGGGGGTCACCACTTGCACTGTGGTGGCAGTTAAGATGCACTGACCATGCAATTAAATCCTCTGATGCAGGAGATATAAATCTAAGAGACTCAACACTTGCATACTCATATATGGGCAATTGGTGTGTTTCACTTTCGCTCACAGATGACCTGTGAAAAAGAAGATCTTCCCGATTACCATTCCTGAGGCATTTGTTTTTGAGATATTTGAATCAGAAAGAAGAAGAAGACTAATGTCGATAAGAGCTGCATGAATCCTCAAAATGGCCTATCAAAATTGCTTTACAAACTCTGGGATCAAATGCATCTTTCCACTGGAAAATGTTATTTATTGTCTATGTTAAGCCTGACTTTAATTCCATCACCTAGACTAGCTGCAACACCTTTATGCTGCCAGTAGAGTTTGCAGCAACAACCATATTAGACTTGCCTCTCCAACAAACACTTGAAACAAACTGCCCATTATCATCATTCGTCTCTTGTGCCGTAATTGGATCAATGGAACCAAACTTATGAGAAGTAATCGGCATAGGAAAAGTTCTGTAGTAAGCATACACCTAAGAATCAAAGAAAAAAGGTTACACATGTTATCAAAAGAAAATATTGAACGTAATCAGGATACATCTGTAACAAAGAAAATATTGAATGATAAACAGAAGAAATTCAATTTCTTCTAGGAAAAAAATAACATGAGCTCCCAAGTTCCCCGAAAATATTGAAGTTCCCTCGACAACAAACCCAAATTAGAACCATGAAATCAGTGTACTTTGTAAATTTCACCAATAAAACAATATAATATAGGGATTTAGAAAATCCCTCGTCCAAGTTATTTTGGGAGTTCCAAACCTACAAAACTATTCCAAATACATTCCAGCAAGACAGTACAACACCATTCTGATAAACACACACAGCCTTCCGGTGCTATGACACATTAATTATACACTCTAGAAACATGATAAACATATGAAGGTATGTTGATCATTATAAGTATTTCTTAAAAAGTTCCATTTTCCTTGACACAGGAGTAAAGTTGTTCATTAATTATTCAGATTATATACCTGCAAACAATCCTGCAAAAGCAGGGACCAGGCTTCATACATGTGCATAACTCAGGATACGATTTGCAAGTAAATTACACTAACAGGGCACATGTCTAGCGTACAGGATTTTCGCTTTGCCCTTCATGCACTACATATATGATTGATGCACAACAACATATCCTATCTAAGAAACAGTTAATATTTCGAAAATGGGAAAAATGAATATACATAGCACTTTTTTGCTCTTACAGCACCATGATTAAAAGATCAATGATTATGATATGACATTGAAAAAGTGAGCCCCACCTTAACTTAAAAATTAAGTTATATCTCAATAAACTGTTTAAGGGGGTGTTTGTGGAGCAAGCAATGCCAGGAGTAAGGAATGTACCACAGAATCCTTAACCTCTTCCAAAATATTACAATGTAGGAAAAAAAGGGATAGTAGCTATGCTTACTTCATTTGTTTCAGATCCACATGTTATGTATCCATCGCATACAGATAAACCTACAAAATTCTGCAGAATCAACAATTAGTAGTTAGAAAACATAGAGATCCTTATGGTGTTAAAACCCAAACCCAAAGTGATTCACAAACCTTTTCATTGGTGTGGCCACTTAAGGTTAGAGAGCAAGCATTGTTGGATAGACCACTAGCACTAGTCCTGTTAAGATCCCAAAGCTTAAGGGTGTTGTCAGTTGATGCAGATATAAGTGTTCCAGAGTCCAAGAATTTCACATAACTAACAGCCTTTCCATGCCCAGAAAGAATACACCATGGAATTCTCGTATTCCTAAGGTCGTAACAATATATTTTGTAATCTGCAGAACCAAAAGCCAACATATGGGAAGAATATGAAGAAAACTGCACGCAGCACACATTAGCCACATTCTTGATGGTATCGATTGAACTCTTCTGCGAAAGTGAAAAAAACGAACATCTGATGAGAAAAGATTCAATACGAGCTATTGAGATACATCAAAGTAGAAGTCCTCCAAACAGAGGCTCCAGAAATGGTAACGGATTCCTATAAAACATTGTAGATACCAACATAGAGGAACTGGCTGCCTAACATGCATATATAATTCTAAATTTTAAATGTGCCTGATGATTTGCTAATTTTTGTCCAAAAGAAAACAAAAAGTTTTCTGATCCAGCACTCAGATGAGAGATTGATTAAATACCCTACCTCATTAATGCTCCACAATTTCACATAACAGTCATCACTTCCACTGGCCAATTTAGTAGGATCTACTTGTGAGAAATTGACAGACCAGGCTCTCTTCTGATGCCCTGTGAACTGTGTGAAGCCTTGACCAGTGCTTGCATCCCATAACTGCACACAGTCAACGTTAACGTTATTACATTACAAATTTTAGATAAAGTTAATTAAAGATGAATGACAGGATATTTAATACAACTCTAAAGATAAATATTTCTTGAGAACTTTTTTGAAAGGGTTTTTGAGAACTTTTAACGAATATTACATTAAAGAATAGATAAAACTAGAAAAAAAACATGAAGACAACAAAGAACATATTCAACTACATTCACAAACATCCTTTCCGGGTATCAAGCAATATTAGCTTCAAACTAGATTTTACCTAAAACGAGCAACCACTTTAATTCTGTAGTATCCCTTATTCATGAAGTTTGTTTCGTAGAAACAATAAGAACAAGCCCCAGTAAAACACATCCAAGGCTACAGTTTAAGGAATAGGAATAGAAGATACTTAAATTTTCAATTATGTTGTGAAATGTCAGAAAGTTCACATCACATAATTAATTCACAGAAAAATCTAAATGAAATTTTCATATTAAAGAAAAATGGAGATCACGCAACTACTCCAAGAGACAACAGAGAAAAGGGGAGTAATATAAGGTTCAATGAACAACATGTAGCCTCCACTAAATTACAGTGTTTATGAAGATAACATAATGAAGAAGAAATGAAACAACAAGATGATGGCTAAGACTTTGACACCTGAAAGGTGTTGAATACATGAATAACCAAAAATATAATCCTAGCGGCTTCACAACTCACAATAGATTATTAGTGTACACTAGATAACTTTTAACAGAATGTGAACTTTATTGTTTTTCCTTTTGGAAGGTGAATACGAATTCCGTGTTTATGCGTGTTTTGCACAACTGAAAAAGGGAAAGGCTAGAGAACTCCAAAATTTGAAATCCGAAATGTGTATGAATGTGGAGCAAACCTGCACAACACCATCATAATCCGTGGACGCCAAATAGTTTTTAATATAGTTATTCCAGCATACACAGCTGAGCTTGGATCTACTTGACATTTCAATAAGTGGATAATGAATATCAACATTGTCATTTAAAAGAGCATCAAATTCAAATATTTTAATCTTCTTTGATACTCCAGCAGCAGCAAAATATTCTTCATCTCTGTCAAAACACAAAGAGCAAATGACATTTGCCGAATTCAAAATATCTACATTCTTCAGACTTCCACGCACTTCAAATCTACTGTATCGAGCATATCTGCACAGACCCTCAAAAAAGCTTCCAAAACGATCAGCTGTTTCATTTTCGCCAGCAACATTTTGGGTTTGGCAATATTTATCACGGATCTTTAGAACATCATTGTCACATCGTGTCACAGTGCTAGCTTCAGGTATCTCAATTTTAGATCGCATGGAAAAGTATGCACTTTCAAGCTGGTCAATATTCTTCACTAATCTCTCTTCATATGAACGTGATGTGGACAAACCCGATTCTGGATCCACAGGCTTTTCATGGGATTCTAAGGCTGAAACATTGATATTATTTTGTAGACCTTTGCCAGCAGTGCAAATTTCTGATCTTAGCAAATGCCGCTTTTCAACTTCCTCAATATCTGTAGCTAAACATCCAAGGCCTGCTACTAGCTTTGCGACCTGCTTCTCCTTCTGCTCTTTCAAACATACGAGAAAATGTGATAACAAGTCTGATTCTGCATCTTCCTCCTCAATCAAGGCTGATGAGTGATCCAATGACGAGAAATCTCTACTTTCATTTATTAGGTCACTTGAAAGAATATCCCTGGTTGAAGAAAAAGCACCTTGGTTATCAGGATTTCAGCATGACATTCAACATAAACTAATTCCGATATCCAATAGACGTCCAATGTTTATTAACCCCCAGAAAGGAGGAACAAAAAATAAGGCATAAAATAATTTAAATCTGTGCATAAAAAGAAATGTAAAATTGCAAATAGTTAGATCTGCATAAAAAGAATGTTTAAAATGAGACTTAAGCATAAGCTCTCTAGTTATATAAGATAATCTGTAGGATCAGATTTACCAAGCGTCTGCCAGTAGTCAGTAAATATCTCCCAGTTTTCAGCACTGAGCACAGCATGAAAGTGCACAGATAGTAGAAGCAATTACCACATATTTTCATACTAGGATCCTTCCAATCTTTTTTTTTTACAAATAATGTAAGTTTGCATCCCTCAAACTATTTTCAAACTTGATTCTACATGTACACAAACATAATAATCTAGTTGTAATCATGAACTACCAATTCATTGGTATGCCAGATGCAAACACCAACACACACCAAAAGAGAGAAATAGAAAGAAAGGACACATAAAGATTGGCTTTAGTTGTTATAATTAAAATTTTGCAACATCACACACACACTAGAACGACACTGGCCAAAATGTACACTATAATACACGATGCAGGACCACATAAGAAATTTAATAAAAGCCTCAATAAAGCACACCAAATAGTTCTCATAAATTACACCAAATAGTAACCACCAAAAAAAAAAAAAAAGTACACCAAATAGTGATGCTTATCTAATATAAAACTAATATCTGCTAACACAGTTTGTAAATGAGCCTTGCCTCGAAGTTGGCCGAGCTGAAGGGTCAGGATGCAACAACCAAAGACAAAAGCCGGCTTCTTTAGGACTTTCTGACAAAAAAAATGGAGGAAGAATGCGGTGTCGAAGATCTACCATTGCAGCAGAGTGCACTTCCCAGGTCTCAAAACAACAAAAGAGCTAAAAGATAACAAATATCAAAATAAAGGTTAATACGCATTTTAAAAATTTTCAAGGGGATGAACACACAATTATTATCATATTAACCAACCAAGAAAAACTAAAACATAGGAACATTAAGATGTGGTCTCACTGCACACCTCAAAGAGAAGAACCCCAAGGCTGTAGATGTTTGATGAAAATTGGCATATATTATCATGCAATTCTTCAGGACTTGCATACCACCTATCCTCCAATTTCATGAATTCTTCGAGCATAAAATGTTGAATACCCACACTAGAGAGATTTGGACCATGAGACTTGTTGAAAGATTGGTCATGGTCAGTTAGGTTCAGTTCCCTGGGATCACACATGAAAGGCCTTGTCCTGGAGCGATCTACATTGTTTCTGTCTGAGTCAAAATCCATTTGATGGCCACTCTGGGGCGGATATCCAAAATGGATACCATTAGAACCCCCAATTCTTTGATGTTTGGACATTGAAATATCACGTCTCTCTTGATCCTGTTCCATATACCTTTTCCGTTTAAAGTGATGATCGAAAGAGTGACTATCTAGTTCTCTTGACCCAGGACGCTTGACCAACTGGCCTTGAGAAGAAAAAGATCCTATATATTTTACTTGATCTATAGGTAGTATAACAAAGTATGATGGTCTTAAATGCGTTAAAGCAATTCCTTGTGAGTGACAAATATCTACAAGATCCAATATTTGCTTAAAGATGTGCATTCTCTCAACCTTGCTTATCTTTTGCCGCTTTGGCTTAAGCCATTCCCTTAGGGTCATGCCTTCGTTATGGGAAGTAGAGGATTTGGTGTTGCCACTCCCACCACCTAGTAAACATGTTCCTTCTTCCTTCGCATTAGGTTTCAATGAGGAATTAGGCATTTTTTCCAGACTAGAGTCCAGCCGTAGGGTATTTCTATTGTGACCCAGATTGGCAGGAATATCAGGAATGTTGTTATGTTGTCTAGAAGCCGCCCCTTTCCCCTTTGATTTATTCCTGGCAAAATATTGTTGAAATCCAGATGATGGAGGGGCCTTAGTCTGCATTACATCAGGTGATTTTATTGTGGCATTGGTAGAGGCCGTAAAGTTTCCTCTATGCTCGCATACCCTTGATGTATCCAGCATAGGTCTTGATGCCCCATATGGAGTTACAAATGAATTGCATGCATTATCTCGAAAACCATCTGAATTTGAACCAGAGTGTGTTGTATCTGCTCCACAAGCAATTCTAGTAAAATTCCGCCACAATCCAGTGCCGAAAGGTGGTTTTTCCCCACTAATTGAACTGTCACCTAAAGATATGTTGGGACTCTTGAAATTTTTCAAGGTCAACTCTTCCACCATGACACCAGGGTCACTAGAAGATTGAGGGCTCACGCAGCGCGGTCCACTCCCAGGATACGAACCAATATTATAGCTTGCATTCTTTCCGCCAATCCTGTCCAGAGTTGTACCATGCATCTGCATCAAAGGGAAGTGATCATGCCAATCCATTTCTCGAGACACTGCAGGAGGAGTTTCCTGGGCCTCCCCATCTCTGGATTGCTGTGGTGGGGCTTGATCCATATTTATTCTTTTGATATGAGGAGTCTCGGTTGAAGCCTCTACAGCCTCGTTTACTTCAGCCGAACCTTCCATGATTCAGGGAAAAAACCCACCTAACCTATATCCCAAGAACAATCCACAGTCTGATAAATGTATCAGATCTCGAAATTAACTTCCAAAAGCTCAAAATTTCACCTGCAACCATCATGTTCCGCATTATTATGCAAATAATTAAGCTAAACAAATTGCTTAAAAGTACCATATACAATCAGAAGCAACCAAATAACTGATGAACACAGAAACGCCACATCCTCCGAACAGGGGAAAAGAAACTGCCACAAAACACTTAGAAAAATATCCCAACTAATAACTGAATCGGAACGGAGAAAAAACGAAATATTCCAAACAAAAACACTTCCGTGGGATCACTATGAAATCAAACATCACATTTAAACAAAAATAAATAAATAAAAGCGCGATTCAGGGAAGCGAAACGAGCTGAAATCGCGAACGCAAAACTACTCACTCATCGCGTGAAGAGAGGCGACGAGTTCGAGGGCTTCGCTGAGGAGAGTAAGATCGATCGAGGAAATTTAAGAAGAGGAGGAGCCCTAAATTTACGAGAAGCGGAAAGGAGCAAATGACGCGCACAACTCAAATACTGTACACTTCCGAAAGGACGCCCATCTTCCGCACCCGCCAGGGGTGCAGGTTTTTGTTCACGCCGATGGGGACGACGTGGACCCAGATGTGCTCAGTAGCTCTTCAGTGAACGGCGTAGAGGACCCAAATGCCCAAAGTTTACTTTTCACATGAAAATTGAAATAGTAAAAAAAAAACTACAGTCGTTCTTCCAACGTTTTAACAGAACTGCAGGTGTCTGCTGCATAAAATTAAGCATATTCGTTTGGCTTATAACTTAAACTCACTTTATAATTACCAGAGAAAAATCACAATCATGAAAACATCAGATCTGAGATACCTACCTTCCGAAACCATCAAACCCTTAACCCAAACAAAAAGAGATCGCCATTCAACAAGCTCGTGCAAAAACGATTTGCGCGAAAAATAAAAAGTAGATCGCAAATTTGTCAGAGGAAAGATATGATCGGTTGACAGAACCGCGAAAACCGAGACAAGATCGAAGAAAAAGAAGAACCTTTTTTTTTCCTTCAGTTTTCCTTCCACCTCGTTCGGGTGATCTCGGGCACCGTCGCAGTCATCATCAAGGGCGGAGCGCCGTGGCGTGGTAGTTGTCAGAGGGCCATCTGTAAAGCTGAGGCGATGTCGCCGACGTCGTCCACGACGGAGGACGAGGAATCGCAATCGCTGATCGGTTGCGACGGCCGGAGGCGGATTGGTGCCGTCGAGGTCGCGGCAGACGGCGGATCCTCGGTCAGCCGATCGATTGGAGGAGATTGCAGCACCAGCAAGAGGGGTTTAACAAAAACAAGATCGAGTTCTTGTCACCGAAGTGGGTTTTGAGGGCGGATTCTATTTTGGGTACCTCGCCGAGAAAAAACGGAAACAACGTCAAATATTTTTTTACGACGTTCTGGATCAAATACGTCGGTTTTTTGGGATCAAATTTGGCGTCCAACTATCGAAAAATTATTCGTTAACGAGGTATTAGTCAAATACTTTAAATCTTGTTTTATTTATTTTCTTCCAGATGGATGGCTCATTAATGAGAGAGTGGAAAAGAACAGTAGTGCTTGACGGAAATTAGGATAATAATAAAATCATAATAATTTAACATAGTAAAGATTAAAGAAAGTGTATAGTTTAATTTAAATATATTTTATTATATATGGTTTGTGGCGAGTAGAGATGGCCACTCGGAGCACCAAACGACCTACACGAACAACGAGGTGAGGAAAGCATGGAGGCCACGGGTGCGAGCTTTTCTTTAGGCTGACGTGGACCGAGATGTGCTCAGTAGCTTTTCAGTGGATGGACGACGGACGGCATAGAGGACTAGAAACGCCCAAACTTTACGTTTTTAATATCAAATGGTAAAAACATAATTTATTCGGAATTAATTTCTGTCCTAAATACCGTGCAATCGCATGTCCTAAACATAATTTGGGTGATTCAAACGTCGTTTAAGTATTCATTCAGTTAATGTTAAATAATTACAAGAAAAAAATGTGACTTTAATTTAGAATCACGAATGCATGTCATGATGCCAAGCAATTATTAATAATAATTGTTCCGTTGGTCGGCGCTCTTAACTATTAATTAGGAGGACCAACATTGAGTTGGCATTATATATAATTTATGTATTAACGACATAAATTATATAACCATGTTTTAACAGCTAAAATAAACAGTGTGGAGGGCAATTATTAACTTAAAGTAATATGTATCATATAATGGGTGAATTTGACGGCTTAAAACCCCTTGAGCGCGCCAACTCCAAGAATGACCGGGGACATGATGTCGGCATGGGCAGTTCATCCTTATCAACACACCACAGACAGCGTTTCGCTCTCAAAACGTGAGACGGGTCCCATATTTTGTGACCAAAACGAATCAGTGGGCGGCACCAAGAAAATAATACAACTTTGATGCGTACGTCGATCCTATGCAACCTGAACCATGTAGATAATTTATTTTTTCGCCAAAAAGTAAGCTGATTAATCAAGCAATAAAATGTCTGGAATTCGAAATACTTGATCGCTATTAGTTATATTGTCATAAATTGGAAATAAGAAATAAAAACGGGGAGCCCCAAAAACGGAAGTGACGGTATGGAAAGATGATGCAATATCTTTTTAACAATTTTTTTTGTTTTATAATATTCGTGCTACATGATGAAGGGGGTTCAACGTTTTCCTTTATCCTTTTTATTTTATGTATATGTATGAAAGCAGGAAACATGTGCGTGATGGGGGAAACCACTGAAAAATAAAATTAACGAACGCAGAAACTGTGAAAGAGGGGAACCAGTTAACACAAGCGGGGATGTTCCGGCGGCACACCGGGAGGATTTTATGCAGACGACACGAGTGGGCCCCTGGCGAGCGTGCCGTGGGTCCCAGTTCGGGGGAGATCAACAATTTGCCCCACTTATTTTTCCTTTTAGCCCCAACGGACATGGACTGCAACGAGGGTGACCACAACCGCACTCCATTTCACAAAAATGTGGAAGGTAGCGTACAAAACAGCGTGCAGGCGTTGAATCCATCTGCCACGTGTTCTAGAGCCCCAGTTCTTATTTGAAGAGAGACCGGTTAGGGGGTTATGGCTGTTGTGGACCGCGTAGGAGGCTGTTCAGGTGTGTGGGCCCCACAATATGGCGCGACGGATAGGTCCTAAAAAAAGAGAACAGGGGGCGGCACGTGCGCGGTGGGGAAGTCCGCGTGGACATGTCGAGCGACGCGTCACGCCGAGATGGAAGGCCAGGGATCTGCCACGTCGGAGGACGTGGACTTCACGTGGTGCTATCGGACGGCGTGGGGACGCCGCGGGCCACATCGTACGGGGGGGGCGGACGTCACCTGAGGCGCTCGTGCCCGTCTTGGGGTTCGGGGATAGAAGGCCGCAAATGCCTCCTCGATAAAACTGAGGCCTAAAAACTTCGACTGCTACGATATTAAATTAAAGAAAAAAATCCATCAAAACCTTATATGATTAATTATGTTTAACACAATTTGTGTTAACTTTGTTAGTTATACTGAAGACAACTACAATATTAATCTGCCATCGAAGAGAACAATTTTTCACAATTAAATAGTCCGTGTAAAATGCCGCAAGAGTACGAAATAAAAACGAGTGTTTTTAACGTATTTACAAGATGGTTAGTTGTTTTTGTAACAATAGTAAAGTTAACAATAAGAACATGGACAGGTAACTTTTGGCTATTTTCTCAATCTTGTGAGCTGTGACTATAATTTTACTAATATAAGGTAATACTTTATGGATCCTTATGAATCTAATGATGGACACCGCTTCTTTTTAGTCATTAAAGTTATACTTTATGATTTTGATCCGCCTTATAAGCATCTTTTCTAATCCATTGTATTAAAATTTTTCTCGCTCTCGCTCTCTTAATTTCTCTCTTCTCGGCACACCATTAATTTCTAATCGATAGATAAAGGTTATTACTATAAGTAATTTATCAAACACTCTAGTTAATGTTTTAACTAACTCAAAATACTACACCGTATTTTTTTGGTGTGCAAAACACAGTCATAACACATGCAATTCAACCGCTGAAAAAAAGGAGGAATATTGATTCTCATTGAAAAGAGGGCTGCCTTATTAAATCCTTTATCTAATATGCCATTTATGACACGCCAAGTGAACTACTTTATTTATACAGTAATTAATTATTATATATAATGCTTAACATTTATCATCAATATAATCATTTGTCACATCCCTCCTTACTTGGACACAAGAACTTAAATTCTTATTATTATCAAGAAATTACGTGAAAAATTAAAAAGTTAGTTAGACAAATAAATTTTAGTGAATGTTTAAATCAGGACCGGCTCTAGGCAACAAGAGGTTTTAAATAAGATTATACAATGAGGTTTTTTATATAATAAATTTTTATTTAAAATTTAATTTTTTTAACTTTTTTAGATGCAAAATTATTAATAATTTTTTAATAACTCACCTCTCTTAGTATAAGGTAGTTAAGTCATTTAATCTTTATTGAGCATTGTTGATCTTAAATAAGAAATTGTAAGGAAGAATTTTCTTGAGATCATTTCATAACAAAAAAATTCTCTAGAGTCCCCTTTTGAAATTTAACAAAGAATCAATTCTTATTAAAAATTTTGAATAATCAGATTAACATTTTAAAAAAACATATTTATGATATATATATGCACAAAAATATGTAATATGTATATTTATTAACCCTAAAGAAAAAATAAAATAAAGAAGAGAGTTGGAATGATATGACTTGGATGTGTTCAAATGATTAGGAAAGTTTGAAAAATAAAGCAAAATGATTCTAGAGGAGATCTTCACCCTCCATCTTAACTATTTTAGAAAGAAATTCAAGTGTAACTAAAAACAAGCTAACATATTTTAAATTTTTTGCAAAAAATGTGAAAAATATTGAGAAGATTGTGATATTTTATGGAATGACGACTAGATATCAAATAATTAATTTTAGATTCATTGTCAAATTATAAGGAGCATTAAAAAATATTTAAGTATATGAACATATAAAGAAAGAGAGTCATCCTCATTAATTGAGAAATCAATTAATGAGAAATCAATTAATGAGAAGTGATATGCATTGGTTGGAATAATTATGAGGCCTAAAAAATGTATCAAATTTATTGATTATTATAATTTGTTATCGACAACTTTAGATATTTATAATTAGATACTCAATGTGATTAATATAATTAATTAATTAATTATTAGGGGACCTCAAATAATTAGGGGCCTCAAATAGTTGGGGCCTAAAGCAAAAACTTTGATTGCTTGGGCCTTGGGCCGACACTGGTTTGAATAAAAACTAAAAATTAATAATATAATTTATTATTTTATGAATTATAAAATCATAATAAATAATAATATTATAAGTAATTATTTAATTTTAAATACTAGAATTATAAAATATTATACATAATTATTAATCTAAAATTTTGATTTTATTACAAAAAATTGTGTTGCAATATGTTAATATTAATTCTGATTTTATATGTTACTATTATTATAATCTACGAAAGTAATATATTAATATTCTTATATGATATAATATAAATTATGTATATTTTCTAAAACAATGAAAATTTTAATAAATAAAGTTATATTTAATATAAAATTTTCATCAATTTTATTCAAATAATATTAGATTTATCTATGCAATATAATACTAAGATAATTATAGTTATTTATTATTAGATGTAATTTTTTTTACAATTTTTTATAATTTATTAATAAATGAAAAACTATGTATAAAATATATATTAATAAATTAATTGATAATAGGTCTAAAAGTAGGACCATCTATTTTTAAACTTGTACTTGCTAAAAGAAAAAAAATGTAAGACTCAGTTTTAGCCCAACTCGAAAACTAACTAGACTAGAGGTTCCAAGTGCCAAATACTATCCTAGAACTAACATTCAAATCATAAGTCATTACGTAGCAAATTTATAAGCCATAAAAATGATCATCTTAAATTTTTTTCGCGCACACCACAAAAAAAAGTTGAAGATGGTTCCCATCACAGATCATTTTACTATAATGATTTGTCATATTTAAAAAAAAGTTATTAATTAATTATGATTTTGATTAATATTATATGTTACTGATATGCAACCAGAGTCGCTAAACTATTGTAATATTATGTTTTGATTCGTTTAATTTTGATTTCCAATATACGAGTCATTCAAGATTTGCCAAATCAAAATTTATATCACTCAACTTTGAATTTAACATTTCATATCACTTTTTAGTTTTGCAATTTGGGTCATTCAATTTTAGACCAATTTATTATGCCACGTGTGCACGTCGCATATATATTCATTTTAAGAAAATATTAACTTTGTTTTTGAAAGTCAAGAACTTTAATTTATAAAATAATTCTTGCATATTTTTAATATTATATGTTAAATAACAAAAATTATATATATTAGGTAATATTTAGCATGCTACCCAAGAGATTCTCTATAATGTTTTGACAAAAAATTGTCAAATAAATTGTAATATAACACAACTTCTATACACCAAAGGGGACATCGAGGAGGTGATGCTCCCTCCCCTCCCCCCTTCCGACATTGGAGAAGTTTGTCCGCATTCTGTTAAGTTAACAATAATTTAATATTATTGTATACTAACTTTATTTTTTAAATTTGCCACGTAGGCAAAAAATTGACAAATCAACATTACTCAATAAAATAGATAATTAATGAAATACATAAAAAATGGAAAAGCAGTTTAGTTACAAAGTAAAACTAGGAGATAAAATTGAGAAATATTATGTATCTTACTGTACAAGGGGTTGGTTGGACCCAAATCAAATATTTTTTATATATCGAAATAGATGAAGTTCCAAAAAATATAAATTTGTATCAAATTGGAATTGGTAACTAATTCCAACACGTGAGCTATTACAATTTACGGAGTGTAAAATAGTTTTAGCTTGCTAGATAAAAGCAGTATGATTCCATGTTAAAAGGATATCAACAACATAAAATTAAAAAAAAAAACTACAAGCAATTTGTCAATCCTTTTGATGAAAAGATACAACCATTGACTTTGAATAAATCCAACGGATAGAAGAATGTTTGTGAACTTCATGTTTCATTGCGTGAGGCCTATTTCAACCCATAAAGAGACTTAATAAGTTCACATATTTTTCTTGGGCTATTTGATTATTACTTAATTATTCCTTGACTTGTAATTCTTTAGGTAAATTCAGATATTATTCAAATAAGTCTTCATTGAGAAACGTATTGTTCACATCCAGGTGATAAACTGACTAAGGATTCAGTGCGACAATGAGTAAAAGCTCAAATTATAAGGAATTTTGCCACTCATGAAAAATTATTTTTATAATCAATTCCTTTAAACTTTTTGCAATCAACCCTATCTTATATTGCTCAACTTGACCATCAGTTGTGGCTTTACTTTGAAGAACCATTTATAGTTTACTAAGTTCTTTTCGACAAGTAAAACCACCATTTCTCAAGTTTTATTTGCAAATAAATAATTTAGATCTGAATTCATTTGTCTCGACATAATTAAGATCATTAACAATTTAAGAATATGTGGATGATTCAAAGACAATTGTTAATGCACAAAAAAAATGCATCATACTTATTATATATTGCATTATAAGAGATATAATTATGAATGAGATATGCAGTGGATGATAAAATTGTCAGTGGACATAATCTTGTTGCATCCATTGTGGTCACTCTCATGTGGAGGTAATTGTATATTACTCATTTCTTTGCGAAAAAAAAAACAATGAAAGGTAGCTGAAATTGTTGTGCCAAAGAACACACACGACATTGTTAAATACTATCAAAATTATTACATGAATGTAAAATATTTATGTATTGAAAACTCTCTATAGATAAATGTCTCAATATTCTACGCCAAAACTCAATATCAGGTAATGTTTTACTTGTTATTTAGTAGGCTTTTGAGCTTGTATGTGACACATAATAAAATAAATTTTTCCTCTTTACCAATCACACTCTCCCTACCAATGTATTGGTCTTTAATGAAAACATACTCTAGGGTGACACTACAAGAAAAACGCGGATTACCGACGGTCCGAACCGTCGGTAATCAGTCCGAAAATCGTCGGTAACGCAATTACCGACGGTTTTTCAGTCGGAATCGATCCGTCCGAAAAACGCTCGTCGCAAACGGATTTGCGACGGTTGAAAAAAATTCGTCGAAAATATCGACGGTTCTAGCCGTCGGAACAGTCCCCAGCGGTTCGACCCGTCGAAATTTTCCGACGGTTGCAACCGCCGGAAAAGTCCCCGGCGGTTCGAACCGTCGATATTTCCGACGGTTGCAACCGCCGGAAAAGGCCGGCGGTCCGAGCCGTCGATATTTCCGACGGTTGCAACCGCTGGAAAAGGCTTCCGGCGGTCCAAGCCGTTGATATTTCCGACGGTCGCAACCGCCGGAAAAGGCCGGCGGTCCGTGCCGTCGAAATTTCCGACGGTTGCAACCGCCGGAAAAGGCCGGCGGTCCGAGCCGTCGCAACTTTTTGACGGTCCCAATTGTCGAAACTTTGGACGGTTGTCGCAACCGTCGATCTTTTGACAGTCGCAACTGTCGCAAATAATTTTTTAAATATAAAAGAAATTAGCGGCCGGATCCGGCCCGCCTGGCGGCCGATCCGGCGCTGGAGGCCGGATCCGCCGCCAGGAGGCCGGATCCGGGCCGCCTGGCGGCCGGATTCGGGCGCTGGAGGCCGGAACCGGGCCGCCTGGCGGCCGATCCGGCCGCTGGAGGCCGGAACCGGGCCGCCTGGCGGCCGATCCGGCCGCTGGAGGCCGGAACCGGGCCGCCTGGAGGCCGGATCCGGCCGCCAGTAGAGAGAGAGATGTCGGCGCGGTGCGGGAGAGAGAGATACGCCGGTGCGGGAGAGGGTCGTCGGCGTCCGGCGTGGGAGGGTCGCCGGCGTCCGGCGCGCGGGAGAGGCCGATCTCGCGGCGTAACCGGCGTCCGTGCTCGCGGCCGGGAGAGGGAGAGAGAGAGGAGTGGAGGGAGGAGGGAGAGAGAACAGGGAGGAGGGAAAATATATAAAGGAAAAAATTTGGAAAGAAAGCGGGAAAGAGGGAAAAAAAAGCGCGGGATAACGAAATTTTAATTACCGACGGTTTCGACCGTCGAAAACATAAATAATAAAAAAAATATTTTATTTAGTTATATATAATATTTATTTTTTATTTTACCGACGGTTTGAACCGACAGTAATATTTACCGACGGTCAAAACCGTCGGTAATTGCGACGGTTTTTATCCGTCGGAAATTGCGGCGGATTTACCGACAGTTATGACCTTCGGAAATTGCGGCGGATTTTGCGACGGATGGAAATCCGTCGAAAATATCGACGTTCCTAACCGTCGAAAAATTAAATAATAATATAACCAATTATATAATTAATTTTTTTATTTCCGACGGTCAAAACCGTCGGTAATTGCGACGGTTTGGATATCCATCAAAAATTGTGGCGGATTTTGCGACGGATGGATATCCGTCAAAAATATCGACGTTCCTAGCCATCGAAAAATTAAATAATAATATAACCAATTATATAATTAATTTTTTTTATTTCCGATGGTCAAAACCGTCGGTAATTGCGACGGTTTGGATATCCGTCGGAAATTGCGACGGATTTACCGACGGTTATGACCTTCGAAAATTGCGGCGGATTTTGCGACGGATGGATATCCGTCGAAAATATCGACGTTCCTAACCGTCGAAAAATTAAATAATAATATAACCAATTATATAATTAATTTTTTTATTTCCGACGGTCAAAACCGTCAGAAAATCCGTCGAAAAAATTTAATAATAATATTAAAAATACATAATTTAAATTTTTTATTTCCGACGGTCATAACCGTCAGAAAAGTCGTCAAAAATTACGACGGATGATTATCCGTCGAAAATATCGACATTCTTAATCGTCGAAAAATTAAATAATAATATAAATTATTTCCGACAGTCATAACCGTCGAAAAATCCGTCGGAAATGGAACCGTCGAAAAATCCGTCGCAAATAGCGACGGATTTAGAACCGTCGAAAATTATCCGTCGAAAAATCGCGATTTTCTTGTAGTGTGAACATGGCATACCAACTTTTGGATAAGCCGAGGATTTGATACTAAGTTAAATTTAAAATAAAAAAACATAAAGTACATTGAGAAAAGCTTTAAATCAAGTTATATATGATAAGTTCCAATATGAGTTACTTATGAAATATTCACATTACGTAGAGTTATAATGCTTTCAGCTACAACTTTATTTGTAACAATGAGCCAATGTAGCTGTGAAGTCATGTAATTTGAAGCATCTATATCAATTTATCCAGATATGTTGAGAATAGTTAGATAAAGTTGTACTTGCCATTGTTGTATTATTATTTGTCGTTCCTCAAATTTTCTTAACAACATAATGTTCTGATTGTATTTCTCATTTGTGAAGCAATGACTCTTTGACTTGTCATAACATTAGTATTCTCTTTTACTTTTTGTGAAAATATTCTATGTCATATAGGCATTAATTTGTCCTTCGGAGTTGTTGAATTTAAAATTTGTTGGGCTCTTTGTGTGTTGCCTCCTTACAATGCTCGCATATCACACTATAATATCTTTTCTTTTTATTTGTACTCTAATATTTTATATATTATTTAAATGAATTGTGAAATGAAATGAACCTTTTATGTCTCTGTTCCTCTTCAATCAATAGAGAATAGGTTTGATTCAAAGTTGATATTAAATTCATCAAAACACTCCGATACCTTACATAAAATTAAGCCTCATAAAAGTCATACAAGCTTTGTCGAGACAAATAAACAATACAATATCTCAATTGATCAAAGAAGAAAATGCAGGAATCATAACACAACACATCTTCCCTTAAGAGTTTCAATCTTGAAAAATATTCAGCAATGGATAAAGTCCCTTGATTAATTGAGTAAATTTCACCTTGAATAAACTAGATTCCCATTCCATTAATATTGTCAAATATTTCCATACGACACTAGCATCTTGTTTGTATATGGCATTATTGATTAATTATTTGACAATTGTACTAGTGATCTACGAAACAACTAGGGAACTACATTGTTTTTCAATGAAAATGTAAAGATTCATCAAATTGATATATTCTGTAATTGTCAAGAACTCAATGTTTGTTTATTTTTTTGCTAAAAGTGCATTGTACGTGGAGCTATAGCTGCTCCAAATCGAATATATATGGAATCAAAACTAGTCACGGTGGGTTTGATGAACTAAAAAATAAAGGATTAAATACACCCAAAACAATTGTGCATGAACTAGAACTATAAGACATGACACTCAAGTTTCGAACAACGAAATAAACTCAAGATTAAAGAAATGATCAAATTGCAAAAGACTAGCGGAACAATTTGGGCACATATAAACTCTCAAGCTAAATATTAAGGAGAAAAATATGCTTTAGAGCTCGATTGAACGTTGATCATCTGAACAACTATTGAACATCCCTAGAACCACGTCAGATTAATTCTTCATCTAAAACATCGGGATGGAGAGTTTATAGTAGTGCATTACAAATTGATCAAAAAACAAGAAGAAACAAAGTAGTTTTGGAAGGAATGCAATAATTGTCATTCCAGTCAAAGATCTACCACAATTACATAACCCTTTATGTTTTTTATGTATTCATAATCCTATTATAAAACAACCAAAATGATATAAACTTCACTCTATCGATGCATATCTAAAACGCCTAAAACTATAATATACCGAAAAAAACTCTCCAGCCTTCGGCCTTCACAATCAACTCGTTGCGTCTCAACAAAGTTATGCAATCAAGTTATATTTCTCAAATTTTATTGACTTTCATGAACCAACATTTATATTTACATTACTAGTATTTTTAAGTATTTCATTGTTGGAAGCTTCGCTTAGTAGTGTTTAATGGATCGGACGGACTCCTAATAATTTTGATCAATCGAGTTTTGATCGGATGTCCAACGGATCGGACAAACCCATTAATTTAATAAGTTATTATCGGACCACCTAATAGACTTTCAAACTTATCTGACGCATTAAGGCCCAAGACATTGGCTAGCGGATGAATTTGACAAGCTCATCAAAAATTTTTTAAAAATAATTTATTTTTTCATTTCTTTTCAAAATTGACATTTCTTTTTTCTATATTTTCTTATATTCTTTTTTGATACATTAATAATATAATAAATAATGTATCATTAATTTTTCCTTTAGTTTACTCATAATTTTCTTTATTTTTTAATTTTTTTACTCATTTGTTTATTTTATTTTTCATTAATAATAGAATAAATCAAATTAATAATGGATAAACAACTTTACTCTATTATTAGATAAATGTTATTATATAGATTTATTTTCTAATATTATTAATAGATTAATAGTCGACCTATGGAATGATTTATTAATTAACGAACATCGGATGGATACCAGACTATCGGATATCAAGGAAACGATTAAAATATAATGTTTGACCTATTATCCATCCAAGTCCGATAATTTATTGGATGGAGTCGATCCGGGCATAGACGGACTTACTCATTATCATATCGGGAACAATATGATAAACACCACTAGCTTCGCTTATCATCGACCTCGTATTAAATTTTTTTTTTGCACACTATGAATTTATTTTTTAAAATAAAGGTCCGTTTGTTCCTTTTTATCCATTACCAAAAGAATGCCCATATTAGTCATTGACGGATCGCCTTAGCCCAAGGCCCATTCGAGCACCAAGTATTCCACCGCACTGTATTCTTTTATCTACCAAGAACTCGAGTAATCTAGCAAATTGGTTGACGATTGTCTCAGCTATCTAATTATCCGAATATATTATTATGTGTTGCCAATTTATTATCATCTCAGGTTCTAGACCTTTATCATCTGATTAATATGATTCTTCATGCACATGTTGCATATTAAAAAAAGCAAATGTGTTGACTTTCTAGCAAAGAAACTCCTCGGTTTTAACCAAAAAGATATTATACTTACGTATTCATTATTATAATAATTTTCATAATTCAACTTTGATCTAATTATATACTGACCATGTTGTTTGTAATGTTATAAATATATATTAACTTATCCAAAATTAGTATGATAAATTCACATTACAAAATTTTTCACAAATTCTTAAGGCAAAAATATATACCTCCCCTTCGTTTTAATCTCTTCCAATTAAGTGTTGTTTATATATCCCTTTTTTTTTAGAAAAAATCGAGTTTTTATTAAAATTTCATAATATTGGATCAGGCTAATTCTTTTGTACCTTTTCGAGTTTATCCTCTCTTTTTTTTTTCTTGATGCACCTAAAAACCACAGTATGCTTAGCATATTTATTTATTGATATAGTTTCGGCACCCACTCCAGAATGGCTACAACATACTTCATATTTATTATAATTATATAAAGAAAAATCATATCGAAAACATTAAAAAACCTGAAGGACCAAAATTACCTGTTTTTTTTACTTCATATTAACTATATCTAATGCTCTAAATTTCTTCTAGTAATTGATCGAGGTTATAATAGTTGGGATCTAATAATTTTTTCATGAGAAATAAATTATTACTTTTTAATGAATATTTTAATTCATGAACAAAATGATCAATCTCCATTAATTTTGTATTTGTGTAAGTAATATTTTATCTCATAAATTGATAAGAATAAAATGTGTTCTTATATTTTAACATCGTCATATGTTAACTTAATATAAATTAATCAGAATATATTATAAAATATGTTGATGAAGAGGTAAGTCAAGTTGGGTAGCTACAACCAACAATAGTCTTCAGGAGGACGAGGGGGAGGGAGATAATTAATTGATCATTGATGAGTATATCTGAATAATTTGAGACTGGTATGTCCGATTTATTCTCTCAACATTTAATTCGTAAGCTGCTCGTGGACATATATATAATATAATATAATAAATGAGAAATTTTGTCGACGCTGCGTACGTTTAATTAGCATCGCCCTCACACGATCCAACCTGTTCACTGGAACCCGTCATCATTGTTAAATTAATTGCATGGCTCCCCTTGTCATCTTGTTCCACCCCAACTCAAAATAAAAAAAGAAATCAGATCGCAGATTTCAACGATTTAAATGTAACGCCAGATTGGCATTTGATCGCCGCCAGCATAAAAAATCAATATATACTAGCAGAGAGAGAGAGAGAGAAGTTAAATACGAAATAAATTATTTATATGCAATTTGATCCTTAAAGAAAGTGTGAATTCAAGCATAACATAGATCTCGATCCACGTAATCACCAGGCGTAGGACAGTAAAACATTAACGGGAGGAGTGAATTGATATGTAATTTTTTTAATATATGTACGTCGGTTTTAGCACAACGATGAGAGCGAAATATACGCAAACTCAGAAATACAATGGATTTGCTTCATCTTCACACAATTTTTTTCCTCTAACATACCCTCTGTGAATTATAAATTTTTTTTACGTCTACCAATAATTTTCAAAATTTTCCCTAACCTTCCTTAAATTATGATATTTTTTTCCACTTAAATTCATCCATCAACATCGATTAATTTTTTCATTAACTTTTATTATTTTAATTTATAAAATGATCAAATTACTCTCGACGTGAGAAAAATATGAGAGAGAGAAGGATGACGTCCAGCTCTGACGGAGGGGGCCTCTCCTCTCTTGCCAGTGCACGCGAGAGACCCCCATTCACCGGCATGACAAGGGGCGCTTCTCTCTTGTCATCGCACGCAAGTGAGAAAGGGGTGTCGGCCCCCTTTGCCGGCACGATAGAGGGGGTGATATCCCCTTCTCTCTTGTCGACGCACGCGATAGAGAAGGGGCCAGCAGCCCCCTCTCTCTCTCGATGGCGTACACAGGAGAGAAGGGCATGGCGATAGAGGGGGGCGTCGCCCTCATCTGCCCCCTGTCGCGACGGCTAAGGGGGGATCGACGCCCCCTTCTTTTTCGTGTCTCTCTCGTATAGAGGGCAATTTGATCATTCATAAAATAAAATTTAAAAAAATTAATGAGAAAATTAATCGAGATTGACGGATGGACTTAAGTGAAAAAGCGACATAGTTTATGAGAGGTTAACGAAAAATTTAAAAATCATTGGTAGACGCAAAAAAATTTAGAAAAAATCCAATTTTTTCATCTCGAGAATTCTCAAAAGTCAACTAAATGTCTTAGAAAATGGTTTCCTAGTCCAACATATTTTTTGTTCTTAGAAGGTAAACACACATCTCTATGATGTTTAGCTATCTATTTATTTCCTCAATTTCTTTTACTAAGACATTTAAATAAAGCTGCACAAAATTATAATGGCTCTGATTTCCGATTAGTCAAATCTCCTTAAAAATTTCCCTTATTGTTGTGGATTTTGTTATATATCTATTTTAAAAACATAACTCGAAAAATGTGCCACATGGGTTACATAATTTTAAAACATGATTATTGCACTTTCAACCATTAAATCAAATAGTTATCATATGCTACCTATTTAAGTAGGTAGAATTATATTGCTTATATTAAGCATCGTTAGATTTTACATTGACAAATAATAATCTATTTCTTATCTAATATTGTAATTCACTTTTTTTTTTCTTTCATTCATCATTGATTTCAGATCCAATGACGCAGGATCTATCTATTTAAATAGTAGCATGTATATTAAATTCTTAATTGTCTTCTCGAGCTTTGAGGGGCAACCGGACTACAAATTGACTTATTTTCGGATTTTGGTAGTTTACACAGACTTTTTAATCTCGGTGGCTTCTTGTCTCTCTCCCTGACATAGAAACTTTAATTAAAGAATATATTAAAAATTAAAAGCACCCGGTCACCATTTTAGTTTATAGTTATCAAAATTATTTCATTTAGACTATTGTACCAATTTTCTTTTGGATTTAGTGAAATCGTCATGCGTTTTTCGTGTGGAATAAGGGGGCACATAGTTTTCTTTGATTTTTATCAGTATATTGGTCATAACTTGTAAATTCTCTAGTGATGTAAAAAAATGATTAAAATTGATAACAAAACTATTTATATTTATCTAAATTTTCGAAACTTAGTCGAAATACTAAACCATGCGTATCATTTTCTTTTTTCTTTTTTGTGTCAATTTTGATTAGTGCAACATATTATATTTTCAATGATATAAAAAAGCGATTAAAATAATTAGTCATAATGATGGATATTATTTAAAAAAAAAAACTTGTAGAAATGGCTAAACCGTTTTGGGGATAGGAGAACCTTCATTTAAAGAAATGGTTATTGTTCTTATTCTTTTTCGATCGATATTCATCGATGTCAAAGATCATTAACATCTGATTAATGACGAAAATGACATAAATAAATTCTAATCAAAATAACAATTTTAAGAATCCAATATGCGATTTACTAACACCAATGATCCAGTACACATTCCTATCCAATTTATTTCAAAATAATAAATAAGCTATAAATAATAGAATAATGATAAAAGTTAAAGAAACGATAAAAAAAATGCCGTTTTGTTTAGGAAAACGGCCCCTTTCAACTATTAAGTATTAAGCTCTATTTCGAAAAATCACACTAAAAAAATGATCAAACAGCCTGTACATTTGTAAGCTGCCGTGTCGTGACCATGAAACACGTGCTGTACGATATAATTCACCTTACATTCGTAACACACACCGGGTCCCGGGACCCACTTAATCACGTGATCAATTTTTGGCGATCAAACATCGCGCGAACCCAAAATTGAGCCTTTCGATGCGTCCAACTCCTTTCCCCCCTTCAAATCAATTAGAGCACGGCGGTCACGAACTCCGGGCCGTCGGATGCGCATCCGAGGATTGAGAGGTACGAGCGAGCGTGAATCTGGCGGGAAGAACGGCAAGCGGCTGCTCCACGTGGGCTCGAGTCCAACCTGGCACGATTCGAGCCGGTCAGCCGATGACGCGTCGCCTTCCCATTGGATCCCTTCTAATCTCGTACGCTGGGTGCCACCGTGGGCGGTGACGGCACCTCCCGGTCTCGGGACCGGAAGCTAGAGGAATCACTCGGATCGGACGGCTCTGAGAAAAGCCGACAGGGATTCGACGGCTGCGGACAGTGCCTGCCGCGCTTCCTCATGAGGTCTGGGCCCACCTGAGTGGCTCTGGTGTAAATAGATCCAAACGTGGAGGACGGTTTCGTATCATTAGCTTCCAAAGTTATAATCTCCTCACTTTTGTGTCTTCTCCCGTCTTTTATTCAATTCTCCTACCACTACCATCGCCTCCTCTGCTCCACTGAAAGCACAGGTATCTTTTTTTTATATTTCATCTTTTTTTTTCTTTCGCTAATTTTTCATCCATTTATGCGATATTTTTCGTTGCAATTATTTGATCCGGTTAGCATCGCGTGCTCGGAGGTAGCAGCTCGGGTGGTCTTGCTTCGGTCTTGAATTCTTCTGAGAAATTTTGGTGGAACGCCGAGAGATTTGAGGTTTGTTTCAGTATTCTTGATCTTGGTTTTGATCGGTGAAGTTAAACTGGAGAAAGAGATGATGCAGTTTACTGTTGATGTTGTTGGTGGGGTCTTCCTGCATGATCCGTAACATGTGAATTCATTGCTAGGATTTTTGAGGTATGCGAATTGGGTTTGGTCTTCTTGATAATACATGCTGTGGTCGTCCGATTCTAAAATCTTGTTACGACCTTGTTGAAGAAATTATGTTGACAACAGTAGAAAAAGTAGCATCTCGAGTTTGACGAAATAGTTAAACTAAAGCAACTTCGATTGTCAATAGCATACCAAGGCTGGTGATTGATGAAGTCTCTAGAAATATGATTAAGATTGGCTCAAAAATGAGATCACGTCATAGCTTTCTGTTAAATACATTGTTTTTTTTTTCGGCCAGGAGGTCGTCAAATCTGAGATTAATATAGCAGATTAGTAGTTCGAACAATGAGGGTGCTAATGCAATTAAACTTCACCAATTTTCCTTTAGATACATGTAGCTAAAAGATTCACTCTTGTGGAATACAGCCTTCTGAATAATTTTGGGCATGCCGTACTTAGAATCCTGCAATGAAAATATAACCACTTGTAAATCTGAAATTGCTATTTCCAATGGATAGAATATTGCAACGTTATGTCTGACTAAATACTTTGTCCAATGCATCTATTGCACCTCCGCCGAGCATCAATGCTGCAGACTGTTATATGCCTTTTCCATAAAAAAGAAATTGTTTCATTGTGTACATAACAAATTGAAATTCCACAATTATCTCGCAATTTGGAAGTGTGGAAACTTCCTTATTGTTCCACCTTATAAATTGAAATTCCACTTCTTCGCAAAGTAACAATACAGAAAAAAAATTCTTAAAACCCAAATTTCATGTGATGAATAGATGGTCTGAATGTGCAACAGCTTGCCGGGCCCTTTTTTTCTGGCAGAGAGGGAAGGGCAACTGCCCGACCAGGAATTTATTATGCATAAGAAATTGAACATTACAAATCATATGCTAGCAGATCAGCACATTGATTACAATCCCTATAGATATATTTTGCCTAAACATGCCACTCTCTGGAAGGAAGGTTGCTCACGTCCCTCACCAATTTCCTAAGTTGCAACAGCAATGCGTTGGAGCCACTTCCAGTTATAAAGTCCTGGGACAGCTGTGAATCCACTTTAAGCTATAATTCCTGACCTCTTAGCTCCCATGCTAATCGGAGACCAGGAATATGGCTCATAATTCTGCTGTTAAACTGTACATGTGCCAATCTGGTGAATAAATAAGTGAATCAACCAAACCCTGCGGGCCCTTTTTATGTTAATCAACTTGTGTGCTGTACGCTTAATTGCATATGATATGAAGCCACAGGTGATAATGCAGTATCCATGGAGCTAATTAATCTGTCCATATACTTGCCACAGTTGATAATCTTTTTACCATAAGAATAATTGGTTAGAAATGCTTTCAACTGGTTCATGACCTTAAAAAGATTTGCTTCCCAGACTGGATGGTTACATCATACATGGCTAAAATGAGAAATATGCAATTGAACTTGATAAATCCTTTGATATTCCCGTCCTTGTCTCTGTGTTAATGAGTTAATCTCTTTGCAACCAATGCAGCCAAACTGCTGAGAATTAGTTTCGTTTAGGGGAATCTTCAAAGCCCAAAACTGGTGGAAAGGTTTTGAAGATGACAAAGCAAAGCAAATTGGATAGATTTCTTTCTTCAATTTTCAGCACTCACATTGATCCTGAGAATTCTGAAGTACTGGACAACAAGAAAGGTATAGCTCTTGGTCTTGGAAAAAATGCATCAATTACTACAAAAGTAACTAAATAATGCTCACAAATACTTGCAGTTAATTCCATCATGTTTTATCTTAATCAAGAGAGGTCTGTTCAGATTTCAGGGTTGCACTTTTGGACTTTTGAGATAAACTCGTCAAATGAACATTTTTATTACTAGAAGTCATTTAATTGGTCTGTAAATCTTTTACATAATGACTTATGATTGGTTTTTTAGCGGGTTAGATGCATCTGAAATTTCTTTCACTTCATTTTTGAAGTTTAAACTCATTTAGACTATTTGTCTTTCAGTATGGACAAAAGTTGAATTAATGCAAATTTAAAGGAATGAAGGTTGACGAAGTTTGTGAAATAATCAACCGCGAATACATATGCAAACATGTGCATAAAAAACAAAACTAAGCAAAAAAACATGTTTGTTTATTTTATATCTATTAAGTAAAATCAAGCTATACTCATTAATGTGATAACTTGTTCCCAACAGTATATTTGCATTAGAAGAATTTTGAACAAATTATGAGTATAAAGTAGAAATAATAAAATAGTAAAATTGAGAGCATTTGGAGAAGAAATCCTAACAACAAATACAACATAAATATTGGTTTTTATTATGGCAACTGGATGAGGCGCAAAAAAGTTAAGAACTGGGTATCATATAGAGTTTTGGCTAAGCCAAACTTCATTTGAGATGTTTGACAAATATTTTTCTGTTAACAAAGTAAGGTTTAGAGGTTAGATGATAAAAGCACTGTAAACAATTTTCAAGTGGTTCGGATGTTTTCATGTTTCCAAATAGTAACAGAAATAAACAGAAGAGATGATAATTTGGAGAAAGAAATTCATTATGCTATGTTTATCCTTTTCTATTCTTAAAGTTGTTGAGGTGTTTCACTATTATTTGACATGTCTCTGTTTATCTTGAGAAATTCTACATTTATTCTTGCTGCAGATACTGAGAACAACTTTGACAAGATAACCCAGCTTATAACTGAAGAGGAGAATAACACATCCTTGAATTCATTAGATAAGACTGAGCTAGCTTCTCTTATAAACAATGTGCATGAGGGCTATGAAGACCTCTACAAGCGCTATGAACATTTGACTGAAAACCTAAAGAAGAAATTTCATCGAAAAGAACACCATGGGTTTTTTTCTTTTCATTCCAGCTCTGATTCTGACTCTTCAGATTCATCGTCGGAAGTCTCAAGCAAACAAAAAGGCATGAAGAACTTAAAAGGAGAACTCGAGATATCTTTGGAGAAGTGCAAAAAACTAGAGGAGCAACTTGCAATTGTAAATAAGCAAAATTATGAGCTTCAGTCCAATGTTACCTCGTTGCTTGTTAAAACATCACAATATGAGACTATAGAGGCGAAGTTGGAAGATGGTGATGCCGCAAAAGTCATGTTAGAAAACAAACTTCAGAGTCTGACGAAGAGTACTGAGCTATTGCAAAATGAGAATAGAGACCTCAAGGAGCAACTAAGTGCTTCTCTTAAAGAACAGGAAGAGTTAAATCAAAGAATGCACATGATTGAAGAACAAAATAAAGCTCTTTCATCAGATAATTCAGAAGCCTTGAGCAAGCTCCATGAAGCAGTAAAGTTTGCAGACGGGTGTAGGATTGAGATCCAACAGATGAAAGATGAGATGCTGGCTTTGAAATCTAATAACACACTTTTAAAGGAAGAATTGGAAGAAAGGACCCAAGAAGTGGCTTCCCTAAATCAGTCATTGGATAGTAGGAATAAGGAAACAGAAGCTCTTAGATCTGAAAACTTTGAATCTAGAAGTAAGATTGATGGACTGGAGAAATCATTATTAGACCAAAGGGATGAATTCATTTTGAATATGAAGTTAGCATCTGATGAATTTTCTTCCAAAATTTCACAGATGTCATTGGATAATGAAAGCATGAAAGGTGATCTTCAAGCAGCTGAAGAAAAGTGTAATGAACTGAGCAAGGCTTTGGCAGAACTGGAAAAAATGAATGAGGTTTTGAAATCAGATATTCAGAGGTCATCATCCCAGATGCAAAACATGGAAAATATGATTAATGATACAAATATGTCCTCAGAAAAGTTAAAAGATGAAAACACCAAGTTTCTGAGCAAGATACAAGAACTTGAGACATCCTTAGCCAACCAAAGAGATGAAGCTATGATTAATCTGAAATTAGCAGATGACGAATTTTCTTCCAAACTTAGAAAGTTGTTGAGTGAAAATGAAAGTTTAAAACTTGGTCTGGAAGCATCTGCAAGCAAAAATGATGAGCTGGGCGAAGCTTTGACGAACATGCGAGAAGAGAACAAGGACTTAAAATCAGACCTTGTGAAATCATCATCTCAGATGCAAGAAATGGATAGCTCCATTAGCAATCTGAAAACATCTTCAGAAACATTACAATATGAAAATTTGGAATTGCTGAGAAAGATGCAGGAGCTTGAGAAATCATTCGCAAATCACAAAAATGAAGCTACTCGCAGTATAGAATTAGCAAATGATGAGTTTTCTTCTAAAGTTGCAAAATTGCTGACTGAGAAGGAAAACTTGAAACTTGACCTGGAAGCTGCAACTTCAAAGAGCTATGAAACTTCCCGAATTTTGGTAGAGGTGCAAGAGGAGAACAGAACCTTGAAATCAGATCTCCTGGTTTCATCCTCGCAGTTGCAAGTCCTGGAGAAAAATGTGAGTGATCTGAAAATGTCTTCAGAATTATTAGACGACGAGAACTCCAAATTGTTGAGCAAGATACAGGAACTGGAGAAATCTTTGACAAATCAAAGAGATGAAGCTACTCTTAATTTGAAACTTGCAAGTGACGAGTTTTCCTACAAAATTGCGAAGTTATTGTCAGAAAATGAAAATTTGAAACTTGATCTACAAACTGCGTCCGAGAAGAGCAGGGACTTGAGCAGAAATTTGACAGAAGCAAAAGAAGAGAATCAAGCCTTGAAATCAGATATTCTGAAGTCATCACATCAGATGCAGGACATAGAGAACACTGTTAATGATATGAAAATGTCTTCAGAAAGACTAAAGGATGAGAACTCCAACTTGCTGAGCATAATCAGTGATCTAAATCAGAAAATGAAAGACAGAGAAGAAAAAGAAAAAGCCTTATCAGCCGAACTTGTAGAAGCTGTGAAAATTACTCAAGAAGAAAGAGAGAAAGTAAACAAATTTTCTCTGGAACTAGAAGAGGTGAGAAACAAGAATGCCGAGGTGAATGAAGCACTGAGATTAGAATTTGAAGTTACAATGCAAGAATTAAACAAATTGAAACAGGTTTTAGAAACAGCAAGAGATGAAAAATGTTTGCTCACCTCAGAAAATCAAGAACTGACGAGCAGATTAAAGTTGGCTAACACAGAGGTGGAAACTTATAAAACTAAAGTAGAACAACTAGAAAGTGATGTTTCCCAGTTACAGACCAAAATTGAAGAGTTGGATCTTGAATTGGATACCACCAAACTTCAACTTGTTCAATGTAACAAAGAGCTGGGATCAACAGCTGAGCAAGTGGAAAAGTTGACATTAGAAAATTCAAGATTGGTGAGTGAATTGGAGTCAGAAAATGTATTGTGTAAAGATCTAGAAAATGAATTGGGGCAGTTGAAAGATGAAAACCTAACCTTGAAAGGAATCAAAGACAAGCTACAGGAAGCAGAGAAGATTATTTGTGACTTCAGATCTGAATTAGAGCAGCTAACTGGTGTCAATGCACAGTTGCATGTGAATGTTGATGATCTGAGTATTGAACTGGAAACAGTCAATAACCAACTTGGTGAATTGAATAAACAAATTGGATTTTCCAGAGAAGAGAAAGGTGAATTGATAAAAAAACTAGAGCAGGTAGAGGCTGATAGTAGAACACAAGAAAATAATCTTGAAGTGTTAAACAAGAAGAACTCCATGCTACAACAGAACAATAAAGATTTACAGGATCGGAACTCTGATCTAGAAGAGGAACTGCAAACAAAGTCAGATGAATTATCAACTCTTATGAAGAATTTTGAAGAAGCCCAGAACGAATCAGCTGCTCAAATCCAAGCATTTGTTTTACAAGTGAATGATCTTCAAGCTGGCCTAAGCTTGCTACACCGAGAGAAGAATGAACTGGAGAGTCATATGAAAACTATGGGTGATATATTCTTGGAGAACAAAGTTTTGATGACCAAATTGGAGGACGAAATAACAAGCAAAATCTCTGAACAGGAACATAAGCTAGAAACTCAGAAAAATAAATCGGGTGATTTGCTGAAGGATTTGAGGCAACTAAAAGAACAGTTTCAAGCCTCTCGTGAGAAGCTAGATATTGCAATGACTACTGGAGAAAACCAGATCAAAGAGATAAACCAGCTATCAGAGATCCAGAGGGAGCTCACAGAAAAGCTTAAATTATCTGAGACAGAAAAGGCAGATTCAATCAAAGAGATAGGAAAGCTACAAAGCCAAGTTGAAGCAGGAGAAGTTCAGCTTCGTTTAGTAAATCAGTTGCTTCATATTACTAAAGGCGAAAACAAAGAGAGAGAAGAAATTCTGCAAGGGAGAGGCAGGGAAATGCAAGAGACCATTCAGCATTTATCTGGAAATCTGGACTTCTTGCAGAAAGAGCTGACGAGAATCAAAGAAACCGTTGAATCCAGAATTTCACGTATGTGGCCCGAACTTGATAAAATAGAATTGTTCTTTGAGAAGAAACATTCCCAAGTAGAAGGTGGATTATCAATATGCATAAAGGAGTTGGACATCTTGAAGTCAAGGTTACGTGAGCAGCTCTACCAGAAGCAAGAAATGAATGAGGAGATACACAAGCTGACATTGACATTGAAGACTTGTGAGCAGAGCATATCAATATTGAAGTCTGAGGCAGAGGATCTAAGGTCCCAATTAGCAAAGAAGGAAATGGAAACCGAGAAACTGACAGGAAGGTCATTCGAGTCAGAAAAGAGATTGCAACAAATGGACAAGAGGATGAAAGAACAGGCAGAAGAGATTCTCATAAGGAATGAAGAGAAGAGGGAGGCCATAAGGCAGTTGTGCTTGCTGATCGACTACTACAGGGACAAGTGCAGTCATCTTTACGGGTATATTTTGGCAACACAAAAGCGAAGCAGGCGGTAGCTGTAATAGATCTTGTTTCCCCGTTTATTTTGTCTCGGCATCGTTTTCCCTTTCATGATGTGATTTTTTCTATTCATTACAATGTACAAATTGAGAAGACGAAGTAGTTCCAGCTCGGTGCTTGGAAGAGCTTTTGCCTGAGAAGCTCTCTACGAGGTTATCTTGACATACAGGTACCTGGACGGATAGTTCGTCTTCATTTTGTTCAGCCATGCTTATATCTCTTTAGAATTGATTGATATAAAGAATAATGCTGTATCTGCAAGATTTTTTGAGATTTAGATGACAGGGGAAATCATAATTTTCTTGCTAAGAGACTTCTTTATGAATTGCTAGTTAGCATGATGAGATCTCTTATTTTATTTTTATCTATAAGTCGATTTGTTCATTATTTTACGTGTTTAAATCTAAGTCGAGCTCTATTTATGAAATTTTATGAGACTTTATTTTATTATTTTCTCCAATTGATGGTATATTTTTTTAGCCGACCCTACCTAGTGAGATAAAGCTTTGTTGTTGTTTTTGATTGTATTCTTTTATTAGAGTGAATTTAGAATTCCGAAGGACTGGTGGATATTATTATTATTATTTTGGTCAAATTAAAGCTGGCAGCTCAGCTTGAGAAAAAAAATCTCAAGTTCTATTTGTGTGTGTGTTATTTCTTTAACCTCCTTTAAATTATATCTTCTTTTGACATTTAATATTAAATTATAAAATTTTAGTTTTAACATTTAGTTGTTAGGTCCTTCGATCAAGTTCCGTTCAGATTTTTATTAATCTTTTAAATAATGATGAAATATCATTTTGCTCTTCGTTCCTCATTAAAATAAAATTATTTTAAAAATAAAAAAGTCAACATTGGTAATAGTAGTATTTAATAATTATATCTTTTGCAATATTATGTTGCTACAATAACAACAAAACCTTATTCCACTAGGTGAGGTCGGTTATATGGATCATACGACGTATCGAATTTTATGAATATGGATCAACACTAATGTTCATATTTTTATTGTTTTCTTATATTAAAAGCGTAAGAATGAAATTAATATTTCATAGATATTTAAAAAATAACTAAACAGAACTTTAGATGAAAATTAATGAAAGGCTTAAAATATCAGATGGACATAATTTGAGAGATTAAAAATTTGTAAATTTAGAGAATGTAAGAGAAAATAACCTTTTACTTTTTAAATATATTTTTTCCTGCATTGCATGTAAGGGCGAAAAAGAAGGAACACGAGAAGATGAGAAAACGGACGTCTTTGCATTCACGAAAGAAGAAATTGACTGGAAACAAACGAATGCAAATTAATAACGAGGACAAAACCCCATAGGCTTCTTGGATGGCCATTTTGGCATCACGTTTGAAGTAACTTAGTCCAAATATAAAGTTAAAAATAGTTGCCATAAGTTTCATGAGAGACAAAATCCTCTCTACCTTACAGCCTATTTTATTCTCTTAAGGCACCAAGCAAGATTTCAGGCACTAAAACCCCAAGTTGACGGGTATCCCAAAGGATTGAATGCATGACCCATCTCTTCGAGCAACAAATCCCCAAGTTCTTGACAGCTATGGGAAAGGATTGAGAACCTTCAATGCTGAGCATTTCTTCCTCACTCATCCTTCTATGTACAAACCTACAAGAATAAGTCAAAGCCTCCTACAAAAATAACAGTTACACTTCCGCCTCTCCCTCTCTTCAGTCTGAAATCCTCATTTCCACTCCAAGAATGTCTTTGACGCCCTCATAGGTCACAAAAGCAATTGCAATGGATGGCACCACCTGAACAAAATAAGTCAATTAGAAAAGATATTACCTGAAAACAAGATGTTTTCTTGGGAAAAATCACGAGTGGCCTGACAAGAAATACGAACCTTAACAGAGTTGGGAACAAGACCCTTGTACAGCGCCCCAAAGCCCTCGTGGCGTACAGTTTTTCTGAATGCATCAATCATTCCGTTGTACTCCAAGGGTGCTTTGCTTCTACCTTGGCCTGTTATAACAGAAGCAGCATCCTTCCAACCCACCATCTGCATTCTCCTCCTGATTACATCAAGGGGATAGGCAACGGTCTGGCCAACCGTTCCAGCAGCGGCACCGCATGCAAGCCTTGTGAATACATCCAGCTCAGAGTTTTGAACAAGGCCATATGGATTCGACTTGATTAACCAGTCCTTTAGAGACTCGTAGACTGAAAAGTTAAGACCAACATATGGCACCTGCAATGAAAAGAAAATTATTACAGGAGGAAAGGATAAAACTATTTATTTTCTGGAGAGAATGAAATGAATATGGCAAGTGCAGACATGCTGCCACAAGAAGACCCATGTTCTTTATCATAGTTTTGAACAGGGAGTATTCATAGGTTTCCGTTCTGTTTCACAGAAAAGAATGAAGGATAACAAAACCAATAAGAAAGTCCAGCCATGCATATGGTGAATATGCATGCATATGCATTAAATGTTGTTTTTCTACATTAGACTCCAAAGTGATTTAAAAAAAGTTTTTTCAAATCATAAACCACAACTAGTTGCTCTTTTCCCAGAAGGATAACAGAACCAATAGCTTTTTCCTCTGAGGATACATCCTATTGTCTTAATGTTACAGTAGATATTAAGTTCGCCAATGTTTCTGGTTTAGAAAACGAAAACAAAAGGATCAGCTTAGTCATACTGATATCATATGTATGGTGGAAGGAACTTACAACTCCAATGACAGATGGAAGCCAGCCTTTGTATAGGGCACGGAAGCCTTCTTGTCGGTAAACTGTGCCTAATGCATGAAACATTCCTCTATACTGGTAGGGGGATTTCTCAGTCTGCATGGTTCAAATAGACAAAAGATGTAATAATGACAGAAAAAGACCTATGACTTGGAGGTAATCCAGACTTAGGGATCCGATTATCTTTAAAATGTTCAGATATTTCACCATTCTCTAGAATAAACTAGAAACAACACCTGAACAGTTATCCTTCCACGGACCATGTCCATGGGATAAGTTGCAGACATGGCAATAATTCCAGCACAGGCTCCAGCTCCAAGCCGCAATACAGGAGTAAGCTCAGCATCTTCTGAGGAATGATAACAAGGAACATGATGAAACAGAAGATGAATGCACAATTTTCCCATTCGATGTGCATATACAAGAAAAATGCAATTGCTAAACCAAGAGTAACATATTTACATACAAGAAAAGAAGAGTAAATTTTAGCCAAAAAAAAGTAAATTTATTTCTCAAAATATACAAAAAATGAAACTCAATAGAGGAGTCTTGTTTCTTTTTTTTTTTTTTTTGAGGAGTCTTGTTTCTGATTGAAAGAACATATCTCTAAGGAAAGGAAAAAAAATAACAAATTCTAATTGAGGTATAGTGAGCCATAAGGAAATAGCTATAAACATCAGTTATCAACCAAAAAATTTCTGAATGTTTTAAGGGAAAAGTTCCCAAAAATTGATCAATAACAGTATTAATTAAGGGGTTTAACCAGTATTTTCATTGTGAAATGTCAGAAACACTCCTCTAAAAAAATGTCAGAAACAAGATCTAGCCAAGATATTTTGTGACATCACGATAAAAGGGAGGTGTCAAGGATTTTCATTCAAACTTGGAAACACCTTCCGAGTAGTACCCAGGCCAAATTCCTCAAACATCTATTCATATTCAACTCTACTGGGCTCTAGATAAACTAAATAAACACTAACCAATCCTCAAAAAAAAAAAAAAGCACTAACGCCATTGAGGAGCTTTTCAAAAGCTTTTTAATCATGTCATGGTGTTATCTAATTTATTCAATGATTGGTGAAATTCACAAATTAACTCAGTGGCTTCAAATTGGTTATTGCAACACTAATAAAAAATGCATAAATAATCATATCTTCTATAATTCAAAGAATTAGAATTCAAGAGGGAAGTGGGAATATGTTATGCAAGCATTGATAATGTCAAATAAATGTCATAAGCAAAACTTATCCCTCATACCGTTGCCAGAGTAACGTCGGTAAAGCCACAGAATTCCTCTGAAACAAATTCCAATAGAAAAGAAAGTCAAATAGGATGGAAGACATGCTTTTACAACACCATTAACAGCAACAGAGACTGAGACCTTATTTATGTTCTTTTTTTTTTGGAGAGGAAGATCTGATTTATGTTTCCATATCAATTTACATAAATTTGGGTTTTCACATGTCATGTCATTTGAAATATGAAACTATTCTTGTTTGATGAACTTAATATCCATGATAAAGATTCATGCCCATCAACAAAGAAGGTGATGAATAAAATACCTCGATGCCTCTTCGTAGCTAAAGAACTTGACTGCTGAGTTGGGAACTATTCTTGCACAGTTAGTGCCATTGCCTTTAAATAGCCCTCGAAAACCTTCAGTTCTCCATACATACTTAAGTCCTTGTATGGTTCCATTATACTGAATGTTGTGAGGATTTTGAACCTATTTTTACAAAATAAAATATTGTGAAGAAACTACTAAGAGAGTAATGGAATGAAATTAAAGTCCAACAGAAATGCGCAAATTCTAAAGGGTAAATGCTGCATCTGATTTATAACAAGCTTAAAAAGAAAGAACAAGTTTGTTAATTCAACAAAATATGCATGCCCAGCGAGATAGGAGCCAGGCGTGGATACATCTTGTGTTCTTTGTGGAGCGGCTCAAGAGGACACAACACATCTATTCTGTTAGTGGCCAGCGACCCAGGAGGTATGGGCACGTATGACAGTCATAGGCACTATACCTTCAGCATTGGAGACCTTATGGCAGTCGCTCAGGACTCTTGGTGCCCAGAGCCAGTCCTGGAGAGCTCTGCTGACGATATTCTAGGCTAGTACCTGGGTCATATGGCTCCGGCGTAACTGAGTTCTTTTTTGTGGGAAAGATGTCATGTCGAAAACAATGTATACCATGTCTCTTTTCTTCTTAGTGAGTGGGGGTTTGGTTAGTGGCTTGTACACTTTCTCATTTCTGTCCTTTTTGGCGCTCTTCCTCTAAGAGCCTATACTACATGTTATCATTTCTTTATATATATATACTTGGTGATCATCCTTTTTCTCCTAAAAAAGCATGCTCACATGTACTCCCAACGACTATCTTATAGCCATCAACATACATGTAACCTTGTCAGAAAAAATCAGGATGCAAGATGCATAGGTGAATAAAAAAATCCGTGCTTCTAAAAACATTAGAAAGCATTGTTGAGATTCAACATCAAGATCTAAAGCAAATCTGTCATATGCATACGCATAAGGATCCAGAGATCCCCTCAAAAAAGGATCCAGAGATATTTCATGAGAAAATAAGTTATTGAAACTCAATATTATGAAATGAATATAATGTCGTTGACTAATGTGGGTATTTAACACACCAGAAGATTATGCTATAAATTCCAGGAGAATGAGAACGAAGGAAATTGGCAACCACCTGGAGGAGGATCTTCAGTCGTTCAAGTGGCGCAACTGCAGTCCTTGATCTGAAGAAGCATTAGATAACATTAGAAGATATAAAATGGAAAAATAAGAAAAAAAGATCATGCAGCTATCGAATGAACATAATATGGAAGCGGATATAAAGGTACTTGAGTAAACATTTTAGAGTTGAAAATAATATTCTACATAAAATGATGAGAACGAGTTAGTAGGTTTGTATATAAAAGATTTTAGTATTCTTTGAAACGGGATTGCAAATGAAAATAACCAATATCTTCTAGTGAAACGTGATTACAATGCTGGTTTCCATACCATATCACGAAAGTTTGATCTGTAACTACTTTCTTTTATCTGTATATCCATAAATATAGAAGATAAGGCTGAGAAGGACCCTTTCAAAGAAAAAAAAAGGCTGAGAAGGACAGACAAACAGGGCACAACCCCGAAAAGTGAGTTTACCTGGGATTCTTTATATACTAAGGTCATGATATTCTGTCTTATACTCTTATTTAATACAACCACTATTAGACAGTGCATTTATAGTTTAGTACCTTGCATGCTCTAACATATCATCATTCGAGCATCATCTTGTTTTGTGACTACGACATAAAATTTTATTGGAATTTGGATAATAATAGTCCTTCACCCCGTAAAAAAGGAGATTCTAAATTTTACATGGAAATTCTAAAATGAACCACCATTGTTTGGGAAATGGGTGATTCGCTTTGAACAATAAATTGTAAACAGACATTTTTCCTTTCAATGTTATGAAAGAAGTATAAACCCATTACAGGATGTAAATAATTAAATTAGGGTTAAGATAGCTTCCCCCAGAATAAAAGAGAACATTAAATATCTCATGTGATCGAATTCTAGTTTTTCAGGGTGTGAGGGAAAACACCGAGCACTGAATATCTCCTGTGAGATGATCGATTACATCCTTCATATTCATCACAATTCACTATTAATATTACGAAAAATGAGGTTTTAGCAAGTTATGTGATAAACGTTGACCTCAAAGGTTATAAGTTATGACATAGCATACGCAAACTGTAGTTCCAACCAATATTTACTGTAGATTTGGTTGAAGTCAGTATAATAACAAACATATCATGCTCAATACACTTCTCAGGTCCGAACAACACAACCAACCTACAGTAACGCCAAATTTCTGCAAGAGCTAAAACTAAGTATGCAATGAGCCGAACTTTGTAAACAAACTCAAATTTTATGTAGATGAATAAGAACATGCAATAGATTCCTAAAAGAATACATGGCTAATAATTCGTCATAAATACTAGAAATTAGGAGGAAAATGGATCAAGATTCCCACGCAAGAGAATAAAAAAAGTATTATCTTAACGATCAAACAAACTAAAGCGAAAAGAACAGGAAAGAGGGAAGTAAGAGTGCCAAAGTGAACGCACACTCCTCCGGCGATGCCGCCGGCAACGAGGGACTTGCATACGCTGACGATGGCGTGACCGGGCGCCTTGACGCCCTCCCTCGCGAGCTTCGCCTCTTCTGCCAGGTTCACGATCGTGGTCACCGCGGACTCCCCGGTGCTCTTTCCCATCACATCCTCCGACGCCATCGCGCCGAATCCTCCGACGGCGGACCGAGATCCGAGAGGTCACCAGAACCCTAGAACGAAGCCGAAGCGGTAGCCGGAGACGAAGACGGGGACGAAAAGCCTTCTCTTGCGCCCTCACTCTCCGGCGAGGAATCGGATCCGATCGATCAAACGTCGTTTCGGTGGCGGCGCTCACGTTAATAACTTGACATATATACTGAGCGAGTGGGAGCAGCTAATTTAATTTTCTCTTTTATTGCGTTTATTTTGTATATTCACACATTTTTTTCCTAATAAGAAATAAACAAGTCAAACCAAATAACTTAAACTTGGTTTCCAACTCCCATCATATGATTCATATTTAACAGTTTATTCGTATATTATTTTTGGAAGATTGATGATTGGTGGGTTGCGAGGTAAATCCATGCACAATATAAAAGATAATAAATTATAAAAAGACTTTTCACTTGCTTTAGTACAAATAATTAAACTACTCGATATGCTGTTTGGCTCCTATTTATTATTCACAGAAATTTCATTTAATTTAAAGAATAATTTTTAAGAAAAAAATGGAGCACATATTATAGTTGTTATTCTTCTTTTCAGTCGAATTATTTTTCTCTTCATTTTTTTCTGTTTACACAGATTAACCTCTTTTTTTTATATCAGTTTTACCTTTAATAATTATTTAAGAATAAATAAAGTTCTCGGCAAGAATAAGAAGAATAAAGCAGGTTATTCTACTAACCAAACTGCCTACTGTTTGGCTCATATTTACTATTCACATAATAAACTTTATTTAATTTAAAGATTTTTTTAAAAGAAATGAAATACAGATTACAGCTATTCTTCCTTGCAACAAAAATTATTTTTCATGTTTACATGGATTAACTTTTTAATTCTAATTTTACCCTTACTTAAGAATAAATGGAGTGTTTGACAAAAATAAGAAGAATAAAGCTTGTTCTAATAACCAAACAGTCGCAAGTGGAAGCATTTCTAAATTATATTATTCGATTTATATAATTTCATAAAAACAAAATTTGGATTATTTTTGTGAAATTTCCCAAAATTAAGTTCCTCTATTTTCATAGGTTTAACCTCCATTTTTGTTATTGGGATGAGACATCTTTTGAGCCACAAATTACCAAGAAAAATGGACGTGGAAGCTTTGGCCGAATGGAAAATTAACAACATCGCTTTCATGATTCTTATTTTTTTTTATTTAGAGCACAATTGGAAGACGTTTTGTTGTGTTCTCAGAAAAAAAAAATATATAAGTAAAATTTTGATAGTTGATTCCAATGTATATATTATAGACCACGAAAAAGTAGTAGAGCTTCAAGTAGATAAAGTCGATTGCTTGAGCTGACACAACTCCTGTTAGTTTTTATGTTGTTAGTTCGGATTCGAGAACCCTAAATTATTATAAATATAAAAATCAGATAAGCTTAGGGTGATGTTATCAGTCGCACGCAGTGTTTACTTCCCTTGATTTTTTGGGTTTTGCATGTGACATTTGTTTATAAAAGGATATAATTTCGTCACAATATAAATTCCTTATCTGTCTCATCTATCAATTCTTAGTTAAATTTTCATCCCAGAAAAAGGATATTCAAACCCCAAGAATTTTATCCTTCTTTTAAGAAAAATATTATCTGAATTTTTTACGTGCCATTTAGCTAAGAAAGGATAATTTTTTTGAATTATCATCTCTTTTTGGAATTAGGCTACGATTCAAAAAAAAAAAAAAAAAAGAGGAAAAAGAAGCTTGTGTATAGGAACAAATTAAAATAATGGAGGTTTCAATAATTCAACACCACTTAATTTACAGCTGAAAAATAAGCGTGAATGGATGCACGTTAACTATATTGTCAATATATATATATATATATATATATATATATATATAAAATTGTGTATAAATTATTATCTAATCCACTAACAATGAGTGATGTCAATGCTTGCTGTTGGCAATATCCTTCTTAAATTGGCGAGGCAAATTCGCAATCGACTTCCATGCTCGTTATATTAATATTAAAATAAATAAATAACGAGGAACCCTTTTAAGTTTGGTATCAAACCGTTCCCACTTTTTTTTCTTTTGGGAGGAACAAAAGTTTATTTATACCGATGACTGCAAGTTGACCCGCCACTGGGCACTTCTTGAAATATTATATAGTATAATGTTTGATAAACACATGGTTATTAAAGTGAACCGACCGATTTGATCGGTTCAATCACGAATCAATAATTGATCCGGTCCAAATTTATTGTAAAATTAAAAATGAAGTTGAACCGAGCAAAAACAGATTCAATAAGTAAAAACTGATTTAACCATTGAATCATTTAAAACTCGATTTAGTATTTAAAGTAAAAAAAATAAGAAAATAAAAGTTAAAATAGGAAATAAAAAGATGGAAAGGAATGTAAAAAATGGCAAAGTATTTAAATTGAGAATTGGTATAAATTAAAACGAAAATAAATGTAAAAATTTAATTGGAGAAAGGAATTCATGGAAATAAAAAAGGAAATAGTAATAACTTTTAAATGAAAATTAATCATTTTTATGAGTAGGAGAGAGAAGATAGTCATAAAATTAATAACTTAAAGTCTTTTATATGAATATAATTTTTTAAATATCTGTGTATTATAAAAAGGAAATTAATATGGCAATTGATAAGGAGAGAAGAATTAATGGAAATAAAAAAATAAAATTATTAAACTAAAAGTAAAGAAATAAATAAACATGAAAGTGATATTTGTCAAAATAAAAATACTCTTGAACAATAAAATAAAATAATTAATATAATATATCAATAATAATTCAAACTCTTTTTTTATTAATATTAAAATTTATTTATTATATTTTATTATGAATTATAAGTTAGAGCTATCTTTTTATGCATTATATAATATTGATTATGTATATATCTATAAACTTATTATAAATAATATTAATTTAATAAAATTCGATTGAATCTGATCCAACCGGTCCAGCGAACGGTCCGATTATTATAACATTGGATAAACAATAATACTACAATTATTTTTTTTAAAAAATATTACTTAAATTGAATAAATATGCCTGCTAAAAGTTTCATAATGTAGTAATTTATAAAATAGGACGATGATAATCAACATTGGTTCAATTGACAACAAGATTGACTCACAAGTGTTCCAATGTTGAACTCATTATTAGGGAATAAGTCATTATTATTCTTTTCTATTTTAAATTAGTCGGACGTTAAGCACCGGACATTTTTTCGTAAGATCTCCGAACCGGGACCCAAAACAATATTATGATGATGACGATGATTTATAAATTATTAATATAAAAAGACTAAAAATAATACAACATCAAATGGGCCTCTTGGGCTCCAACAAAATTTTAAAGTCCGGACCTACTTTAAAAGGGTCAATTTTTAGTTGTTAAAGAACTGCTATGTAATTGGACTCCTAATTTTGTATTTTTCGGGTTAGTTTTATTCGGCGAACTGATGGATAAAATAAATATAGAAAGGTTATATATAAAGTGTGAGAAAGATGGATAATATTTTTCTTTATAGAAAAAATGAGAAAAATTGAAAGTTTTATTGAAGGGATAATTTTGTAAAAATGCATATACTACGAAAATGATCACATGGTGCTACATGAAGGTGATAATTAAATTTACTTATGCTAATGTATTAAAATATATTAATACGATGAATACTATTTTTTAAATAAAATAATTGATACATTATTTGAATTACCGAAGTCATATTGACCCTAACATTTTATTGTCAAGGGAGTTGTCTTTTGAAGGCACGTTGTTGAGACTAATATTTGTATTTGAATTACCGAAGTTTAATGGAATGGAAAATTTTCGTGGTGCTCTTGTATTGATGAAAGGCATCAAAATCGATAGTTTGTATGTTCTCCAAGGTTCGACGGTGATAGGTTCAGCAGCAGTCTCATCTATCTCAGAGGAATATTGCACAAAGTTATGGCACATGCGTTTGGGCCATATGACTGAGAAGGGCATGCAAGTTTTCAGTAACAAAGGTCTTCTTCCTGGTGTAAAAGTTGGAAAGTTAGAGCTGTGTGAGCATTGTATCTTCGAAAAGCAGAAGAGAGTTAGTTTCGGCTCAATCATTCATAAGACGAAGGAACCCATGATTACATCCATTCATATTTATGGGGTCCTTCTCAGATTCCTTCGAAAGGAGGAAATATGTATTTGCTGACATTTATTGATGATTTCTCTAGAAAAGTTTGAGTCTATTTTCTAAAGCATAAAGATGATGTATTCGAAACATTCAAGTCATGAAAGACTTTGCTAGAGAAGCAATCTGGAAAAGTTGTGAAGAGACTGAGGACTGATAATGGACTAGAATTCTGTAATTCTAAGTTCAATGAATTCTGTGACAAAGAAGGTATTGCAAGGCATCACACAGTTGTGAGAACTCCACAACAGAATGGAGTCGCAGAAAGAATGAACAGAACTCTACTAGAAAGAGCACGATGTATGCTGTCAAATGCAGGATTTGGCAAGGAGTTTTGGGCAGAGGCTGTTAACCTGACATGTCACTTAGTGAATCGGTCTCCTCACCGATCCTTAGACTTAAAAATTCCTGAAGAAGTGTGGTCAGGTAATTCTCCTAATTACTCACATTTAAGAATTTTCGGTTGTCCTGCATATGCACATGTTAATGATGGAAAGCTTGAACATAGAGCTAGGAAGTGCATATTTCTTGGTTATAAATCTGGTGATAAATGTTATAGATTATGGTGTCCTGAAATCAAGAAATTTATTATCGGTAAAGATGTTACTTTTGATGAATCTGTGACGCTTCATTCGAGAAAAGATTTGTCTATTATTGGTGATACAGAAAAGCAGAAAACTTTGGAGAAGGTGAAGTTAGAACTGTCAAATTCTTCTGATGAAAAGAATGATACTCCTAATGCTCCTGAAGTTCATACACCACCTCAAGTTCAGCAGCAATACATGTTAGCTCGTGATAGACCGAGGAGAGAAATAAAAGCACCTCAAAGGCTCGGATTTGAAGAACTGGTCACTTATGCATTAAGTGTTGCTGAAGATATTGAGTTACCTGATCATTCCTCCTATTTTGAAGCTATTCGAAGTTCTGATTATAATAAGTGGTTAATAACAATGCAGGAGGAGATGGAATCTCTACAAAAGAATGACACTTGGGATTTTGTAAAATAATCCGTGAATAAGAAGATTGTTGATTGCAAATGGGTGTTCAAGAAGAAAGAAGGAATCAATAATGAAGAGACAAAGTACAAATCATGATTGGTGGCAAAATGGTACAGTCAAGTGGAGGGTGTTGATTTTCATGATGTGTTCTCTCCAATTGTGAAACATACTTCTATCCGTACTTTGCTTGCTATTGTTGCTTTGCAGAATCTTGAACTTGAGCAACTAGATGTTAAGACTGCATTCTTACATGGCGATTTAGAAGAAGATATATATATATATATATATATATGGAGTACCCAGAGGGTTTTTATGTTGAAGGTAGAGAAGATCAAGTTTTCCATCTGAAGAAGTCCTTGTATGGACTTAAACAATCTCCTCGTCAGTGGTATAAAATGTTTGATTCATTCATGTTGAGTATTGGTTTTGCTAGAAGCAAATATGATAGTTGTGTTTATTTGAATCAACTTGCCGATGATTCATTCATCTATTTGTTGCTCTATGTTGATGATATGTTAATTGCAGCGAAAGATATATCTAAAATTAATATTTTGAAAAATAAGTTAAGTTCTGAATTTGAGATGAAAGATCTTGTAGCAGCAAAAAAGATTTTGGAAATGGAAATTTCTAAAGATAGAAGTTCAGGAAGACTATTTCTGTCTCAGCAGAAATATATTGAAAAAGTCTTGGAGCGTTTTGGAATGCAGAATGCTAAGGTTGTCAGTACACCGATTGCAGCACACTTTAAACTCTCAGCTTCATGTTCACCTCAATCTGATGAAGACAAAAGGTATATGTCAAAAGTTCCTTACTGTAGCGCAGTCGGTAGCATTATGTATGCAATGGTTTGCACTCGTCCAGATATATATCATGCTGTCAGTGTTGTTAGTAGATATATGTCTAATCCAGGAAAGAAGCATTGGGAAGTTGTTAAGTGGATACTGAGATATTTAAGATGTACTTCTGATGTATGCTTGGAATTTAGTAGAAATTCAGCTGGACTGGTTGGCTATGTTGATTCAGATTTTGCAGGAGATCTTGATAGAAGAAGGTCCCTAACTGGTTATGTCTTTACTATTACTGATTGTGCTGCGAGTTGGAAAGCTATTTTGCAGGATACAATAGCATTATTCACTACTGAAGCTGAATACATGGCCATCACTGAAGCTGTGAAAGAAACTATCTGGTTGAGAGGATTAGTTAGAGAGCTCATTATGAAAGAGGAAGCTACTGTCATATATTGTGATAGTCAGAGTGCAATACGTCTTATAAAAGATCAAATCATCATGAAAGAACAAAACATATAAATGTGAGATATCATTTTGTTCGAGATATTGTGGAAAAGCAAGATGTTCAAGTTCAGAAGATTAGCACACATGACAATCCAACAGATATGATAACAAAGAGCTTACATGTTGTCAAGTTCGACTATTGTTCAGACTTGACGGACGTTACGCAAAGATCAAGCTAGGCCCTCGTGGGGCATTCGACAAAGGAGAGCATGTTGAGCATTTTATTTTTTGAAAGTTTTGTGAAATTAAAGTCAAAGTGGAGATTTGTTGATGTGTCTTGAATTATGTACCATGTACCCAAAATTATGAAAGAAAAAAAAATGAAAAAAGGAAAAATGAGAATCTGTGACGCAAGCGGAGGGCCCCTGCGGTATGGACCTTTATATATGAGGGTTAGGGTTTTATATGATGTACATTCTCTTTTCGCTCATAGTGAAAAATTTCTGGCGGCGGCCTCATTTGCCCGTGGATATTTCTCTCTTGTTCACATTGATCGAGAGAGTTTTATCACGTTAAATCTCTGTGTTCATCTTCTCTTTCTTTCGTTATTTTGATTATTCATCGATCCTCGGTGTTTTATTCGCAACAAATTGGTATCAGAGCCGAGTTTCTTTCCGCGAAGATGACTACAACGAAGTTCGACATTGAGAAGTTCGACGGGAACACAAATTTCAGTTTGTGGCAGGTTCGGATGCATGCCATCCTGGTTCAGAATGGATTGAAGAAGGCGCTGTCGGGTCAAAAGCCTGACGCCATGAAAGCGTCCGCCTGGGAGGATCTCGACGAGAAGGTCATGTCTGCGATTCAGTTGTGCCTGACGAACGATGTTCTTCAGGAAGTTCTCGCAGAGAAGACGACGGCCGGTCTTTTGACGAAGTTGGAAACTCTGTATCTGAGGAAAACCCTAGCGAATCGACTTGTGTTGAAGCAGCGACTGTACACCTTTCGTATGGCCGAAGGTACGTCGATCAAATCACATATCAGTGAGTTCATTGCCCTAATCAATGATTTGAAGAACGTAGATGCAAAGGTTGATGATGAAGATCAGGCCCTATTATTTCTTTGTTTTCTGCCATCTTCATATAAAACCTTTAAGGAGATGATGATTTACGGTAGGGACAAACTCATGTTTGAAGATGTTAAGGGCAGACTGCTGAGTAAAGTTGGATAATGAATTGGGATCAAGCAGCAAATCTGATGATCAAGTCTCAGGTCTGATCGCAAGAGGCAGACATCAGACGAGAAATCAAAATCAAGATAGATCCAGATCCAAGTCGAAGAACAGAGATAAAGTCTACAATTATTGCAAGAAGAAGAGTCATATCAAAGCAGAGTGTTACAAATTACAGAAAAAAGAATAAAAGGATTAACGATGGCAACGAGAAGAGAAATCAGAAGGCTGAAGTTGCAGATGCCGGTGTAGCAGAAAGTGAGAATGAAGATGTTCCGTTGGTAACGACATCAAACAAATCCAGATCATCAAGTGAATGGATTCTCGATTCTGGATGCTCATATCATATGTGTCCCAATCGAGATTGATTCTCCACATACAAATCTGTTGAAGGTGAAGTCATTCTTATGGGCAACAATGTTGTCTGTAAGACTGTTGGTATTGAGCCCATCCAGATTAAGATGGATGATGGGATTATTAGGACATTATCAGAAGTCAGACATGTTCCTGATCTGAAGAAGAATCTTATCTCTCTCGGTGTCTTAGACTCAAATGGTTGCAAAGTTGTTATTGAATCTAATGGAATGAAAATTTCTCGTGGTGTTCTTGTGTTGATGAAAGACCTCAAAATCGGTAGTTTGTATGTTCTCCAAGATTCGACGGTGATAGGTTCAGCAGCAGTCTCATCTACCTCAGAGGAAGATTGCACAAAGTTATGGCACATGCGTTTGGGTCATATGAGTGAGAATGGCATGCAAGTTCTCAGTAACAGAGGTCTTCTTCCTGGTGCAAAAGTTGGAAAGTTAGAGCTGTGTGAGCATTGTATCTTGGGAAAGCAGAAGAGAGTTAGTTTCGGCTCAACTATTCATAAGATGAAGGGAACCCTTGATTACATCCATTCAGATTTATGGGATCCTTCTCAGGTTCATTCGAAAGGAGGAAATATGTATTTGCTGACATTTATTGATGATTTCTCTAGAAAAGTTTGGGTCTATTTTTTAAAGCATAAAGATGATGTATTCGAAACATTCAAGTCATGGAAGACTTTGCTAGAGAAGCAATCTGGAAAAGTTGTGAAGAGACTGAGGACTGATAATGGACTAGAATTCTGTAATTCTAAGTTCAATAAATTATGTGACAAAGAAGGTATTGCAAGGCATCACACAGTTGTGAGAACTCCACAGCAGAATGGAGTCGTAGAAAAAATGAACAGAACTTTACTAGAAAGAGCACGATGTATGCTGTCAAATGCAGGACTTGGCAAGGAGTTTTGGGCAGATGCTGTTAACCTGGCATGTCACTTAGTGAATCGGTCTCCTCACCGATCCTTAGACTTAAAAATTCCTGAAGAAGTGTGGTCAGGTAATTCTCCTAATTACTCACATTTAAGAGTTTTTGGTTGTCCTGTATATGCACATGTTAATGATGAAAAGCTTGAACATAGAGCTAGGAAGTGCATATTTCTTGGTTATAAATCTGGTGCTAAATGTTATAGATTATGGTGTCCTGAAATCAAGAAATTTATTATCGATAGAGATGTTATTTTTGATGAATCTGTGACGCTTCACTCGAGAAAAGATTTGTCTATTATTGGTGATACAGAAAAGCAGAAAACTTTGGAGAAGGTGAAGTTAGAACTGTCAAATTCTTCTGATGAAAAGAATGATACTCCTGATGCTCCTGAAGTTCATACATCACCTCAAGTTCAGCAGCAATACATGTTAGCTCGTGATAGACCGAGGAGAGAAATAAAGGCACCTCAAAGGCTCGGATTTGAAGAACTGATCGCTTATGCATTAAGTATTGTTGAAGATATTGAGTTACCTGATCATTCCTCCTATTTTGAAGCTATTCGAAGTCCTGATTGTAATAAGTGGTTAATAGCAATGCAGGAGGAGATGAAATCTCTACAGAAGAATGACACTTAGGATCTTGTAAAACAACTCGTGAATAAGAAGATTGTTGGCTACAAATGGGTGTTCAAGAAGAAAGAAGGAATCAATAATGAAGAGATAAAGTACAAAGCAAGATTGACGGCAAAATGGTACAGTCAAGTGGAGGGTGTTGATTTTCATGATGTGTTCTCTTCAGTTGTGAAACATACTTCTATCCGTACTTTGCTTGCTATTGTTGCTTTGCAGAATCTTGAACTTGAGCAACTAGATGTTAAGACTGCATTCTTACATGGCGATTTAGAAGAAGATATATATATATGGAGTACCCAGAGGGTTTTCATGTTGAAGGTAGAGAAGATCAAGTTTTCCATCTGAAGAAGTCCTTGTATGGACTTAAACAATCTCCTCGGCAGTGGTATAAAATGTTTGATTCATTCATGTTGAGTATTGGTTTTGCTAGAAGCAAATATGATAGTTGTGTTTATTTGAATCAACTTGCCGATGATTCATTCATCTATTTGTTGCTCTATGTTGATGATATGTTAATTGCAGCGAAAGATATATCTAAAATTAATATTTTGAAAAATAAGTTAAGTTCTGAATTTGAGATGAAAGATCTTGTAGCAGCAAAAAAGATTTTGGGAATGGAAATTTCTAGAGATAGAAGTTCAGGAAGACTATTTCTATCTCAGCAGAAATATATTGAAAAAGTCTTGGAGCGTTTTGGAATGCAGAATGCTAAGGTTGTCAGTACACCGATTGCAGCACACTTTAAACTCTCAGCTTCATGTTCACCTCAATCTGATGAAGACAAAAGGTATATGTCAAAAGTTCCTTACTGTAGCGCAGTCGGTAGCATTATGTATGCAATGATTTGCACTCGTCCAGATATATATCATGCTGTCAGTGTTGTTAGTAGATATATGTCTAATCCAGGAAAGAAGCATTGGGAAGCTGTTAAGTGGATACTGAGATATTTAAGATGTACTTCTGATGTATGCTTGGAATTTAGTAGAAATTCAGCTGGACTGGTTGGCTATGTTGATTCAGATTTTGCAGGAGATCTTGATAGAAGAATGTCCCTAACTGGTTATGTCTTTACTATTACTGATTGTGCTGCGAGTTGGAAAGCTATTTTGCAGGATACAATAGCATTATCCACTACTGAAGCTGAATACATGGCCATCACTGAAGCTGTGAAAGAAACTATCTAGTTGAGAGGATTAGTTAGAGAGCTCATTTTGAAAGAGGAAGCTACTGTCATATATTGTGATAGTCAGAGTGCAATACATCTTATAAAAGATCAAATCATCATGAAAGAACAAAACATATAAATGTGAGATATCATTTTGTTCGAGATATTGTGGAAAAGCAAGATGTTCAAGTTCAGAAGATTAGCACACATGACACTCCAGCAGATATGATGACAAAGAGCTTACATGTTGTCAAGTTCGACTATTGTTCAGACTTGGCGGACGTTACGCAAAGATCAAGCTAGACCCTCGTGGGGCATTCGGCAAAGGAGAGCATGTTGTGCATTTTATTTTTTGAGAGTTTTATGAAATTAAAGTCAAGGTGGAGATTTGTTGATGTGCCTTGAATTATGTACTCTATACCCAAAATTATGAAAGAAAAAAAATGAAAAAGAAGAAAAAATGAGAATATGTGGCCCAAGTGGTGGGCCCCCGCGGTATGGACATTTATATATGAGGGTTAGGGTTTTATATGATGTACATTCTTTTTTGGCTCATAGTTAAAATTTTTGACGGCGGCCTCCTTTGTCCGTGAATGTTTCTCTCTTGTTCACATTAATCAAGAGAACTTTACCACGTTAAATTTCTGTGTTCATCTTCTCTTTCTTTCATTATTTTAATTATTCATCGATCATCAATGTTCTATTCGCAACATAACTTAATTAGCAGCAGATAACAAGATAGCTCTTATATTGTCGGTCGCCATGGTGAGCAGATAGTAGCTGAGGCTGACGGGCACCGGCGCACTATTCGTGCAGGGTCTGCAAGAAGTGTTCCAGATGCATGAGTTGTCATAGTTCCTCTTTTAACTGAACAATTAATTATTTTGGCCATTATGTGATCATTATGTTAAGTACGCATGCCGGTAGAAATAAAGAAAAAGGAAAAAAAAAATGGAGCAAGGTTTCATTGTAGTAACAGAAAAATGCAATAGTATTTGATCAGTATATGAACTTTTTCATTTCTGAGATTATGATTTTAGGTTCCAACTTTAATTTGTAAAGGATAAAAGACCACAAATATCTGTTGCCCAATGACATCCTCAGAAAAAATGTGTTGCATATATAGCAGATGGTAGAGAACATGATTTAGAAAATATTCAACTTAGAATTGTGTCATGAATCAAATTCGCGCAATGATAATGCTTGGAAGAAATAATTAAGAAGGACGTTGTATTGTAAACAAGAAGAAAACAAGAATTGATCCATGGTCCTAATTAGATTGTATTGATGATGCTATGAATTAAAAGTAAATTATATGGCATTCTTATATAGTCATAGAGATAAAAAAAATAATTACATTTTGGGTGCAGCTTCAACAATTGCACATACATCTATATATATCATTTCAAAGCGTCGGACTGTTTGATAAATATGATAAATCATTTCTAATTTGGCCATTCATATTTATGTATTTTTTAGAATTTTTAGTTTTATCATCAATTTCTATATTTTTTCTAAATATATTCTTCTTACCCCCACTATCCTCGCGTTGTCTCCCACTTTTTTTAAAACTCCACATAAATAAATGATAGATATTGTGATATTATTTAGTATTATCCATCTTACAAATAGTTGATGAGGAGAAAATTATTCAATATTTTAATCATAATTATTTTGTATTATTTACTTGATTTATTCTTAATTTTTTTAAAAATATTGTAACTTCTATAATTGCGCAAAGCGCGAGACAGTTTACTAGTTGATTCATGTCTTAGAGACTTAGACGTTGCTCCTTCCTCTCAATATACGTCTAACCTTCAAGTTTACAACGTGCTTGTTTCTCGATGTCTCTCTTGTAAGTTAGATTAATCGCCTTTTATTTATTGCATTTACGTTATTTATTATGGATTTAACTTTTAGATAATATCTACTTAATCATGAACTTGCTATTTGACTCCCTTCCCACTGGTACAATATTTGCATTACTACACAAGACAACCCAACCCTTTGTATTATTACATTTAATTAATATTGTCTAATTGATATTTGATTATTTGAATTATTTCTAATGGTTAATTTGCTATTATGAATTATTTACTTATTAGTATTATTTCCTAGACTTTAAATATTAAAAAATATATAAAGTTAGATGTTATAAGATAATAATAATAATAATAATAATAATAATAATAATAATAATAATAATAATAATAATAATAATAATAATAATAATATTTTGGGTCATTATGATTTCCCATGGTTTAAATTGAATGATTAATTGAATTGTTATTGATAGATCGGGGCAAATATCGTAGCTGATGAATTTATATTAACTCAATGAAAATTATAGTTATCTTTTTTTTTTTTTGTGGAGACCCTGGGCGCAACCAATATCCAAGATCCCTAATATGTTGGCTTATGCCCTCAGATATGATGGAGCCAACGTAGAAGCATGTCATTGGTTGACTGTTGCAGAAAAGTACAAATGATGATCTCATAAAAATTGATAGGAACTTTACCGATTGATTGATGATATAAAAATAATAATCATAACACTTTTTCACCTTGATGTTGATGACTAATTATCATTGATGATCAAAGATCGATAATTGATAATTGACCAATTAAATTACGACTCCATAAAGATTAATCAGAAATGATAATTGAGAAATTGTTCATACATTGATTATTAGGGATTGCAAATTATCATATTGATAATTATTAATTGTTGTATATGAATATTTTGCTCATATGTGGTTGATGCTATGTTTCGTGAAATTAAATGATAGCTAATATTTTTTGCCAATTGCACATGCTAAAATTTTGTGCATATCTTATGTAATACTTTTTTTATGATCTTACATTAGATTATTGATATTTTTCATTTTATTTGAACCCGTGGAAGATGTTAAATTTACAATTAAACCATTAACCAGGGATATTTAACCATTATCATTTAAACAAATTGTTATCTTCTAGTCAAAATATCATCCTCTAATTAGTAATAAAGATACTGATTTTATATTAAGAAACATAAGTCGATCAAGGTATTCTCCCTTAAATTCTTTCAAGAAACTCTATAAATTTGAATAATGGCAACATATTTTTTTATTATTTATCTAATAATGGGTGTGACTTGCATCTAGAAAATGAGGGGCTTACTTTTAATTATGGCCTGCTCACGTTGCAGCAGAAGAAACAAAAAAAAGATGTCGCGTATGTATTGGGCTGACACAGAAGGAATTCACACGAATCCGTTATCATCTTACATAAAAATATAAGAATTATAGATATAAAATATAATTTTATTAATTAATAAATATTGAGTATAAATTAAAATTGATTGTTATTTTTTTATAAAAAATATATTATTAAAATGTAATAAATGATATTTATAATAAATTTAACTTTTAAAAAAATTATATAAGTGCTTGCCCAAGTAACAAATAATAAATAAAATTAGATTTTTTATAATAAAAATATTATATTTAGTATATAAAATATTTAATGTGGGAAATAAAAAGAGAGAAAATATCAGAAGAAAAAAACTGAAAAAAAAGAAAATTCACTTAAAAAAAACGGTTGCAAAGAAAAAATAAGTTGATGCGTGAATAAATGTGAAATCAGAGTGGACTTGGATTTCGTCCATCGATCGAACTAAACATCTATTTCTCCGATTGCCAAATGCAGCCCATATTAATATAACCAAGACAAAGCACAAACAAAATGTTAAAGATGACAAATATAGTAGTTAGATAATATTTTTATGGGAAAAATATACTTTCGTTATAAGATTTTTAAGGGGGGTAAGAAAAATCTGATCAACTCGAAAATCTATGCAACATGAAAAGACTAAAAAAAATTAAATATTAGATATCCGAATATGTTTTAAGGTGATTTTTAAAAAATTAAAATTCTCTCGCTAAAATTAGAAGAGCTCATTTTTTATTTATATACTTAATTCATAACTTATCAATTTTTCAATTATATATAATAATTTGTGTACATAATTTTATATTTTTTTATCACATTATAAAAATCTAATTTGGTAACTTTTAAAATTGTAGCAGTACATTTTATATTTAATATAAAATCAACTATATTTATAGTATTTTTAGTTTATTATATGATTTTTAAAATATCATTAAATAAAAGTATGGTCTCATAAAATCATAAAAAAAATCGACATGTTAGAAGTGATTTTTGATTTTTTATATCTTATTTATATTGTTAACCTACATATAAGATTTTATAGTTAATTTTTCTTATATTCCCAATTTACTTTTTCATGTTTAAATTAATTAATCTGACCAGGACATCACTTCTGATCCAATTAGATTTGTTCCTTTATTATAGTTAATATTTTAACTATCTTAGCATTATTAGATAAGAATTTCTCTTTTTTTCATATCATATTTGTAACGCCCGGGATATTAACAGAAAAAGAGGAAAAGAAAAGAATAAAAAAAAGATAAAATGGGAAATAAAGAGAGGATAAAATCTGAGTTGGATTTGATTTGATCAACGAGAAGTTAAATTCTGATTTAAACTCTGATCCTCTCCTTATAAATATGAGGTCAAATCAAATCAAAAACCCCCTTTTCGTTTTCTTCACGAAGCCGGCCCTAATTCTCCTCTACGTGCGCCCTTTTCGGTTCTTCTTGTCCCTGACGGCCGCAGCCTTACAGGGGACACACCGGACGACCTCGGACGCGCACCTGAACCGAGAGGGACCGACAGAGGAAGAGGAAGAAGAGGAAGATGAAGAGGAAGAAGAAGACATCAGTAAAGTTTCTCGGACAGAAACTTCAAGGTATGGAACTATGGTAGATTCGTAATAGAATCTTAGTTTTAGACTTGAAGCATATTCTAGGTTGTTCCTGATTACTGTGCAATGTTCTATGATGTTAAACTGTGCCGGCCATCGCCGGAGAAGATGATCGGAACGCGAACTGCGCGACGCGCAGTTTTTGCGAAAGATGAACCCGGCTTGGGTTCACCCAAACCCGGCCCGGGCATGTCCTTCGCCAGACCGAGTTCGAAAGGACTCGGTTCGGATCCGTAGACTATGTATGATGATGATGTCAATTTTATTCCTGATTTACCCTCTATGATTATGTACTTTATCTTAATTTAAAGTTCTTATCAAAATATGTTTTGTTTAATTAAAAGATGCAAGATAAAAGACGTAAAATATTAAATGGAGAGCTTTTTTTATGATGGACCGGTGATGACCAGTTATGGGCTATCCTCGGATAGTTATGGATCGACCTTTGTCAGTTAAGGGCTGGCTCTGTCAGTTATGATGATGATGATGATGGACGGGTTGAGGCAGGCCTCCCCGTGAGTTGAAATACACTCCAAATAAGTCAAAAATAAAATTAAGATGATGAAGAAGATAAACACATATGAAAAAAGAATCTTTCTTATGACGATAGGCTTGATGCCTTTCTTATGATGATTATTTATGATCTTTTATTCATATGTTCCTATGCATGCTCTTAATATTTCATATTATGATCATGATTCATTTTCCTATCTGATGATGATGTTATCTTATGATGTTACCTTTTATGATTCATGCCTAGTATCATGATCCTACTATGATGTTTATCTTACTTTCATACTGAGTTGTAAAACTCATAGGAAAGTTTCTCCCCTGTATGTTCTTAAATGCAGGCCAATGTATGAATGATGATGGTGGCCAACGGTGACAGATCGAGCTCGTAGGTGACTGCACATGGTTATCGAGTTCTTTAGATGATGAATAGCTTTTTCCTTTCTTTTTAGCATTTGATGTATTAGCTTTCCTTTGGACTCATATGAAGTCAGTTATTAGTCTTTCGCATTTCATGATGTTACTCTCTTTATTCTTAATGATGATTTTGATTATTCCGCATTTATTGATATTCTATTGACCAGTCAAAGTCTCCTTTTGGTTAATATGATGTACACGTAAGGATGACCCGTAGCGTCTTCGAAACGTATTCTGCCACGTGACGGGGTGCGATTTGGGGACGTTACAGTTAGGTATCAGAGCCTAAAGTTAGGCTATTCTCATGTCCTAAAGTATGATGTCAAGTCCATGTGCAAGCGCCACGAGCAGTCACCGTGCCACCTGAAGTCAAGTAAATTTATCTTATCTCCTAAGATATATGATGTTTCTAAGATGATGATATTTGATGATGTAGATGCCTCCACGCCGCGCACCGATTACTAGAGCTTGGGGTCGAAGGCGACCTCGAAATAGCGGCGGGATGGGAAACCCACTACAAGAGAGGACAGACCAGAATGATGTGCAGTCCCCACTGGTACAACCCCCACCATCACGGGCACCAACGGTTCCATCCATACCGACACCATCTGTTCAGGTCGTACCAGCCATGACGTCATCGGTGCAGCTTCCTCATGTACAGCCTACGCCACCTATGCCCTATAAGGACACTATTCAAGCATTCATGAAGTTACGCCCTCCGGAGTACGACGGTTTGGACGAGTTTGACAAGGCTGAGAGATGGTTAAGGACAATCAAGGAGAAGCTGCAACAGATGAACTGTGGTGAAGAAAAGAAGGTTCTGTTCGCCACCAGCGTATTAACTGAGGATGCCTTGGACTGGTGGAGAACTATGATCGACACATAGTATGACGGACAGAACGACGTTCCTTGGGAACGTTTCTGCGAAGCATTTGAAGCACGCTACTTCCCACCTTACCAACGTGCACTGAAGCAGAGGGAGTTCCTACAACTGAGCCAGGATCAGATGACAGTGGCTCAGTATTATGTCAAGTTCATTCATTTGGAGAAGTATAACACCCTCAAGATGAGTGACAGATAGAAGGCTGACCATTTCTGCCAAGACTTGAACCCGACCATCAAGACCAGTACCCTAGCTGGCCAATGTGCTAATGTGAGCCTGACAGTGGAGTTGGCAACCACGATGGAAAGGAATTATGCCAGGGAACAATAAGAACTGAAGGATGGAAAAGGAAAGGCTCCCATGCGACTCCCTACTCAGAACCAACCATGATGGAATGACCGTCGTCGAAATCGAGGAGGACCCGACCGTAAGAACCAACGTCGGGATAACCGAGCAAGGCCTTACGAGCCTCGTGAGGCTAACCGCTAACAACAGCTCCAGTATCAGGTAAAGATGATGAACATGAAGTTAAAAGATGTTTATGATGAAGAAGAACTAAGTTATGACCCCTTTTTGCAGTCCCAACGACAGTAGCCCCAGCAGCAGGCGCAAGGCACTGGTGCCTAACCCCACTGCAGGAGGTTCCACATTAAGAAATGTAGGATGAAGGACGGGGTATGCCTGCACTGTGGTCAACAAGGATATTTCATTCGTGATTGTCTCACTAAGAAGGATGAATCCGCACCAGCTCAGCGTGGAAACAAGATGGTGCATGGATGAGTTTTTCACTTAGAAGAAGATGCAGTACCGGCGGACGCCGAAGTCATTAGAGGTACACTATCCATAGCCAGTCTTTCTACTACAGTGCTATTTGGTTCAGGTGCATCGCACTCTTTCATATCTAGAGACTGTGCTATTGCTTTGAGTTTGCATCTACATGACATAAGTCACCCTATGGAGATAACCACTCATATAGGAATGCTCTATGCCACTAAGTACCTTCCTGAGGTACCAGTGGATATACAGGACAAGAATTTTTCTACAGATCTGGTAGTCATACCCATGACGAACTACGATGTTATTCTTGATATGGATTGGCTATCCTACCATGACGTAGTCGTACTATGTAAACAAAAGAAGATGATCATTAGTACTCAAGGTGAATGCAAGGCCACGATTAGAGGTACTAGAGGAAATGACGAGAAGGTTATCATATCTGTCTTGAAAGCACAGAGGATGATACAGAAGGGATGCAGAAGTTTTCTTACGAATGTGATGACGATGGACAACCCATGGACCCAACTACAACAACTGGACGTAGTTCGGAAATTTTCGGATGTCTTTCCTGACGACATTTCCAGATTACCACCTCCACGAGAGATTGATTTTCGGATCGATCTCCTTCCAAGCACTACCCCGATCTCGAAGGCCCCCTACAGGATGACACCGGCCGAGATGCATGAACTGAAGAAGTAAATTCAGAAACTTTTAGACAAGGGGTTTATCAGGCCGAGTGTATCTTCTTGGGGTGCTCCAGTGCTTTTTGTTAAGAAGAATGACGACTCTCTAAGACTGTGCATCGACTATCGGATGCTAAACAAATCCACAGTCAAGAATAAGTACCCTCTACCACGGATCGATGACCTCTTTGACCAACTTTCCAATGCCGCGGTGTTTTTCAAGATTGACTTATGAAGTGGGTACCACCAGCTTAGAGTAGCCGATGGAGATGTACATAATATGGCTTTCCGATCAAGGTATGGTCATTATGAATTTCTAGTGATGCCTTTTGGACTGACGAACGCCCCTGCAGCTTTCATGGATCTCATGAACTGGGTGTTTAGACCATACCTGGATCAGTTTGCCATCGTCTTCGTAGATGACATCCTGATCTATTCGGAGAATGAAGAACAACACAAGGAACACTTGAAGATAGTTTTAGAAAAATTAAGGCATCACAAGTTATACGGAAAACTATCCAAGTGTGAGTTCTGGCTTGACCGGATTATGTTTCTTGGATACATAATCTCGAAGAAAGGTATTTCTATGGATCCTTGCAAAGTAGAAGCGGTATCCCACTGGCCAAGGCCAAAGCATGCCACTGAAATTCACAGCTTTCTCGGATTGGCAGGCTATTACCGCAGGTTCATCAAGGATTTCTCAAAGATCACATCTCTCTTGACGAACCTAACGAAGAAAGGAGTGAAGTATATATGGACATAGAAATGCGCAGACAATTTTCAGAAACTGAAGGCCAGACTGACCACGACACTCATACTCACCATTCCGAAAGGGACAGATGGGTATGTAGTGTATAGTGATGCTTGCGGCACAGGATTAGGATGCGTGATCATGCAACATGGAAAAGTTGTCGCATATGCATCTAGGTAGCTAAAGAAGCATGAGGTGAACTATCCGACTCATGACTTGGAATTGGCAGCGGTAGTCTTCGCGTTGAAGATTTGACGACACTACCTATATGGAGTACGGTTTGAGGTGTTCACCGACCATAAGAGCCTCAAATACGTCTTCTCTTAGTGAGACCTTAATATGCGACAACGAAGATGAATGGAATGTTTGAAGGATTATGAGTTCTCTATTAATTACCACTCTGGTAAGGCGAACTCAGTTGCAGATGCACTCAGTCGCAAGTGGGAAGGCTCACTAGCTCACATGATGATGGGTATGTAAAAGATGATGAAGGAGTTAAGCCTATGGGAGCCAAGACCTAGAAGGAATTGAGCAGTACTGAAGATGCACCAGATACAGTTAAATTTGGTGGATATGCTCATTAAGGCTTAGGCACAAGATCTTGAGTATACGAAGATGTCAGAAAGAAGAAGAAGATTTTAAACTCTCAGCAGATGGTGAAATCCGATATAGAGATCGTCTATGGGTTCCAAGTGATGAAGCTCTTAAAAGGGAAGTGATGGATGAATGACACAAGTCTGAATTTGCGATCCATTTGGGCAGCACCAAGATGTACAAGGATGTGCAAAGAATCTTCTGGTGGAATGACATGAAGCGAGAGATTGCTGAATACGTTTTCAAGTGTCTGGTCTGCCAATAGGTAAAAGTGGAACATCAGAAGCCCTATGGAAAGATCACATCTCTCGTTATTCCACAGTGGAAGTGGGAAGACATTTCTATGGATTTTATAACATATTTATCCCGCACCCAGAAGGGACATGATGCTATATGGGTAGTGGTGGATCGGTTAACGAAGTCTGCACACTTTCTACCCATAAAGTCAAAGCAATCAGTGCAGAGCCTTATGGATCTATATGTACAAGAGATCATCAGACTTCATGGGATCCCCACCTCTATTGTATCAGATAGGCATCTAAGGTTTACGGCCAGATTCTGGAAAGGCCTACAAGGCTCTTTCGGAATGAGGCTGAATTACAGTACGGCATTCCATCCACAAATGAACGGTCAGACTGAAAGGATCTTCCAAACAGTTGAAAATATGTTAAGAGCTTGTGCCCTTGACTAGAAGGGTAACTGGGATGATCACCTACCACTCATTGAGTTTGCCTATAATAATAGTTATCATTCCAGCAGCTCATTTTGCAGCCTTGTGTGAGAGACCATGTCGTTCACCTGCATGTTGAAATGAGGTAGGTGAGAGAAAGATTTTGGATGATAAAGAACTGAAGAAAACAGAGGAATATTCAACAAGGGTCGAGCTGACACAAGAAAGGATGAAGGCAGCCCAAGCTCGACAAAAGTTCTATGCTGACAGAGGACAACATGAACAAAGTTTTCAGACAGGTGATCAAGTACTCCTGAAGGTTTCCCCAACTAATGGAGTGATGAAGTTCAGTAAAAGAGGAAAACTCAGCCCAAGATATGTTGGTTTATTTGAGGTACTTGAGCTAGTCGGAGAGGGTGCTTGTAGACCAGCCTTACCTCCATCATATGGGCGAGTTCACAACGTGTTTCACGTTTCTATGCTCCGAAAATATAAGCATGATGATGCGAATGTTATACGATATGAAGAACTCAACCTCAATGATGACCTGACCTATGAGGAGCAACCCATCCAGATTCTAGTGACGAAGGTTCAACGTCACAACAACAAAGATGTACCACTGGTCAAGGTGGCTTGGAGCCATCACCGAGGTGATAAAGCAACTTGGGAACTCGAGTCTGAGATGCGAAGGAAATTTTCTGCACTTTTTGGTAAGTCATGACTTCTGACTGAATTCGAGGACGAATTTTATTTTAAGGAGTTTATGATATAACACCCAGGATATTAACAGAAAAGAGGAAAAGAAAAGAATAAAAGAAAAAGATAAAAAGGAGAATAAAGAGAGGATAAAATCTGAGTTGGATTTGATTTGATCAGGGAGAAGTTAAATTCTGATTTAAACTCTGATCATCTCCATGTAAATATGAGGCCAAACCAAATCAAAAACCCTCTTTTCGTTTTCTTCACGAAGTCGGCCCTAATTCTCCTTTACGTGCGCCCTTTTCGGTTCTTCTTGTCCCTGACGGTCGCCACCTTACAGGGGACATACCGGACGACCCGGACGCACACCTGAACCGAGAGAGACCGGCAGAGGAAGAGGAAGAAGATGAAGAGGAAGAAGAAGACAACAGTAAAGTTTCTTGGATAGAAACTTCAAGGTATGAAACTATGGTAGATTCGTAATAGAATCTTGGTTTTAGACTTGAAGCATGTTCTAGGTTGTTCCTGGTTACTGTGCAATATTCTATGATGTTAAACTGTGTCGGCCATCGTCGGAGAAGATGATCGAAACGCGAACTGCGCGACGCACAATTTCTGCGAAAAATGAACCCGGACCGAGCATGTCCTTCGCCGGACCGAGTTCGAAGGGACTCAGTCCGGATCCGCCGTTGCTGACACTCTCGGAGCTCTGCAACCGGACAAACCCGGTCCGGATTGAAGACGACCCAGACCGAGTTCTGTGTACGGAAAATAATCGGGCGAGACGGCCCCTCCGACTCGAAGATGATCCGATCAGGCCCGGGTGTAACCCGAACCCGGCCCGGGCTTTCCCCTGATTCATCGAAGTTGATGACCGATCGACTCGGCCCGGGTTTCTCCCTACTCGGCCCCGATTCTGACCAGATTATGCTCATGATTATAATCTTTTTCCACATGATTAATCCTAGACTATGTATGATGATGATGATGTCAATTTTATTCTTGATTTTTCCTCCATGATTATGTCCTTTATTTTAATTTAAAGTTCTTATCAAAATATGTTTTATTTAATTAAAAGATGCAAGATAAAAGATGTAAAATGTTAAATGGAGAGCTCTTTTTATGATGGACCGATGACGATCGGTTATGGGCTATCCTCGGACAGTTATGGATTGACCTTTGTCAGTTAAGGGCTGGCTCTGCCAGTTATGATGATGATGATGGACGGGTTGAGGCAGGCCTCCCCGTGGATTGAAATACACTCCAAATAAGTCAAAAATGAAATTAAGATGATGAAGAAGATGAACACATATGAAAAAAGAATCTTTCTTATGACGATCGTCTTGATGCCTTTCTTATGATGATTATTTATGATCTTTTATTCATATGTTTCTATGCATGCTCTTAATATTTCATATTATGATCATGATTCACTTTCCTATATGATGATGATGTTATCTTATGATGTTATCTTTTATGATTCATGCCTAGTATTATGATCATACTATGATGTTTATCTTACTTTCACACTGAGTTGTAAAACTCATAGGGAGGTTTCTCCCCTGCATGTGTATGAATGATGATGGTGACCAACGGTGACAGATCGAGCTCGTAGATGACTACACATGGTTATCGAGTCCTTTAGATGATGGATAGCCTTTTCCTTTCTTTTTAGCATTTGATATATTAGCTATCCTTTGGACTCCTATGAAGTCAGTTATTAATCTTCCGCATTTCATGATATTACTCTCTTTATTCTTAATTATGATTTTGATTATTCTGCATTTATTGATATTATGTTGACCAGTCAAAGTCTTCTTTTGGTCAATATGATGTACACGTAAGGATGACCCGTAGCGTCCTCGAAGCGTATTCTGCCATGTGACGGGGTGCGATTTGGGGGCATTACAATATTATTTTATTTTAAATTTAGGTTATTTATATTTAGTTAATTCAATCAAACAAATAATCCTCTGGTAGTTAAAAAGAGTTTTCGATATAATTTTCTTGAAGAAAATAATTTTTATTTTATTAAATCAAAATTTGCAATTCCTGGCCAATATACATTTTTATTTTAGGTATATTTTCTTATATTATTATCTCATGTAACAGCCTTTATTATAAGTTCCAAAAGTTAGTTTTATACATTTGAAAAAATTGTGATCATGCCGCGCGTGGTGTTCTTATTAAAACCTGATCAGATATTGATGACATAATTGAAATTGAGTTATAATTATTATTTTACCCACATAATAAACGTTGTACACAAACAAGTTGAAATAATAAATCGATATCGATCAAAACACTTGATTGATGAGTCGATCGAGTCGTGCCACCGCATTAAGAAAGAAACATTCTTTCCAAAATAGATATATATATATATATATATATATATATATATATATATATATATATATCACATCTATTCTTCCTTTTTGCCTTTCAAACTCTCCATGTAGGACGCAGTCCTCTCATCATATTTGGCATTTGCTTGTCACTCCGACGCTGCGTGTACCTAAGAATTCATCACGATGCAGAATTCATGACCATTAATTAACCCAAAAGTTCTGAATGCGATGTTTCACCGACGATATTATCTATACCCGATCGACGTGCAATCATTTGCCGACAAAAGGGCTCGCACGCAGTTTTTGTTTTCTCGTACTCGTGGTCTAATTGAATACATAAGCGTAATCAACTCTTACCAAAATATTATATAATGTGAATATATCTATAATTGATGTAATAATCAATTACGTACTTCATTTTGGTTGTGTTTATATAATGACTTATTTTCATAACTTCCCTGAAACTATCGCAATTTTTCTAGGGCTGAGCAAACTCGGGTTCGGATCCGGGTCTAAGCGCACCCGGTCCCGACCCGGATTATACCGGATAAAAAAATTTTCGACCCGGTACCGGACCCGAATCCGGCTCCGGGTCGGACCCAAAAATCTAGGAATGTTACCGAGTTTACCATCGGGAATCATAAAAAAACGTGAAATGATGGACGCTGACCAGATCCGCGGCTCAACTAGGGGCGATCCAGGGCGGGATCGGTGGCCAGGCGTCAGATCTGGCCGGATCGGCGGCCAGGCGCTCGATCCGACCGCCAGGCGCCAGATCCGACCGTCAGGCGCCAGATCCGACCGCCAGGCGGCCAGATCCGGCGCCAGAGCTTGGCGGCCGGATCCGACCGCCAGGCGCCGAATCGTGGCGCCTGGCGGTCGGATCCGGAGATAGGCGCCGGATCGTGGCACCTGGCGGCCGGATCCGGCGCCACGATCCGACGTCTGGCGGTCAGATTTGAGGTCGGATCTGACCGCCAGGCGCCAAATCCGGCGCCTGGCGGCCGGATCCGACCGCCAGGCGCCAGATTCGATGCTTGGCGGCCGATCCGGCCTTGGCGACCGAGAAGAGAGAGAGAGGGAGGAGTCAGGAGAGGGAGGTCGGAATCGTCGGTCGGAGTCGCTGCGCTGCCGCCATCGCCGTGCAGCCCGTGTGAGAGAGAGGGAGAGGGCGAGAGACGGGGAGAGGGGCTGAGGGCGAGAGACGGAGAGAGAGAGTGGGAGAGGGGAAAATGAGAAAAAAAAGGTGAAATGGGATTATATAGTGAACAAATAACTCGGGTCGGGTATTGAGATGGCAAACCCGGTCCTGACCCGAACCCGCCGGATTTTTTAAGATTTGGACCCGATTCCGGCCCGGATCTAATCCGGGCCGGGTTATTTACTCGATTTTCCGGGTCGGGCCGGTCCGGGTCGACCGGGTCGGCCCGACCCATGCTCAGCCCTAAATTTTTCGTATTTAACCTCCAACTACGAACTTATGTTTTTATTCTTAAATTATCGCGATTTTTTCACTTTAGTTATTCAGTCTACTTCTGTTACATTTTTCGTCACTTTTGATTTTTTTTCATTTATTAAAAGACTAAATTACCCCTCCTTTCATAACACACCGGGGCGGGATCAGTGGCCAGGCGTCAGATCCGGCCGAATCGACGATCAGGCGTTCGATCCGACCGCCTGGTGGCCGGATCGGCGGCCAGGCGCTCAATCCGATCGCCTGGCGACCGGATCGGCGGCCAGGCGCCAGATCCGACCGCCAGGCGCTCAATCCGACCGCCTGGCGGTCAGATCGGCAGCCAAGCGCCAGATCCGACAGCCAGGCGGCCGGATCCGGCCGGATCCGGCGCCTATCGCCGGTGTCTGGCGGCCGGATCTGACCGCCAGGCGCCAGATTCGGCGCCTGGCGGCCGAATCCGACCGCCAGACGCCAGATTCGACGCTTGGCGGCCGATCCGGCCCTGGCGACCGAGAAGAGAGAGAGAGGGGGAAGTCAGGAGAGCGAGGTCGGAATCGTCGGTCGGAGTCGCTGCGCTGCCGCCATCGCCGTGCAGCCCGTGTGAGAGAGAGGGAGAGGGCGAGAGACGGGGAGAGGGGCTGAGGGCGAGAGACGGAGAGAGAGTGGGAGAGGGGAAAATGAGAAAAAAAGGTGAAATGGGATTATATAGTGAACAAATAACCCGGGTCGGGTTCGGGTCGGGTATTGAGATGGCAAACCCGGTCCTGACCCGAACCCGCCGGATTTTTTAAGATTTGGACCCGATTCCGGCCCGGATCTAATCCGGACCGGGTTATTTACTCGATTTTCCGAGTCGGACCGGTCCGGGTCGACCGGGTCGGCCCGACCCATGCTCAGCCCTAAATTTTTCGTATTTAACCTCCAACTACGAACTTATTTTTTTATTCTTAAATTATCGCGATTTTTTCACTTTAGTTATTCAGTCTACTTCTGTTACATTTTTCATTACTTTTGATTTTTTTTCATTTATTAAAAGACTAAATTACCCCTCCTTTCATAACACACCGGGGCGGGATCGGTGGCCAGGCGTCAGATCCGGCCGAATCGACGGTCAGGCGTTCGATCCGACCGCCTGGTGGCCGGATCGGCGGCCAGGCGCTCAATCCGATCGCCTGGCGACCGGATCGGCGGCCAGGCGCCAGATCCGACCGCCTGGTGGCCGGATCGGCGGCCAGGCGCTCAATCCGATCGCCTGGCGACCGGATCGGCGGCCAGGCGCCAGATCCGACCGCCAGGCGCTCAATCCGACCGCATGGCGGTCGGATCGGCAGCCAAGCGCCAGATCTGACCGCTAGGCGGCCGGATCCGGCTCCAGAGCCTGGCGGCCGGATCCGACCGCCAGGCGCCGGATCGTGGCACCTGGCGGCCGGATCCAGCGATAGACGCCGGATCGTGGCACCTGGCGGCCGGATCTGGCGTCACGATCCGGTGTCTGGCGGCCGGATCTGACCGCCAGGCGCCAGATTCGGCGCCTGGCGGCCGAATCCGACGGCCAGGCGCCAGATTCGACGCTTGGCAGCCGATCCGGCCCTGGCGACCGAGAAGAGAGAGAGAGGGGGAAGTCAGGAGAGAGAGGTCGGAATCGTCGGTCGGAGTCGCTGCGCTGCCGCCATCGCCGTGCGGCCCGTGTGAGAGAGAGGGAGAGGGCGAGAGACGGGGAGAGGGGCTGAGGGCGAGAGAGTGGGAGAGAGAAAGGGAGAGGGGGAAATGAGAAAAAAAAGGTTAAATGGGATTATATAGTGAACAAATAACCCGGGTCGGGTTCGGGTCGGGTATTGAGATGGCAAACCCGGTCCTGACCCGAACCCGCCGGGTTTTTTAAGATTTGGACCCGATTCTGGTCCGGATCTAATTCGAGCTGGGCATGCTCAGCCCTAAATTTTTCGTATTTAACCTCCAACTACGAACTTATTTTTTTATTCTTAAATTATCGCAATTTTTTCACTTTAGTTATTCAGTCTACTTCTGTTACATTTTTTCGTCACTTTTGATTTTTTTATTTATTAAAAGACTAAATTACCCCTCCCTTCATAACACACCAAATCATAAATATAAAAAATGAAAAATAAAAATGAAAAAAAATCAGAGGAGGGTAATTTAGTCTTTTTCATAAATGATAATTTTTTTTACCATTTTAATCCTTCCAATGATTTTTTTATTTTTTATATTTGTCATTTCATATTTTTCTGAAGAGAGAGATAATTTAGTCTTTTCATAAATGAAAAAAGGAAAAATAATGAAAAATGTCATAAAAGAGGACGGAAGGACTAAAGTGAAAAAGTCGCGATAGTTTAAGGATACAAAAAAATAAATTCGTAATTTAAGGTTAAACGTAAAAAAAATCATGATAGTTTAAGAGAGGTTTATGAAAATAACTCTTATATAATCATATAATATATTTTTCTAATAGTACGTAGTCAGACACTAATAATTGTGTGCACGGTTCACAAATTGAAAATTAATTCATCATCAAATTTAATTAATCCGATTTAATCGTCTCGAATCATGTGGCAAAAAATATTTTACGATAAAACTCGAACTTAATATCTTTACTTAAATAACGAGAAGCTATTTATATATAATAGAAAAATAATATATATATATATATATGGATGATTTGACTATGTAATTAATATATGTGTCCTTGAAAAACCACCGTTTAAAATTCTTCCTTCTTTATATTTTTTTCATACGCTAATTGTCATCGATATATCAACAAACGAAATCCATCGTTTTTTTCCTGATCAAAATTGGTGAGTTCGACGTCCCCGTTGCTCAAGCAGCTCCACTTGCACTCGATCTCGAACGGGCAGCACATGCAGGTTGACGTGCACGTTGCCGACCGGCGCCGCTGGCCGTTTCCGACGAGCAAACTCGCACGCGAGGCGGCCGTGGATTTGGACGCTGAGGAATACGCGTCCACATATTAATGGACCACGTCGCATGCGTCGATCGGCAATTTATAGGCGCAAACCTCCCTTTCCTTCGTTTTTTTCTCTTCTACGTACCTTTTGAGGAAGAAATAATTAGTTATAGTATCAAACTAAACATCACAAGTCCAGTTGACCATGCATATACATGTGTGCAATTTGCTTCATGACCATGAACAAAATGGGTGGTTCATATCTGTGCAATTTGTGTAACGTCCGCCAACTTTGTAAAAAAAAATGAAAAGAAAATAAAAAACGGTTATGACTAAGTCTCGTAACCACCCCACCATGACCTTATAATTATGACCTAGCTAGACGCCAACCGAAATTAATTTCCCATTTCCCATCTCTGCATCATGGCAGGAGAAAATCAAAGTGAAGCACCGAGACGCCATGCGAGAAGGAGACATCTAGGCCGCCAACAGTGAGATTTCTTCGGTCTTTTACAAAAGGTACACAAAGATCATCTAGATATACGAGATATATAATTTTATCTATATGATGTTATTCGACTATTTTAGGATTAAATCTTCCATGATCACGCTATGAAATTTTTAGCGCCTATCGTGCAAATTGCCTCTGCTATGGATCAAATCACATGATAAAGGATGACATCAATTTTAGTTTTGCGCTCTGCTATAGTCTTGATCCCAAGTGCATTACTTATCTCATTTTGTCTACGCCGTAATTAATACAATGTATTATATAGATTACATCACATGGGTATTACATCACATGTGCAAAACATGCACATTTCCTTTGCAATTCACCAACACATAAGTGCATCAAATGCACTTAAATGAGTGATCTTTCTTCATATAAAGGTATGAATGACATCACGGTACCAGTTCCCTTTATCTTATGTGCATTAATTGTTAAACATCATGTCTTGTATGTGGCGTTGTGAGACGTCAGTTTAGAGCCTTGAAATATTCTAATCATAATGCTACAATACCCAGTGTTAATTTAACTTGCATTTGATCTCAGCCTTAAAACTATCTGTACATGCTATTCGACCCTTAGAACTGTATGCACATCATCCATGAAGAGTACGATAACTGATTGATAATTTATCTCTATCTCATATTTTTAGCCACCCAATTGTTGAATTCTTTCCCTTTATAATATTATCGCTTCTCTCAATTTAATTACCCTATTATTATGTTAATCTTGATATATCTGGATCTCATCGTACCCCTACTATGACTCACGATTAATGCCCATTATTTGTTTTGTTGATGGTCTATCTATTCTACCATTATGTCTGAACATTATAATCTACGAATTTTATCTTATCTTTAATTCTGAAGCCTCAAAGATAGTTATAGGATAATAAGATAAAAGATGAAAAATATTAAAGGAAGAGCTCTTCTTATGTTTGGTTGACGACGGTCAACCTGGCCAAAAGAGAGTCGAAAGATACTCCACCGACCCATATTTGGCGTTGAGATGCTCCGCCCTGGCCAACAGGGAGTCGAAAGATACTCCACCGGCCCTATTTTAGGGAGTTGAAAGACACTCCAAAATAAGTGTAACATAATGAAAAATGTAAAAATGACAATGATTATGATGATGGGCAATGCCCAATGATATTATGATCTTTTAATGATGATCATGTCATTCTCGTTACACGTATCATATTATCATCAGTAATGCCACTCTATGTCACGCCTCTTGATCATGATGTTATCGCACCAATTATGACTACATGACTCTATCATTTATGATTATATTTATGATGTCATTACTGCTTATATGTCATATATTTATTATGTGCTGGACGTCAAAGCTCATAGGGAGGTTCACCTCCCCTGTGTATTCAATGTCACAGGTAATAACCTGTCCCAGTAAAAAGATGATGGCGCAGGCGACAGACCGAGCTCGTGATGACCTTTGCACATAAAATCGAGTCTCTTCAGCTTTCTTTTTATTTTCATCGAGTTGTATTTATCTTATGCAAACTCTTTTGTTTATATTATTTGATACTTAGTTATGTTATCTTGTTAAGACTTCCATACTCATTTTCTATTATATATCTTTTTAATCAAATGATAACTATTTTTTCCTCCGCAATTATGACTTTATTATGTTGACCAGTCAAAGTCTTATTTTGATCAAATTATTATACACGTAAGTCACGTCCCGTAACGTTCTCGAGGTGTATTCGACCACGTGACGGGATGCATTTCAGGGGCTTTATAATTTGCTTCAGGATCAGCACAGTCAAACCGTTGAGATCACGAAGAGATGTCAAAACGAGCCAAATTCCCAAACATCATCATGCTGGTCATACAGATGTACGACTAGATAGCTGGAATATTCCCCCAGTTCAGTTCATATTTTATTTTCCGGCTCGTTTCTATTCGCACGCATGATTGAGAATACGGGGAGATCGATAAGATCCAGTTGCACTCTGCATTGCGAGTAAAACGTAAGTTTCAAGCGGCGGCAAGGTTGACGACATCATCTGCGTCCACGGCAAAATGTGTGGCATCTGCAATTTAGGGTCTGATGGAAAAAAGATATCTGACATGGGCCTCTGTGATCGGATGCAATGATTTGGTGTGTTGTCCTTATAGGAAAAAAGAATATACATAGAGGAGAAAAAGAGTAGCACCGGAACATGTAATTGTTTATCCCAATCATGTGTATATATCTCTGAAATATCTGCCTTGGCATCAAGCTTAAATTTACCATGAAATGATGCTAGCGGGTGGCCTCTGCCAGATAATCTATGACAAAATGGCTTCATTCATGATTACAACAATCCATAAGTTGGAACATGCATGCAATTCGATTCAGAGGAGGATGCTAAATTAACAAATGAGGTAAAGCAATCGGAAACATTTTACTCTGAGCAAAAAGGCAGAGTTGTCCGGATTCAAGAATTAACCATTCATCATCACGCATGATATGAATATATACACATATATAGACATGCATGATGCATCATCTTTTTCTCGTGTTTGACTAACTGCATGAAATGAGAACTAAACGTGTCCCTAATGATGAGATTTCTCTGAGCAAGGACCCGAAAGAGGTTGTCCTTTGCATGCAAAAGATGCTTCACAATTATGCTTGATATGTGAAAGGTGCCTCCTTTCCACACTTTTATCTTTGTGCTCGCATCGAAATCTTCTTTTGTTATGACACTACATTCGGCGAATCAAACTAAGCATTATTTAAAACAAGAAGGTTCCGATCCGATCCACGTCGTCTGTCATCTCATCTGTACTTTCCATTGTTCGTCAGTATGTATATGATCTGCAAATACAAACTCAGTAAAAATTCAAATCGAAAAATTAAAGGAGGTTCTATTAATTACTGATAGGATAAATGTATTATATAATTGGAATAAAGAACCTACCAATGTCTCGAGTATTGCTCAATAATTAAATGCCGAGTAATGATCATGTCGTATGATATCTGAAAAGGCAAGCCATGAGTGATTCATTACTTATCAATCATAGATTCATCCATATCTCGCCCACAACTTTATTAAAATGAACGCCACTTTCAATATATATCCATTACCAGTCTGCTGACTCCACTACAACTTGTTTCTTTAAATTTCTCCTCTTCGCTTAATTATAACATTCGATCGCACTCACAATATTGGGTGATGCCAAGGTGTCCACGAAAACTACATCCATACCTTTGCCTATCTTTTGCATGGTGGCAAAGCCCTTTTGCACTTGTCCCATTGACATGCTTACACATGCAGCCTTCTTCTACCAGAACTCAACTTTCTCTTTCTTCCTTCCTCCATTTGGTGTTACGCAAGTCAAAAGCTAAATAACTTCATCTGCCAATCTCCTAAGTGATGGAATGGTCACTCGCAGAGAGGGAAGGAAAACACTGTGAATGCAATGGACTTGTCCTCTTCATCTCTCTCTTTCTCTCTCCATGTTACATGTGGTACCGTTTGAGTTCGGATTCTAAATCAGGAATCTGTTTCGTATATCAGACATTTCAATGGCCACACGCTACCGAAGAAGTTGAACGGCCACCAAGAACACTATTAAGTATTACCAGTTAACAAACCAAACATGTTCTTCGTCCATATTAAGCAAGGAACAAAACATATATACATGATCCCAACGACTGCTAACGAAGGAACAATTAATGAGAATCAAAAGACAAAAAGGGTGTTATTTCTCGGATCAAAGTATGACCCAGCTGATAATGACCTGTGAGGTCTACGATACTTTTTATGCATCAGGACAAAGGCTTTTAGTTGGACCTCACAAGAAAGTTTAGTCTTTTAGGGGAAAAGGTATTTGGCAGGCAAATAACCCCTCAATAATTTACTCGGCTAAATAACGGTGTCATTGTCATGTATAATGACTTTATACTACTCCATTAATTAAAAATTGAGTATATATAGTGCATTTCTTCTTGTCAGCTTATGCTTTGTTATCATGCAATTGTCTACTTATAAATGTCAAGATATGCTTAGTTTACACGACTTAGATGAAGAAGAAAACAGCTTGGATTACATGTGCACGATTTTGTTAATTACATAATTAAGCCTAATTAATTATAAATAATTAATAGGGCCTCTAGCTAACAAGAGATGAAATTTCTTCCCCTTGATAGCTAGTAGATAAATAAGGATGTACATATAGATATGACTATGTGTGAGTCTGAATATGCTTGTTGGTGATCCATGAGGAATACCATGAGAAGCACAAATTATTCGTATTGGTGACGCATATTAACATTTCATTAATTAATTTATTACGTACTTGGGATAAAGTACCTTAATTAATTGTTCGACAACAAGGACTACGTACTTAGTGACCCACAGTTGCTACCAAATTCATTTGAACTCATTGGTTACTCAAAAACCTAATTGAAGATGTGCACTCAATGTGTGTCTTCATGTTTAGTTTTTCTTAGTCAAAATTTTCTAGTGGCAAGAAAGTCCTATGTCAGAACTAAAAAGAGGACGATTTATATTATTATACTTAGGGGGTGAACCTTGACAAATCCTGATTAATTAGTGATGAATACAGTGAATCTAATTTTTCCATTGAATATATATATATATATATATATATATATATATATATAAGGTTAAGTAGCTGCTTGTGATTTGATTATATGCAAATTCCATTCAGTTTATTGACTTTGTCGCAGCTGCCGAAATTTATGCACGAAGTTGAAGTAGGGAAAGAAAGTGACATGTAAACATTTATACGAGATGTCATTGGTGCAACTCATTTCCTTCTGAAAGTTTGTGCAAAATATAATAACTAAAATTTAAATTTTGCATCAGAATGTCGACTAAATCCAATTAAAAAGGAATTATAAATTAAGATATAGCAACATGACAATAATTGTCAGAACTCTTACCACTTACGCAATTCGAATTTGATCTCCAAAAAGACAATCACCTAAACTAGTTGAATTTTTCTCTTAAGAAAATGGTATTAATTGTCTATGACTATGAGTAAGAAAATCATAAAGAGTAATTACCAAGTTTATTGATTGATTGAAAGCTGATTTAACAACAAGAAGTCAGTTCATAGTTCTCTCCAACAATCTCGGTCGGCTGTAGTGGATCTTTACTACCTACTTTTTTTCTTAATTACCTGAGCTGGTGTCATAAATTTACTATTATTTTGTCCATGTTAGTCGATCTTTTTAACCCATCTTTAATTTTCGATAAAAGCCTACTTTTTTTGGCTTGTATACATGATAAATTTTGTTTTGTTTCTCATAAGTCAAATACAAAAGGTAGAATTTAAAATATAAGAAAATACAAATTTACAAATGTTCCATTACAAAAGGAGTTGATTTCTCATAACCAAATACTAGTTTTACATGCATGCACATAGTTCAGTAATATGGACATATATGAACCGTCCACTAAAATATGGAAGATATATCAATAATTGGTACACGAATTATTAATAATTGAACTAGATTGGATGTCAAATTCACTAAACATTTTTTTGACCCTTTTAACTTTTGGACGCCCATATTCTTTTATTGCTCATCAACAATATGAATCAAAATAACATTTTAAAGAAATTTTAATTATGATTTGCTTAATATACTTATAAAAACGTATATAACTTTCAAGTTTCAATGTGCATTATTTTATTTTATTTCTCTCCTCCTGTGTCCTAATAATTTCTTTTTCAGTTCATAAATTGCTTAAATGAAAAAAATATCTTACCATTCATCATCTTTATGGTGTCGCCATTTTTTGGAGGTGTGTTGGAATTTTTTGAGGCTGCGTTTGACTTCGTTGGAACTCCAAAATTTTAGTTCATAGAACTAATAAGATTTGACGCATAAAAGTTGATGGAGTGTTTGGCAAAGTTCTACGTCGATATTTAAATTCTCAAGTGTGTTTGGCTATAGTTCTCAAGAGAGATGACCGACTTGTCACGTGAACATCGAGTCGTGAAAGAAATTTCGGCATGGAAAAAAGTTTTGACGTCTCGAAAGTTTTTTTTAAGGAATGAAAAAGAGCAAATCGCGTTGATTGGAATATAAATTCCGACTGACCCATCGAAATTCTTCGAAATGTTTGACAGAACTTACCTTAGTTCTAACCAAACACAGTTAAAAGATGTTGATGTTTAGAATTATTAATACTTGATTAATATAAAATCGGAAAAAATGGAATGATAAAATTTTATTTTTTGATTAAAATATGATAAAATTTTATTTTTTGTAAGACCATAAAATTTGAATCCGAAGCTATTAAAAGTTTGCAGAACTTACCTTATTAATAATTATAGCTTCGCTATGAGTTAACTATCCTCGTGCCGGCATTCTGGTCCCACGTATATTTCCACGCGGCGGCAAAATGTAGCTTGATAACTTCATAGCTGCAGAAGGGAGCCCACAGCATATATACCATCTCTGCCTGCTCACTTATTAGGCAAGACAGAGAGGGGACAAAGGAAGTAAACGAAGAAGTACGTTTTGATTCAAACCTATCAATATTTTTTTAGCAATTATCCTCAAAAATCCGGTTCATTCAACATATCAACCTCTTTGTTTTAATCAATTCGATTTTACAACCTTTTTTTTCTCTTTTTTTCTAACAAGTAGATTCGTTCCGTAATTCAAAAGATGTCATATATTGTTTACGTCTGCAAGGTCTAAATGTAATGGTTTCACTAATAAAATATGTCGGCATGCAACAAAAAACACCAATATATATATATATATATATATATATAATTTAATGGAGGTCATATCATGCGTGTGACACCCATACGCCTCCTTTTACCGTCCGATTAAATCGGACGGTGGGCCTCCTCCCTCCAGCGATTTCTCCCTTCGATGACGATATCTTCGTCGACGCTCTCCCTCTCCCTCACCTTCTCCAGATCCGGTCTTGCGATGTGGCCGGCCATGGCCTGAACGGCCGACAGGCGACTTGGGCCGGCCGGATCCACCGAGAGGCGGCCTTCTCCGACCTCTAGGCGACGGATCATGCCGCGGGCGACCATCTGATTAGATCGGACGAGAGGCGACGGCGACTACAAGGCGGCAGCGGCGGTGAGGCGCGGGCGGCGACAACTGCTAGGCGATCCAATCAATTCCTCTTTCTCCCCGATCCGGCGATGGCGATATCGACGGTGATGAGGGGAGGGCGGCCGATTGCGAGGAATTCGACGAAGTGAGGGCCCAGATCTACTCTCTCCCTTTTCTCTCCGATCAACAACAAGGACGGCAAGGGAAGCCACGAAAGATCGCGCACAAGAGAGAGATCGGCGACGACAAATCTCTTGTCCTCCTCCGGCGACCTTGCCCTTAGCCTCCTCTTCCTCCTTCTCTTCCTCCCCGTCATCCGTCTCCCTCGCGGCCAGTGTCCCCGCCAACGAGGACTCCTCCTATCCATTCCGCCGAAAGCACCGTCGATGTCGGCCATCGTTCCGCGTCCAAAAATGATGAAAAAAGAGCGAGCCTTACTGTCATATATATATATATATATATATATATATATATATATATATATATATTACACTATCATATCTACATCCACTGATTTATGATTAAATTTCTCAAATAATTTATTACAGTTGGATGAAGATATGACGATGAATAAAATAGGGAACAAGATAAGGCATGAAACACGGTTCATTAAAATGTCATTGCAATGCCATTTATTAAAATGATTAATTATGGTAGGCGTATCCTCCACCCAACTTTTGTTGCTTTTTGCAAACACGTTCGGGTCTATGATATTTTCATTGAAAGATTTCATTTTAGTTAGCCCGAGTAAAGTTATATATCCTAAAATTGACAAGTATGAACGCTAAACAAAAAAGTATCCTTCCTATATTTTTTGGATTTTTTTTTAAAAAAATCTTACCAATCCTTAAATATTTAAACCTTTTTTTTGTAGATTGTATGTTTACGATGGGGAATTGAGAATGTTAAGATGTATTTTATTTTATAAATTGACATAAATCACATACTATATATTCCAATTCTACTATTTATCAAAATTTTATAAATATATAAGTGCAGTATTTTACATTTCATGTATCCAAAATATAACGATAATATCGATTTTATATAATTATAATTATGTAAATCTCTATCAGACTCAACGAGTGATTTTGAATGCTTTTAATGCGTATAAAGTTATTCAAAGAAGATAATATTCATATGATTATATGTGAAGAAAAGCTGTATGAGTAATAGATAGCAGTACTAAAATATATAATATATATGTCAATTTATAATATAAAATATCTTTAAATATTAGCATCACTTATCATAAACATAAAATTTAGATAAATGTAAGGCCCCAAAAAAATCAGATAAAGTTTTTTATTTAAAAAGACCACTATCTTTTCAAATGAAAAAAATAAACTAATCCCACCTTTAAAATTTTAAAATTGCTTGATTGAAGTTAGAAATTCAGCCATATTTTATTATTTCTAGAGAATGATCTTCTATTTATAACTTGAAGTTTTTTCTTTAATGATCAGATGGATATCTTTGTTTCTGGCTTTGACACTCATTTTATAGGATTGTATGTGTAAAAATTTCGTCCAAAAATTTTTCCATAATTTTCTCATTCAAAACTAGCCGTTATTATTCATCACAATCGGTGATCGATCGACTGCATTGATGGACCAGTTGACCGGTCTATATGACCGGATTAGTCGACCGATATAGTCTTTGACATTTTGATTTTCGTTCGTTGAGCTGATCGGTCGATCGATAATGATCATTATTATTTATATAGAGAGAGAGAGTTAAATTAACGTACAATTATAAGTTGTGGTCGTATCATGCAATTAAGATAAATATTATTTTAATTTAATGATTCAATACATATGCAATCTACTTTGTTAAATCGAATGATGATAATATAAAAGTTCAAAATATATAATTGCATGATACAATATTGTTACACATTAATATTCGCGAGAATTATGACTTTTAAATAACTTCCGCTAATAACAAATATTGTCATCACTATAGGAATAGCGTACGACTACCCCCAAAATTCAATACGTGTGCCATAAATACATAAATTCATGCAACCATTTTTCGGTAGTATAAATATATATTAATACCAACTTGGACATTCTCTTTATGGTAAAAAAAAAATACTAAAATGCACCCATTTACATACACAAATTAATTGAACCACTGTACCAAACAGGTACATATTTAATCCTATTTAAATCGTGCATGCAGCTTGGTACATGCCTCCCAATGGAAAATGGCCACATATGAGGCCACGTCCACAGAGAAAATGTCCACATTACAAATCACATGCACATATTATATATAATAAGGAGCCTTAAAAATATAATAATAACAAGGGACCTTCACCCCCGTGGCCTCTTCTCTACCCTCCACCTCGCCGACGCCGTGTCGCCCGCTTTAATTCCATCGTCGTCTTATGCTATATTTCTTATTTCTTATTTATGAATTTATAATTTGGATGTCGATTTGTGTACCCGCATGCTAATAGACTTCGGTATTATATGATAAATTTTATTTATGTCGTTTGCACATCCAACACTAAAATTAACATTTTAAGTAATATTTAACGATTTAAATGTTAATTTTTTTATTTAATAAATAATAAAATAAAATAACATTTAACGTTACATATAAAAATAATAAAAAATTACTTCTATTAGCGATTAGAGGTTAGTGTTTTATAAAATTTTTTAATTTTACCTTTATTCAAATATATTATTTGTTTTTAACTTATCTTATTATTTTCTCATTTTTATTTTATAATCATTTTGCTATATTTCATTCTATATTAATAATTAATTAATTATAAATCATTTATATGTTAACAATGAATAGAAAATAATTTCACAATTAATATTTTTATGTCATGGATGCACTATATAAAATATATTGTCAATATAAATTTCTATATATTTAAACAAAAAAATTAGTTGTGAAATTTTATTTTATTTAATTAAGATATAAATATTTATTATATTATATTATATTATATTATAATAGAATTTATATAGTGATTAAATTAAATAATTTATCTTATATCTAATTATGTTATTTTATATTCATCTATTTATTCTACCACTAAGTTTATCAAATACTTATTTATTATAATCTCTATCTGCTAATCATCATTCGCTACTCGTTATCCGCTAGTTGAACTGCTATCCATTCATCAAACCTCTCATACTGCCAAACATATACTATTGATGGACAATATGGAAACGAATGAATAGATGTCATCAATAATATATGGACCAAAGAGAACCTTTTTCCTAAATTAATATATTACGACACAACAAGCTACACATAACCATACAAGATGTAAAAAATCACCAAATTTGGTGCATGAGATTCTTTTCCAAAGAGAAATTACTGTAAGAGATTCTATAAAACCTAGGCTTATATAAAACCTTCAATGGTCCTCCAAAGTGCTCTTCCAGCGCTAAGATGATTTTAATTAGCAGAGTTATTTTGATTCATGCACTTGTATTATTCTCAAGAATCTCAATAGACATCAACCCTACCTCCAATGTTATGGTGAACCTCTTCTTGAGAACAAAGTAGGTAGCCTGTATTCTCAATTTCTTAAAATCATTAATTAATTATATGAACGCTAATTAAGAAAGTTTAAAGTATAATATAAATATTAAACTTGACATCTTAAAATTTTACCTTTCCTCCGTCTCTGAACACAACCCAGGAACTCTTTCACGCATCAATTTACGACATGAAAGAGATGCATCCACATTTTGTTCTCTTTTCTTAAATCTAATAAACTAAAATATCGATTAGGCTTGATTTTAAGATTAACGGTAACAAAAGGTTTCTGATTTTAATGCGCATATACTCATGATATTTTCTGTGCAATACGAAAGGGCGAGTCAGACAAATGCAGAGGGACAAGTATTTTATCAATTTACGATCCAATTTTGTCCTCACTTATTATTATTATTATTATTATTATTATTATTATTATTATTATTATTATTATTATTATTATTCAGTTATTGAATGTCACGTCTTAAATATTCGAAAACAAAAGACGTTATGTTGAGACGGCAAAATTTTCGATTAATAAATTTATCATCTATCATAAATCTAATTGTACCATTGCTCAAAAAATGTAATTGCTTAAGATTTTATTTTTTTTATGAGGGGCTAATTCCAAGACGGCAAATATAAATTAGTTTTAAATTACGATTTTCTTTGAAGACGTGATTGGTTGTTCCAATTCAACTTACTAATTAGTTGAATTTTAGAGTAGAACCTTCATAGCGAAAAAAAGAAACTAAAGAAATAAATATGTGAACACGAGATATCAAATTATCCTAAAATGGTCAAGAAAAATTCAATTTGTTGGGGGTTTCGTCTCGAATTACAATAATAATAATTAATAACGATGGCTGAAAAAAAAAATTATATCCTCGGAAGTGGGGGAGTGCCATCTATTGCTGTTAACTTCCCCTATAAAAAAAAGGGGAACCTTCCTCCTCCTGCTGAGTGCAGAGGGGCGCTGAATTGTGGAAAAGGAGGGGGGGAGTGGGGACGAGGTGAGAAGGAATTAAAATCCAATCTTTCCGGTTCGGAGGCTTCACAGCCGCGCAGGGGAGGCCCAAAGGAGGCACCTTTTTGCGGTTCCTCCGATGCCTCTTGTTCTGGGTGGCGCTTCTCTTCTCTTTCGGTAAAAGGAATCTCGTCATCCCCTGTCCCTTCTAGCGTTCGGGAGCTCCAGAGCTTCACGGGAGGGAGAGAGATAAGACTGCACGGCGGAACAGAGGGGAGGAGGCGTTTTCTGTTGACCAGCCGCGCGCTCGAATCGTTCGTGCAGTCGCCGGCGACTTCGATACAGTTCGTGGCTTCTCCCGACTCCGGCGTTTCGTGTAAGCGCAGCGAGGCCAGTCTTTAACCCCAATTATTGTGTTTCTTTTAAAAGACTCCTTGGTTTTTCTTTCAAGCGTAAAAAGTTCGAGCTTTTTTTTCGCTACTTTTTGTTTTGGTCTTTTGGCTGCTCCGAGATGGAGCCGATTTGAAGCGACTCAGTTTTCTGTTCCAATTATTGGCTTATTTTTGCCTTATGAAAGTTAAGACTTGTTTATGTCGACTCTTTTCTTACAAAATCATATACCTTTTTCTTCGGTGGAAAATCACATACCTTCTTTGTTTTTTTAATTTTCATTTTTTTTACTTCGTTTGATGTTTAATAGCATTATATCGTCTAGTTCAAGTCTAAGATGCCGATCTTGTCAATTGAAGATTCGCGTTTCCTCGCAGCTTCTGGTCAAAATAAACTGCGCTTAGTGTAGTGGCTTCTGCACTTTATAACTTGGTCTTTTGCTCATGTGTTCAGGACCGTCGTCGTGTCGTTGAGAAGCGCGAGACCTAACTGATCTCCAAGAAGCAAAGATGGGGGCTTTCAGCCTGGAGAGTGTGATCGAAGAATTCGAGGCACTGACGAAGGACGCCGGCAGGGCTCAGGAGGAGGCCCTGCGCAGAATTCTGCAGGAAAATGGCGAAGCAGAGTACTTGCAGAAGTTGGGTCTTGGCGGGAGAACTGACCCTGAGAGCTTCAAGTCTTGTGTCCCCCTCGTGAATCACTGCGACTTGGCTCCTTACATTCAGAGAATTGTGGATGGCGATGATTATCCAATCCTCACCGGGAAGCCCGTGTCTGCTATTTCGCTAAGGTGAGATGCTTTTGGCTCGATGCGTTTGTTTCAGTTTGCATGTCTTTGTGGTATTCTTGTCTGCTCCTTTGCTCACAGTTCGTAAACCTGTTTATTTTTTTATGCAGTTCTGGCACCACACAGGGAAAACCCAAATTTGTGCCATTCAATGATGAACTAGTTCAGTCCACAATGCAGATATATAAGACTTCCTTCGCATTCAGAAACAGGTGTGCGCACAGTATGAATGAAATAAAAACAGCTTTTATTTTCGCACTTCTCATCAATTTGAATCCAACAATTGGTTCAGTGCATGGAAGGTGTCATTTTCCTTATACATTGCAGGCAGTTCTAATTAGCTCGCTGTCAATTGCAGAGAATTCCCAATTGGCACTGGAAAAGCTCTACAGTTCATCTACGGGAGCAGGCAGGCGAGGACAAAAGGCGGCCTTGTTGCTACCACCGCGACAACCAATGTGTACCGAAGTGAGGAGTTCAAGAACACCATGAAGGACATCCAGTCTCAGTGCTGCAGCCCTGATGAAGTTATATTTGGAATGGACTTCCAGCAGTCCTTGTATTGCCACCTCTTGTGTGGCCTTATCTACTCGGACGAGGTGCAGGTCATATCCTCCACCTTTGCACACAGCCTGGTTCATTCCTTCCGGACATTTGAGCACATCTGGGAGGACCTTGTTGCTGATATAAGGGAAGGGGTTCTCTCAAGCAGGATCACCATCCCATGCATGCGCGCTGCCGTTTCCAAGCTTCTGTGCCCCAATCCTGCCCTGGCAGATGCCATATACAACAAGTGTGCCACCTTAAGCAACTGGTATGGGGTGATCCCGGAACTCTGGCCCAACGCCAAGTATGTTTACGGCATCATGACCGGGTCCATGGAGCCATATCTGAAGAAGCTGAGACACTACGCGGGGCACTTGCCGCTGATGAGCGCCGAGTACGGGTCGTCCGAGGGGTGGATTGGCGCCAATGTCAACCCCACTCTGCCTCCTGAGTCTGTGACTTTTGCCGTGCTTCCGAACATTGGGTACTTCGAATTCATCCCTCTGGTGAAACCCAAGGGACAGGAGCTGGAAAACGCAGCCACCATCCACTACATAGAGTCGGAACCTGTTGGGTTGACTGAGGTTGAAGTAGGCAAAGACTATGAAGTTGTGATCACAAATTTTGCAGGTATTTCTCCTCTTCTTTGTTTTCAGCTTAACATTCTCTTATATTAACTGTGCATGAAAAGTATATCTGCAATCATATATTTTTCCAGTTCAGAGTTCAAAGTTTAGCTTTAAGATATAAGTATGCCAAACGAAGGTTTCTGAGTAAATATACCAGGAAAAAAAAGAGAGAGAGGAGAAACTCCAGGAGCCTGAACTAATCCTAATTCGATTCCTTAAGATACGCCAGATTTAACTGTAGACCATGCCCACATCACAAGATGTTGAATATTGGACAGCGACGCAACTGTTGAACTGATAGCGATCGGACATGTTGTGACTTGTCTCGTTGTGTTTGGTTTCAGTCAAAGAAGTCTTTTCCGTGAAACTTGATGCACACATGCTTGGCCTTTGTGTCAACAATTTCTAACTCTATTTTGCGTGCGCAACCTTCCAGTTCATTATGTCATTATAATTGCGTTTGCTCCATTTCCAGAGCATCATTTGTTTTGGTGCCTAAGTATGATGACTCTCGTGATTTGTCCTACTTCTAGTTGTGGTCAGACATGGAGTTGTTAAGTTTTATGTAAATTAGACAATCTTTGTTTTATTCATTCTTTGAGTCATTCCTCGGACACTTCAGTTGGAAAAGTCTTTGTAATTATTCCAATTGGGTTGCGTATTTATTAGTGATCACGAATAATGCAATTCATGAAGTTGTGATCTTTTTTTTTCTCTGATTTGTTTGAACAGTCAATATATTAAGGAAAAGGACCGTATCATATTATAAATCAGTATCCAGCAACTTGGTCTATAGATCAGAGAGGCCAGTTAATAAATCATTAGTTTGAACTATTCCTTGTCTCATTCATATGGTATCTTCTCGATGCATGCTCGAACAGTACTGATTGTCCAGTCTTTTCCTAGCATCGTTCAAGTATATAATATTCACTCAGTCAGACATGTTTAGCCTGTCTACTTGCTTCTCATATTTGAGTACTGTAAAAACTAAACAAAAAAGAAATTAAGTTTCCTATATATTATAATCAAACACATCATCGCTGCTGTGTGTTCAACATGTTGCAACAATCTCTTCTGAATCGGACACGTAAATGTTCACTGCAGAGATGATCGACTTGGTTAGATTCCTATGCCATATTCTGTAGTCTGTAGCTAATTAATTAAATATTTTACACGGTATGACCTGTTATGTTTGGCGCTTATCCGTTTGGCATCAATGGCAGGTTTATATCGGTACAGACTGGGGGACATCGTCCGGGTGGCGGGATTCCACAACTCGACGCCGGAGCTCCGGTTCATATGCAGGAGAAGTTTGCTGCTCAGCATCAACATCGACAAGAACACCGAGAAGGACCTCCATCTGGCGGTGGAGGAAGCCAACAAGCTCCTGGAAGCCGAGAAACTGGAGCTGGTGGACTTCACGAGCCAGGTGGACACATCGTCGGACCCCGGCCACTACGTCATTTACTGGGAGCTGAACGGAGAGTTTAAGCACGACGTCCTGAGCAGCTGCAGCAACTGCCTGGACCTCTCCTTCGTTGACGCCGGCTACGTCTCGTCCAGGAAGGTCCGATCCATCGGTCCGCTCGAGCTGCGCGTGGTCCGCAAGGGGACGTTTCAGAATATCCTCTACCACTACCTCGGCCTCGGCGCAGCGGTCAGCCAGTTCAAGACGCCGCGGTTCGTCGGCCCGTCCAACGGCAAGGTCTTGCAGATCCTGTGCAGGAACGTCGTCGCGAGCTATTTCAGCACTGCCTACTGATGATGATCGCTTCGAAGTTTGGAGTCCAAAAAAAAGGAAAAGAAAAGAAGAAAAAAAGAGCTACTTATTGCATTGCAGGCCTTTTCTTCTGTAATTATAGTTTGCAACTCTCGTTCCTCGCATTCAATCTTCGTGTTTTTCCTACCAACATGTTAGCCTTTGTTCTTCCTCCCCATCTTAATCTGAAATGAAAGTTTGGATGTACAATCTTGTCTGCTCTGCGATGCTGTAAAGATGTGACATCAGGCACTGCTTCATGCATGCATGGCGCCGTGCTAATGGCTGACACTGACAGCCCATGGAGATAGCGAAAGAACAGATCAAGAAGCATTCGTCCAAAAGCATGTGATATGGAGAAAGGAATCTGTGGGTGCGTTGCTGAGAGACCTATCAAGTAAGAACATTTCATACGTGCTCCATCATCCATGTCGTCGTTGATATTTGCTTCCACGCTAAAAATGGAATATAAGCGTACGACTCAATTTGTTTCCATGTCCAGAAGACAGAATCGATCTTTGCTTAAGCTCACAGTCGTCTCCATGATGTTGCCGAATCATTCATTGTTCCTACTTCCTAGGCAGCTACCAAATTTCGCCTATACCATTCGACTTTAAACAGGGAATATACGACGCCAATCTTGGGTATGATGTGATGCTCCCTTTATGTTCATGGAGTCCAACAATTCTTATTTATAAGGGTTTAATTCCCAAGTTGGTAGCATAGTCAAGTTGGTAGCATAGTGCTACTAAGATTTGGGCCGCCGGATCATTCATCCACGGTTTATAATCATCCACGGTTTATAAATGTCGATTTTTCTCGGCCGTCCGATGCTTGATCGACGGCCGAGATTACTCTTTTTTTTTCTTTCAATGACTTCGGTCGCAGCCCTCCTCTCTCTCTCTCTTCCTCTCTTCTTCGTCCGCGCAGTCGCCCCCTCCTCTCTCTCTTCTTCGTCCACGGCGTCATCCGCCTCCGCCATCAAAGAAGAGATCGGCCGCATCCGAGATCCCCCTCCTCTCTCTCTTCTTCTTCTTCTTCGTCCGCCTCCCACTACAAAAAAAAGGGCTATTGGCGATGCAAAGTAGCGTCGCATATTTAGTGACGCTATAGAGACGTCACTAGCGCCTTTATGATGTCTACCTTGCATCTCAATAACGAGACGCTATTTGCCTCTCGATAGCGTCTCATTAGCGTGTTTTTAGCTATTCAAGAAATATACGCTATGGATGACGCACTGGAGACGCTACGTAGATGCTACTATTGCGTGTCGCGGAGCAAAAAAGCGCGGAAGAACTTAACATCGTTCTTGCGTCGACAACAGGTGACGCTATGCTCGCGTCTCACCATTTGTGGCTCTAAAGAGGCGCTTTCTGGCGCACACGTTTACGCGACGCTATGTAGACGCGAATGTAATTACTTCACAACTATTCTTAGGTTATTTATATTTATATTGCTATTTGTTTTATATTTAAACCCTAAACTCAATATATTATATATAATATATGTTAATCAATAAATTAATTATATATTATATTAGTATTATCAACATATATATGTATTCGTACATGATTACCCATATTATATATATGTATTACACGATTATATATATGTGTGTATTTTTACATGATAGGAGTGTTCCTAAATATATAATTTGTTACCTACATTATTTATGTTATCTATACATACTAAATATATATACTTAATCATGAAATTACGGTGGTTGAATTAAAAGAGTGATTTGCTATAAAATTATTCCATTTTAGCGTCACGGTAGAGACTCAATAGTGTCACCTTCGCATCTAACTAGAGTCGCAGGTGACGTCGACGCCATGGTGACACTATTGGTGTCTCTGTAGCGTCGCCAAATTGAGACGTCACAAGATTTTAGACACTAGTTCGACGCTACGTGATCGCTAAAAGTCCCTAGCGACTCAATAGCGTCTGTATTGCGCTTTCTTAGTCGACTTTTTATCCCCTTCGCTTAATCGGGCACATATAGACATATAAATACGCATATATACTTATACTTATATATAATAAGTACATATATACATATTATTATCACTTAATCTCACACATATAAACATATACACAATATATTCGCTTCGAATACGTATACATATACACGTTATATGACTCGCACATGTATAGACGTATACATACACATATATATTTATAATACATATAGACATACATACATGATAGATTTATAATACTTAATCTCTCACACATAGACATATACATACGCATATATTATAGGTATATATATATACATACACAATTTTGTTATAGACAGATATACATTTAGATTTATAATTTTATATACATACATGATAGATTATCGGAAGGAAATAAAATAATTGGAATGAGGCACAATGCAATGAGACGCTATATTGATAAATAAAATTTCATACATACTAAAAAATTTTAAAAAAAAACATTTAATGAGCGTCTCAATGGCGTCGCATTTGTGGGACGCTACCTCTACGGAGACGCCCCTACAACGCTATAGTGTTGTTACGTTAGCTTAGCGACACATTAGCTTCTCCATAGCGCCACACTAGCCGAATTTTGATAGAAGCGGCATCTACATTGCGTCTACGTAACGTCGCGTTCTTGGGAGACACTAAAAAATTTACTTAAATTCCTAACCCCTCTTCTTCGTTTTCACTTTTATTATTTTACTCTTCTTTGTCTGATGCCCGACGCCCGACCTCCTCCTCCACCTCCTCTTCCACCGCGCTGACATCCGCCTCCGCGGCCCTCCGCCTCCTCCACCATGCCCCTCCGTCGCCCTCCGCCTCCTCCACCGTGCCCCTCCGTCGCCCTCCACCACCGCCTCCGCCTCCTCCACTACCCTTCGCCACCGCACCGACGTCCACCTCCGCCGCCTCCTCCACCGCGCCGACGTCCGCCCTCTACCTCCACCGCCTCCTCCTCCGACATCCGCCCTCTGCCTTTGCCTCCTCCACCGCCCCTCCGCCTACTCCACCGCCCCTCTGCCTACTCCACCGCCTCCTCTATCACGCCCGTCCGTCACCTCCACCGCGCCCCTCCGCCGCCCTCCACCACCGCCTCCTCCATCGCCCTCCACCACTGCGCCGACGTCCGCCTCCGCCTCCACCGCCGCCGCCTCCTCCTCCTCCTCCACCACCCTCCGCCACCATGCTGACGTCCGCCTCCGCCTCCACCGCCGCCTCCTTCTCCTCCTCCTCCCTCCGCCTCATCTGCCCTCCACCGTCGCCTCCTCCTCCTCCATCGCCCTCCGCCACCGCTCCTCTGTCGACCGCCTACCGCTTTCCTTCACAGTCGTCCGCCGCCATCCCTCACTGGTTAAGAAGGTACTAGCCTGCCACCATGTATGTTAAGTTAATTATTAATGCATGAAGTTAAATACTACTTAATTACTTGAAAGTTATGAACTAATACATGTTAAGTTAAATATTACTTAATTACTTGATTGTTTTACTGTTAAGTTAGTTAGTAATGCATGTTAAGTTAAATACTATTTAATACTTGAAATTATTGTTGTTAAGTTAGTTACTAAGGATGTACCAAGTTAGTAATGCATGTTAAGTTAAACTATTTTTTTTTTTAAAAATTCTAGAATCTCTTTTTAATCATGTTCTCATAAATTTTACTAAGGATGTATTTCCACATTCTTGATAATAAAATGAGATTATGATTCGACGATGAAGTACTTGAAACATGTGATTTTGGACTTCGTAAGTTCAAAATCACACGTTTCAAGTACACGAATTCATTGACATATGACTTAATATTGTCCGTTACAGAAATGATAAAGCCAGATCGTAGTTGGATTCGTCGTTGGAAGGATAAACATGACGTCATAACTGAAGAATATAAGGATGGTGCTGATGAATTCATTAATGTGGCATATCAAAATGAAGGTGTTGCTTCTTCATACGACGAAATCTTATATCTATGCCGGAAGTGCAAATGTTATCAGTGGAAAGTAAGATATGATGTGCAGAAGAATTTATATTACAATGGTTTCTTACTGACATACATCAATTGATTCTTTCATGACGAAGAAAGATGGGCTAAAGAAACAAGTAATGTAGATACCGTTGTGGGCTACTCGAGCAATTCGTACAGGGACAGATACGAGATGCAATGTTAGGAGAAAATGTTGACGAAACATTGATTGAAGAAGACCCGAATCTTTCGGCTTCTAAGTTTTATAATCTTCTCGAAGAAGCAGATGAGCTTTTATGGGATGGATGCGTGAAGCAAACTACACTTTCTGCAGTAGCACAGTTAATGAACTTAAAATCAGAATTTCATATGAGCGAAAGTTGTTTTTAATTAATTTTGTTATTGTTATTAATGGCTCGGTCAAAGAGAACAAAATACGAGATCTCGATCATGGTCCGAAGAAATAAGTTCTTAGCTATTGCGGTGTCATAGTCAATGGATATTATTTCCATACAGAAAAATATAGCCGATAACGTTCAACTATTAATAACGGCATATGTGTTCTAGAAAGCATGTACGGGGACAACGACTTTGATTACTATGGTGTTATAGAAGACATCCTAGAACTGTCTTATTTAAAAAAATCTAACAAAGTCGTGGTGCTAAAATACCGTTGGTTCGATCCAGAGAAAGGGATTCGGATCGATCAAAAGTTTAAATTAGTGGATATTAACCCTCGATCGAGACTTCAATCATACGATCCATTCGTATTGGCGGAATAAGCACAACAAGTGTACTACACTAAGTATCCATTGAAAAGAATCAAGGATGAATGGTGGGCATCATGCAAGGTGAGAAGTAGATTATTCTTAGCAGAAACAATGGTAGATGACAATGAAACATCATCCGTACACAACGATGTGTACATGGACGATTACTATTAAGAAGATAGAGTGCATGAGACGATTGATGTGGTCGATGGAATTGAGAATTTTCAATTGGTCGATGACGCTGAGCCAATGGAAGAGTTCAATTCAAATGACCTCTTGGATGTGAACTTTGATAATTTCATTGACGATGACTCGAATCAAGATTTTAGCGACGATGATGAAGATGATAAAAATGAATCATAATACGAAACAAGCGAATGAATCTCGTAGTTATTCTAATGACATAAGCTTTTTACTACTTTTTTTAGGTTATATATGGTTATCGATAATAAGATAAGCTTCTTTTTTTCAGTCATAAAATGAGGGGTCGAGCATCTGGGTCATCTCGCTTTTCCAAGCGTTCACTCCAGATGAGTCAGACATCACAACTATCGGGTAATATAATTATTATTAGCTGCTTATTTATAGTTGCTTATAATAGTTAATTTTATTTTTTAATAATATCAGTTCCTCCGTCGCCGACGGGGCACGTAGCTGGATCGTCACATAGTAGGCGATCCATTTGTGGGTCTGCTCAACATATCACTCCAGGTACGTGACATATTGTAGGCGATATATAATTTTAAATAGGAGCTAAATTTTATGTATTTTCTTATGATGACAGTTGCTACCCCACCGCCACCGGCGAGAATACTGGACGCTTCACTACATTCTAGCATTGGCGAGCGACATCTTACGCTAGGTGATATATTTATTATTATTGATATTTCTTAATTAATTATTTTTTAATAATGTCAGTTGTTACGTCATCGATAGCATAAGCAGTTGGCTCAACACATTCAGACGAGCGGACTGCCACTAATCATGCTGCGGTACACATCAATCGAGGTGAGAACATTACTGTACATCTATGAATTATCACAACTTTAATTTGGTATGACATTAACGATTTATTATGTATTAGGTCCCGTAGATGATGTCAGACCTTCACAGCCTACCATAGCTGTAGCGGATGATGATTCCTCTTCGAGTGATGAAGAGGGGTTACACAATAATGGGGTGGTCACTGGGAATAATATTGTTCGACCGTAAGTTAAATATGTTGTACAAATTTTGTTATAATTTTGGTTATCATTGAAAATTAATTGTTATAGTTTTGGTTATCATTGAAAATTAATTCTTCTTTGTAATTGGCAGGACCACTTTCATACCCTCTAGTACCGTGCGGGATGTTAGTGCTCTCGTTCTTTCCCACTTGTCAAAAGGGGTAGAATCCTGGAAAGATGTCCCAATTCAAGTGCGGGATGACATCTTTCGAGTCTTTATGATACGAACTTCTATTTGGGTTACATAATTTGATTTATATTTATTTTAAAATTACTAAGTTTTAACGTTCTATTTATAAGAGGCAAATTAGTTTCATTCGGATCTTAATTTAGGGATGATCCGGAGAGCTTTTAAGGAGGTCGCTGTGAAATGCCTCCGAAATTGATTATACAAGTTTCGCAAGGTCGTCACGTTCGTCGGTCTCACTTTGGAACAGGGCATACAAAGATGCCCAAGACATATTAGGCGCTCGATTTGGGAGTTCCTCTGTAGGAAGTGGTAAGTACGTTTACTTTTACATTATTTTTATGAAAATTATAATTTTTTGAAAGTGTAAGTATTTTATGTTCACAAAGGATGGATGAATGATGGCAAAGGAAGTCGGAAAAGGTAAGAGTTAATCGTCTTTCGAAGCCCGAGGCCCACATCCACACAAGGGGGATCGATGCGATTTGACGAGCATCGACGGCGCATGGTAATTTACATATGAATTCAATTTATTAAACTTTTGACTTATACTTATGTTATCAAATTTGAAACTTTATTGTAGGAGGAGAAAGAAGACGATCCCGTAGACTTTCGTGTGATCTATGAGACCACACATAAGAGCCGGAAGACAAACGACCTAGTCACGCCCACTGCTCATAAGCTTTTGGTAAGTCTCATGATATGGTCATTTGGTTGTTGTCGTTAGTGCATAATTTTTGAAATACATAATGTTTAAATTTTATAGGATGATTATAATGCGATAATGGCTGAAAAGTATGGAGATGATCCGAGTACTCAACCATCAGGTAATATTTTTTCGTTGGGTTTGTCATATTTTTAATTTGTGTTTCTTGATATATAATTTATATATTAAATGATTGTATGATTTTTCTATTTCGTAGAGGACCTTGCTGTTTAGGAGGAGGTGGCCGGCACGACACGAGGGAGGTACTTGCGTGGCCTCGGCACAACCGCTCAGATACCTAGGAGGATCGGAGGATATGCAGATGGTCCATCTGCTGCGAGCTCATCCGCTGCACCTGATGTGACGCAATTATCACAGCAGCTATTGTAGCAGTTATCGGAGCAGATATCACGGTATGTGTCGAAGCAATTATCGTAGCAGTTGGCTCCACTACTGCAAGCGATTCAGGGATTGATCCCAACACAGAATCCATTCCCGCGAGGTCATGGACCGAGCACGTCTGGGTCGAACGTCCGGAATGATAACAATAACTCCCAAACCTAGGATAGAAACAACCCATGAATACAATCAATGCTTTTGTTACTTATAGATTTAGATATACATATAGTTTGTTAGTTCGATTTATTATTTTTCGTATTCTTATGTTAAATATTATGCCTGTGATGCTTTTATATTGCCAATGCTCTTATATTGCATGTGATGCTCTTATGCTACCTGTGATGCTTTTATATTGCCTGTGATGAATATCAATACATTTTTATATGCATTATATAATTGTATGGTCCGGAAAGGGAAAAAATGAGGATTGAATGGGTAAAAAAAATCTGTAAATAGCGACTCCATAGCGTCCCATTCGCGTCGCAAAGACTGTCGACGTTGAGTTAAATATATCGTCCTTAGCGCCATAGTCGCGTCTCATTGCCGACGCGTACACCATCATATTGCATCACTTCAGCGCCTTCCTAGCACCTAGAGTAGCGACTTGTGGGCGCCGAAATCGCGTCTCATAGCTAGCGCCCCTTGCGCGTCGACTTAGCGACACATGTCTTCTACGCAAAGTCGCAAATCACGCATCTTAATAACGTCGAAATAGCGTCAACTCGTGGCGCTAGTAGCATCTCATTTACTTTGACTCCATTGCGACGCTATTAGCCATTGATATGCAGCGTCCCATTTTTGTGGTGCTAGCTAGACGTGAATGAGACGCTCTTCACCGGGGAGACGTAATAGCGCCACCCTAGCATCGCTTATCTTGGGTCGCTAATCGCCCATTTTCTTGTAGTGTCCGAGATCGGCCGCATCCGACGTGGATCCGACCAGATCCGCATGGATCTGTCGCTCTCTCGCCCCGTCGGCTCTCTCTGGCCCCCTCCGCTGGTCTCTCGACCCGCCGCCGCTCTCGCCCCTGCCGTCGTGCTCTCGCCCCTGCCGCCGTGCTCTCGCCCGTGGCCCGCCGCGGCTGCTCTCTCGCCCCGCCTCCGCCGCGCTCTCACCCCCCGCTGCCGCTGTGCTCTCTCTCCCCTGCCGCCGCTCTCTCACCTCCATCCGTCGCCGTTCTTGCCCCCGCCGCCGCTCTCTCGCCCCCTCCGCCCCCGCCACTCTCTCGCCCCGCCGTCGCCGCTCTCACCCCGCCGCCGCCATGCTCTCGCCCGCCGTTGTCGTGCTCTCGCCCGCCGTTGCCGTGCTCTCGCCCGTCGTTGCCGCGCTCTCGCCCGTCGCCGTGCTCTCGCCCGCCACCGCCGCCGCTGTGCTCTTGCCCACCGCCGCGCTCTTGCCCGCCGCGCTCTCAGCCTCATTCTCTTGCCCCGCCGCCGCCATAATTGATTCATTGTAATGTGTTCATGTGGATGTTGATTCATGAAAAATGTAATTTGAGAATGTAATTGATTCGTGTCCATGTAATTGATTCATTGTAATGTGTTTATGTCGATGTTGATTCATGAAAAATGTAATTTGGGAATGTAATTGATTCATGTCGATGTTGTAATGTGATACAAACGTACGTCGTTCCGAGGGTTATGAGCTCGACGTCGTTCCGAGATACCAACATCGTTCCGAAGGTTATGAGCTCAATGTCATTCCGAGTATGTGATACAAATGTTGTAATTTGATGTGCGATATGTGGACGACAAATGAAATGGAATTCACCCTTTCGACAATCATGTTCATATATAAGAATCGAACCACATCAAAGTGCATGTGTATACAAATTCGTTGACGACAAATGAAATGGAATTCACCTTTTCGATAATCATGTTCAAGTACGTATACAAGAAAAAATCGAACCATATCAAAGTGCAAGTGCATACAAATTTTTTGACGACAAATGAAATGGAATCACCCTTTCGACAATCATGTTCAAGGGCGTATACAAGAATCAAACTACATCAAAGTGCACTTAAATCACATCAAAGTGCAAGTGCATACAAATTCTTTGACGACAAATGAAATGAAATTCATCCTCCCGACAATCATGTTCAAGTACATATACAAGAATCGAACCACATGCAAGTGCACACAAATTTTTTGACGACAAATGAAATGGAATACAATCATGTTCAAGTTCGAACCACATGCAAATGCATACAAATTCTTTGACGACAAATGAAATGGAATACAATCGTGTTCACATTCGAACCACATCAAAGTGCACTTAAACCATATCAAAGTGCACTTAATGTCAAAGTGCAAGTACGCCGTTGGGCTATCTTCACAAGATTAACAAAATTATCATTAATTTAAATTATAAAATTTACTAATTATAGGAGGCTTCTAGGGGGCGGGGCTAGTCGGCAGGCGAGGTCGGCGGCCGCACAATCCTCGGTCGACAGCAGGGCGAGAGCAGCACGACGGCGGGGCGGGAGAGCGGCGGCGGCGGAGGGGGGCGAGGCGAGACGGTGGCGGAGGGGGAGGGGAGACGATGGCGGAGGGGGCGAGAGAGCGGCGGCAGAGGGGGCGAGAGAGCGGCGGCGGAGGGGGCGAGAGAGCGACGGCAGGGGGCAAGAGTGGCAGCGGGGGCGAGAGAGCAGCCGGAGAACTCGTGGACCTCGTCCCGACGAAGATGACCGCATATCTGTGCGGATTTGGCCGGATCGCGCGTTGGATGCGGCCGATGGACGGCGGATCAGCACAAATATGGGAGAAGAAGCCGGACGCGTGGGTGGCCGGATGCGACAGATGCGACGGACGACGGAGGGGAGAAGAAGCCGGTCGAGCGATGGCTATGGTAGACGAGATTGAGCGGCGGCGGGGCGAAGAAGGCGATCGAGCGGGACGAAGAGAAGAGAGAGAGGAGAGCGAGGGCGGGGCCGACCTTGTTAGAAAAAATAGGATAATCTCGATCGTCCATCGTAAATCGGACGGCCGAGATAGTTGGAAAATTATAAACCATAGATGATCAATTCGATGGCCAACTTAAGTTGGTAGCATGAGAATTAAATCCTATTTATAAAGATTTAATGGGGGTGCTCATAACTTATTTGGGAGCACCCTGCTACCAATGTGTTTAGATTGTTAAATTGATTTTCAATGGCCGGATCTCAAGTGGCGTGGTTTCTCTCAGGCAAGCGGTTCAGCTTCATCTTTTAATATTCCAATTTTATTTTCTAGTGGCTTGCTGGTTCAGCACCGGCGATGGCAATTGCAAAACCGGCGATGGCAATTGCAAAACCGACTATGGCAATTGGAGACTGCAAGATCGAGTCTTCGTGTGCAACACTGACGATGATGGCATATTCGTGAGCAGAGATGCCGCGAGGGTCTTCGACTTCGCGAGCGGAGGTGAGCAGAGACAGTGCGGGGGTCTTCGTCCTCGCGAGCAGAGCTGACAATGATGACTGGATCAGGAGTGCTTCTTCGTCCACTACAAGAAAAATGTGAATTACCGACGGTCCGAACCGTCGGTAATCAGCCCGAAAACCGTCGGTAACGCAATTACCGACGGTTTTCAGTCGGAATCGATCCGTCCAAAAAATGCTCGTCGCAAACGGATTTGCGACGGTTGAAAAAAATTCGTCGAAAATATCGACGGTTCTGGCCGTCGGAACAGAAGTCCCCGGCAGTTCGAACCGTCGATATTTCCGACGGTTACAACCGCCGGAAAAGGCCGGCGGTCCGAGCCTTCGATATTTCCGACGGTCGCAACTGCCGAAAAAGGCCGGCGGTCCGAGCCGTCGCAACTTTTCGGCGGTCCCAACTGTCGAAAATATAGACGGTTGTCGCAACCGTCGATCTTTTGACGGTCGCAACCGTCGCAAATAATTTTTTAAATATAAAAAAAATTAGCAGCCGGATCCGTCCGCCTGGCGCCGGAATGGCCGCCTGGCGGCCGATCCGACTGCCTGGCGGCCGATCCGACCGCCTGGCGGCCGATCCGGCCGTTGGAGGCCGGATCCGGCCGCCTGGCGCCGGATCGGCCGCCTGGCGGGCCGATCCGGCCGCCTGGCACCGGATCAGCCTCCTGGCGGCCGATCCGGCCGCTGGAGGCCGAAACCGGCCGCCTGGCTGCCGGATCCGAACGGTCACGGCCGAATCCGGCCGACGGCAGAGAGAGAGAGAGATGCCGGCGTCGAATCCGGCCGACAGCAGTGCGGGAGAGAGAGAGATACGCCGGTGCGGGAGAGGGTCGTCGGCGTCCGGCGTGGGAGGGTCGCCGGCGTCCGGCGCGCGGGAGAGGCCGATCTCGCGGCGTAACCGACGTCTGGCGTCCGGCGTCCGTGCTCGCGGCCGGGAGAGGGAGATAGGAGAGGAGGGAGAGAGAGAGGAGTGGAGGGAGGAGGGAGAGAGAAGAGGGAGGAGGGAAAATATATAAAGGAAAAAATTTGGAAAGAAAGCGGGAAAAAGGGAAAAAAAAGCGCGGGATAACGAAATTTAAATTACCGACGGTTTCAACAGTCGAAAATATAAATAATAAAAATTTTTATTTTATTTAGTTATATATAATATTTATTTTTTTATTTTACCGACGGTTTGAACCGACGGTAATATTTACCGACGGTCAAACCCGTCGGTAATTGCGACGGTTTGGATATCCGTCGGAAATTGCGGCGGATTTACCGACGGTTATGACTTTCGGAAATTGCGGCGGATTTTACGACGGATGGATATCCGTCGAAAATATCGACGTTCCTAGCCGTCGAAAAATTAAATAATAATATAACCAATTATATAATTAATTTTTTTATTTCCGACGGTCAAAACCGTCGGTAATTGCGACGGTTTGGATATCCGTCGGTAATTACGACGGATTTACCGACGGTTACGACCTTCGGAAATTACGTCGGATTTTGCGACGGATTGATATCCGTCGAAAATATCGACGTTCCTAATCGTCGAAAAATTAAATAATAATATAACCAATTATATAATTAATTTTTTTATTTCCGACGGTCAAAATCGTCGGTAATTGCGATGGTTTGGATATCCTCGGTAATTGCGATGGATTTACCGACGGTTACGACCTTCGGAAATTGCGGCGGATTTTGCGACGGATGGATATCCGTCGAAAATATCGACGTTCCTAACCGTCGAAAAATTAAATAATAATATAACCAATTATATAATTAATTTTTTTATTTTCGACGGTCAAAACCGTCGGAAAATTCGTCGAAAAAATTTAATAATAATATTAAAAATACACAATTTAATTTTTTTATTTCCGACGGTCATAACCGTCGGAAAAGTCGTCGAAAATTATGACGGATGGTTATCCGTCGAAAATATCGACGTTCCTAGTCGTCGAAAAATTAAATAATAATATAAATTATTTCAGACGGTCATAACCGTCGAAAAATTCGTCGGAAACAGAACCGTCGAAAAATCCGTCGCAAATAGCGACGGATTTAGAACCGTCAAAAATTATCCGTCGGAAAATCGCGATTTTCTTGTAGTGGTCAACGACCGGACCGGGAGCAGAAGGGGAGTGCTTCTTCATCCGTGAGCAGAGCCGACGACGACAACCAGAAGGGGAGCGTCGTCTTCGTCTGCGCGGCGTTAGAAGGGGATCCCAGGCGTTAGGGCTCCCAACCACGATTCCTCTTGTCCGCAATGGAGGAGTTGGTTGAACCGAACGAGCTAAATCGAAATCTTGCTGAGAACTGAACCGCGTCAATTGAGATCCAGCCACTAAAAATTAATCGGCCCAAAAATATTGGTACCAAGGTGGTCCCAAATAAGTTGGGAACACCCGTTAAATCCTTCTTGTAATATCAAAGTATTTGATTATGAGGATCGATCTGTACAGTGAAGTCTGGTATTAATTGGATAAGAATTGGAGTGGGGCGCACTCAGTGTCCTGTGGCAAACTTTTGCTGTCATTGACGTTTCTCTCTCCTTCTGAAGGAACATTTTTACTCATGCTTTGTAGTCAGGAAGGGCCGCTGAAATTTCAGCAGTATCAGAGAGAAAGCAAAATGGAAAAGATTCGAGAGCATCATGGTGTTAGTTGGACATTCTTGCTCCAATGATATCGACGCCAGCGGCCAGACAGTGAGATGGCTCAGTCATACCTATGTTTTGACAAATCGCTGATATAAGTATTTTCAGATTATTTTTATTCACTTTTCACTCTGGAACTAGTCAGATACTTTTATCTAATTTTTAAAATAAAAAAAAGCTATAGGAAAATTTGTCTTTAGCATCTTGTAAGCTCTCGGTTTAGTGAGCTAATTTTGTAAATATATTTTTGGCAATATTTGGAATCATTCTCAATCATTTTACTATTAAGCCCGTCGGATTATGTGGTTGCTGACATTGTACTATTATAATGTGCCCTGATGATTGAGAAGAGAAGACCCACATGATTCTTTTGGGGTTACCGAGGCGACACAGAAAAAAAAAAAGAAATTTAAAATAAAGGAGTAACCGAGTAACGCATTTTTCTAGTCACGAAATTCTAAACTTTTATTCCTTTTGAAAAACATGCAAGTTGAGGTGTTTGATGTGTGACTACCAGCTTTCAAGTGGAGTGCTAATGAAAGAGCACTGGCGGCATCCTTGAGAGGGACTTCTCTTTTTTTTTTGGTCGACCAAATAAAAAAATATTGGATAAGGATTAGAAATACGGTGACCATTAGAATATATTCTTTACTCTGTTATTACATTTTTTTAGTACAAAAAAATGTATTGTTTGGTAAAAAGATATCAAATGAACTTACTTTCCGCTGACGGAATAAATAGTAGGAAATGAACGCTTTATTTTATATATTGTAGCCTTCCAAAAAAATATTCAATGTATTTTTTTATTAAATTAATTTTCTTAATTTTTTTCTTATTCTTTTATTTCCATCTAAACAAATCCAAGTCTACTTCTCTTTCTCTCTTGATTCCTCAACTCACAAACCATTGTCATTCCAACAAACAGCCTTTCATTTTTTTATTTCTTTTGGAATTCTTGCATTTTACAATTTCCCGGACTTTCCCTATTCCGATTTTATCAGCAAGATAAAAAGGTAGGGTTGTTTGTATAAACCTCTTCTAAATAAAAATATTCTTTTGCATGTGAACCTGAATTACGAACTTAATAAATTCAGTTCCTCAATTGGCTATAATTATCACTCAAATCCTTTGGTCTCATATTATTAATTTTTCTATTATATTAATTTTTTATTTATCAAAAGACTAAAGTGTCTCTCTGCACACGATCCGAAGCGGCTGTCATCATTATGTGATCATCCCATGGACGGATGGACCACACAAGCGTGGTTTCCCTAATCGTGCAGACTCGTCTGTCACCACTGCTCCGCGTCAAATCTCGTTGCCGATGGTAGGTATCATTAATCTAATTTGACATTAATAATATATTTTAGTAAACAATATACATTACCTAATAATCTTTTATTATAAATAAATAATATTATTTTAATTATTAGAGGGATTAGTTAATAAATAAGATATGCTGATAATTTAATAAGTGATGATCTAATGTAAATTATTAGGTAATAGGATAAAATGTTTGTCATACACCTATTATGCGTATGACAATCATACGCATGTTTTCTGGACGCACTGCGTTCGTGCGCGTTTGAACCGGCCACTATTCATGAACCGACCTTGTTTTAGTTTTTTTTATAGGAGATGTAGCCTTCTCGTGCGCGCGACTTTCCTCTTTTTTCTATCCAGGCGACCGCGATCCCTTTTCCCCTTCCGCGAGTGAGCGGCTCCCGATTCGGCGAAGATTCGACTGACGACGGCAGGAGTTCCGGTGAGTTCTCTTCCTCGGTCGCAGTGGGTTTCTTCTCTAAATGATCTTGCCCTAATACGTCCCATTTCTTTTCCATTGAAGGTTGGCGATCCCCAGGTGACCGCGATCCCTTTTCCCCCTTCCGCGAGTGAACGGCTCCCGATCCGACGAAGATTTGACCGAACACGACAGGGTCCCGGTGAGTTCTCTTCCTCGGTCGCAGTGGGTTTCTTCTCGGAATGATCTTGCCCTAATACGTCCCGTTTCTTCTCCATTGAAGGCTGGCGATCCCGATCCGGCGAAGGCGAAGGTTGGCGATCCTGATTCGACGAAGTCATACAACCGCCTCTGGCAAGTTCTCTTCTTTGTTCGTTGGCATAAGGTTTCTCTTGCCCTAATATGTTTTTTTTACCTGTATGTTGCTCTTGCCCTATGATGATTTTTTTTGCTGCCATAATATGTTTTTTTTTACCTGAATGTTCCTGTTGCCCTAAGATGCTCTTGCTCATTTACCCTAATTCGCTTTTCATTTGCCCTAAGTTGCTCTTGCTCATTTGCCCTAACATTTAGTTCATATGACTTTGATTATGATTCTTGGTCCCCGCCTTGCTCATTTGCCCTAACATTTAGTTCATATGACTTTGATTATGATTCTTGGTCCCTGCCTTGCTCATGTTATAAGCAACCATAGATAATGTCGATCACCTACACCAAATTTCAGATAATTCAAAATTTTTATTTGCCATATATTTTTGTCGTAGTTATAATAAGCCATTTGAAGTTCATGCAATATGACGTTGCCTAAGTGCCACTGCAGACAAGAAGCCGTGGTAAGGACATCTTGGACTGAACGAAACCCAGGACAAAGGTTCTACGGATGTCGGTACTATGGGGTGAGTTATTAAATTTTCTTTCATATCGTCTTTTAAATTATTTCTTATCGTAACAACAACTGTTCATATCTTGTAGCAAATCAGAGCGTGTCAATATTTCAAATGGTTGGATCCAAGTTTTGAAGATCGACCTACACACGTGATAAATGGATTATTACGAAGACTCAACAGGATGCAAGCTGCAAATGAGTTATTTGAAGATGAAATTATAGTTAATAGGAATGGAATGAAGTTCGTTTGTAAAATGTTCATTGCAGTGTTTGTTCTATTGGTATTGATGGTTATGTTTATATAACATGAACCAATGTCTAGTTTGTGCTATATGTTCATGTTATCTTGTTGAAACAATCTTCTTATGTATAACTAAATTTCCTTTTTTATGGTATGATGATCCTTTTCCGGGATTCTTCTTTATTGATGTGAAGGATTCTTTTTCGAGATCCTTCTTTATCCCTGTGAAATACGTATTCCTGGATGAATTGTTAATCTTGTGTTGCAAATAGAAGTGCATACTTTTCTTTCTAGTAAACAACTCTTGAAAGTGGAATGTCGAGTGAAATATAGTCATGGTTAGTGATGCAAATATGAGTATACTGGTGCTTGTCAAGCTAATATATATCTCCTCTAAATATATATATATATATATATATATATATATATATATATATATATCCTGAGTTGCAGAATCTAGCTAGAATGCTAGATTTAATATTTTTATTCCCATCATCATCATCACTTATTATAACTATAACGCATGCCTTATGCTTGTGCTTTTCAATTGAGAATGGCGCTTGGAAATTTCTGCCTTCAACAACTCTGTTAATGGATTTGAATACCACTGATGGGCAAAGTAAAAATTAATCATCCTGAACATTGAACATTGAACATCATGAAGAGAAAAAAACAAAAGTTTGATAAAAAAATTTGCTATAACATTGAACATTGAACATTGAACATTGAACATCACGAACATCCACACATGCATTCAAGCAGCAAACATTGATAAAAATTACAATAACTCTATATACTCTATACATAACATACTCTATGTAAGAGACAAAATATTAGTTGTGGAATGCTCCTCATCTTGAGAACAGAATATACACCAGAACAAAATACCATCCACAACAAGTTAACATGGACAGAAAAAATACCATCCATAGAACAAAATACCTCTGTCATTGAGAAGAAGCAAGTTCTAATCACATACTACATATAGCATCCACATCACAAACTACATATAACATCCACATCACAAACTACATATAACAACTTTCTTTCGGATCATTCCAACACACCAAATGATGCCTATATCAGCAAATCTCCTCAACATAGGGGCAACGCTCAAATGATGTCTATATCAGCACTACACCACATGTGACTCGGAAATAATCCTAACAATCTTTGAAGCAACTTAACAAAATAGATAAAAAGACAATCTATAGGAGCCTTCTTCATGCTTTCTTCAGTAAAAAGACAATCTACAGTAGCCTTCAATGATATCTGCAAAAGGATAAAAAGTGTAAAAGACATAATTATCAGGATATAGACCGTGGATAAAAGTCATAAATGTGAGAAACAATATGTGAAACAAAAAGTATATAGACCGTGGCTCGTAAATTCAGCCTTCTTGTTGTGTGGTCTGCGATTGATTATTCTGTTACAAATGAGAAGAAATATGAATGTATGTAAGACCATGAGAAACAATTATAACAAATATATGTGATATTATACACGTCATACCTTCATCATCGGACATTTTCTCTTATTGTGTCCTTTCTTTTCACACTGTCCACAACTCCTTTTTTGTGAATCACTTTGTGACATAGCAATTTCAACGCTGGATTTAATTCTTCCCATATTTTTGGGTCTACCCTTTGCTTTTACATGAGTCGGGTCACGTATAATAAATTGTGATTCTTGTAAATTGACAATTGTTGCTTGACTGACAGACACATCATTCGTGCTTGACTGACCCACTCCATAGGTTGATTATCCATGTCGAAGGCATTAAATTTTTTTATAACCTCATCTATAATGGGAACACCAAATTCTAAATGCCTAGCTGAACTCAGTCCCATTTGCTCTATTTTCCATACATTACTTTGTCATGCTAATTTTTGAAAAGGAGTTATAAAATCTCTAGAATGACATTCGTTTTCGTACATTGTACGTGCCTTCTTATATCTTGCATTCATTATCCATCTACAAAGTACATATTCTTTTGGTAGAGTTCCAAGTCCTTTTTTATTCAGAATACATAAAATTTGGCAATAAAATATTCCTTCCTGATCAATTTTTTTGCAAGAACACTTTGTAGAGATTCTATCATGTTGACTATATTCGACAATATTTTTGCCTTCATCCACACTCTCTATTGAATATACTGAGTAAATGGACTTGTCAATATCTTTGAAAATTTTACGTCCGTACATCTTGAAAGCCTACGAATATTGGTCTTGAAATTTGCAAAGAATATTGTGCGTGTAAATGCTGCCCGCACCACCTTCTAATTGATTTTTCACTACATAAGCATGTATAGAATTCATTGTCTAAAAGTCGTCTCTTTCTTCTAGTCCACGATGAGTCTTGATTGCAAAATCATATTGGTGTACAAACTCTGATAATGATGTGTTTGCATTGACATATCCATCGAAGAATGCATTGATACTTTCTGCTCATTGGGTAGTGCACATACCCACGGTAAAAAGGTTTTTAAAATATAATGGAACCCATTGTCCACGTCTGTTGTACATATTTTCCAACCAGTGCCCATCTGGGATATCAAATTTTTCCTTCAAAAATGTTATCCTTCTTCAAATTCATCTGCACTAGAAGAGTCATGAAGCCATTTACTATAATCTTCTTTAAATGTACCGAGTGCATATAAATCTTGCAAATGAATAATTGTATTTTTTTAATATGCCAAGCGCAAAAATATGATTGGTGTGTGGAAAAACTTTACGGATTGCATTGCCCATCGCAATGTCTTGATCAGTAATTATACAAGCAGGATATTTTCCACTCATGCACTCAGACCATTTTTTGAACAACCATATGAATGTTTCTTCTGTCTCATCTGCAAGTAAAGCACAGTCAAACAAACATGATCTCCTATGACGATTGATCCCAGTAAATGGAGCAAATGACATTCGTAAATTATTTGTTCGATATGTTGTATAAAAAATAACATCGTCAAAATTTAGATAACTATCTCTTGACCTACCATCGGCCCAAAAGACATTCATAACTGTGCCCTCTGGATCAAACTCCCATCTATGGAAGAAACATGGATTCACACTCATCTTATTCTGAAAACATAAAATGACATTTAGGCATTCGGTACCGAGATAGCTTTTTCTTTTTATCCTCAGATGGTCTATATAGTTTTGAGGTGTTAATAGTGGCTCACCAGACATATTAAGTGCCCTGGCTATCTTCGATGGACTCATGCCACATCCATGCAAGTTGACAATGGCTTCTTTAGATGTATGCGAAATCACCTTTTGTGAACGCAAATATTTAATTTTTGATGGAGTTGTTAAAGGATGGGTATGCTCTTCTTTGAATCTTTTCACTTCCCATTTTTCATCTTTTCTTAGCCCAACATATAAATGAGCAAGACAATCATCTCTAATTTCTCTTCTTTGTTTGCCCTTTTAAAAATCGTGCTTCATATTCTTGTGTCCTTCTTTAGAACAAACCAAATATCTGCTTACAATATCTCCTGTACTTTTCGATTTATGTGTAGCATGTTTTCTAATAGAAAAGTCAACCAATCTAGCATATATATTATAATATTTATATGCTTCTTCATCACTATCAAATGTCATATCGACATATGGCTTTGGTAGGTCAACAAATTTTACTGAATTTAAACTTTGAATGTTTTCGACATTCAACCCCTCAATCTGATCGTCCATATTAATTTCAGCAATTTCTTCAATATAATTAGCACTACTTGCAAATGCATTGGACTCATCTTCAAATGCTTCCATATGCATAAAAGAAAATCTGAAAAATCCCTAAACCCAACACAGCAAGATTAAAATGCAAAGAAAGATAGCAGTTTTAAAAATTATAAGGTTTACAAATGAATAATTTAATGCATATAGCTTATAGTTGAAATGAGCAAGAGCAACTTAGGGCAAATGAAAAGCGACTTAGGGCAAATGAAAAGCGACTCAAGGCAAATGAGCAAGAACATTTTAGGGCAAGAGCAACATACAGGTAACAAAAAAAATATTAGGGCAGTAAAAAAAACATATTAGGGCAAGAGCAACAAAGAAGAGAACTTGCCAGAGGCAGTCGTATGGCTTCGTCGAATCAGGATCGCCAACCTTCGCCTTCGCCGGATCGGGATCGCCAACCTTCAATGGAGAAGAAACGGGACGTATTAGGGCAAGATCATTCGGAGAAGAAACCCACTGCGACCGAGGAAGAGAACTCACAGGGACCCTGTCGTGTTCGGTCGAATCATCGTCGGATCGGGAGTCGTTCACTCGCGGAAGGGGGAAAAGGGATCGCGGTCACCTGGGGATCGCCAACCTTCAATGGAGAAGAAACGGGACGTATTAGGGCAAGATCATTCGGAGAAGAAACCCACTGCGACCGAGGAAGAGAACTCACCGGAACCCCCATCGTCGGTCGAATCTTCGCCGGATCGGGAGCCGCTCACTCGCGGAAGGGGAAAAGGGATCGCAGTCGCCTGGATGGAAAAAAGAGGAAAGTCGCGCGCACGAGAAGGCTGCGTCTTGTATAAAAAAAACTAAAACAAGGCCTGAACCGGCCACTATTCATGAATAGTGGCCAGTTCAAATGCGCACGAACGCAGTGCGTCACAGAAAATATGTGTATGATTGTCATACGCATAATAGGTGTATGACAAATATTTTATCCTAGGTAATAATGTAGAAAGATAATACAATAAACTCCTCATTAACTCTACTTCAAGCAAACCTCCTATCGAGTCATCTCGGTTAACTATGTGTCAATTATATTATTTTCCTTGTTTAAAAAGTTGTGATTTTTTATTTTTTTTATCTTTTTTACTTTTTTTCTTATCTTTACTCCAGCAATTCAAATTAGTTATCCTTATACTAATTTCCTTTTTTTAACTCACTTATAATAATTTACTTTATTTCCTACTTTGCCCCATTATCAATTATTCTCTCTTAATATACCTCGCATAATATTTAGTGACATTTTGTATGAGGTAATGTAGATAGATTGCCAATTATTTTATTTAAAATTCTCAAAGTTCACCCCATTATCTTGTTTGATTATGATTCATTATCGATAATTTTAATTACACTAGTAATTTTGATTACACTGATAATTTAAATAGCAGGCAGAAGACATTACTTTCCATATTACCAACTAGTGAGAATGCATTTTGACAAAAATATTAATTCAATTAAAATTTTTATTTTAATTTTTTGTTAATAAATAAATCATTCAACTTCGTGTTCTTTATTATTTGAAATATTTTACAAATAACTCTTAGTTTTGTATCATCTATTTTATATGTATTCTCATTTACAATTTTTCTTTGTTTATTTATAACAATATGTTATTAAAATTTGAAATAAATTTTAGGAATATTTTGGTAATTTTTTCATTATCTATTTTGACTATTATTTAAATTATCAATACTTACCAAATATTGTAATGTGATATTATCGATAATTTAAATAGTGATAATATATCTAAGTTGTGATCTAAATTATCGATTAACTAAATCAGTAATGCACTAATCAGCCCTTTATAGTTTCAACTTTCCTATAATTTTATGAATTTAAGGATCGTGTGGATTCAAAATGAGTCCGGATATGTGGAATCATCCTTGATTCATAAATTGATATTAATATTTGATAAATATTTTTTTAATAAATCTAAAATAGATTTAGATCTATCTAAATTAGTGAACTGGAACTATTTTGGATTGCACAATTCTCAATCCCTAATTTTATTTCTTCCTCCTTCCTTCCTTGGTCATCTTTTGTTATTTCTCATCATTTTCAACATTTTCTAATATTTTTTGTTCTTTAATATAAATTGGGTAAACCCTATTTTCTTATTCATTCAGATTTTTCAACTCAAATCCAAATAAAAAAGGTTTCTTCATTAATCCAGATTGGACGATAGTATGGTTCAAATTAAAAAAGACTAGGCGGACCCCTTAGGTGTCTATTAAGCCATGTTTAGTAACGGGTTAGAATGTCCCAAGAAAGAAAAAAATGCAAAAAAAACATTTTTTTGTGTGTGTTTTGTAATTACTTGAAAAAAAGAAAAGTATTTGTTCTTTATGCTTCCGCTCTTGACAATGACAATAAAATCCTACTTTTCGATAGTGGAACAATATTCAATTTTCGGATCGGGCACATAATTATTAGTGTCGCGCGGATAAAACTATCACTTCCAAGAAATCAAGTTTTTACTACCAATAAAAAAAATAAAACACTGCTTTTTCAATTTTTTAATTAAGAACACATCTATCCAATAAATTTTTTGTTATTGTCTCTTCCCTTAACTCTCTTTTAGGAGTGTTTGTATGAATGGACAAGAATAAAAATATTATTCTTATTTTGTTATTCTACCAAACATTCCCTAGTGGTCAATTTAAGAGTGGTGTTTGGATTGAAAACTTTTAATTTCTGTTAATTATTGAGAACTAATTGATTTGCTAGAAAAGTTTAGGTTTGATATTTAGTTGAAAAGTGTAATGATGAAAGTTTGAAAAATTGATTTGATAAATAAGTTTTTAGTAGGTGTTTACATAAAAAGTAAGAAGTAAGGATAAATTTTATTATTGTATGAAGTATAAAATTATAGTAGATTAAATATTATGTATTTATTTAGTTAGAGCAATAATTTATGAAAAATATTTATATTAATATCATAGTTTATAATTTGTGAAAATTATTTATGTTAATATTATAATTTATAATTTATGAAAATATTAATATTATAATTTAATATTTCATATGTTATTGATATTATAATTTACAAAAAATATATTAAGTTGAAGAATTTATTTTATAAGTTGAATAATAATATATTAATAAATAAAATAAAATAAATAATTATTATTTAATAGTTACCTAATATTAAAATTAAATAATAATTAATAATATTTTGTAATTAAAATATAATAAAAAAATTAATTTCAAAAAAGAAGTAAAAAAAAATGAAGCTCCAGTGAGAACTTTTTGTTCTCCTCTCCATAAGTAACATTCTTGTAAGTACACAAGGGATTCTCTTGTTTATGAAAAGAAAAGGAAAACAAAAAACACACGCATAAGCACTTAATTAGATAGGTGGAAAAGCTCGTGAAGAGCCTAACAGCTTATTTTGTCAGGTAACTATGAAGCAAACACATTTGCTCAATAAAAAAACTGATCTCGAAGGTGTTCACAAAAGTTCATATCTTGTTATTAGAACTTTTAAATTCCTATCACATTATGTGTTTGGTTAGAAGGATCAAATATGACCCAAGTTTTCATGCCAAACATAGAAAATTTATCCTCTCATTATTATTGCCATCTCAAAGGAGACCTAATCAGCAGTAAAATCGAGTTTCAGGTTTCAACGTGTTCCGTGGCCAATGAGTTGAGTTAAACATTTGAAATTTGTCCTAGCCCAATTTATCAATTTTTTTATTTTTTAAATAATAAAAAAGTCTTATGGTTAGCTAAGAATTATTACTTTTAGGTAGTAATTGTAATTATACCAGTGGCAAAGACAAGAATATTTTGAATGAGTTCACAATATAGTTAGTTCAAGAATTCACCTTTTTCTTTTTAAAATCTTTAACAATATATATCAATATATTAACTTCAAAATGCACAAAATTATTTTAATTTTGAAAATATTTTTGTTATAATATTAAAACATAAAAAATAATTTATAATATTAATTATGACGCTAAATTAATTTTAATACTTAATAAAAATTTTAGTATAAGATATTATAAACATATATATTTAATTATATTAACATATTAAAAAAACAATATTGCATAATTATTTATGTATATCAATGATATAATAATTACATATAAATCATCATACATAATATAATATGCCACTAAATTAAGAAAAAAAATTCATTGGTGAAAGATATTATATAGATAAAACAATTAAAATATAAAATAGTAAAATACAATGTTTAAAATATAAAGGAAGATTTGATAGGATGAAATAACTGTAAAAAAAATTATAAAACTTCGAAGACTAATTATAAAAGGAAGTGTAGAAAAATAGTCGATGAAAATAAGTGTAAAATAGTAATATTAACTATTAAGTAAAGGATGAATTGGATAAAAAATAAAAGACAAACAAAATTATGATACAAACTTGGAAGATAAGGTGTAATGACATATAAAAATTTTTATTATTTCATAGATAAAAAAATTGGATGAAAAGATGTAAGAGTGTGTTTGGATTCTAATATTTGATTATGCATTATTTAGTAATATAATTAGGAATGTGACATTTTAATTGAAATGCAGAGAGAGAAAGAGAGAAGGAAAATGTGATTTTTTTTATTAAACTAAAATATAAGAGTCTCGAACCTGAGCGACTTGGTGGGATAGAAAGTTATAATCGTGGTAACCAAAAAGTCACTAGTATAGATGTAATTTGTTGTGGTACTCAATAAGTAATAAGCACTTTAGTGCATGCACTTGCAAGAATCATACGTATTATAGGACATTAAGACTACACGTATAAAATAAATTATATATTTTTTTAAAAAACTTTATTATGATGTATTATGCAACAGAAGTAACAAGTATTTTACGAGTTAATTATTATAGACTTAAAACTTAAAAGTATGCAAATAACGTATGTTCGTATCCATATATTATTATAGTTTTTCGGCAAATTGGATCGTGAGGGCCGCCAGAAGGTCTTGCCCAATGTGCCGGAGACCCTTTGAGTGGTTTGGTCTCTCTCTTCACAAAGGCACGTGTTGGTGGGGACTTATAGCATATCCGATATATGACCCCCTCAAAGAATACTACAGTCTGCATAACTCAATTTGCAAAGGTACGTCACAAATTCCCAAGGTAGCTGAGAGCAATCAAGAAATTAGAAGTTGATCTTGTTTTTTTTTTCATTTTTTAGTTGTAGTAATATATGTTGCGACTCCGAGCAACAATGGCAAGTTTTATCTCCTAAAAAAAATAATTTCTTAATTTATCTTTTCCCAAAATTTTAATTTGTTTAAAGTAACCATGAAATATAAAACTTTCCACTTAATTGGCTGGTTGCTTCCTTACAGTTTGATAGATGATAATTGGCCTCTTTCTAACATATCCTAGTATTTTTTTTTAAAATCTATGAAATAATATCATTTTTTACCTATTTACGTACTTAAAAATATCTTGAAACATTTATGTATAACATTCGTTTTGGATGGGATCAGGTCGTCATGTTTGGATATTTATCGGGTTAAGATTTTATAAAAAAAATATTTACTTTATGAGTTAAAATTAAAATTTTAAATAATATAATTACAACAACAACAACAACATAATAATAATAATAATAATAATAATAATAATAATAATAATAATAATAATAATAATAATAATAATAATAATAATAATAATAATAATAATAATAATAATAATAATAATAATTCTATGTAATGAGAGCTTTTTATTAACAAATTAGTATTAATTGTGTATTTAAAATTTTCAATAATAATAATAATTAGTAGTAATAATAATACGAAGGGTTATAGTATTTTGGCACTTAATATAAATGTTTGTAACCAATTGGCCCAAAGTTGAATTAGGCTCGTGGCCCTTTACGTAATGGAAGCCCAAATCCATGTTATAATTTTGTAAAAAAAAATTAATGGATTTTTTTTCCTTTTTTAGTATTTAAAGTCAGTTGGCCAAGTTTTGTAATTGCTTATACAATTACGTGATTGCTTCTTATTTACAACAATGTAAATATATTAGTAATTACAAATTAGTGATTGCCTTGTCACCAATTAGTGGGTATGTCGTCATAGTTAGGCAACCTTAATTATGCGTTTAACCATACGCTTATAATCCTTCTCTGATATGATATTTTAGTCCTCGTTGATAATTAAGTGTAATACTTGGTCGTAATTCCTTTATTTAAAATCTAAATATAAAATTCGAAAAAAAAGCACGAGACAATCACTCGTGATATGACCGATTCTCTCTCTCTTTCACCCCACTTCCCCTCTCCCACGAGACCCTCTCTCTCCCTCATTCTCCCCTCCCCTCCCACAACTCTCTGGACAGAGAGAGAGAGCGTTATAGAAATTATAAAGGGGAGAGTCTGGTGGACTCTCGCACCTTTCCACTCTCCCCACATCTCGGCAGCCTTTTTATCTCTTCTTCCTCGTCTGCTCTTTCTGATGAAATACGACGAGTGAACGAACAACGAGAATCAGGACTACCGACGAATTAAAAGAAAAGGTACCATAAATTTATAAAATCTCTAGACGAAAAAATGTAAATCATGATCATGCGTTTTGAATTTATTGTGACTTAGAGCACCATTGAAACATCTTTCATAGTGTACCTGATGGAGATCCAATAAATTGTTTTCGAAATAAGATGTTCGAATTATTTTTGCCATTATATTATATACCTTGCATGTTCTTTTTATACTCAACCTCATTACGTGTCTTAGATCCTTTTTTATTTTTAGGAGAAATGTCCAATAGATTATGCTCGGTTAAGATGTGTGAACCATACATCATGAGGTCATGCTAACTTACAGATATTAAATTATACTTTTATCATGCTTAGCCGACACATATATGATGTATCTGAATTAGGCTTTAGGCATGTTAATTAATTTAATTATGTTATGACTCTCGGCATGTACTTATATATATATTACTGATATGTCAAACTATGCACTATTCAGGCATGTTAATTAATTATTTATCTTACGACTCTCGGCTAGATTAGGATTTAAGAGGGATTAATTATTTAGTAGGCATGTTACTCTCGGAATATATACATATATACATAATAAGAGTAATAATATTAATTACTTAGTAGGCATGTTACTCTCGGAATGTACACATATATACCTAATAAAAGTAATTATAATAATTACTTAGTAGCCATGTTACTCTCGGAATGTATACATATATACATAATAAGAGTAATAATAATAATTACTTAGTAGACATATTACTCTCGGAATGTATACATATATGCATAATAAGAGTAATAATAATTATTATCTAGTAGGTACGTACTCTCGAAATATATATATTTATATACATATATATATGAATTATAATAATACTTACTCAAGAGGGGTCAAAGTATATGTGAAATAATTAAAATGCTCTTGAGGGGCCAAAGCAATTGTGAAGTGACCTAATTGCCTATGAGGGGCCAGAGCACGTGTAAAATAACTAAAATGTCTTGGAAGGGCCAGAGCAATGAAAATAAATACTGAACCTTCGACTGGCCACTGTTGGCCATGTCCATTATGATTAAACAAGAGACGGACCCTTTGTCCGCAAAAGGGGATCAGACTTCACCTCCTTCTCTGAATCTTGATTACAAACCCCACATTTGTAAAGGAGATAAGCAAAGCAAAGATCAATGAATGGAATAGCTATGTGTTATTCAAGATCAAGGTCAAGGTCACGGCATTGGAGGGGCAAGTAGCTGCACTGAGGAGACAGTGTACCTACTGAGTTTAAATATTACTGCTCCTGGACCACAGGTCCTCTCCCACCTGTGCTCCGAATAAGAGTGACACAAGGAACGCACTCATCCCCCACGGGGGCATATGTGAATTTTATTATTATGCCAGAGGGACATGTACCTTAACTGAGGAGACAGTGAACCTACGGGTCCGTAACGACTACTGTTCTTGGAATGCAGACCTTCTCCTACCTGCATTCCGAAAAAGTTGTGCCTGAGTGTACGCCTTCCCTGTTATGTGCATCCTGGCAATATTTAAGGCAGAGACACTTCTAGCTTCCCAAGTAATTAAAGTCGAACTCGCATAGGATAACGAACATCAATGATCTTATAGTAATGTAAAATACGTAGTCCCATACAAAGTATAACAGAGCATGGTAATGTACAACATAACATGGTAATGAATAACAGAGCATGGTAAAGAATAACAGAGCATGTCAATGGACCTAGAGCATAGCATTGTATAAAGCATTGTTAAAGTAATAAGTAAAGATATTGATTATTGATTATCATTTCATCGTCTATGACTCTATGAGTACTGGGTGTTAGCTCACGGGCATTCCATGTCCCTACTTTGGAATTTTGCAGGTGAGAATCCTACTTAGGGAGGAGATGAATAATGCAGAGCTTCAAAGTGGCAGCACATGACTTGCAATATCACTATAGCTTTCCGCCATTTATATTCTGCATTGAATCATCAAATGTTGTAAATATGAAACTTTCGAATTTTCCTTTTTGCATTGCTTTTGTTGATATTCTCAGAACCCTTTTGAACTATCCTTGTTCCTTACTTCTTTTGAATTATCATCACATGTGACATTTTTCATTTCGTAATGATATTTTTTCTTCATTTTTATATCATTATTATTCTTTATTATTCCCTTTGCCACGTGGGTCATTTGTTGACTAGTCAAAGTTAAAGTTGTCATAGGCAGTGAGTAGAGCGCTCCCTTGATCAGTCTGACCGCCAGCGTGGCGAGCGAGCGGATTTTGGGGGCGTTACATTAAGTATGTAATTAACAAAAATAGCACGATAATGTATAATCAATTTACTTCAATCATCAATACGATATAACGCACTAACTTTTACAAGTTGATAGTTTCATTAATCAACCATGTAGAGCGTCAATCGATACATTTAAAATTAATGTAGTCAAAATCTCGATGTTGCGATTTTACGATCTTATTGTCTTTTATTATTTTAAATGAAAAACTTATGTGTAAGATCTTAATACGATTTTATTATTTTAAATGAGAAACTTATGTGTAAAATCTTAATACGATTTTAATTTTAGTCATTTTATCTTATCCTATAGAATCTCATATAATTTATATAGTCATCTAAATATTAATTAAAATATATTTATGATAAAAAATTAATTTAAATGAAGTTTAATATTTTTAAATATGTTTTGATATAATTTTAATTAAAGAATAGATAAAAAATGATTTACTGATGTGTTATTTAATATTTAAATATGATAAAATTATTTTAAAATTATATTTATTATCTTTAATATATATTATTTTTATTAATAAGAAGAATTTTATGATCTTTGATCGGATCTTATGTAAGATTAACTATCTTTCTTATAATGATATAATTAAGTAAGATTGTTCAGTGGCGAGGTCGATACTGTTTTGTAGAAGAACACACTGGATGTGCAAGATCTCACCCCACTTAATCGATTATATTTCCTAATTTTTTCGAAAAATATATTTAATTAAGAAAGAGAGAACAAACAACTCGTAAAATTAGAAGTGTTTGTTTAATGGCGGAACACAATGGTGAAATTGAAATGAAACGTTGACAAAATCACTAATGAAGATTGCAAATTGTTATTTAAAGGCAAGAAAGTCATAAAATTAAATAAATCGACCCAATTCAATATATATATATATTAAAGTTTGTGGTAAAATGTTAATTAATATTACCATTAACATATAATAAATCTAGGAATGCAAATATAATTATTAAATTATTAATAACCGATTCTTAGTTCTGTCCGAATTCCACGCTCTCTTGGTCGAAAACGAAAAGTCAATGGAGAATTTGGTTTGGGTTTTACCAAGCGCTGCACAATATTTAGACAAAAAAAATAAAGAGAGAATTTATTGCATTATTTTTTATACATTATTTAGTACTAAAAGATTATCATTTAGTAAATTATCAATAATGTGCATTACCTTATTTATCATATACAAATATTTTTTAACAATTTAAATGATATTATATATTTTTTACTAAAATACTCTTTATCACTAATATTAAGTTAAATATTATGTAATTTAACTAAAAACTCAAATAAAATTAATAAATTAAATAAATATAATTATAAATATTTCATATTTTAAAATAAAAATAATGGTAATGTATATAATATTTAAAGTAATAACTAATGATAATATGCAATTAATGTGATTAACAATAATAAAATAATTTTTAAATAAAATAATATTATTAATTATAATTGTAATAATATTATTAATTATAATTGTAATAATATTATTTATTGTTGTTATATGAGTTTTTTATTTTATTTGTCTAAAATTAGAAAGGACAAAAATGAAAATAAAATAAAAATAAATTGTCACATGGGTGACAATATGAATTGATACTTCTCTTCTAGTCAATGAGAATTATCACTTCATAAGCAATTTAATTTGCAAGGCAATTTATATTATGTACAAATTAAGATAAAGTAAAAGTGGGCTCAGGTAATTTAACTTCAATTACTAATAATTTAGAATGATTTCTCGTAAGAAAACCCCTAAAATATGAAAATATTTAATTATGAATATTATATAAATAATTTTTATATTATTATTTGTTATTTAGTTAATATACATTGTCTTATTGCTGTAATTGATAATAAATTGCTTACCATTAAACATTAATTATTATTAATTTGAAAATTGATTATAGATAGCCGGTGATATATTGATAATTAAAAATATAGGAGTGGAATGGATGATTATGGATAACTGATGAATCATTGATATTGATTACCTCTCGTCAAAGTGATGATAGGGTGATTGCAGTAGTAAATTGATAATTATTATTGTTAAATTGGTAATTCATTATGGCATTCTGGTGGATGGAGAGTTTTATTATCAATGGAGGCATTTATAATTAATGAAAGTACTTGTGATCCATATTGTAGCAATCCTAATTTTCATTAAATAAATAAATACATATTTTCTTCATTTATAATATCTGAAAAATTACTATCTAATATTTTAGAATTATTTAATTTCAAAATTGATGGAAATTATGGGATAAGTGTAAAGATAAGATGGAATTTGAGTAGAGGTGAAATTATTATTATGAGATTATTAAGTAAATTCGAATTTAAATAAGTCAAGATTGATTCTAAAAAAGTTCAAGGTTCAATAGAATTGAAAATCATAATCTGCACTATAAATAGACATCAAAGAGGTGGCTGGAATTCCCTTTGGCCAAACAAAATTTTAGTTCTATGAACTCCCACATTTTCATAGGAACCGAGGCACCCCCGAGAGCACGTGGTGACTGATTTCGAAGTCGACATATAAGAGAAGATCTTTCAAGTGGTGGCCGCAAGTTTCGGGACGTGAAAAAAGAGATATCGCCGGTCAAAGTTTGACGTTCGTGCAGATTTCGAGGAAAAGGATTTCAATTGATTTTTCAGTCAACTTTAAGTATGTAGGGAGAATCCTTTTATGTGACATGGAACCATATTCTCTTCTCTTTTATACCGAGAATTCATTGATATATTATATGCATAGTTTGGACATCGTACAATATAGTTATCATGGTCGAAAAGTCGCATCGGAACGCATTTCTCCGTTGGCGACAGAACTCGGCCCGGATTTCGTTAAATTCGGATCGAGTTGGACTTGGAACCGGATCGAGTTATCAAATCTGGCCCGAATTGGCTTGACTCGAGTTGCAGCGTGATCACGATCGAAGGTGAACCGACCGATCTGGTCCGGTTCATCATACACTCGGGTCGGATTTGCCCTGGCCAAGGTGATATTGAGCATTTCCGGACACAATCCGGGTTCCACCCAACGCGAGTCGAGTTTTGAGGATAAAAAATATAATTTTAGATATTTTATTATAGGTAATTGAATAGTTATTATGGTTAATTGTCCATAACTAATTATTAACAAATCTGACATCAGTATACCCTTCAAATTTGATTTGAGATTATTGATGTTGTTGTTCTATCTAATTATGTGATTAATCATGATATTGATCAAGTAGTTTCTCCCTGATTGAGTACTTATTTAACATAAATTGAATTGTTAAAGATATGTCTTTAGCTTAAACAAGATAAAAGATGAAAGGTCCTCCGATTGTCTCTAAGTCGCATGTGCCACATTATTATTAAGATGGATATTGTATGGGGGGAGATAGCGTACCTAGAGATTTGAGACGTCATCCTTTAGGAAAACTATGACTGTCCTGTAATGGTCATGGTCCCCTATCGCCATTAAGCTATTGTTAGTACTATTATTAAAGGGTGGCTTATCGTGATTTGATCCCCCATTGGCTTACATAAAAGTAATATAGAGTTTTTCCTAATTGACTGATGCTCCCCATTGTATTGGATAAATTCAAAGATTGAATTGAATTGAATCGAATAGAATTTAATTGAATTCAATTGTCATTCGGATGTTGGCGTTGACCGACTTCGTCTCCGCACATTGAATTAAATAGAAATTTGTTGATGTACCTTAAATTATGTACCATGTACCTAAAATTATAAAAGAAAAAAATGAGAAAAAAAATCTGTGGCGGAAGCGGAGGGCTCCTTTATACATGAGGGTTAAGATTTTATATAATGTACTCTCTCTTTTTTGACTCATAGTAAATTTCTTGCGGCCTCCTTTGTCCGTGGATATTTTTTTCTTGTTCGCATTGATCAATGGGGCTTTATTACATTAAATCACTGTGCTTATCTTCTTTTTCTTTCGTTGTTTTGATTATTCATCGATCATCACTGTTCTTTTCCCGATAAAATTATTATTGATATGATCACTGTTGCTAATAATCGAATTGAATTTACTAAATTGGATAGTACCATAGTGATCAATCATAATTGATAATTGATTATTATTAATTCATATTGATGTGTCTAATGACCTCCTTTCCTGATAATCTTTATTGAGTTATGGTTATAATGTTTTATTAATTATTAAGCTCTCCTCATATTATACTATCCAGTGTTCTATTGTTTTTTATTACTTATTGATTATTAATTTTTGTGCATTATTGATTATTACTTATTGTTATGATTAGATCATTTTTATCAAGTATTTTTATACTCATGGATTTTTTTTCTGCATCTGGATTCATACATGTGAGATGATATAAGATGGTGATACATGTGATCAAGTTCAGTGACAAAGATGTTGCACATGGTGTAGAATTGTGTCATAGTAGTTTTATTTATTAGTTATTATTTTTCGCACTTTTAGCATCGTGGAGTCATGGATGTTTCCAACTTCTGAATATTATGATTTTTTAGATATTATTATTAATTTCGCATTTTATAGAATTTATTTTCGTAAAATTATTTCATATAGAATAGTATAGCCCCTCCGGGACGATTCTGAGCACGTGAAAATAATGTGAGTCTCGGGACGTTATACAAATGGTAGATGGAAATTCTTCTGAAATAAATGGGTTCTCATGTAGTGGCTTATTAATTCATAACGATGGATGGATCATTAATAAGCGATTAATCATTGAGACCTTTGTTGTTAATGAAGATTATTATGATCCATAGAGACTTTTATAATTGATAGAACTTTATGTAATAGATTGCTAATATATAATAATTAATATATAATTTTGATAAGCGATTGATAATTAAGACCGTTTTGGTCCACAAGATCTTTACGAAGTCCCTTGTAATCTTTACGAGGCCCTTATCATTCATATATGTGTTTTGTCCTTGTTTGTTAACTCACAATAAGTTGTTAAATTAATTATCGCAACATTTTTATGTTTGATTGATAATCCATAATTTGTAACAATTGAAGAATAATGTAATACAATATTCATGTTTCATGCCCCAGTTACTTGTTGAGAGTTATTAACCTCAAGTTCGATTTATGTAATTGGCCAGGGAATATTTCACTCCAACTCTGAATTAATGAAAGAGTAGTAATCTACTAGTCTTGTACACGAGATCCCGCAGGAAATGAAAAATTCATAGTTAATGGATAATTAATTGATGTTTTCATATGAATAAATGTTAATTAAATTGTAAAATATATGATTGATGGTAATTAATTAAAATTTGATTGTAACATTTATTATAGACGAATAAATGAATATTGATTCAATTAATGGGTAATAATTAAATTAGATAAGTATTAAATGGGACCAAAATGGATTATTGTCAATTAATAATCTTTTAAAGAATGATATTGGCATCGTTATTGATTGAATATCGAGGTGATTTTTTTAGCCACACCAAAATGCATTTGCAAGCTCTCTCTCCAATTAATTAATTAATTACGTTTCATCCTTCTTCTTTCAAAATATATAATTAACAAAGAGAGCACAAACAACTCATAAAGTCAGAGGTCCTTGTTTAATGACTGCACGCGAGGAATTCAAAATGAAACGTTGACTCAATCACTAAATGTAGATTGTACTATTTGTTTTAGGGGCAATAAAGTCGTAAAATTAAATAAATCGTTCCAACTCGATAAAAAAATATTTTTTAGAGGAAAATATATATGTAAAAGATTTGACGAAGAACAGGTGTAAACTTATCAAATTATTAAAATAATTATATACTAATCTAAAATATATATATTTAATAATAAAAAGTGATTAAAATCAAGAACATCGAGTTATTTAATATTTATGATCAAGTCATATTAACAAATACAATTAATTCGACGGTTTAGTCTTGTATGATATATTTTTATTATCATATTATTCAAATAAATATATATTATTTCATCTAAAAAGTGTATGATCAAATTAATAATGAATTATAATTATTAATATAATTAAATAATAAAAAATAAATGCTCTACGGGATACTCTATGTATTTCATTAACGTCAATATTTTAAAGGTTGGAAAGATTTATGGTAGACTGTTGATTAATACTATCATAAACATAAAGTTAATGAAAATATAGGGAATTCCAAAAACACTGTTATCTTTAAAAAGACATTAACAAAATGATCAGAAAAAATATTGTGTTGCTAGTGTTAGAAAATTATATCTAAATTGTTTTAATAACAACATTTCTTTTTCCCAAAGAGAAAGATTAGACACCCTTCCAATTTTTTTTTCAACATAAACATATATTATAATTTATGATAAACTGTTACACGATGACTATGAGATATGCATTGATACTTCCCGGAGACTAGTCGTGCGTAGAGCATCAATGACACACTCCCAAGAACAACTACTCCATACGACCTCTTTTTTCTTTTTAAGGAAATATAACTATCTATAGCATTGAGAATTGTCTGCATACAATATTTGAACAAGATCAGGTGAAGGGTCATTGTTCCAAAAAACATCAGAATCTGCAGATCTTTCAAGACGAGCAAGGTAATCAGCTGCAAGATTAAATCATCTATAGCAGTGGCAGAAAATATATCATCAACAATATATTTAATTATCCAAGGGGAAGCAGTCTGCTTGTTGATCATCAAGGCTAGAGTTTGCGAATCAGTTTCAACTGCCACACATTGAAGTTCCATTTGTTGCCCATGTTTGATTCTTTCAAGTACCGCCAAGACTTCTAATTCCAAGACTGATCGACCCTATCTCCGGAGAGGGGATACAGCCAAGAACATACAATCATGAGAGCGTAGAATATATCCCACTCCCCCGCCTCCCTGGCTCCCGTGAAGGAGCCATCGGTGTTGAGTTTAATCCACCCAGAAGGGGGGAGCTCCCACTGGACCAACGAGGGGTCTTGGGGGCTAGATGCCTCAGGTAAATATATCTGATTATAATCATTAAAGTCTGCCAAAGATCTCTGCCAGATCACCTCCACGGTTGCTATTTTGGAATGAAATACGACATCATTTCTAGCCCTCCATATTCTCCATAGACAAAATAAAATTATTGATAGCAGTTTGGATTTAGAGAATTTATCAAGTTGCTGACCCTGAGATAACCATGATCTAGCATGCCAAGTGGAGATATGTTCAAAGTTATAACTAAGATCTCTCTGCACAATAGACCACAGCCCGGAAGAGAAGGGACACCCTTCCAATTTGAGACTCCCTCGTTTGCCCAGTTAAAGATTTTTTTTTTTATAATCTCCACAAATATTAAATTGGAATACCAAAACTTTCAAATAAAAAAAGGTTGGAATAAACTTTTTTTAATCATTAGATTATTAATAATCGTTTCTTTTTGTTTCCTTCTACTTGAGAGGCAAAACGGTTTGCTTCCGTTTCGCACGTCACCTGGGTGCATGCAACATCTGTGCACAGCAGACGCACACGCCAGGTCCAAATAGATCACGAATTATTCGCGTCGATCGTTCTTTGTTTTCTCTTCCTTAAACTCCGCAATAATATCTTAATTTTAGTTTAATTCGAAATAAAGACATAAAAATCGAATAATAAGATTGGAATTACTTTCTATTTTTTTAAAAAAAATAATAGTAACTCCTAAATCTGAAATTAGTCAAAATTAATGAACCACTCTGTTTTTCAACTATTTTGTTTTTCAAATTTTTTTATTCCCATTAATTTTATTAGTTCTGATGAAAACCATTCGAAACTTACTGCTTTACCCTTTTTTATGGGATTTTATTTTTGCACTATCCTTTTTAACGGATAGGATCGTTATACTTCGTCATTGAATTCATAATATACAGTGGATTGACTTATTGGACAATCTTTTATGCATCGTTGATCATGAATCAAACAGTAATTAAAAAAAATAGCATAATCATTTTTTCCTTTTTGACATATATCTTTCTTATTTTTTCTCATAATTTTCAACCAAGTTCTGAGATGTAATAATATGTAATGAACACATATTAAATTAGTATAATATTATATTATACAAATAAATTAGTTTTGAAATATATAAAATAAATTAATTTTGAAAATAATTTTAAAAGTGAACAAAAATAAGGAATCAGAATATACGATGTTTTCAAAAAGAAACGTTTCGCTTTCTTTTTGTTTAATAATGCTCCTAGTAATTTATTTTCATTTGCTCACTATTTTTATTTCCATCTTATTTCATATGTTTTTCAAATATTTTATATGTTTAATTTAACTATATGTTTTTATGCTAATTAAATTCATATGTATGTCTCATATCCCATATTATATAATATTGCCATTTTTTTATTAAAAAATAACCAATAACCTACTGGAAGAAAGAGAGAGTATAGAAAAAGAAAGACGATTTAGTATATTATTATTAAAAAAAGTTGGATGGGAAATGAAATCTAGATAAGATAATATAAATGAAACTAAAATAAAATAAAGGATATGATATTGTTTTGTATACCATACCATACAATGACCCATACACATATATCCCCTTCCCCCCTACCTTTCATTTGACAAACTCCAAAACAATATAAACCAAAATCCGACTGATGGAAAGTACCATCTGGCGAACTTAACGCCCGCAGCGGGCAGCGTAGTAGTTGCTCGTGCAGCAAGTTGTTGGCTGTCTCTTGTACGCATTAAACACCGCAGACGTCCTCCTCCTTCCTCCCTCCTCGTCCATGGGAGAGGCGCCTGCTGCGTCGTGGGCGCCCCGTGCCTTCCCCATGGAAGAAGGATCCATTGTCGGCGGCAGTCCCCCTCTAAGGACTCCGGCGCCGACGCAGACGCCGGCGCCGCTTTCGTCCTCGAGTCCAAAGGTCCATCTTCCGCTCCCTCCCGCCCTCTCTTAGCTGTGCACACGTAACAAAGTTGCATCCGGCTCGATCTCGATCTGTGTGCAGGAGCCTGGTGGCACGCGGGATTCCACCTGACGACGGCCATAGTCGGGCCGACGATCCTGACGCTGCCGTATGCTATGAGGGGGATGGGGTGGGGTCTCGGGCTGGCGTCCCTGACGGCGGTGGCCGCCGTGACGCTCTACGCCTACTTCCTCATGTCCAAGGTCCTCGAGCACTGCGAGAAGCGAGGGAGGAGGCACATCCGATTCCGGGAGCTCGCCGCCGACGTCTTGGGTACGTACACGAGTTTGAATCACAACACCGAATCAACGGTATCAATTTCTTAGGGTTATAATTAATTTTGTTTGATCGGTTAATTTGGTTTACGAATTCTGATGGCAATCAATCAATTTATCAGGTTCCGGTTGGATGTTCTACTTTGTGGTCTTCGTCCAGACGGCCATCAACACCGGAGTGAGCATTGGCAGCATATTGCTCGCCGGAGACTGCTTGAAGGTAGTTTTCTTTTCCTCCCTTTCTTCCATCTTCTTTCCTCCTAATGTGGACCCTTTCTGCTATTAATTGGCCCTTCAAACAAAAGTAGAAAAAAGAATACATATTTGATTATATATATATATATATATGTTATAATTTATTGTGGAACCCAAGATTCGATATGGTATAATTTGATTAGTTTCTAGCGTCCCTACCTTTCTGTCGTGCACTGTAGATGTTATAATAAATCAACAATTTGACGTCCTCTTAAGTACTCGTGAGTTGTGAACACAATATATAGTTTGACTTTTCTTTCATGCTGACCAGGCAAGGTTATAAAAGGATTAAATAATTTGAGTTACTCAGCGATACTGGATCAGCATTACGTAACTTATAAGCTCCCATGATTTTAAGATGCGTCCTAGATTTGTCCATTTGCGATGTTTTCCAATTTCTTTATGTGCCGTGCAGATCGTACGAAATATGCATCAACCTTTGATTGAGCTTAGCAGTTAGCAATGCTCAGAATCATGACAGGCTTAAGTTAACAGAGGTTATTGTCCACTAAATCAAATCGAATTAAAAAAAATTTTGATCTGCCCGTCTGATTGATTTCTTTGATTAAAATGATTGACGAAAGTGATGAAAGTAATTGCTTGATTCCACATACTTTTGTAAATATTATTATGTTTTATCTTGTTTTCTCTTAATTGTTCGACAACTTTTTCGACTGTTAACTTCGGTTGCTACAGTTGGTTGAATAATTCTGCCCTTATGTAACGTGTACAATTGGTCATCATCCTGTTTCAACCTGATCAACTTGGCTGACCTGGTTTTCTTCTGGCACTGGTGTGAACAGATCATGTACTCCAATCTTTCTCCTCATGGTCCTCTAAGGCTCTATCATTTCATAATGATGGTGACTGTGGTGCTGATTCTTCTGTCTCAGTTGCCATCCTTCCACTCTCTCCGGCACATCAACCTTGCTTCCCTTTTCCTATGCTTGGGCTACACTGCCCTCGTGGTTGCTGGTTGTATTCATGCAGGTCAGTCCCTTAACCCCACAATTCATTTGCGCTAATGACCATTTAGTTTATTGAGCTTTTCTTTTGTTCAAATTATGCCAAAATCCTTGTATAAGAAGAATCTCATATTCTCATATAGATTATTTGTCTTTTGGTAAACAAGAGTATAAAAGGAATCTCATAGTTGAGTGTGGCTGAGAGCATTCACGTTTCTGTTTGCAATGATAAGAATTTGATTAATGAGTGGAGGATGATCATTTCTGTATTATATTAAGAAATTCTCCTTGGTAGAATAAGTTAATTGTGAGAACTGATGCCAATCTTAGCCTGTTGTTCATGATAAATCGGAGTTTTGGTTACCTTTTTATTCCAAGAGATGCTTCAATTTCCATGCTTGATGTCATGATTAACATGATGTTTCATTAGAATTTTAAGTCTAGGTTTGTAATTTATCTCAAACTTAATTCATGACTAATGTCAGAAAGCTCAAATTGTACAGAGGGGATCATTTTCTTTCGCGTCAGAATTCAACGTGGATGTTAATTTTGTTTGCAGAAGGAAGAAATCCTGATGTCTTTGATCTATTCACCAGGTCTCTCCAGAAATGCTCCGTCAAGGGACTACTCTTTAGATTCATCAAAGATTCGTAGATCATTTAATGCATTCAACTCCATATCCATCTTGGCTTCCATTTATGGGAATGGGATATTGCCAGAAATCCAGGTATTACTGCTCTACATGTGCAATATTTAACATTCTGTCGTGATAGATCTGGTGTATATCAGATAGAATAGTATCCAAAAATGTTTCCACTAAGAAAAAGAGTATCCAAAAAAATATTTGAGGAACATGCGGGACACACAACGCCATAAAATTATTAAAAAAGTTATAGCAAATAGTATCCATCTTGAATTCTCAGAGAGGTTGTCTTTGTGTTAACTGATACGTTTCTCCTTTGCTTTCTGATTCATCACCATCATTATCTTCAGTAATATCTGTCACTGCAGTGATCAAAAGCAAGCTACATGTGTTTTTCAGAATTTTATGTTATTGACATTTTGAAATTTTCCTGAATTTGCTTTCAATTTTTGGCGTCAATTTAAAGATTGCATAATGACAGATGAATTTTATAAGTTTTCGTGTAATGTCATCAATTTCCATGGATTGTGATCATCCATCCATAACTGCAGGCTACCTTGGCTCCTCCGGCGACAGGGAAGATGGTGAAAGGGCTTATGTTGTGCTATTCTGTGGGTTTCTTGACGTTCTACTCAACCGCAGTGTCTGGTTATTGGGCATTTGGAGACAAGGTGAGCTCCAACATACTCGACAGTCTGATGCCGGACTCGGGACCTTCCTTGGCTCCTACGTGGCTCCTGGGACTCGCAGTTGTCTTCGTTCTCCTTCAGCTGCTTGCTATCGGATTGGTATGTGGTCTGCATTTACTCTGCAACGGTGACTGCTCAGTGGGAAGCACGAAGGTCACATCATTCTGATCCAACTCCAAATGCAGGTCTACTCCCAGGTCGCCTACGAGATCATGGAAAAGAACTCAGCTGACGTGAGCAAAGGTAAGTTCTCCAAAAGGAACCTCGTGCCGAGGTTGATCCTGAGAACGACTTACATGATCTTTTGCGCCTTCATGGCCGCAATGCTCCCGTTCTTCGGCGACATAGCTGCGGTCGTCGGCGCCATCGGCTTCATTCCTCTGGATTTCATACTGCCCATGGTTCTGTACAACATGGCACTCAGCCCTTCGAGGACTTCAGCCGTTTATTGCCTAAACATCAGCATCATTGTTGTCTTCACCGGGGTTGGGATCATGGGTTCATTCTCCTCCATCAGGAAGTTAGTTCTCGACGCCAATCAATTCAAACTCTTCAGCAACGACGTGGTAAGCTGAGAGCAGCTTTGCTCATGGTCAGCACACTACCATTGTAACTAAACAAAAGGTGTTGATCTTGCTGTAACTTGAGTACAGAGCTTGAAGTAGTAGCTTGTCATAGAGAAGTAGAGGAGCCTAATAACTGGCACTACTACCATTACTGTTGCGTGTAGGAAAAGAAAGAGATTGGTTAAGATGTGAAATTACATAGAACCGATATGAAGTTATTAACATGATGATTATGTATGTTTGTGAAAATTTGTTTGTACTTCACATTGAGCGATAAAAGATTTATATTTCCAAGGCCGTAATGAGCATATGTGCCAGTTATATACAGAAAAAAAAGTCGATTGGTAACGTTTGCAGAAAGTCCACCACTATTTCAAATGGTCAAATCCGAATTTTTCTGCAGGGAGGGGTCGCCGGAAACTCGTGTCATTGCTTCAGGCCTTCAGGATGGGTGCCAAATCATCCGTCATAATATTACGCGTGGATAAGTGCAAATTAAATGGCAGTAATTAATTAATAGTGAGGTAAAAATAGTTGGCTAAATAGGTGTTTTATTTTGAAAAAGTACATTGGACAATTTAATCATTTTCAAAAAGTTAACTTTGTAAATACTGAAAATTAAATTATCATATTCTTTATAAAAAATAGAATACACTTGATCGGATGCAAATTTCAAAAACTGCTTAATCCGATGAAATTATATCATAACCTCAGTCTATTTTAACCCTCAAGTAAATGGGCCCTTTTAAAGGTGTTGTCGAATACTTATAGGAATATAATTTTATTCCTGAGATATAATCAAATATAAGTCGAGTTAAGATGATTTTAATCAAACATCGAAAATTATAAAATCATTTAAAAATAGATAAAATCGTTATTTTTATTCTCATAAGAGGAATATAAAAAAATTTCAAAGTTAGAAGAATAACTATATTCTCATATTTTTAACTTTTTAATCTTTTTTATTTTTTATCTTATACTTTTTATATTAGTATTTTTATCATTTTATGACGACGACGATGACAACAACAACAAAGCCTTGTCCCACTAGGTGGGGTCGACTACATGGATCATACGACGTCATTCCGCTCTATTAATAACCAAATATTTTGGTATATTATTCACCAATAGATCTTGCTCTATTAGTTCGTCAAGTGTTCGCCTTGGCCTCCCTCTCCCTCTTTTAATCGGACTCCAGATTATTTGACGGACTCCATATTATTTGATTTTATCATTTTATGACATTAGATGAAAATTATTTTTAAAAATAAAATATTACAATAAAAATATTTTGTTTTATAATTTTATTCTCTTTAATATAAATAGTGAAAATAAGAATATTTATGCGCCATTTGATTGGAGTTAACTAACACAATATCATAATATTTTCGAAATATAATTAAACGCTAAGTGGATTAGGAATAAAGCAATCAAATTTCGATTTTTTAAAAACCATTTTAAAAATTATGAAATCGTTAATTTTAATAAAAAAATAAAAATATCTCTTTTCAAAATAGATGAATATCTCTATTTTTTTTCAATCGTAATTTATTATTATTATTTATTCATGTATTATTATATGTTGTCAAAATCACGATTTGACTAGTGAAATCGGACGATTTTACGATCTCATCGAAGAAAAACGAGTTGAGTCGAAAGAAAAATCATTTTTATCCAGCACGCGATAGAATTGCGTGCTGGATCGTAAAATCGATAGAAACGGCGTTCTGCTGAGTCACTCTGAAACTTTTTTTTGTTACATGAGTTCGTGACTCACCCGATTGTTAAGTTTATTGTATTATTATATAACTTATAGTGCTACCCTAAGGGAATTTTAGTCTACACACATTTATGTATATATATGTATGCTTTCCAGCTGAACAGGAGAATACAAGGGTTGTTTTTTTGGTGTTCTGACGGCTGCACAAAATATTCATCACAATGTGTTCATCTTGCTTAGTTTTCATGGTATCAGAGCACAAATAGCTGCTGTATCTAGAGATATGCTTGGATTTTGAAGAAAACAGAAGTATATTTAGGGATTTGTTGTTCAAGGGGTTCTTTGTCTTCATCCTTTTGCTAGTGATTCTCTGTACTCTTGCCCTCTTCTCTGTTTTCTTGAAAATCTGAAGGCATTCACCTTCATTAGAGATAAATCGTGCTAGTAGCTTTATATTTCTCATATTTTTCATCCATCTTGAGCGGTGTCGTGCCCTATCTTTATAAGCTGGTTGGTGTTGACTCTATTTGAGATGGCACATGATGATATTAATCATCCTATTAAAGTTGTTTTTGATGGATCAAATTATTCCTTTTGGGCTCAACAAATGTGCAATTTTTTAAAGGGTAAAAAAATGTGGAGGTATGTTACAGGGGACAAAAAGAGACCTACAAAAGCTATCACTGAAACAGATGATACTTTTGTCTCAAGGCTGGATGATTGGGACAGTGATAATCACAAAATTATTACTTGGATTTCTAATACTACAGTATCTAGCATTGCAATGGAGTTTGGTAAATATGAAATTGCAAAAGATGTGTGGGACCACTTAGCAAAGAGATATGTTGCCTCTGATCTAGCTAGGAAATATAAGCTGAAGCAAGATCTATATGCACTTCGGCATTCCCCTGAGCAATCAATTTCTGATTTTTATTCAAGAATGTCAGTTTTGTGGCAAGAATTAGATCAGTTGGGTCCAAATCTCAAAGATGACAACGATATCAAGGAGTATGAAAAACATAAAGACATTGATCACATTTTGGAACTTCTAATGGCATTGTCACCAAATTTTGAATCAGTTCGTGCATAAATTTTACATCGTGATCCATTACCATCTCTTTCTAATGTTCTTAATGAACTTTTATCTGAAGAAACTAGAATGAAAGTGTTAAGTGTTTCTTTTACTCCTGGCAATGTTCCTAGTGATTTTGTATTTGTTGTTAAAGGTAAAGCTCCATTACCTCGTCTACCCAATGGAAAGATTGACCACTCTAAAATTCAATGTCACAAATGTCATTCTTTTGGACACTTTGCTAATAGATGTCCAAAGAGTTATAAAAATGCCAATGCAAAGTATATAGCTGCACCTGTTATTGATACTTCAGCGTCATCCTCGACTCCTACATTGTCTACTCCTCGTGCTCAATTGACTTTCTCTGCCACTGATGTTGAAGAAATTGTTAGACAAGTTCTGGCTAATCAAAATTCTTCATCTCCCTCTATTGCTGCTATGTCTGTCACCTAAGGTAAAAACTTTATTTGGTATTTTGACTCAGGAGCATCAAATCATATGACAAGTGACCTCTCATGCTTCACAAAGTTTCATAATATTTCATCTTCTGCTCAAATCTTGACTGCATGTGGTAATAATCTTCCTGTGGCTCAAACTGGTGATGCGAACTTATCTAATGACTCAGTTCTTTCTCATGTGTACTATGTTCCTAAACTTTCATTGAATCTATTATCTGTGGGACAATTAGTTGAGTCGGGTCTAAAGTGTTCCTTCACTAATTATGGCTGCAAGGTGAAAGATCAACGCACCAAGAAAGTGGTTGGGATTGGGCGTAAAGTTGGAAGATTATTTCAACTATTTTGGCTAAACATGTCGGCATCCACACCTCAACATTCTCTTACAGCAACCTCATCATCTTCGACTTCTTCATTATATGAACTATGGCATTCTCGACTGGGTCATATTTCCAAAGGGCCATTGGAAAAACTTGTAACTGATGGTGTTTTGGGTAAAGTCAAAATAGATCTTTTTTATTGTGTTGGTTGTAAACTTGGCAAACTCTCTGCTTTGCCCTTTCCCAACAATATTAATACAAGTACATTTGATCTTATTCACACTAATGTCTGGGGTCCTTCTCATGTTCCAACTCTAGGTGGATCAAAATATTATGTTATTTTTGTGGATGATTATTCAAAATATACTTGGTTATATTTACTGAAATCTAAATCACAAGTTTTCCTACCTACAAGACTTTTGCTAAGATGGTACACACTCAATATTCCAAGTCTATCAAAGTTTTACGTTCTGATTCTGGAGGAGAATACTTGTCAAATGAATTCAAGGCATTTCTACAAGATGAAGGCACATTATCTCAATTATCCTGTCCGCATACGCCACAACAAAATGGAGTTGCTGAAAGAAAACATCGTCACATAACTGAAACCCTCCGTACTCTCTTATTATCTATTGGTGCTCCAAAATATTTTTGGGGAGAAGCTGCTCTTACGTCAATATATCTCATTAATCGCATGCCGTCATATAACTTGGGTAAAGTGTCACCTTTTGAACGTTTATTTGGCATCAAACCATCTTACTCACATCTACGTGTATTTGGATGTGTTTGTTTTGTGCTTCTACCAAATAATGAGAGAACTAAGTTGACCTCTCGCTCAACTATGTGTATGTTTTTGGGATATGGAATTGAACAAAAGGGTTATCGTTGCTATGATCCAGTTTCAAGACGCTTGCACATTTCAAGAAATGTTGTCTTTTGGGAGCACATACCTTTTTCTAAGATCTCAAGCTGTACTTATCTGTCTTCATGTGGGCAGACTGCTTCTTTACAAGTTGATGATAAGCTCTTTCCACATGACAGGATATATGAAAGTTCCAATATTCATGAAAGTAGCTCCACTATCAATGATGACTCCACAGATCTCCAGGTTAATGAAGATAGCACATCAATTGTCGAGACTCGCTATCCTGTGCATGTGCGAAAATCTAATGTTCGTCTTCAAGATTATGATACATCATTTATATCAGTTTTACTATCTATGCATGAACCCTCTTCATATGAAGAAGCTTCATCCAATCCTATTTGACAACATGCCATGGATGAAGAATTAGAAGCCCTACAGAAAAATCATACATGGGAACTTGTTGAATACCCACCTGATAAGACTGTTATTGGATGCAAATGGGTCTATAAGATTAAGACTCGGTCAGATGGCAGCATTGACAGGTATAAAGCTCGACTTGTAGCAAAGGGATATGCACAAGAGTATTGAATAGATTATGAAGAAATATTTGCTCCTGTGGCACGGTTAACATCAGTTCGAATTTTACTCGCTCTTTCTTCTATTCATCAATGGAAGTTGCATCAAATGGATGTTAAAAATGCATTTCTTCATGGAGACTTGAAAAAAGAGGTATACATGTCACCTCCTCCAGGAATATCCCATAAGCCAAATACCGTATGTCTTCTTCTTAAGGCTTTGTATGGATTAAAACAAGCGCCAAGAGCATGGTTTGAAAAATTCAATATCACTATTCAGGATCTTGGTTTCACATCCAGTGCACATGATCCCGCTTTATTTACTCGTCGAACTACTAATGGTATTATCATATTGTTATTATACGTTGATGATATGGTCATCACAAGAGATGATATTGAGGGCATAACAAATGTGAAGAATTCTCTTCAAAAATCTTTTGAAATGAAAGATCTTGGACAACTTAGCTATTTTCTTGGCATTGAGGTAACTTCTCAAGATTCTGGGCTTGTTCTTTCTCAAATAAAATATGCAACAAATCTGATATCTCAAATAGGTTTAATGGATAAAAAGAAAGTCAAAACACCGTTGGAGTACAATTGCAAGCTCAAATCATCAGATGGAAGACCTCTTAAAAATTCAATTATTTATAAGCAACTTGTGGGACGTCTTGTCTATCTTACTATCACAAGGCCAGATATTACACATGCAGTTCATGTCATAAGTCAATTCATGTCAGCTCCTCACACTATTCATCTTGCTGCTGTTTCTCGAATTATTCGTTATATTCGAAGCACCTTGTCACAAGGGATATTTCTTTCATCCTGGTCTTCCTTATCTTTACAAGCATTTTTAAACGCAGATTGGACAGGAGATATAAATGATCGTCGATCCACAACAGGCTTTTGCACCTTCTTAGGAGACTCATTAATCACTTGGCGCAGTAAGAAACAGCATGTTGTATCCCGATCTAGTACATAAGCCGAGTATAGAGCCTTGACTGATACGACAACAGAAATCATCTGGTTGGGTTGGTTACTTGAAGATATGGGTGTGACTCTTAATCAGCTCACACCATTGCTTTGTGACAGCAAGAGTGCTATTCAAATTACTCATAATCAAGTCTTCTACGAAAGAACTAAACATATTGAAATTGATTGCCACTTAGTTCGACACTATTTTCGTCTTGGCACTATTTTTTTAATTCATACCCAATCTAGGAATCAACTTGCAGATTTGTTTACGAAGTCTCAATTGCCATATAAGATGAACATGTTACTATCTAAACTCAATATGATTTCAGTATCATCATCTTGAGTTTGAGGGGGCTGTTAAGTTTATTGTATTATTATATAACTTATAGTGCTATCCTAAGGGCATTTTAGTTTACGCAAATTTATATATATATATATGTATGCTTTCCAGATGAACAAGAGAATACAAGGATTATTTTTTTGGTGTTCTGACGGCTGCACAAAATATTCATCACAATATGTTCATCTTGCTTAGTTTTCACCGATGCCCTAATCAGTTAAGTCCCAAAACCAAGCTAATGTTCACCGCCACTGTTTGCTGCCTGCTGTTTGTCGCTGCTGCTGTGCGCTGCCGGTGCTGCTCGCCGCCATTGCTGTTCGACACTGCTGCTCGCCGTCGCTCTTCGGCACATGCCGCAGCTCGCCAGCGCCAGCATTTGTTCGCCTCTCTCTCGCTCCTTCTCCCTCCTATCTCCATCTTCCCTTCTCTCCTCTGTCGCTCTTCTGCTCACAAGGAAGGAGAACCACCGCTCGAGCAGGGAGGAAATGATTCGTCCTCTCTTCTCCTGCAGTCCTTTTTTTTGTCCAGTTTTTTTTTTGGGCTTGTGACCTTTTTTCCTTTCTTTCTGTCTACTCTGCTCGGTAACCTTTTAATTTTTGGTTTTCCAGAAAACTCTCTGTGGGAGTATAAAGGATACAGTCCCTTTTTTTTCTGATTTGACAGCGAGAAAAGACTCGTGTAATCTCATGGAGGAGAGAGAATGCAGTCTCTTTATTTTATTTTTTATTCATATTTTTTCATGCTTTTTTTTTTCTTCTCTTTCATGTAATGTATTGTTAATTTATTAATTATTATAACTTTTTAAATCATAGATGCAAAATCATTAATTATTATCAGATTTTCTAAATCATTGAATAATTAATTTATAGGTAAATTAGGTTCTAAGTAGAATAATATTAATTTAATTGAAAATATAATTTCGATAGAATCGAATGAGTCGTGTTACGATTTCACGTTTTACATATTTATCCAGACTTTTCGTGTTGACTTTAATTTGAATTTGACAATATTAATTATATTATTATTTTTAAATGTAATAATAAATATCAACTATTAGTGATAAAATATTATATTTTAAAAAATAGAATAAGAATACGAGAAAAATATTATATTCTTTTGAATATAATTTTTTATACTCTAAAACATATTAAAAAAACATATTCATCTTTCGAGCGGGGCTTATAATATTCTGATGCTTTATTCTATTAAAAAATATTCAACCCCTTGTATGACACAAGTCCATAAGTAACCCCATCCACTCTTCGAGAGTAGCACACGCAGCAACTCGAGCTCGAGCCATGGAGAAGAGCCCGCGTCCTCCCCACATCGTCCTCTTCCCAAGCCCCGGCATGGGGCATCTCATTCCCCTCGCCGAGTTCGCCAAGCGTCTCCGCCGCCTCCATGGCGTCACCGCCACCATCATCGTCTTCTCGGACTTTTCTCACACCCAGTCCACCTTCCTTGACGGGCTTCCCGACGGCGTCTCCTACGTGACCCTCCCTCCCATCCCCCTCGACCGCGTCCCCGCCGACGCCCGCGTTGTGACGCGCCTCTCCGTCATGGCCTCGCGCGCCGTTCCCCACGTCCGCGACATCCTACTCGACGTCAAGAAATCCGCGCGCCTCGTCGCGTACTTCGTCGACATCTTCGCCGGCGACACGCTCCCGACGGCCAAAGAGCTCGGCGTACCGCACTACCTCCTCTTCACCACCAACTTCATGACCCTCCACCTCCTCCTCCAACTACCCGCTCTTGACGAGGCCACTTGCTGCGAGTACCGGGACTTGCCGGAGGTGAAGTTCCCAGGGTGCGTTCCCTTGCGAGGGGAGGACCTCATGGAACCGATACAGGACCGGAGCAACGACGTCTACAAGTGGATGTTAAACGCCGCGAGGCGGTTGAGGGAAGTGGACGGCATTCTGGTGAACAGCTTCGCCGACGGCCTCATGGAAGCGACAGCTTACGAAGCTCTCCTCCAGGACGAACCGGGCCGGCCGCCCGTTCGACCTGTCGGACCTTTAACTTGGCACGATGGCAGGGAAGGCGGAAAGGCGTCGACGGAGTGCAAGAACTGGTTGGATGGCCAGCCCGACGGATCCGTGCTCTATATCTCGTTCGGAAGTGGCGGAATCCTGTCGGTCGAGCAAATGAGAGAACTGGCCATGGGCCTGGAGGAGAGCGGCCAGCGGTTCTTGTGGGTGGCGCGTTGTCCCAGCGACAAGGACGCTGCCAGCGCCTACCTAGGTTTCGACCTCGACGATGACCCTCTGAGTTACCTCCCAGATGGGTTCTTGGACAGGACCAGGGACGTGGGGCTAGTGGTCCCGTTCTGGGCGCCACAGGTCGAGGTGCTAAGCCACCGCGCGACCGGGGGGTTCTTGGCGCACTGCGGATGGAACTCGTCGCTGGAGAGCCTGGTGAACGGCGTCCCTATGATCGCCTGACCGCTCTACTCAGAGCAGAGGATGAAAGCCGTGCTGCTCGTGGAAGAAGTGGGCGTGGCTCTGAGGGCGAAGGCGGCAGGGAGCCATGGAGCGGTGAGCAGGGAGGAGGTCTCCAAGGTGGTGAAGGAGCTGATGGAGGGAGAGGAGGGGACGAGGGTGAGGAACAGGGCGCGGGAGCTGCAGACGGCGGCCGCAAAGGCGTTGGAGAAGGACGGCTCTTCGTACAACTATCTCGCTGAGCTTGCGGGTCGATGGAAGGACGCGGTCGTGGCGTGACAAGGACTATGGAGTTGAGACTGTTAAGTGGAGTTGTTTCCAAGTCGACTGCGCTGCTTTGTTTCATGTCGGCGTGCAGCTATCTTAATTTCAAAGTGTTTTTTTTATTGAATCAATGATGATTCACTCAATTGGTAGCAGAGTTGAGTTTCGAACATTCATTGGGTGTCAGTAGACTCAAGTTCAAATCTCGAACTCATCATTTGATCAGAAAATAAATTTTTACTGCTTTATCTTTTCAATTCCGAATTAATTAAATACTAATAACCTCGAATACCGGATATCTCCCGTGTAAGCCCGATAAAAAAAAAGTGTTTTTTTATGTCCCCTCGTAACGCCTGTTCTCCATTCTCCTCTTTTTAATGAGTGTGATTGTTACGACTCTTGTCCACAAGTTTGAAGTCTCGTATGCAGGGCGGACCCACAACAAATTATTAAGGGGCCAAAATAAAGAGGAGCCAAGTTAAAAAAATATGTGAGCGTACTTACCTTTACAAAGATTTCATGTGTCATTATTATTGTAGCAAGCAAGTAAATGCATGTACAATTGCGTAACACCAATATATAATAGATTTTAACAAATTTTAATTATAAAATTATTATATTAATACATATATAATTTAAATTTTCAAAATTTAAGGATTCAGGCCCCTTTGGAGTATATGTGGGTACGTCACTGCTGGTATGCACATTTAATTTTATTCCTTTAACGAACCAAAATTTGTCTTCAATTTATTCCTTTAATGAATCAAAATTTGGCTTCAATTCAGAGGAAAAATTAGGAGGGACCAATATTTTTAACACATCAAATAGAAAATAATATTTATTAATAATACTAATTTTATAATACAATTTATCATGTAGAGATTGATATTTTTTAAGTTATAAAAATATCTATAAATTAATAATATTTTTTATATTTTTTTCAATATAAATAATCAAATAATAAGAAGAAATTTATTTTTAATATTCTTGTGAAACTGATTTTTTTATTATCTTTGTTGCCAAAAGGATCCGCTTTGTCTTTTTATTATTTTTTTATTTGTCTAATTTCACTTTGCCATTCATTATTATTTGAAAATTTTAAATAAATTATGAAAAATAGCTGCCCATTTGAAAAGTAGGGGAAAATATATAAATACAAATGATCCACATTTTAAGTATATTTTTTTTGCAAAGGAAAATAAGAAAAATAACAAAGCCGAAGAGGAAAGATAGAAAAAAAGGAAAATTTTATAGTAGAAAAAATAAATAAATGAATGTAAATGATCCATCTAAAATAGCTGCACACTAAAAAAATAAAGGAAAGTTTTATAAGGGAAATAATTAATCTGCAGCTATAAATGAGTAGAAGAGAGTAGACGGATGGAAGAAAATATATAAGTTTTAGTTTATTTTTTATAAGGTTTAAAATTTAATTCAATTCAAATTAAAATTTAATTTTGTGGGCTATGTGGATTTGGCCCATCAGAATATAAAAAGCATGAAGTTTAGTTTTTTAGGGGGGGGGGGAAGAATAATTATTTAAGGGATAAAGATAATTATTATAATAAATTAATAATTTCTTAAAGTTTGAGTCAAGAATAATATTATTCCAACTTTTTTGTGAAATATTTATCCATAAAAACATTATTTACTAGGTTTTTAAAAAATGGCAAGTATACATTTTGCCTTTTAAGTGAATAACTATGTTTGGCGGAATAAAAAAGAATAAAAGCATAACTTTTATCCATGAAACAAATGGTTAGCATATTTAGGGTATTTATTTTGATAGAATATTATTTTTTGAAACTTGGAATGAAGAATAAGTAATCTCAACTAAAAGGTGAAATTATTTATTTTTAAAAAAGTTACTATTGACAAGTATAACCTTTTTAAAAATGACAAAAATGTCGATCATCATTACTGTAGAATAAATAGTGTATTTGACATAATAAATTAGAATAGAACTCTATTCTTCACTATATCCTTAAACCAAACAACATCTACAGGATAAAGGTTCCAATGGGAGGCACTTTTATTTATTAATATTAAGCCAAGAGAGAAAAAATAAATCTTAATTTAGACACTTAAGTTCTCATTTGCTCTTAAGTGGACTTGTTAGTCCGTTAGGAATCTTGCTTGTGCATCTAAAGTCAAAATTTGACTTCTGCAATCGTGAAAAATCGAGTGTTCCTTTCTTATTTAGGTGCATCTTTTACACATAATATTGTACTAAATTATTTGAGTCATCACATTATTTTATGAATTTGTAATAATACGAAAAAATTACACCAAATGTCTTCAAACTTTAACGTTGTGCTCGTTGTTATTCTCCAATCTTACTTTGTAACATGAATGTCCTCTATTTTTTAACTCTTTTTCCTTACTTATGATCGGAAGTCTCCCAATCACGAACTGACGTGGTGCTAACATAATGTCTCTCTCCTCTCCACATTCCAATGACGTGGTAATATTAAAAAAATAAAAAAAATTGCCACGTCCTCGAAGCTCCGGTGAGCTCCGGCAAAAGGGGGTCCCCCCGAGCTCCGACGAGAGCTCGCGGGTGGACGACCCCCTTGCCTGTGTGTGTCAGCTCGCAGGGGGTGAGGGGCCTTCGAAGCATGTCTGCCGGTGTGTCGGAGAAGAGGGTCGCCCCTTCAATGATGTGGCATTTTTTATTTTTTAAAATTATTTTAATATTGCCACATCATTGGAAAGTCAATGTAGAGAGGAGAGAGACAATGTGTCAGCGTCACGTCAACTTCATGATCGAGAGATTGTTGATCATAGGTAAGGAGAGCACCGGGTGAAACGAGTTAAAAGATGGAGGTCATTTGTATTACAAAATGAAGTTGGGGGATATCTCTGAGCAAACTTAAAGTTGAAGGACATTTGGTGTAATTTTTTCATAATAATACATATTACCTATGGAAGTGTTTGGTTTAAGAATTCAATATTCTTGATATAAAAATAAAATGTGTGAAAATATATATTCTTTTTTAAAGATGAATTTTAACTATTGATTTTCATGCCAAAACATATCCTGATACAAAATACTAAAGAGGTGTTGAAGAGTTTCAACTCACAAAAAATCATACCCTCGATACTTGCCAAAATATGCTGCTATCATCTTCCGCAAAGGGCATGTTTCAAAAGTTTCAAAAGTTTCAATTACTGCCCATAAGGTTGTCATAATGTTATTTAGAAGGCAAAGGGCATATGTGCTTCCGGCTCGTGATTTGCACTAGAGTCTCCGAGTCTACTTCTGCTATCATCTTCCTAAATTCTTGTTTGTTGCTCATCTTCCGCACACTACCATTGTAACAAAACAAAAGGTGTTGATCTTGCTGTAACTTGAGTACAGGGCTTGAAGTAGTAGTTTGTCAATTGTCATAGAGAAGTAGAGGAGCCTAATAACTGGCACTACTACTATTACTGTTGCGTGTATGAAAGAAAGAGATTGGTTAAGATGTGAAATTACATAGAACTGATATGAACTTATTAACATGTTGATTATGTATTGAAGGTTTTATATAAGAAACCAACCTCTCAAGTGGAATTATTTTGGGGTTCTTTCACATTATTCTTGTAACAAGGTCGGGACATGATCACCACGGAAGGTCGACGTGATATCACAATCCAAGTACGACGAATAGCAAGGAGATTAGAGAGTGCACACGTCCAAAACTTGCAAAGAATTTTGCCACACCACTGATTTGATACATAACTCTATTTATAGAGTTTGTAATAGCAGTTCTTTTAATTGTTTGTACGAGTAGTTCATCAAACTGCAAAGTAGTAGTTGTGATGATAAGGCAATCTTTATGCATGACTACATTACTGGCGTACAACTAACAATCTCCCACTCGCATGTAATGAATTTTGTATCATATCTAATCCTGCGAATGTCTGTACATGATAAATGGATCGTGCGACTCGTGAGTACGTACATTCACAACATAATACAGGAGAACTGTGACATGTTAGGGATATATAATTACTCTACCACTTGAGATAATTATACCATGACCTATAAGGGATACATGGTGCCTAATCAACTTGAGAGTCAAAACTGTAACTTGCTAGAAATTTATAGTCGCTCAATCAATATACGAGCTAGAACTAATTGCCTTAGAGACACTTTGCTTGTACAGTTTAGATGACTTACGTTTTGCTCCGTTGTTACTCAATTTTATATGTATATTTTATAGTTGACCAACAACATATAAAATTTATGCAGCACCAGTGAATTTTTCTCTCGCTCTCATATTCCTCGGCTCTAAGTCAACTATTTTCCTAGACGTGGCTCGACAAACCATATACAATGTTAGCTTTTGAGTGTCTCGCTAAAGTAGCAACACCGACCTATTACCTTAAAATATACTCAAGAGTTTAAGTGCAATCTCCGAACTTATTCAGTCCTTAATAACTCACACATGTGACGAAGACTCGATAATTGTTCATCACGTCTTAAGGTCGACTTAGCATACTAAGTGACACACTCAAGTATTGCTGTGGAGACTCCCACTGAAAGAGCGTATGCGTTTATTCAATAACACTGCACAGACTTAAGTCCGATAGCCTATCTATGGCACCTGACCTGAGCCCTCCCACTAGTCGCCTAAAAATTATAGCGTCTTAAATGAGGCATCATATCTGTTAAGTCACACGAAGTTGAAGTACACTCGTACTCGAATCCTCCCGAATAAATCAAGGCGGTTTTAGATCATGTTATGAATGTAAACCATTTCTTCCCTACTCATTGTACTCTAAGCGTCGGAGGTGATTATCCGTGTAATTTGATAATCTCGTGCTTGATTGACATACTCTACTTGTATATAACAACTCATAATAACTTAAATAAAGAAATGAAATCCTTTCATTTAAAAAACAAGTATTTAAGTACAATTAGGATTGTGTAATCCTATAGCTTTTATATGTCTAATAAATACATATAGGCTTCGTGAATGGGCCAGCCACATTTTGATGTATAAACACATATCGAATCATGATCCTTTTTATTTCGTACTAATTTGTACTTAGTATCGATGTACTTCCCTTTACAATAATATTTTTCATCTTTAACATATGTAATGGTAGCTTGATTATCACATTATAAGTTAGTCTTTGAAGCATCATCAGCTACCCTCAGATGGTGAAGAAATTTTTCTAACCAAAGGCCTTCTTTTGCGGCTTTGGCATATGATACAAATTTAGTTTTCATTATTGACAATGCTGTGCAATCAACATCCGTATATTCAGCTAACTTTAGACTTCCTCCACAAAGTATCTGAGAATTCTTTTGACAGCCTTTCAATGTTGGTGTCCTGAATTAGACTGATATCAATTGACTAGACCAATCACATGACATATGTTGGATCGAGTACATAGCATGACGTACATCATACTTCCGACTACGCTGGCATAAGGAACAGAGGCCATAGACTCTTTTCTTCTAAAATCTTTGGACACATGTTAAAACTTAAGGCTTCACCTTTCACTATAGGAGTATCAATGGATTTGTAATTATTCATTCGAAAATGTTCGAGGATCTTTTTAATATAGATTTATTGAGAAAGAGCAATGAATCTCTTTGAACGATCTCGATACATTTTTATTCCAAGTATATATGTTGCTTCACCCATGTTCTTCATTTCAAAGATAAAGGACAACAATTGCTTAATGGTATTCATTAGGACTGGAAATAATTCGAGCTGTTCGTGAGCAACTCGTGGCTCGTTCTATTTCTGACCTATCTCGATTCGGTCTATTATCAAAATAAGTCAGACTAAAATATTAAATAAAGTCTATTTTTTTTAAAGAGACAGCCTCTTAATAATGACCTAGCCTTATAGCTTGGTCAAGATTTATTAATATATTGTATATTATATATATATATATAATTTTTAATCCTTCATCTTTTAAATCTTCAATTTTGAGTTCAATATTACTATTTTTATTATATGTTTAGAAAAAACATATTAGTGGTGTCTCTTTTATGCAGTTCATATATATTGTTTCTTTAATAAATAAGATTTCTTATATGTAATCTCGGAGATCATAAAAAAATATGTTTGACTTAACATGCTAATAAAGCTAGGCCGGGCATTAAAAATTAATCAAACAAGCTAGACTAAATTTATATTCTGATTTGTTACAGGCTATAAGCTATACTTAAATAATTTTATTTTATAACAGGCTAGACCTATTTAAGTGGAAGCCTAGCTCGGCCTAGCTCGTGTCCAGCCTTAGTATTCATATACTCCTTATTTTCATGTAGCAAGATATAGTCAACATACAGAGTTAAAAATATAAACTTATTTTTGGAGCCACACATATACATAGTAGTCTTCATCAATCATAGAAAATCTGAAGGAAATTATTGATCGATGGAACTTCAAATACCATTGTTTAGATGATTATTTTAGTTCATATATGGACCGTTGCAATTTAGATACTTTGCGCTTTTGACCTTTTACAATGAAACCTTTAGTTTGCCTCATGTAAATTTCTTCATCTACTTCTCCATTTAGGGAAGCTATCTTTACATCCATGTGATGTAATTCCAAATCCATATGAGCAACTATAGTTAGGATTAAGTGAATTGATGAAAATCTTGCAACTGGTGCAAAAGTTTTATCGTAATTTATGCTCTCCTTTTGGGTATATCCTTGTGCAACAAGATGGGCTTTATATATTTTATGAATCCATCTACACCATGTTTGAACTTGCAATCCATTTATTCCCTATTGATCATCTATCCGGTGGAAAATAAATCAAATCACAGACTTGATTATCTTTCATAAACTTCATTTCTTCTTCCATTGCTTTCATTCATTCTTCCTCCGCAAGACACGAGAGAGTCTCCTAAATTGTTTTAGGCTCATGTTCATGATGCGTAAAATGATGTAGCAAAATAAAATCACTAACAAGTGCACTAGTCGCTCAAATAATATAATAACATGAGTAAAGAGTGTCGAACCCACGAGGAATATTATTAATTCAATATTTGAATTTATAAATTAATAAGAGAATAAAAACATTTAGAAAATAGGTTTTGTAATTATAAAATAAAATAAGATAATAATAATATAATATAGTGGTATTGAAGTTAGGTCTTATGATGAAAATAGATCAGGATAAATATTTGAATCATAAAAGATAAATTTAATTTTTAAACATAGATTAGAGTTTTCCTAAAGTAATCTAACATAATTAACTTACGATTTCCACGATTGGCATCCCTCAACCTAAGCATGTAGAACTATCTTAATTTAATAAGAATTCAAGTCTCCACAACTGGCATCTCATTAAATCATATTAAAATTAAGATGCATTAAATTAGATTTCCTAGACTATTAATCACTCTACAAACTGGTATAAATTAAAAGATCACACAAATTTGATTCTCCACACACTAGTTATCAAATTTATATCAATTATTAATTTCACAATAGATCAGTTTATTTAATTAATGAATTTTGAAATCAAATAGTCCACAAACTGTTAATTACTTAATTTAGAAATCCAAATAATTAAATCAAAAGCATTAAGTGCAATTAAATAATTGATTAAAAAAAGATTGAAACAAATAATATATGGTCCAAATAGTTTTCCTTCAATTAATAATCTCCTTAAAATAATAATCCTAAAATATGGAGTTCATCCTAGAAAAGTTGGGGAGATAATAAAATAAAATAATAAAAATAAGAAGAATTACACCCAAGGCAAAAGCAAAAATCTGAAATATGGGTAGACAATCGGTAGTCTCTCGGACTTGAATCTAAAAATAAAATTGGCCAAGGAAGAAAGGTGGCAATTTCGTGCAGTGCAATGTTCCGAAGAAATTGAGGTCTCGACCGTGGTAGTTGACGGTGTAATATTCTGCCATGAAAGGTCTCAGCCGCAATATATATATGTCGGTGCAGAGAGACGCTACCGTCGATGAAGAACCTCGATCGCTATGCTAGTGGAATCTCGACCGTAAAAAGACGTTGATGAAAATGGTGCTTTAGGATGGCATCCCGGTCGTGATGCAAGCTGATTGTCGATGATGTTGAAGAAGAAAGGTGGTTTCGGCCGTAACAATTATCGATGATGATCTCGACCGTCAGTCGATCTCGATCGTGATGCGTGCAAGGGAGGAGGACGTCTCGATCGTAATTGATACAGAGAGAGGGAAAGTTGGCAGTCAGAGTCCAAGCACATTCGACTCAACGGAGGAAAAGAGACGCAAAGTGGATGACCTGCAAATGAAACGAGTAAGTATTTATAGGTGAAAAAATGGTCGTGAATTTACACTGCTTGGTGATGGTCACGTCGACTGATCCGAGCACAAAACATGCATTGCGCCTGTTGAAGTGTCAAGTCGGTGTCAGGTGTGGCTCGAGTTGTTCAATCGAAGCTTTTGCGGCCCTAATATCATGTTGGTGTCGGATGTCTGAGATTCTAGCGCACGAAATCAGCTCGGCAAGAATCATGGGCAATTGTCGAAAAGACTTTTTTCATTTTGCGCCTGTGAATTATCATGCCTCATCAGTGATTTCCTATCTCGGTGTCAGGTGGCATGGTGATCATCCTTTGCGGAGTGATACATCATGTGTCAGGTAACGCATGCCAGCACACATGAAAGCTTCGCGTATCAGAGTGGCATATCGGCTTTTGCAGCTGGAGACGTCTAGGATTTGGATTTTTACGACCGGAAGATATTTTGTCCGAGGTCTTCGAGGTTGTTTGGTGATGATCGGCCAAGTGCATTGGAGTTCGGGCGCCAATTTCAACATGCGTGACCTTTTGATAAGATTCATGCATGCATTTGCGAAGCACCAACTCGAAATGTCTGAAAATTGAGTATTTGAATTTCCCTATTTGCACGAAATCTTAATTAGATGACTCTATAAATAAATAAAAAGAATAAAATGCCTACTTAAATAAAATAAAATATCATTCAAATTAATTCTAATGTGACTAAAGTATTAATTAAAAATTAATCTAAAGATAAGGGTAGAAATAGTTCTGATTTATAATATTCAGCTTGACTTGGTCAATGATGATCAAGGCTTATATTGCTCTTCTCCTCTTGGATTTTTCTTTATGTTGCTTGGAAGAGAGCCCGGTATACGTCCAATCAGTTGTGTCGCCATTTGACCCAATTATCTTTCCAAATTTTGAATTGATGCATCCTGACTAGTGGCTCTAGACTCCATATCCTTTTGCAAGTATTGCATAGTATCTATTATCTGTGCCATCATCTCTTGCATATGATTTGATGATTGATACCGTAGAGCATCAGGTTGCCTTTTCAAAATATAGTCTTTTGGTGGACCAAAAGATTGGCCTTGTTTCTAATTATAGGAAAACTTTGGATTTTGTCTCCAACCATAATCGTTGCTCCTAAAAATGAGTTGGAAATAAAGTTAGCATTTTCAATTTGATTTGAATATGAAGTGTTACCTGTAAGGCAATAATTGCTTGAATTTTTCATTAGTGACTCCAGCTGAGCCACTACTTCAGGAGATTGTACTCCTTGTGCAGCATGTACATCATGAGTTCGGCGAGGTGGTCTCTCTCCGTGGCTTGACTTGAGGGCAACAACTTCAATTATATCTTGTATTTCACTAGGGCATTTAGATCCCAGCACTATCCCTCCTGTTGATTGGTCGAGCTTATCTTGATCTACAATTCGTAATCCATGGTAGAAATCTTTCAGCACTTGTCACTTTGAAATCCTATTATCAAGAACTCTGGCTAACAATTCCTTATATCATTTCGAAGCCTCATATAATGTCTCACCATCATCAAGAACAAATGCCCTTAGTTTTCTTCGATATTTGCTTGCTTTTTATGGTGGGCAATATTTCCCAACAAACTTTTCTACCAGCTCTAGCCATGAGTGAATCTATCCTGTAGGCAGAGTTTTAAACCATGTAGAAGCTTTGTCACGTAAAGATTGTGGAAATAATAATAGATGAATAATTTCAGAAGAAACATTATTATTTCTAAAGGTGATTAGGGTAGCAAGAAATTTGTCAAGGTGATCGTGAGGGTCTTCATAAAATCCTCCTCCAAATTGAGATGCTTGTATCATCCTCACGATTGACGAATTGATCTCGAAATTATATGCATTAATATCCGGGAGTACGATGCATGATTCTCGGTCACTATATCTGGCCGAGACATACTCTCATTGAAAGCTCTACTTCTTCTTCTTCTTCTTCTTCACAAAGATTGTTTTGTGGTGGAACTAGTTCATTTTGTTGTTCATGTCTCTGATTGTTACGTGCTTGTTCAGTCATTTTTCTGATATTCTTTCTTAATCGACGAGAAGTTCTTTCAATTTCAGGATCAAATTCCAAAATTGGATTTGAACTCCAGTGCGCTTATTAGAAGATTCCAGGATTGATTGTGATTAAATTTTCATAGTACATGCAACAACCAATTTTCAGTAAGATAAAAGAGAAAAGGATATACAAAATAATTAAAAAGAAATACAGATAATGGATCACGATGAAAGAATGATTTGTTGGTTGAGTTCGAAATTTAAATCGGTAAAAATAAAAGTCTTTCAGGCATTATCTACGACGCCAAAATACTTTAATAATTTTAAGCATGTTACTGTTCAAATTAAGTTGTCGAATAATGTTGAAAATCCATTAGGTCATTAAAATTGAATCCAACAATTTTTTAGAATAATTATCAAAAACCTATTGGCCGCCAAACTTAAAAGAAGTTTACGAGAGATTCGAAACTAAATGCGGCGTAAACGAAAACTCGGAGAAACAAAATCTTCAAATATTCTTATCTATCGAAAGGCGCAAAAGAAGTATAAATTTTCAATAACGAACTAAACTAATTCAAATGCCAAATAGTAACATCTCGACCGGAAGAAAATTAAATAGATGGTCATAAAAATCATGCATAATCCAATGCTCATTCGGCAGCCAAAACTATAATGTCTAAAAGGATTAATCAACGTGAATGGATATTCTTGGGTGTAAAATAGAAACGAAGCTAAGTTTCGGCTAATTGAATCAGCAACTTGGAAGAATTAACCATTGGATTAAAACTTCATTGATGTCAACGTGCACGCGCAAAAGTCTTTAGATCGTTAAATCATGGCCGAGAGAAAATTACATTAACATTTGTATCATCATCGTATCATGACGGAAGAATTCAGATAAAATGAGATGAAACAAGAACCAAATTACGGCCACAAAATTAATCATTGGTCATGGAAATCAGCAAAAATATTTTCAAAGAGTTAACATAAGCTTGATTTGCTCAACCGCAAAACAAGGTTAAGAAAACAAATAACGGGCGAAAACAAAACATCATAACATTGCGACCGATATACAATTAAATCAATGAAATTAAATAAGATGATCACATATCAAACATGTTGGCTGCAAAACACAAAGTTTAGAACTCAGAAATTAAGAGGCGCAAATCATCAGATAATATTTCGAGTAAAGAGAAAATTAATCACGGCCGAAAGCCAATAAAAATTAATCCAAAATCAATTGATAATGTTGTGACCTCTTTATCTGCAAAAAAAGAAATATGTTAGATTATTTACACAAACAAAAATAATTAAAACAAATAGTACAATAATACATATTTATAGAAAAGAAGAATTAAAGAAATTTTTTTACAAGAAATTATCTACAATTTATTTACATCTCCTAATAATTTATAAAAAAAATCAGAAATCAATTAATAAAATGTTCTCCAACAATGATGCAAAAAACTTGATGAGTAAAATGATGTAGCAAAATAAAATCGCTTGCAAGTGTACTAGTCGCTCAAGTAATATAGAAAAAAAAAAAAAGAGTGTCGAACTCACGAGAAATAGTATTAATTCTATATTCAATTTTATAAATGAATAAGAGAGGAAAAACATTGATTTTTGAAAATAGGTTTTGTAATTATAAAATAAAATAAAGAAAATATAAGATAATAATAAGATAAGATAACGGTGTTGAAGTTAGGCCTTAGGATGAAAATAGATCAGGATAAATATTTGAACCATAAAAGATAAATTCAATGTCTAAATATGGATTAGAACCTCTCTAAAGTAATCTAACATAATTAACTTACGGTCTTCACGACTAGCATCCCTTAACCTAAGCATGTAGAATTATCTTAATTTAATAAGAATTGAAGTGTCCACAACTGGCATCCCATCAAATCATATTAAAATTAAAATACATTAAATTGAATTTCCTAGACTATTAATCATTCCACAAACTGGTATAGATTAATAGACCACAGAAACTTGATTCTCCACACACTAGTTATCAAATTTATGTCATTTATTAATTTCATATAAAATTAATTAATTCAATTAATGAATTCTGAAATCAAATAGTCTACAAATTGGTAATTACTCATCTCAGAAATTTAAATAATTAAATCAAAAGTACTAAGCACAATTAACTAATTGATCAGAAAAGATTAAAACAAATAATATAAGGTACAAATAGTTTTTCTTCAATTAATAATCTCCTAAAATAATAATAATCCTAAAAATATAGAGTTCATCCTAAAAATATTGGAGAGATAATAAAAATAATAAAGAAAATCGGAAGAATTAGACCCAAAGAGATAAAAATATTGAAGCTTCGGATCATGGGCAGATAGTCGAACAGCTTCTCAGACTTGATCAAAGTCACGATCAATCTTCAACCGTTGCGCCTCTCTCCTCTTGGCCGTAGCCTACAGAGCTCACGACTCACACGTAGAAGAAAACCACAGTTCAAAGCACTCGTTGGGACGATGGCTTCCTCCTCTATTTATAGGTGCGTACTAACTTCAAATTGATCGTGATCATGAATATCGTACGGCCAACTTTAAATTCAGCTAGAGATAAAACTTTGTTAATGATAAAAATTTATATGTTTTGCGCTTGGTGATAAACTTTTCTTTGATTCACGACCACCAAATGATCACCTTGGTTAATGATTGTTTATTGCGCCCCATGTTTGGCCGATGATACTTATAAGGATAAAACTTGGTTAAAGATAAAACTTCCCTTCATGATTGAAATTTGCGGCTGGTAGTCTTGATTGATGATGGTGTTTTGCCCCTAAAGATTAGTTGGAGTTCATGGCCGATACACCTTGGTTAAGGATAATTTTTTTTATTGCTTTGTGCCCGTAACTCTTCTTGATAGGATCACGGCCGCAAAATTTATAAGGATTATTATTGCCTAATGATGGATAGAATATGAGTTTTGCGCCCAAAGATAAATAATCGTACAAGGCCCATAATCACTTTGCATCTGAATTGCAGCCGATATGTCTGGCAATTTATTCAACTTGATAAAATTAGTTGATGAAGTAGGTGATAATCCCCTAGATAATTATATACTCAGTTTTTCCTACAAAATAGTTATCAAAATTTAGTTAATTCATCCACAATTAAAATATTCAAAAAATTAATAAATAAATTCGGAATTATGACTAAAAAGGACCTAAAATGATGCATGCCATGATCAAATTACAAAAAATATTAATTAAAATAGTAGACTAAATATGTTACATTTTGCATGCATCAGTTCATCTTATGGACAACCTATAAAAGCTTCCCTCTCAATCTCAAAATGATGGCATGAAATATTTTTTCGATTAGTCTGATGTATTGAATATTCTAGTATATCTCGTTCTTGAGTTGACAATGATTCTCTCCCACTCAGATCATGAGGTAAGGAGACATGCTCCTCAGCTGGTTGGTCCGGTGAATGAATCAACTCATGATCTTCTTCCTCGTCGAGATGAAGATCTTTGTCTATTTTTCCTTGCTTAGGAAAATCATCTTTTAAGAATGTAGTATCTCTACTTTTTATTTCTGTTACTGTTCCATCATCTTTTTCACTTATGAAAATATAATCGTTGGACTTTTGGAGGTCTCAGAATATCTTATAAAGATACACTTTTTTTCCTCTATGGTCCAACTTTTCATACTTATGAGAAGTATGAAGTACACAGGTTGCGCACTTTCATGGTCGCAAATAACTAAGTTCAGGCTTTTGATCCGTTCAGAGTTTGTAAGGAGTGGAATCTATAGACTTTGATGGAACACGATTCAATATGTAGGTGCAGTTAACAAGAAATCACCCCAAAAAGAGATAGAAAGATTCACTTCCACCATCATTGATCGGATCATATCAAGTAAAGTTCGATTTCTTCTTTCTGCAACACCATTTTGTTACGGAGTTTCAAAAATTATTAGTTGTCGAACAATTCCTTTTTCATCAATAATTCTCTAAAGAAATAAGATAAATATTCACGACTATGATTTGTATGCAAGACTTTAACCTTGTAATCCAATTGATTCTCAGTCATATGCAAGAATCTTTTGAAACACTCTAATGAAGATTTATGTGTAATTAAATAGACCACATCATATCGTGAATAATCATCTATAAAAATGATGACATAAGAGAAATCATTTCTAACCTCAACATTCATAGGATCACAGATATCGGAATGAATTATTTCTAAGGAAGAATCAACATGTTTGCCTACTCCAAATGATTTTTTAGTTGCTTTATCAGCAAAGCAATTTTCACATGTGGGTAAAATTACTTTAGCGAAATTGCCTAAAAAGCCTTCTCTAGCTGGTATATTCATACGATCTTGTCCAATATGCCCAAGTCTGCATGCCAAATTTTGGCATCGACATTTTTATCAAAAAATTATACAAATGAACAACTAGAATTTTGAAAATATTTAAAGATTTCAAGAACATAAAAACTATTATGCTTGCAAGAAGTACAAATACAAACATCGTTCAACATCACATCAGCATAACTTCAACCAAATATTAGTACATAATCAAGTTCATCTAAACAAGATGCTGAAATTAAATTTCATCGAAAATCCGGAGCTTAGAGGACATCATGGAGATATAGGACATGTCCTTTGCAAATGTCCAATTTACTTGTACCAATGACTTTGACCTCCACTCGTTCGTTGTTGCCAACATAGATCCACTTGGTTCCGGCACTGAATCGACAAAAATTCACAAAGGCATCCCGTTCCTTCATTATGTGGTCGGTTGTTCCTAAGTGTACAATCCACATAGGATACTTCAGCGACTAAAGAACAAATAGAAACATAAACAAAAGATTGTGTGTAAAAGTATACCTGTGTTTTCTTTTTCAGCTTAGTGCACTCACGAACAAAGTGTCCACGCTTGTGACAATTCTAACACTTAACTTTGCTTTTATCAAACTTTCCACTATGCTTACCCCGTTTGCATTGGTTTTTACTTGTATTTTCAATCTTGTCTTTACCCTTTTGATTGTATGGTCTTTTGCATTTTGAACTTTTACTTGCACCTTTCATACTAGATTCAAAAAGATATGCTTGACCGAAAGGTTTAGTTGCCTTAAGATGTTCTTCTTCTACTTCCAGATGACGTGCAACATTAGTAAAAGTTTTGATGTTATCGTTATGAGCTAATTTCAAAACCATTTGTTCCCAATGTGATGGAAGGGAACGAATGACAGTCTGCACTTGTTGGTCGTCAGTAAGTGGAACACTTGCACTTTTGAACTCACGAATCATGTTCGATAATTCACTTCATCTTCATCAATAATAAAATAAAGTTACTTTAAATTTGTTCACATAACTGAAATCCAATCACATGCACATTTTCATTTTTTTATTAGCCTGATATGAGGACGAGTCACCGAAAAGGTCGTCAGAGAACGATCAAAATTTGAAACCTATGAAACAAAGAGGGATTAACGATTAACTTTTATTGGACAAAAATTTGAACCATTTCTCTCTCATATGTGCACCTACTAAAATGTCGTGATGACCTCAGTTATAGCTCCCCGTCACACTCATCGAAAATGTCATCGGAAAAACTCAATCTAGTCCCCTACATGATTGAGAGCAAGAACATGTTTAAAACCCCTCGAAATCATACTAATGGACTTGAGTATGATGTTCAACTCACCAGGAAGAGATCATCGCGAATTGAAGCCAAAAACATCGCTGACAAACTTTTCCCTTCCCTCATGTTCGAAGCTTATCACATCATGCATAGTGGACCAATCCTCGTCTAACCTATGTCAAAATGTTTGTCTCATCATCTTCTTTCCATTGGTACATCTCATGCGAAAAACAATGACCAGACGATGAAGAACATGTGGTCGAACATGGCGGTGGCTGAAGGCGTCTCGCGCGGTCACTATAGCAATGTGGGGTTGTGAATAGTAGCCGAGCAAGGAGGAAAAGAAAGAAGATGAATCTTCTCTCTCCTCCTTTCCACGTCACTTATTTATTTTTTTTATATTTTTTCTTGTCCTCCAAACCTTTACAAAGATAAAAAAAGACCATCCTTTTTAAATTAATTCCACATTTTTTCTACAAAATGTTACAATTACAATACACATAAAAAAAATTCGTCCTCGAAATTTAAACTAATCCGATGATCAGAAAAGATGAGTATAGCTTTTCCACATATCCTCCTCCAACTCCCATGTAGCCTCTCTCTCCGTATGGTTCTTTCGTAGCACTTTAACCATAGATATTTTACGTATGCGTAACTGTCGCACCTCACGTGCTAATATCTGAGTCGGCTCCTCTCGATATATCATATTCTCATTTATCTTCACTGGTTGTGCCTCCATTTGTTGACCTCTCTAAGCAAACATTTTCGAAGCATCGATATGTGAAACACATTATGAATTTTCGCAAATGGTGATGACAAAGTAAGGCGATAAGCCATAGGTCTTACTCTCTCAAGCACCTCATAGGGTCCGATAAATCTGGCGCTCAACTTTTCTTTCTTTCCAAATAAAAAAACATCTTTTCAAGGAGAAATCTTCAAGAAAACTTTATCTCTGATTGCATATTGTCTCTCATGTCATAACTTCTCCGCTAGTGCTTTTTGACAATCCCGTGCTTTCTTGATTCTTTTTAACACCAATTTTGTCCATAATCTCCTGAACTAAGTCCGCATTTGTCATGACTGCATATTGGAAGAAGTTACATGAGTCTTTAGGGATGAAGTTATATTTTAGTACGATTTTTCATCCATAGACTGATGGACAGGTTGAGCGGACGATATAGACACCAGAGGATATGTTGAATGCTAGTGCGATGGATCGAGGTGGATGTCATGTAACCGAACAATCGCATCAATTCGTGCCAACTGCTTCAATGAGTAAGTAATCTTGATGGGTAAGAAATTTGCTGACTTTGTTAATCTATCTACTATCAACCACACAACATTATGGCTCTTCTTAGAGACTGGCAAACATGTCACAAAATCTATATTAATCTTTTTCCATTTTCACTTAGGTATAGGTAATGGATCAACTTACCACAAAGAGCTTGATATTCGGCCTTAACTTGTTGACATCCAAACAATGTGACACAAACTCAGCAACATTCTTCTTTATTCTTGGCCAAAAATAATTTTATCGCAAATTTCTATACATCTTGGTGTAACTCGGATGTAATGAATATGTTGCATTATGACTTTCTTACATCATCTCTTCTCTTAAATCATATATCCTAAGTACAAATAATCTATTTTGGTACATAAGGTTCCCATCCTTCCTTATATGATAGTGCTTTTCATCACGACCCGCTTTAAATTGATCCATAATAATAAAAGTGTTTATGTCAACCTTTTGTATTTTCTGAATTCTATCCAATAATACTGACCTCACATGGAGGTTCACAACAAACCTCCATAGTCATCCATTCTCAAGTGGCAAATCATTCTCGTAAGCTCCTCAACAGGAGAGATCATGCCTAAGTCCTCTGGCATCACACCAACCTGAACTTTCGACTTAACTCATCAACAACTAAATTTTCCTTTCCTGAATGATATTCCAAAGTCACATCATAATCTTTAATGAACTCCATCCATCCTCATTGTCTTTGATTAAGTTCTTTCTGTGTCTTCAACTCTTTCAAACTTTTGTGGCCAATGAACATCTGAACATGCTCGCCATATAAGTAATGTCTTTATATCTTCAATATAAATACAATGGCCGCCAACTCTAAATCATGAATAGGATAACTTCATGTGATTTCAGCTTTCTCGATGCATAAGCAATTATCATCCCATGGTGCATCAAAACACAACCAAGTTCTTAACGTGAGGCATCATTATATACCACAAAATTTTATCTGCCTTCTAGTAAAATCAAAATTGGTACTGACACCAATGTATTCTTCAATTCTTGAAAGTTGCTCCCACATTTTCTTCCTTAGAAATTGGGTAAGTGGTCCTGCAATGATAGAGAAACCCTGCACAAACCTCTTGTAATAACTTGTCAATCCAAAAAAACTATGAACCTCTCTTGCATTTATTGGTGCCTCCCACTTCACAACAACTTCTATCGTGGAAGGATCAACTAGCACTTCATCCGTTGATATCACATGATCGAAAAACACCACTCTATCTATCCAGAACTCACACTTAAAAAACTTAGCAAATAACTTGTTCTGTCTCAAATTCTCCAACACTATTTTTAAGTGTTGTTCATGCTCATTTTTGCTGGATGAATATATCAAAATGTCGTCAATAAATATAAGGACAAATACATTCAAAAAATTTTGAAACATCATATTCATCAAACCCATGAATGCTGCAGGAGCATTCGTCAAACCTAGCATCACAAGAAACTTATAATGCCCATATCTAGTGCGAAATGCAGTTTTCTTCACATCCTCTTCCCTGATCCGCAACTGATGATATCCAGATCTCTAAGTCAATCTTGGAGAAGATCCTCGAACCATATAACTGATCAAATAAATCATCAATCCTCGGTAAATGGTACCTATTCCTTATGGTCACGTTGTTCAATTGTCTATAATCAATACACATCTGCATTGAGCCATTTTTTTTCACAAACAGTACTAGGACTCCCTAAGGTGACACACTAGATCAAATAAAACCCAAATCAAGAAACTCTTGTAATTGCTTCTTCAACTCTTCTAGCTCAACGGGTGGCATTCTATATGGACGAATGGAAATTGGTGTTGTACCCAATATCAATTCTAACTAAAAGTTCATCTCCCTATGTGGTGCTAAACCACATAGTGCCTTGGGAAAAATATCAAAGAACTCTCGAATAATAGGTAACTCTTCAAGCTTAGATGGCTCACGATTCAAATAATTAATATGAGCTAAGTAAGCATCACACCCTTCAAGTAGCATTTTTCTAACTACCATAGTGGATATCACATAAGTACGCAACATACTCCTATCGCCCTTTAATATTACCTCTTCACTCGAACATAACCTCAATCTCACTTCCTTTGTAAAACAATCCACCATTGCGCGCTAAGTGGAATGTCAATCTATGTCCAAAATGACATCAAATTCCTATATGTCTATAGCAATAAGATTAGCTAAAAATTATATATCACATATGACAAGCATACATTCCTTGTATACTTGTCTAGCAATCAAAGCAACACATGCAAGGTTGTCAAGATCTCGATCTAGATCTTAAGATCTTACGATTTTACGATCTTACGGACCTCTTCCGATCTCGATCTTATCTTGAGGATCTTATATGTAAGATCTTAATACGATCTTAATTTTGGTCATCTTACGATCTTATCCGATCCTATACGATCTCATAAGATTAATATAATTATTTAAATATTAATTTAAAGATCCTATACGATCTCATAAGATTAATATAATTATTTAAATATTAATTTAAAATATATTTATGATAATAAAAATTAGTGTATATGAAGTTAAATATATTCTCTTTTATTTTTAATATGTTTTGATATAATTTGACTTAAGAATCGATAAAAAATGTCTTAGTGGGGTATTATTTAAGATTTCAATGCAAAAAATTTGTCAAAAAATATATTTATTATTTTAAAAAAATATTATTTTATTAATAGGTAGGATCTTACGATCCTCGATCCGATCTTATGATATTTGATCTTATGACCCCACTCTGATTTTATATAAGATCCCGATCTTGACAATCTTGATCACATGAGGGTAGGACAACAGACATATCAACGGATAAAGAAGAAGGCTTCATATCCAACAAAGATCCATATTCATATGAAACGAAGGAATATGGTCAAATAAAGTAGTCATGTACTTCTTATTGATGAGAATCGAACATATAATCACCTCAGGACTGGCAGTTGCCTCCTCACGAGTCATGGCATAAATCCTAGGCTGTCATCTTGTACCCACTCTTTGTCCACCGGCAGCACCAGCAATAGATTTTTCCTTATTCAAAAAACTAGTATATGGAGTCCTCTTTGATGTGCCAGCTTGCCGTGGGACAATCTGTGGTCCACCACGAGCATCAGAAAACTGAGTAACAGCTGTTGGTCGAGTACATTCATATTCTTGTATCCTTTCTCATCACAATTTTAGCAAGTCACTGCTTTACTAATATTTGATCAACATCCACCTGCATGATGGTTACCACAAGGGGCACACAATACCATATGCCTACTCTGATCTCTCAACTTAAATCCTCGGTCTTGAGTCCTGAAATCAGCCCTAGGATCACATCATCCTCTAGTCATACTAAGTATCCCTCTACATGATGGTGGCTCAAAGTATGCATTCACTCTTCCCCTCTTTGGATTGAAGCTAAATTGACCCATTTCTTGTCTCTTATTGTTACGATTTGCCCACATTTTGCTTTCCTCCACTTGTTCCTCCGTCTTAAGTGTTAAATTTTTTGCTTCCACATATGTCCTACATTCGGTATAAGTAATTTGAGTTTTAATTCTGTGTGACAGCTTATCCATATAAGTGATCTTCTTTTCACCATCTGTGAACACTAATTCTGGATAAAACTTACACAATTGTTCAAATTTAATAATATAATTTGTCACTGAATCATCCCCTATCTCAAATTTGTAAATTCTCTGACCTTCCTAACACTATGTGAAACTAGGATGTAAAAATTGTAAATTCTATCTTGAACTCATCACATGCCCAGGTGGGTCCATATTCTTCATATTTGTCTTCCCATCAAGACAAAACACCCTCAATTAGTAAGAACTCAATGCATGTCATCTTGTTATCATCATCTAACCTCATAATCTTGAATACATATTCCAATTATTTCAGTCATGCTTCAGCCTTAGCAGGATCTTGCTCTCCTTCAAAATCAACTACATAATTTATCTTAGTTTGACGCACAAGTAAGCCAATGTGGCTAGGCAAAGCATCAACATCAGAGGTAAGTGACATAAATCACCTAATTGTGTTTGTGGCTCGGCTCGGACCTTATCGCAAGTTTCGCACGGGAGCCAACTCCAGTTCGAGATCCTCCTGAACCGTCCACTCCAACACGTCTTTTCTGTCGGGTTGCGAGTGTAATGCTGCAATTGATATTACAAACTTCCTTAGCATAATTTATAAAATCTAAGGATACAAGGCAATACATAATGACCCATTAAAAATTACATTTATACATCACATTTTTCTAATAATTATTCCTTTATGTATTTTAATATCCAATCTCATTCATAATAATATCCCCACGAAATTTATTTACTAGCATTTCCATTCTAGTATCACATTAATAATTTACCTTCTTTCACAATTTATTGGTTTTTTTCCATTTCAGTTTAACATATATTCACATAACATTAATTTCATCATACCACATCATATAACATATGCATATGCAACAATCCATGTACAAACATAACGTACAACTACCCATCACTACCCCCACTCCATTAATTGGATCTAAAACCTAATGCTCTGATATCATAACTTGTAACGCCCAACTCTCCATTTGGTGCCACAAGGAGTGAAATCGTAAAATCAATCGCTTAAATTCGAATTCAAATATTCAACAAAAAAACTAACGTATAAATTAACTTTGAAAATTTTCAAAAATTTCAGCATGACATTTGCGTAAATATGCCCGTACGTCATATACAATAGTTCATATATATCTCATCACAGACAATTAACCTCAAAACTTTAGTCATCACAAACAGTTATAAGGACATTACTGATAATTCAACAAATAGCTAAAAGAGTGGGACACATGTCTAAAATAGTGAGTCACAAGTTCACTTTCTAATCTAAATCACGAGTCAGATGCTCGTAAACCATATAATGTGAGCATCCATCGCTCCACACAATAATTCAACATTTTCAAAATCTTTCAAAACTTTCTTTGAGTAACAAACTCGTATAGGAAAAACTCAATGAAACACAAAGTTAGCTAAATGATCATGCCTCTCACACATGTTCATTTCCTAGCCCATTTACATTCCTTATTTTATGTCATGCAAGCTTTCATTCATTACCTATAAAAAAAATAAACAAAAGGGATGAGCATTAAGAAGCTCAGTGAGTAACATGACTATGTCAAGTATTAAAACAACGAAGGAAAACCAATCGCTTTATTTCCAAAAATTATTTCAAATCTTTTTCATTTCTTCAAGGAAATACATTTTAATAATGATCATAAGAAATGAATGTTATGTGTGCACATGTATAGTAATAAGATAACATCACAAAATTAGGAAAACATCATCATACACGGATATCCATATCACTCATCAAACGAATACTTCACCCACCCATTGTGTCATTATATCGTCGCAAGGTGATTGTTCTAATTTCGTTCTTCGTGTTACTATATCATCACAGGATGTTGAATCGTTCTTCGTGTTATCGATACAGAGCTTGTTTCTTTTTTTTCACTACATCCCTCGTGTCACTATATCGCCGTAGGATGATTGTTCTAATTTCACCCTTTGTATCACTTTATCGACATAAAGTGTCGAACATGTTCCTCGTGTCACTATATCAACACAGAGCAAGTTGGACCCCAATCGGTCTACTCGAAATTGGTCAATCCTTCGAAGTGAAAACACTCCATCTTATGCGGGCTTTTACATGAAATACACATTATGCGTGAATGCAAATTCGAAATGGAAGTTTAGGATTAGAAACCATCATATAAACATTTTATTTTCAAAAATCAAATATTCACTTCAATTTTACAAAGTAATATGATGACATACATATGAGGAACACAAATAAGTATGTATATGCATGAGGAAAACTATCACGAAAATTCATTCCATGACGGGTGGAACAATGTCATTATTCTGAAGAGTTAAGCAATTCACGTCATTTGAGATAAGTTCCCTCACCTTGAATTCGTCGAATCCTAAATTATCTTCTCGTCCGAATCCAATCAAAAGTAAATACAACATATCACAATTGATTAATTAATATTATAAAAGTAAACTTGATAATTCATTATTCACAATAGCTTAGCGTGCTTATCATAAATCAAGTCCTATTATGAACTCGCTATAATACTTACCAAGGAGGAAATGAAAACCTCCTCGACTAGTAGCAGCTTAATCGAATCTCAACAAATAATGAACTATTTCCCTTCAATTAACAACCCCCTATAAACAAAATTCAAATCAATCTTTAAGATAATTTTCAATTAGGATTTTAACTACATTTTAAAATTTTTCTTTCAGTTATCCGAGCATTCATACCACAATAATCGTGCCACCACTCTCAGCACCCACCAAAATGTTGAAAAGTCGTCGAACTCCTTCTTCATCAATAATAAAATAAAGTTACTTTACATTTTTTCACATAATTGAAATCCAATCACATGCACATTTTCGTTTGCTTACCAACCGCGACATGAGGACGAGTCATTGGAAAGGCCTCTGAAGAATGATCGAAATCTGAAACCCACGAACCTAAATGGGATTAGTGATTAACTTTTATCGAACAACAATCAAATCCATTTCTCTTTCATATGTTCACCTACCAAAACGTCATGATGAGCTTAGTCGGATCTCCCTATCAAACTCCAAAAATATCGCCAGAAAAACCCAATTCAGCCCCCTACATGATTGGGAGAAAGAACATGTTTAAAACCTCTCAAAATGATCCTAATTTACCTAAGTATGATGTTCAACTCATCAGGAGAGAGATTGGCGTGAATCGAACTCAGAAACGTCATCGACGAACTTCCCCCTTGCCTCACATTCGAAGCAAATATGTCGCACACAGTGAACCGATCATCGTCCAATCCATGTTAAAATGTTTGTCTCATTGTCCTCTTTCCATCAGTACCTCTTGTGCAAAAAATGATGTTCGAACGACAGAGAACAAGTGACCGAAAGTGACGGCGGCTGGAGGCATCTCGCACGGTCACTGTAGTAATGAAGGTGAATATTATCCAAGCATGGAGGATGAATCTGAATATTATCCAAGCATGGAGGATGAATCTTCTCTCTCCTCCTTTCCACGTCACTTTTTTAAATTTTCTTGCCGTCCAAACCTGCGCAAATTCTGAAAACCTCTCCTTTTTAACTAATTCCACCTTTATTATTTTTTTGCACAAAATGTTACATTCAATGACTTCTTCTTGTTTGAGGATGTATTGTACCTTCCTATGCTAGATGTCATAGTTGTCATAATTCAACTTGTCACCTTTGTTCAATTTAACAATTATTTGTTTGATTGCCATTTAGTCTAAGATCATGTTCAAAGATAAATGAGTGTTAGAACGTTATACACAAATCTTTCTGTCACATATATTCTAAAAAATAATAAAATGATAATATTTTAGGATAGTGACATCAAGATGATAGCAAAGCTCCCACCCATCTCCCACTATTTCGAAAAAATATTACCAAGTTATTAAAATCAATATAATTGCGTCAATGTACTATTCTAGTAATTTTGAAAAACATGAACATCCAAAATCATTTAAAATATATGATGTGATTAACATATCATTTTCAAAAATTTCGGTAAGACAAATAGGGTTATATGGTATAGGCTCTTTCTTGTCTATGCAAGATGCTAATTAGGGAACCATCACCCTTTCGTCTCGACATCAAAATAATTGAAAAAATATTATCGTGTCACGTGAACATAGTAATATTTAGAAACTACGTTAACTATACACCAAGTATACAGAGAAAAAGGTTACTAAATTTTTCACTTACAATCTCTTTTCAGTACTTGCCTAGACATGTACATGTCACACACCACCCAATAAAATTATTACCGTAATCATCATATAATTTAGATGCCTTAGTATTATTTAAACTACCTATGTTTCATTATAAATTATTTAACTTATGTCCAATTTATTAAATTCCTAAGTTCATGAAACATGTCACATTCATAATTTGCACATTTATGCACAACACAAACATAGCATAAATTAATAAAAAAATTATGAATTAGAAAGCATACAAATAATTATACAAGTCATTTATCGCATAATGAAATTTTTGTCATATGCTTTTAACATAATATATGCATGATAATAAGCATGACTATTATTAAATCATATATTTACATAAAATGTAAAAATAAGGTTGCATGCTTAAAAGACATATATGTATAACACAAAGAATTGAAAAATTAAAATATAAATTTTCATAAAAATTGAAAATTATTTTCCATGCATGCTTTAATTACATATATGTAATGAAAGTATTCATACAACAAAAATATTTTTTGTCATATCACACAGATATTATTAATTGGATAATTTTAATACAAAATAAAAAAAAAATATGTAGTATCATGTGAAAATACATTTGTTACATAAAAAAACTAAATTTGGTAACAAAAAATATATGCACTTCAAAAAAAAATTCGTACAAAAGAAAAAATATTATTTATAGGTTCCATATCATAAAATGAACCTTAAAAAATAATATTGTGCACAAATTATTCTTTTACATATATAAAATAACATAATATAATATAATTATGTTCTTAACATAATATCAAAACATATTACAATATATACATGACATATTTAAATTTTACACACATGACATATAAAAAAATTCCAATAATCATGTCGCAGATTTCAGGAAATTTTTTGTAAATTTTCAAATTATGATAACACAATTACATGCAAAAAATTCCATATAAAAAACATATGTCACATTATAACATGTCACAAAATTTCTAATATGCATAATAATTATAAAAATTAACTAAAAATGCATAATATATGTCAGGGATCATCAATAAAATTTTAGAAAATTTTCCAAAATTTTCTGAAGCATAAAACAAACATTTTAAATTTTAATATTAATTTTCCGAAATTTTCCTAATACATTATAATTTCCACAAAAAAATATATGCAACTGTTCAAAATGGGCTGCTGTTTCAGCCCAAAACTTGGCGTTGCAGTCCTGCATACTGCTCGGCAGCAGTTGCGGGCCTAGGCCCACTCCTTGCAAACAGAGCCGCGCGGCGCTGCAGACATCAGGCCCGCGCTACCTGTAACGGCCGCCAAAAAAATAAATGTTGACTCACTCTCGTAACAACCTCACTACCCCCTTAAAAGTAGAACAATCAGAACTAAAGGGAGACGTGATTTTTCTCTGGCTCTATTGGTTTACCACGGCAGGAGAAACGGAGGGGGAAGCACCAAGACACGGTGGCCGAAGGAGACATCGAAGCCGCCAATAGTGAGAGCAGATCAATCGTTTGCAAAAGGTACATGAAATCATAATTGGATATATGAGTAAATTTATCTTTATGCATTGTGTCATTTGGTCGATTCAATTGTATGAAAAGTCCTCTTTGGGTACATGAATGGACAATCTATATGACGACATCAATCTGTCCTATCATTGATTAAATCTTGATTATAGAAAAAAGGGGTTAATCACCGTGTCTCATTTGCTAGTGTTATGGTAGTAAAATTTGATAGATTTCATAATTACATGAAAAGTCTCCATCCGAAATTCCTCTATTTTATATATATCGTTTCCCCTATTGTGATGTGGCATTAATCGGTCACGTATGCCTACTACAGATTTAATCACATGATTAATGATCACATTAATTTTAGTTCTGCACTCCATTTCCCTTTTTGCGCCCAACTTTTGATCCCTGATGTATTATACATCTCATATCATCTACAGTAGCACGTGCTTAAGAAAAGGTATTATATAAATTACTGCGCATGAATTACATGCACATAATCTACAATGCATGAACATGCAAGTGCATGAATTGCACAAATGCACCTATACATATGTGCATTAAATGCACTGGATGCTTTTGCATATTAAAAGGCTAACCACATCAGATGTGGTTAATTTGTACACTTAGCATCTGGATTATGTTACACGTCCTGCCATCCTCTATCGGGTATTGTAGCATGCAATTAATTAGAGTTGTAGCAAGTTGTACCATGGATTATTACTTTGCATATCACCAATTATGTGTTCCTTTACTCTTAGCTATTAAGAATGTTAATTCCTCATCCAATCAATTAGTTATCCTCTCGATCATAGTGATTGCTGCACCTCGTCATATTATGATTTTTATCTTCATTCGAACCTTCTTAAATTTTATTATTCATGGCTTTGGATTCTTAAACCTCAAAGATAGTTATAAAATAAAAAGATAAAAGACGAAAAATGTTAAATGAAAGAGCACTTATGTTTAGTTGACGACGGTCAACATGGTCAAAAGAGAGTCGAAAGATACTCCACCGGCCCATATTTAGCGTTGAGGTACTCCGCCCCGACCAAAAAGGAGTCGAAAGATACTCCACCGACTTATATTAAAGGGAGTTGAAAGACACTGCAAAATAAGTGTAACATAATGAAAATGTAAAGATGACAATTATTATGATGATGGACAATGCCCAATGATATTATGATATTTTATGATGATGATTCTAAATTCCATGATCGATTATGTCATATGAATTTAAAGATGATTATGTTATTCTTCTTGTTACATTTATCATATTATCATATATGTTATGCCATTCTATGTCACGCCTCTTGATCATGATGTTATCGCACCAATTATGGCTACATGGCTATCATTTATGATGTCATTATTGCTTATATGTCATGTCTATTATGTACTGGGCGTCAAAGCTCACAGGGAAGTTCACCTCCCTTATGTATCCAATGTCACAGGTAATAACATGTCCCAGTGAAAAGATGATGGCGCAGGCGACAAATCGAGCTCGTGGTGATCTTTGCAATTGAAATCGAGTCTCTTCAGCTTCCTTTCTATTTTCATCGAGTTGTATTTATCTTATGCAAACTCTTTTATTTATATTATTTGAGACTCAGTTATGTTATCTTGTTAAGACTTCCGCACTCATTTTCTATTATATCTTTTTTAATCAAATAATAATTATTTTTCTTCCGCAATTATGGCTTTATTATGTTGACCAGTGAAAGTCTTTTTTTTATCAAATTATTGTACACGTAAGTTAAATCTCGTAACGTCCTCGAAGTGTATTCAGCCACGTGACGGGATGTATTTTGGGACGTTACACTACCTGTGTCGGCACCATTTGCGCGGCGGGCCTGACACCGGGCGCCGTGCTACAGTGCCGCATGGCACTGTTCATGCTAAAGTGTCATGCAGCACTGCACGCGCTAGAATAATTTTGTTTTTTTAAAAATATATTAAAATTTTGTACTAAAAAACTTCTGTTGAATTTAGTACATATGAATAATAAAAAAAGTTTGATTTTTCGTTTATAATCAAAGTTGCAGAAACTATTATGTTTTTTTTGCACAATCCAGAATTATAAAAAATAATAATGAAAATAATCTATTAAGATTTTGATACTAATTAAAAATTTTAATTAAGAAAACTAATCTCTATAACGAAATTATTTAAAAATTCTTTCACATTATTCTCGTAACGAGATCGGGACGACGATCACTACTTCATATCACAATTCAAGTACGATGAATCTCTCAGCAAGGAGACTAGATAGTGTACACGTCCAAAATCTGGAAAGAATTTTGTCATACCACTAATTTGATACATAACTCTAGAGTTTGTAATAGCGATTCCTTTAACTGCTTGTACGAGTAGTCATCAAACTGTGCAGTAGCAATTGTGATGAGAAGTCAATCTGCATGACTGCATTACGGCGTACAACTAACATGTATGTTTGTGAAAAATTGTTTGTACTTCTCATTGAGCGATAAAAAAATTATATTTCCAAGGCTTTAATGAGCACACGTGCCAATTATATACAGGAAGAAGAAGAGTCGATTGGCACTATTTCAAATGGTCAAATCCAAGTTTCTCTGCAGGGAGGGGTCGCCGGAAACTTGTGTCGTTGCTTCAGGTGGGTGCCAAATCACCCAAGTCATAATCGATAATAGTTACGTGGGGCATCCTGTACTCACTTGGATGAGTGCAATAAATGGCAGTAAATAATTAATAGTGACGTAAAAATAGTTGGAAGCAAGCAACTAATCTTTTGAGGTGTTGCCGAATAATCGAATATACACTATGTTCTCACATTTTTAACTTTTGGAATCATTTTTTTTATCTTACACTTTTATATTAATATTGTTATCATTTTCTAATATTAAATATAAAAATATTTATAACAAAATATTTTACTTAAAAAATTATATTTTATAATTTTATTCTCTTCAATCCAAATAATGAAAATGAGAATATTTATATTCTTCAATAATACGATATTCTGATGCTTTATTCAATTCAAAAATATTCTTCAACCATGTATGAGATAAGTAGATAACCCCATCCATTCTTCCAGAGTAGCACACGCAGCCACTCGAGCCATGGAGAAGAGCCAGCGTCCTCCAAACATCGTCCTCTTCCCAAGCCCCGGCATGGGGCATCTCATCCCCCTCGCCGAGTTCGCCAAGCGTTTCCGCCGCCTCCACGGCGTCACCGTCACCATCATCGTCTTCTCCGACTTCTCTCACGCCCAGTCCACCTTCCTTCACGGGCTTCCCGACGGCGTCTCCTACGTGACCCTCCCTCCCATCCCCCTCGACCGCGTCCCCGCCGACGCCCGCGTTGTGACGCGCCTCTCCGTCATGGCCTCGCGCGCCGTTCCCCACGTCCGCGACATCCTACTCGACGTCAAGAAATCCGCGCGCCTCGTCGCGTACTTCGTCGACATCTTCGCCGGCGACACGCTCCCGACGGCCAAAGAGCTCGGCGTACCGCACTACCTCCTCTTCACCACCAACTTCATGACCCTCCACCTCCTCCAACTACCCGCTCTTGACGAGGCCACTTGCTGCGAGTACCGGGACTTGCCGGAGGTGAAGTTCCCAGGGTGCGTTCCCTTGCGAGGGGAGGACCTCATGGAACCGATACAGGACCGAAGCAACGACGTCTACAAGTGGATGTTAAACGCCGCGAGGCGGTTGAGGGAAGTGGACGGCATTCTGGTGAACAGCTTCGCCGACGGCCTCATGGAAGCGGCAGCTTACGAAGCTCTCCTCCAGGACGAACCGGGCCGGCCGCCCGTTCGACCTGTGGGACCTTTAACTTGTCACGATGGCAGGGAAGGCGGAAAGGGGTCGACGGAGTGCAAGAACTGGTTGGACAGCCAGCCCGACGGTCCCGTGCTCTATATCTCGTTCGGAAGTGGCGGAATCCTGTCGGACGAGCAAATGAGAGAACTGGCCATGGGCCTGGAGGAGAGCGGCCAGCGGTTCTTGTGGGTGGCGTGTTGTCCCAGCGACAAGGACGCTGCCAGCGCCTACCTAGGTTTCGACCTCGACGATGATCCTCTGAGTTACCTCCCAGATGGGTTCTTGGACAGGACCAGGGACGTGGGGCTAGTGGTCCCGTTCTGGGCGCCGCAGGTCGAGGTGCTAAGCCACCATGCGACCGGGGGGTTCTTGGCGCACTGCGGATGGAACTCGTCGCTGGAGAGCCTGGTGAACGGCGTCCCTATGATCGCCTGGCCACTCTACTCAGAGCAGAGGATGAACGCCGTGCTGCTCGTGGAAGGAGTGGGCGTGGCTCTGAGGGCGAAGGCGGCAGGGAGCCATGGAGCGGTGAGCAGGGAGGAGGTCTCCAAGGTGGTGAAGGAGCTGATGGAGGGAGAGGAGGGGACGAGGGTGAGGAACAGGGCGCGGGAGCTGCAGACGGCGGCCGCGAAGGCGTTGGAGAAGGGCGGCTCTTCGTACAACCATCTCGCTGAGCTTGCAGGTGGATGGAAGGACGCGGTCGTGGCGTGATAAGGACCAAGGAGTTAAGTGGACTTGTTTCCAAGTCGAGTGCGCTACGTTGCTTCACGTCGGCGTGCAGTTATCTTAATTTCTGTAATATTGTCAAAAAAATAAAAGAAAAGAAAAAGAAAAAATAATAAATAAAAAATCTAAAATCTAAAATTATTAAAGATTCATAATAAAGCTCATTAATATAATAAGCTCTAAATCTAAAGTATAAAAACCTTAAGCTTCCCCAAAACCCCACTTACCTCACTCTCACTTTTCTCTCCCTGACACTCAGCCGGAGGAGCTTCCCCAAAACCCCTCCCATGCTACAGTGACTCCCTCACAGCTCCCTCCTCTCACGGCCAGCACCAAACACAAGGAAACTCTCGTACTCACTCACAGCAAGGAAGAAGAAGGCCAATCATTCCATCTCCATTTCCTCACTCTTTCTCCCCTGTCATTTCACGTGTACAGCAACCGGAGCAAAAGAGCTTCAGTCACACCCCACTCTCTCTACGTACTTGTTTCCACTCACGGCCAGCAGCACCAGCAAGCCAAAAGAGAGAAAGGAGCTGCCGCACAACAAGAAGAAGAGGAGAAAAAGGAGAGAAAAGAAAGAAGAAAGATAGGAGATTAAAATTAATAAAATTTTAACCTAAATTTTAAAGATATGTTTAAGAGGATTTAAATATTTTTAATTTTTTAATGATATTTAAATGTATAGATTAGGACATGAAGAACAAACTCTTTATTTTTAAAGTAAAGAATTAGAGAATGTGTATTTGATAATTCATATTTCTTTAAATTACTATTCTATTGTCGAGCATGGAACATTAGAGTAAAATGCATGATGCCCACTAAATATTTGTGAAAATGCTCTATGTAAATGTTAATGTAGGAAAGTGACGCTTATATTAGAAGAATGATACTTACAATCCTTTTAATTTAGCATGAGATTAACTAAGCAAGTGTAAATCTTAATAAGTGTATGTTGAGGGGATCCAAACCCTCTAATCATCCCATTATATGTTTGGATTAGGGCACAAAGAACTAACCATATGTTCTTGAAATTGATGATTAAGGATGTGCATATTAGCATTAGTATGCTTCATATTTTATTAAGAATAATGCTCTATTGCTAATCATGCTTAGAACTAGGGTGTTCATTATTATTTATGTTTAGCTATTAATGAAATTACTTAATGCATGTACATGTATGAATGTGATTAATATGTTGGACGTCTTCATGTGAAAACCCCATGTGTTTCATTATTAGTGTACCAAGAATGTTGATAAATGATTCATGAAATGTGTAGAGTCAAATATGTGCTCAATATGTCAAAGTATGCATGATTGGAAAGAAAAGAATATGTATTCTGTCGACCGACCAATACTCCAACGATCATCCGATTTGGAGAGTCATTGCTCTCTGAAATTAACGGCCGACCCAATGCCCAGTTTGATCGTCCGAAAATCCTATAGCAATCGATCGATACCCCAACGGTCGTCCAATGTAGATTAGTCGTTGCTCTCTGTGATTAGCGATCGAATCGGCACCTAGCTCGGTCGCTCGAAAGGACCATAACGATCGATCGATACCCGTCCTGCGGTCGACCGAAAGTAAAATGGTCGTCCATTCTAGGCAGATGATTTGGTTATGATTGAATGTTCACACTTAGTATGATTTGAAGTTTGTATGACCTTAAATATGGTTAAAACATGAAACATGTATTGAATGATTGTATGTATTGATGAATGAAAATAAAAGACGGATTGATGAAGGTGTCTCGTTGTTGTCGTCGAAAGATGATGGGAATCGAAATCGTCACTAACTAGCATCAGTGCCTGGTTTATCGGAATGCAGATGCCGACCCAAAAGAGGTCTCACTTCCGAAACTGAAGTCGTCACAACTAGCTTTAGTGGTTGGTTCCCCGGAAATGCAGATGTCGACCCAAAGAGGTCTCGCTTCCTCGAAATGCAGATGTCGGCCCAAAAGAGGTCTCGCTTTCGATGGGACAAAAAGATCCCGACCAAGTTAAGTAAAGTTAAGATCGATGAGCCAACATGAACTTCTCAATCGACAAGATAAGAAATCATCTAAATAAATATGAATGATGAATGATTTCGGACATAAAGACAAAGATGATAAAGATGAAGAAAACACCTATGAGAATGCAACATGAATGTTCACTTGTCACATTATATTATGATATGAATAAAGATGACAAAATAAAGTAAGACAAGATCATGATATGTATTAGCATAGTGATAAGTATGATGATGAGTTATGATGTGCTTTAGCATAAGATGAAAATGTTATGTGTTTATCTTATCTTGCTATGATTATATTGCTCATACGCCATATAGTGTGCATAAGTAACTCATAGCATGCATATAAGTTATGTTCCATTATGTTGCAATGCATAAGCCATGACATATAGAAATCATGTATAAGACCATAGCATGCATTGACCTCAACATACTCTAATGGAAGAAATCTCATGCACCCCATGGATCCGTGCAAGTATGGACGAGGCTTAGATTCGACGGCGAGAGCCTCGTGATGGAGATATTGCACATGAATGGGTCGAGCTACAGCCCAAGTTATCTTACTTATGTTATGTCATGATGATGAACTCTTATAAGAATTAAGTATGTATGGCTTATGAGTCTCATCGAAGTCATGTACCTTTACTTGAACTCATTGTATTTTATGAACCCTTTGTTGGGTATGTTAGAGCCTATTAGGCCCATGATCTAGTTTATTATCTTGGGATTTTATATGTTTAGAAGTTTTTCGATGTTTATGATATTATTATTTTATATTTATTATTATGTTTCCGCTATAAGGTTTTTATGAAATTAGGTCATGATAAGTGACGTCACCTAGAGTTCGACAACTAAATTGAGGCCGAATTTTAAGAGCGTTACAATTTCAGTGTCTTTTTTATGTGTTCTCGTAGGCTCGTAACACTATTCTCCTTGTTTTAATGACTGTGGTATTGTTAGTTGTTACAATTGGAGCAATTTAGTAGAGAAATAAAATAAGAATTATTTTTTTTATTTTTTTTTCATTCAAGCATCATTTTAAATGTTGCGCGGGACTCATCTTTAATGATCGCAAGAATAATATAAAATAGAGATATAAATATTCTTGCTGCCGCTGTGTTTGGCTACGAGCGAAAGGGTAGAACTTTGTTAAATTCTACCAAACAGGTGGCAAAGTTCCGATGGGGCCTGAGAAGATTTATGTTATGGTCAACGCGATTTGTTCTCGCAAGTTTTATTAAAAAAGTTCAGACCAAAAGCCAGAACCAAACACTGCCATTTTGTTCTTTCTATGATTGTGTTTGGCTCTCTCAAAATTGAGAACAATAGTTCCCGGGACATGTCATTATGAAGTTCTTTGCGAGATGTTTGGATACAATTCTCATGTTAGTAGAATTTCAACTCTTGACAAAATAGATTTTTATGTCAAAATTGATAAAACTTTCGTAATTCCAACAGGGAGTCAGAACTTTTGTTATGGAACATTTGCCTTTGATCGAAAAGTAGGCCTCATCTTTAAGACACGAGTGTTTAACTAAATTTCGTGAAATTCTATCCAAAGTTCTCAAAACAAATATCGCCAATGAAAATATTTTGGGGTCAATTTTTTTGTTCCACCATTATTCCTATCACACCAAATAGCCTCATTTGTGGTCCACAAATTTGAAGTTTCGTATGCACATTTAATTTATTTTTTTAATGAACCAAAATATGGCTTTGATTTCCCTTTATGCATTGTTTGATTGAATAATTATTCAAGGGATAAAGATAATTATTCTAATGAATTAATAATTTCTTAAAATTTGAGTGAAAAATAACATTATTCCAACTTTTTGTTAAATATTTATCGATAAAAAAGTATTGTTTACTAGGTTAACTTTTTTTTTAAATGGCAAGTGTATTTTTTGCTTTTTAGGTGAATAACTATATTTGGTGGAATAAAGAAGAATAAAAGCTTATTATGGCTGGTGGATAGTTATTCTCATATTTAGGGTATTTATTTTGATAGAATAATTATTTTTTGAAACTTGGAATGAAGAATAAGTTATTCTAACTAAAAGATGAGAAAATCTCTCAAAAAGTCATTATTGACAAGCATAACCTTTTTAAAAATCACAAAAGTGTCTATCATCATTACTGCAAAATAAATCATGTGTTTAACATAATAAATTAGAATAGGATTCTATTCTTCACTTTATCCTTAAACCAAACAACATCTAAAGATAAAGGTTCCAATGGGAGACACTTTTATTTATTAATATTAAGCCAAGAGGGAAAAAAATAAATCTTAATTTAGACACTTCAATTCTCATTTGCTCTTAAGTGGACTTGTTAATCCGTTAGGAATCTCGCTTGTGCATCTAAAGTCCAATCTTGACTTCTGCAATTATGAAAAATCGAGTGTTCCTTTCATATTTAGGTGCATTTTTTACACAACATATTGTACTAAATTATCCGAGTCATCACATTATTTTATGCATTTGTAATAATACATATTACTTATGAGAGTGTTTTGTTTAAGAATTCAATATTCTTGTATAAGAATAAAATGTGTGAAAATAATATATTCTTACTATGGGTAGGAATTCATAGTTCTTACTTTTTTATTTTCAGACCCTGGTTTGGAGCGGGTCGGCACACATTTTTTCTTTTGGCTTTTGACCTTTTTTAAAAAATGATATTTTACCTTTTTTTCAAATTTTTTTTATCATTTTCTTTTATAACATTTCATATATAAGTTTTATTTATTATATATAAAATATAAATAATAAAGGATTAATATAATATCATTTATTATTTCATTATAACTTTTCAATATTTCATCAAATATAAATTATTAAAATTTTGATCTTTTTATATTTAAATAATATATTTTTTAACAAAATATTGTTGACATTAAATTTTTAATATATAGTATGTATTTCAATTTTTCAAATAATTTTATAAACTATATTTATTATACATATTTTTAATTTAATTATCCACTAAAATTAATCCACCACATATATTTTTTTCTATCACATCAATTATTTTATTTCTCATTATTAAATTCACTTCGTCAAAACACAATCCAAACTAATTTATCAATTCAATAATTCATGGAACTTGGTGGATGACTCATTTAGAACACCCTAAAATTTCTTCCTTTATTCTCATAAAAATTAGAACAATGCATATATGAGAATAGTGTTACAATCTTTTTAATTTAATTTTTACATTTATTTTTTGAAGTTCTAATTTAAATAGAATATAAAATCAAAGAAGCATGTTATAAAAAATTCCGAAAATTTGAATGACAATTCAGTAAATGCATCCTTGGACTCTTATACTTTACTATGCACCTACGCTATTGATCGATGACACGTAATTTTGGTTGATGTAGGTGGGACTCTCTAGGAATAAGTTATAAATTGTATCGAAACGTGTGGTTGGTGCATACAAATTAATGAAAAAAAAACATAGACTATGGTTGGATATGGTGTAACTGCTTTGCAAACCGTAATTTCAAGGTCGTCGGGTCCTTTCCTTATTATAAGTAAAAGTAAATCATTTAGATCTATTATATTATTTTTTATTTAAGTAATTTGAATTATCTATCAATACAAATTGTCTAATCTATATCTATAGGATATAATGCGCATGCTACCTCCTCTACTGGTACCGCTCGATTGCATATGGATGTCCGATCCCGCAAAACACCTAAACCGGCTCGGTAAGAGGAGTTTAACTAGTTTTTTGTCCAAACAAATGAATCGGATCAAGAAGCATGTATTAATACGCCCTATAAAGTTGGAGAACTTGCTGCTTGAAGTACCGAGGTACTACTGATTGCGCGAACTCCTCCGACGAGAACAACAACAGAGCCGCGATGATAGATGCACATAAAAAATGAAAAATTAGGGCAAAAGCAAAGTGGTTGCAAATATTGGCGAAATAGAAAACATAGCGCCCGCTGCAGTAAGGTAGAGCGACGACAGGAAGCATCAATGGTAGTAGAATGATGACAAACAATGACGACCGTAGAGTGACAACAGGCAATGTCAACGATGGCATCAATAGAGGGATGACAGCAATGTCAGCGGCGGCGAGAACAAGAGAACATCAGCGGAGAGAGAAGAGGAAATTAGGAAAAACCCGGGCACAATAATAGCGACATCCCAGCAATGATTGGGGCTTACCGGAGGACGGGGAGGAAATAAATCCTGGCAATGTCATTCTTAAGTTGAGTGGCTGGCATCTCCGTCTTTGATTACTCATAACAGAATGTCTCGTTTGGAGGGAGTGGATCATCAAAGACTGCTCATTTCTTGGAGGAGAAAATGTGCTCGGCCAGTTCATTTGTTTGGACAAAAAAATCTACTTAGACTCCTTTTAAATAACTGGTCCAGGTGCTTTGCAGGATCCACCATCCATACGCAATCGGACAATTAAAATTAATGCGTTTGACGGTGCTACTAGCAGAGGAGGTAGCATGCGCATTATATCCATATATATATATATATATATATATATATATATATATATATGAAGCTGATACTTTCAAATCATCCTCACACCTCCATTGTCATTTATCCTTTTTTCCATTTATCTGTCCTCACTCCTAAGTTATGTTTGAAAATGACAGCTTGTGGAAGAGGAAGAGAACATATAACTCATCAGTTATCCTAATAATTAAGTTGAGCATGTTATAATGGAAAGAACTTAAAGGTTTTTTTATTCCCTAAATGACAATGAACGCATGGGATACGAAGAACCTTTTGAACGTACTTTTTTTCAATTACGTCCGTTTATTTTAAGATGATGAGAGTTTAAAAGGACTTCTGACTGTCATACGCGGGGCTCTACGAAGCAGTCAATGCAGGACATCAAAGGCGGCAATGAGGTCTTCTCCACAAATACCATCAAATGCTCTTGAAAGTTCATATAATGCGATAGGGATCTGTCACACGTCCAGTTGGTGGCCTTATCTTTGGTTAGGACATCAGCGTCTTTGGTGTGTACTTCAATTGCATCCATTATGAGAAAACCTTCTATTATTGTCTCCTTGCTGATTCATGCAAGTGGAGTGACGTCGATGAATCCATTCTTGTGAAAGCTTTTTTCGTTCGTGTGCAGTAAGAGGAGACCAAGAGCGGGAAGCCAACAACCGGTGCTGCAAGTTTGATAGCCATTTGTTGTCACGCCCTCAACATAAGATTCTAGCTCATGATCACCTTCGGGATCCTGGCCGCCAACCATATCAATTACGACACTGCCAAAATCGCTGATGGCTGACGATGGCGTGTGTCTCTTGCACTTGCCACCGTTCTTGCCAGCTTCATCACTCTCGGATCCCTCATCATCCTGGACACGCCCAACTACCTCATCAAGCACCGCCACTCGACAAAGGCCAGGTCCATTCTCCGATGCATCTTCGACACGAACAACATCGACAGGGAATTCAACGACCTCGCTGCCAGCAATGAGGCAAAGATCGTCAAGAACTCCTAGGCCAACATTGGCTGCAGGAAGCTCTTTTGTAGGGTGGCTCTCATATGCTCATATGTCAGGTGTGGTTCTTAGATGCTATGTTCTAAAACCATTACATTTGAAATGCTTAAATGCCAATCATTGATGTTTCTTCATTGTTTCAGATCATCGTTGGGACGCTGATCGCATTAAATTTTGGAACCACCGGAGTAGGGTCGATCTCGAAGACGTCGGCCACCTTCGTGGTCATATTCATCTGTCTCTATGGCGCCGGATTCGCGTGGTCCTGTGGCTGGTTACAGCGAGATCTTCCCGTCGGAGATCTGGTTGGCCTGGCAGAGCATCAACATCTTGGTGAACATGTTCCTTGCGTTCATCATCGCTCAGGCTTTCCTCACCATGTTCTGCCACTTCAACTTCTCTGTGGTCATCCTGACGACCTTCTTCACCCCTCTTCCTCCCAGAGATCAAGAACGTGCCCATCAAGGAAATGATCTTTGCCTGTAAGGCACACTGGCTCATTGACAACGGCGTCAGTAAGCCAACTGTGTAACACGATGAACAAATTAAAAGTGGATCTCTCGCCGGGATGTCGAGAACAAGAGAGAGAGAAAAAGAGTGCATGTGTATGTGTTGCAATCCTTAGGGGTGTTCACGGGTCGGGCCCATAAATACGACCTGACCTGACCAAATTTGGTTGGGTCGGGTCGGGTCAAGCCCCTTGGGGGCAGAAAATCCGACCCAACCGACCCGGTTCAGGTCAGGTTGGGTCGGGTCGGGTGGTCGAGTCACCCGACCACCCTTTTTTTTGTCTTACTTTTTATATTTATTTTAATATAAAAAATAATTATTAATTATTATAAAAATATAAAATATGTTTTTTTAATATTTAAGCATTATTTTCATAATTAAAATATTTTATTTAATATTTTTTTCTGTTTTAAATCAACTATAGGACTAAAAATAAGTAAATAATTAAAAAATTTAAAAATAATAATAAAAGTCGGTCATCGGATCGGGTCGGGTCGACTCGGGTTGGGATTTCCCAACCCATACCCGACCCGAACCCTCATAGGGTTGGGTTCAGGTCAGGTCGGACCCGACCAAGACCCGACCTGACCCAAATTAGGTCGGGTCGGGTCAGATTATTGGGTTCACCAGGTCAATCTGACCCGACCCGGTGAACACCCCTAGCGATAATGTTTGCATGCTATAATGTGTTCTCTTCCAACTTTGAACTGTCAAGAGCAATTTAGAATTATCGTATTATATGAAAATAAGAATAAATAAATTTGTTGTCAAAGATTTAGACGGAGTCATAAACCAACAAAACTCCAGCATGTTAAACTTTTTTTTAGCGATTTAATTTCTGTTAACCACCATCAAGGTTATCAGGATTTAGATTCTCCTAATAAGATCTTATGATACTTAGAGAGAAAAATAATCCCAATCTTAAGGTTATAATTTATTTGTACAAACTTTAAAGACATAAAGAGGATAAAATGCACCCAATAAAAATAAATTAAATATGTTTTTTGAAAAATTCAAATTTGATTGAATCGATATTTTCCAAAATTTATTCAATTGGTAAAATAAAGACAAAAAGAAGTTAAATTATTAATAATCTATTGTTATAATCAGAAGACAATATATTATCCAATGATTGCCATCATATCATTGTTTATATCTACATGTATGGCATATAATTGAAAAAAATTAGAACCTCTGTATAAAGGTATATTGCATTAAATAATAAAAAAATAAAAGTATTCAAGTCATATTTTTATGATTTATGAATTGTGGGGCAAGTCCCCGTTTAGTTTTATTATTATTATTTGAATAGTATGATAAAAAAAATAGGAAAACATTGATTTAAAATACAAGGTTGATTTTATTTGTCAATAAATGAGTAAAAATTCTACAATAAGATCATTTAAATTTATTTTTTTATGAATAGTAAAAAATATATAAATCTCAATAAAATTTAATAACATTTAATGATAGAGAATTTTAAATTGCGGAAAGTGCGATATTTTTTTCTAAATATATTAAAGAGAGAGTACTTTGCATGAGAATGTGACATTTGACGTAATCATGTATTGACGAGTGTTCAAGTAATGATAAATTATTAGTTCAAATAATAATTAGTTCTCATTGTGATAAAGTTACTATGTGAATGTGAGATAGTATCATGTCACATCCTCTAACTTCTATATCTATATATTATTAGCATAATCATGTTTTGATAATTATTCGTAAAATATTAATAATTTTTCAGTTAAAAGTTTATAATATACTAATCATATGCTTTTATTAATACAATTATAATAATTATATATTTTTATTATTTATACCATTCTATTTTCGTGAGACTATTTATTCAGTTATATAATTTTCATAATCTATAATCATATAATAATTATTAAAATAAAAAATACTTTAAAAGAAGAATACTAAAATAATGTGATAATCATTCTTATACTTCTAATAAATAAAATTTATGTTTTGAGTATGCAAAAATATAATACATAATTTCTACTAAAAATAAAAATAAAATATTTATTTTAACTTTAGTAATTGTTTGTACATTGTGTGGGCAGTACTTCATTAGTTTTAATGAAGTTGATATAATCTTAATGAAAGGTAAACATACGTTTTTTACTATAATAACCAAAGTAGTGGCACTTTGTTATGATGGAACGTGTCTTCTAGAATTGTTAACTAATTAAAATATTATATAATCAATTAACTTTTGAGTTCATGCTTAATTAGTAAGTTAAACGATTGATTAGTAACCACTATATGTATTATAGCATTTATAACTAACTAAAATATTATATGAGTCAAATTAGAATTTTTTTTACTTCGCGATTAGTTAGTATACAATTCCAAATGAATTATTGTTTTAAATCATGTTAATGCAATTAATTCATAACCATTTTGGAAAAAAATTAGTTGACTAACCAATTAAAATATTATCATATGAATGGTTTATGGAACTACCAAAATTCATATACGGTTATCTAGCAACCGTTTCTCAACATTCTTATAAATACTATTCTGGAAAGAGATTTCATCCTCTCATCCAAATCTTATCGCATGTAAGTTCCTTTCTTTCTTCTTCTTATTATATATTCATATGCACTACCTATTATACGTACATATACGGTTAGTTTGTGTTCACTAAATGAAACATTAATTTACATTCTTTTTTTACTCTTCCCAAAGTTAGAAGTTCATTAAATTTTTAAATACATTTCAAACTTTTATTCTCCTACTATTAACTTCCAAGTATTATAATTAGAATTTTTTTTTCTCATTATTATAGATAATTTCATATTTCACATATAAAATACACTATCACATATTTCTCATGTCCTTCATTTGCAATACGAGCCTACTTAAAAGATTTTGATAGTGCTAAGATTTATTTTCCTCTTAACAAATTTATATGACAAATGTTTTAAATGTTTTGAGTGCTTAGTTTTATTTGATAAAATTTCTATTATTATTATTCGTGTAGTTTATTATGACTTTGAAGATGAATTTATTGATGATGTCAATGAATTTAAGGTGCATTGAAATTTTAAATTTTGTATAGTGTGATTCCAGACAATCTTGAATTTATGAATATCTTAATAACAATGCCTTATTTGGAATGATCCTGAAAATATTTTTTTATTTTATACTTTGTAGTCTTATTTAAAATATTTCTATTTGTATGCATAATTATTATATTTCTCTCTTTGTTCATGGGAATACATTAGTTTTTTTTAAGTTTTCTTATATTTTTTTATATATTCACTAACAATTGGTAAAAATTGCATCACCGACCAATAAATAGAGAACAATGCATTTACTTTTAACATTAATTAGAATATAAATATTTCTTGAATAATAAATTAAGTTTAGTGGATAAGTCAGTTATAACGTTTCAACATTCATAAACAAAAAATCTAAAAACCTATACCACATAAATATAGAATTATTATCATTTTTTTATAAACCGAAACATTATTTTAGATAATAGTAATCACAATAATATAATTATATATTGGTTCATTGAAATGTTATCATATGTATAAAATTTGTTAAATTCATAAATTTATTATTTAATTGAAATTTATCATGTTTCTAAATAATTGAGATAAAAATTATTTAATATTATATATCTAATTAAATGATTAATATATCATAGTTTTAGTGGTATAATTATTTCATTTAGTAACTGTCTCGAGGATAAATCTCAACTTATAACTTCACAATTTTATCTATATGAGAGTACCAACAGGATCCTTAACCCATGTTTTTCTCCCTGCCTCCCTCCCTCCCCCCCCCCCCCCCCCCCCCCCCTCCGTCCCCTCTCTCTCTCTCTCACATGCACACACACAACTATTTTATTTTTTTACTATTTTATTTGTTAAATATGTTAAAATTAATAAAACCATGTATGTGACATGGAATGTTCTCAGTTTTTTAGTTAAAATATTTTATTCAATTATTTATATATAGGATAATAAGATAGAAGCATATTTATTAAAAGAATCAATAATTTATGTCATGTGTATTATATTTTGAAAGAAAAAGGAAAAACTAAAATGGCATACTATATTGGTTATCATTTAAGAGCAGTTTAAAGAATAGATCAATGTTGATTTTTTTGGTGGTTTATTCACGTCCTGCATTTTATATGTTGAAGGAATTTAGAAATCCTTTAATGTTACTCCCACAATAAGTCCATTTGATGTTTTTAGTTTCTTTATTTCATTTCTTGGATATTAAAATTCACTCATAAAGATCCTTTTATCTTATATATTATGCAAACATCACGGTTTTTTAGGCCATTGCTTTGTATTTTTGGTAATATTTAATGTTTCAGCTCTATATGCATGCTTTTTGTATTTTTCATTCAAGAACTACAATTTAAAATATTTTTTTGTTTATAAAAATAACCACAAAACTACGAAATATTTGATATATAATGTTTTTAAAAGTAAAAAATAATTTAGAAATATAGATTAAATGAATACTACTTTTGATTTTTTATAACAATAAAGAAGATAAACTATATTCTTGATTACTATATTTCAATTTAACTAAGAGAAGAATCAAAGAGTAGAAAAAAATTCTACGTTAGTTTAGAAACAATATAATTGTATATATTCTTCTTACTAAAATAAATGATCTAAACAAGTTTTTTTGTAAGCTATAAATGATAAACTTACATTATGGCAACATCAATTAAGCATATCTATAAATGATGTCACTATGCATATCTAATATTAACTAAGCATCATCATTATCTTTATATCTTACTTAACTAAGTTATTCAACTTTGTTTATTACAAGAATAATACACAATATCCAATCCTGGGAAGAAAAATTATATGTATGGATATTGAATTATATCATTATATTGGTGTTAACTAAAAGAATGACATAAAATTTAATTATTAAAATAACTTAAAATAAGGTGATATGTTTTGTTAATGAAAAAATGATTTGTTAGGATAAAATTTGGGACATCATTTGCATATATTTTAATATTTTAAAATTATTCACTTCTTTAGGTGAAGTTATACTTATATTTAAGTAACTATAGCAATTTCAAAATAATGCAGTCATCATTATACTAAGTAAATTATGGTTAACAATCAAATATTTGGAATATTGTCATTGTTTATCTTTTTTCTGTTTATTATAATTAATATTTTTATCTTTGAGCAGTATCATATTTGTTTCTAGCATTTCTTATATTATTCTATTTCTTTTCAAAATATTATTAATGTACAAGTGCGAAAAAATTTGTATTATATTATTTTGTTCTTTATTGTTAAATTTATGTCATCTTCTTATAAGTCTTTTAGCCATTCTATGACTATAAATAAAAAAATGACATTAAGCTTCTATCTAAAATTATATGTGTATAACACATCTTTCATGCAAACCCTTATAACATAAGAGTAATATATATGTACGTGGCAAGCTCTTTCATGTGACATGATTGATTTTTTTAATAATTAAATGATATAATATTAAAATATAAGGCATTTTTTATTTTGTAAATTGATAGCTAATGTTTTATGTTAATGATACTATGATATATAGATAAAATTATTTATTAAAAATAAGTGTGCAGATGTGTTTATTGATTACTTTTTTAACTAAAAATAAGAATAAAACATTTTTATCTTAGTAATGAAGAAATTAAGAATTAAGATGATGGTTGAAATGTAATATGAATAATGCTTGGAGTATATCTCTACATCAAGATCTAAAGGTTTTATTGGATAATTATTTTCTATACATGCCAAATTGCATATATTTTTTATTAAAAAACATAATTGCATGCATGACTTCAAATTCAGGCAATATGAACCAATTTTTCAAGATATAATTTGTGTATTAAATGAAAAACAAATATATAAAGATTTTGATAATGATAATTCAACATTTGCATGGATCTATTATCAAGTATTCATCATGACTTTAAAATTTATCATATTTTTAGACAACTAAAGAAGTGATCGAAACAAATATGATATATGATTATATGTACATGAAATTCATATACATATCAAATAGACTAATAGATTAATATCTCAAACTTTGAAAATATTATTTTTTAATGAGAGTAAAATAAATGAAATACAAAGGTGATTAGGTACACTCATAAAGTATTTGTCTATTTCATAATTATTATATTCTTTAAATAATTTTAAAATATATCAATTTAATATTTACTTATTTTATAAATATATGATTCATCTAATTTTGCATCATCCGTGCATCGCGCGGGCCATCACACTAGTCCATATTAAAAAAGGAGGTAATTCAGGAGTGGCACCGACCTTGGAGTTTGGGGCTGCGGGGACTCGATTCCTCAATTTTTTATTAAAAAATAGAAAATAACCCCTATTCATTGAACCTCGTCGCTCTCTTCTAGTAAGAACCGTCGCTGCCCTCCTTAAACAAGTGCCGCCGACGTTGCCCTCCTCAAATGAGCGCCGCTGCCATCGCCCTCCTTCATGGTGGAAGGGATTGATCGTTAGGTGGAGGAGCATGGAGCTGGCGCGATCATCGCCCTCTTCTAGCAACGCGACGCACAGAGGTGGAGCTTCGATCATTGTGCGTCAAATTGTCGTTGGGAGTGGACGAGCCACTATGCGCACTGGTGGATGTTTGAAGGTTGCCGACACGAGCGCCACCCTCTTCTAGCAAGCACTGCCGATACCCTCCTCAAACGAGTGTCGTTGTCGCTCCTCCACTGTTGGGAGTGGACAAGTTATTGTGCACACTGGTGAATGTTTGAAGGTTGCTGACGCGAGCGCCACCCTCTTCTAGCAAGCACCGCCGCTACCCTCCTCAAACGAGTGTCGCTGTCGTCGCCCTCCTCCGCCGTTGTCATTGTCCTCCTTCATGGTGGAAGGGATCGACTATCAAACGGAGGGATTCGTGGAGGAAAAAGGGAAAAGATCGATCATCATTCGTAGATAGAAGAAAAAACGTAAATGGAGCAGCTGACATGGTCCCATGAAGAAAAAAAGAAAATAGAGTAGGGAGTTAGAGTTTTGTTATATATATGATAGAGTGGATGGTTAAGATTTAATCTATATATATATATATATATATATATATATATATATATATATATAAGGTGCAGGAATTCGCGGGGCATGGACAACTCTCCCCACCCCAATATCTGAAAGAGGATTTGGGGGCAATTTTTTCCCATCTCGCGGGTGAAAAAAATTTCCCGAGTTCAGAGGCTCGATCGGGGATTCTCCGCGGGGCCCCACAGGAGGTGGGAGATATTGCTGAGGTATCTATCCAAGTAATAATTTTATTTTTATGATCTTTTTATTTTAAACATTACATATATTTATTTCAAAAATATTTAAAAAATTTATAATTATACCTATTTAATTTGTTAATTTTATATTTTTCTAAATTTTTAATAGATTATATAAACTTTAACTTCATACAAAAGATGCATCATAATATTTTATTATAAGTAAATAATATTATTTGAATTTCTAAAGAGTTTACTGATAATTTAATAAATAGCAATCTTTATGTTAGGTAAATTGTTAAATAATGAAAAAAGTAAATATAATGAATTGTGATATATTGTTCTTCTTCCTGACTATCAAATCCACATAATATAACATAAAAAAACTATCAATTATTTTTCTTTCAAGTATTTAAATAGTATCCTTATTTTGTCATACTATTTTTTTTCAACTGATATTAGAATCTCAATGACTTTTCTAATTAGTTTTCTTGGACTAAAGAATTTTTTTTCTTTTAAAACAAAGACCACAACTTGGACTACAGAATTGTCCGTGCACAGTGCGCTCCATTACAGGACCATGAAGGGAAATTTTCTTCGTTGCCATTTTTTGTACAAAATACAAGTACAATTAAGTACACTCATTTGACTATTACTTTTCATTTTTTGCGTAGTTCGGCATATCATTTCCATGTGCAGGAGTGCTACATCAATGGCTTCGCCTGGCTACTTATGCAAAAGGACCAAGTTTGCGGCATCAATGGGTCATGGCCTAAAGTGAAATAAAAAAATTGATTTAAATACAATATTATTATATTTATTTTTATATAAAAAATTCAAAAAATAAATTTATGAAGATAATAAATAAGATCCTTTTTAAATGTTGTTCTTCAATGCAAAAGTGTTCATAATAATAATATTAATGAAAAAAATTAGTTGAAGTATTATGATCAATGTTTTCAAATTCAAAAGTTTAAGTCATTTTACGTCTCATAAACTTAAAATATAAACTCATAGAGTTTATGTACATTACTACATATATAATATTATATATGTTATAAAATATTTGTAAAAAATAATTTTTATATGTTAATTTCAAACGTAATGATTTCATTTATCATATTCAACTCACTCGTATATGAATTGCATAATTATTTATTATTTTTAATAATTCATCACACTACAAATACATTCTATAAGTCGATATAACACACATTTAAACGTAAAAGAATTTAAAGTTTATATATCAAATTATCAAAGTTGTCCATGGATCGCATAAATTAAAATTTAAAATATTCTTAATTGTTAAATCATGAAGGTTCGATACTATTTTCATTTCAATTTTGGCATTAAATGCCTAACTTTATTCAAAGACTTGGTTGAGATTATACTTGTAGACCTCAAATATTCTTAGTTGCTATTTTTCGTTTCTACTTGTAAGCTTGGTTGAGTTTATATGAAGTCACTGTAGAATCGAAAGCACTAAAAAAATGGGGTGAACTAGTGTATAAAAATTATAACAAAAAAACATAAAAACTAATTTTTAAGAAATACGATCACAAGCAAGTAAAAAGGATTAAAACTCAGAATGCACAATTGTTGACGAGGTTCAGGCCAACGCCTTATCCTACATCCCCATTCCGTATTCCCAACTACGAAACCATCGAAGATTCACTAACTTTCTCTTTTATTGTAGAGAGAGAATAATCATTTTTACACCACAATGATTTCTTCTTCGCTAAAAAAGTAAAGCACACTTCTTCTTACAAGGAACGCTCAAACTCACTAACACAAGAACACAAGAATTCTTTCTAATTCTTTCTTTTTACAAAGAATACTCATACTTAAGAAATAGAAAAGAGAAAGGATGATTTGCAAGATTGAGCTCTAGAAAATGTTTTGAATTTGAAAGATGCTATAGAGTAATTTCCCTTGCTTAGATGAACTTCTTTCAGTTTTTTAAATCCCTTTTATAAACTTTTTAAAAGAATTGTGCTGTCACTTCTAAAACGACCGTCCATTTTGATTTCAAGCGTCCATTTTGAACAGAAACTAGTCATTGCGCATTTTGTCATATATCCAGTGGCCGACCATTATAGTTTTGGTCATTCATTTTATAAAAAAATAGCTATTGTCGTTTGTCTTTTCTATGCAGTAGCTCGTTGGTAAAAGTCCGTAAAGAAAGTAGCCATTGTCGTTTGTCTTTACTATCTAGATCGGTCATCCGAAAATGTTTCGGTCATCTATTTTAAAAATGTCAAATTCTCGGACATTAGTGGTCATTGTAGAAGCTTTTCATTGTCCATCTAATACATTATCTTTCGAACTTGACATCCAAAACGGCCGATCGAAATTATTTTGATCTAAAAATCTTGATTTCTCAGACATTAGCAATTGTTGTAGGAGCTTTTCAGTCGTCCATCTGATACGTCAACTCTACATTCAAAATGGTCGACCAAAATAATTTCAATTGTCCGATTTAAAAATACTAATTTTTCGGACTTAACGATCATTGTAGGAGCTTTTCGGTCGTCTATATGATAGTTGTTTTTTTACCTCTACGTTCAGAACAATCGACCGAAAATCTTTAGGTTGTTCATTTAAAAATTTCGAATTCTCGAACATCTACGATCGTTCGACATCTATTTCGGTCATCCGTTATAACTGTAAAAATTTTACAATGATATTTTCTTTTGAAAAATATTTAACATGTTCAAACTAACACTTTTAGCAACATTAGTACATCATCTTCCTTGTTTGCTATTAAATACTTAGAATATGATTTTTGGACCAACAATCCCCCTTTTCGATGATGACAAATAAAGTGACAATGAGATAAATAAATGACGAAATGTAAATTTCTCCCTCTTAATCAATGCTTATCTTCTAATATGATATCAAATAGATGTGATTTACTCCCCCTCAATCAATGCCTATCTTCTTATTAGGGATGGTAATATTCCACGCCCCCTGCAGGGCCCCGCGGGGAATCCCCGAACTCGGGCAATTTTTTTCTCGCGGGGTCGGGGATGGGGAAAAATTATCCTCGAACCCTCTTTCAGGGATCGGGGCGGAGGGAGTTATCCTCGCCCCGCCGCCCCGCGGGGCCCCGAATCCCCACACCCCAAAGAGTGTACAACAATAGTCCCACATTGATAGTAGTAGGAAAGTGAGGGTAAATAGACAAGTATAAATGAATGAGGAGACTAATTGGTCAATATTGAATGTTTATGGAGAAAGTCCACGTTGGATATTTTTCAAATTTATAATAATATTTTTTTATCAAATTATCTCTTAGTAAAAAATTAATAAAAAATTTTAACTAAACCAAAAAATACGGTTCAACTCGATTTTTTTTATTTTGACCGATTTTTTATCGGTTCGTTTCGATTTAATCCGGTCCAAACTAGGATCAATCCGCGGGGTTCGAGGTCCCCGCGAGGATTTGGAGCCCTGCGGGGTTCGGGGCGGGGGATAAAATTTCCCCCAGACCGGAGATTCGGGACGTGGTCGGGGGCGGGAGCGGGTCGCGGGACGGGGGTGGTGTTCCCCATCCCGAACAGGGTCGGGTGCCATCCCTACTTCTTATACATGGTGAGATAATCTCGTAATATAAAGCATGATAACATCAAAAGATAGGCATAACATGCATATACATATCACGGGATGTATCAAAGAGTCATCCATATCAAATCATCAAACCATCCATCCTCATACATAGCATTCATAAACATAACATTGTCATACATAAAAGGCATAAAAGATAGTAGCCATAACAATATCCCTATCCATCCATACATCATATCATAGTCTTCGTCACAATACAAATCTCCCCCTTTTAACATCATTAAAATGAGGAACAAACATTAAAAAACAAATGAAGAAAACTAAGCATCCGGAGCATCATCAAGCGGTGGAGGCGTAGCTCGCTCATAAGATGAAGTGTCGAAGTCCGAGGAGCGAAAGTACGCAAAGAGACAATCCTAAGTGAGATGATGATTGATCTCCAAGTGCTCCATACGTATGACCATGCCATCCATACAAGCATCCATACGCTCCATATGTGTAGCCATGCAATCTATGTGCGTCATCATCCCATTCTACTCATCACGCGAGGGACCTATAGAAGAGCGCCATGCACTAGTCGGCGCAAGTGCGGGACGTAAATAAGGTTCCCACAGGGACCCATATCCTCTCTGGTAGCAGCACCTATAGGAGCGTCAGTATCGGTAGCATCAGCAGACTCTAAATCACACGATGCTTCCTGTCCCCATTTTGGCGAAGACCCACTCATTCTCCTTAAGAACAAATCTCTTAAGCTTCAAGGTTGACTTCCAAATGATATTCACGGACCACTCAGTATAACACACCTCTGACTCATGAATGATGATACCACTCTCACGAAAGATTCGAGTAAGAAAAGAACCATAATGAAGAACGAGATTGTGAGAGTGTTTGGAATTAATCTTTTCTTTAATGGACGTGAAGTCCCAAAGTTCATCGGAGGAAGATCATTCCAGAGAAGACAATAAAGTAGACGAAGATCATAATAAACCAGGTCTGTATAATGCTTGGAATGAGGAAAGATAATCATATTAACAATGTGGTGAGCGACAAGAAGTGAGGGATTCAATTTTTTCATAATTTCTTTCATCGGAAAGTGTTCTACCTCACCATAAAAGACAACTTCAAGAGCCTCGACTATAGAAATATCGGAAGGTCACTCATGAGATACAATATTTTCAAGTTCCCAACGTGAAACGTAAAAAATCGTATAAATCATAGATGGAGTGATTTTGATGTTGTGACAGAGAACTTTAGAGGTTACATAAGATCGGGATTTGAGAGCTTGGAGGTTGGCATAGAAGAGTCTAATCAACCTCGGATAAATCGGTTCTTTAAAGTCAAGAGTGAGAGCCACCCAATGTCATCAAAGAGATCATGTACAAATCTCATGTTTAGTGAATCCCAGTCTACCAGAAAGTTTTATGCCACTTCTCTTGAGGCGAACATGGGTCCGAAACTCAAGGCAACGGCCGCGTCGACAAAGAGAAGAGAATCAAACTCGTTTGGAGAAAATATTACTGAAATTGAAGGTGGACGAGAGGATGATGCATGGGCCTTTCGTTTCCGAGACTAGTAACGAGTGCATTCCTTGGTGGCATGTTTCACAAATCTTTAAGGGAATCAATGGTCAAGAATAATTTCCTGTAAGTTATATAGAACTCTATGTAAAAATTTGCATAGAATAATCTGAATGTTTCAATATAAAAAAATTGATAGCGTAAGGAGTTTTTGAATTATGGTTTATTTATGAATTGAGCTAATCATATAAATAGTTTTTTTTATTGTCATGACAATGTTTGGAGTGGTAGAATAAAAATGCGACTAATTTGTTTGGTTCTGAATTGGACGCTTGATTATGATACATCTAATGAAAATAATCACAAATCGTTTGTCACTTTACCTCGCTATATCCAAAAAGAACAACTCGCGGTTCGAGGGGAAAAGGCCCAAATTCTCAGCCCACTCACGAGGATCGCCACTTCCTAGTATAAAATCGTTGATTTAAACAGCAAAAGAGGGTTGAAGGGGCGGTAGCTAGCAGCAATTCCATCGTCGATGGAGAGGGAGGTCGCAAGGTTGGCGAAGGGAGCGCTCTGCTGCGGCTGGAACTACTGCCGCCAGCGTCTCGGCGTCGGCTACCTCGACGGTACCGTCTCCATCCATGACTCGCTCGACTCCCCATCCGCCGCCTCCTCCTCCTCCTCGTCCTTCAAATGGAAGGTAATTAGCAGCAGATTCAGGTCGCGGGGAAGGGTATTTTAGGTTGACTTAAGCTCACGCGAGATTATCTATGCTTTGTTCTTAAAACGCTTCTGAGATTGCAACCACCTGGAGGGAGAAATCAGACGATCGGTATCTGCTTGTTGAAATGACTCGGGGGGGGGGGGGGGGGGGGGGGGGGGGGTTAGAGTTTGTGATGGACATATAAAATAGTGTGGCTCGACAAATGAATATTTTTTTGGAGAAAAAATGGAGTTTTTTTGCTTTATCGGCTCGGGGGATTTTATTCATATCAAATGTTGCGCTCCCTCGAGTGTAATATGGATTGATTTTGATTCATTTCCTTAGGTCGTTGAAAACAAAGCTTTACGCATGTTTTTCCTCTCTTCAAACTATTTACAGGCGCATGAAAACAAGGTGAGCAATGTTGTTTGGCTTCCGCCAGAATTTGGTGATGCTATTGCTTGCGTATGCATCGATGGGACATTGTCTTTGTGGGAGGAAACTGCAGATGGTTCGTAGTTTGATGCTTGTTAAGTGTTACATTATTGTTGGAACTATGAGATACATGAATAACACTAAAACACCATTATTATTTCAAGAAAAATCTTGTTTTCCTTGTAAGGCCACTCTCTATTATGTAAAAAATTTGTTGACAAAAGCGTAAATTTGTTATCCTCTACCTATTGGATTAGGTATCGAGGTCAATGTAACAATATTTTCATTACTTTCTTTTTCAAATTCTTTAGATAATCAAGATCTTACATGGAAGCTATGCAAACTTTTTGAGAGCAGCAATTCTTATGTACTTGATCTGCAATTTGGGGTGATCTCTGCAAGTTTGAAGATGGTAAGTTTTAAACTAAGCACATATTATACTGTTCCGCTTATCACTCGGACTTGCCACTATGAGCTATAACTTTGCATCCCTTGGTTTATTGCTCTCATTTCGTTTGGAGGTTATAAATCTTGCAGGTTGAGGATTAATGCTGTGACATTCAATGTTGCACAGTACCAAAATTATAACTGAATAGTATTGTATATTGAATCTGAAAGCTGAGTGAGCAAGTTGTTGATCTGTCATTTTAACAATGCGATATACGCAAATGGTTTTTGGTGCCTACACCTAGGATAGAATGTTGGTTAACACCACATGATCTGAATGATATGAATCGAGGTTACTGATCAGCTATTATTTAGATGGGAACTTAATGCTGGTTATTTAATCCATCTATACATCTTAAACGAACATATTTAATTATCAATCCTCAACTTCACTTTTTTTATGTTGTGAGAGAGGAAGAAGGATGATTAACCAGAATGTTAAACTAGCAGTTGACTTTATGTGATTGATTTTGTACTTCCGTACTCAACATCTAGTATAAACTACTCTCATGTGTATGCTTAAGTTTCTCCTAAAAAAAAAATGTGTATGCTTAAGTTATTATTTCATTGTCTTCTGTTATTGTATTTTGATTGAAAATATATGTAAACTTGGATTGAAGTCTCTCTGTTGTTATTAAGCACTCTCTTGATGTTGATTTCTAGGTTGTTGCATATTCAGATGGTCATATCAAGGTCTACGAGCTCTTGGACCCCATGGATCTAAGCAAGTGGCAGCTTCAGGTTTGTTGCTTTCCTTCGTAACACAAATACTAAATAAACTTGCTTGTCTAACTCATGAATCCCTTCATCTTAATTGGAATGCAATTTGCATGCATGAATCCCAAAAAAATATGCATGCATGATTTTCTGGCTCTAACAATTTTTTTTTGTGCTCAATGTAAATCTTACTAACTTAGAAAGAATATAGTATGAAGCATTTCATCGTCTTCCATATTCTCCCTGATTCCCAGTTTAAGTGGGTTTCTTTTGTTCTACCCTGTGGCAATTGGTCATTTTTTGACTGAAGGAAGACAATCTAATTGCCAGTTTTAGGCACCACTGCCTGCCTGCAAGTTATCTATTTTTATAACATTTTCATCGCATTTACTTGATTTGCACTTTAACATGCTATAATTTCTTCTATGGGCAGGCAGAGTTTCAGAATGTGCTAGATTCAGTATCCAGATTTGGGAAGTCAGTGTGTTCGAATGCATCAATTGCATGGAATCCTAGAAGAGGTGAAAGCCAACAAACTTCTTTTGTCATAGGTTTCAGTTCAGATGTGCCAAAGTTCAATTCTGCCAAGGTTTGTCACATGAATGCCTTGCTTCGTTTTTGTTATATGTACCGGGGAATCTGTTTCATATAAGTAACTCACCATCATGATTTGCAGTTAATAATATTCTGTGCTTTCTAAATTTACAACTTTAGTCAACATTGCACTAAAAAAACATTAGTCGACGTTAAAAGGCCTTATACATCTCCTAAAACAAGGCCTTGTACAGTGGCTAATTTCAACATGGAAGTTTTGGACACTGTTGTATTGCATAGAAGAATGTGCTCTAATAACACCATTGTTTTCTGTAATTGCCTCAACCTTACCATTTTTCCCTCATAAGAAGACTGACTTCTATTATTTTAATATGTTCTGTGGAAGTTCTTTAACACAAGGAATTGGAGTTTTGACATGTGTGCTGAAAGGATCGATGGATTTTTTTTTTATGTTTATAGGTATATAGGCAGATACTGCTTCTGTTCTCATATTCTTCATCATATCTATCAAGCAGAGACAGTTGTACACTTTCTAACTTGTGATTCTTATTAATGATGTTTCCTACCATGATATCCAAGATCTGGGAGTTTGATGAGACACACCAACGTTGGCTAACTGTAGCAGAACTGGCTTTACCTGGTGATGATGGTGACAGTGTGCAAGCTGTCGCATGGGCCCCTAATATAGGAAGGTAATTGTTCTGCTATGCTTGTGAATTTGTCTTGTCATGGATAGTATATGGACTGTAGTGAAAGTGCTGGAACAGCATACTTTGTGAATTTTCAATTGGCAATCACTATTGTATTCCAACAAGTTTTTCTTGTGGATCTCTATATTGTTGTGCATCTTGATTGTTTGAGGGGCTATACATCCTTATTTTGGTTTTTTGTATAATTTATATTTATAACAAGTGATACCTTATTAATTCTACAAAAGTTCCATAATGATAGTAGAGTTTATGTGCCTCTAGTTGATGATTTCAGATTTGTAATTTACCTTTTTTCTCAATAGAAGATTAATTATCTATTATTATCCAAAAATCTGGAAATTTCTTGATATTTGATTAAGGTTGGGAGATGGATCTTTTTTTTTTTTTTTTGAGAAAGGTTGGGAGATGGATCTACTTTCCAAAATATATGAAAATCTTAACCCTTCCAGAAATATCAGTTTCACGTGAAAATAAAATATGCCTAATTTCAAATTGTATAAAAGTACATATAAATGGTTAGACCATGCTAGTCATCCTTTAAAAAAATTGTTTGAAGCAATAAATAGTCTGCTAGCAGTCCATTACTATGTTTCTACTTGACCATGGACATTGATAGAAACTAAAATATCACTATGAAAATGAAACATAGATAAATATTATTGTTAACAAAAGTTAAGAATCTTAAAACATAATTACAACTAATAATGTGTCTGCCAGCTAATGGAGAACATGAACATGTAAGTTATACCACTATACTCTTAATCAGCCCATTATTAATGCAAAGTGGTTTCCTAAATTTACTCTCCCCCGATCTGCTGCCTACTTTAATATGATTATTGCTTGCAACTAGTACGATTTACATGAACTCCATTGCAGACCATATGAAGTTATTGCTGTTGCTACTTCCAAGGGCATTGCAATATGGCATGTAGGTTTGAACCTTGAATCTGATGGAAAGGTTTCAACTGAGAAGATTGCAGTACTTTCAGGCCACGATAGTGAGGTATAAATATAATCTTGTCTTCTTGAACAGTTATCCACTAATCCAAGTGCGTTGACACCTCCTATGGATTATAACGAAAACAAAATTTGGCACCTTTTTGTTTTTGTTCTTAAAATGTTCAGGGAGAGTAGTCTTGTACTTTTTGTTCATCATAACTCATAACTGACTTAAATGCACTACAGGTTTTTATCTTTTTTCCATAAGGAGAAATTTTTATTAATGATGCCTCTCGAGCTATAATAATTTTCTCCTAACCTGGTCCAGATAATTGAGACTTGTCTGTTATTGATGATTAATATATCAAATATTGCATGTCTCAATATGTAGTCATCCTTTCCATAAAAGGATGACCCATTTCGTAGGTAGTGGTTGAAATATTTTTCGAGAGAAAGGTAGTGGTTGAAATATGACTTGATGTAAATGCTCACAAGCAATTCGAATAGTTGTTCATGCTTAAAATTCTCAAAAACATAAAATTTCATGCTCAGGCTCATGAGTTTTTATCTTCTTAATCCGTGTAGAATTTAGTTATGCAAAGCTGCTTGTCTTTGTGTTCCTTAGACAAGGCTGATGATCTTTTCACCTATAGCTATTTTTTGTGTGGAATCTCCTACCTGGAGTTCCTCCAATGAATGTACGTTGACAATAAAAGAAGTTAGCCAATTCGTTTCCAAAAAGATAAAATCTGGACTTGCTAGCTTTTTTCAATTATGCATCTTAATTCCCTTGACGTGTGTTCCTTGTTGGGAACTGTACTTTTAAATCTTTTACACTGGTACAAACTGCAGTTAGACTTGGCTTCCGCCTGACTCCCTGACCTATGGACTTTTCCAGGTTTGGCAACTGGAGTGGGACATGAGTGGCATGACATTAGCATCATCAGGAGATGATGGAATGGTCAGATTATGGCAGTCCAACTTGAATGGGGTGTGGCATGAACAGGCTGCACACGACTGCTCGGGGTTGCATCCACAACAATAGTAGTTCAGTGGTCTCGACGGCCAAGCATCCAGCCTTGTTTCAAGAAATCTGGATCCAAAGTTCATTTATGTACAATTGTTCAACATGCGTGAATCTTTTGCTGTTTCCAAACCCATGATTGCAGGTGCCTGGACAGGAAATGTGCTTAGTGGTGGTAGATCGACTAATCTTTGTAAAAGTTTGATACCTTAAAAAGATTTATGGATGCTGCCTTTGGAGAAACAGGGACATGCGTTATTCGATCACTGAACTCCTTATTTAGACTTATTTGCTACTGCATAATTGATATATATGGGACGTTGGATCATCAGATGATGATTCAACATTGACTCATATATCTGAATTTTCTGTTCCACATAATCCTTAACCCCTTGATGAAATTGCTAGTGAGAGTGCCAAGCTGTGTCCTGTTATTTGACTTGTCTGCCTAACTGGATAAGATGATGGTATTGGTAGAAAATAATTCAATGTTTTCTGGAAAAACAATTATTTGCGATATTCTCCTGCTATTCTCAGGTTCTTAGGAAGATTATTATGTTGATAATAAGGCTAGGAGGGGAAGGAAATGGGGAAAAAGTGAAAGAAAGTTGAATGAAAGTTAACTGATAATTTCACTTGAACTAATCGTGGATGAGGTGTCATATGTCCTCTAAGTAACATGTTACATGCTCATTATAAGCAATTTTTTAAAACGAATGATTAATTATTGGAGTTGGTTACAATATATCAATAACAATATCATTTCATTAAAATAGTGGATAATAATTATGTTACAAATATGAATCTGTCAAATATTTAACTATATTAAACTGCCCAATTGTTTATATTCATTATATATCCCTATTTATAATCTACTTAAGAAAAAAGGTGTTTTGATTTTCCGGCAAGCAACATAAAAAAAAACAGCGACTTTGAACTGTGGACATGGACAAAAAGGACAACAAAGAAGACACCTTCTCCTCCCTTTAGACTCTCCCCTTATTACTATAGTGACGCACGCAAGATGCTCCTGCCGCTCCTATTTTCGATGCTCTATTTGTCTCCATTCGACTTTCATTTTTTTGTGTGTGAAGTAGTGTTGGAAAGAGCACAACGAAACGAACATTTTGACATGAGTTAGGAAAAGATCGGTCAACTGCGGACCACACACTGAGTGCTGAACATGTGAAAGGGAGGAAGTTCTCCGACGACTCGTTCCGATTCCGATTCGTGCCGATTTTTCTCTTGGTGAGTCGTGTAGCATTCTCAGATCGATTATGTTCATTTGGTGGTGGTGGTGGGTGGGGGGGGGGGGGGGGGGGGGGGAGGGGGTTTGAACATGTTTCTGCTCAGAATCTTGTAGGTGGTCGATATTGGGATTTTTCAGTAATCAGTCCGGCAATATTTTCTGGCAAGTTCGACAGGTGGTCAAGATTGGAGTTTTTCAATAACTTGTCTAGCGATGTTTTCTGACGAGTTCGACGAGGGACTTCAGCCGAGTTCACCACGACATTCTGGTAGGTGTACACATGAGAGAGAAATGTATTAGGTTGTTGTTTATAAAAAAAATAATCATAAATTACTTATAGGTTATCAATTTCGGGTTCTGATCGTCAGTGATATTTCCGATGACTACTCAGTGCAAGCGAATGAAAATACACAAAAAATTTGATTTTAGATATGAAACTGATTTTAATTACTTTTATTATTCTACTAATGAAGAAGGCGATCGGTAGTGTTCGACATTCGACGGGTGTGGTTTTGATTTTTGAGAACGAGGGTTTTGTTTATTGTCGTAAGATATTACTGGTGGCTGAAACTATTCATAAAACTTAATGTTATAAATTGATAAGAATTATTTATAGTGTTTAATTCGAATTGTTATATAGTTAATTTGATATGATAGGTGATTGTCCGTTGGGAGTTTGAGTAGAGTGCTATTAGTTGGCGATTTCTTTTTCCCTATTGGTAGGCATTTTAAAAATATATAGTGATGATTGATTTATGAAAATTAGTTTATATGATTGTTATAATGCATTAACTATGGACTTAGGTAAGAGAATTATAATTTTTAATTCTAGGCACCAAGATGTCGTTAAAGGACTATTATGGAATGATTAATGGACTAAAAGACAAATGATACCTATAAGTGATAAATATCTTAAATGATAAGGTTATATTTCTAAATAAGATTTAAATGAATGCAATAAGTACTTCTCTCCCTTGAATGGATTTGGACGGAAGGTAGTTGAAACTCGACGTAATCTAAGGTGAGTTTATCCATAAGATAGTGACGATGGCCTCAATATGGAATGGACTTTATTCGGTTTGATGTGTGCAATATTTTTATATGTATGAATGCCTCAATATGCCCTCAAAATGATTGTTGATATATTATCTTACTACGATGATGAATTATAAAGGTATGGGTTTATGATGTTGGTTTTATGAGCGAGATTTTTTATGTATTGAAAATGTCACTAATTATGGCGCACGTAGATATGTGTTAAATTGTATTCATGCATTGCATTCCAAAAATATTTTTACATGGCTTATCTCGAATGTCTGTGATCGTTTGGGGGTGGCTCTTGGCATGAAATAGGGCCATAGGAGCGGATGTTATAGCTCTAGGCACCAAGATGTCGTTAAAAGACTATTATGGAATGATTAATGGACTAAAAGACAAATGATACCTATAAGTGATAAATGTCTTAAATGATAAGGTTATATTTCTAAATAAGATTTAAATGAATGCAATAAGTACTTCTCTCCCTTCAACGGATTTGGACGGAAGGTAGTTGAAACTCGACGTAATCTAAGGTGAGTTTATCCATAAGATAGTGACGATGGCCTCAATATGGAATGGACTTCATTCGGTTTGATGTGTGCAATATTTTTATATGTATGAATGCCTCAATATGCCCTCAAAATGATTGTTGATATATTATCTTACTACGATGCTGAATTATAAAGGTATGGGTTTATGATGTTGGTTTTATGAGCGAGATATTTTATGTATTGAAAATGTCACTAATTATGGCGCACGTAGATATGTGTTAAATTGTATTCATGCATTGCATTCCAAAAATATTTTTTACATGGCTTATCTCGAATGTCTGTGACCGTTTGGGGGCGGCTCTTGGCATGAAATAGGGCCATAGGAGCGGATGTTATAGCTCTTGGCATGTAATGGGACCTGAGGAGTAGTATTACTAGCCGATAGGCAACTTGTAAAAAAAAATATATATATCCCTTGGAATGAAATAAGGCCTCGAGGGAGAAAATAGCTCTTGGCATGAAATAGGAAATGAGGAGTAAATGTCATAGCTCTTGGCATGAAATAGGGCCTGAGGAGCGAGTACGCGCGCATGACCCCATGGATTATGATCGTGTAAGATGGTGGAACATAAAAATAAACTTTCTTGCATACATGGAATGCATATGAATTATTTTCATTTGAGTTGTATTGATTCTCGCAAGAGTTTTCTAAGTTTTTAAGATTTATGGATTTTCATTACTCATTGAGCTTGTAGATGTTCATCCCTCTTGTTTAATTTTTTTGCAGATAATAAATGAAGTATGCTTGTTTGCTTGCTATGAAATAAGAAATGAAATTAAAGGGGCTAAGGCATGAGTATATGTAAGGGGCGTGCGACATAATTGTGAAATACTTTTAATTCATTCAAATATGATTGTCTAAATTGATATTTCAAAATTTGTATTCAATGCTTTTAGATTATGCATGGTTTTGGAGTTGTCGAACTATAGTGAGAACGATTGTCGCTCATATATGATTATCAAGCATGTGGCTCATGAATTTATTGGAGAGTGAGCTTTTGACTTACTGATTTGGGTTTGAGTCTCACCTTTTGATTTTTATTATTAAATGTAAGAAATTTTCTTATAATTGCATGTGATGGTTAAACTTTTAAAATTGAAAATGCTTGTGATGAATCATTGAAATATTGTACATGATGTATGACGTTAGTTGATTTTTAGAACATTAATTTTCATTATATATTTGAATTTGAATTTTCACTAATAGTTTTATGATTTCACCCCTTGTGCGAGTACATGGCTTGTGGATTTATTGGAGAGTGGACTTCTGACACACTAATTTGGGCATGAGTTCCACCTTTTGATTTTTGCTATCAAATATCAGAAATTTTCTTATAATTACCTATGATGGTTAAACTATTAAAATTGAATTTTTTTTTGTGATGAATCATATGAAATGTTGTATATAACATGTAATGTTAGTTGATTTTTGAAATGTTAGTTTCCATTGCATATTTAAATTTAAATTTTTACTAATAGTTTTATGGTTTTATCCCTTGTGGTACCTAACAAAAAGTTGGGTGTTGCACCATGTACACGTCATTATTAGCTTGAAGATAGTATTTATCATCAAGAAGATGATTTTATGCTCAAATTGCATTGCAAATCGTGATGATTCCATTCACAAGAATACTTGATCGTGTCATCATCGATATTTTTCCCTTTTATCTTTACCAGTTATTTCTTTTGTTCATATATTTGTATCGGAGAAAGTACTGAGAATGTTTTAATTGCTCATCGAACATGCAAACGATTAATGTGAAGCTTTTGAAGAAACAATAAACCAGACTATTTAGGGTCTAAAATAATTTATCAATAATGTCATATTGCTTTCAAATTTGGCTGACTCCAAATTATTAATAACAAGGTCTTTATAACAGTATGATATTTTAATTAGTAAGATGACTGATTATAAGGTATATTTAAAGATACAAATAACTATTTATTAAATGTATAATTGTATTAGTTTGTGTCACGTGGAACTAACGACAACAATAACAGTAAATAGTCGGTGTAAACAAAAATATCGTATGCGATTAATAAAAGAGAGAGATAATTGAAGTTGAATATAAGTAACATATGTATTTAAAGAATATTTTTAAAATTTATAACTAACTATGTACTTTAAATGGATTTTCAAGAAAATAATTTTATAGTAAATATTTCAAAGATATCATTATTTTTTGTCACGTAAACATGATGACGACGACGAAATAGATTAAAAAGTTATAAATAATTATATTATTATATCTGAAGATATAATACATATTCTCCGCACATGGTGCGAGAAATATACTAATTTTTTTATTAAAAGTGATTGCACTAATAAAAAGATATATAATAGTTTGTAAAACATCGTAGACACATTTAAGAATGTAACTATTATTTAAAGAAAGATTATAATAAATCTAGTAAGAAGAAAGCCCGTACGAGCTATAATTTATTCAGTAAAAAATTAATTTAACAAGTGAAATTTTGTATAAAAATATAAATGTTTAGAAATGCGATTCAATATATATGGTTCATTTTTTGCTCTTTGCTCAACGTAATTCTCATTCTCAATTAAAAATATATACAATATATAAAGAATCGTACAATGTAATTAATAGTTCAACATCTTATCGCGTACATTTTTTCCACTATCATCTTTAGATAAGGTGGCTGGCGATGGAGGGTGAGAGGTTGAGGTTGAGGAGGAGGAGGAGGAGCGTTGAAGGTTAAAACTTAAGTATTCATTAATTTTGTTCTATTTTATTTTCTATTCAAATTTGTTGCCCTTTTTAGGAAAGAATAATAGAATTAACATGTTAGAGATGTAAAAAAAGTGTAAAAGATGGGTTGAGAAAATATGGAGAAACAACTAATAGAAACAAGAAAAATGAAAAGAAAGGAGTATAGACCAAAGTGGAAGAGTACCTGAGAAAAAGTAGAAAATAATTTGTGAACAACAAAAGGTATTTGATAAACTTTAATTATTTGGAAGATAAAATTTTTTTTCTCATAGTTCTAAATCATCTTACAAGTTTCAATTTGTTTCCTAATCCTTTCAACTTGTTGTTATTTAAAACTACATAATTAGATAATAAAAGGAAAAAATGAATACTTTTTTGGTTCGGTGTTTTTGTCATGACTAATCTATACATACATATTGAAAGACCAACGACGGTTGGCGCAGTAAAAACGGGCTGCGCCCCAAGTGGTTCGACGGGTGTTAGTAGCCCCGTGATCGATCCTTGGAGCCGTCGCGTTGGTAAGGGATTTATCGTTCCGCTCTCGTCCTGAAACCGGATTAATCAGGTGCTAGTAGTCCTGGACACCGATTTGTTTCGACCGAAAAAAAAGAGAACGAAGGTCTTCACTATACATTCATTCAAACAAAATTGTTTTTCATGATTCAAAAAAATAATAAACGTTACTTTTTTATTTTACTCTCAAAACTCCAAGTTTGTTTGAATTGGGAATTTTAAGTTTCTGTTAGTCGGAAACTAATTCATTTGATAAAAAAATTTAAGTGTGGTGTTTGAATGAAAAGTGTAATGACGAGAATTTGAAAACTTGATTTAATAAATAAATTGTAGTAGGTGTTTTGATAAAAAAAATAAGAACTAAGATATAATTTATTATTTTATAAAGTATAAAATAATAATAAATTAAAATATTATATATTTATTTATTTAAAATAATAATTTATGAAAATTATTTATATTAATATTATAATTTATGAAAAATATTTATGTTAATATTATATTTTATAGTTTATGAAAAATATTATTATTATAATTTAATATTTCCATATGTCATTAATATTATAATTTACAAAAAATATTTATATTAAGTTAAAGTTATTATTTTATAAACTAAATAATAATATATTAATAAATAAAATATTTAATTAATTATTATTTAAGATAATATTGAAATAGTTTAATAAATAATTTTAATATTAACTAGTAATTAATAAAATTTTACTAATAGAAATATAATGAAGAATAAAAAAAGAGAAAAAAAGTAAAGTTCTCACTTGAAAGAACTAGCGAAAACCTGAGTTCTCATCGAACGTTTGACTCAAATTCTGAAACATGACATAACTTCAGGTCCAAGTTTCGAAGCCAACCAGACGTCAAAGATAAGTAGCTCATTTCTCACATAATTAAGTTATTTTTTTCTTTCAACCTTGGTGTTTCCGAGTTGAAGATGAACTATTTGTCTAAGTTAATTAATTCGATAAAATCGTATCTAATAATAATATATTATGACCTCTCAACACGAATTTTGTGATTTATAAGAGTAACATTAAAACACTTATTTGAAAAAAAAACAATAAAGAAAAGATTATTAGAAATATCCAGTGCTGGATATGCTGCCTGGGGCGTCTCAAAAAGTAATGCTCAGAATCCAAAGTCCCACTCGTCTCCTCCAACCTTCCCGTCACCACAATGCTCGGCAGCTGCATCCTCTGCTCCGTCGCCCCATGTAACCTCCTCCTCCGCTCGACCGCCCCAACCGCTCGCCACTTCTTGGGTCGTCCCCTCCTCCTCTCCCGCCCCAAACCTCCCAAACGCTTCAGCAGCAGCAGTAGCAGAAGCCGCGGCCACGGCGGGAGGTCGCTTTCAGGCTTCAGAGTGGCCTGCGGGCTGTTGCCGGTGGATCCCTGGTCCCCGGAAGTCGACTCCCAAAGCATCGCCTCGCAGCTGTTCGCCGTGTCGCTGTTCCCCTACTTGGGCTTCCTGTACTACATCACCCGCTCCAAGACCGCGCCCAAGCTCACCCTCTTTGGCTTCTACTTCCTGCTCGCCTTCGTCGGCGCCACCAGTGAGTTCGAACGCCTCCTTCTTTTATCTAAATAACACAGCTCTCCTGTGCCCGCCTCCCTTCGAATGGGCTGAAGGTCGAAAGTTTGGATGATGTTTGGGTGTTTGGACTAATTTTTTTTGGTTATTGCTCAGTTTTAAGATGTGTCCTTTCTGCTACATTTCTATCCCTCTTCTGTTGACCTCTGTCCGGAACAACGCCTGCCATTAATCACAAGAATGTGGATTTCTTAGTGCTCAGACATTAGAAATTTGAGCGTTTCTTGCACTTGCAAGTGTAGGGTGGCTTTCAAACTTTGCACAATTTGGGATCTATTTCGAAGGCATCACAATCTGCACTGCGCACGTCAAGAAGAAGGCCTTTAAACATCGACCAACGCAACATATGACAACGCCGATAAAATCCTTTAGGTGAAAACTCTCTACTCCTATCAAAACCTCAAGACCTCACAGATTGGAGATGCGACAAATTGTTAGCATCATAGTACCACATCGGATGTATCTATTTGTCACAGTTCTATATAATTTCATAATTTGACGGCCCAAACGCCGAGCTGGGCAACGCCGGCTTGTCACCCAAGTGGGGGCTTCGGAGGTGGTGGAATGATGAGCCTTCGACTGCCGAGTCGGGCCTCAGCGTGTGATATTTGGCATGCCCGTTTCCAAGTTGGTAGTTGATCCATGTGGGTCGGGCGAAGGTCTTCGGGCCACGTGGTTCCTGGAGCGGAGGGCACCGCGTGAGGCTGGCTTCACAGAGCAGCGCAAACCTCCCGCTTCCAACGGTGGAAGGATAACAAGCCAATGCACCTGAGGCCCATGTTGGTTCAGCAGTCAGGCCCCTATCAAACCACCACTTTTTTTTTTTGTATTATGGTCATCCTTTTTTTATCTCTTCCAATTTGACTTATTTCCTCCGTACTTTAGTAATTGGATCATTATGTATATTTAGTAATATGTTTTATTTATTTGCGTCATTATAAATAAATATATTTGTTACAACTGCCTCTTGCTAGAGCTACTCAGAATTCTACCTTCGGATATAATTTGGGATGGGATCTGGTCTTATTGATAGAAATTCAATCTAAATCAGGCCATGCATGTCTATACTTTAGACAGCCCTATTTTTGCGCTCGTGTTATAGTTTTAAATTTTGACATAAATAGGAAACTTAAAACTAAAAACCAGGATGTCCTCCCATCTCAGTTTGAATTAGATGGACTGGGTATGAAGGAAAGGATGGCGATTTGAGACTTCCGGGAGATGCCATATTGTCTCGTCGTTTTCATAGTGCATGCTCCACCATTGCTCGTCCCCAATCAAACAGTGTTACTTGCCAACAACTCCGAAAGCCGTGCATCTATTATGCTCAACGACATCATCTTCACTTGCTGTGATAAATTCTGAGCTGTCTGTCGCTGATCATGTTGGTGTGCCCGAAATTCAAACATGTAGCTGTTTGCTAGCATTGTATCCTGCAAAATCAGGTCATGCTCTGCAATCAGGCCCCTATCAAACCACCACTTTTTTTTTTTGTATTATGGTCATCCTTTTTTTATCTCTTCCAATTTGACTTATTTCCTCCGTACTTTAGTAATTGGATCATTATGTATATTTAGTAATATGTTTTATTTATTTGCGTCATTATAAATAAATATATTTGTTACAACTGCCTCTTGCTAGAGCTACTCAGAATTCTACCTTCGGATATAATTTGGGATGGGATCTGGTCTTATTGATAGAAATTCAATCTAAATCAGGCCATGCATGTCTATACTTTAGACAGCCCTATTTTTGCGCTCGTGTTATAGTTTTAAATTTTGACATAAATAGGAAACTTAAAACTAAAAACCAGGATGTCCTCCCATCTCAGTTTGAATTAGATGGACTGGGTATGAAGGAAAGGATGGCGATTTGAGACTTCCGGGAGATGCCATATTGTCTCGTCGTTTTCATAGTGCATGCTCCACCATTGCTCGTCCCCAATCAAACAGTGTTACTTGCCAACAACTCCGAAAGCCGTGCATCTATTATGCTCAACGACATCATCTTCACTTGCTGTGATAAATTCTGAGCTGTCTGTCGCTGATCATGTTGGTGTGCCCGAAATTCAAACATGTAGCTGTTTGCTAGCATTGTATCCTGCAAAATCAGGTCATGCTCTGCAATCCCACAGATCGCACCATGTCCCATGGTGCCGTGACCTTTGTCATGGCCTGCAACAGAGGTGTAGTCATGATCCGCAACGGTCACTGACTCACTGCTACAAGGTCCAATTATTTTCTCTTCGGAAAATAATCAGGTAGAGGACGAGGTGTCCTGGTCATCCCATCTCTTTTGCCATAAAGGATATGCCACAATACTTTTTTCTAGTTTTTGGCTATGTTTCTAATTACATTTTCTATCGTTTTGCATGATTTGTGACACAATGCTCCGCTACCAAAAACAGTCCCTGCTGGTATTTACGGTAATTTCCGTTCAGAAACTTGCAGTTTACATGTTTTTACTAATATCACTTTGGACTTGGTTTGAAAGGATCTTACTTTATCTCTGACAGCCAAAGTGCATTATGGAACCTCATTGTCCAACGTCGATTGGCTGCATGGAGCTGCGGAATCGCTGCTTACTTTCACCAACCTGTTCATCGTATTGGGACTGATGGGGGCACTCAAAAAGATCAAGGACGGAAAGAAGAGCAATCCTTCGATTGATTCAAAAGTGGAAGAGAAAACTTCTATCTAGGTTTTGAGACAATTTGGTAAGATCCCTACTCACAAAAAACTGGTTGCACTGTTGTATTTTCCAAGTTTCAGCATGATCAACATTTTCCAGTGTTTTATTACTCCTTTGTTTTGTCTGCCGCCCGTAACTAGTTAAAGAATATTATGACTTGATTTGCCTTACTGTGCACAATACTATTGTTAAAACTTCTAAGAAGGGAATAGTAGGAACCTAATCATGAGAATACACAGCCAACACTGGCAACAGTACACATATATTTATTTTTGGTAACAGTAGACAATGAACTACTGAACTAGAAGCCATATGTTACAAACGATCACAAGATGTAGATTTCTCAGCTATCTGACATCAGTAATGTGAGAGCTGCCTACACTTACAAGCATATACTAACTGTGACTTCCAAACTTTGCTCAATTTGGAATCTGTTTCAAGGTATAACAACCTGCATGGCACATGTGCAGAAGAAGAAGAAGAGCGTTCAACATTGAGCTAATACAGCATCAGATGACACCAATGAGTCCTTTGATGAAAACTCTTCCACTACTATCAAACCCCCCTTGGACTTCTAATAAGATATCATTTGTATTAGTTAGCGGGTAGTTAATTAAGCAGTGGGTAATTAGAAGTTGTATGAGTTAGTGGCTAGTTAAGAAAGTAGTGGGTAGATAGTAATATTTATATTTGCATGTTATAAGTACATGCATGGATTTTAGATTTAGGTGAGTCTTTGAAATGTGTTTATTAGTTATGTAATTGGAGATTGATCCACTCCACACGGCCTTATGGAGAATTATCATTTCGAATTGACATGTTATTAGTAGTAATTGTATTTAAGATTTTTGTACTTTTACTATTAATAATAGTTATCCTAGTTTTATTTTAATTTCTTCGGGTAGAGTCGGGTCCATTCGGATTGAAATTTCCTAACACGTATCCGACCCGACTGCATTAAACTACCCAACTTGGAACGGACATGACAATGGTCGGAGAACTCGTATCCGACCCGACCACCCTTTGGGTCGGGGTCGGGTCGAGTCATCGAGTTCTCCGACCATTGTCATGTCCGTTCCAAGTTGGGTAGTTTAATGCATTGTGGATCAGACGAATGCTTTGGTTCACGTGTTTCCTATAGTGCCTTAGCAGTCAGGGCTTTTCATCATCTAACCGCCATCATTTATTTTTTTTCATCAGCAACCCTTTTTTCGTATCTTAATTTTGAACACTCGGGATGCAATGGGCTGGGTCCAATTTTTTACTGTCGAAAAAAAACCAGTTCATGGAACCCGATGTTAATAGTTGAAGTTTCCTTTTTTTTTTCCTTTTCTTAATGTTATATGATGGTAATTTATTTACTGAAAGCATCAGTTTCCATGCTTTTTTGGTAACTTGTTATCTTTGACAGCCAAAGTGCCACTATTCAATCGGTTGGAAAGGGGAGCAGTCCTTCGGTTGATTCAAAAGTGGAAGAAAACTTCTGTTGTATAGATATTGAGACAAGTTGTAACAGTGATAAATTGTTACACTTTACAAAATTCAGATTGATCACATTCCTGCACTGTTTGATCTGCTCTGTTTTGTTGAATTTCCCTGGCTTTATGCAAGTCCTATCTTGTATCACGATGGAGAATTTTTTCTCTCCGAACCAAAAGGAAGGAAAAAGCAACGAGTACTTTTGAAAAAGGTGTGATCTGCAACTCGTTTTAGTGAATGATACATCATTGCAACTTGGGAATTAAAATCAATGAGATGAGACTGTGATACTGATGGGAAGTAACGAGTTCTCACAGTTGAAGCAATATCTTTGATCTGTGGCCACTGGTATTCACTCGGTATATGGGACCCTCAGAATTGTCGTGTTTGAAGACTATCGAGATGGAATGATTACCTTTTTCCTCAATGTCGATTTCTTCCACGTGTGGCGTCGGATTGGAGTTAATAGCAGTTCGTAGTTGCAGGGAAGTTTCCAATGCGCATTGTTATTAGTTTTTAGATAAAAAAATTTAAATTTGGTGTTTTGAATGAATATAGTGTAATGATAAAGAATTGTAAAGGCCATTTGATAGATAAGTTTAACGAGTGTTTGGATGAAAAGAATTTTTTATTGATACCTAATTAATATTATAATGTATGTAAAAGATATATTTGAATAAAAAATATTATATAAAAATATATTTAAGCTAATAAAATAGTTTAATGAATATATTTGTATAGAATAATAAAATTACTAAATTTAATATATCTAAAATTATATAATAGGCATTTATTAAAAAACTAACTTGGTTTAATATTGTAATTAAATTAATCTTAAGCAATATTAAATTAATTGATAACTTATTAATATTTATATTTTATATTTTAAAAAAACTATTTATTCTGCTTAAAAATAAGTAACCTAATATTAAAATAAAATTTGTAATACATATTTTTTTAAAAAATAAGTAACTCAATAATTAAAATAAAATATTAAATACATATTTTTAAAAAAATAAGTAATAATATTTTAAATTAATTTAAAACATTTTATTATTATTTTTGGATCATACGTTAAGTCTATCATTTCTCATCTTCTTTTTCATCAGTTGCATGGGACCCACTGTCTATTCCTTCTCACCTTTTCTTTTTTTTTTTTCCTCCCTCATTCGCGATGTGAAATTCAACCTTTTCACTAGAATTTACAAGTTGTAGGAAAACCTAAATTCCGAGAACTTTTTAAATTGACCAGGATTTAAATTTTATTGGGTCCACGATAAAATGAGCGAGTGTTTGAAAGAAATTGAACAAATTTTTGTAGATACTTTCAGTACGTGGATCTGATCATTTCTAAAGCCTTAGATTATACATAGCAGTTACTTCTGCAGCGGAAATCCGGTAATCTAAGCTGAGATGTGCATCGAACTGCACATATTGATGTTAAAAGAGATTCTTTTTCTTGCTAAAAATCTGTCAGCAGTAGTCATGTGGCATGTTATGATAACTGTTTATAGTATCACGGCCAATTCTTCGAAGGTCTCTATTTTTAGTTTAAAATTGACTTAATTTTACTTTTTATGATATACATGTATTCAAAAAAAAAAAATCCTTCATATATATGTTATGTTGAAGGAGAACTTATATATATTAATTTTGCTAAATTATTATAAACCTCTTTAAATTCTCTCATCTAATAATAATCTTTTGGAACATAATTAAACTGAACACAATAAACTGTCTTTTTTTCCTGCTTGTGATTTTCTTTGATATCCACAGTAAAATGCTTCTCATGTTTTCTTTGAAAGGTCCGCCTATGAACAAGAGCTTCATCTCCCAAATTCCGAAAACCACTGGAAAGAAAAATCAGCAGTAATTTTGCAATTCATATGTTCTATCTGAGATTCACGAGAAACCTGACGATTACAGAAGTGGGATTTGTCGTGTAAATACTTTACAATAAAACAATTACTCGTTTATTGCACCCTAATTTATCAGCCAGGGAAGAGCTAACAAAATCACTAGGCCATTGCCGGAGGAGGCTGCAATTTGTTTACTTTTTAGTTTTGGCTAATTACTTCACTCTCTGCACGTCCTCAGCGGCCTGGATTCAAAAAAAGCTGGGCAAAACTACGTACAGTAATCTAAGATGCTAAATCCTGAAGACTTTGTCCATTTGCAGCACCTCATGATCATGACAAGAGGGCCGAAGCATCAAAGAGGTCGAAGTCCTCGCCGAAGTAGAGGGGCTCGAACTGCGGAAAGCTCGGGTCGATCACAGGGGAAGCGCTCACCGAGTTGGCCGCCGAGATCGCGTCCGATTCCGAAGAATTGAGCCTGTGCAGTTCGTCGAGGCTGGTCACCCGGCAGGGGGACATGGAGAAGTAGGTGGACTCGGAGGTCGTGGGCGAGAAAAAGGGAGTGGTCGGCGCGCCGATGAAGCAGCTGTCCGGCGTGGACGGTGAGCAGAATGCGTTGTCCAGCATTGCGTCCGGGGCGGTGGCCCCAAAGGAGAAGAGCACAGAGGCCTCGTCCTCGACCCCGAGGGCCTCGAACATGACGGCCTCGGTCTTGACCTTGAGATCTGTTCGGAAGCTCTGCAGCAGCAGCTGCTGCGGTTGCTGGCTCGATTGCTGCGGCTTCTGCGCCTGCGCCTGCCCGCTGCGCGCCGACGCAGCTGTTGCCGGCTGGTGCCTGTGGAGGCAGGTGTGGTCTCCGTGGTAGGTGATGTCGAACACTTGAGGATCCTCGTCGGAACGCTGCACTTGCTTCGTCGCCAGGCAACTTTGGGTGTGGCGATGAGTGCATCTGAAGTAGCCCCTGCGTGATCATGAACAAGAGTGCGTAAGTACCAGTCGAATTCAGGAAGGATGCGACGTGCACAGCTTGTACGATTTCGAATCTTTGTTCATCATGTGATGTACTGACCTCGGATACTTGGCTCCCAGGATGATCTTTTGGCCGTACTTTCTCCAGCTATAGCCGTCGTCATGTCCTCCAGCTGCGCCTTCGTTAACCCTCACTTGGCTGGTCCATTTGGTCGTCGTCTTCCTGTAAAAGAACCAGGCGAATGGTGGAAACCAAGTTAAGTTTGCGTCCTTCCAGTGAACTGATCAAAACAGCAGCAAGAAAGAACAAATAAGGCTTAAAAAACTCCAAATTCTCCGATACGCACCTCTTCTTGGATACGCCCTTCCTGAAGTCCGTGTTCGAGTTCTCGCTTCTGGGGCTTGGGCTGCCGGAACGGGGAGATTCCGCGCCAAGCATGGCGTCCCCCTGCTGCTGCTGAGCGCCAGGAACGGTGGTCTTCGCCATGGATATCGTCTTCTCCAGGGATGACAACAAGTTCGGAGCCAAGTATTTGCAGAATTCAGCTAGGGATGGCTGGTCAAGGTGAGCGACGAGGTCCACGACCTGCTCCCGCATTTGGTTCAGCTCAGCCAGCATGTGGCTTTGGTGCTCACTGCCGATCTCCATTTCCTTGAGCAGGCACAACAGGGCAGGACAGAGAAGAAGAAGAGGCAAAGAGCAAAGGCCACGGAAGAAGGAAGGTGCTTGCAAGAGATCTAAATAGCTCCCGAGTGTTTGCCAAAAGCTCGTTGATCAATTGGTTGCTTTAAGAAGCTACCGTGAGGTACAAGTGGAGGAGGAGGAGGAGGAGGAGGAGGAGAGGGGAAGGTTCATGGCTCGAGCAGAGAAGAGAAGGCTGGAGATTTATAGGGGAAGAGGGAGAGGGAGGGAGAAGAGGAGGCAAGTGGCTGCTGGGGAAAGTTAGTGCGTGCTTCTGTGTGTGGAATTTAAGCAAAAACGGCTGGTGGCTTTATAGGAGCTGGGCGTTGGATTCAAACTATATAATACTTTGGTTTTAGTAGGATTAGATGCTTTTAATCCGTTTGTGCCAACAAAGAGGAAATAGAAATTCCTGAATACCGAATACTTTTCAACCCGTTCCTCACTCCCTGTGCGCCTCGTGGCCATCTTTGTCTCTTTGTCCCTGGTCATTCTGGGGTGTGTGTGTGTGATATGAGAGAGAGAGAGAGAGAGAGAGAGAGAGAGAGAGAGAGGTTTGTTTGTGTCTGATAAAGGCACAGTGTGTGTGGAAGTGGAGCATTCATATGAAGATATGTCCTCATATTGCCCTCGTATTTTGTTGTCAGCTTTAACGCTTTTGAAAAATTAACACGTCTGAGGAATTAAAATATTAAATATGTTATTCTGGGAGTAAGAAAAATCGATATCAGGTTTAAGTCTGTCCCGATCGAATATGGAAGATTTAAATGCAATCCCATTGTCGATTCCAAGTTGGATATTCATACCAAATTGGTTGGAATTTAAAATTGGGGATGATCCCATCGTCCCTGTTTGATAACTTTTTTTATATAAAGAGATTTTAAATAATATATAAATAATAATTGTAAATATAATATAATATTAAATAATTGGATTAAAAATGAATTTGTTTTTTTTTCTGAATCAAAATTCAGCTCCGACGAGAAATAAGTAATTTTTATTAATTTTTTTAAAATGTGACTCGTTCTAATGTTGACATATATCATATTGATTTTTTTCTCTAAAAAAAATCGGATCAAATTAAATCGGACTTATGCTCAATCCTAATTATTACTTCTCGTAGTGATATTTCTGGGATGCTATTTTTTATGGGGCATTAGCTATTAGATTTGGTTGTCAATTATTGAAACCGAGTTACTTGTACTACTTTTACTCACTGGTCCTGCAGTGCAGCTAATTTGAGATAGTTTTAATGTAACGTGCGGTCACGTCGTGTAACTCCAAGTGGAGTTTGATTAAAACTGTAAAGCCAAAATCCAAATGTGGTGTTTGGGCGGGGATGTGGCTTGGTCAAAGGCGAAGATGCTTGGAACTGGCCGGGACTATTCAAAGCTCTTTCCGCGTAGGAGAGGGAGAGAGAAAGAGCTTGACATGACAACCATTTCTTTAATAAAAAAATAAAATATATAAATATAAATAGTGAGAATTAAATGGAAATTTAAGTGTGATGATGTCAGCGGATGATTACTCCGCTTACGTTGGAGAGGTTGATGCAGAGGCACAATGATTGGCTCATATCACCATATCTATCTACAATGTATAGATAATAGAACGTATAGTTTTTTCTTATGTCGTGTGTGTTCTTTATGAAGCTAAATGATATATATAAAAAGAAATAAGTGTCAAGTGTATGATAAAAACATGTCAGGCCACTCTCTCTCCAATAAATATATGATGATGATGATGAAAAATCGATCAGATTAATTAAAGATATACTTTTCAAGATTTTAATAAATTAAATATTTAATTGACTTAATATAATATGTTGATTGATTGAATATTTTAAATAACACGCTGAAATTCTTTCCAAAAAAAGATTAAAAGTGAAATTATATATCGAATCTTCTATTATACGGAAATAGGTATGTGTATTTTGTCATCTACGCATCCAATCCGTATACGCCAGCTACTAAACATTTTTCCCATAATGGATCATGTGGAAAAAATGACTGAACTTTCATGAAGCTTGCAAAACCGGCTCGAAACAGTTTGCATTAATCTCTTTTTTTTCTACTTTGTTAATTGTACATAATCCAGTTTGAAATGAAGAATTTCTTAAACTTTCAATTTTTCACGTCTATTTCTAATATATAAACTTATGATAGCGCCTCCTAAATTATTTCACAATTTTTACTTTAATTCATCTATCATATTCTGTTAATTTTTTTATATTTTTTATTTATTACATGACTAAACTGTCATCTTGTGACTTAAAATAAATATTCACTTTTTTTTCTCCATGGAGAACCGTTTACTTATTTGAGTTCAAACACTTAAAAAAAATTCGGAGTGCGTAATGAAGTGAAAATAAATAACATGAAGATTGCAACATAATTTAGGGAGACGCTAGGTAAGTTCGTATGTTAAGAATAAATGTGAAAAATTATTATAATTTAAAAAATTAACACTTGAATTAATCTCTCTGTGTAATTTGTTCAATCCAACCAAGTCTTGATTAGGATTAAAACAAAGATCATTTGAATATGTGAGAAATGATGAGGGTGATTTTGAACTCCACATTCCCTTTCTTTTCTTCTGTAGTGCTTTTTTATTTATTTTGATGTTTACTTGTTTGAGTTCAAACACTTCAAAAAAAGAATTCGGAGTGCGTAATGATTCAAAGGATGACTGAGTGAAAACTCCTGTGCAAGGAAAAATAAAGGTCAAGGAAAAGTTAAAGGGGAAAGATGACGGACAAAAAACCATTCAATTTAATAATCTCTCTCCATCTATCTATCTATTTATCTATATATATATATAGATATATATATAATTTTGATAATCATTCTAAGAAGAAAAAAAATTCTCATACGACAATGCGCCCGTAATTATTAAATTTAAAAGAATTTTTTAAAAAAATGAGTAATTTGTGAATTTATCATAATCCACTCAATCAAAATTAATTGACATAATCGACTGAATATTAGTAATTCGGTCTAAGTGTAGACATCTATCCATTCTCTCTCTCTCTCTATATCCGTTTACTTCGTGAGCTTCCCTATCCAAATTTACTTCCAAAGGTAGGAAATATTTGGCAACCACGTGGTCGTGCGAGGGCCTATTCCTCGTGGAATCTCTGAATCTGTACAACTTCTAGAAACATAGAAAGTTACCCATTTGGCCTTTGCCCATTTGTCGACCACAATAAATGCAGATTGCCGTACTTGTAGTGCATTTTTATCACTTGTTAGTATTTTTTTACTGATTCTAGGGACCAAAAACAACCTGACTTAATCGGAATTGGATTGACATGTGAAATATCTAATTATTCCCTAATTAATCTTTAGATAGTGTATTTTAAAATTTGATAAGTCTAATTTTTTTTATAATACTTTTTCAAATTTTGATGTATATTCACATTATACATATTATTTTATTATTTACTTATAACGAGTAATTGATTTTTTTCCTTTATTGGAGATACACCTCTTTCTTTAATAATGCGTGATAATAGTACAAAAACTTTAAAATGAGGTCCTTTTTTGTAAAGTTTAAATATTTATGTTTATTTTGTACAAGTTGTTTCTAAATAAGGTAAAAAGATAGTTTGATAATGTTAATTTCTCAGTTGTAGCCGGAACGATAATTGTAATTATAATCTCAATATCAGGGCCATCTTTTTTTTTCAATATAAATCCGATTATGTTCAATAAAAAAACAGAAAAAATCCTTATATCCACAAGTAAAATTAGGCATCGTAAGCAAACATTATAATTTAGAATTTGACGACTCGTTCTAAATTGAAACCGATCTCTCCATCAGCAATAGCTCAAAGGTGAAACATGTCCCCTTGGATCGGATGGCAATCCAACTTGGATTTGATGCCACACAGTACAAGCGCGTCTCCTGACAAGAACTCGATCCACATGTTTTTTTTAAACATTTTTTATCTTATTTTAGAATTATTTTTAATGTCGGGGATTGATTACGTATTTGGACCAAGTCTAGGATTGTTTTTTTTATTGTTACTTTTAAAAGTCTAGGATCTTTGGATTTGTTTCTTTTTTATCTACCTATTCGACTTCTAGAAACTTATAGGAAAACTGAAATCCTTCCATTAGTGGGGTCAAAATCTTTCAAAAATAAAATATTTATCATCTTCGAACTCAAACTCATATGCATCCTCTATCACTCCAAACGAAAGTAAAGCAAAGCTATTTGTTCGGTTAGGTTTAGACATGAGTTTTTTTTTCGATCGAGATTCATCAGTATTCAAAATTATTAATATCCGACTAATTTGATGTTCGGACGGAAATGATATGAATAAATTTTGATCAAAATAATGATTCTAGAAATCGCCCCCATTGAACATAATTTTGATTGTGCAATCATCTTAGGTTTAGACATGGGTTCTTTTCACCTTGCACTCATAAACTTTATTTTGAAGATGAAGGATTGGGACTTTTGCATGGGATCCGAAAAATATTTGCCACTCAATTTTGATTGAATCAGATTTTGATGCTCTTATTGCGATGGTGCACCTCAAGCCCCCAAATGGCCCTAGAAGATGGAAATATTTGGGATTGTCCCGGTCTTTTTTTTGAATAGTTTTAGAGCTCAAGCATTGGCATCAAGACAATGACAAGATTCTATCAAACCAGCCGTGATGATGATGTATCGATCTCATATAACCGGTGGAGTCGAAATTTTGTGACATGCTCTTTTGCTTCATAATATGTGTGGGCTTCTATGATCAAATTTGTCCATTTAATTTCCATGAAATCGATAAGAGAGAAGGACCAAGTCCAGGGAACGAACCAACAAAAAAAGAACAAGTGGATGGCAAATTGGCGAGTGAGGAGGAGAGAGAGGGACCATTCCAATGGACTAATTTACACATCCACGGAGGAATTAAATTCCATGGCATGACCATGACCAATTCAAAGCTTCGCCTCGAGACAGGGAAAAACACAATTGGATGGATGGCAACACTTTGCATGCATGTTCCATCAGGCCAATTAAGTAGCTCCCACTTCCCCCGTCCCCTTCTATGATAACTTTATCTTAATTTCTTCTAGAGTGAATGAGTGAGTGACCACACACACACCCCCCTTGTAAGTTGAATTTAAATGACTCTTGTTGTATGGAAACCTTGCCAAATAAATAAAAACAAACAAACAAACCGCGTGCATTTTTATTTTTATTTTTTATGGCTCTCTTAAAACAAATGACATTGATGATAATTTATCAAAATTTTTGTGCCTATTCAGTACATAATAGTGTAAGCTACGGTGGTATCACCGTTTTAATACGTGTCGGATGCTAATAACGGTTATCAATAGGTCCCAATTCAAATTTATAAATTATATGTGGTCTAATTTTTTTTTTCATAATTACATTATACTATAAGGATAAGGCTTTGTTATTGTTGTTGTACATTATACTATAAGAGAGTGGCAGACCTAGGACCCTATACCTAGTGGGTGCAAATTATAATTTTATATCTACAATAATAAATAAAAAAATAGATAAAGTAATAAAAAGGGTGTGTGCTACTAATTTTGTTATTGTCATATTTATATCATAGATTTTATGTGCATTATATTAATCAGTTAACAAACGAGAAACTAAAAACAATTTCTCAAGTAGGAAACTAAAAACAATTTCTCAAGTATATATATAGTCAGAAGATACGTTGATAAATAAATAAAATTAGGATAATGTGAACGTTATATATAGCTTTATTTTTTTTTTCTTTTTTTTAATAATGTTTTCCTTTTTGTACAAGGTAATGAAGAATTTGAATATTTGTGTAAACATTTTGACAAATTAGAATGGCCCAAGATCATTTGGAATGAGAGAGCAAATAAATTTAGAAAAGTGAAAACAGTAGAAAACAATAGGAATGTAAGGGAAGGAGGATAAGATCTAAGAATTAGTAAAAACACAATATTTAATATTTGAAAATAGTGGTTTGCTTGTAAAGTATTTAAGATATATTACAATTACAAAGATTTAATAATACCTAATAAGAAGTTACTATAAAAATTAATGGGGTCAATTGACCCCATTAAGCTACATATTCGCCCATGGTATAAGATTATGACTGAAAAATACTTAACAATTACGATAAGGTCCTAACACAACGAATAAGTTGTGAGCGGTCCAAGTTTTTAATATGAAAACTCCAAACCCCTAGCCAATATTACGTACATGCCGACATTAAGTTTTAAATTCTCCGAGCAAGCGCGGATTAGGTCAATCGGGACTATCATTAACTATGTGATCACTCTATTGTTAACAATTTTAGTGTTAAAAAATAGAACTAGTTCAAGTTGAAAGTGTTATTTTTTTCTTAGTAAAGATATTTTAATTTTGACATCTCTCCTTGCCATAATTGAGTACAATATGTGGACTAATGTAGTTTCTTAATTACAAGTGGGTAAACAAGGCTAGAAAAAAAAAAGATAAAACGAAAAAAAATGATTAGGAAAATTCAATTCACAATTGTTAAACAGATTAGACATGAAGTTGTCTATTTCGTGACTTGATTAGTGACCATAAGTTAATCTTTTCGGAACTGAAATGACGCGTTAATATAATCTAACGACTCGGTATCCACTGTTTAATCACTCTGATTTAGGGGCCCATAACTCTTCGTATATACTTGATATTTATTTCCCTACTATTTTAATTACCTTCCCCCGTAAATGAAGCCAAGATTTATGACAAAATCAATATTTAAAATGGAAGGTAAATTCTTCTATTTTGGCAATGATGCAAATATTTCTATCATTATATTTTTTTGATATTAAAGTTACGTACTCATCGCTATTAAAGAATTATTAGCATAAAATTAATTTGATATTAGAATTAGAGCAAAATATAAACCAAAAATGAAAACTACCAAGAATTTAACACGCTTTGGGGCCTTTAATTTCTACCGTTATATTTAATTCATTTATATCCAATTTTTTTCATTGAATTTGGATCATTGTAGGTTCCGTTAGAAGAAGAGTTGCATGATCAAAGTTCGATCACTTTAATCTCAAACGAGTTACAAAAAAAAAAAAGAGACCTAATAGCTATCAGGGTCAATTTACTAAAATATTAGTAGTATCCTGCCATTTTTAAAACAATAAGGAATCAAATATAAATTAAGAGGAACCTTTAATTATTTAAATTTTGACCCATTCAATGACAACAAACCATGCATGAATGAGTTAATTCCATCACTCATTAATGATAACATGACCTCTTAATTGAAGTCGCCAATTTCAACAATCAAGTCAAGCAATTCAAATGTGGAATTCAATTCAACATAATAATGATAAGCACCTTTAGTTTTCATTCATTAGTTTAGGCGAGGAGCGCTTTAAGTAATAGTGTGATGTTCTACTATTTCTTTTGACGTCACAAGGAGTGAAATTAAAAAATCAATCATTTAAATTTAAATTCAAAATTTTAACAAAAATCAACATTTTAAAAATAAACTAACTTTAAAATTTTTAAAAATTTCGACATGACGTATGCATAAATTCGTCTATACGTCATGTACAATAATTCATATATATCTCTTCGTGAACAATTAACTTCAAAACTTTAATCATCACATGAAGTTATAAGAACATTACTGGCAATTCAAAAGAGTGAGAACACATGTTCAAAAATAATGAGTCACAAGCTCACTCTCAAAATAAAATCACGAGTCAGATGTTCGTAAATCATATAACGTGAGCATCTATCGCTTCACACAATAATTTAACATTTTCAAAATCTTTCGAAACATTCTTCGAAGAACAAATCCATATAGGAATATTCAATGAAATGCAAAGTTAGAAATACGATAATCACGCCTCTCACACATGTTCGTTTTCTAGCCTCTTTACATTTCTTATTTCATGAAATGAAAGTTTTCATTCATTACCTGGAAAAAAAAAAAGAAAGAAGAGTGAGCATTAAGAAGTTTAGTGAGTAAAATAACTATCTCAAATATTAAAACAGCGAAAGAAACACCAACCTCTTTATTTTCAGAAATTATTCCAAACCTTTTTCAATTCTTCGAGGAAGTCCATTTAAATAATTATCATACCAAAATGAATGCCATGAATGCACATGCATAGTAATAAAATAACAACATAAAATTTGGAAAAACATTATCAAACACGAATACCATATCACTCGTCAATCGAGTGCTTCTTCACGCACTCTTCGTGTCACTATATCGTCACATGGTAGTTGTTCTAATTCTATCCCTCATCTCACTATATCGCCACAGGACGTTGAACCGCTCCTCGTGTCACTATATCGACACAGAACTTATTTCTTTTCTTTATCCATTTCATTTCTCGTGTCACTATATCGTCATAGGATGGTTGTTCTAGTTCCACTCTTCGTGTCACTATATCGACACATGGTGTTGAACCTACTCCTCATGTCACTATATCGACACAGAGCAAACCGGATCACAATCGGTCTACTCGGAGCTGATCAAACCTCCGAGGTGAAAATACTCCGCCTTATGCGGGTTTTTACATAATGCACATGATGCATGAATACAATTTTCAAATAGAAGTTTAGAATTGAAACCATCATATAAACTTTCCTTTCAAAAATCAAATATTCACTTTAATTTCACAAAAATAAACTTCGTCGGATTTCCAAAATTCATAATAAAATGTCATAAGTCATATGGACATACAAATGAAGCATACAAATATATGAATATGCATGAAGAAAACTATTACGAAAATCCATTTCATATCGGGTGGAACAATGTCATCACGCTGAATAGTCTAGCAATTCATATCAATTGAGATAAATCCCCTCACCTAGGATTCGTCGAGTGCTCAAATTATCTCCTCATCGAATTCAATCAAAAGTAAACACAACACATCACATCCATTACTTGATAAATTAATATTATAAAAATTTAATTGATAATTCACTCTTCGCAACAACTCAACGTTCTTATCACAAGCCAAGTCATATTATGGATTTGCTAAAATACTTACTGAGAAGGAAAAGAAGACCTCGTCGCCTAGTAACCGTCTAATCAAATCTAAACAACCGAATCGTTGTCTCCGATTAACAATCCCTATAAGCGAAGTTCAAATCAATTTTTAAGACAACTTCTAATTATGACTTTCACTACATTCTAAAAATTTACTTCTAGTTATCCGAGCATTCGTACCACAACCACTGTAGCCACCGCTCTCAAAATCACCGCTGCATCCACCAAAACGTCGAAAAAGTCGTTGAACGTCTTCTTCCTAAAAAATAAAATAAAGTTCCTTTAAATTTATCCACATCGCTAAAATCCAATCACATATATATATTCTTATTCGTTTACCAACCACAATACAAGAACGAGTCATCGGAAAGGTCACCGGAGAATGATTGGAATATGAAAACTACGAACCTAAAAAAAAAGATTAGCGACTAATTATTATATGGACAACAATCTAATTTCTTTTTGCCTCATATGTGCACCTATCAGAATGTAGAGATGAGCTTGGCCAGAGTTCCCCGTCGGTTCGCCCGAAAGATCACTGGAAAAGTTTGTCGGAAAATCTCAATTTCGGTCTCCTACGTGATTTGGAACAAAGACATGATTAAAACCCATCAAAATGATCCTAATCGACCTGAGAACGATGTACAACTCACTAGTAGAAGGATCGGTGTGAATCGAAGCCGAAATCATTGCCGGAATCATCACCGATGAAATTTCTATATCCTCGCGTTCTAAGCTCACTGCATCGCGCATAATGGACCGATAATCTCCTAACCATTTCAAAATGTTCGTCTCGTCGTCTTCTTTCCAAATACACCTCACATGCGAAAAACGATGGCCGGACGAAGGATAAACGACAGCCAAAAGGAGCGACACGCGGGGTACTATAGCAACGGGGTGAGTTTCTCTTTCCACACTGTCACTTTATTATTATTTTTTCTTTTTGCTGTCCGTACCTGCAAAATTTAAAAATTGCCCTTAACTTTTTAACAAATTCTACCTTTAAAAAAAACGTTACAAATAGGAACATGAACATGAAAGAGACCAAAAGTGATTGCCATTGTGGATTAATTAACAATATATTTAAGTTTTATTTTAAGTGAAAGATGAGCATGGATCCGTTTTTTATCTCTAAGTTGATCGATCACAAAAATTATAGCTTTCAATTGGTTGTAGCTGTCGAACGCAGTAAGAGAATAATATTTCCAAAGTTTTACTATGGAAAAAGTTTATGTGTTTTTTAATTGGATTTTTTTTCACCGACCTGAGTTTACGTGACATTACCGTCAGACTAATTCAGGATCGAGAAGATAAAATAGCAATTGATTTATTTCGTGACTCCAAATATTTTTCAGACAAATAATGTTAGATGCTAAACGTTAACTAAACCGACGAGATGTTGGTTATGTTGTAAAATCAAACTGGGCCATGACTTGATACCTTAATAAACAAGGTTGGCCCATGAACAACTTGAAGGTCCACTAAGATGCCTTTAAATTTTGGTTGTTTCGATTTTTTTTTTTCATTTTCGTATGCTTTACAACAACAACAACAAAAATTTTGGCTAATGAGATATATTTACAGAAATCACGGATAGCAAAATGGTATATAACTTTGAAACTATTAACTCGTCATTTTTTTCTAGTCTCATATTGTCTTATACACGTTCATAAAAAATATTATGTCCATGTAGATGTGCAACAGGTATTTGTTTCATAAGGACGTGCAACAACAAAAAGTGTGGCATATTTTTTCTTGTAATTTCAAATTCATGTGAATGTATGTATATGCACAAGAATGACTCCCACGGCATTGTAAATATTGCCTCCGTTTATAATTTTCTTTGCAGACGCGCCTTGCCACCGTCAGAATCCGGATGGGCTGCTCGTTGTTTCGTGTGAAAAATCCCTGTGCCCTCAAAGATCCATCTGCTTCTCTGGAAGCTTGCCCATGGCAAGTTACCTACTATGGATGTCATTACTCGTTTCAATCTTACTACTAATCCTTCTTTTCTCCTCTGTGATTTACATCTTGAGAATACTACTCATCTATTTTTTGAATGCCCGTTGACTTGCCAACTATGGTCTATCTTCCAATCTGAACTTCACTTTGTATTTGAAAATATGTCAAATTGGACCTCTGGCTCTAGGTTAAGAAGGGTTCCAACCTTGATAATATTTCACGAATTTTTTTTTTCTCTTTTCTTATTGTCTCTAGCACCTTTGGGGACTGCGAAATGATATCCATTTTAGGAATAGGCAATCAACCATTCCTGTGCTTTGGGAAAAGGTGGTCACGGAGTATAATGCTAATATCAGAATCCACACTCCTGAGACGATTTCCCTCAGCGATCCTGGATCTAGTGGTCGCCCCCGACCCCAGATGAGTTTAGGAGTGGCACCCGATCCTGTTCGGGGCGGGGGACACTTTGTCACGACCTTGGTTTAACCAGCAAGTCGCGACATAATATGATCGATCAAATTCTTATAGCGAAAGCATCATATTATCACGTAGAAACATGTGAAATAAAGTTATCTCAACATTATTCACAACTCACTTATATTTAAACTCATAGTAAGTACACACTCTAATTCAGACTCATACATTCTAAAAGGAATCTGAAACATTTAACTTTTACACACCCTATAACACATTAAGAGGAGTCACACATCCTCACAAAAAAATATCAAGAGACTAAGCCTTCAAAAATGATTCTAATCAATAGGAGATTTCCAAACATGACCACATGATTGGTCTACTAATCTGAAAAGTGTTAAAATAACATTATCAACAAACCACAACTCAGTAAGTTAAAAACTCATAACCTATGTATTACCACATATTCAATTCAGATAAACTAGTTTAGCATTTAAAAAACTTATAGGAAACAAACTACCATCTTATTACTTACGAACAAATATCATATTACGAAGGATACTATATTAACTAATCTCAATGAAATAACATCTTTACCATATCATATAGCATCTCACATATTTGTTTCAATTCATATAACATTTCACATATCATATCATGTATCATGTCATACCATGTATCATATCATATAATATAACATGTCATATCATGTATGCACGTATGCATAATGCACATGTCATATTACCAACTGATCAGATGAACATATTACCCCGTAGGATTTTATATCATCTCAAATCATGTGGTACATTTCCTGTAAAAGACATCATTCCTGATCAGAGACCTCGTATCGTTCCGTAAGACATCATATCATCTCTGTCAGGGTACATATATTATTCCGTAGGATATCAGATCATCGCATGAAAATAGGGTACATTCCCTGCATAAGACATATTATCTCGGCAGAGGAAATACGATGAATGACAGATAAGATGCATAATGCATGCATTAACCATATCATATCATTTAGAACACATATCATATAATTGCATTAAAAGTAATCCACTCACTTTTCAATCATATAGAACATATAGTCATATCAAATGAGATTCCAAAGACATAATTTGAGCTATAAAAATGATGGATTATTTCTAGTGAGTTATAACAAGGATGGTTTATTTCGGATGCACCTTAGTACACAAGGAATTCGTGTGGTGCTGAAAATATCATGCATAATAATTAGTAAATATGTGATATTAATACTATCATAATTTTACATCGTAACGATTTTTAAGAAACCTAATCCTTTGAAAATTTATCATTTAAGGTATATTGTATAAGGGCTCTACAAATTTTATCAAGACAATTATATTCTTCACCTACCTAGTTTGCTGACAGATTGAGTGGTGTCGGGTGTAAAAGTCATAACTTCTAGAATACTTAAGATAATTAAGTAATTATAATTTTTCATGAAACTAGACTGCTCAAGGTTTAAAATTCCATAATTTTATTACTCGTATATGGTTCTAAAAAAATCCCGAGATTTCTCTCTGTTCTCTTCTACTTTTCTATTTTGATGGACTGAGTGATGTTTGCTTTAAAACTCATAACTTTCTCTGTACATGGTCTATAAAGGTGATTCCACTTGGATTGCAATGAGGACTTTAACATCTTTCAGACATATAAATATCATTTATTAAAGATAAGTATTTAAATTATCATAGTATTTAGAATTCAGACTACTCATCACCGAAAATAAAAAGGCGACTCGGCATAATCGATTCGTAACTTTTCATATACAAATCCAATTAGCTTGATTCTAGAGCTTATAGACAGTAAACTAAATTAAGGTTCATCCTATGAAATTTCTTAATTTTTGAAGCATCTAAGATGTCAAGAACATGTTGACAACTTTCGAATATGATTTGATGTCCAACAAAGATGAAACTTCATGTTGGAGAACTAGGGTAATTTGTTCCATACACCAGAACATGGACATAGAAGCACTAAGAGATCTTGGAGGCTTAGAAGAATATATTTTCATCTGAATTTCATAGGAATAATTCATAGGGAAGGAGTAGACAACTTACCTAAATGAAACCCTAGCAAGAAACCCTTGATTTGTTGTTGAAATCCCTCGTTTCCCCTTTTGTTTATACTTCTTCTCTTGCTGCCCTCTTCAGCTGAGTTTCCTGTGATTAGGGTAGGTGGCCATGTGATAAGAAAATGAGAATTGACACCTTATATAGTAAACAAACCGACCTAAGGTTGGTTGGCTTGTCATTTATCCTATTATTTATTTTATTTATTCATTTACTTAAGACATATGTAAATAAGAAACTACCACCATTTGAATTCAAATAAAATATTTATAAACTTAGATTCCAAAGGAATCGAAATTCGAGTTTTTGTCCGAAGAACAAAATCGATGGTTTTTCTAATTTTTTTATTTTGCACTATAATTTAACCTGATGAAGACTTTACCTAAAAATTATTAAAAATCATATTTAACATAATATTATCATAAGAGAAAAATTACCGAAATTTTAATTTTCTTAATTCTAATATTTTTTAAAAGTCATTTTTTCTTGTCCTTAGTCATTTGTCATCAATTTCAGATGTTGAATTCTACGGAGTCAATGCACATATGCTAATACATTTATCATAATACATTTTAATCATGTAATATATGATTAATTTGTGTAATCTTACATGAAGCAAATCGCAGATATTACACACTCCCCCTGCCCCGACCTCATCGACTGGACTCCGCCCTCGACCCCGACCTAAATCTTCAATCCGGAGGAAATTTTATCTCCGCCTCGATTCCCATGGGGACCCAATTTCCCGAACCCTTGCGGCCCATTGCCATCGTCCTAAGCCTAAAAGTCGGACACCAATTTAGATCGGATCAAACCGATCGAATCAGTCAAAAATCCGTCAAAACTAGTTAAAATCAGCCAAAACCGGAAAAATCGGGTTGAACCGTATTTTCTGGTTCAGAAAAAAAATTTATTATTATTTTACTAAGAGGTAATTTGATAAAAATTATTGTTATACATTTGGAAAATATCCAAAGATGGACTTTCTCCATAAATATTCATATTGACTCATTAGTTTCCTCCTTCATTTATACTTATCTATTTACTCTCATTTTGCTATTACTATCGATGTGAGACTATTTTTGTACTCATTTATTCTTTAGGGTGTGAGGATTCGAAGTCCTGTGGGGTGGGGACAACTCCCCCCGCCTCGATCCTCGAAAGAGGATTCGGAAAAAATTTTCCCCAATCTCCGACCCCACGGGGGAAAATTTTCCTGAGTTCTAGGTCCCGATCGAGATTTCCTGTGGGGCCCGCAGGGGACGGAGAATATTGCCATCCTTAGATGGGTTAAATTAACTTCTGACTAGGTCTCTTCTGGCAGGAGAGAATTCGAGGGGAGCAGGGTATCTTATTCGATGCACTAATGGCTCCTTTATTCTTGCAGGGGCTCTCAGGAGACAGGTTTCACGATCTTAGAGCTTGAAGCTTGGAGGCTTCTAATGGGGATGAAGGCTGCTTTTAGGAAAGGCTACAAGAAGATAAATGTTGAAACGGATTTTGCATCTCTGGTCCATATCATCAACAACACCAGTCTCCCTCCTTGGCGCATCAGAAATCTCATCGGTGACGTCAAGACTCTTTTGAATATTTTTGATACATGGACTGTTACTCATATCTATAGAGAAGCTAACCAACTTGCAGATCTTTTGGCTAATATGGGTCGTACTGTCACGACAGATAGAGAATACCCCACCTCCGGGGCTATCTTCACTTATGTATCAGGATGTTTATCACATTTTTAATAGATAATTGCAAGTTTTCCTTGAAAAAAAGAATGTGGAAATCCCTGTTCTACATCTATTATATCACTTTTTTTATTGGTTGAGTCAACAATTTCTTAAATTTTTTATTAATTAAATAGTGAGCTTTAACTTGAATTTGATAAATTAAATCAATTGTTAGTGATGATGACCATGCTTTTTTTTTCTCTTGATTGGATGAGCATACATGAGTAAGGTTTAATGCATCTAATTCCACTGATACATCGTGAGTTCTTAGTACAAAAATCCGCAGAAAATTCCTTTTTTTTTCTTTTGTAGTGCCCATGAATTAGTTCTTTTTTTTTTTGTCTAGTTTCCTAACTTTCAAGAGTATTACAAGAGTTCAATTCTTTTCGCCATCTACTTTGGAACATTATTTTGAGTTTTTTCCCCCAACTTATGATTGTTACCAACCTTGCAGAAATTTTATGCTTTAAAAATGAACAATTTTTATTTGGTTGGAAGTAAGAAAAAAAATGATTTCATCATGCACCAATTGACATGAGCATCATATAATGATCAAAGAGTTCACAAGAAAAGAAAATATTTACTAATTACTTCTTGGTAGTTTGGGTAAATTACACACAACACCCTCCAACTTTAACGTTTGTTCAGCGATGCCCTCCAACTTTACTTTGTAACACGAATATCCTTCATCTTTTAACTTGTTTCATCCGATGTCCTCCTTACCTATAATCAATGGTTTTCCGATTGCAGCGCTGACGTGACGCTGACATCGCATCTCTGTCTCTCTACGTTCACATTACTGGCGCTATTAAAAAATAAAAAATGCCATGTGAAATCACTGGCGCAACGAGCGAGGGCGTCGCCCCGACCTCTGGCGAGCGCAACCCCTACATTCACCAGCGCACGCGCAAGGAAGGTGGGGGGTCGCCCCCTTCCCTGCGACCTCCGGCGAGGTCGCAGGGAGGGGGGCGACCCCACCACCTTCCCTGCGCGCGCTGGCGAGCGACAGGGGAGGTGGGTGGGGGGGGGGGGGGGGGGGGGGGAGGTCATCCCCCTTCCCTGCGACCTCGCCGAAGGTCGCCCCCCTCCTTGCGACCTCGTCGTGTAGGGAAGGTGGGGGGTCGCCCCCCCTCCTCCTTGCGACCTCCGACGAGGTCGCATGAAGGAGGGCAACCCCCCAACTCCCTTGTCGCTCGTCGACGCGAGCAAGGAAGGTGGGGGGTCGCCACCCTCCCTACGACTTCGTCGGAGGTCGCAGGGAAGGGGGGCGACCCCCAACTCCCCTACGACCTCAGGCGAGGTCGTAGGGAGGGGGCGACCCCCCTACCTGCACGTGCCGACGAGCGCAGGGGCTGCGCTCGTCGGAGGTCGGGGCGACTCCTCCTCTCTCGCTGCGCGACTCCACATGACATTTTTTATTATTTTTTAATAGCACTAGTAACGTAACGTGGAGAGGCAGAGACGTGACGTTAGCGCCACGTCAGCGCTATGATCGAAAAATCGTCGATTATAAGTAAAGAGTGCATCGGGTGAAATAAGTTAAAAGATAGAGGACATTCGTATTACAAAATGAAGTGGAAAGACATCACTGAGCAAACGTCAAAGTTGGAGGACATTAAGTGTAATTTACCTTGATAATTTTGGAATGGTCTTTGATGGATCGCACTTTTTTTTCCAAACAAAACTAACATGAAGAAAGGACGAAAATAATATGGAGCAAATAATAATACTTTATCAAAAGAATTAAAATCACCTTTTGAAATCTCTTTTTCCGTTTCTTAATTCACCGCGATTTAAGAAAGTTCTGAATAAAAATGATGCAATTTTATTGGACAGGAGTATCTCAAAATTTTCTTGGACAAAAAAATTCTAAAATGGACGCGTCAAGTTTTTACCTCGAAAGATTCAAATGGCCTCGGAAGCGTCCACGTGGGGGCCGTTCGGTCCCCGGCCACTAGATACCCGGAAATATCAATAGCCTTATGGCATCACTCCACGTGTTCTACAAATCACCCACTGGATGCCACCGACGTGTCTCGCCACCGGACCACTTCTCCAGCTCTCCTCCTCTCCTCCCCGACGCCGCGACACCGTCCGATGCTTCCTTTGATGGATCCCGACCGTTGGTTCCTCGGACAAGCTCGTGGTCACCATGAGTCCTCCATATATAACCGCCAGTTTCTTCCGTTTCCCTTTCGTCGAAGCATCGCCGGAAAACGTTCCCGGTTCTTCCTCGCCGTCTGATCCGGAAATCATCGTCTGCCAGGAGACCCGCGCCCTTCCGACGTTTGGCATGGGAGTGGTCACGGTGCCCAGCTCCGCGTCCCGGTCTCCCTTCGGCGTCGCGATCCGACGGTCGTCGTCGCCGCTTCGGAGGTCGTTCGTCGTGTTGGCATTCAAGGGAGGCCGCGAATGCGCCCCACTGGCCACGTCTCCGGAAGTCTCCACGATTACCCCGGAGGCCACGAAGGTGGCGCCGAAGAAGAGCCTGCGAAGGTCCGCCAAACAGTCCAAGAGAACGAACGCGGTGGCGGCCGATGCTGCACCTGCTACCGCACCTGACGCTCGCATCACTGGCTTGGACTACAACGAAGTGGCCGCTGTCCTTGAGAGCATCTACAAGCTCAGTCCGGCGGACGTGAAGGAGAGACGCCGCCGGGCGAAGAGGGGAAGCTCGAAAGGGGACAATGTGGTGAGGAGCCGCACGAGGAGAACAAGGAGGCTGAGCCTTGAGACGAGGGTGTCCTTGAAGCAGCGGAAGAAGGAGGAGGGGGAGACAGGAACATCGGTCGCCGGGAAGCGCGAGAGGTATGAAGCCGACGAAGACTCAGAGACATTGATAAAGGAGTACTCAGCTCCGACCGAGCTCAACAGCTTGGACTGGAAAAGAATGAGGATACCACCTGTTCTTAGCTCCGGCGAGCAGATTCACCTCTTCAAGCTTATGCAACCTGCCAAGGTCATGCCGAAACTTCAAATTTAGCTTTTAGCAGATGACCTTAATAGATTAATCGTAGCAAGTAACATTTTATCTTCTTCCCTTCGCTTTCCTGAAACAAATTTGATAGCTCGTAATAGAATTCCTAATCCTGTCATCTCAATTAAGTACCATATGCTAATTTATCTGGCAGACTTGCTCACTATTCTATTTGTTTCTGAAAATATAGGCAGTGATCGATGTAAAGGAGAAGTTACATAAGGATCTGAATAGAGAACCAGCTGATGGTGAGTTGGCTGTGGCTGTTAATATGAGCGTGTCGGAATTGAGAACTCACATAGAGGTCGGTCAAGCAGCAAGGAACAAACTAATCAAGGTAAACCTCAGAGAACTTAAGTGAGCTTCATATTGCATTAAAGCTCCTATAGGTGCTGATACTGCGTATTAAGAAGATAAGTTGCTTTCTATCAATACAAATGATTTAGGGATTGTTGGACTAAGCTTATAAGCTACGTATAAGTTTGTTTAAAAAAATTTCAGCGTTTAGTAACTTAAAATTTTGACTAATAAGAAGATATCAAATTTACTTATAAGTCAAAAAATAAGCAGAGAGAAGGGTGCTTATTTTTTTCTCACAACTAATTAGTTATTATTAATATAAGTAGTTTTATCCAAACGCGTAATTGTTTATTTTTAAAAATAAATTTCAGCCAATAAAATACTTATCAGCACTTCAACTTATCAGTTATTCTGTATCAGCTAAGCCAAACGGGCTCTTAGTCATGTGCCATATCACGAGAGAATTTGTCAGAAAAACAAGGCACATTGATGTAGTGAAGAGAAAAGTATGGTTGAAAATTTGCACAAGAAAGAACATTTTGATGACAGCTGAATATTTTGAACCATATTATTTGCAGAGAACCTACTGGTCAATGGGTGATTTATGCTTTATAAATGAAATTCTTGCAGCACAATCTTCGGCTGGTTTTGTTCGCCATAAATAAATACTATCAAGATATTGCAAATGGTCAGAAATTCCAGGATCTCTGCCAGGCAGGTGCAAAGGGCCTGATTACAGCAATTGATCGGTTCGAACAGAAGAGGGGCTTCCAGCTGTCCACGTACAGCCTCTTCTGGATCCGGCACTCGATTAACCGATCAATGACACTCTCAAGCTTCACAAGAGTACCATTTGGTATAGAATCGGTATGATTTGCATTGCAATTACATACTTCTTTCCTCAGGATCCTAAGCTCACATTTACATACATTGATGCATAAATGGATCAACCGGAAACTTTCTATATGCAGTTGAAAGACCAAAAGCATTCATGTTTCTTTTGCAGGCCTTGGTGCATTATGTCTAGTTCACCGATGCTAAGGTTATCATAAGACTAATGCTTGCTGGCAAACTGCTTTGCAGGTTAGACAAGAAATCCAGAAGGCCAAACTCCAGCTCTCGTTTGAACTAGGAAGGTCGCCAACTGAGGAAGAGATCATTCACAGTGTTGGAATCTCACAGGAAAGGTTTCAGGACATCATGAAGGCCTCGAAGCCGGTACTTTCATTGAACGCTAGGCATGGGGTCACACAGGAGGAATTCATCAAGGGGATCACTGATGTGGACGGTGCACATGGTGATAAACACAGGCAATCTGCACTCCTGCGACTCGCGCTTGACGATGTGGTGAGTCATCTTCAAATTCCTCTTTTTTTTACTAAATCTTACTAAAAGATCATCCATATTTGTAGCAAAATGAGTTCTGTTAGGAGGAGACTTCTTTAATTGTGCTTTTTATCTTTTCATTCCTTCCTGCAGTTGGACTCTCTGAAACCCAAAGAGAATTTGGTGATCAGACAAAGATATGGCCTTGATGGCAAGGGCGACAGGACCCTGGGAGAGATTGCAGGAAACCTCAACATCTCAAGAGAGATGGTCCGGAAGCATGAGCTGAAGGCGCTTCTAAAGCTCAAGCATCCCACTCGAGTCGACTACCTCCGTAGGTATGTCTGACAGAGCTTGGATGCATTACAAGCCATGAATAAATTCTGTTTTTTTTTTCATTCATAGATTGTACCATAACAACAGGACATACGTATACAATTCAGATTTGAGCATATACATTATTACTCCAGTGGGATCGCTCCCTTGTAACCTAAGTATTAATTGTAAATGTACACATGTAAATAATTGAGGTAAAGGTGGTTTTTAACTTTTCATCTCCTTGTTACTGGACTCTGGTTGTCAAGAGTTTCATAGTGCAGGTAGTTTCAATAGATTCTCCCTACAGAATCAAGATCACATTTTGCACTTTGAAAATCTCTGTGCGGCTGGTTTCAACTTTCAACTTTCAATTAATCCTCTGACGATTTTTGAATCGGAAGTCCACTTTGAAAAGCTTGCGGGATGGCTAAATAGTTTGATTTCCATATTACTATCAAGATGTTAAACTTTCCTTAAAAGTTTTTTTTTTTTAAATTACAAGACCATTTCTTATGCAAAAGACATAAAAGCATAACTTAAAATACTGGAAATTTCATGTTCGTAAAAGGTCTACACACATATTTTAGTATTAGGCTTTGGCCTCTTTTTTTATAAGGTGATCTTAGTGTCACTTCAAAATTTAAAAATTGTCACTCCTTTTTAACTTTTTTATCCTTTCACTTTTTGTTGATAATAAGAGATTTTTTTCTTAATGATCCTCTCTTTCTCTCTTCATCATCATTATCATCATCATCATCATTATTATTATTACTACTAATAATAATTTTACTTTCGAGAATTAGGTATTCTATATTTTATTCTTTCAAAATTATTTTCTTGGTACGTCTCTTTCTTGAAGATAAGTACTAATTCGGAAACCCCACTCAATGTCACTTTCTATCTCATATATATTGACCCAACATCTCGCACACGATACACGATGCAACTTGAGTACGATTCTAGTAGGTTATGTCAAACGCTGGCTCAATTTGCATATGAAACCGTATTGTAACTCGGAGGGCAACACGAGAGTCTTTCCTAATTATTCCTGATTTTATACTTTATTATTTTTAAAAAAAATTGAAGAAGTGTTGTATTAATTTTAATTACATTGTCCCATTTTATGCATAATTACATTATTCCATTTTATGTATATTTTTTAATACGTTTTGGCTCTTTGTGTATTTTGCTTAATTAGTATATTAAAATGAAATCAACTTTTAATATTAATGGTATAATGGACAATCCACCCAACAACCATATTAGCTCTCTCCTACTTTTAATTTTATCCAAACACTTAATGCAACTTATCATTGTTAAATTTAGTAGTATTGTTTTTACTCTATTCAAACACTATAAAAAGAGCTTAATTTAAACAAAACTTTATTCTATTTTCTTTGGCCAGAGTGGTTGATTAGAGGATAAAATATATAATGAGATTTTTTTATTTTATTCTATCAAACATAACAATGGCAATGGTAGTGTTGGAATCAAAGAAAATTTTAGTTGTGGTTATCAAATTTAGGAGGTATTCTAGTAAAGTCATTCAACTTTACTTTGTAACAATGATCATCGAACTTTACAAATATTTCAGTCGTGATCATCACGATGGGTTATAATCAATAAATTTGTAAATCATTACTGTACCACGTCAACATTTACGCTCTCATTTGATGTTAGATTAAAAAGATAAAAAATACCACATTAGTATTTTTCTTTTTGCTCTGTCTAAATTTAATTTTGTATTTACTTGGTCATCCAACTTTTTAAAATTTGCAAAGTCATTCAAATTTTCAATCGCAATCATTATTAAAAATTTAAAATAATAAATAATAAATATAAAGAATAAAAAATTGAAGGCATTTAGACTGACTTGTATATTTTTTAGCATGACCCATTCGAATCGAGCTGCCCAAATTTTTTATGCATATTAAATATATAATATTATAATAATTAATAATTTTTAACAAGGCAAAAAAATTAGAAAAATAACATACTAATTATATTTTTTACCCTAAATTTTGAAATAATAATTATAATTATAAAATAAAAATACTTTTTCACGCGAGATTCTATTTCGTTCTGGATCGTTGAGCCAAATATGATTTATTTATATAATATTATGATAATTAATAATTTTGTTTTTTAATATTATGATAATTTTTATTATTTTAAGATTATAATGATAACCACGATTGAAAATTTAAAAAAGTTGAATGATCTTGTCTGAAAGTTTTAAAATGTTTGATGATCACATAGTTACAAAATTAAATTTGGACAGACTAGAAAGAAAAACGTTGATGTGATATTTTTAAAATTTGACGTGAAGGCATAATCATTCACGTTAGCGTAGCGATTTATAAGTTTATTATTTCTAAAATTTGATGACCGTGATGTTATAAAGTAAAATTAACTATGGATGTAATTTACTTAAGAAAATAGGACCACAGCACACCTTCAAAGATATGTTCCTGATTTTAGCTGCATAATCCATGACATCGAAGAGGAGTAGAAGCTGAATATCACTTACGGACAGAAAAAACCACACCAACCATGGTGAAGGTGCTCTTGCAATGACTACCAGTGAAGCCAAAAAATGCAGACGATCAAAATCTCAGGAACTAGACATTTCCGTTGTTCTCAAGCTAAAAAGCGTTAATACGTATAGCTTCATCATTATTCAAACTTCTCATGTAAGTGAATACTTCAGGGGCCCTTATTTTTCACATCGGGTTCGCCCACGTGAGCTTAGGGGAATATGAGTATTACCCAATTGTCTGTGCTGCTGGCGTGCGAATAAAAGAAGGGGTTTAGGGGGCCCCGCCCCCCGACTATTAGTCGGATCATGTGGTTCGGATTAAGTTTTTTCTCTATTTTGTTCGGATTTTGAGCCCGTTTGAGAGAGACTATTTATAACTTATTTTCAGATATAATCTGTATGACGGCTGTAAACCTAAACGATATAGTGGAACCTCTTTGCAGGACGTAGCCCTAATCTCAAAGGTGAACCTGGGTAAATTCGTGTGTCTCCTCTAATTTTCTTGCAATCTCTCTGCGATCTTCTCTCCATGTTCTCGAATTTTCCCATCAATTAGTATCAAAGCACAGGTTGTTCGAGGAATTATGATTTATTTGATATATCAGGAGGATCACGGATTGAGATAGAAAAATTTGATGGAACACGGTTTGATCTTTGAAAGATGAAGATGGAGGATCTCCTTTGTGATCGAGATCTTTGGACGGCAATCGAGAAGGGGAGGTCAGGCATGGAAGCGGCGAAGGTCGCGGACGGGGCTTCCTCCAGTCAGGCAAATCCAAAAGTGATTGAAGAGTGGGATCGGATCGATAGAAAGGCGAAGGGTTTGATTCGGCTTTGTCTCCCGGATTCAATTCTTACGAATGTGATGAACGAATCTACAGCCAGAGATCTGTGAAGAAAGTTAGAATTCTTATATCAAAGTAAGTCGCTGGTTAACAAGTTATTTATGAGAAAAAAATTATACAATCTTCGGATGCATGAGGCCGACTCGTTTTCTACTCATCTTTATAACTTTAACACGGTGATCAGTCAACTTGTATCAATCGGTGTTAAGTTTCAAGATGATGATAAGGCAATAATATTGCTTTGTTCGCTGTCAGATTCATGGGACAATCTGATTATCGTGATTGGTGGCGGGGATAAAGAACTTTCGTATGAAAGTGTGTGTGCTGCCTTGTTATAAGAGGAAATACGAAGAAAATGATCGGCGAGTTCTGGTAAAGAGGCGCTGACGGCCAGAGGAAGGCAACCAAAAGAATCAGAAAGGGTCCAGATCCAAATCTCGTGGGCGTTCGAAGAGTAGAGATAAGAAGGTGCAATGCTGGAGATGTCAAGAGTGAGGTCATCTGAAGCGAGATTGCAAAAACAAATCGGTTCATAAGAAAGAAGCTGAATCAACCTCGGACAAAAAGGAGGCTGAGGTAGGGGATATGTATCTAGCTTCTTCATGTATGGCACAGTCAGATAAGGATGTCTGGCTCATCGACACTGGTGCTTCGTATCACATGACACCGGTTTTGTGAATATGAGGAGTATAATGGTGGAGATGTCATGCTCGGAAATGACACTGCGGTTCAAATTGTTGAACGTGGCAGGGGAAAGTTGAGGATGAATGATGGCACGGTGAAGACTCTATCAGATGTGATGCATATACCACTTATGAGCAGGAGTTTGTTATATGTTGGTACAATGACTGATTCGGGTGTTATATTCAGTTGCGACAAGGATTCGTGCAAGATGATCAGAGGGTCGATTGTGATTGCACGAGGGGTTCGTTATGGCACATTGTACAAGTTGCTCGGAGAGACAATACCTGTGGACTGCTGATTTATTTCTGAAGAGGCCAAAGAAGATGAAGACAGCACATCTATGCTGTGGCATCGAGAAATGACTTTTTACCATAGCATCAAATCAGATGGTAGAAGGAGTTCCAAATTGTTCTGTGGACTTCGAGTTCTGTGAACATTGTCTTCATAGAAAACAGAACCAAGTCAGTTTTCAACACACAGGTACAAGAGCTACGAAGATTCTCGAACTGATTCATAGTGATGTCTTTGGACCAACTCCGACTTCATCTATTGGAGGGTCCAAGTACTATGTCTCTTTTATAGATGATTTTTCGAGATACAGTTGTATTTATTTTATAAAAAATAAGTCAGATGTATTCGATAAGTTTCGAAAATTTAAAGTTTTGATGAAAAATCAACTGAGCAGCAAGATCAAAGTCCTTCATACAGATAATCGAGGTGAATTTTGTTCAGATAAGTTTAAGCAGTTCTGCGTGGACAATGGTATTGCAAGGCAGAAGACAACTCCATAATACACCTGAGCAGAATGGAGTAGATGAACGGTTAAATCGGTCACTCATAGAGAAGGCCAGATGTATGCTGAGTTGGGTTGAGTTGGGCTGAATTGGGACAAGAATTCTGAGTAGAAGCTGTAGCCACAACAAACTACCTGAAGAACCGCTCATTGACCTCATCAGTGAAGGATCAGACGCCTTATGAGGCAATGTTTGGGAAGAAGCCAAATTTATTTCATGTTCGGGTGTTCGGATGTGACACATATATTCATATATCCAAGGAAAAACGTGGTAAGCTTGACAATAAGTCTAAGAAGAACATATTTGTCGGATACAAAGAAGGGGTCAAGGGCTATAAATTGTGGAATCCAAAGACAAGGACTATCGTATACAGCAGGGATGTTATTTTTCGTGAAACACGATCCCAAGTTGAGGTTCAGAAAAATGATGAACTCAAGAAAGCTATAGTGTTTGAAGAAGATTCTGATTCTGAAGCTACAAAAGTAGTTGCACAAGATACTTCAGTTGAGTCTGTTCCAAAATCTGATCGAGAGGACTCGGTTAATGAAGTTGAAGATGCAGATTCAGATGAAGACCCAAATGTAGATACCATACCAGTTCTCAAGAAATCGACACGAGTAAGAAGAGCACCTCTTAGATACTCTCTAAGTTCTCTAAGTACGTTTCATGCTTTGAGCATCATCGGAAAAGAACCTAGTTCTGTAAAAGATGCAAGGTCTATGGATCCAAATCAGTGGGAGCTTGCTATGGCAGATGAGATGCAGTCACTGGATAAGAATGAAACGTGGAGCTTGTGTAAATTGCCTAAGGATAGAAAGGCAATTGGCTGCAAATGGGTGTTCAAGCGAAAGCTGAAACCGGATGGATATGTAGATAAGTACAAGATGAGGCTGGTAGCTAAAGGGTACTCTCAGATTGAGGGAGTCGACTATGATGAAATCTTCTCTCCCATGGCGAAAATGACTTCAATCAGCTTTGTTCTATCTCTGGCAGCAGCATATAATCTTGAGGTAGAACAGATGAATGTGAAGACGGCATTCCTTCATGGGGACTTGGAGTAAGAGATATATATGAGGCAATCAGAAGGCTTTGAAGTTCAACAGAATGAGAAGCTAGTGTGCCAATTGAAGAAGTCTTTGTATATGGATTGAAGCAGTCGCCAAGGATGTGGTACCAGAAGTTTCATACGTACATGCTCGAACTCAAGTTTGTACGTTCAGATTCAGATCACTGTGTTTACGTGAAGAGAGTTGGCGATCAATTTGTCATTCTTACACTGTACGTGGATAACATGATACTGATTGGAAACAAAATGAAGATGGTGAATTCAGTGAAGGGTTTATTGGCCAAGAGGTTTGAGATGAAAGACTTGAGGCCGGTGAATTTTATTTTGGGTATGCAAATTAGAAGGGATCGTCAGAAGCGTAAGTTGTGACTAGGACATGAGAAGTACATAAAAAAAGTGTTGAAGAAATTTAATATGGCAGGCTGCAAGCCAGTGGGTACTCATATGTCTCTAGGAACCAAACTTTCTGCAGAGCAATGCCCGAAGAGATGGATCGTGTGCCATATGCAAGTGCAGTGGACAGCTTGATGTATGTGTGCACGCGTCCAGATATAGCCCAAGCAAAGGAAATATTAGAATGCTATCAAGAGAGTTTTTCGGTACCTTCGTGGAACTTTAAATTTTTCGTTGTGTTTTGAAGGTACAAGGAAAGGAAACATGCTTGATATTGTGGGCCATGTAGATGCTGATTTGGGTGGAGACATTGATAGTAGACGGTCCACTAGCGAATATGTTTTTACATTATTTGAGGCTACACTAAGTTGGATGAGCAAGAGACAAAGCGTGGTAGTATTTTCTACAGAAGCAGAATATATGACTCTTACTCATGTTGCAAAAGAGGTCATATGGCTACAACAGTTGTGCTTGGAGCTCGGATTTGAGCAAGGTGCTATAAAGGTGAGATGTGATAATCAAGGTGCTATTCAGTTAGCTAAGAATCCCACATTTCACTCACGCACAAAGCATATTGACATCTAATACCATTTCATTCGAGAAAAGGTAGAAAAGAAAAAGGTTCATCTTGAAAAGGTTGATACAACAGAGAATAGTTCTGATTTTTTTACTAAAGCTGTTACAAATGCAAAGTTTGAGTGGTGTTTTACTGTTGTCGGATTGAAGAAGAATGTTGTTGTCAAGGCTCTCATTGGTGTGAAGTATCCACCAAGTGGGAGAATATTGGAGTTGATGAATACTTCAAGACCTCTTGTTTCTCACACTGGGTTCACCCACATGAACTTAGGGGAATATGAATATTACCCAATTGCCCGTGTTGTTGGCGTGCGAACAAAAGGAGGGTTCGGGGGGCTTCGCCTTCCGACAGCGATCCCGTGTAGTTCGGATTAAATTTTTTCTCTATTTTATTCGGGTTTTGAGTCTGTTTCAGAAAAACTATTTATAATTTATTTTTAGATGTAATCTGTATAGCGGTTGTAAACCTAAACGATATAGTGAAACTTCTTTGCAGAACGTAGCCCTAATATCAATGGTGAATCTGAGTAAATTCGTATGTCTCCTCTAATTTTCTTACAATCTTTCTACGATCTTCTCTCCCTGTTCTCCAATTTTTCCATCAATTATGAAAACAAGAGCAACGACCATGCATTGAGAAGTTATCTATTTTGTGTTGGAACAGCATAAATATCTTACAAGCTCAACAGTCGCTAGCCGAATGGCAAACCATGTTTACAAAATCAGGATTTCTTTTTTCTGTTTCAACTTGAACAGAATAACAACACTTCACAAAGTGCAGTATCAGAATGCATCAGTACAAAAGCTCATCCCATTTGTGCTAGTCAATTCTGTGCAAGGCGATGGCTGCATTCCAAGAGCACCACCACTCACGTCAGCGCACGTCCATGGAACTTGTCGAGGCCCAGCACCATAGAGCTTTATATTAGAAAGGCATATCCCAGTGAAGGGTGAGTTGTTGATGCCCATTATCGACCCAGGCTGCTGGATCTTAACACCCCATATGTTCTTGATTATCAAGTGATCAACAACTGGGAGAGCATTTGGATTGTATCCGTCATCAGGGTGGTCTCCAACATCTCCTGCAATCCGAATTCCTTTCCTAACATTATTCATGTTCACATCTGTAACAGTGATGTTCTTTATGAAGCCTCCCCTACCAGAATTAGTCTTTATATGGATTCCAATGCCAGTGTTGAATATATTTACATTCTCAACCAACACATTCTCCACCCCGCCAGAAGTTTCACTTCCGACTGCAATTCCGGCAAAAGGGCTGGAACCTGTTAACCGTCGAATGGTGATATCAGAGCTACGACGGGCGAAAGCAATACCATATTCATCCCATCCGCTCTTCACAGCGACCAAATCATCCCCTGTTGAGATGTAGCAGTCCTCGATACAAACATTGGAGCTGGAATCTGCATGAAGACAGTGCACACTAATTATTTTGTTAATGGCATAGAACGATTGAATCTTTAACAAACTAATAAATATACCAGGATCTATTCCGTCAGTGTTAGGAGAATCATGTGGAGCCAGCACAGTCACATTTCTTACTACCACATTGCTGAAAAAGTAAGAACAAGTAATCTTATAACTCCACTACGCATGAAAAGTAGATACACAATGCAACGGAGATCTAATGTTCAAACCTGCAGTAAACAGGGTGAATATTCCAAAAAGGAGAGTTCTGAAACACCACATTAGAGACGAGGACATCTCTGCTATGCATGAGCTCCAAGAGATTTGGCCTTGTAAAAGGTAGAGTTCTTTGCCTCCACATGTTCCACCATACATCACCTTGGCCATCAATTGTTCCATTTTCACCTATAGGACAAGTCGTTGCAGAAAATTAGCACGTGGGACTACTGAGCACCAATATATGAGCACGATGATTTATTCTAAGATATTAACACTCATGTATTTTCCCAAAAACATGAATCAACTGTCAACTATTCAATGTGATTAGACTGAGATTAGATGTTACAATCCATCATAACTGAAAATGTGAGCATCAACTGAAAATGCAACAAAAAGCATCTAAGAAATGTCTGTCCAAGTAGCACCGATAAATCAAGCCCGGGCCAGTCGATGAGATGCTATTATAGTTGTCTTGTAATTAATCTGATCACTTCATCCTTCTTTTCTACAATACTACTTAGCAGTAGAGTGGAGCAAATATTGCATGACGAGAAGATTGTGTTTTCAACTAAAAAAAAATATGAGATACGAGTAGATTTTGTTCTGTCATCATTTTCAAGACCAGAGTTTTGCTTTAAGCTTTTAAATGCTCGGTCTATATTATTTTCTCTTTTGCTGATTGCCAGAACTTTGTTATTCTTTGAATACAGAAGTTGAGACAATTTCTCAAGAAAATTTGCAGTTATACTAAGAAACTTTTTTTTTATTTCTGTGCAATCCAAAAATATGTTTCAAATGAATATAAATCTACTCAAAGGAAAATGTAGTTCTTCCAAACTGGGCTCAATTATGAACTATGATTCTGAACCGAGAACTCAACCTGTAATTATCACATCATGGATTCCATCTCCATGAATCAAACTCATATACCTCCCGCCTGCCAGCTCCCTTCCTCTTCCGTACGACGGCAAATAATCAATCAGTGGCCAATTCCATGTATCCTGTAACCAAAAACCAGTGAAAGATAAAATTATAATACATCTCAAACATATAAATCATATGACGAAGCAAAATGTTAAACTTGAATGTTCGTATAACCCTAGATTACACCCTTATACTCATTTAAAACTTAAAAGTTTTCCAGAAATCGTATTAGGCAACTAGCAAAGCGCTAGTAAAAGATTTGTGAAACAGAGTACAAACCTGTGTGGCCTTGATGACGGAGTCCTTTGCCAAAAAGAGCGTCATATGGCTGGTCAGGTTGAAGGCTCCGGTGAGCCAGACTCCGGCAGGGATGTACAGAAGCATTCCCCCCGGCACACTTTGCTGTTCGATATGCGCAATTGCCCGCTGGAAGGCCGCTGTGTTCAGCGTTCGACCGTCGCCGACTCCCCCGAAGTCGTCGATCGACACTGTCTCGCCCGTCTCTTCACGGGAACTATCCCGGAGCACGTCTCCTGCCCCTCCGATGGCAGAAAGGCGCCGCATGTCAGCACCAGGAGCACCAGCTGCCAGACGAGCAGCGACGTCATCTTGTCCATCCCCGCCGACCGCCGCATCATTTTCTACATTGCAAAGTTAATGGAAAAAAAGGAAAGTTTTTCAAAGTAGCATTTTTTCAGTGATCTGGCGAAGGGTTTGTCGAAAAAAAAAAGATCGAACGAGAGATCTGATAATACAGAAGAAAAATGTTCTTTCACTACTGTGTGCTTGATTCAAGGCACCAGAAACTGAAACCTCAAAAAGAGTTCGAAAAATCGGTTCTTTTCTCTTTCTTTTAAGAAAATAAAATCGCTTACCAAGAAAAGAATAAAAGACCCAAAATTTTCTTAAGATTTATCTCGCACGAACGAGAAAAAGGAGAAAACAAGAAAATTTTCTTTGTTCTACACCTCTTCTGAGGAAGGATCCAAAAGCAACGGATATTTTGAACGCGAAGACGTACCAGGCAACAATAAAATACCACAGAGACGGCCAAAGCAATGGCCCGTAGCAGATTAGGTGAGGAAACCTTCCAAATATTGGTTTGGGACAGTACCTAAAGACGAGGTTTGTCTCAGTGCGCCTGTCTTAACTCGTTACCAATGCTTCACACTTCACTAACCTTCACACTATTAGCAATGGCGCTGGCGCTGGCGCAGGCGTGTGTGAGACAGAGAAGAAACAATAAAGTAATCTGTGTTTGATTGTGAGGTCCCCTGATATATATAATTATTTTTTAGAAGTTGATAACATTTTTTACCGCCTAAAATGGAGAACCATGACCCAGGAGTGAATTTGTGAAGCACTCATGTATTTTTTTAGAAGGAAATAAAAAAAATGTGGAGCTGCAATAATAGTGATATAGAAAAGTGAAATATAGTTTAACTAAAAGATTAAAAGAGTGATAAAATATCACACAATATACTAACATCATTTGATTAGAGAAAATTTTAGGATGAATAATAAATTTTATTCGAAAGAACATAACATTGTAACTATATTTATTTAATTGAAAAAGAATAAATTTAACGGAGCTGCAATAATAGTGATAGGGAAAAGTGAAGTCTAATTGAACTAAAAGATTAAAAAAGTGAAAAGATATCACACAATATACTAAGATCGTTTGATTAGAGAATATATTAGGATGAATAATAAATTTTATTCCAAAGAACATAATACTCTAATTATATTTTTATTTAATGGAAAAAAAATAAATCTAATATTTTATAATTAAAATATTTTATTATAAATAGTTTTTATTTGTTATAATAATATAATAATATATAGTTAAATAGTGAAGAATAAAAATGGAGAAAATTGGTAAAAAAACATAATATAAGTATTATGTCTGCTATTTTAGAAGAATAGAATTATTTTTTATTTGTGATTAAAAATAATGATTTTACACTTTTCTAAATGATTTTGAAGAAAAAATTGATCAAGTTAATCATATTTTACTATATTCTAAAAAATATTGGAATATTCCGATCTTTGTTCCCGACTGAGACGCCCTTAATATTTTGATGAAATACTCTGCGTTATTTCTGCCTAAATTTTTATTTCAAGCATTATTAATGGAAACACCGTATTTTTTCTCTCTTTATAAGCTAAGATATTCTTAAATTAGGAAAATAAATGCATTACAATTTTGTGCAGCATGGACCATCTCAGTTGTCGAACACTCCTACCGTACCGGGGTGTTCAAATGTTACAAAAACAGTAAACAGTGGAGCATACACAGTGTGGATGGGAACATTTTGCGAGAATATCGCAAAATATTTTCAAACATCAATGTTCTCGTCACGTAATCATCGACGAAAACGTTTGTTGAAATGTTTCCGTCGAAAGTTTTTGTCTTCGGCAAGAACATTCGCTTTTTTTTCAATTTCAACGGCAATCTTTGACTTTTTTTTAATTTCATCTATTTTTTTAATTATTTTGTAATGTATGTATATATAATTTATAATATATTAATATATTATTAGGAACATTATAAAATATTTTATTAAATGTTATTAATTAAAAACTATAAAATAATTAGTTCTAATAATTAATAAATATTTTATTAATTAAATTATTCAATTGTTTTTTAAAAAATATATTATATTTGGATTTTAAAGTGTATGTAAATTATAATATTAATAATATTTAAAATATTTAATCAAAATATATAAAAATAATATTAATATTATAACGATTTAAATAAATTATAATATTAATAATATATTCTTATTTATTATAATTTTATATCTCATAAAATAATAAATTATATTCTTAATTCTTACTTTTTATCCAAACACCCACTAAAACTTATCCATCACATCAACATTTTAAATCCCCATCATTACACTTTTTCATCCAAACACCAATCCAAACTTTTCTATCACATCAATTAGTTCTCGAGAATAAAAATTCTCTCAATATTCTCGTACCAAACGCAACCTAGGGTATATTTTATTCTAAAAATATACTATTATTACTTCATCCTTAATATGTTGATATGATGAAAAAAAAATAGTATTACATCTACTGTGCTAAATTGTATTAGTTAAGTCCAAATTATTATGAACGTAATAATATTTGTAGTTTAATATAATAATATGCCGCATGCAATGTACAATTTATACTACTTTTTGAGATCATGTAGAGCTCGATGTATTAAATCTTGAAACAATATGTAACGTCAACATTAAAAGGCTCCCCCAGTAGATCTCCAAACATATGATGTGTTACATTAAAAGGGACCTGAGCCATTAACTATCACTAAACAAGGTGTAGCTTTCATTAATCATTATAAAGTGATGGAGAAGATGCTGTGTTTTTCTTCTTTTTTATGAAAAAATAATAGACTGAAAGTGGCACAGTATGAAATAGAGGGCACAAATAAAAGAAGGGAAAAAATAGAAAATGATACCTTAAACATCAAAGTTATTTTATTTATCATTTTTTCTATTAACTTCATTTTTATTTTTCTAGCTAAGAATATAAATGTAAACGTAAAACAATGTTACTAGCTACCGAAGCACATTGAGAACTTTCGAAATATTTTTGTAGAATACATATTTAAAAACATTTTTATTTTTTTGTATATTTCCATTTGGGGAAAAAGAACTCAATAAATATACACTTCAACATGACAAATCTTAGTTTTCAAAATGTAACTGTAGATTTTTGTAATGATAATAAGGGATGGAAATCGAATTCGGTAAGTGGAGATGTTTTATGGGTCATAAGAAATGAACTTTGCCTTTGAGTTTGTGGATGAACGCGTCGTCGGGGTGTTACAAAAAAATCGAAAAGTCAGAAACCTAAAAAATCGATTTGGCCGACACAAAATTCTTAGATTTATTTAGATTAAAAAAATGTAGGCGGTTTTTAAATAAAAAAAAAGCTATAGGAGGAGCCCTATGAGATCTAGATAATTAAAAAATTATAATATATATTTATATTATATTTAAATATTTATAATATATATATATAACAACTCAATAAATATATTATTTACCTTAAGGGGTGAAAGTGATTTGAGTTGGATGATTTTTTCGGTGAAAAAAATAGACCTTGAAATTGGATTTTTCACACATAAAAGATCGCTCTAATTTTTTTTAAGAGAAAAAAACTTGACCTAGACGACATCAATTTTTTTTGGTCGGGGACCTACTTTAAAAGAATATTTTTTAAAAAAATTTTAAACATTAAATATATCATGTAGATATTTAAAAAATAAAATTTAACTCTAAGTTTAACTATTTAATATAAATAAACCAAATAACATATTATTACATTATAATTAAAAATATTTTACTTAATTTTGTCCAAACTTTATAAAATAGATTAATAACTTAATCGTATTCAAATTCAAATGTGTGATAATAAGTAAATAATATAGCTAATGTAACAAAAACGAGTAAGAGAAAATGTATGATTATTAAATATTAATTAAAATTAAAGTAATAATTTAATTGTAATAATTTTTAAAAAGTATTTGGCCCTGGGTTTTTTTGTAAAAACCCTAATTTAAAATTTTGTGAAGTTCATATTTTAGGTTTTCTCAATTTGATTAAGTTTTTTTTCGATTGGTAGGTTTTTACTTACACCCTTATAATCATATGTATAGAAAATTAATATAAGTCATAAATAGAACTATTGCGAACACAATTAGTTTATAAAATAAAACAGCTCTTTATGTTATTAATCTTCTTTTATAAATATAAAATGTAAGGTTCCAAAAAAATCATTGGAAAAATTCGATAAGATTTTTTTTATTTTAAAAATATAATAAAAAATATAAGATATTTTTTAAAACACAAAATTCCATTTGACCCCGGTTTCACCCCTCACGCATACCACAGAAAACTTGTTAAATCAAGTACTTTATAGTAAATGAATACAGCTATTTTTTTTTTTCTCTTTTGAGTAGATCACCTGTATTTCTTTCCCTGAGTCGGATCATCAATGCTTTCTTTTTATATGTTCATATTCGGTGAAATTAATATGAAGCCTTAAGTCATTTCTTGACAGTCGGTGAAATTTTTCGAGGATAGTCGCATTGGCAATATTTTTTTGGTCAAGACATACTGGTGACCGAGATTTGATTTATACAATGGGGAAGTTTTTCGGAGTAATATAGATAAACTTTAATTAAAGTGACGATTTTAAAACTCGAACTTTAGATTAGCAGAGCTCAGCAACATCCGGACATCAGGACAGTCAGTCAAACTGGCAGTGTTTTGGACAAAGCTGTTTTTAATTGTCTCCAATACTATCCGGGTCGCCAGATCTAAAAGCAATAAAGCAGAGTGATTTCACCAAGAAAATGCAAGGTTAAAAGAGGGCTTGTGGATCTGATGAACAGTAGTTTGGATCGTTGGTGAACGCTGGATGCAGGGGCCAGGGCCATGTGGATGGGAAGAGCTGCTGGTTGCCAGGAAGGACCCATGCATGGGGTGCCTTATCACTTATCAGAGTTCATGACATGACGGATCTTGGGACTGATCTGTGACCTGTCCTCTAGTTGGTTTTATGCTTGTTCAGGACAATAACTATTCATCCATGATAAGTATCTATCGAATTTGTGTCAAGTTTAATTTTTTTTGTGGTCACCTCAGTATATGGGAAGCTAAGCTCATCGTCCAACTCAGCGCGGCACTAATGATTATGTGCATCATCATAAATCGAGTTCTCGGTCCACTATGATCCCGACTAATCACACCTGACAGCATGCCTGACTGTGGTAGGTGACGCTCTCAACGGAGATTTTCTGCAATCGCAGAGACTCGAACTTGAGACCTCTGTGAAGCGGTATGAAGCTGCTATTCACTCCACCCAACTCTGTTGTAATTTTGCCTGATCACAAACAGAAGCAGCAATATTTGGGAAGTGTGCTGTGCCCTGTTGAAGTTTGTTTTCATGGCAGCATCATTTGGCTGGCATTTCCTCAAGAAGACCATCTTAATATGATCACGGATGTGTTAAGATAATTTTTTTTTCTTTAAAAAAGAAGAATCTTCAACAGATCTATCAGATGATGTTTTGTTTGCCTCCTCTGAAACTAATAGAGAAAGGGAACGAAAGTGTGCCCTGAATTCAGATGGAGACCTTGTGATTCTTTCTTCTTTCTGAGTAATATGATTCATGCAGATCTCTCAGTGCACTTTTAGAATCTCGCATGTGATAGCCTCTTTAACAGGACAAAAAAATAAAGGGTGCTAAAAGTTAGCACATCTCGTCTGGTTTGTTTGGAATGAGATGAGACGACAACAGATGGGATCTAAAGGGGACGAGAATAATATCTGCATGTTTGATCAAATATTGTAATAAATGGACTCCAAATAGTCTTTTTTCCTTCCCATAAGTGAATTCTCTTTCATTCACAGTTTCACACAGAATGTGATGCATGCTAAATTAAAATATTTTTTTATATTTTATTCTATTTTTTCCACGTTTTTTGTTATTTTGCTTTTATATATTTTATTTAAATTTTCTAAATTTTGTGATCCACTTCAAAATAAGATGATTTATCTTGTAGAGTCAATATCATGAGTAGGTCACAATTCATCATTGGAATTTAATCTCTTAACATATGTGATAAAAATAGTCTTTCCTCACCTATTTATCATTCTAATGTGAAATCGGGTGGAGTGGATTTTTCCATTAAAAAAAATCATCCTATATATTTTGGTTGGGCTTTCAAAATTAAAAAAAAAAATCTTATTACTTTTTTTCAGATGATTTTTTTGAGGCCTTATATTTTACATTTATAAAAATATTAATGATATAAAGAGATATTTTGTTTCATAAATTAATGACATTCACATAATAGTGCTATTTACGACTTATATGAATTTTCTGTACATGTTATAGGATAAATAATATGTTTAATGAGTAATTTTATACATATTATAAATATTTATAATATAATATCAACATATATTTTATAATTTTTTAATTATGTAGGTCTCCATCGAACTTCTTGGGTGGTTTATTTAATTTCAAAAACTTAAAAAATTTGTATTGGATCGGATCGATTCTTTAGATTTTTAGGTTTTTAGTATTTTGCTGACACCCTACTAATGCACAAGATTTTTTTTTATTTACTTTATGATTTTAGGAATATTTTTTAAAAAATTGTTAATATCCTATTAACTTAAGTGCTTTATATTTGTTCATCTCCATTCTATTATTATATTGGTGAATGATTATTGCACTTGTTATACAATTTTATTGACTACATTTTATTCATCAACACGTCCCGTTAAATTATTCTTTTAGTTATAAATTTATATATTATCCAATTTTAATATCATCATTCAATTATGATTTCACCATTTAATAAATCCTTCCGCAATATATGCATTTTAAGTAATTTTTTTTTCAAAATCACCTTTAATATCTATTTTTATAAATTTCTTATTCGCAATATTATGCCCTGCTGCACCTTTAAATTTAATGGTTAAAATCTTAAATTTAATTTCCTTTGACGAAACTCATTTCTCTTTTCGTAATTTTTTCTTAATATTTTTAAACGTAATAAAAGTCTGTTCGTGCAACGGCCCGTTTCATGGGTTTGGGCACGGTCTCTTTAAATGGGCCCTTTCATCCAGTAAACAAATATTTGGGCCGATACTCTTAGACCGAGTTATTACTTCGTGTATTCTTTTTTAAATGGTAAATTTCATATAAAACTATAAAGTTTTAGTTTTGTTTGAAAAGTTTTCAAGATAAATTAATTATAATTCTAGTTACGCCATAATTCATAAAAGAGAACAATTGGTTCACATAAACGTGTTTTTTGCGAGACCCATGATATGATGGTAACGTGTAAATAATTTGTCAAAAAGAAACACCGTGTGTTAGTATTAGCTATGAGTAACACAATCACAATAAAATTTCGTAATACACGGAAAGGAAACATAACTTGGAAATAAATTAGCACACAACTCCCACGATAAGATTCCTTTGATCTACGAGTCGAGTGTGCCACCGCACCCTTGTTTCCTAATATGTTGAACTCACGGTGTATATTATATAATTTGAAAATTGAAAAAGTGGCTCTATTGTCATTTAAGAAGATTTCTTAATCTTATCATATATTTTTTTCCATTTATTTTTCATTTAAAATTACACATTATTATTTTATAATAAAATAATAGAAGCAGGTTTTATTTAATATTCATTTTTCTTTCATCTTTAAGCTTTTAATTGTTTTTTATTTTTATTGGAAAATCCATTTTGATCGAATAACTTTATCTCAATTATCATAACATATTGAATTTATAACGATCCAACATATTTTATGGATCCATTACCAACTAGATTTACACGTAAATTCCAAAGTTGATGAGTCAAATTGAAAAAAAATGAAAGAATTGCCCAAAATTTAATTTGCAATACAACTCATTTTTTTACTCGTGTAAAAAATGTACGGCGGTGGATAACGTGCTTTTTGACGTTTAGGTTGAACCGAATTAGCTATACAGAAAACAGTAGCACGTAGACTAATTTGCAGGCGGAGCTAGGGAAATAGGCATTGCCTCTTCTGGCTCGAAAGATCGAACATAGCGAACCAGGTGATCTCATTTAAATAAAAAAACGTCAATCGAGTTGAGAACTCGTAGCGGAGAGTGGGGGGCGAAGCGGCGCCGCTCACAGATAAGGTTTCGTTTCGTCGCCTCCCGCCGCCTCGCTCTACAAATCTCGTCGCCGTTGCATCGCCGCCGGTGATCCCGCCGACATGAAGGCGCTTCATTCCTCCCTCCTTCTCGGCGCCTTCCCTTCGCGACCCCCCTCTCGACGCACTTCTTGCTGCTCCCCTACCTCCCTCCTCCTTCCGCACCGTCTCCCCCGCGCCACCGCGGTGGGACTCTGGGTTCCGTCTCGCCTCCCGGGACCCGTCCGTCTCCATCGACGCTGTGCCGGCCTCCCCCTTTGCCGCGCGTTGCAGTCTGAGAACGCCGAGCCGTCAACTTCCGAAGGAACCCCCTTGTTGGACTCCCGAGCTCTCGAAACTTCAGAGTTTTCGGCGGAAGCCGATGGCTGGACGGCGGAGACCGTGCCTGTCGCTGATATGGGCAATGATGCGTCAGTTGGGCAAGAATCGGTGGAGTTGGCGTCTGCTGGTGTTTCGGAGGAGGACGAGAAGAGGACTTCTGTGCGGAATGGGCAGCCTGTGATGGCGTTCATGGTGGGGGTATTGGCGTCCGCCCGGAAGGGGTTGGATGGGCTGGTGACGTCCGAGTGGCTGAGCTGGTGGCCCTTTTGGCCGGTGGAGAAGAGGCTCGACCGCTTAGTTGCCGAAGCTGACGCCAACCCCAAGGACGCGGCCAAGCAGAGCACCCTCCTTGCTGAACTCAATAAGTACAGGCACGTGTTGCATTTCAAACTCTCTAGTTAGTTCTACTCTCTTTACCGTTTCGATTCCTCTCCTCATTTTTAGGCCGTAGAGTTGTTTTATTTCATAATCGGAGAAACTAATACACAACCTCGATATTTCTTTCTCATATCCTACGTATTTGTTCACTTGCACGAGGCCATTTGAACATATATATGAAATTCTCTCATACAAATATTACCCGTTAATTAGTTAATTCTTCTCGAAGAAGTTTTGTTCTGTACATCAAGAGCATTAGACATCTCTCTGTAATGTAAACCTGAATTAAGTTAACTAAACAAGTATTTGGTTGGTTAAACTGGTGTTGGTAAACCTCAATGTCATGAGAGAGATTTATCTTTAACATTACCATGTGCAAACTTCTCGATACCAGAGATAACACCTAACAAAACAACAACAACAACAACAAAGCCTTATCCCACTAGGTGGGGTCGGCTACATGGATCATACGACGCCATTCCGCTCTATTAGTAACCAAACCTTTCGGTATATTATTCACCAATAGATCTTGCTCTATTAGTTCGCCAAGTGTCCGCCTTGGCCTCCCTCTCCCTCTTTTAATCGGACTCCAGATTATTTGATCTACTCTTCTTACTGGCGCATCTAATGGTCTTCTCTGAACATGACCAAACCATCTCAAACGATTCTCTACCATTTTCTCACTAATAGGAGCCACTCCGACTCGTTCACGTATATGGTCATTCCTAATCTTATCTAATCTTGTATGACCACACATCCATCTCAACATCCTCATTTCGGCTACCCCCACTTTACGTTCATGTTGTCCCTTCATAGCCCAACATTCACTACCATATAACACCTAACAAAACAAGTTAACTAAAACTTAGGTCCTGGGAACTGGAATAATCAGCCCAAATTGTAATTTTTTTAATCCAATAATTAGCAAAACTGAACTATTCTGAGGGGTACATGGGGTTTAGAAACAATTTCCAGTAAAGATACCAGAAAATAGAAATCTTCTCTGATACAATCTTGTCTTGTCCAACTTTTGTTGTATGCAGTGTTGTCAAACACGTAAAACGGACACGACACGGAGCAGCCGGGAAAACACGAAATCGTATACACGTAACACGACACGGCCGATTCTACCAGAAAAATATTTTATATATTAATTAGCACAGACCAGCATTTTTTAAAGATGAAGAAGAATTTTCAACTTAAAATCATCAAACCATCAACCAAGTTCATACAAAATAACATATCTAACCATTATATTGTAAGTTTTAACACACTAAATCACTAATTAATGAACAAATAACAACCAGATGGAGCCGCAAACAAAAAAATCTTAGTCTAACATTCTAACCCTCTCGGTTTATCTATTCTTAAACACACAAAGTACGAGGGAGGGACCATGGGAGCTTCCCCTGTTTGCAAACACAGAAAAAAAAGAGGGAGGGAAGGTGATGCAAAGAGTCGTCAACAGAGAGGACGAATACGGCACAAACAGTCATAAAGATGTAGAGAAAAATGGAGCAAGGGAGGGCGTACCGGCAGCAGTAGAAAGGAAGGGCAGACGGCAGCAGGAGGTCAGCAATGGTTGTAAGGGCGAACGACGCGAGCGGCGGTTGCAGGAATGAATAGCACAAGCTAGGGCTGTAGGTGGCGAACAGTGAGGTCACGAATAATCGCAGACAGGAGCACATAGACAGGAGAGACAGGGCGCAGTGAACAGCCACATGCAGAGAGAGAGAGAGAGAGAGAGGTAGAGGTACCAGCAATGGAAGATAACACGACCGAACGACAACATGCAGTTAATGGCGGCTGCAGGGGCGAACAACATGAGTGATGCCAGCACGAGCAGGGGCGGCTGTAGGCGGCGAACAGGGTAAGCAAGGGGTGGCTGTGGAAGCCAACGCTGGGAGTAGTGGACCAATGCCGAGAGTTGGAGCACAATGTCGTGGCGCGAACAAAAGGGAAAAAGGATTAGGGATTCTGCGATTTGGAAGAAAAAGATGAGTCACGTGGGTGAACGAGCAGGTAAAAAAAGGGATCGGCGGACACGGAGTCAACACGCGATTCCACCGTTTCTACGCACTGACACGCGATTCCACCGCGTGTTGACGAAACGCGATTCTGGATAGAATCGAACACGTTTGGCTGGGGTAGACTCGTAGAATCGTACGATTCTACGAGTCAACTCGCGTTTTTGACAACCTTGGTTGTATGTCTCCTCCTGATAGTAGCTACAAAAGTCATTTTTGATACGATAGTCATTACAGCCGTTTTGTCGTGTCCAACTTTTGTTGTATGTCTCCTCCTGATAGTAGCTACAAAAGTCATTTTGATACGATTGTCATTACAGCCATTTTGATAGAGAGTCAGAGGACGGATTGTTTACTTTCTGCCTATATTTAGTACCCTTCCTCATTTTGTTTCTTTTTTCGGTTTCCCTTACCATCTTTGGTCATGCATGTGCATGTTTCAAACATTGATCGTTATATATATACATGGATAGTTAGCATGATTTAGTCATTCTTTTACCTCTCAGAAAAAAAATGTTTGGTTCTGTTTATCCAAGAAGTTTAGATGTTCAATTAGTTAAACTATTATGTCATATGCGATATTTGGCAGTCCTGAATCAGTCATCAGGCGCTTTGAACAACGAAATCATTCAGTTGATAGCAAAGGAGTTGCGGAGTATCTTCGAGCACTTGTTGTGACCAATGCAATTGCAGAATACCTTCCAGATGAAGGATCTGGACAGCCTTCGACTCTTCCAGCACTGGTGGTTTTAAATTCTCATTGTGCTATTTCATTAATACATCAGCAGTTTGCACAGTCACCTAATGGAAGCTAAACATCAGCCACAATTAATTTTAAAACTTTTCACTGTTGCTGTAAAGCTACCCTTTCTTCTTTAAATGCTTGGTTTATCCTTTCATTAAGGATTTAATAGATCTTAACTTTTCTAAGTTTGCTAGGGCGAGCCTTGACTCATGCATTAAAATATCTGATGTTTGTAGTTGTTGTTTGTAAGCCGTTGTTACACATTCTATCAGACGACTCTTTCACGAACTATTCTGAGTCTCTGACCGCTTTAAACCAGGATATAGTATAGCATTTTATGATTCTTTGTCTACTGCTAAATTTTGGACTAGGTTATCCTCAAAAAAGAGAAAAAAAGAACTCGGTTCTTGACTATTCTTACAAGAAGGTCAGAAAGATTTGAATAACCCACAGCTGAGTCCTCCAAAAAAAAGAAAAACCCACAGCTGAGTTTAGCTTTCTTGGCATAATAGCACAGTAGCAAGACATATTTGATCCTTTTGATTTATGCATCGCTCAACTGGATAACTCAAGTCCACTTTTTCTGATGTACCTTTCTTCACTATGCACTTTTGACCTTTTCGCATCTTTTTTAAACATTTTTTTTATGTTTGGTGAGTTTTTTTTTATAATCCAACATCCATATTCCCTTTTCTGGTGATACTACGTTTAGTTATAGTTGTAGATGATTTGTGTTTTTGATGGTTATCTTTGCATAATTGAAATTTCAGATATTAGGTAGGATATGAAGTGAAACCTATAAAGTAGTTTTTTTACCTTGTATGTTGCGAAGCATTCTATATGCCATTTAGAAAAACCTGTATTTCAGTGTTTTGTCAGTCAGTTTGAAGTTTGATGTGTAATTTTTCTCTCATTTTGATTTCTGTTTGATCTATATGTTGCTTCTTTTTAAAGTTTAGCAGCTACAATCAATTACTGACTCTTTCTGAAAAAAATAATGTCAGTAGTTACAAGAGTTAAAACAGCGTGCATCTGGAAATGAGGATGAGACATTCTTGAATCCTGGAGTCTCAACAAAGCAGCCACTGCATGTAGTTATGGTAACTATTACTGCATAGTTTGAGTTTCGAGTTATTTTTTTTACATTTTTATGCATTAGTTGCGATTGACAATGAAAGATAGTGTTTCTTTTTTGTGCACACCGTCTTTTTCATATTAGTTAAGAGATTTCTTCCTATGTTCTCCCATCAGGTTGACCCTAAACAATCAAATAGATCATCACGTTTTGCTCAAGAGCTATTCTCCACCATCTTGTTTACTGTTGCCTTCGGTTTAATGTGGTATGTATTAGATTTAGATAAAAGTTGTTACATATTAAAATCTTTCTGCATGGTGCTTTACCCTGAAATTCTGAAACAGCCAAAACTCTTTGATGATATGAACTTTGAATTGAAGAACTTATGGTTTTAAACTATTACATGATGTGTGGTATTTAAAGCAAAGGGCAAACACCATATCCAGGGCTTTTTGGCTGGTGGGGAGGGAGTATATATTGATATAGGCTTCATGCTGATTTTTGAAGAGAAACTGATTTATGGCTTGAAGCCATTGCTCTTGATCATCAAAGGAGAAAGTTAACCTCCACGCTGGTGCCTGCCTTAATAGATGTGGAATACCTTACCCTCTTTATTGTTCCTTTGGTTTTTTCCTAGTTGTGAGCACTCTTGTCAATAGTTGTTGTATGTCTTTGCCAATTATACCCATGTCAGACCATTGACTGTATTTCATTCTCTTTTCTTTTTGTGGATAAAATGCTTTGAGCCGGTGCTATTCATTCTAATTGTTGAAATCGTGCTTCTTTGAACTACATCGAACTAATTGGATGAGATATATGGAACATTGCCAAAACATTCTGAAGGAAATGATAAATAAAATTTGCTAACACACTTTAGTCAAATTTGCTGACACATTTTAGTCTTGATGCGACAACCTTCCTTGTCATGCAGTCATTTACTTTTGCAGTGCTTAATCTTTCTTCTATTCTTTTATGTCTAGGGTGCTTGGTGCAGCTGCACTGCAGAAATATGTTGGCAGCTTAGGTGGTATAGGGACATCTGGTGTTGGTACGAGTTCAACATATGCCACAAAAGATCTGAACAAAGAAATAATGCCAGAAAAGGTATCTCAATAGCCAGTTTCAACTTACCTTTGTTTCCCATGTCTAGCTTAATTTGAGGGATAAAAAACCTATCACACTTCAATTTAACTGATTCTGTCCCCTCAACCAAAAAAAAAACTGATTCTGTTAACATTATGCAGAACGCTAAGACATTCAAGGACGTCAAAGGGTGTGATGATGCAAAGCAAGAACTTGAGGAAGTAGTAGAGTATCTTAAAAACCCAGCAAAATTCACTCGTTTGGGTGGGAAGTTACCAAAGGTTGGTATGCATGTCCTTGAATTTTCTTGGTTTCTTTCATCTTGTTTATTTTGATCTTTCAGCAGAATCCCAACTTTCATGCTATATCGTCTTAATAAATAACAAGTATTGACATGAGATGTTCCAGATTTGACACAAGATTTCCTTCACGATCTTTTCTCTAAAGAGCAAGAATCTCAGTACTGTTGAAGTCATACAGTCTTGTTTTCTCTTGCTAACCCAAATGTGTTCAAAGTTTTTATCTCGAACATCTTTGAAGCACTTATAAGTTATAAGACATGCTCCTTGGTTCTAATGATCCAAAAGCAAAAGATCATGTAGGCGACAAAATTGTGGTCTATCAATTTCATACATATTCTTGCCCCTCTGCTTAGCCAAATGTATTTCAACCTGGTTATGTTTACAATTTAGGGAGACTTTTGCCGATCATTGATCTCATTGTGTTCTTGGAATTATCATGTTTGTCTTTCATATGCCTGAACATCAAGAAAATTACATAATCTTTTTCTTGATCATTGATAAATATGAATTATTTCCTTTCTTAGGGCATTCTTTTGACTGGTGCACCTGGAACTGGGAAGACATTGCTTGCCAAGGTGGGAATACTGTATAATGGTTTTCTTGTTATGATTTTTTTTTTCATTTCGTAACATCTATTTATTTATTGTGAAGCATTCACATGCTAGATAATTTTTCTTTCCAAGTGGTTTGCCTTTGTTTGAGGTTTATTTTTGTAGAAATTGAAGCATTCAGTTGCTCTGGCCTAAAATATAATAAACTAAAAATATCAATCATAGAACTCTTGGTGAATTTCCTGTTTTTCAGGTGAGGATATATTGGCCAAAATAAGATCTTATGACTACTCCCCTAATCTTGGAGTATAGTTGTTCATATTTTTTAGGTTGTGTTTGTTTTCTGAAAATAAGTTTTGAGGAATAATAGTTTCTGCGGAAAATAATTTCAAGAAAATATTTATTTTCCTTTTTTTGCTTATCGGAAAATAAGTTAAAACAATAAATTAAATGCTTATGTGGCATATAAAATGTGTGACAAGATATGGGGAAGATATTCTTGCTTCCTTTTAAGGAAATAATTTTCCGCAAAATTTTATACAAGGTTTTTGTCAACAGTTCTGTGAAAAAAAAAGGAAAAAAATCAATTCATCAAGATTTTTCTTGTCACCAAATGCAGAAAAATTGAAAAAAAAAAGCATTGTGCCTCAAACAAACACAACCTTTAACTTTTTTGCTGTACTACACTTAATGGCATGATTATGAAGCTTTGAGATGTTGCTTCCAAGCTTGTGCTTGCAGTGAGGTTACTATGAAAGGAATGCTACTGTTCTGTCAGACATTGAACATAACTCAGCACTGAGGGCCACAAAAAGGGTAAAAATGGTACCATTAATCTTTGTTTGTATTTATGGACGAGAGTTGCCTCGAACTAGCATGGTTTCCTATGTATGTTGTACATCATTTGTATTCGCAGCTGTTGCTTGTCAAATAACCATCTAGTATGGCATAACTTAAGTAATTAACCGATTATGTTGAACCTCAAATAATGTGACTGTCCTTCTCAGGACAACCTGTGTTTTGTATGGCTTCCCTTTTGATTTTAGTAGAGAACCCTTGTCATATAAAGAATTAAAGATGAACTGCTATTTGTTTTTGACAGCTGGAACTGGTTTACTGCAGGCAATTGCTGGAGAAGCTGGTGTGCCTTTCTTCTACAGAGCAGGATCTGAGTTTGAGGAAATGTAAGTGCATGTCTTTTGCTAAAAGAAAAGTTGTGTGTATTTTTGAGCAAATTAAAGTTTGTAATTATGTCAGGACCTTTCAGTGACCCACCTTGTTTTGTATTTTGTATTTCCATCCTATGTGGACCACGAGATAAGGAGAATAAAAAAGTTTTGGACCACGAGATAAGGAGACTTGGTGGTGGAATGAGGAGGTCCAAGAAAATGTGCGTAATAAGAAGAATTGTTTCAAGGCGATACACTTGGACAATAGTTCTGACAATTGGGAAAAGTATCGTTTGGCGAAAAGGGAGGCTAAGAAGGCAGTTAGTGATGCTCGTGCTAAAGCATATGAGGGGTTTTATAAGGAGTTAGGGACAAAGGCTGGTGAACAAAGGATTTACAAGATTGCAAGGAATAAAGAGAAGAAGTCGAGAGATTTGGATCAAGTAAGATGCATAAAAAATGAAGTTGGCAAGGTTTTAGTTACTGAAGGAGATATTAAGAACAGATGTGAAGAGTATTTCTATAAGCTATTTAATGATGGATGTGAAGGTTCTCGTTGTGATTTGGAGGACTTGACAGTTAGTGAATGTGAGCTTAATAGGTCATTTTATCGTAGAATTAAAGTTTCGGAGGTTAGCGAAGCTCTTAAGAAAATGGAAAATGGTAAAGCCGTTGGACCGGATGGTATACCGATTGAAGTTTGAAAATGTTTAGGAGAAAAATGTGTGTTGTGGTTATGTAAACTATTTAATGAGATTTTATGGTCGAAAAAGATGCCTGATGATTGGAGATTAAGTACATTAGTTTCTATTTACAAAAATAAAGGGGATATTCAGAATTGTGCAAATTATAGAGGGATTAAACTTATGAGTCACACAATGAAATTATGGGAAAAAGTGATTGAGCATAGATTGAGAATGGTGACTAATATTTCTGAGAGACAATTTGGGTTCATGCCAGGAAGATCCACTACAGAGGCGATTTATTTACTAAGGGGGATGATGGAGAAGTATCGAAGTAGGAGAAGAGACTTACATATTCCTTTCATTGACTTAGAGAAGGCGTATGATCGGGTACCAAGGGATGTACTTTGGAAAGCCTTGCAAAAGAAGAGGGTGAGTGTTGCCTACATTAAGGTAATACAAGATATGTACGATGGGGCATTGACTAGGGTTACGACACCCGGAGGTGAGATAAATGAATTTCCTATAGGAATTGGCCTACATCAAGGATCAGCTTTAAGCCCGTATCTATTTAACTTAGTTATCGATGCTATAATCGAGAGTATCACAGAGGAGGTACCTAAGTGCATGCTATTTGCGGATGATATAGTACTTTTAGCGGATTCAAGAGAAGAGATTAATACAAAATTGGAAATATGGAGAAACACGTTGGAGTCAAAGGGTTTTCGTTTAAGTAGGAATAAAACAGAATATATGCATAGCAATTTCACAAATAAACAACTTAGAGACGATTTGGAAGTTAGGCTAGGGGAGGATATAATTCCTCAAGTGACAAAGTTAAATATTTAGGACCAATTGTAAGACAAGATGGTGAGATTGATGACGATGTTAATCATAGAATTCAAGCTGGTTGGTGTAAGTGGAGAAAAGCCACTGGAGTTCTTTGTGATAGAAAAGTACCCAATAAAGTTAAAGGAAAATTCTATCATACTGCTATAAGACCGGCAGTGTTATATGGTAGTGAATGTTGGGCTATGAAGGGACAACATGAACGTAAAGTGGGGGTAGCCGAAATGAGGATGTTGAGATGGATGTGTGGTCATACAAGATTAGATAAGATTAGGAATGACCATATACGTGAACGAGTCGGAGTGACTCTTATTAGTGAGAAAATGGTAGAGAATCGTTTGAGATGGTTTGGTCATGTTCAAAGAAGACCATTAGATGCGCCGGTAAGAAGAGTAGATCAAATAATCTGGAGTCCGATTAAAAGAGGGAGAGGGAGGCCAAGGCGGACACTTGGCGAACTAATAGAGCAAGATCTATTGGTGAATAATATAACAAAATGTTTGGTTACTAATAGAACGGAATGGCGTCGTATAATCCATGTAGCCGACCCCACCTAGTGGGATAAGGCTTTGTTGTTGTTGTTGTTGTATTTCCATCCTATGTGGATAACAGAATACTACTTCCGGAAATCATGTTGTGATCATTTCAGTTACTCTGTCTAGTATGACACATTAGGATATTATATTAAGATTCATCCTACGTATCCCTGTCAGGTTTGTAGGAGTTGGTGCTCGGCGTGTGAGGTCCTTATTTCAAGCAGCTAAGAAGAAGGTATCATACAGAGAACACGATATATCCATCATTTTTCACATTTTGACCTATTGGACATTATTTCATGTTACATAATTTTGACTATGGCATTATTTTCATTGATATTTTAATTATTTGGTATCCTCAAGTCATGTCCTACTCCACTTTTCTTTTTGATAGGCACCTTGCATCATCTTTATTGATGAAATAGATGCTGTGGGTTCCACTAGGAAGCAATGGGAAGGACATACTAAAAAGACTTTGCATCAGTTACTCGTTGAAATGGATGGATTCGAACAAAATGATGTATGTAATAAAGCAAACTTCAATACCAATTTGTCACATTATTTTTTAACTGTGTTACATTTTGCAGGGCATTATTGTGATGGCGGCAACAAACTTGCCTGATATATTGGATCCAGCACTTACACGGCCTGGGAGATTTGATAGACATGTAAGTACTATCAATTTGTTCAGGCATGATACATATTAGTTTATGCAATGAGGGGTCACTTGCTCTTAAAAATGACAAATCTCATGCCGGCTTTGTTAGGCAAATAATAATGAAGGGTTGGAGTGGTGTGGTCGGAGTGAAAAATGGGGAAGTAGAATGTGGTAAATTGTTATTAAACTCATGTTTGGGTAAGAAATTATGATGAAGGATGGACTAAACTAAACTACTACTTGTTTGAATAAAACTTTTAAAACATGAATATTAAAGATTAATTTACACAAAACTCAATTTTACCCTTTGTCTTGTTTAATTTCTCTAATCTCTTTTTTTCTTTGATGTATTTTTTATTTCTTTAGTACCCTTAGCCGACCCCACCTAGTGGGATAAGGCTTTGTTGTTGTTGTTGTATAAATAAGTATTTTTTCTTATTTATAAAAGATAAAATGCCATGGTCCAGAGATGAGAGAGAAGAGAATGAAGATGTTGGTTAAAAGAAGGAAGAGAATGTACATGAAATAGATAGATAGAGAGAGAAAGAGAGAGTTGATGGACAATTTTGTCAAACAAAAAAAAAAGCTCATTTCTGCTAAGGTTTGCTAAGCCCTCCATGCCCCTTATGACTAATCTAAAAATGTCATCCAACATGTTTTTAATAACACCATCCACCTATCCTCCACCACATCCCTCCAAAACCCCCAAACCAAACAAGCCCTAAGTATTCTGTTAGTGGAATCCTGGTCATTGATTCCTCTCCGTGCTTTCGTAGAGAAATTAATCAAATTATTTTGAAACAACTTAACTGTTACCTTCTCTCAGAAAATAAAACCTATTGCAAGAATAAGTTTAACAACTTTGTCATCTCAAATACATTTTGATTTGTCGAGTATGTGCTACCAACAAAATAATTTTGAAAAAAATACAGTCTTTTGATTTGTACAGACTGAAAACCTTTCATTTTCTCACACCATATTTAAAACTTTATTTCTAGATTGTCGTGCCAAGTCCAGATATACGTGGACGACAAGAGATTCTTGACCTCTACTTGCAAGACAAGCCATTAGCTGAGGATGTAGATGTTAAAGCAATTGCTCGTGGTACCCCTGGTTTCAATGGCGCAGGTATAAAATCTTTGTAAATCTCGGTTTTTAGACTGTTATAATGAAAGGACGACGAAACTCAGGTCAATGGTGAAGTTGCTCCTCTGGTGACCGTGAGATCATTCGCTAGATCTGTGAACCTGGCCTTTCATTGAATAACTGAAAAGCTGCACAATTTTTTTTATATTATTCCTTCCCCAACTCCAGCTAAAAGGGAGTCCTTCGCGTATGAGATTGGTCCATTAGTTACAGAAACCATCAGAAACTCTCATGAACAGCTTTTCCAAGTTGTTACTGGATCTGCATTCAATAATTGTGCTATCAAAAACTTGACCTGGAAATTAAGAGTCATTTTTTTGGATAGATCTTGCAAACCTGGTGAACATTGCAGCTGTTAAGGCTGCAGTAGAAGGCGCGGAGAAGATAACTGCTCTACAATTGGAATATGCAAAGGACAGGATAATGATGGGCATGGAGAGGAAGACAATGTTCATTTCTGAAGAATCAAAGAAGGTATATAGGATATTTTCCCAATCTAATTATGGTGCTGCTTCTATTCTCTTACGAGCCTTCCCTTTATTTTTTTAATATAAATTAACATTAATATCACATTTCATCTTCAGCTCACGGCTTATCATGAGAGTGGTCATGCTATTGTTGCCTTCAATACTGATGGGGCTCATCCCATTCATAAGGCGACGATTATGCCTCGTGGATCTGCACTGGGGATGGTTACACAGCTTCCCTCTCAAGATGAAACATCTATTAGCAAGAAGCAGCTGTTAGCACGTCTTGATGTTTGTATGGGGGGAAGGGTTGCTGAAGAACTCATCTTTGGTGCAGAGAGTATTACAACTGGTGCCAGTAATGATCTCCAGACAGCGACAGAGCTTGCTCTTTACATGGTAATACTCTAATGCCCACAAGAAAAATCACTATATAATCTTATGAAATATCTCGTACAACTATAAATTTGTGCAGGTGTCAACTTGCGGAATGAGTGATGCAATTGGCCCAGTTCATGTCAAGGAGCGACCAGGTTCTGAGATGCAGACACGAGTAGATGCAGAAGTATGTGCTATATGTTGGAAGTCAATTTATTTTCCAAGTAGGATTTTTTCTCATGAACATTTTACAATATTTCAGGTGGTCAAACTATTGAGAGAAGCCTATGACCGAGTTGGACAATTGCTAAAGAAGGTTAGAATTCTAAGATGAGGAACACAATCATTTCCTTTAGTATAACACGAGGAACACAATCATTTCCTTCAGTATATGATCTGTGTAGATTTCTCTAGTAATAGACACCTTGATTATGTACAAAACAGTTGTTTTTACTTTTTAGTTTTTCTAGATCTTTATTTTTCCATCTCAAATACATCCAGTAGGGTAGAGTTGTAGCAGTGTTAAGTTAGAAGCATGGACACCCATGAAACTAGAGAAACATAATAACACAATGAAAGATAAACGTCTATACCTGCAAGTTTGTAGGTAGATTCCAGACTGAAAACTACTGCCATTGCACTTGGAGGAACACTACATGTCATTATTAGCGTCAAAAGTTGTGCCATTGCACTGTACTTGGAGGAACACTACATGTGATCACCCTCTTGCTCCCTGACTTCACGATATTTTTTGGGTCTGGATGTCACTTTTTTTTTTCATCTATATATATAACTGTGAACTGAAAGTCATGTACGATGTCACATTATTATCATCAAACGTTGCGCCATTGGATTACACTTAATTAAAAGAGTTCAACTTATCGGTACAGTTCAAAACTCAAGTACATGTGAGCGCCTTCTTGCTCCTTGACATCACAATTTTGACGCATGCTTGCACATTCTCTCATTGAGTTAATGTACATGATTAGTTAACTACATGGTTGTCCTTTGCTCCTTCAAAGTGAAAAATGGAAGTGCAACACTATGGAGTCGGTCAATCAGTCTTTATATTATATGTGTATATACACTTCAAGTAGATATATACATCCTCAAAAAGAATTAGCCATATAAACTTTTTATTTTTCACAGATACACTTGTACCTGTGAAATCACTTGTATGTACATGAAGACGTGTGATTTTAGTTTGGTTTTCCATAGTACATAGCAAATCCCACTTCCTGTTGTTTTGCTTTTGAGGATCCCTGTTCAGTCATGAAACCATTTAAACTCTCTTATGTGACTTCCGTTTTGCAGCACGAGAAGGCCTTACATGCTCTAGCCAATGCTCTTCTAGAGTACGAAACACTCAGTGCAGAAGACATAAAACGAATCCTCAGTCCGGACCAAGAGTTCCAACTCACTGAACAGGAGGAGGAGCTTGCGCTGACTTAAGTTGATGTCTTGACATGTTCAAAGCCATCACCCACTGTATATTAGTGTACATTAATGAGAACATTAGTAAATCTTCAGGAAATTTTGTGATTCTTTTTCCAGGCTTCTAAAGAAATGTGAACATAATTATGACCGTGTAACCATTCAAGTTTTGGTAGCATCAATAATTGACTATGTAACCAGTTTAGTATATAGGTTGTCAGAGTTCAAAGATTGTACAAAACCGGGGAGAGCTCAGTAGGAGGAATAAAGGACTATTTATTTTCTTCAAGCAACAAGCCAGTTGGCTATATGCCAAACTTCCTGTACACGTCACAGGATAATTGTTCCACTAACAGAGATGAGGAATAACCATTTGGTTGTATGCTTCACTTGCCTTTATATTTCGCACAATTAACTTTCTTACGATCCTAGAATCTTTGTGATTCAAATCTTACGATATTTAATCAATCCTTGATCTTGCAACTTTTTTACTTTTCTGATTACAATTTTGATGGCAATAATGCATGAACAATTGTGTATGTTATTCCAATATCAGGATAACAAAATTCTGGGGAATGTTTTCTTTTTCTTAATTTCTTTACTCAGGTAGCTGAGAGAGAATGAATTATGAACGAATCACATCGCAACCAGAACACACAACAGAACTGAGCAGAATGGATCGACTCCAATATGTTGGGGGCTGAAGCAGCTGAAAGTAAGTAGGGAAACAAACACGGATGCGAGAAGCCATTGGCAAGCATAAGCTCCCACCTCTAAACTGAACTCCCCACCATCTCCGCCGCTTTCTGCGTCTTGTGTTCTGGGCCGAGGTCCCTCGCCGCGAGTCGCTCGGACACGTCGGCCAACGACTTGAGGTTGCACTTGATCAGGGCCTCCACGAAGTAGCACGTCTCGTCCCTGGTGTTCCCCTCGGGCACGTCCACCACGAACGACTCCATGACCAGCGTCCCCGCCTTCCCTTCGATGGTCTCGGCGTGGACCGTGACAATGGACGAGTAGTTCTGCGAAACCATGAATCAGACGAGTAGTTCTTCGACAGAGCATAGCAAAGTGCTCTCTCTGGGATCTCAGATCTTTGCAAATTTGTTCATAGATCACTAGATCCTTAAGAGCATGCATGCAGCTAAGTTCGTGTGGGCTCATGGAGTGAGGAAGTAAGAGCATATGAACGTGTTACCCTGAGCCTGTGATCCCCGCCGACGATCTTGACGCTGAGGACGTGCTCGCTGTCGTCGAGGAGCTCCAACCTCTCCATGCTGGTCGTCGCCGGCAGGCCGGACTTCACGTTGACCTCGCGGACGCTGCCGATCTCCGGGTCGCCCTGCACCACGCACCTGCTCACGAAGGGCTTGTACTTCTGCGGCTGATCAAATTTCCTCACCAACGACCACACCTGTTGTTTTTTTTTTCATTATATTGTCGCCGTGTCAGGGTTACAAAAGCAAACACGAAAAAAAAGCGGTTCCAGAACCAGCACGATCGCTCCGGTCTGGAATCCCAAAAAAGATTCAAACTTTGCTGCAGAAGGACGCAAAAAGAAAGGAGATCTCGGTAAGAATAAGAAGGTTGCATACGAGATGGACAGGAGCTCTTATGTGTTTGACGAGGGTCGACGTGCACTGGTTGTCTCGCGGCTCCTGCAGCTGGCGCCTCCGCGCGTGCTCGGCCTCCGCCAGCCGGCAGCCCTCTCCTCCGGGGATCGTCTCCTCGGAACACCACCACCAGCCGACGAAGGGATCGGAGACATCTCTGGCGAATCCCCGTGGAACTCCCCTTTCGCCGACCATCTGATAAAAAAAAGGGTCCGAGCTCTGTTTTCTTACTCTCGCTTGCTCTGTTCTCTCGGTGCAAAACAGAGCAAAAGCTTATCCTCTGCTCCCCCTCAGCTCCTATAAAATAACAAACCATTGTACTTTTATTATATTCAATATTTTTTTATAAAAAATGATAATACTGAATGTAGCAACAAAGATAATGAACATGATGCATATATCATCCGGATTTTGTACCATGTAATGTAATTATTCATTCATTCGATGTATAATCGTAAGGTATATTTTATGAATCACCTATTTAAAAATGATAATAAAATATTGAAATTTATAATTTTATTTGACAAATGCAATAATAAGTTACTGCCTCTCCGGGAAAAAGAAATAAAGCACTAGGAATTAATTCTCTTTGACTAACAAAAATGTGGATATCAATTTTTTTCTGAGAAAAAAAGAGTATGCATTACAATACATGCTGCTCAGGAACGATTCCGAGACTCTGTGTAATATTAACTTTATATATAAAAAGATGTAAGCATGCGTTATATATTTTCACAAAGTCTCTGAGATCGTATGTAATATGCGTTATATCACAAAGTCTCTGAAGATGTATAAGCGATAAAAAAAATGTACCTTAATTTTTATTTTAAAATTTAAATTTCTTCACGATTAAATATATTTATCCGTAATATTTATCGACAGTCCACTGGTTGTTTTTTGTTTGGGACCTACAAATTCCCAATAAAGGGAGGGGGACATGTTAACAGACAATAAGTGGCACTAATTATTAACAAACATGTCCTTTAGAAGAAATTATGGATTGAACAACTCACTTGATAATCAGGTAATCTGCAACAAAAACTCGTTAGAATAGAAATTATGTATAACAGTCAGATGCTCGAATTGGATTAGTGCTATTTTAAACACAAAGATGCATAAAGAAGAGGACATTGTCTTTTATTATAGTTGAGTGCTGCTGATCGAGTAAAAGCAAACAGGTGAGAAAGAACCAGCATAATATCCTTTTTTTTTATGTTACTTTTCTAATCCAAAGGAGCGGAGAATTATACCACATTATTGGTACGAAAGTATAAAAGAAGCAAGAAAAAGTTAGAACTTAGAAGACCAAGGCTTTCTCATCTTCAAGTTTTTGTTCCTCTCTCTCTCTCTCTCTCTCTCGCGTAAAGTGACATTTTATAATGATCCTTGCACTTGTCAGGCACTGAAAGGTTGGGTGGCTTTTACTTATGAGAACCACTGATTTGAATAAGCAATATTCAACAGGACAAAAATAGCTACAATATGCATCTATTCCACCATGATTTAGTACACCTAAGTGGCCATAAAAGGCACTTCTTTTTCTATTCAGAAGAGATAAAACCTAATATTCTTACGCATTCATAAATTCCACTTGATCTTATAAAATTATCTTGGGATAATCTTATGATTTAAATTGGTTTTCGTTACTCCAATAGCATTACATGCCCTTGGCAAAAAAAGTATCATATAGGAGATCAATTTAGGTTGAGGCTATGTGCGATAAAGTTTTTAACCATCTTTAAATAATATTACCTAGAAGATTCTATCATAACATTTTTTAAAATTTTGAAATCGAATTGATTAGACAATTGAATCGATCTAGACATGAATTTTCCTTCTTTTCAATCAAGTGGCTGAGTGGGCAGAGTGTTAGGAGTAAGAAAAAACTGAACCGGAACCCTAATTGGAAAGGAAAAGTCTTTTATGATTTGACTTTGGAAGGGCAATTTTGTTTTTTTTAATCAAACATATTTACTAAAAAACAATAAAACGACGTCTTTCGATTATTAATCTATGCTTCGATAAATAATGTCGATTATTATCATTCTCCTTTATTAATGCTGATGTGAGTGGTGGAGACTTCAAGTTTCATGAGACAAACTCGTTTTCGGTTAAATGTGTTGTTGTTGTTGTTATCTTATTTTCCTTTATGATATAAAGTTATTATAGTGATATAATTAATATTAAGGCAGTACTATGAGAAACTATGTGAATTGGGTCGCTCTCTCGCCTTTGTTATCCAGTAAGATGAAGAGACCGGAAGCAACGACCAAGACAAAAACGAGACACATCAAGTGATAGGTCGCGTCCCACGTGGCCATTCCCACTTCATATATCACTTTTCCGTCCCGACAACATTTACTCAAATTACGAGTTAAGTCTAGGTTTCGAGTTCAATTTTTGTGAACGAAAAAAAATTTTATTAGAAATTTCATATATCACTATTAGGTACGCGACTTTAATAAATTAGTCCGGCTCGATAGTGGACCGACTTCTAATCTGTAAATAATGTGCTCTTTAATGTCACACGAATTGAACCATCGTCGTCGCTTTTTAAATATCGAGAACTGACTATTCAAAAAAATTGTTCAAATTTTTCATAATTTACTATTAAGCCTAGTGTGACAATTCATAAAAGAGCATTTCAAAATGACTATTCTAATAAATGTCTGTTTCGTCCGTTCGAAAACAAGCGTTCGGAATTAAGCATTAAAAAATCATAATATTTTACCAGTTACAAAATAAAGCTTTCATAAAACGTAACAAAAGAACTTATTTAAATAATCTCATGGGTCGATCATGAAAAAAATGACTATAAGACAAATATAAATAATATATATAATTATTAGTGTCTCAAGAATTAGACCATCGCCACAATACACAATTTTAAAAGACATCAATAAAAGAGCTGAAATTATCTCTCAATCATAGATCTTTTCTTTAACAATATCATTAGCTGTACAATTCAGAGGATTCTCGACGTCATCATACCGAGGGAGGATCCGTTGGATTCGGCAAAAGAAAATTGCATTACGTGTTAAGTTTAAGGGGCTTTTAGGTACGGCTAACATTTTCATATTAATGCCAATATCAACAATCCAAATTATAGGTGAACAAAAGTCGGTTCCGGGAACAGATGGCCTCTAACTCGATTTTGATTGGATTTTTAAAATTTGACACAACAATGGCGAGTCTGGGGACATGCCATCTCAAATTTATGAGCATTTAAATCCAAATAATATAGTAGTCATGTTATTCTTACCTTAATTATTTTATACAAGCTATAATTATTAATTATTATTAATCATAAACCCTCTTTTTGTTTGTTATACGTTGTCAGTAAAATCACTTATACATCATTTCTTTAAAGAGAAAGTTATAATAGATTTTAATAATATTTCCATATACGTATTATATATTTATATATTATAATATCAAATAGTCAGGTGGAAAATGAATTTACATTTTTTAAAGAAGGACTTGGTCCCAATTCGAAATTGGTAAGATCTTTTTAGCAACTAGAATAGGCTCGAGATATATTTTGGATTCATAAATGTTTGAAAAAGAAAACAGGGAAAGACGGTTGGATTGTCAACTCGTGCTCAGTTCATATTACTACTTATGAAGTGATAATCCATTGTGAAAATGATCATTTCTTTTCTTATTTACCATTTTTAATCTTACATAAAATACAATAACGAATAATAATAATAATAATAATAATAACATCATCATCATCATTCAAACTAATAAATTAGTATGGTGAATAATATATTTGAAAATTTAATATTATAAGTAGTAATATTATGGATATTACATTTTCTAATAGTAAATTATTATCACATTTTTATATTATTTATTTAGCATATTAGATTTACAATTTTTTTATTAGTGTTTACTAACTTCAATTGAATTATAAAAACTTAAAATTTTAATATTATTAAACAAGGATGTTTTAATGAAAAATGTATATTATTTATCAGTATATATTTTGAAAGTTAGAACAATATGATACATGCCTCCTAAGTTAAATGTGCTTCAGTGACACAGTAGTCGTAGTCCACAACCAATACCTCAGTTCACTTAGAAAAATATATGACAAATTATTCAAATTGAAAAAGAGTATGAAAAAGGTTTAATATGCGTGCTATTGGGAGGAATCAAAATCACAATGAAATAAAATTTAAGAAAATTTTAGAACTTCTTTTAACCCATTACCATTTGACATAAGAAATATGACATCTTATTTACATGAACGAAATAAAATAATGACCTAGGAAGACTTGTCTTCAAGAAAAGAATATACAAGCCTTTTGGACATTTTTCACACTTACAAGATCCATGACGGAAAGTACATGGTTAAACTGACACAAGAGCATTATTTCTAGTAAAAGCACGGATGAACCAATTAGAAAGAAAACAGGTACTCAAAAGCCACAATTGTACAGGTTCCTCTCTTCCATTCAAGTACAGTAAACTTTTTTTTGTGCCGAAAGCAGCACCTGAAGATCTTGCGATGGTTCATGGCCTTTGATTCGTGTGGACGGAATGAACACCTCTCTCTCTCCCCCCACTTCCCTCCCTCCTTTGCTATTTTTACAAATTATACAAAGATAAAAGATGAACAAACACAATGTCAGCTAATTAAGCTCTCCTTAGGCTTCGGTTAGCACCTCGTTCTTGGCCAGCGTTGGTTGCTCCAAGTGCACAGGATTGTACTCGCACGCCCAACGAGCTGGCAATGCATTCGACGGAGCCGTCAGAAGCGGCCACCACTGATGCTGCCTCTGCCTCCTTGATCTCCGGACCACGTACCTCGTGTGCTGCTTCAGCAGCCGGTTGATGGCCTCGACGTAGTTGCTGGAGTCGTGGTCTCGCAGGATCGTCCCTTCGGAGCCGTAGGCTGTCGGATGGCTCAGGGTCTCGAGAGGGTGGGGCGAGTTGAGGAAGGCTCTGAATGCGCTAGCGACAGCTCTTGGCGAGCCGCCGCCGCCGCCATTCCCGTTGTTCCCGCCGTCCAATGCGTAGAGCGCAGACTCCGTGGGGAGCAGAGGGTGGAAAGGCGAAAACTTGTCGTCCGGCTGAAGGATGTAAACCTTCCCCAAGGGAGAATACAGCATCTTCTGCTTCACCACAGAGCACGCATTTTGGTGATTAGATGATGAACCAGAGCATCCTCAAGTTCACGCCCTGATGAAGCAGAAATAGATGCTACTAACCTCACTGTTGAGGCATGGATGCGACCTGAAGGTGCCATTGAGCCGCTTCAGAACCTGGGCTACCTGATTGGGGTAGCTGCATGAGAAGGCTCTGGGAACGATGTCCCGGTGCATCATGACGGAGCGGACGAACCCTTCGTCCAGTCCAAGCTCCTCCAATACCCTCCTCCCGCCGCAGAACACCGAAGGCGACCCGAATGTGACCACCGGAAGCAGCGCCGTTCGCTCCACGTCTCCCCGCGCGAGCAGCATGAGACTCACTAGGAGCGCCAGGCTCCCGCCGAGCGAGTGGCCAGTGAACTGAAACCTCGCTCTGCTGCCGTAGAGATTAAGATGCTCTTGCACCTCCGGCAAGAACTGCTCGTAGATGCCTTTTGCCGCTTCGTAGATCCCTCGGTGCACCAACACTTCCTTGTCCTTTAAAACGGCCACCAGCAATGTTACAATGAAAATGAAGGCGCGGCAGGACAAGAAGAACAAAATGTTTTGCCAGTTTATTGCGAACCTCGAACTTAGTTGGCTCGAAGAGTAGATTGGCTTGCCACGACGCCAACGAATCCGATCCCTGCACGATGTTTATATGATACGCAATTTATACGAAGCACAACGAAGATTGGGATTGGATTCAGAAATATTGCAAAGATGTATACCTGGATTACAAAGCAGCGCGTGCACGTGCGAGGATCGTCGCAAATGTACCACTCGCACGGCGACGAGTGCACCGACCGGAGATCCTTCGCGGCCTGGTGTCGCGCGCCCTCCTCCGCGGCCACCACCGCCGTCATCGTCGATCCCGCCACGTAGGCCGCCACCTCGGGGTTGCAGACCCGGTTCGGCGGGCCTCCGTTAGCGCCCCTCACGCCGCCGTGGTGCTGCCCAAGCCCTCCGGCACCGCCCAACGAAAGCAGGCCCTTGGCGCGGCTGTGGACATAGGACGCGGCGGACGCCGCGATCTCGTACGCGAACGACGTCCGAGCTGCGCTGTTCTGGTGGGCTTCCGGACCGGACGAGGAGACCAAAGCACGGGGCGATGTGGAGTCCGACTCGAGACGGGCTCTGATTGCGGCCTCTGATTTCTTCTCCAACGATGAGGTCACGAACTGAAGCCCATAATATTTCCACAGATCTTCCACCTGTACAGAGCACGGTACACGACGGACTCAAATTTATGCCACTTCCAAATTCCGCGACCATAAAGTTTATTCTAATAGAAGAAATTAATGTTCTAAATTATTGTTAATTATCATATTGAGGAACTGTTGGTGGCTCATTCGATCCTTAATTGGTGCAAGTAGGCAACTTTTTTTCATGTGCTCAACAGACTGTTGGTAGCTCATCATATACCCATTTATGAATTTTGGATAGTAGTGACACGGATTCATATCGTTGTCAATGCCTAAAATTGCTTATAAGTTTCATGGGAAATAAATAACTTATTAAATAACTAAACATTTTGAAAAAAGAAAGGTACACAACAAAATGCCAAATTTTCTAGTCAGAAGCTCTACAGATGACAGAAACATTGAAAAGAGAGATAAAGTTGGCATTTCTTCCTCTATAGCTACTACATGCATTTATAACTGTGAAACCGCTCCATGACATGGTCTAATATTTCCTTTGCTGGACGGACAACTAATCGTAAGATTATTTATTGATGAATGTTGGATACGGATAATACAGATTCATGTCGTTGTCAAAATGAACAAAATCGCCTGTAAAAATCTTAATAAATAAATAAATAAATTTTCAAATTAGTAAACAATTTGGGCAAACAAGGCACGAATTAGCTATATTTGATGCAACTACATTTGTGAAAATTAATCGTGATTTGATTTAATCTTTTTTTCTCCAAAAAATCACAAAGGAAAGGAGTTTTGGCCACTAAAAAATTATTAGAGTCGATGGAAATGGATGGTTTGCTTAGTTGGAAGAATGTTCAAAGTTGAAGGATCTGATCCGCTCAATTTAGAATGGACAGCCGAGATGAAGGAGGAGGTGGGGTTTGCTTAACTAACCTTGAGATCAGGGATCGAGTAGGCCATGTTACAGAGGAACGCCAGCTGGGCGAAGAGCTTCGTGTCCGTCCACGACGCCCGGCCCAACAACCTCCCGAACGATTCCCGATTCCACTCACTCCGATTCCCCTCCTCCCCCTCCGCTTCCGACTCCGATTCGTAGCTCACTTCACACACGCCCTCCCCTTCCTCCTCCTCGTCCTCCTCCTCCGTCGCCGCCGCCTCCTCCTCCGCGACACCCTTCTGCTGGCGATCCCTCCACCTCCGTCTCACCTCCAGCACCCGCGACACCCAATTGCCCTTCTTCCCCTTCCTGATCCCCGCCTCTGCGACGATCTCCTCGGCGTCGCTGTCGTCGGGATCCACGAGCCTCACGCCACCGCCGCCGGTGGCGGCCTCCGCCTCCTCCGACTCGAACAGGAACGATCGGATCGAGTTGGTGATCATGGAGCCGAACGGGAGGAGCCCCACAGAGCGGCTGGTCTTCAGCGTCCCGGTCGCCAGGGCGGCGGGGCTGGCCCGGGGCACGGAGAGCGAGCACCGGAGCTGCGGCTCAGACCGGGACCGGCGCATCCCGGCAAGGTCGGAGGCGGAGCCCGACCGCCGCATGCCGTCATTGCCGCTCCTCTGCTTGGTCGCGGCCGCCGCCCACGTCGTCGCCGCTGCCGTAGCCGACGATCCGCCAGGCACGCTCACTGCTGCGCACGCCATGATGATCGCCCTGTCGCACCCGCTGGTGGCTCCTCCTCCCGCCTCTTCTCCCCCCACTTATTGTTCAATTGTTGACCATAACCTGTGGAAGGTTTATTCTGAGGAGGTCGGCATGCGATCTCTGCGCTGCGAGAGAACCAAATTTAGCCAAGTTGGAACTCGTCTCGTTTCCCCACTGCCTCCGTCTCCTGCTACGTACAAGCCACGGCCTGTTTAATAGGAGCCCCCTCAAACCACGAACTTTTGTTTCCCCCGTATTCGTCGAAATGTCACAAATACCCTACGACAAAACAAGATACGTAGTAAATACCCCAGAGAGAGAGAGGGAGAGAGAGAGAGAGAGAGAGAGAGAGAGATCAATTCACAAAAGCTCGTTTCATCTCAGGTGCTAACTTTGGGATGTCCGTCTCACTCTCCGTCCACCTTCAACTAACGCTGCATTTTAAAAAAGAAAAACCAAGGAATAATGCACGTTATGAGGACAAGTAGGAATAGATGTATTTCTACACTTTACAGGGAGGTCAATTCGGAAATGAGACTATTAATTATACCACCTAAAGTTGTAACTTGTAGCATGTAGCTGTGGAAATTAAAAGGGATGCTTATGCATTGCACAATAATAATGATATTAATAATAAATGGCCACCAAAATTGGGCAAGGCGCTGAAAGCAGCAGTTACTACCCAACTTCATCTATCTCAACCAAATCTGACGGGACGGTAGTTGGAAAAATGAGATGAAAACCTTGGCGACCGATCGAACTCCGGCAGTGGCGTGCACTCGATGTCGATCCAATCGGTACTTCCCCCATGAATGGGAGGGAACAGTAGCAGTCATGGAGGCTCGACAGGGACAGAGAGAGAAAGCTGAGACAGAGAAAGGCCTTGCCCTCGGTTCGTTTTATAGGCTTACGTGGCATATGTATAACATGTATATATGTACGTGAGAGGCAGAGGAATTGAAGGCCTCCGCAGCAAACAAGGGACAGAGACGGGGGTTGGGAGAGCAGGACATTAATGTTGCACCAACCGGATTAGTGTACTTTGAAAGAAGAAGGCTCGTTAAAAGCGCCGATGGTTCACGAAAACGCATCATAAAAAATCACCGCTAAGATTTCAGCTGGTTAATTAGGATTTGATTAATTTGGGAGAATAATATTAGGAAAAAGTTGTATGTGCAAAATAAATATGTACCACCGGCCACCACCACCACCATCACCATCTCATGTGCAGCGACTTGGCCTGTGGCCACGATGAGGAAGCGAAAAAAAAAAAAATCGAAGTGGCGGGCCGAGGAGAATCTACGCACGTGTCCGCGTGGCACGAGGAACGAGGTGTGCCACGTCTCGGCCCGGTCGCAAATGCCCCTGCAAACGTCGAGGCACGCACATTAACGCAGGCGGTTCCGAGTGAGATGGACGGGAGTGACGATGGAGGGGTAATTTCGGTAAAGCGCTGTCAAGCGAAAAATTCAATTGCTTTTTGGCATGATGCACGGTGGGACGCGGCACGTGTGCGGTCGCATGGGGGCTTTGGTTGGTTGGCAGGCGCAAGGTGGTGGTCTGGTCGCCTCGGTCGCACGCCTGAATCCCATGGCGTCTTATGAACCAAATTCCGGCGGCGGGAAACGTCGAAGAGGAGTTTGGAGGTTTTCTGAGCACCCGGTTTCCCATGCGTTTTAAGCCGCTGAGTTAGAAAAGAAATTAATCAATTACATCACATTTTTTAAACATATATATATATATATATATATATATTACTGCATTGGCTTTGTGTGTGTGTGTGATCACGCCAAGAAGAAGAGCAAGTTGGGGGTGTGAGGCGGCGCAGCTCCTGCTCACGCCAAGGGTGTGATCGGACCCGGGGACATGGCAAAGGCAAACTCAATTGGATTTAGTCCCTGAATACGTACACAGATTGGAGGTTTGAGCGACGATACACATATCAAAGGTGGTATAAAAGAATTCGTTGAGTTCTCAAAATATTGTAAGAAAAAAAGTGGTGGTTCTACTTTTATGAGAGTTCTACTTTTATTGGCTCCGAGAAAGAGGTCCTGACTCCTGAGTCCTTCGCCCGAACTGCGTGAACTCCGGCTAAATTATATAGAATTTAGAGTTATCAAAATATTGTAAGTGGGTCCATCTTTTACAACTTGCGAGTTCAAGCTCCTTTAGAGGCAGGCTAATCTTTGCAATTCAAATCGAACAATTAGGATTTCAGAACGTTTTTTAGATGGGAAAAAGAAAGCATTAAACATTTCATCCCGACGAGAAATATGCATACACGAAAAGCTAAGAGATTATTCTCAAAAGCTTCAAAAGTAAGCACCATTCAACGTCGTACTTTCAACAAAAATATTTTCTGCTCAATTGCATAAAACTGTTGTTCGGGGCAGTGATAAGTTGCAAAATTTGTATGTGCTTATTCCTAGAGGCAGATCGGTTACATACATATCCTTTGAATGCGAAGAGCAGCTCGATGGCTAACTCTTAAATTATAAATGAACAAAATGTTTCCGAAGATAAAATCCTGTAAACGTAGAAAACTTTCCTTCCCAGTGAGGTTGAAAATGGAAGAGGTGTGTGGGAGTATAATGGCTATGTCTAGAACCATTTACCATATGCTACTTGGACTGAAGACCAGGGACATTAGCAAGACCCATCTTCCTAAGGATGAGCTTGGGTATGGCCGGGGGATCACGTAGACCCATGCTCTGGCTGAACTCGTTGGCGAGCTCTACAAGTTTAGCTTTGTCTTTGGCAATACTTTTGTCCGAATTGTAATAACCCAACCATGCCTGATATGCTGATTCTTTGTTCTTCATCTCAACACCTTGCAATACTTGTTCAACCTGCTCAGAGAATAAAAAAGAAGCAGAGCGAGCATAAGAAAAACGTCTATCACAAAAGAGGAAGAACTATAATCAGATAGAATAGATATTCATTCAACTCTCAGAACCAGGCCTTGTGTTATTAGGTGTAACTTTAATACTAAGGGGTGCCAGGTGCATTCATACGGAGGAAGACTAGATGTGCATATGCGCCTTGGTAAACCCAGTTGCCATGCTAACTACTAAAGTCAGGGTCCAATTACAGGCAAATACAACCAAAGCATGTTAGTACTAAGAAATCCCAACATAACATGGATCAAGAAATATCAATAAAGCAGCACCGATCATAAGAACAGGTGAGACTGGAACATCATGGAATATCACAATGACTACACTCTACATAACACATTACCCTTGGTGCAAATATGATTGAAGGATCATATAATAGCAGCAGTATTTAGCATTTGGAAATTCAACTCTTAAAGTTTGCATTTAGACAAAACTAGCACTTAAAAGCACTGATTTCATGTTTGTCAAAATTTTAGCATAATTGACATGCAAAATTAATGATGGAAATGATTCTAATTGTTGAAGTAAATTTATACTCACTTCTTTAGTGATCTTTTGATCAATTATAGGTAATGCAGCCTCTGTCACTGGTAAATCTTTAATCCTAGCCAAAAAGAACTTCTCCCATGGAGCCAGCATCAGTATCCCTTTTCCTTCCTTGCCTTTTCGGCCAGTTCTACCAAGTCGATGAATATATTGTTCTCTATCAGCAGGCAGACCAACCTGCATTACCACAAATTTAAAAAGTTAATATCTTAAAGCCATATAACACAGGACGCCGCACTAGAAACCAAAACAGCTCAGGTTTCATAGCTAATGTAAACATAACTTATCCTCTGTAAGTATGTGAACTTGAAGAGGAAAAAAAAGATATGTGAAGTTGATAGGTGATATCCTGCTCACAGTTATTTGATTATGTTTAATTCCAATATATCAGTGACAATGGATGTGAGCACCTGGCTCACATCCTTTATCTTCTAAATATATATATATATATATATATATATATATATATATATATATATATCAGTGAAAATTTAAAAAGTAGAGAGGAAACCAAGAATTGCCTGTATAACAAGAGTAACATCCGGGTAATCAACTCCCCTGGCTGATACATCAGAGCTGACCAGTATGAGTCCTTTTGACAGCCTAAACTCCTCCGAAACCTTACTTCTGAAACTTTGTGACTTTCTAGAGTGGATTTCCCGCACGTTCAGTCGCAACTTTGTAAGAATATCAGCAACGAGTTTTGTGACCATCGCAGTCGTACAGAATATAATTACCTGGCCAAGAGTGAGGCGAACAAAACACCATCAATAGGCAAAGTCAAGGATATGAATGTTGACATGTAAACTTGGTTTACCTTGTAGTCAGCATCCTCTGTAATGTGCTCTCTCAGAATATAGCACAGTATTGACAAGTGCTTAGCCAATGGGGCAACCAAATATGTCTGTCTAACCTGATTTAGTTGCATAAATCAATGGTCAATGAAAATAATGGATATATAAACAGATCATCTGACAGTATTATTGCAATGGTAAATATCCACCTGAGCGTGAGTCTCTTCACTACCCTCTTCAACGGTAGTTATAAACTTATAGTCCTTCTTCATAGCAACATGGCAAATTTGGCGTACCTAAATTTCAAACATCAATATGTTACTGGATTTCAGACGAAATAGCAATGTTAAGGATATGGAAAGAAAATTTACCTCGTTTGGAACAGTAGCAGAGAACAACAGTGTTTGTCGTTGTTTTGGAACAGAGGAGACAATTTTCTCTATGTCTTTACGGAATCCCATATCCAATAGGCGATCAGCTTCATCAAGAACAAGGACTTTCACACCTTTAAGACGACTAGCAAATCCTGATGTGTTCTCAATATGGTCTTTAAGTCTTCCAGGTGTGGCAATAAGAATCTGCACATATTATATTTAGCATATAAATGCTTTGTATAAGGTACAGATTAAATGGGGTGTTATTAAAAAATTGACCTGGCAGGGATTAGCTTGCATATGTCTTTGTTCTTGTGTTAATCGTGTCCCACCAATTACAACTTGTACACCAATAGAACGGTGATACTTCAATAGCTTTTGAGCTTCCGCAGAAGCTTGAATTGCAAGTTCTCGTGTTGGGCATAAAACAAGCACATTGATGGAAGGCCTCTTTTGATCAAGCTCAACTCGGGGTAAGTTGGACACAACCTCAATAGCAGGAAGCTGAAAAATGGATTTGCATCAGTTTCAACTAGAAAGGGCTTAACATATGCCAGTGTTGACAGAACTAAAAGTACCCATAAAAAACTTAGGGAACTAAAAGGTTGGGAAAGTTGTACCAAGAAAGCAATTGTTTTCCCGGTTCCAGTCTTTGCCTTTGCGAGAACATCTTTCCCTGTAAGACAAAGAAGATTTATTAGTGAATCAACATGTCAACAGGCACCAAAACAACAATCAAATGAAAACACCATAGAATCAAACTGTTAGTTACTTATTCGATCAGAATCTAGTGATAAGACATTAAGAACCATCATTTAATAGGATGAGGTACCTTCAAGGATAACAGGGAGAGTTGCTTCCTGTACAATAGTCATCCTCTCATATCCAGCAGCCTTTATTCCTTTGAGGGACAAAGGGGAAACAGAGAATTTCTCAAACCTGTCACAAAGAATGCAGAATAATTCCAAGAGGCTAATTACGTAACTAGGTGTTCATCATGAAGTTGTCGAGAACTTCACTCGTATTCAAAATTCTCAAGTATTTCACTTTCTTATTCTCTTGTATTTTATCATGTATATAGGTGACACATCATTGAAGGTGAATCCAAGACCCTGAACTTAGCAGATGCAATCATGTAAATTCCATGATCTCAAAATATAATGGGTGCAGATTACTGGCTCTAAAATAGTTTTCCCCTTTTCTTCGTTCGTCTATAAGATACCTTGTAAATATTTGAAAATTGAGCGGGACAAGCGACCTCACTCTTGTGGATATAGATCCACGTCTGCAGAGTATTGCAGGTTCCTGACATGATATCCATAGCAAATTCCATTCCAGAATGTGGATATGGTAGTTAAAGTTTGAAGAGACATAAAATTGCAGGAATCATAGCATGTTGCCCTTGCATGATGATTGGTGGCGTTAAAATGAAATAGCAGCTGCCACGTGGCTCTTGTTACAACTTTTAGTTCGATTCTATACTCAAAGCTAAGGTTAATCATCATGGAAGCTTGATTATCTTTAGCTCCAGATTCTTTCTTTCAATTGAATTGTTATCAGTAACCGAACTCCGCCTATGTTTTATAGCCGGTCCCAAGCCCGGATAAAGGAGGAGGGTTGTGTTAGGCCCCGACAGCCAGCGTAAAATCCTGTTGAATCTTATAAACATGGATCAACGAATAATATACCGAAATGTTTGGTTACTAATAGAGCGGAACGGCGTCGTATGATCCATGTAGCCGACCTCACCTAGTGGGATAAGACTTTGTTATTGTTGTTGTTATCAGTAACCGTCTCCCCTAGTGAACAGTATATGAAGCTTAATTCAACAAACAAATGTGTCTATAGTTAAAGGGAATGTCTATATTGTGTAACCATCCTGCCCTCACCACACACACAAAGAAAAATAATTAGACCACAACAGAAACATATGACTAATGATAATACAGCAGACCAATATTATACTAAGCTATTGAAAAGCTGCTAATTGAAACTTCTGATTGGATGAAGAGGATTGAAAGTCACCTAGTATCACTCAAGTAAGATTCATTATCAGTAGCAGTACTCCTCTGACCACCATTGGAGGAAACAACATTGTTGCTTATATCATTCGAAAACCTTTCTTTAGTCTCATCACCATCAGCTTCACTTTCGAAGCCGGATTTGACCTTCACTGTATCTTCATCCGAATTATTGTAGAATTTCTTCTTGGTGAAAGAATCCTTTCCATCTGAATGCAATGACCTAATTACGCTTCGGCTTTTCTTCCTGTTGTCAACAGCATGAGAGTCACCAGGCGACTCGCCACCCCTCGTCCTCTTGGAAGGCACGCTTTTTCCCGCTGCTGGCCGCGAACTTGTAGCAGTGTCCTTCTTCTGAACCATATTCCTTCTCTCCACGCTCCTTGCCACACCCCGACCTAACTCCTCGGCCTCGTCCTCCGTCAAGATCTCACCTTTACCTATCGTGGCCTCTGATGGGAGTACGACCCTCGTTTCTGCAGCTCTGAATGCCCTATGCCCGGGGGAGAGGATGTGACGCTGCTTGACGGACGAGAAAGCGAGGCATTTGAGCTTAAAGGGGAAAGCTCTCGCCAAAACGGAGAGACCGCGAGGGGGCCGGAAGAGGGCGCCGGAGGATTCGACGGGATAGAATTGAGAGAGGGCTCGCGTCGTCATCGCCGGGGTTCCTCCCCTGGCCGCCGGTTGAGGGTTTTAGGGGCGGACAAATGGAGGGTTTTGTGGTGTTCGGGCTTTATTTCCAAAGTGGATAACAACACGATATGGAGGAAAAAAATCAAGCGGTCTCGACCGCCACCAAGGGCACGGTTGCTCGCATTTCGAACCGTTACGTAGGTGTTAATTAATTATTGTAGACCGCCGTAAATTAATTATAGATAGACATACGAAGCAGATATAATTTTGAACTAAATGTTAATAGAGTTATTTTTTTTCAAACACTACAAGTACAATTTTATTGTGTAACCTTAAATTATAAGTTTATAAACTTTAGTTCCTAAAGTTATACCGATTTGACAATTAAGTTCTTCATTATAATTTCATGCAAAATTTTATTTCACTCTTACTTTTTAAATATAAGAGTAACGTTAAAAGGCATAATAACATTAGCATAATATTCCTAAGTATTAAAAATTAGGGATATTATTGTCTTGTGATTGTGAGAGTATGGCGGTGCATTGATGGATGGAGTCGGAAATTATGATGTCGTAAACATTGGCTTACTTCAAATTTAGGAGTTGTTTACTACATTATCTAACAATCAAATATAAAGATTGTTTTTTTATTAAATTTTAGCAATGCGCATTACATTATTTTTATTTATAAAAATTATTAATAGATAATGGATATTTTTTATATCATTTATTGCTGACTTAAAGTTAAAATTTATATAATCCGATTAAGAACTCAAACAAAATTGTGTAAATTTATAAATTAAATAAATATAATTTTAAATATTTTATATTTTTCAATAAAAATAATTGTAATAAATATATGTAATATTCAAAATAATAATTAATGACATTATATTCGTGTGAATAATAATATAATATTTAAGTAACATAATATTGATAATTATGATAGAACAATGGTAATAATATTCCTTGTTGTTATGTATTTTTTATTATTTCATGTCTTATTTATCAAATATTGAAAATGGCAAAAGTGGAAAGAAGATAAAAATTAAATTGCCACTTGAGTGACAATTCGGATTAACAACCTCCTCCTATTTTAATGTGAATTGTTAATTCGCGGGGCAACATGAATGACTTGGCAATTCAATTTTCCTACAAAGCAAAATAAAATAGATAATGTGATGTTGTGAGCCCAAATTTTCTACGGGAAATTTAAAAAGATTTATTGTAAGAAAGCGCTCCGTTAACACTTTCAGACATACATGCTTATCATATATTAGTGCTCGCATTACTAAGATCATACTCAACGAAAAAAGTAATATTATTTTTGGAGAAATATCTCTTCGTGGACCCTAATCTTATCACATATAAGGATGTATCTCATCTTGATGGATGATTACGCATCTGGTACCTTTTCGAATCAAACATGGGCACATCCATCAATTGTCATCTTTGAATGGATGATTGGTAAGACCAATAAAATGCTCATCCTTATAGTACAAAATGATGGTTTTTCTTTGAACGATAAAAATCTATCATTATAATTAGCCAATCGTCATTTGCGATTTTGGATGATCCTTGGCATCCCGAGAATATTTTAAGCTATATGTGATCGTTGAACATAAGATGCAATTTTTAATGATTGCTAGTCAAAGTTTGGTGTGAGCTATGGGAGACAGAGGAAGACCCATGTTGTAAAATTCAATTCGGTCCGGCTCAATCAATTGGTGTCCAGTTGTAAAAAGAGATTGCATGTCACCTTAACCACTTGGACCCAATCAATCTCGATCATAACCAACGTTCAATTGATAGATCTAAACCATGGTTGTTTGGACCGGACCGGACCGGCCGGTCCGACCGGTCCAACCGTCGACCGCCACTCTGGGCGGGTTTGGTTCGACCCCAAAACCGGATTAGGAGTCAGACCGTTTCGAACCGGTCAAGACCGGTCAAAACCCGCCTAAAACCGGGTTGAACCGTTGAACCGGCGGTTTTGCAAGAACCGGCCAGTCCAAAAATTGAAAATATCTTGAAATAATGTGGACACTGGGTTTTGAACTCAAGACCTCCTGAAACCAACTTATGTGTATATACCACTGTGCTATATTTATTTATCTGAATGCCAAGTTATTTTATATTATACAATGGTTATCATCAGTCATTTATATAATTATTTTGTTTGATAAGAAATTTTATAATATTTTAAATGTCAAAAATTAAATATGAAAAGATTAGTTACCTAATTAAATTAAAAAATAAAAACTACAATAATCTTTCTAGTTTAAGTAAAGTTAAATTTGAGAAAATGAATTTGTAAATTGTAATTGAATATATTAAAATCACATAAAACTCATATCAATAGTTAAATATGTCACATTTGATTTTTTAATTTTAATTAAAATGATTTAATCATATGTACTTTGTTGTAGAAATATATTAATTATTGATAAGAATATATAAGTATTACAATTTATCTTTTTATATTATTTTATTAATATCCGGTCCGACCGTCCGAGTTAACCGGTTCGACCGGTCCAACCTGACCCGGAGACTTATCCGGGTCGACGTCCGGTCCGGGTCTTACAACATTGATCTAAACGAATATAGATGGTTTAATCGGTAAAGATGAAAAAATCTCTTAGGATAAATTGCTTGTGCGCGCGCGTGTATATATATAATATATCTAACAGGGTAATATGGGCGTGAAAGACTCTTGATATTAGATGAAGGGCTGAGATTAGGATGTTCCATTATAGAATGGTTAAATCGGAGCCCTTGATATTAGATGAAGGGCTGAGATTAATTCCTTTCTACCTATCATGGAAGCAACACTCCCCCTTCTTTAACATCTATCTCGCAATCTTTGTCGAAAAAACTCATGCTGTTTTAATCCCGTCGGTGAATCACTATCCTCACGGTGCTCGATGGCGAGAATAATTGGTCGACATGGACAGGTCGATTATGCGAGAGGGATTGGATGACAACATCATGAGCGTAGAAGGCGAAAGGGAATGGGTGGCGTGTTCAATTTGTTTTGGTTTGCACATTCCTTAAAACAATGGAATTCATAATAGGTATAAACAACTTTTTTTTTTTTTTTTTTGCATATAACTAATATTTTCAACTTATAATCTGCTTGGATAAAATTTGTTTTCGTGTTTGAGAAATGTTTGCGTAACAACTGAACAACTTAGATATGGGAGTTGCGATAAGACATACTTCGATAAAAGAAGAAAAAATAGGAACAAAGCACAACAATTTCACATTGTGTATCCACCCAACCCCATATCTCCCCAATCCATCTTGTAGCTCGTACACCCCCTTCCAAACCATGATGCTCCATGGGGACTGGCTCGTTGACTTAGGCCATATCGAGCATTTCTGCCCCGCACGAGGAATCATGATAGATAGGATGATAAGGGGACGCATCACCTGCATTCTTTTAATTGGCGCTTTTAGATAAATGGAGGAACATTTTCTTTTTGTTCATAAGTGATTTTAATTTGAGCCCTTCGTATAAGATTGATAATATAGATTTAAGCATTCCACAATGGAACACTCCAATGATGTTTCACCCTCCATTTTATCCATACACAGAGAGTGTGTTTGAATTTTATGGTTCTATCATATCATTGATATTTTTTTGGTTTGTAATTACAATATTTTTCATCTTTCATATAAATAACTATTTTATTGATATTTATTATATTATATTATTTGACTTATTAACAATTTTGTTACTTATTATATTTCAATTTATTTTATTATATATCTTACAATAAAAAATCTATTTAACATGTATTTTTTATTAACTTATATTATTCAATTTGAACCGATCGCATGAATTGGAATCGATGACTAGGTTGAATTTAGCTTACCACAGAGCTTGTGACGTCAATATGGATTAGCTCCAACTATTCTATGGTCGCTCGAGTCCTAACGAAATGCATGCCTTCTCAGAAGGGAGCATGATACATGCTCAACATTTGGTCTATTTTTGTGGATAGTTATTACGATAATATTGTTGAATTATCATTGTTTTTGTTAATATCCAAAGATTCAATTCCCACGATGTTAAAAATGTATTGTTCACAAGTTAAAGGTCGATCCAAATTGAGCTCAATTAATTTGATTAGGTTCGTCATGGATCATTAGGCAAGACTCCTAAAAAAATGTTCTACATTGTATTACTTAAGCGAAAAGAAGTTGCTTATCACTCCACCCTAACTCTTATTAGTATTTGTTAAATTGTCTTTTGTAAATATTCTTTTGATGTAACCATATAAGCTCTTATTAATAGACTCGGTAACAAGTAGACATCGTTATTTTTGTCAAAAAAAATAGATTAGAAAATATTATATTTTACATCTCAATTATATTCATCCATGAATTAATGAAATAATACATCGTACAAAGTATGGGTTTGAGAGCAATATTAACTTTATGCGTCAATGGACGATTCATAAAGTTATGCAATATAAATTAAAAAAAGGTTTAATCTTAATTTATCATGTGTCAAGTTCTTGCATGGGATGACACACATGCATGATTATTTTGTTAAAAATTAAATTATATCATATCAAAATATAACACATTTTAAAGTTTAAAAATTGATTGCTAATACTTTATGTTAATGATATTATATTTCATAGATAAAAATATTTATTAGCAATAAGTGTAGAGTTGTGTTTATGTGATGACTTTTATTCGTAAATTTTTTTATCTTAGTGATGATCAAATTAATAATTTGAATATTACATATCTTCTACATATTACTGTGATGATTGTGGTCTAATCATACAACATGAATAATGAATAATGATTGAAATTTATTCTATGTCAATATATAAAGATTTTATTGGGCAATTATTTTCTATACATGCGACTATGTGATGTTGAAAATTCATAAGAAATAAGAACAATTTTACATTTTAAAAAATCTATTGACAAATATTCATCACATATTTTAACGTGTTTTTAGATAATTAAAGTAGTGATTAAAATAAATATAATATATAATTATATGTATCATGAAATTCGTATAAATATAAAATAGACTAATAAATTAATATCTCAAACGTAAGTGAAAATATTATTTTCTATGAAAAATGAGACAAAACGAGTATTACATAGACTAATAAATTATTTCTTTAATTTGTAATTATCATATTATTTTAAGTAATAATAAAATACATAACTATTATTTATTTATTTTATAAATATATAATTCATCTAATTTTATATTATCCGTATATCACGCGGCCATCGCACTAGTATAAATGAAAAAAATGTTTAATCTTAAACGCTTATAGTTATTGAGACGCGTAAATTTATATGTTTTGTAGGTGATCCATGATTCGTTGTGGCATAATTTGATATTGTGCATATGTTTGGGTTCACTTTAATTCCCTTTGATCTCAAAGAAAATTTGGTAGAGATGAATTCTTTAATAAAAAAAGAAGTTGATATGATAACTGAACATATATACACGGGTTTAATCAGAATGTCACTGTGACACGATTTCAATATGTTTCTTTACTAAAAATTTGGAGGGTAACAATTGATCCTAAAAAAGATCATATAGTATGGTAAATGATAAAATTAGTTATATTCAAATTAATAAATCTAAAAGTTTATAAGATTTTAACAACAAATACATTTATTGTTGATAGTTTGAATTATTTTTCATATTATTAAATTCTCTAAAGTATAACTAAAAAATATTGAAAAAAAAAGATGCATAAAATCCATGGCATGCTAATTATTTGATATATATATATAATATGTATTAGAATACATATTTTATCATTCAATTCAAGTACTAAGAAATTAAATACTTGAACGAACAATACCCTCTTATGTTTCCTTGGTAATAAAAAGGAAATGCTTGAATTAAAATAAGCGCATTTTCTGTACAAGATATAAACTTGTATCCAAATGGATCCAACTCCCTAATTCCTTAATAATAAAAACTCAACAGTTTAACATAATTATTTATCCTCCGTTCCTTATTTCGACACTTAATTAATTACACGAATTACTATATTATTATCCTAATAATAATGTTGTTTCGGTGACTTGCTGTTTGGGTTTTAATTACTTGCTTACTTAGAGAGCACCTCCCAAATTAATTCGGGGTCGTACGAGGGCAACCTGGCGAGCGAATACTCGCCGTCCATTCCGATGCCCTCTTCCATCACCGCCGTCTCATCGGAAATGGACGATGAAGACGTCGTCTCCGGTTGGCCGTCCGACGTCGCCGGCCACACCTCAGATCCCATAATGCTCTTCCCCTCCTTGGCCTTAGAATTCGCTTCCTTCTCCTCCTTCCCGGAAGCCGACCGCTTCGCCGTCCGCCGGCCGACAAGGCGCTGGCAGATGGCCTGGATCTTGGAATCGACGGCGGACCTCAGCGCCCTCAGCCGCTCGGGGCAGTCGTCGCTGTGCTTCATCGCCGGGAAGTTGAGGCGCGCGTACTCGCCCCGAAGCTTGTAGGCCGCCCGGTCGTAGGCGTACGCCGCCGTCTCTGCGGAGTCGTAGGTCCCGAGCCACACCCGCATCCGGTTCTGCGGCAGTCGGATCTCCGCCACCCACTTCCCCCAGTGCCGCTGCCGCACCCCGCGGTAGAGCTTCTTTTTCCCCGCGGCCGCCGCGGTCGCCGCGGCGTAGCTCGCTGCCCAGGACACCCGAGCGGCGCCCCGGCCCCGGTACCCATCGGCGGCGGCGAAGGCGGCGGCGCCGAAGCAGGAGGACGGAGGAGAAGCCCCGTGGTGGGTTGTGAAGCGCCTGAGGAGCTCGGACTGGCGGAGGTAGACGGATGAGCCGAGTGAAGGTGCGGCTGGCGAGCGGTCAGCGGGCAGCGCCGGCGGCAGGTGCGAGAAGATGGAGTCGAGGGCGTTGGTTCCGGAGAGGAGGGCCTCCGACAGCGCGGAGGTGATCTCGTCGGAAAACACCGCCTGCCGCAAGTCTTCCAGGTTCCCGTCCAAGGTTCCCGCCATATCTCCCCCTAATTTCACTTCTCTTCTCTCTTCCTTTATCTTGGATTGGAAAGTTCAGTCAGTTCCTTCTCCTCCTCCTCCTGGAAAAGCTGCAACCGGTGTTGCGGATGGACGGATGAACACAAGGAATTCAGCAATCTTTGCAGCGAGGCGTGCAGAGATGATAGAAAGAGTCGCAAAAATCTCCAGAAAGCGAAAGAGTATCCTAGGTGAATGCTGGGGTTGAATGCCACAGAGGAATTACCCACGACTGGAAGCAGCAACAGAAACAAGCAATTCTTGTGATAAGGGTAGGAAGAAAGAAGAAAAGGGAGCAAAATAAAAAAAAGGAGATATAAAAACTAAAAAGGCTTCCGGTGTGTTTGCCTGTTGGGGCAGACGTCTTTTATATATAGAGGCAACAACTCGACTGCTTTCCCAAAAGTTGGGCGCATTTTTCTTATTTCGATTTCTTTTCTTTTTTCTTTTGGGCTAAATTTTTTATTTTGCAAAATTTCTGACCAATCGCGGAAAGGGCAAAAAGAAACGGGTGCGAGATATGGGCCGGGCTGGTGGGGCCCAACGTACCTGGAAAGCCTTCGCTTTCTAGATGGGGGGCCACGGGGGCATTTAAGACTGAAAAAAGCAAACTTTTGGTATTTATTAGCCACAGGCTGTGCATGGCAAAACTGACGTCCATGTCCTCCGAGTAGACATCGCTCACTCTCACACTCCCCCAACCCCCCACTTTTACTCAAAACACAGTTGTGACTTGTGAAGCACAAGTTCAATTATTCAGTGTTCAATTTAAGTACTTAGATAATCAAACGAATTTTATGATTTGTATACATAATAATTCATTTTATCTATGATTTAATTTTTTTTTCACACATGTAGTTATGTGCACAACATATTACTCGATTTTAAGGGGAAAAAAGAAATACTTACTTCAATTCGGACCCTTAAATATGACAGAGACACGACGTCCTGTTAAAAATGAAATGAGGTCCACATATCTTAAATATAAAGATTAAGTTCTTATTATATCAATTTTTCATATAATTTATCGTAGTGTCTTTCTAAATTATGTCATAATTTTTATTTTAATTCATCTATCATATTTCGTTAATTTTACTGCTAATTTTTAATTTTTAATTTATTAAATAACTAAACTATCATCAGGAAAAAAAATAAAACATTTATTTCAAATTGCAGAGGATATTTTAATTATTTAATAAAAAAATAAAAAATGAAAAACTAACAGAATATGACAAATGAATTAAAGTGAAAATCATGAAATAATTTTAGAGGAAGTTAACGCGAAAAATTATTATAGTCATAAGATATTTAAGAAATTAATCTTAAATATAAATTAAATTTCTTTAGATGTCCATAATTAATTGACGCATTTTTAAATTTGGATAACGCACAGTTCCTTTCTTAAATTTGGTTTTCTTCTTTTTACAGTACTACGTACGTAATGTCTTTGCATTGAGTTCAAAGCGACCCCGTTTGAGCATTTGTACTTTGTAGCATCTAGAAACTCTATGATTATTTTCTTCTTCTATAATTCGCAATAAGTGATGCAACTGATATATCATAGTCTCTTTGATGAATAAGGAATTTCCTATACGATTAATGACGCATGCATAATTATTTCTCATAATAATGTAATGTAGTCAATTATATATAATTATAACCTGCTATGTCACTACTTGTATCTAATGCGGGGTTCCATAAGCTCTCTCTATAATTTGCTTATATAACATTTTATATTATTTTCTCATATATATATATATATATGTATTACTTTACGATAAAAAGGTCCCAAGCATTGCTGGCTGTGCTCATGTGCCGCATGGTGGTCACATGGAAAGGATAAGACGCCGTCAATATTCATAACTACTCGACGTGGCATATTCTGTCATTTTCCATTCCCTTTTTCTCTTATAATGAGAACCGTCCCAATTATCTACATCCATTCATTGCCGAGGAAATTAAAAAAAGAGCATTTCAACATATCAAAAAAAAAATGACAACTTACATGCCGTGTACCTTGATCAGGTCAAAATGTTAATGTCTTAAAACAGTCTATTAATTATTGCTATTATCATTCAATCAATCTATATTTAAAGAAGTCCAAAACAACACTCTCACTAGTAAAAATGTAGAGTGACTTTGATCACTACAAGAAAATCGCGATTTTTCGACAAATAATTTCCGACGGTTCTAAATCCGTCGTAATTTGCGACGGATTTTTCTACGGTTCCGATTCTGACGTTTTTTTCGACGGTTATGATCGTCGGAAATAATTTATATTATTATTTAATTTTTCGACGATTAGGAACGTCGATATTTTCGACGAATATCCATCCGTCGTAATTTCCGACGACTTTTTCGACGGTTACGATCGTTGGAAATAAAAAAATTAAATTATATATTTTTAATATTATTATTAAATTTTTTCGACAGATTTTCTGATGGTCACGACCGTCAGAAATAAAAAATAATAATTATATAATTTATTATATTATTATTTAATTTTTCGACGAGTAGGAACGTCGATATTTTCAACGGATATCCATCCGTAGCAAAATCCGCCGCAATTTCCGAAGGTCGTAACCGTCGGTAAATGTATAATAATATCATATAAAGAGTATTTTATTAATATAACTAGCGACGGTCCAAACCGTCGTAATTACCGACGGTTTTGACCGTCAGTAACGATTACCGACGGTTCAAACCGTCGGTAAAATAAAAAATAAAATATTATATATAACTAAATACATTTTCGACGGTCACAACCGTCGTAATTATAAAAATATTTAATATTTATATTTTCGACGGCCGAAATCGTCGGTAATTAAAATTTCGTTATCCCGCTTTTTTTCTCTTTTTCCGCTTTCTTTCCACTTTTTCCCTTTATATATTCCTCATCCCTCTTCTCTCTCTCCCTCCTCCCTCCATTCCTCTCTCTCTCCCTCCTCTCCTCTCTCTCTCTCCCGGCCGCGAGCACCCTCTCCCGCGCGCTGGACGCCGGCGACCCTCCTACGCCGGACGCCGACGACCCTCTCCCGCGCCGGCATATCTCTCTCTCCCGCTCCGCGCCGACGTCTCTCTCTCTCTCTGTCGGTCGGATCTGGCCGTGGCCGTTCGGATCCGGCCCCCAGCAGTCGATCGGCCGACTGGCGGTCGGATCCGGCCGCTAATTTTTTTTATATTTAAAAAATTATTTGCGACGATTGCGACCGTCAAAAGATCGACGGTTGCGACGCCCGTCCAAAGTTTCGACAGTTGCGACCGTCAAAAAGTTGCGACGGCTCGAACCGCCGACCTTTTCCGGTGGTTGCAACCGTCGGAAATATCGACGGTTCGGACCGCCGGCCTTTTCCGGCGGTTGCAACCGTCGGAAATATCGACGGTTCGAACCGCCGGGGACTTTTCCTGCGGTTGCAACCGTCGGAAAATTTCGACGGGTCGAACCGCCGGGGACTGTTCCGACGGCCAGAACCGTTGATATTTTCGACGAATTTTTTCAACCGTCGCAAATCCGTTTGCGATGAGCGTTTTTTCGACGGATCGATTCCGGACCGTCGGTAATCCGCATTTTTCTAGTAGTGGATACCATCGTGTAGTATTTTAATATTTAATGCATTGTTAATTACACACATCTCGAGATTAAATTATAGACCGAGTTAGGTGAAAAGAAAAACGACTATTCGATTTTTTCGATAACAACCATGATAAAAGAATGAATATTATCAAACATTGATTGCACATTTATTGATTTTTTCCCCTCAAAGTTATTGATATATCAAAGTAACTGGATTATTCATATTTCCCTTATACAAATCAGTTGCGTCCTTCCTTCCCTTAGGAACTGCCTGCTTTTGATGAAAGATAAGATTGCCATCATAAATATAAAATCCATCTGTCAATCTCCTTTTTATTCATTTGATGTGATGAATTGATGCCACAAGGCTGACCAACTGTAATGTTCCCTTAGCTGATGAGGAATTAAGGCCTACTCGTGAAGGGAGGTGAGATGATGCTCCAATCCTGTTTGATTTGGTACGTAGATGATTAGATGTCCATGACTATTCTTGAATCTACTCAAGATCCATGCATTTACTAATTGTGCTTCCAGATGGAATTGGAAGGTCCACTGGAACCAATAAAAAAATTCAAATTAAATGATTTCTTGTTGTTGTTGTTTTTTTTTACATTACAAAGGAGCTATGAGTTGTTCGTCTCTTCACAGCTTATACATATTTGGCCTTAAAGGTCGTTTTTTTTTTCTCTCTCAATCAATCTTAGTCGAATCATATAATAATACATCTGATGATATATTGTTCAAAGTGTTTATGGCATACCAATTTGAGATGACAAAGTCGACAACAAATATATGTATGACAGAAGATTCAATTGTGAGGCCGTAAACTGTACACGTAAAGGAAACCAATTCTTTTTCCCTCTCGTGCATGATATAAACATGTAAAATCAAACATAACCCAAAACTTGAGACGTGGCACGTAGATTACAACAGAGCAAAAGCCACGAACGTCTCTTTAGATTCTTTTCGATAAAAATCCACCTCAGTCGGTCTCCAATGGATATCAACTCCAACAGACTGGGAATCTTCTCCTCCAACATACTTCAGGGTCTCAAAGTACGTCCAAACTCCAAACCCCCTTTTCAGCATGCATACAAAAAAAAAAAAAGGAAAGAAAGAAAGAAAGAAAGAAAGAAAGAAAGAAAGAAAGAAAGAAAGAGAGAGAGACTCAAAAAAAAGAGAAAACAAAGACATGTAGACTTTTCTCATGTCCTTAATCATAACTTTCTTTTATTATTAATTTGTTATTTGTTGAATCTAAATTTTAATGATACATAAAATTATATTTTGATTATACAAATTTTGAAAGATTAAAGTTAAAATGCTAAAAAAGTTTTTAAAAAAAGGGATAACATTATGCACTACACTTTGATTAAATAATTAACTATGATTCTATTTATAGAGAATTCTATTAGCTTTTCATAGACTCCAAGATCATCTAATTTGGATAATCGTGCAGAAAGTTATGATCAAAATAGTGCAGGTCGGTCAACCTGTCGGTCGAAGCAAAAAAGACCGATCGAGATAGTCCGGTCGACCAATCTGAGAAACCGATCGATCGATCAAGGCATAAGCTGCTCAAATGAAAACTGCGAGACTGTACCGATCGACAGACCGATCGATGCAGTGGGCGACTGATCAGCTCAACGGCTACAGATTAAAACTGCGAAACTGTACCGATCGACCGATCAAGTGCAGAAGTTGAAGAAAACGCGCAATGGTCACGTAGATCGGTCGATCGATCCAGAAGTGCAGTCGACCGGCCTCCGAGTCAAATGAACAGTAATAGTCAAATTTGAAGGAGAAATTTGTGGAATGATTTCTGGACGAATTTTCTACACGTTGAATGCTATAAAAGGAGTGCCAAAGCCAGAGGCAAAAGCACTCATTCACTCATTGAAGAAAAGCTTCAAGTTGTCAAAGAGATATCATTTTTTGAAGTTTTTATTTTATAGCTTTCTCATTCTTTCTCTCTTCTTCTCTTGTGAGCTTAGCTTTGTAAAGAGATGAACACTTTTGTTAAGAAAAATTAGAAAGAGCTCGTGTGTAAAAGAGGTTCAAAATCTTACCTTTTGAGCGAGAGAAATAGATTAGCTTCATAGGAGGAGAGGTTGCCTTGCCTCTCGAAGCGGAGAAAAAGATGGTGATGTAAAGGACTTTATTTCTTGCCCCATTTGAAACAAAGGAAGTGTTAGTGAAATCTTCGACGATCTCGAGGTCGAGAAGTCGGAGCGGAGACGTAAGCCAAGGTGTGTCCGAACTTCGTCAACAATCATTGTGTCTTTGTGTTTGACTTTCTCTCTCTCCCTCGTTCATATTGTATTTATAATCTGAATTGCAAAGGTTTTAAGAATCGATTTTGTGCTTTCGCTACGAATTTTGTGAAATCCATATTTTCGGTTGAACACCAATTCATCCCCCCTCTTGGTGCCCTTTGGAATTCTATAATTGGTATTAGAGCGGGTTGCTTTTGTTTTGATCTTTTGAATCATCTCAGTTTATAGATCTAATCGTTTTAGATCTAATCATTTTTAAGATTCAATCGTTTGTTTTAATATTTAACAATCTTGAGAGCTATGACATCAAGTGCATTTATTTTTTCTGAAGGACAATCAATTAATCGTCCTTCCTTTTAAATGCATCAACTTTTCAATCTTGGAAAATTCGGATTCAAACCTACATATATTCTATAAGATGTGGGATATTGTTGAGAAAGACTATTATTTACATGAAAAATTACCTTCCGAACATGACGAAAGATAATTTTTTTTTTCAAAATTGAATTGCAAAGCAAAGAATATTTTCTATTGTGCTTTGTATTCAACGGAGTTTAATCGGATTTCAAGTTGTGAAACCGCAATCGAGATTTGGGAAAAACTCATCACCACTTATGAAGGAACTGACAAAGCTAAAGAATCTAGATTGAATATTTTAAATCATCAATATGATTCTTTTAAGATGCATGAAAAGGAGTCTATAAATGATATGATTGTTCGATTTAATGATATTTTCAATGAGTTAGCCTCCTTGGGCGAGCCAAGATCTAATCTCCAAAAAGTGAAAATATTCTCAAGTTTCTTTCCTCAAAATGGCATACAAAGAAGACAGTGATTGAAGAAAAAGATTTGAACAAATTAGATTTCGATGATCTAATTGGTTCACTTCTAACCTATGAGATCTCAATCCAAGAAGATCAAGAAGAAAAAGCTCCCAAGAAGAAAATATTGGCATTAAAGGCAAATGCAAATGAAGAAGACTCAAGTGAAGAAGAAGTAGACTAAAAGATACTCGTTCGCTACATAAGAAAACTAGATAAGTATCTGAAGTTTGTGAAGAAGAAAGAAAAAAATGAGAAGTCTACCCGAAGATCAAACAAAAATCACAAAGAAAAGACATCTCGAAAAGGTAAGAAGAAAAGGTACGAAGAGTCAAGTGAAACAAGTGACTCATCAAGCTCTTCCAGTGATGAAGCATACTTATGTTTAATGGCACACGACGATGAGGTAATATCTAATTCTTCAAATAATGACTCATCAAGTTCTTATGAAGAAAATATTTCTTTAGATGGAATAAAGAACTCTCCTCTCTTTTAAAATAATATTTTTCAATTAAAGAGGAAAATGAAAAATTAATATGTGAAATGGAAAATTTAAAAGAAGAAAAGGATATATGTTTTATGGAAAATGAAAATCTTAAAAATGAAATTGAAACTTTGGAAATTACACATGCATGTGAAATTGTCAAACTAGCATGTTCATTAGAAAAAATAAAACAAGAAAATGCTCTTTTGAAAAATACACAAAATAAAATTATTTTTCATCTAAAAAAAATAATCTTACGAGTCATTTTGGATATAAAAACTCTTATTGGAAATCTAATTATTCCTACGATAGAAAATCACATATTACATGATTTACATGCGAATTTCATAGCCATTATTCTTATCAATGCAAAATAAGAAAATTATCACCACATGCATATGACATGATTTGGGTTCCGAAAGGAATATTATCTAACAAAATCGGACACAAAGAAGTTTAGGTATCAAAAGTTACTTGATTACTTTTTCATGTGTGTCTCACATGCAAAGGACATATGAAATTGAAAATGTGAAGACAAAAATGTTATGATAAAAGTATCATCACTAAAAAATTCAAAACTACAATTTTTTAAAAGAGGAACATATAAATGAAAATTGATAATAATGATAAGAAGAGCATGATTAAACTTTATCGTGAATATCATTGTTGAATCAAAATTTTATGTCATATTTTAATTCTTAATATATTTTTGTTTTAACTTTCATATATTGGTTTTCATTATAAAATAGCCATAAACTTAGGGGTAGTTATCTTTCAAAACCTTATGTTGCAAACTCTTCATATTTATTATATGACAAAAAGGGGAAGAATAGATTTTTTGAAAAATTAATTAAGAGGGAGTTACATATGGTTTCTTATATATTTCATTTATAAACGACTTTTTAATGAAACAAAAAGGAGGAGAAGTATAGGAGAAATATGACCTGAATATATTTTATAAGAAAAGTTAAATGTTAGTGAGAGTAAAATTATTTAAAAAGAGTTGACAACTTTTTTGACTTTTTCGTCAACTTATATCTTTTTCATATTTCTCGATTTGTCTTCATAAAAAAGGGAGAGATTGTTGGATCTAAATTTTAATGATATATAAAATTATATTTTGATGATACAAATCTCGAAAGATTAAAGTTAAAATATTAAAAAAAGTTTTTTTTAAAAAAGGGATAACTTTATGCACTATAATTTGATTAAATAATTAACTATGATCCTATTAGATTTTGGATTAATTATAAATATTAGAGTTGTAGAGAATTTTGTTAGCTTTCCATAGACTCCAAGATCATCTAATTTGGATAATCGTGCAGAAAGTTATGATTAAAATAGTGCAGATGGGTCAACCTCTAGTCGAAGCAAAGAAGGCCGGTCAAAATAGTTCAGTCGACCGATCTGAGAGATTGGTCAACCGATCAAGGCATAAGCTGCTCAAATAAAAACTGCGAGACTGTACCGGTCGATAGATCAATCGATGCAGCGGTCGACCGATCAGCTCAATGACTACAAATCAAAACTGCGAGACTATATTGGTTGAGACACCAGTCGACGAACCGATCGATCGATCAAGCGTAGAAGTTGAAGAAAACACGCAACGGTCACATAAATCAGTCGACCGGTCCAGAAGTATGGTTGACCGACCTCAGAGTCAAATGAACAGTAACGGTCAAATTTAAAAGAGGAATTTGTGAAATAAATTTTGGACGAATTTTCTATACATTGAAGACTATAAAAGGAGTGCCAAAGCCAGGGGCAAAAGCATACATTCACTCATTGAAGAAAAACTTTAAATTGTCAAAGAGAGATCATTTCTTGACGTTTTTATTTTATAGCTTTCTTATTATTTCTCTCTTCTTCTATTATGAGCTTAGCTTTGTAAAAGAGAGAATCACTTTTGTTCAGAAAAATTAGAGAGAGCTCATGTGTAAAAGAGGTTCAAAATCTTACATCTTGAGCGAGAGAAATAGATTAGCTTCCTAGGATGAGAGGTTGCCTTGCCTCTCGAAGCGGAGAAAAAAACGGTGGTGTAAAGGGCTTTCTTTTTTGCCTCATTTGGAAGAAAGGAAGTGCTAGTGGAATATCTGACGATCTCGAGGTCGAGAAGTCGGAGTAGGGACGTAGGCCAAAGTGTGACCGAACCTCGTCAACAACTACCGTATTTTTGTATTTGATTCTCTGTCTCCCCGTTCATATTGTGTTTATAATATGAATTGCAAAGATTTTAAGAATCGATTTTGTACTTTCGCTACGAATTTTATGAAATCGATATTTTCGATTGAACACCAATTCACTCCCCTCTTGATGCTCTTTGGGATCCTACATTATTTTCATTGGATAAAATTTCTTTGGCCAAATTTTAAATTAAAATGATTAAATGTAAGACTAATAACTTTTTCATCAGACTTATATCTATATGAGCCATATGTCTGAATATCGAATAAAAATAGGAAGGGAGAAAAAATGAGAAAGAGATGTGACCTTATCCAAACCCAAACGGCCAAACCCACCAAACCGGGAATAGAAGGATTGAATCAGACCTCTTTTTGGTCGAAGTTCAACTCATTATTTGGTTGAAACTGAACCTTTTAAATGTTAAACAATATTTATTTGTTTAACGAAAAAAAAGTACGTAAAATAAATTCCTAGACGTCGAGTATTATTATTTAACTTGGATTAACGCTTAAACAAAACCAAATTAATTATTAATCACTCGTGAAGTAAAAAAAAAAGAAGAAACAAAAGTCTTTAGTTTTAAATACTTCAAAGTTCAATTTTGCTAATCAAGTTCGTGGGCACAATTGATAACGAGGTTATGTCTCCAAAGTTGACGATATTAACGATTTTGATATTATTCTTTTTATTTGCGCTCGAAAGCTCTCTTTTCTTGAATTAAATAAAATTAATTAACACTTATAGTTCACGTCTCCCCGGAGAAGGGAAAAAAAGAGAAGCTGGTGAGAGATGGATGCATGACCTAGAAATGAGGACTGCACTCGCTTTTATCTCTACGCCATGGATGACGCCTCTCGCCCCAAAAAGCAGTATTTTGGACGCATACGACGGTGGCGATGGCGACGGGGGCCAAAAGGGAAGGGGAGCGTGGCGCTCGTGCTGCTTCCATCTCGCTTCGACCACCCCAACTACCCATTGACCACTCGCTGCTCCCTCCCCCTTCTTCAGCTTCTTCTCCCTTTGGCCTCTGTGGCCTCCCTCGCATCTGCCTCTGCCTGCCTTCACATGGGGCCCCTAAACCCGCCCATCACACGTCGCCGTCCTTCCCCCGTCCTTTCTCAAGGCTTTCTCACAGAGCCGCCTCCCTCCTCCGGTGGTCCGTTCACATTACGCGCTGCTTACATGTTCGACGAATTGCCCCACCGCGGCGAGAAACGGGAACTAGCTAGGTAAGCTGTTTATTGGTGATCTCGAACTGATTTTTGGCATCGGCACTGGTAGTCTATTAGATATAAAGTTAGATTGATTAGAGTTTGCATCGTGATTTTGGAATCTCGACTGCGACCCTTCTCTTTATGACATCGATTCGCTGCTTGCTTTTTGTTGCATTGTTCGGCTTCGCAGACCCCGTTTGCATGCGTTGAGGTCGCTTTAAATTGTTTGCTTGCGCGTGAGGGGGACACGAATTAGGGGAGCGAACGTTGTCGCATTTAATTAAGACGACGACGAAGAAGAATAAATGGCCCTCACCTTTCTTCCCTTCCCTTCCCTTTCCTTTCCTTTGCATTTGTGAGCTGCAAAACTCTCGAGGAGGAAAAGGGATGGTCATCTATCAACTCCTAAATTAATGTCCTTTTTTTTAAATATTTTTTTTAAAAAAATTATATTTAATTATCAACCTTGTAATGATATAACATATTGCTTAAGATAAGATTGTTTAGAAATGGGTGACTCTAAGATTTTAACAATTGAGATAATCCTAAATTTATAACCTAATGAATTAATTATTTATAGGATATTTATAATTTTAAGAAAAAAATGTCATTAGAATTTTCTTTCTTTTAGGTGTCAACTAACTTTGGCATAACTCAAATCCAATAAGTGGAATACCAAGTGCAACTTTTTTTTATGAGAATTTCGTCAGAACTTACATTTCTAAGAGACTATAATTGAGGTCCAATTTTAATCAAATATATAATGTCTCGGAGTTTTCATCTTTTCTTTAACATCAGCACTAATAGATGTTAATTTATATACATTGACGCCAATGACTTTAGTTACAACAAGACTCCTCGATTGCTCAATCATTTTATTTACATTGCTACTTGAAAGCTTTCTTTATGAGGAAACAAGAGAGTTTAATGGATGTGTAATGTATAATGGTTGAATATTACCTGATCCATCCGGTTGGATCCAGTGAGCATGGCTGCATGCGAACAAGGTAAGTATATGGACAATATGCTACTTTTACAGTTTTACTAGTACAAATTATATTTGTTACTTGCACGTGTCTGACTTGCAGGGAGAGAAAAAGAGAGAGAGTCTAAGTAGCATGATTTAATTAATAGAATATATTGTACCCGAGAAGTTTTAAATGAACTTAGCTCAAAAGCTTAAATGAAATCCAGAAAATGTAAATTTATGTACCCTAAAAGTACCTTAAAATTAATTTGTATAAATAATATGAAATAAATGCATTTTATTTATCATACTACTTATTACTAAACAATAAATAAACTAACCAATGATAATCTATAAGTTGTTACAAAACATATAGTAATGAACACTAAGCTAGTAGTTCACAGGTAATAGAGCATGCATCTAAGTTATGTATGCTAATTGTCAAATAAAGATATCAAATTAGCTTATAAATATCGGATTAAATTTACTGAAGAAATAAAACAACTTAACACGACCAGAATAACAAATAATAATAAAGAACAAAAAAGTATTCGAAGGAAAAGAAAGTAGTTCAACAAAAAAAAAAGAATATTTGAGAAAGGAAAAAAAAGTGCCATAACAAAAACAAAAATGGTTTGTGGATGCAAGACTATTAGTTATAAATAAATGAAGACAAATTGAACTAATAACTAGGAGAAGAAAGAAAAAAAAGACCACCCGTTCCAGGCCCAATGCCATCCTACGGGCATATATCTTTGGGTGCTATAACGACAATATGAATTGTTTATGGGGAAGGGGCCCATCCAAATTGCTAGCATTGTTTTTTTCTTTAGATATTTGTCTTTGTCACACTTAAATACAACATTATAAAAATATCATGTTAGATATTATTATATTACTACACGATTATTATTATTATTATTATTATTATTATTATTATTATTATTATTATTATTATTATTATTAAACATTCATCAAAATAAACTACTACTACTACTACTACTACTAAATACGACAATAGAAATGTAACGATAGGAAGTGTGTAAGCTAAAAAGATCGATGACAATACTAAACAAATGTAAGAAGGCTCAATACATCCTAACCAACTCGGTGTGCAACATTCATATCATGAACAATCCATCAACCATTCTGTCAACTCTTTTAGTTGTATGTATGGTCGTATTCAAATCAATAACTTGCAATAAGTTCTTAAGTCACAAATTTAATTATTATGCATCAATATAACAATCATCATTTTTCATATCATAAATACTAAAATCAATTGTATAATCATAATTTAATGTCCAATATTGGTTTCCATTGGAGATTATTAACATGAATTGCATTATAATATTTTAATGTTCAATAAATAATGAGAACAAAATATTCAAACCATTTTTTACTTTCAATTATAATTGAAATTATCCTTGAACTTCATAATAATTAAGCAATTAATATTTAGTGGGCCTCTGTCAAAATATTAAAATTCCTTTTATCCTCATCCCTAATATGGTTAGTTAAGTCGGATCATACTTGCACACATTTGACACCAAAAGTGTGTCAATCCAAATGGACTACGTGTTGGTTTAGTTAATGAATAATTTGTCGAGCACCGAGTTTTAATTTAAATGTGCATTTTTAATCAATTGATGTAATGTATCTTTTTTCTAAACTATGCAACTTAACACGGTGTGATAATAATTTGTATAATACCATAAGCATATAATGACATTTATTAACATAACTTGAATGTCAATTTTTTATGTGGGAACATCATAAATATCATATCTTATCATAACATAATAAGAAATGTTTAATTAAGAAGATGAAATATCATTACCGACACATGATTTGAGGACTTTATGTCTTGTGAAATCTTACACGACTATGATGTTCAGAGTTGTTGATGATCCAAACGAAGAGCCATGTTGTAGTAGTTGTGAGGGTTGGTCACATCATGCTAGTGAGTTTGAATTCCATTCGTTGGGATTCATGACCCATATTCCACATGACTCGTGAAGGGTCCAATGAGTCATGAGATTTGTTCGTAACATAGTCATTAGGCTCTCAATTTTAATTATGTGGAAAAATTCGAGAACAAGAGTAGGAGATCGTAAAGAAAATCATAGGAAAAATTAGATGAGACATACGATTTACACAGGTTCACCCTTGAGATTAGTGCTACGTTCTGCAAAGAAGTTTCACTATATTTTTTTGGTTTACAGTCGTCACACAAATTATATCTAAAAAAAAACTATAAATATGTCTCTCTTAAACGGATTCAAAATTCGAATAAATCAAAGAAAAAATCTAATTCGAATTATACGGACCGGCTAAATAAAACCTCAAACCCGTCTAGGTTTCGGGGGCGCTGCCCCCGAATCCCTCCTTTTGTTGGTACACAAATAATACTCAAATTCCTTTAAGCTCACGTGAACGAACTCGGTGTGAGAAATAAGGGGTCCCGAAGTATTCACCATTTCCAACAAAATATTTATCATGAAATTTTATGACTCATAATGAATTGTTATAGCTTTGACAAAATGATGTTCATTTAGTCATCGGGTTTCATGACCCATGACAAATTCGTCACAACATGTGAAATTATCAATTTTGGTCCTAGTTAGTTTTTTTGCCTCAGTTGACGATTTCTTCCAAATTTTCATGAGGGTCACTGCTCTAATTTCGCACACTGTTCTAATAAGTATAGGGTTCATAAATCACAATTATGAAATTTTATAAACACTTTATGATATCAAATCATGAACCAAGCATTAAGATTCATAATATTATAAAAATCGAGCATTCAATCCAATTCCATAAGAACATTCGGGCACATAAAAATTCTAACATTTTAGCATTGCATCATATAAGGTATGCATAGCATCAATCACAATACATGATTAGTGGCACTATGCACAATTCATTAATCCATGGCATCTATACCAATTCAATAGGAGAAAAGTATAGAAAGATCATAGCTCTCATTCCATTTTCTTGGAATGCGCCGAGTTCATCCATAACATACATGTGGAATGAGATGAGTTCATCCATAACATACATGTCTTAATCATTCGGTTGAAGTCTTAACAATAATGTTAATATTTATTGAGAAAAATAAAGATGTAGATCGCATACTCAAACTGTAGAGAGTCATTTGGCCATTCAAGGCCATCAAGATCACATCTCTCCTCACTTAAGTGGTGCAGGATCGATCTGGATCGCCCATTTTAGATAAAATGCTCAAATTGAATCCAAAAAAAGTGGGCAAATAAAAAACCTAAAATTGCACATGAACGATTTCTTCCTGTCCCCATGAAGATTGAATTCAGAAAATCCCCATTGTCGTGCTCAATCCTCCCTCTCCGAGCAAACAAATCAGTAGCTTCTCCTTTCCTGTTGAACACAAGAGAGTTGCTCCTCTATGAACGATCACGTGAGACAAATGATTGCATTTCCTCCGTATGTGTTACTCCATTTCCAAAGGTATTTTGTTGCGGTCCTCTACATTTCATTGTGCTTTCTTTGTTTTAGTATGACCTTTTTTTGTTAATCTTGGTTTCAACTAGATCCACAACTTACTAAATCTGTTCATTGTGTTCTAGTTGTGAGATCCCTTTGTCTATAATCTTAATGTCATGCTCTTTGTGTTTAAAGTGTTTATTTTCTTTTCTTATTTCTATTATTTAATAATGTGCTATAAGATCATTCTTCAAATTTTGGAGCCATTTGGAAATTTTGTTTTAAAACTAATAATCAAATAGTTAATTTGTTTATGACATCTTTCTTTGGCCAACTGTTAATGTTTAGACGAAGAGTAACGAAGAGTATGTTGGCCAAAAAATATTCGCAGGATACAACTTCCTGAGATATGGCTTCTCATTTATATATGAAATGTCTGTAGACTCTTCAGTCATTGTCCGATTACATTACAACGTATAAAACTATAAAGCTACAGTATAAACTATAGTATATCGAACATCACAATACAAAAGATGCGCATGACACACACGTGCAGGAGAAGAGAGATCAGACATCACAATAGGCCCCCGCAAACTAGGCATGGGGAACATAAGCATGTCTAGTTTGGACACTAAAAATGCATGCTGCTTACTGCCAAGAATCTTCGTGAATATATCAGCAACTTGATTAGTAGTAGCAAGATGATATGGCTGAATAAAACCCGACAGAATTCGAGCACAAACAAAGTGACAATCGACGTCGATATATTTAGTACGTTCATGAAAAATAGGATTGTTAGCAATGTGCCGAGCAGTCTGACTGTCACAACCAATAGGAATAGGAAGATGAACATGAAGCCCAAGCTCGGCAAAGATCTGCCGGATCCAGATGAGATTAGCAACTAACGCAGCAAGACTGCGGTACTCTGATTCAGCAGAAGAGCGTGAGACAGTAGGCTATTTTTTAGATTTCCAGGAGAGAAGTGTTGAACACAAAAATTAATAATCGAACGTCTAGTATGAATGCAAGCATCCCAATCCGCATCACAGAATCCCTGAAGAGAAGTCGAAGAAACAATCGGAAAGAAAAGACCCGAACCAGGATGTTTCTTCAAGTAACGAATTACACGAAGTGCAACTGCCACATGAGAAGCCTTCGGACACTGCGTGAACTGACTAATATGTTGAATAGAAAATGAAATGTCGGGCCGATTTATCGTGAGATAAATGAGCCTGCCAATTAAGCGTTGATATTCTAAAGGATCCTCCAACACAGGATCATGAGAAGAGAGAGGAAGGACCTCATCATATGACACCGAAGTTAACTTGACATTCTGCTCTAAAGGCACATCAACCACCTTAGCTCCAGATAAACTAGAATCATCAATTAAATCCAAGGCATATTTCCGCTGGTTGAGAGCAATACCAGATTTAGAACGAAGGACTTCAAGACCAAGAAAGAATCTTAAAGGCCCAAGATCCTTGAGTTTGAAATTTGTACAAAGGACACTCTTAGCCTCTTGAATAAGTTCACAATTATCTCCTGTAATGATAATATCATCGACGTAGACGAGAAAACAACAATGCCATTAGAATTCTGCTTAGTAAACATAGAGTAATTAAGCAAACTTTGCTTGTAACCAGTTGTGACTAGAACATGTGTGAGTTTGAGATTCCATTGACGAGATGTCTGTTTTAGTCCATAGAGGGATTTACGAAGTCGACAAACTTTGTTAGAACTACGATCCTCAGCAGTAGAAAAACTTAGAGGAAGTTGCATATACACTTCCTCAAAAAGATCGCCATTAAGGAAGGCATTGTTAATGTCAAGGTGAAACAAATGACAAGATTTCTAGGCAGCAACAGAAAAAAGACATCGAATAGTAGTCATTTTGGCCACTGGTGAAATGGTTTCCTTATAGTCAATGCGCTCAAGTTGAGTAAAGCCTTTCGCAGTGAGCTAGCCTTATATCGTTCAATGTCATCATTAGAATTGAGTTTAGCCTTATACACCCATTTACAGCCAATTGCTGATTTTCTTGTAGGAAGACTAACAACATCCCATGTATGATTGTCCTATAAGGCTTCCACATCTGATTTCATAGCCTCTACTCATTTAGGATCACGAGCAGCTTGAGAAAATGTGGAAGGTTCATCAACCGCATTCAAGCAAACTAAAAATGCCTGAGAACTATCAGGAAGATGTTGATAGGAAATGTAATATGAAATTGGGTAATGAGTCGTGGAATCTTTGACATTGGAGATGGAACTGTTAACAACATAATCATGTAGCCAACTAGGAGGCTTTGCAATTCTGCGAGGTCTAGAACTCACAAACTGATTATCAGTACCAAAATTCTCAACAAGAACAACTGGATGGCCAATATCATGTGAGGAGCCAATATCAAGTGTAGAGCTGGATGGAATATCAGCTGGTAAATCAAAATGGAGATTACTAGTAGGAGTAATTGGCCAAAAGAAATCATCAGTAGAACAAAGGAGGGCTGATAGCAAGTCGTGAAGACAAGTTATCACTGGAAGTATTAACAGAAGGATCTGAAAAAGGAAATAAATCTTCGCAGAAATGAACATCTCTGTTGACAGTGACTTTACGAGTCTGTAAATCCATAACTTTATATCCTTTTTGTGTGCTGAAATACCCAAGAAACACAAATGGTGATGATTGAGGCATGAACTTGTCTGAAATATTGAGAATTTTAGTATAACAGAGGCATCCAAACACTCTTAAAGACTCCAAATTAGGTTGTGAATCAAACAACATTTCATGTGGACGTTACCATTTAAAACAGACAAAGGTAATTTATGGATTGTATGCACAGCTGTTAGAACACTATCTCCCCAAAACTCATTAAGCAAAGAACTTTGTAATTTCAGAGATCGAGCAATCTCAATTATATGACGATGCTTCCTTTCAACCACCTCATTTTGCTAAGGAGTGTATGCACAAGATGTTTGACGACTGATTCCTTTGGATTCAAAAAAAGTTTGGCAATTGGCATTAACAAACTCTGGACCATTATCAGTTCTAACAACCTTTATTCTCTTAGCAAACTGAGTCTCAATTAAATTCACAAAGGATTTAAGATACATGACTGCATCACCCTTAAACTTCATGAGAAACACTCAAGTCATTTTAGTGTAATCATCTACTATAGTAAGAAAGAAACGATATTGATCATAAATGGGCTGATGATAAGGACCCTAGACATCCACATGGATCAAATCAAAACTAGATACAGAAACTGTTGTACTAAGAGGAAAGGACAGTCAAGTCTGTCGTGATATATAACATATATCACAATGACACTTGTCTAATGATTTGTGAATGTTGAATGGCAAAACTGATTTCATCTTCACAAAAGGTAGATGTCCCAATCGACGATGCCAAATGATTGCATTCTGATCACTGGACTTAACAAGTGAAGCAGTATGTAATTTCTTTGGACCATCAGTAGTTGACAATGGTGTTGCAGAATTACTTATCATGAAGTAAAGACCTTTTTCATGTTTACCAATCCCCTTGATCTTTCCAGTATAGAGGTCCTGAAATAAACAAAATTCAAGATAAAAGATTACTGCATAGAGAAGATCTCTGACCACCTTGGAGACAGATAACAAATTGTAGTGAAAATCAGGGATGTATAATACATCATGCAGGAGTTGTGCAGAATTTACAAGAACTTTCCCTATATGAGTAATTTGTGAAACATTGTCATTTGGTAATTTAACCTTTTTAGGCTGTTGCAAGATTGTAACATCAGTGAGACAATTGATATCTCATACCATATGATCTGAGGCACTGAAATCAATTATCCATCTTGCTTTAGAGTTGTTGAGAAACATATAATCATTACCTGCCATGTTAGCACTAACATCAGTAGAACCTGAGCCTTAACTGAGAATTCTCAACATTTGCTGATATTGAAGTAGAATTGCTTGAGCTTGCAACTACATCTGTGTTCTATGGAAAGGCTACTGGAATTGCTTTCTGTGTTAGATTGGCAATGACATTGTCTGAACTCATCTGAACAATATTAGCATTGTCTTGTGCCTGATTTTTGGTAAATTTGAACCTCGGTGGGAATCCAATAATTCTATAACACTGAACCTTCACATGACCCACTTTGTGACAATGATCACATATTATGTTCTTATTTTTCTTCCCCTTCTGACCAGAATTCTGATATGCTACATTAATCTATGAAAATGCTGTAGAATTAGCAATTCCAACTGAATTAGCAACTCCATGATTAACAGAATAAAGGCTAGTTTTCCTCTGCTGTTCTTCATCAAGAAGCATTGCATAAACCTGATTATGAGGAGGTACAAGTTTCATAAGAATTATTTGTGATCTTACTACAGCATATGACTCATTCAGACCCATGAGAAACTAGAAAACTTTCAACTGTTTGAAATACTCTGTGTTGCCAGGATTAGTTACACCAAGAGAAGGAATGATTGCATACAATTCTTCCCAAAGCAACTTTAGTTTAGTGTAATATTCAGTAATGGACAAAGATCCTTGAGTTAGGACAACAATTTCTTTATGTAAATGATAGACTCTAGACGCATTGATTGAATCAAACCGTTCTTTCAAATCCTTCCAAACTTCTACAACATTTGAAACATAGGCAATGCTCCCAAGAAGTCCATCAACTATGGTCGAAAGAATTCACGAAAGAACAAGTGCATTGCATCGTTTCCATTGAAACTACAACTCTTGATCAAACCGATCCATACAAAAAGAACCATCAATGAATCCCAGTTTGTTTTTTGCTAACAATGCATTTGAAAACGCTCGACTCCACATGGCATAATTATCAGATCCATTGAGGCGAATTGGAATCAAAATCAAACCAGGAGTATCAGAAGGATGCAAATAAAGAGGATGAGTGTGATCCAAAGCAAGGGCCATAGAAGACGAACCCAGATATGAAGAAACTGCCATGTCGAAGAGCGAGCTTTAGAATTTCGTACTAAGAAAACCAAGAATGATATGATTAGGACCAGCTCGTGAATCCTTCAAATCTTCAACAAACAAGTCGATCACAACAGCAAGCGGATCACAACAGCGAAGGATCAACAGATCGATCAGACACCATGTTAATGTTTAGACGAAGAGTAACGAAGAGTATGTTGGCCAAAAAATATCTGCAGATACAACTTCCTGAGATACGACTTCTCATTTATATATGAAATGTTTGTACACTCTTCAGTCGTTGTCCGATTACATTACAACGTATAAAGAAGCTACAGTAGAAACTACAATATACCAAACATAACGGAAATACAAAAGCGTGACACGCACGTGCAGGAGAAGAGAGATCAGACATCACAACACCAACTCTATTGGTAATATAGTAATAGTTCTCTCATATTTCTATGATTGGCCAAACTTATTTTTTATTAGGAAATACATGTAATATTTTTGTGTAATATGATTGCAAGATATCAATCAAGTTAATTTAGATTATGCAGTGAATTTAATCATTTCTATATTAGGGGTATAACAATGGTAAATAGATATATTTCTTCTAGTAGTACAAGAACAATAAAATATATTTTCTTCGTGGTACAAAATATATTTCAAATTAGACACCGACATTGATCAAACCTTTTTTGAAGCCGTTATGTGAGAATCTTCTTTGGAGGTTACATGCATATTTTTTTCTCTAAAAGAAAGTCTTGATTTTCTTTACTATATTAATATTTCATTTTATGGTATTGTGATTCCTATAAGAATCAATTGCCCTAGTATTTGCATTTCAAATTGTGAGTTCAAAGGTGTATATGAAGTATCATTGCATGTGAAGTAGTATGACTTCATATTGTTCCCTCGATACTTTTTTCTTAACTCATATCTTCAATCATATGCAAATTATACAAACATAACTATTATTTATTTTCAAGAATTCTTTTTTAATTTGATTCTCCCTCCTTTCCCTTCATGACGAGAATATGAATCTTATTGATATGCCACTGACTCAGGAAAGACACACGTTCCTTCTTTCATTGGGTCACCACCTTTCCTTTCTATGTTGCCTATCCAAGCCTGACTTTTTATATAATCTGGTTTAGTTGATATGTTATCTTTTTATTTCATATTGTCATTTTCCTTTCTTCTCCTCTCCCTTCCTCTTTCACTTCCTCTTTCACGGTTTACTATACTCTTGATGTGGCATTTGGCTTGAAAACAAACTGCATGTCCATGTGTCCGCTCCTTAAATATGTCACTTCTATCACCTTCTCCAAGAGTGTTGTTGCGGAATTTTTGCTCTATGTAACAACTCTCATGCACATTGACATGTTTACTACATGTTATTTTGATGTTTTATATGAATTATAATTTCTTGTATCTTTTTTAACCAATATTTTTAGAATGGAAATGACAATCGAATTGGACTCACTACTAGATTACAGTTGGATCGTTCCGATCGGATTCGATTAGATTAGAACGATTTTTTAAAATAATATTATTTATAATAATTTTAACAATATAGTATATAAATATTGTATTAATAACCTATTAATAATAAAAATATTAATATATTATAATTTTATGTATTTAAGGTTTTAATAATCATAAATAGAAATTATCAACATATAAATATTAATATGCTATAATTGTTTTTTCAAATAATGATGATAAATGTTGCATTAATATGTTTTATCTTAAATTACTTTTATTTATTTTTATTTAATATCTACTTTTTATTTTCATTTTCATACCCTTTGATAATTTCCTATTCATACCTTTTTAGTTCTATTTCTATTCAATTGTTTACCTCTCATTTTTTTCCCTCCACTTTAACTTTCCTTTTACCATTTTATTTTTTCCTTTCTTAATATTTTCTATTTTATGGTTTTTTTTAGTTTTGAATCTCAACCCGATTGAACTGATTTGCCAATTTACCCAGTTTGATCATTTTTTCGGATCAATGTTAAAAGCAGTTTTGACACACGATCGAGCTGGATCAACAATCGGTTTGTAGTTAAGATGGACCGAATTGATTCGTGATTATATCAGCCGATACGTTTCAATTTTAATAACATTGGTTTTAATACATTTACTTGTTTATTTTATTAATAGAATGATGTATACAACTATCTTCATAGATGAGGTCTTCCATTTCACAACATTACGAATTTGTAAACAATGTATTGTTAAAGAAAGGTGATGACTTGGAAGCCTAGCTTATAATGAAGGCTCAACGAAGAAGGCTTATTGTGCAAAATAATGATATTGTTCATCATTTTAGTGGTTGTGTAATGCTTTGTATGTTTTAATAATATCGTGGTAATAAAAAATAGAGGTTAATGAGTATGTAGAACAACCCACGCTACATCTTCGTCATTATTTAATTAATTTCATAATTAAATTAATCATAACTTTTTAGATGAAGATATATATATTTATTTATTAATATAATTTGATAATAAAAAAATATCATGTACGAGTAAATAAATTACAATCGTTGAATCAATCATATTTGTTAAAATAGTCTGATCATGATCATCGAATAATCCGATGATCTTGATCTTAATTATATTTATTATTTAACAAATATATAACTTAATATATATTTATTTTATTAATCTAATAAATAAAATGATTGCTCTGCATCTGTCCTACATCGAATGCTCTATATATATTTTCTCTAAAAAATATAATGTTTAGTATGCATCCATCATGTTGTAAATTTATGTTGAATGGAAGTGATATTGTACTACTTAGTATGTACAAGCATGTTGCAAAAACTATGTTGTATGACGATAGTATTATAATGTTTAGTTCATTCTCTTCATCAGCTATATTTTCTTATAATGTAAATAATAATGAAGACTAAAAAATAGATGTAAAAGAGTGATATAAAGATTTGAAAAGTTAACATTAAAGGCACCATTGCTCAGCAAACTTAGAAAATCGGCGGTCATAAAAATAACAATTTTCTTGACATACATCGTACATGACCCAACACTAAATAGTTTGAAAATTTGCTCGGCGATGTTCTTCAATTTCATTTTATAACAACGATGTCTTTTATTTTTTAACTCATTTTATTCGATGTCTTTTTTATTTGAGATAGATGATCTCTCGATCGCGAAGCTGACGTGGCGCAGATATAACTTTTTCTCTCTTCCTCAAGTTTACGTGGTAATATTAAAAAATAATTAAAAAAATGCCAAGAGGATGGAGGAGGGGTGGGGGTGGGTGGGGAGGTCAGAGCCATCAAGTAAGAAAAAGGAAAAAAGAAAAAAAAATCTAACTTTTATAAAGATTAATACGAGGGTTTCCATTAAATGATGACAATATCTTTTACTTAAGTTTGTATTATTATATTATATTTTCTTCATCTATTAAATTATCGACCATATTGCAATAATATAATAATATTTTTTCCTAAAAACTTAATTAGTGAAATGATCTTAAATCATATAACCTAGAATATAAATTGAATATTTATAATCTCAAAAAATAAAAAAAGATGAGAGATAGAACAAATGCAGTTCTTTAATCAGCATGGCAGAAAAACAATACTAATGGAAAAAAAAGATAAATCATCCATATTTTCCTTCTGTTGATGACATTTATGAAGAAAACGTTGTTTTCTCCGAAAAATATTCAACGTATTCTTATACAATCAAATACTCACTAGCAAATGGAGATTTTTTTTTAAAAAAAATATATTTTGGTTTATTAACAAATGATGTGTCATCAAACAAAAAAAAAAGGTTAAAAAAATTAACTTGGATTAGGCTGTCAACAAAACGGATCACCGATTAGTCAATTACTTCTAAAGGCCCAAACTCGGCTTCGATTTCGTTTTGCCGTTGCCGGCGCCGTCCTTTTGACTCTTCCCTTTCCCCCTCCGCAGCTTCCTCCTCCACCACCCCCGTCCTCTAAAATTTGTCTCCAATTTGATCCCTTTTTACAGAATCCACCACAGCATTCCTCCCTTCGCCTACGACTCCATCACCAGATTCTGCAAAAAAAAAAAAATCATTTTTTTTCGCTTTTTTGTGTCCTTATTTATCCTACCTCGTGCTTTATAAGTGAGAGATCTTTGTAGAGCATCCACTTTTCAAGTTTTGTTGGGGAAAGAAGAGAAAAAAAAGGACCAAGGAGGGATGAAATTGCGTGATGGTTACTTGCTGTCGCTTCTTCTGCTGGTCTTCTCGGTTTCGAATGGGTTTGCAGTTCAGATAGAGGTATGTAATAATGAGCTTTGAACTTTTCGCGATGATGAACTGGTTCAGGTGATGGAGAAATTTGGGAGGGAGGGAGAGGCTCTATTACTGGATCTTACTTTTTTTTCATGCGAAAAATAGATTTTGAAGGCTCCTGCTTCTTGATGTGCCCTCTTGCCACATTGCTTGTGGTTACTATTGGAAAAATCTTTTTGTTGCATGTATTGTGACATAATTAGAGTAACAATTCTTATACGATGTTCTTTACGCTTTACAGACCATCAGTTTCCTGTTAGATAACAGGGATCAATATTTGAGCACGTTTAGTTGCATAATCTTATGATTGATAAGGAATCATGCTTGATAGTTGATGGTTCTTATTGTAGTTAGCATTTAACATGTTTGGATTTATGAACACAGGACTCTGGCAATTCTACAGATGCCTCAGTGGCAAACACTAAGTCCAATGCGACAGTTGCTCCACCTAATCCACTGGAAAATGTCAAGGAAAAAGGTTTGATCAATAAGGATGAGATACCAAAAGATGATATTAGGAGTGATAATGGGAGTGAGGGAAGTGTGGGTAAGAGAAAAGATGAGACATCGGAAACGCTGAAGTCAAAGGATAATGATCTGAATCGGACTTCAGATACCACAGTGGACACCAATATTTCATCAATGCAAAATTCCCGTGTTGAAGAATGTGAGCCAACCAATAGATGCATTGATGAGAAGAACAAATTCATTGCCTGCCCCAGGATCCCTGGTGAAGGTATGTGATGCAGACCTTTGAGCATTATGTTTGTCACCTCTAGTTCTGTTCTTTCTGCCCAAGTGTTTGGGTATCTGCTATCTGGTTTTGAACATCTTAGCAGCAACTGTTAGACAAAAGTCACAAACTGTTTGCAAATAACATCCTTGGCAATATAATTGATTTATTACAACAACAACAACAAAGCCTTATCCTATTAGGTGGGGTCGGCTATATGGATCATACAACGTCATTCCGCATGATCCATGTTCATGAGATTCAACAGGGTTTTACGTTGGCTATCGGGGCCTAACACAACCCTCCTCCTTTATCCGAGCTTGGGACCGGCTATAAAATATAGGCGGAGTTAAAACTTCTATTGATCCAACTCTCTTTATTCATCTAAGCACAACCATTAGGCCTTTATACTGCATCTGATTCTATAATAGCTAAATGTAGCTATTAAACCACATGAGTCTACCCTATATCCAAACTCCAAAGATGCGGCCATCAAAAGACTAAAGCTGGTCAAATGTTGACCAAAGCAATAAAAAATTCATATTGGCAGTATTTTGCTGTCTTCTTTTTGTTCAGTTACAAACAGAGGCCCACTGGCATAGTATAAGGAAATATAAATTGGAAAATAATAAAAAAAAAATTCCATTGGAGAGAAACAAGAGAGCAACTGCATCACACCCTTGATTTCAATATTTTGCAATCTTCCTTGGATGCATCATTTTATTTCTGCAGTATGCCCCGGCAAAAGCAATTCTTCACCTAAATAAGAAGAAAGAAACCAAGTAATGCCATGAGATAAGGACCCATTTGAATTTCAGATGCGTCTCTCCACTCTTAGGTACATTGTGCACATTCAGAACCGTCATTTTTCAGCATCTTCCGTGGTGAATATTTTTTTCTCTTGTTGCCTTCTGCTTGAGCGGAATGACGTCGTATGATCCATGTAGCTGACCCCACCTAGTGGGATAAGGCTTTGTTGTTGTTGTTGTTGCCTTCTGCTTATTTATTATAGCTACTGTTTCCAATTGATAAATCCAATGTATGGTGCTAACTGAATGAAACCTGCAAAATGTAGCAGATATAACTGCGTATGTGTATGCATGGCGCCTAAGGTTCATCTATCATGATTTTTTTTTCACTAATTTTATTGATACTTCAAGGGAGATACACTGCTTTATCAACTCTACTGTATGGTTCCTTTTCATAGAAAAACTCTATTGTCAATGAATTACTATCTCTCATCTGCATAGTTGTATTCATATAGCTAATGACTTAAGATTATTTGTATCTCACCTTATGACTTGTTTTTGAGATTGTTGGTAGTTTAATTAATTTAACAGCTTGGTATAATAAAGTTCATCTATATGCGAATTTCAATGAACTTCCAGTATTGGTATCTCAGATTCCCATCCCATCTTTGTGCTTTGTTATATATGTTTACTCATAGTTCCCTTCCACCTTTACCAGACTCGTTGGATATATCTCTTCTGATGCATAACAGAGGACAAGGTTTCCTTTTTGTTAAATTACTCGCACCTGATGTTGTAAATCTTGAACAAACCGAAGTTAATCTTCAAGGAAACGAAAAGAAGGAGGTAACGAGATTTGTTAACAAAACCCATTTTTTATTCAGCTTAATAATACATTTCTTCTTTAATTTTGTCAATGTTGATGAATAGTCGAACAACTCTGGATTGGAAAATGCAGATTAAAGTTTCTATCAGTGATGGTGTTAATGAAACAAAAATAGTTTTGAATATGGGAGATAGTAATTGCAGCCTCAGATTGTCAAATATGAGCCCTTTTCCTTCAAAGACCAAAACATCTAAGATGGGAGGATTCTTGTCTTTTCCTACACGTACTCGTGTTGTATTGCTCCTGGCTGCAGTCATTCTCCTTTTGGCAGTCTTTGCGTACATCAAATTTAGGCAGATACATCAGCTAGGCGTCCCCAAGTATGAGAAGGTGGACATGACACTGCCTGTTTCTACAGGAGGGAATAAGCATCCTGATGAAACTGATGGTTGGGATAACAACTGGGGAGATGGATGGGATGATGATGAGGAAACTCCCAAAACACCTATAAAATCTGTTTCAACTCCATCATCTAAAGGTCTTGCTTCAAGGCGATCAGGCAAAGATGGATGGAAAGTTTAAACAAATGGCCTCTCCGATTCTTGAAACAATTTTGGTATTTCAACTTTGGTAGCACTTCCCAGACAAGCTCAAGGCTTCAGATGGATACGCTAGAAGATCTTTCCTGTCCCTTACTACCACACTAAGATAGAATATTTTTTTCTTGTTCGAGTAGCAAGAACATAAATCCACCCGCAATGACAAGTTGTTTTGCTTCTTAAGATGTTTCATTGTTTACCTCAAGAACAGGATGATCTTGACGACTGCCATTATCCAATTCCAATTTGTTGTCTTTGTTATTCCGTCCTTGTATACTCGCGTCAACTTTTGCGCAAAAAAATCTTAGCAGATATCGTTGAATAATATGTTTTTTTAGAAAAATAGAGGTAAGTGAATAATTTATCACTTTAAAGAGTGCAAATATAAAAATAGCTATGGTTGAAAGAAACAAGACAACTGAAATCGTACTGCATTAACATTAGTCGGACAGAAAACGAAACCGAGGGCATGGAAATTAAGAAAAAGGATGACACTATTGCTGACAATAAAAAATGTCCTTGAGAAAATAGGCCTTCAAAGTTGAAACTCCGCCGACGCCAAGCATTGCACAATGACTGCCGCAGTTATGATTAAGTGGCCATCCGCTGACCTCCTCTTCTCACATGCAAAAAGATGCACCCATGCAATCACAGTCATGTTCTTTTGTAGTTATGGCCCCTCTGACGATGAGGGCTTTAGCTAATGCCTAATTGTAATCCTCTTTATTATTTGCATAAAAAGCTTTACCTTCGTCTAATCCAAAATATTAATGAGTTTCATGTATGCTTTTATGTACATTGTTTTCATTTTTTTCTAATTTTAACTTATGCGACATTAAGGCTGCGTTTGATTAGGAACAAAATGCGAGAACAATGCGTTTTGTTCCCAAACACAGTGTGTGATCGTCACGTGACGTTCGGCTGGAACATTTGACTAAAGGTTTCGGTCAAAAGTTTTTGTCGAAAGCAAGAACATTTATTTTTTTTTCAACTTCAGCCGCAATCTTTGACTTTTTTTACAAAAAATTCATCTATTTTTTAATTATTTTATAATGTATGTATATATAATTTAGAATATATTAATACATTATTAGGGATATTATAAAATAAATTATTAAATATTATTAATTAAAAATTATAAAATAATTACTTCTAATAATTAATAAATATTTTATTAATTAAACTATTCAATTATTTTTAAAAAAAATATATTATATTTGAATCTTAAAATGTACGTAAATTATAATATTAATAATATTTAAAAGATTTAATCAAAATAAATAAAAATAATATTAATAATATAATGATTTACATAAATTATAATATTAATAACATATTCTTATTTACTATAATTTTATACCTCATAAAATAATAAATTATATTCTTAATTCTCATTTTTTATCCAAACACCTACTAAAATTTATCCATCACATCAATTTTTTAAATTCTCATCATTACATTTTTTCATTTAAACATCAACCTAAACTTGTCTATCAAATCAATTAGTTCTAAAAAATCTTCAAATTCTCTTCAAATTCTCCTACTAAACGCAGTTTAAGGAGCTGATTCTGTGCACAACTTTAAAAAAATAAATAAATAAAACAGAGGAGGATGGTCCATGCATAGGAAACCAAGTTGCAGCTTATCCGGACTTGTCATGGCAAAAAGTGTGGGCTATTAAATTCTGGATCCAAAACTATGTATGCAGACATGCATGATGTACTCCTCGAGGAGGAGAGAGATGGAATCCGTACCACGTCTCACCTTGTCCACCAGTTCATTGAGCGAAGTGGCCAGACGCCTCCTTGTAACCCATCTGTCCGCCGGAGCATGCATCCTAATTCCTAATTCTTCACCGTTGCAACTACACGGATAACTATTAACAGACGAATTAATTTATAATCAAAGGCTTTGTTCTAATTAAATTCGAGGATCAAATCACCTAATCCCATTGCAACGTATTTAAGCACTTAAGTTGACATTTTTTTTAAAAAATTACTACGACCTCATGCACAAGCAAGAATATGATCGATGACATGCAGGAAGAAGAAAGAATATGATTGAACAAATGTCTTCCCCAATTTTACTGTTAAGAATTGCTAATTATAGCACCCAAAAGCTACTGATGTATTAACAGGTCCTACTTGATTAACTAAATAAGCATGATCTACTTATAAGAAGTAAACGGCCATCAGAAATCTGGCCGACTGCCGACACGATTAACTACGTTACAATCATCAATCTAACTATATTGGTTGCTGAAACTAATAAATTTAGTAATTTATATCTTACAGTTTTCAACCAATAAGCAATAACCTATATATATATATATATATATATATATATATATATATATATATATATATAATATGAAATTTCAGTGCAGTGCACTGGTCCTATTTAGTACGAGAATAGTTTTATTATTGTTACCAAACACTAATTTTAGAGACATATGAATCTCACAGTAATAATTATAGAACAAGAAAAAGTAAAGAAGAATTTGTTCTTATTCCATCCTGAAACAACACTGTTCTCGTTAGAAGAACAAAAGGAGAACAAATACATATTATTCTAAAACTCATTAACCTTCTTGCCAATATCACTTATTCCTACTTATTTCTTTATGTTATCCTTTGTTCTCTCAACTCATTCGAAAAGCATTAAATACTGAATGTGTTATCTTGGTTATTTTATTTTAATTCTCTAATTCATACATGTGTCAATTTTGTTCTGTTATTACTACTTATTTTCTTCATTGCTTGTAATTTATTGTTATGTTTCCTAACGTGATTTTTTTATCAATATTATTAATAAATAATCACATTACATTCAACTACCCTTCTAAGTGATTTCTTAGCTACACTAACAAAATGAAAACCAAAGATTGTTACAAATAAAAGGTGAAAACATAATAATCATTAGAATCGTATAAATATTAAGTCGAACATGTATTTATTTAAAAAAATAAAAAATCAGAATTTAGATGTGACAAGATGAAAGGGAAGTCTGGACTATATAAAAACAAAAAAAAAATGAATAAATCGACCATGTGAGACAAAGCATAAAGTGCTAAATCGTTAATGGTTCACGAGTGCAAAGCGAAATCTTAAAAACCCACAATTGTATGTAAAATTTTGCGAAAGTGCAGAGGATCAAAGGGAAAGTAATGCTTAAAATGAGAGAGATTATATGTTGCCTTGTGTTACCACTAGATGAGTGTAGATACACCACAGAAGTTTTACTCCAACTTCGTACTTGCTTTGGCATGCATCAATGCATTTGCTCACTGCCGACAATAACCGCATATAGTTCTTGATGAGATCTGGAAAGCCACCTGCAACCTCCCTCGTGTCTGTGATTTATTGCATCATCATGTTTTTTTCATCTTTCTTCACTCATCACTGAGATGTTTTTGAACCCTCCGATCACGAATCAGTAACAAAAATCTTACCATTTTCTTCCCTTAATCGAGATAAAAATTTGAAAACGCCAAAGATCCAAACAAAGTTTCAAACAGCCATATATGACAGAATAAGATAAACAAACAAGGAAAAACTTTAGAATCCTAGCCGGTGTTTGCCGACACAATCGAAAGGAGGATGCGTATCTGAATCCGCAGGCGAATCTAGCAAGAAAAAAAAAAGGAAGAAAGACACGTCTCTTTGTGGTCGAGTGGCGGACCCGACAATGAATAGATTGCATCTTGCATCAGCATCTTCATGGCATCAATCATAGTGTGTTGCTCTCACTGTAACAGGAAACTTGGTGGGTTCTTTATACGTAAAATCGAGTTATTTGATCGCATTTCCGGAACAATCTTCGCCAATTTTAAATGTTGGTCATCGTTTTCTTTTTCCTTCACCAGCAATTCGCAAAGGAAAAGGAGAAATGTTTACCCATTTTCTAGCAATGGCACAGGAGACGCAGGGGAAAAAGACACCATCAGCAGGCAGGGCACCATGATGGAATGATACGAGGAAGTTAAGAAGATCGCAGGTAGCTTCCACTGCCTGCCCCTTGAAGCATCTGATCGCCTGCTCTTGGAAATTTCTTTCTTCTCCTTTCTCCAATTCCCAGAACACAGAACAGTAAATCAAACAAAAAAGTTAACTGGGAACTTTAATTTCTTTGACCCTTCTTTCACTGTTGCGGAAATGTCCACCTTGTGGACCTCTTCAACTGCTCCACCCTTTCCAAGTATTAACTAGTTATTATAAAGGAAAAATGGTAATAACTTTACTAAGAAGAGTATTCTTTCGTTGCTATCCTGTGCAACACAGATCAGTAAAAGATAAGATCATAATTGGCAAAAAATGGAATCGTAGTAACGACTGCTGCATTGTTATTCTCAACCGTTACTAGGGAAAAAAATAACAAGAGCAGAAAAAAAAACCAGTGCAAAAGAAAAGGCTGCACATGGTGTGTCTTTTCCCATTCTGCAACGGTTAATTTGAGGTGTTTCAATGCTCAGGTTGAGCGACAGGTGCCAAAGAAGATGTAGAAATAAGGTGAAAAAGTGACAACAGAATGCATTCATTACCTTATATTTTTTATGTTTCGAAACATAAATGCGACATTTAATAATCACGGTGACGGCGTTGCTCACCCTATATACAAGTCCAATTGTCTACTCAACCTCTTCGTCTCTCTTTCTTCCAAAACCTCTTCTCTCTCTCTCTCTCTCTCTCCCCCCCGTAGCGTTTCTTCATAGCTCTCTCCCAAGTGCAGTGGTTTTATATCAGAGTTATAGCTGGTAATCCACAACCACATTGTGAGTATTAGCCCTTGGACGTTCTTCACTTTGACGAGCACTGTGGACGGGACTGCGCTTTGAATATCAGAGGCTTAATTTTTCTTCTGAGGAGCTCTTATTAATTCCTTTCTGCCTGTTGTCGGCCATGGCTGGGGTTGTTCTGCTGCTGCTTAATCTGCTGCTGTCTTGCTTTGCGGCATTTGCCTCTGCTGGACATGACTACGGGAGGGCTCTCAGCAAGAGCATTTTGTTCTTTGAGGCCCAGAGATCTGGTTACTTGCCCTTTAACCAGAGGGTGAGTTGGCGAGGGAACTCTGGGCTCCTTGACGGGAAGGCCAATGGTGTAAGCATTTCTTGCACTTCTTCTTGTTTCCTCTTACATGAAGTACGAACCCTGTGCACTTTAATTTCTAATGTCGTGCTGCATGCTTTGACAGTGATCTCATTTACTTGAGAGTTGCCTTGCCTATATAGCAATATAATAGGCATACGCTTTTTTTCAATGGTTATCGAAAAAATAATACATATATGCTTTGGAAGGTCAATGAAGAGACATCTAATTAAGTTGTTTGAGTGTGATGTTGATGTTGCCAAAAAGGAGATAAACTGGACCACAACAAGGTTTCGAAGATATATATTCCTGTCATTGCTCTGTCTTCCTGTCAATTGTGCCACAATGCCACAACAAGTTCTCATTTTTAATTGGTTTTCTCAAGTGCAAATGCATTTTCTCCTCTGATGTGTGTTTATTCTCAGTTATTTTATTTCATATGTATTCATATATATACATATATTGATATTGAATGGTTGTTGTAGCAAAAAACATGATCTCCAGAAGTATGCTAGATTTCAGTTTGTTAAATCTAAAGCATAGTGCTTATGCTTAAAACATTATGTATATATTAATATCTTCTCAGTGATAAATATACATGTATCTTATACAGATCGAGGTTAGTACTCGATGACAAGATTTTTTTAATCTCATGCCCAATACTGCAATACTGCATTAACTCATGCCAACTTTGTATTATGTTTCCTTTCTCTCTGTTGCATTGTTTTACCTTTTTTTATTCCTTTTCTTCTGCACTATGCAATGGCCACAGGTAGATCTTGTGGGAGGTTACTATGATGCTGGGGACAACGTGAAATTTGGCCTGCCCATGGCCTTCACCATCACCATGATGTCCTGGAGCATAGTTGAGTATGGGAGGCAGATGGCTGCAAGTGGAGAGTTGAGGCATGCCATGGATGCTGTGAAGTGGGGCACTGACTACCTCATAAAAGCCCACCCAGAACCCTATGTTCTATATGGAGAGGTGTGTTGTGTAACCCCGTTCCCAATGCTCTTCATAGTTCACACCATGCACTTCTTCTGCAAGATCAGAAAACATTTCTTCTTATAAAAAATGGACCTCATATCATATGAACTCTCAGCTTTCTTCTCTAATCTGTCCCTCCTATTCTCTGTTCTTGCTTCGGACTACATACAAGGGAACAAAAAAAAAAGTAATGAATGCCTTCATGCGCTTTTGCTCATTTCTTTTCTCTTCAACTACACGTATTCTGCAATCCAAAATCCAGTGTCGTTTTTTCCCAGCAAAATTATTGAGTCGGGAACTGCTCTTTCCACTGTACTTGTTTCCTATTGAATGCTCCGTAAATTGCGGGATTTGCAGTCTTGCTTCATCAGTAAATCCTTCCCAATGCCGTCAATGAAATCAGATTCATCAGAAGGGCGATGAATCTAAGCTTCCCTTGCTCTTTACATCCAGAATACCATGAGATAACAAGCACAAGAATTAACTTTTTGGATTCCTTGCATAGTGTAATCGTTACCTGTTGCATTGACAAAACAAGGAACTTGTAACATGCTTGTAGATTAATTACATTTAAACGTGACAAAAAGAAGCAGCTTTTATGAAATCCTAATTAGTTCCTCGTTATCCTTTGTTTATCGCACAGGTGGGTGATGGAACCACAGATCACTACTGCTGGCAGCGACCAGAGGACATGACGACGAGCCGTCATGCTTATCGCATCGATGTCAACCATCCGGGTTCGGACCTCGCCGGAGAGACAGCTGCCGCAATGGCTGCGGCTTCGATCGTTTTCCGGCACTCCGACCCTTCCTATTCTTACCAGCTTCTTAGCCATGCCAAACAGGTTTTGCTCGAATACTCCGTTAGTTCTTCTGTTGAACACCCAATTACTAGTTTTGGTAGTAAAAAGCAAAGCTTCTATATTACCTCAAAAAAGAAAAAAAAAACTTACTCCATCATTAAGGTGGGCCTCGGCCTAATTTTAATCTACGTTTCATGGGGCCCCATTGTATTGACGATGTGGGCCGTGATCTGGATCTCTTCCAGTGTCGGCGCGACATAGATATCCATCACCCACGGTCCACATTGAATTTTCCTGTTCTGTCCAACAGTATACATATAGGGGTAAAAACGTCCAGCAATGCCAAAAAAATAGGTTTGTTCATTTATGACGTGTTTTCTGGTAATTTTAGCTGTTCGAGTTTGCGGACAAGTACAGGGGAAAGTACGACAGCAGCATCACAGTGGCACAAAAATACTACAGATCCTTCAGCGGATACGGGGTACGAGGATTTAAAATCTAACCGATGAAAAAAGAGCTATGATTTAATTCTTAAGAAAAGTTTGAGGGTAATTCCGCAATTCTTTTTCCTTGGAACAGGACGAGTTGCTATGGGCCGCAGCCTGGCTGCACGAGGCGACCCACGACTACTACTACTTGGACTACTTGGGCAACAACGGCGACGCGCTCGGCGGAACGGGATGGGCCACGACCGAGTTCGGCTGGGACGTCAAGTACGCCGGCGTCCAAGTCCTCGCCTCCAAGGTTTATAACGAATTTGCATACATCTCTATGGAGATGAACAGATCGATCAAACATTTAATATGTGACTCGTTGGCGCGTGCATGCATGCAGTTCCTGATGCAAGGGAAGGCGTCGCAGCACTGGACGGTATTCGAGAAGTACCACCAGAATGCGGAGTACTTCATGTGTTCGTGCCTCGGCCGGGCGACCCGCAACGTGCGTAGAACGCCCGGCGGCCTCATGTTCCGGCAGCGGTGGAACAACCTGCAGTTTGTGACCTCCGCGTCTTTCCTGCTCTCCGTCTACTCCGACTACATCGCCTCCGCCGGGAGGACCCTGCAGTGTGCGTCCGGCGCCGTCTCGCCCAATGACCTCCTCGTGTTTGCCAAGTCTCAGGTAGAAGTTAGGACCTTTGAACAAACCATCGATGTCTGATGTGAACAAATACTCAAAATTTGCATGATAGGTGGATTACATACTGGGAGACAACCCAAGAGCCACGAGCTACATGGTGGGCTATGGGAGCACGTACCCGCGGCAAGTGCACCACCGGGCGTCCTCCATCGTGTCCTTCAAGGTTGATCCTGTGTTCGTGAGCTGCAGGGGTGGTTACGACACTTGGTACCTCCGCAGCGGCAGTGATCCCAACCTCCTGGACGGCGCCGTCGTCGGGGGGCCTGATGCCTACGACAACTTCGCCGACGAAAGAGAGAACTACGAGCAGACGGAGCCGACTACATACAACAACGCCCCAATGCTCGGTCTCTTGGCTCGACTCAATGTTGGCAATGGTGGCTATGATCAACTACTCCCAGGTATATATACCATGCATATATTTTACATGCGAATTCGCTATTCTGCAATATTTTCATTGACGGGAGCTGCAAAACAAAATGATGATCCATGAATTGTATGTGATTGCTTAGCACAGTTAACAGTGAATTTTCCTCTTTTGCAGTTGTGCTTCCTACTCCGGGTATTCCAGTGAAGAACGAAACGGTCAACACCAAGCCTCTTCCTCGAACATCTATTCCAGGTATCTTACCATGATCACATTAATTCTTCAATATTTGGACTAAGCAAAGGACGTATCTTTTCAGATGGGAAGTATAACATATACACGTCTCTTTGAGCAAAGATGCTTGATTCTTATTGCATGTCTGCAATGATTTTACTGCAGTCACCAAGCACTCGCCTCCGTTCTCGGTTGAGCAGAAGGCAACAGCTTCATGGAAGCAGAGGGGGAAGACTTATTACAGGTACTTGACGGTGGTGACGAACAAGTCGCCAAAGACGGCGAAGGATCTGCATCTCTCAATCTCCGAACTGTACGGACCTGTTTGGGGTGTGGACAAGTCCAGGTACGGCTACACGTTCCCCAAGTGGCTCAAGTCTCTTGCCGCGGGGGAAAGCTTCGAGTTCGTGTACATCCATGCAGCATCTGCGGCTGATGTCGAGGTCTCAGGGTACAGGCTGGTTTGATCACCTCGAAGAACACCAGAAGAACAAGATGATGGATTTTGCATGGCCATATAAATATTATTAGTGTGGTCATGTGGTAATTAACACAGGTGCGGCATGTGAAGCATGCATCCTCTTTTACGGTACTTAGTGGGTTCATTATATATATTACAGAGTTCCGCACAAGATATATAAAAACTTGTGGGGTGGATGTACGAGGAGAAATGAGTGGAGAGACAATAATTGTGAAAGTGCTCATCCTCTTTCTCCTCGGTTTGGTTTTGCTGCTAGGTAAAATGTCGTCTTTCCATTCTGTGCCCGTCAATATATTGTAAGTGGTGCTTATCGAAAGAAAAATATTTTAAGTGGTGCTTGAAGTGTACTTATTGTGTCATTTATAATTATTTGGTTTTTTTATTTAAAATAAAAGGTTATCAGAGTACAAAAGATGGAGGATATTTGGAGGGGAATTATCCTCTAAAAAATAGTCAAAAGTCGCTAAGCTATTGACGTTTGCAAGCCCATCGACAGCACTGTTCGCTTGTTGGGTAACAATGTGGAAGATTATGCATCGTAGTTCATAGTTTACAGAGACATTTAGACAACTTGTTGATGATCCCCCCATGTTGCTGAAATCAAGTTCTAGCCGAAAGTGAGTAAGACCAAGGTGGAGACATTTCCAAATTCCATTGAGTGCACTCCATGCTGCCAACATCAACACGTACAGCATTGACGTCCCTCAGCGTACCTCAATAAGATCCACTGGAGACCGGACGACGACCCAAATTGATTCGACAGAAATAATAATACAATATTATATTTAATATAATATATTAAAATCAATATATTATATTTTAATTATACATCTGTATGAATGATGCCAAAATGTAGTTTTATGAAAGAAAAATAACAATCATAAATGTATAGAATTAAATGTTAAGATTTAATGTCATATTAAAAAAATATTTTATATTCAATTAGTACCGCACTTATGCACATGTTTCATATCTTTGTTTTTTTTTTATCTTACAAGTAACAAATAAATAATTTGTCCATATTAATATATTATGACAAAATTATATATTCTATAAATAAATATATAGTATAATTAATGATTAACTATTTAATTTGAACTTATTAAATACTAAACTAAAAGAAATTAAAACTTGTGTATATGGTTAAAATTTGAACCGAAGAAGATAAAGACTTGTACAAAAAAGACACGAGTAAGAAATATTAGTATTGTCAAAAAACAAAAAAAAGAAGAAATATTAGTAATATGTACCTCAACAACAAGATCGAGTCTAAGTTTTCAGCAGAATTTCCAATGTTCTTCGGTATCTCTCCGTATTTCTTATCAAGTAGCAGAGGTAAAGGGTAAATTACATAAATGGTTCTCCAATTTTGAATCAATTTTTAATTGATCTTCAACTTCAATTTGTAACCAAAACATCTTGCATCTTTCATTTTCTTACATGTTTAGTCCTCTTGACCGGTGATAGTGGATTTCCCGATTGTCTTGCTTACGTGGCCGACTTTCTCTTTCATCCACGTCTGCTTAAATCGTCCACATCATTATAAAAATTTAAAAAAAAATCATCCACATCATCGTAAAAAATATTAAAAAAATAAAAAATGGGACGGGCCCGAGGGGCCAGCGCCCCCATTCGTCGAGGGGTCCTTCTCCCGCCGCCCCCCTCCTTTCTCCCTCAGTGTTGATACGCCGAAGAAATAGACAAAGAGTGGGAATGGTGAAATGACCAGCACCGCGGCCAGGAGGACGCCGATCTGCTTTGCGGAGAATGGGGGCGGGCGGATGATGGGGCCTCCGATGGAGATCTTGGACTTGGCCTCCACAAATTCCGCCATGGAGTCTGCGCCGCAACCAATGTTGCTCTGATCCATCTGAATGGATTCATCGCGCAACGACTTCTCAGAGGGATGGATGAGGTGGACGTGGGGGAGGGAGGCAACGCCGAATGAGGATTGGGACTCTCCGAATTCGATGTCACAGAATAAGAGGCGGTCGATGGTCGATGGATCCCCGGAATGGTGGCAAGCAATGGAAGCGGAGAGGAGGGCGAATTCGGAGTGGAGGAGGGAGAGGTGGAGGGCAGGCTTGGAGTGGAGTTGCTGAGCGTCGAAAACGACAAGGAGGGAATAGGAGCGGGAAGGGGCATACGTGAGGAAGCGAGCGACGACACGGTCGTCAAGGTGGATTACGCCGGAGGGGGACTTGTCGCAGAGGGATCGAGCTCTGCGACTAGGTCGTCGCTGGTTTGTGAGTTTTCGGCGAAGGCAACGACTCCGGCAACGACGAGGAAGAGGAGAAGAATGAACAGGATCTTGGGAGTCATCTACTTTCCCCCTCAGTGACGACCCCCTCCCTTCTCCTCGCCGACTGGGGGAGAAGGAGGGGGGCGCCGCCCCCCTCTGTGAATGGGGGCGCTGGCCCCTTAGGCCGGCCCCCATTTTTTTATTTTTTTAAATTTTTTACGTTGATGTGGACCATCTCATTTTTTTATTTTTTTTAAATTTTTATAATGACGTGGATGACTTAAGCTGACGTGAATGAGAAAAAAAGTCGACCACATAAGCAAGGCAATCGAAAAATCCACTATTACCGATTAAGAGGACTAAGCGTGTAAGAAAATGAAAGATGTATGATGTTCTGATTATAAATTAAAGTTAATGGACTATTTGAAAATCGACTCAAAGTTAGAGGATCATTCATATAATTTACCCCATAGGTAAATTGAAGTTTGAGGTAATCTCATTTTTTTAATCGGTAATATTTTCCAGCACCTATATTTCAACAATCTCCTATGAAATTGATTCTTCAATCTAATATGTCTCAGACAACTCCCCATCCGAGAACTATACAGGAGAATTTCGTCTCATATAGCTCAAGCTAAAACACACATCCTGACTTCAAAGGATATGTAATAAAAAATTCAGAACTTTTTAGCCACTTGATATTATGTTTTTATAAATTATATATATATATATATATATATATATATATAATAGATCCATATTCTATTCCAAATTTGACAACTATATATTTTTTCCAAAATTTCTTTCAATATTTATTTACATATAGTTTTATGTTAAATTAAATGTATGTATATTATTATATTATAATAGTTTAATTATATAGGCGATTCCTCGAATATTTTTTAAGTTTAAATCTTGCCTCGTTTTTTCCAAGAAAAAAGCGAAATTATGTAGAATTTAATTGTTTTCATCTTTTTTTTTTTTTCTCTTACACCATATTTTTAATATTTAACGTAGAGTAGAGGGAAGGCGGAATCCGGGTGCCAAGCCCGCGGTTCCAAGAGCGCTTCCTTTCCCTTTACTACGCCACGAGTACACGTCCAATTGCCCAATTGCTCTTTTCTTTCTCTATTCGTTTTCATTTTTATTATTTTTTTCGGTAAGTCCTTTCATTTTTATTATTATTGTCTTTCTTTTCTTTCGGTCAGTAATTAAATATCTACCTTTCCGGTCAGAGGCCAACCGTTGGGCTTCCTCCCTCCCAGCTGCAGCACTGCCCCGTTTTGCCCAGCAAGCTTCATAACTTTTCCGCTCCAGATTCAAGGAACTGACCTCTTCAAAGTTGGCCGAATAACAATAATTTTATTTTCAAAAATACTAATTGCATAAAATAGATTTAAATGAGACTATTAATTTCTATCAAACCAACTGTGGCTCTATACCAATTTCAATTTGCACACCTTTAATTGTGTTTCTGCATGTCATTACCACACATGTACGAAGATAAGTAAAAATCATCCGCTCGCTATATCAATTTCAATATATATATATATATATATATATATATATATATTATATACTTGTACTTTGTCTTTCCGATCGATCAATTGATCTCTTTTGGATTGCCAGCAGATAGCGCCCCGGTGACGTCCTTCGCAATTTCTTCAGCTGCTGATGCCACAAGATGACTATGACACGGACAGGTGCGGACTTACATATAGGTTGAGGCCTTGAGGGTCCTAGCCTTCAATTTTTTTAATTTTTTTATTATATATATATATATATTAAAATATAAATTTTATGGTAAAAAGTTATATTTGATGCTTCTCAAATATAATTTGTATGCTATTTTGATAGGAAAAAACACTTGATCTTATAGTAATTAAATTTTCATATGAAGTGAAAGGTCTTCGGAACGAACCTTGCCCCTCTCTTTTTTTTTTCCGGATCCGCCCTTGAATACGGACGTGAGTGGCTCCTTTCTCCATGTTCAGATTATATGTATACGCATGCATTGTAAATTGTAACCCTACATGACATGGATCCATCCACCTCGTCCTTTGGTGTTAAGTAGCTAGTACAAACAGATTAATTTACCAAGCATTGGAATGCTTTGCCTGCCAAATGCATGCATCTTAACAAGTTTCCAGATCCCCTTTCACGAGCTCGATCTTCGGATGCTTATGTACAGATCCATGATGCACGTCTTTGCATGCAGCACTGCATACACACACACACACACATATATATATATATATATATATATATATATATATATATATATATATATATATATATGCACGATAAGTTTCAGCTCCGGCTGGAAAAAACCATCAGTCTGAAACAGTCAAACTCATGGTTTGGAGAACGCAGGAATATACATACGACATGAATTCATTCTTCTTGGAATAGATCGAAGGTGAATGTAAAAACTCATAAAATGTAAGATTGTGTTTAAGTGTTTTAATTTTTATCATTTTTTAAGAATCCTCTTATTTTGAAAGGATATCGAGCATATTTGGATCATTGACTCGTACTTATCAATAATTCATATGACAAATAATTAAAATTTATTATCTGCATCATTGATTTGCTGATAATGATTTAAATGCACTAGAATTTCTTCAAAGCAAAAGTATTTTGAAGGTGAATTAAATCTTGACTATAAATATATGGGAGCAATAATTATTTTTCGTATAACGAGAGACGGCTGGACAAAATGTCAAAGATATGAAAATTTATGTAGCCATTAAGCCTATCGATAATTAATTAATGAAGGTCCATATGACATTTGATATTTATTTTTCTATTTAAAAATGTTAGTGAGCTGGGGAAACATGCAGTAAATGCACGAGCACCCAGAGAACGATATGATCGACGAGACTGAGATCAAGATTCAGGACCGTTGTGACGTCGGCCCTCCGGCCACCAATTAATATTATGCATCTTTATCGGTAACCTTCAGCGTATACGTTACTCGCACTTGTTCGATAATTAATTAACGTGATCATGAGATCATTGCCATTTACATAAAAAAAAATAAAATAAAATCATTTCCAAAATTATGGGTACTGATTTCTGACCGGTTAAATAGACGATTGAACTAGCTAACTTAATTTATCAATTGTATATATTACATAGGTTTATATGACATATATATATTTATATATATAAATTATCAAAGTGATACACCTTCCACTGAAGCAAGTATTGGCTTTTAAAGATGGATGTCAATGTGTCGCTGAATTTGTCGGGCAATCTTTTTATATAAATTGTCACTAGATTTTTTCCGATGTAAAAACCTTCAAGAAAAATGGCGACTACATATTAGAACATTTAATTTATTATACATTCGTTTCCATCTCAGCTTGTGTTCAAAGGTTGTTTGGACTTTACTTTAAGATGAAACACACTCACTAGTAATTATTTGACCGTTTTTTTATTAAGAGAATGAAGATGCCAGTTGGCAAGAGTTAAGAATACTATGTTGTCTCTTCTTAATTTTATACAAAGCAGTAAATAAATTTAATTAATAGCAGTGTCCCAAATAAATAAATAAAAGTTTACGAGATAAACCATGTAAAAGGTGGCGCAAAGAAGCAACATATAAATTATAATACTTTGGGAATAATGCGCAATAATACACGCCGTCCGGTACCCACGCCACGTATCCCCTTCATGGCTTCACGCCCTATCACTAACAGACACCCAAGTCAACAAGCCTTTTGACCGACACCCGTCGCCTTGAATTAAGGGGACTCAATTTCTCCTATGTGGGTCCCGCCCCACTCATCGAGGTCACCTCTGAGAACACCACGAATCCTACCACGCGGCTGACATGTCACTCGAACCCTTTTTGTCTCCTTGCGGCCACGTAATCCTCAAAAAAGGGTGCTGTCGAATAATTCGTTCGTGGCCGCTCGGCGTCGTCCACCTCTTTGCCTTCAAGAAAGGCCGCCTCGCAGTCGCAAAGGGGGGGTCGCGTCTTTGGGTCCCATCCCTTTTTCCAAAACCACCGGGATCGACTCGTCCATCTCGACGTGGTTTCGCCCCCCCTTGCACGATCCCAGCCGTCCACGTCCTGCGCCTCACGGTCCACGTCTAGATGGTCCCTTCGGTACGGACTAAGATCAACGTCATACGTGTCCCGCGGCATCCCGAGATGGTCGATCCAACGGCCGTCATTGCTCCAGCGCTTCCTCATCTCTTTACTCCGTCTCTGCCCTTTTTAATATAATAATAATATGTTTTTTAAATTAAATAAATTCATTAACTACCGAAAAAAATAAATAAATTCATTAAAAACTTGATAACATTAACCTCTTGGCCAAATTTTTTTTATTAGCGAATGATAAATGGAATAAATAAGTATTTAGTAAATATAGTGAAAGACTAATTAATACTTAAAAGTATAAATAAGTATATCATTTACATTCCTAACTGTATTAGATATAATGTTTTTTGTTATAATATAATACTCATATGTTTCATGGAATAAAACATAAATAGTGTTTTATGAAGTTGAAGATCAGTTTTAAATACAAACAAAAATCTAGTTTATTGTATTGATAAAAAATAGAGACGTGAAATATCTAAAAAGATAAATATGGAGCCCCTCATTTTAAATTAAACGAAAATTGTTAATAGAAAGTTTTATCGCATATTAAGAATATAGTATTCAATCTTAAAATATAGAATTTTTATATTCAAAATCGATTTCATATTTTATATGTTCATAAGTTAACATTTAGCACACTTTTAAATATTAAAATTTCACCCAAAAAAAGTGGTGCACCCCGTTGCAAAATAATTAAATCCTAACTTTTTAAATTGAGTGTGCGGACCACGATATGGAGCTCTCGATATCATTTTCCTCTCAAAATTAATAAATAATATATTCAAGAGTTGTGAATGACAAATGGAGGCCAAATGAAAATTGAGAAAAATGAAACGCAATTTCTTTTTAACTCCAGAAAAGTAGGTACGACGAAGTTTTTATAATAATAATAATAATAATAATAATAATAATAATAATAATAATAATAATAATAATAATAATAATAATAATAATAATAATAATAATAATAATAATAATAATAATAATAATAATAATAATAATAAGAACCTCTTCATAAATAATTTATTATTATTGTTATTATTTATACAATAATATTTCTCTAATAAAACATATTTATTATTTTGGTAAATAAAAATCATGGTCTTTTCTGGGGCCTTTATAACCCGACGCCGCTCGATCGCGTCCCTGGGCATCTTTTTGCCTCAAGCTAAGAACAAAGACAAAAAGAAAGAAGAGCGTCGCATCATGGTGGACGAACTGGAAGAAGAACCCCCTCCGGTGATCGACAAGAACGAAATCAGAGGGGCTTCTCGCAAAATATCCACGTCAGCCCGCCGGAGACGGCTGGAGCTCCGACGCCTGAAGTTGGAGAGTTCTTCCACTGGCAAGCGAGCCAAGAGCCAGGACGAAGAGACCTCCGGAAACTCCTCCTCCTCCTCGTCGACGGCTGCGTGGTCGTCCGGAGACGACGAACGGGAGGAGGTGAACGTGACCCCTCCCCTGTCCCACGGGGCGGCGTCGGTGATAGGCCGGCGGAGGGAAATGGAGGACGCGGTGACGGTGGCGCCGGGGTTCGCGGCGGTGGAGCCGGAGGAAGGAGGGGTCATGGTGCCGCTCGAGGCGTACGACTTCTTCGGGGTGTACGACGGGCACGGCGGGAGGAGGGTGGCGGAGGCGTGCGGGGAGCGGCTGCACGTGGTGCTGGCGGAGGAGGTGGCCAGCGGGAAGGCTGAGGGGCGGTGGCGCGAGGCGATGGCCGCTAGCTTTGCGCGCGTGGACAGGGAGCTGGCGGCAGCCGGGAGATCATCGGCTGGGAGGACGGTGGGCTCGACGGCGGTGGTAGCCGTGATAGGGCCGCGGCGGATCGTCGTGGCCAACTGCGGCGACTCGCGTGCCGTCCTCTCCCGCGACGGCGTCGCCTTGCCGCTCTCATCCGATCACAAGGTGTAGGGCGCTAGTAATTAACTTAATCTCCCCCAGATGAAGAATTCGAGCATTGTGCAGCTTAAATTAAATAATTAGTCCTAAAACGTGACCTGCCATGCTACTTTGATTTTGTCATGTGCATGCTCTATGTATTTATATGACATGTTTTCCTCGTGCGTGGTTGGATTCCTCTCTGCATATGAATTCAACTGTTTGACATTGCTAGCTGCATCAACTCATTTCAACACTACTACAATTGTTGGATGTAACTTGGCCTGATACAAGTTAATTAATTGACCGATACCTTTAATTGATTCAAAATTCGTTCTGCTGGTTTGCTGTGTTGTGTGTCATTTTTTTTAGGTTTAAATAAAGTTCAAAAGTTACTTCCTTTTCTCACATGTACCCTTTGAAGATGTTCCTTAGTTTCACATAGTTTGATATATTTTTGTAACATGTTGCACAGCCGGAGAGGCCAGACGAGATGGAAAGAGTGGAAGCAGCTGGAGGGAGAGTGATCAACTGGGACGGGTATCGCATCTTAGGAGTACTTGCAACTTCCAGATCCATTGGTAAAGCTCTTTTATTCTGCCCTCTTTTTAGTTTTACAATGGAACCTTAATTAATCTTTAATATAAGTTCCAAAAGAGAGTTAACTTTGTGAAGATTCTAAAAAATATATGAAATCCTCCGTGTCTGCACTCAATTTTTGCTATCAGTAGTTTGAAGATATGCCCTTTCTGGTTTGTGAGCATGCATTTTGCTTGTTATGAAGCGAGATCTCTTGTCATGCATTGCTTCTAATGACACCTATACATGTGCTAGAACAATTAAACTGAAATATAATCAATATGAACTGATCGTTGTTTATTGTTTATATATAAGGGTTAAAGCAAGATTAGTACACAGTATGAATAAATTGTTGATTCAATATATGTCGATAGTGTACTACTTCCTGCGTTCAGTTTATTTCTTCTTTCTTTTCAGTAAAAAAAAAAAGATTTGAGCTTGAAACTTTGGATGACTTTGACACCACAGGGGATTACTACTTGAAGCCCTTTGTGATCTCGGAGCCGGAGGTCACCGTAACTGAGAGGAGTCGGAAAGATGAGTTCCTCATTCTGGCGAGTGACGGGCTGTGGGACGTCGTCTCCAACGAGGTGGCGTGCCATGTCGCGAGGCAATGCCTCAACGGGCAGATGGAAAGGATGTTCCCTGATGCAGTCAACGGGGGCACCGCCGCCGACGCCGCCGCCGTCTTGGCGGAGCTGGCCATATCCCGCGGCAGCAAAGATAATATAAGCGTAGTGGTCGTTCAGTTCAAACACTTGGGCGCTTGATTGGAACCTTTTTATGGATGCCATGCACCGCTCGATCAGAACTACGCCTAGGTTGTTGTTGTTGTAGTTGTTTCAACTCTGTGTGGAATTGTAGCGAAGGTAGTTAACTTATCATGTACTCGAGTTTAATAGATTTGCCAGGGTAATGAGGCATGGATGAGTGAGTGCTGCGAGAGCTTGCTGCTGGTGAAAAGCCACCTCTCGCTCTGATCAGACATGAAGATGAAGTTGGAAAAATGGAGAGTTGTACACGTTGAGAAAGTTGTTTGTCTACATCCATCATGTGGATGTGCTCGATCTTGTCGTTTGGCCAATGCCTCTCCGTGACCTTAATTTTACTTTTCTGTGCTAATGCTATCTGCAGTTTAGTTTCTCAAGAACCAATATATATGTGCAGTTAATGAGCTCTCTCTCTCTCTCTCTCTCTCTCTCTCTCTCTCTCTCTCTCTCTCTCTCTCTCTCTCTCTCTCTCTCTCTCTCTCTCTCTCTCTCTCTCTCTCTCTCTTTAATGCGTTTTCTTTTCTCATTTTCTCTTACCTTCTCCACTTAATTTGGTGTCAAAGAACGAGAGCATCCTGCAGAGAAACACCTCATGATTGAAATTTAAATGCAAATGCCGTTAGTGTCCTTTATTACTATCGAAGTAGTTATTTTTTGTGTCGCATATTTCGATTAGGTCTTCCTTTGTATTCGGAAAAAATACACTACATTAAATCATTTGTTCATTTTTTGTTGTACCCTTTTGCGCCCCCCCCCCCCCCCCCCCCCCCCCCCTTTTTTTTTTTTCTTATTTCACGATTCCCATTTTAAATGTAAATCACGTTCGATCTTCATCATTCAAGATATTTTAGCCAAAAGATAGTAGATGCTTTTATTGTTAATATAATGATTTAATTTCAAATTTCGCATTTCTTAGTTTGCGTTTTCTTTTTTGGTTAACTAGTATGATGAAATATATCAAAGTTAAAAAAATTAAGTTAAACTTCCACTTTAGACAATATGTACGAAAATTAGCTATTAAAGTATAAAGTATAATAAACAGCTTATACACTGAAAATTGGAGAATTCTTTATTTCATACATTATATTTTATTTTAGTGGGTGAATGCACAAGATTTCGTTCTACATTTTAAAATCTTATGCATTTTACGATCTTACTACTCCTTACTGAACTCAATATTATTTTGAAGATCTTATGTGTAAGATCTTAATACGAACTTAATTTTGGTCACACGATTTTACGATCTTATATGATTCTATATGAACTCATATGATTAATATAATTATTTAAGTATTAATTAAAAGTATATTTATGATAATAAAAATTAATTTAGATGAAGGTTAATGTATTTCCTTCATTTGTAATACGTTTTGATATAATTTGATTTCATAATCGATAAAAATGACTTAATGAAATATAATCTAATATTTAAATGTTAAAAAAATATGGAAAACTTATTTACTATTTTTAAGATATACTTTTATTAATAAGTAGATCTTATGATTTTTTATTCGATATTACGATCTTCGATCTAATGATCATAAGATCCATCCTTGGGTGAACGCATGACATTTCTTTAACATATTCTTTCTTGCACTTTTTTCAAAGTCACCATTAACTACAAATCTCAATTATTAAATTTTCATAACATATATTTTATTACTACTTTATACTTAAGGAAATATTAACTTCTCTCTCTCTCTCTCTCTCTCTCTCTCATGGTAATGAAGGCACTCATTTTGGGGGTGTACCCATCATTCTTTAATATTAGTTCTAGCATTTGAGTAATTTGAACATAACGCTTCCAATCTTAATCTAGTTGTAAATCCTAACTCTTATGTTATACTGGTGTTCAAATAATTGGGACGGCAGAAGTCTCGTTGCCCGTATAAAGATCTTGAGGGGAGTCTAGGAAGACCTCCCTATGGGGGCTGGGGGTAGAGCGTTTGAAATCTAGATGAGTTTAAAATTTTTATTTTTCTATTTTGTATTAGAGTCTTTATATAGGTTGAATTATTCTGCGCTATTGTAATCATTAATGTTCTATAATAAAAAAATTACTGTTGTCTGAGAACGTAGTTCAATTTGTGTATTCTTTGTGTTTTGAAAATCAAATCGGATAGATCTGTTCAATGGATCCAGCTACGAACCAAAATTGAAAATAACGAAAAATCGGATTAAACTGTGTTGAATTAGACAAAACATAGTTAAGACTTGAGATCACATTGGAAAAAAAAAGGTTCCGGCCACTTCTTGGAGGTGCTACGAGGGCATTTTCTATACATAGTTAAGATATTGAAAAAAAAATGTTGTGATATAGGTGGATATATTTTGTAGCTGCATTTTAAAAAATTGTTTCGGATCTATAATGCATCAAAAGTAGATAGTATGGGCGTTACATGGGAATTATGTCACTTAAGCAAATGACACTAGAAAGACGTTGAGTATAGATGGCTCATTCATAATAATAACATATATTATCCGTACGTATTAGAATCGCTCGTGTTGGATCATAGTACGGCAAAGTTCAAGAACGTTGAGAAAGGTGCAACTGTGACGCATGCATGCAAATTTCACGTTAGGTAAGATACTGAAGAGATTATGGTATTAGGTGAGCATGCTTTAACTCTTTTGAGGCATGATATGAGAAAAAAACACGTGGGCTTCAATGGCAGTGAAAATGTATAATTGGCATCATAATCGCAATATCAATACGGGAAGATGATGATACAATTGGCATTTAAGTAAATTTGTCCATTAAGCCATGAGGGGCAAACTTAAATAAGGGGAGAGATGATCCCACCATTTTAAGTTTTTCTCTGCTAGCTAAATCAAATAAAAAGAAACAACTAAAAGATAGAATTCTGACCTAAAATAATATGTCCACATGGAAGAGAAATAGGTTATACATCTTTCCTCTTCTGCATCAAATCTTGTGTTAAAAGTTGTCAAACGACCCGAGCACTGATATATCACATTCCCGTATCAATTCTTACGGTCTTGTTTCTTATCATTATGAATTATATGTATTCAAAGTATACCTCCTCTACCAAGGACGATTGGGATCAAATAATAAACAATTTTTCTTCTCGTTTGAAACTTAGATCCCGAGTTCATAATCATGACTAGTAAACAACTATCGTTTTAGGTGAAGAGCCTTGAAACCTTTTCCAAGACCACCACACAAGATGTTGTATTAAGCTTTGTTTAGATAATCGAATCAACAATGAGGAGAGGAAAAAAAACATTCATACAAAAGATTAGCGCATCAACAGATTATCACGCAATCTAATCAAATAGTTGGCTCAATAAATGGTCAACTCATCAACTGGCAAAAACAAAAGTACCCGAGTATAAGATGACATTTATATTGTTCAATGTGATCTTATGGCGCCATAAGATTTAAATAAGGTAAAAACCTACTCGCTCATAACGAGAAGTTAAATAATATCTGTACAGCGAACTCAAAAAAAAAATGTCATCTTTTACACAAGAACGTTTTCTTTATGTCGGGCATCAGAATTAGTGAATCCGTGCAAGTAAATTTTAGTTCTTCTTCCTATGATTAGATTGCTTCGAGTCCGACTCGATGCCTTGGGCATCAGAATTGAAACAAGAAGCTGCTGAAAGAGGCTGGAAAGTTGAATTCCCGACAAACCAATAGAGGACCCATTTCAAATTGCATAATGTATATTTCAGAGCCTTTGTCCAGTTCTCCTGCTTATTGAAACTTTGGGTTATTGTGTAGCTCTCCACCTTGTCATTTTCAATCCTATGAAAAAAGAATTTCAATTTCAAGAAGCACTGTAAGAGAAATTAATATAATCCACAGTACAATGTACTGTGATGATGACCCTGGATAATTTTTTTTTTTTTTTTGAGAAGGATGACCCTGGATAATTACCTGAAGGCCATGACTAAAAGTGAAATTTCACAAATGGAATCTATGTGATTTTTATAATCATTTATTATTATATGACATTGCCAGAGGTGAATAACATTAGAGCCAAAAAAAAAGGGAAAAACACAAATCTAGATTATGCGGACTTACTTGTAAGGCAGCTTAAAGCACTTGTCTGGAGGCATATTATTTTCTTGGTCCTTCGAATTTGCAAATTCCGCAAACTCTTTAAGACAGGTCAAGAACAATGTCATTGCTTTGTCATAGCGAGTGCTCCAAAACAAATTCACAGGACCGAACCTGCAACAACTAAAACATGTCATCAGAAATTTCTACAAATATAACCGGAAGACAAAGGACTGCAAAATTCAGCATGTTGTTGTGTACAAGATGCATTGATACTAACATGACCAAACAATGCAAGGTTTCTACATGAATTTGGCTGTCCTTGACGAGAAAAAACGATATAGTGGAAACTTAATCTGTTATCCACTGTTTGTAAGTACAAGCTTTTTCCAACTTAAATTTGGGTTCATATTTGTTTACCAAAATCTTACTATGAATTATGAACATATTTGTCAGGACGGGACCGATTTTTTATCTTTCATACTTGATGGATGAGATCAGACTATCCAATCCTATATGTCAAGAAGATGATTAGCTATTCTTTTAGCTTTTCAATGTCTATTTGGTGTTAACACAATGGTTGCATCTTTGAAGGAGACGGTGCTATGCAGAAAATATTATCTCAATTGCTAGATTTTTGCTGGCTCGGGCGATGATAGGATATTTTTCATTGTAACCTCTTGATCTAATTTTAACATGGATCTCATCCTTAATCCCTAAAACATGCCATAGCACACCACACAATTTACATGATATCCATTTCTTCTGCTTACTATTTTTTTCAGCCTTTTGTCCTCTAGAAACTCGAAATATTCCAAATAGTGTCTTCACAGGTAGCTCTGAATTCCAATTCTCTAGATGAATAGAATAAGATTTCCCAAAGATATTACTTGCTCCAACCTTCCGACCTCTAGGAACTACCTCACATGTACCTCAAAACTCCAGATACTAGATAGAACTAGAATGAGTGAATAAAATGACAGTACTTGATGCCACAGAAGTTTTATTTCATATACAAGTTAACTTGGTGCTAATTCAAGAAAAGCAAAAGCACAACAAGAGAATCAGTAATATATTCACGGGTAGTAGCATAAACTAAATTGAGCTCAGTAATCTATTCATAGAACATTTAATATAGTATCCTGTAGTGAACCAATAATCATAATAGAAAATAATAACTTGCAGTTTGTAACTGAAAAACAACAATATGCAAATTGTACAAACGAAGTTTCACAAAGAAAGAGGAGAATTCCAAATTTCCATAGTGGCATGGAACGTTTGATCTTTGTTAAATTAAATGTGTGCACCAATTTTTTAAAAAGTTTAAGCCGTAAGAAACAGTAACATTTCTATATTTGTTATCTCAACCCTTCCCCTCATGTGTGAGTTGCTAACAATTTCGATCTAGCTTAGTCTTTCACGTGGACAACTAAAGGAGAAAATATTTTACTTTCACTAGGAGCTTCAAGGCAATTTAACTTCAAGGCATCTTGGTCTAATACTATGTTAAATTAGATATGGTAACCAATTTTCAGAAAAACTTACACCGCTGGGAAGAATAATATTTTTATATTTAACAATATTAACAGTTTGTTCATAAAAATGAACCTTCATGAAAGGAATCTTCTAAATTAGATGTATCTCTGTAGTCTTTCATAGATTAGAATGCATGCATTCATGACTTTGACGGATATGGATTCATGTACAAACAAAGTTTATAGAATATATGACAGTACAGAACTAGCTCTGGAAACACGCAATAATGTTTAACTCTGCAACTTACAGCTCATAAGTATTGTTACTAGTGTCCATGATCCGGGGGTAGCTTCCCATTGGAAGAATTTTGATTCGGTATCTTACAAGTATAATAAAGGATCTCAATCAGCTTTACAAAGGGGAATAGACAGATTAATAAGACTATTTAGTTCAAGGATACGGAAACTTTGGCCTAAAATGTTGAGCCATGGTGTGAAGAAGGAGGCATGCCTGACCCCAAGCAGCATTTATCTCATCCCATTCAACCTATATATGCAACAAAATGTCAACAAGAAGAAAGCACTTGGTAATAGATAGCACAATGTGGATTCAATGCAAAAGTGATATTTAACATTTCTTTTGAGGAGGTAGCATTTTCAATAAACTAAAAAATACACAGTTTAATTGCAATGGTAACAAAAAGAAGAAGAAAATGATAAACAATGAAAATGGGAGTATTTGGTTGTTAAAATAAACTGACATTATTGGATGATTCAATATCAACATGTTCACATTTCTATGGCATACCGGTATCTTAGGAAGTCGACCAAGTCGGAAGTTATTGATAGTTCCAAATTCTCCATCATGCCATATAGTGAAAGCATCATTCAGCACATTGATACGCTTCAACGATTCCAGATGAGCTTGGGATACTTCTATACTAGCCAAAATAGCATCTCTTTCTTCCTAATATAACAAAAAAACAGCAGCTTCCTAAGCAAAATGCTGATGACTCAAATAAAAACTGTAAAACATCTTTTTTTTTCGTGAGGAAGACAACAAAAAATATCTGAATGGTTGATGAAAGAAGAAAATGCATGATGTGGTGTGCACCACTCATAATCATAAGAACACTCAATATGGCAGCTAAATGTGCAGATTAAAAGGGCCATAGATAAGAAACACACTTAGCACAGTTGTGATAAAAAAGTTACTTTTAGCAGTCCAATTTCCAGCTCATAAGTGCATTTATACTTGGAAGAATATGTGTTGAAAGGTAAATGTGAACAATTAAATCTATATTCTTATCCCAACACTAAGGTATATTCCATAGCAACTAGCAACGGTATGGATGATTTAGAAGGGAATCATATTGCGTATCTCGAAAAAAGCAAATTTCACAATTTTAAGATAATTTACCTGATGAGATATCAGTTGGAATTGAAATTCATTGAATTCATGCCAGTACCTTCAAAAGGAAGAAGCATACATTTTTACGACTGTCAGAATAAAAAATAATATGGAAAGAAAAATGAGACATTGGTAAGCAATCAAATAAGGTCCTTGAAGCAAACTAATGGAACACAAACATCCTCATCTCCACTTTAGAAGATGGAGAACGAGAACAGTTCAAAACAGGTTACACTGAAAAGCCACATATTAAAGGTATAACTGAGAGTCAAAAATTGCACTTGAAAAGTGTTAAGACTTGCAACTACTAGATAAATGGATAATGTTGAGATAATACAGCATGTATAAAGTTCTAAAATACAGTGGCATAATGTTCTGAACAATTGATAGAAAACGTCATGCTTATATGCGATGATGATTACATCAGGTCTTATGAATATGAGCAAAAATTTGTAGGCCTAAGAAACTAACCTAGGTGTCTTAATAATATTACCTTGTATTAAAAAAAGACCTTGTACTGGTTTCATTTTATACAGCATGGCCATCACAATGATGTTTTTGGTGGAAAAAATGACAAAAACAAAGCCTTATCCCACTAGGTGGGGTCGGCTACATGGATCATACGACGTCATTCCGTTCTATTCGTTGATCCATGTTCATGAGATTCGACAGGGTTTTACGCTGGCTGTCGGGGTCTAACACAATTCTCCTCCTTTATCCGGGCTTGGAAAAAATGACAGCTAGATGAAAATTAGCCATCCAACACATGCACACACGTGCGCACACATTATAGGAATATTAGCGTGCAACCTTACAATCACACACTTCGGACCCTTGGATTCATGATTATAGGCATATTAATGTGCAACCATACAATCACACGCTTACCAATTATTTAATAACACCATGTGAAACCTATTTTTAGCCACCAAATATTTTTAAACATATGATTGTGATTTATGATTAGAATTATCCATAGAGAATTGCATCATCTATATATAAATTGTCCATATATAGATAGGTTTAATAATATATCACAAACAAACATTTAAAATGATGGTTAAGATTCAACTCCATACAGTGTCGGTAAATAGCCAATTCACACAAACATTGGACCTCATATATATACATATATATGAGGAAATCGATATACAACACACTTCTCGCTGCAATCCAGAGCACAAAGCCAAGCCATTCGAACTTCCCTTAACCATCTTGTCTCCTCCTTCGAGAGTTAAGAAGAAAGTGTCGCTCTCCTTCATGAGTTGTTGAATGCAATGCGTCTTTGTCCATATTTATATGATCCTGATGCTCACCATTTTCCCGTTTAACAAGACACCTAAAAACAAGTGACAAGTGTTCTCGTAGTTGATCCCATATAGAACATGCATGACGTGAGAGCTCAGAGTCCACCACAAACTATATGCCTTAGTAAGTACTCAATTAAGCGTAATCAGCCAAAATCCATTTTTGACTTTTATAGGAGGTCGAGACCTCCAAATGAGCCTCCAATATGACCTGAAGGAATGATCCACCTCTATACTCGTAAGTGGGAGTGTACTTGGTGAGCCTTGAAACTGCCAGCTGACCACACACATCAATCTCTCAGAGGTATTCAAGCAGAAGCAAGAAATCATGTTAAGCAATGAACACACTGTCATTATTAGAAAGGGTCCATTGAAAGATAGGTGTACAACCTCAAAAGGTACCCTTTAGGCTGGACCCATAGAACATAACTATATCCACTCTTGACTCTAGAAAGACAAGTCCTTGGCCCATGCTAGAGCCTTGGAGAAGAGGTTCCTCACCAAAGACAAAACTGTAGATACACTATGTCAAGAGAAGGACGCCTCACAGATGGCATGGGGCCTTTCCATCAGAGGTCAGGACGTAACAAGTAAAAAAAGAATATGGAGGAACCCATGATGTGGCCACATTAAAAAGAATCTGACTAGACAATGGATTAGCTAGGAAAAGAGAGAATTTCACTTGAAAAAAGTGAAGATGCACTTTCTTGTTTTTTAGAAAATGTTAGTTTTCTTATGAGTATAATTTTGTACGTCCTTTGGTCCATCCTACCCATTTTAAAATAATTTTACCTGTTGAAAACCAAATGTGTCACCCCATCAAAGGTGGAGGTCTTGAACACTTTTTGTTTGGAAGGGATGTTATGTAAGAAGAGGATATGATGAGAGAAAATCACTTATGTTAATGGACAGTCTGGGAGTGGCCTGGAATAGTCCAATTCTTAGAGCAATATGATACAATACAATCATAGGGCAATTGGAACTTCTTTAACATTCTAACAACCAAAAAAACCCATTTTCTTCCATATGGAGAAACCAATCCCCTGTTTTGTAAAGAGAACTCGCCACTACCCTCCCTCAAAGAAAAAAAAAACTCCCCACAACACACAACGTGTGTAGCCATAAACTCATTAGAGCTTTCAAGAACATCCAAGTGAATTCTTCTCTTTAAGTTTTAGCCTTCTAGTCCCAATGAGTAAAAAACAACTGAACTGATTCATCGTAGTTCAACCTCTACCTATAACCATTACCCATAATGCTCCACATTCAGATTACAATAAATTAAGACTCTTAGTTTCAGAAAAGAAAATAATTTTCAACTTTTTTTCTCATTTTATGTGTTTGGCAATAAAGATAAAATTGATTAACATAAAAAAAAATTTCAAGCAACATAACATAATTTCCATTTGACCAAAATATTGTACACAACTTCGGGAAAAATATTTTCTACCCAAAATGAGGGTAAACATTTGCTAGTATTCTTACCATGTCATATATATAATAATTAATTTACTTTATTTAGCTTATTTATTGTTATACAACTAAATAAATGAACAAACTATTTCCCAAAAAATGTTTTTCTTTCATTTTCCCCCTAAACTTATTTTATTGGAAGAAATGCAATCTAATTATATAAACACATTGAAATCAAGCTGTTACACATTATCTCAGTTCCAGTTCCATTACACAAATATCACACTACTTTTCCACCACATTGATGCCTTCTTCCAACCCAAGAGGAAGAAAATAAAAATGACGACAAAAAGATGAGGAGCCAATGAAACAGGAAAATTTTCCAGGCCTTCGTTTTTCTACCATTTTGAGTGTTAAGTTTTAGGATTTATGTCCCTTCTTCAATTTTATAACATCATTCTAAAATTCAAAGTAGGGCAAGTAGAATCTAAACACAATTAACAAAATGTCTCTCTATTGTGTGATTCAATCCAACATAACAATAACAAACAGAACAAAACTCAAAGTCGCACCTCTCTTCTAACTCTTTAAACTGTTTGGACCTCTCCTGCAACTCCATCATTTCAGCATGAACTTCTGCATAATGTTTCTCAGTTGTTTCAATTTCAGCCTGTAGTTTCTTCTCTTCTTCCTCAATCTGCCAATTTTTTTTAGACATACGAGTGTCATAACAAGTTTAAAACAATGAACCACAATGAAATCAGACAAGTTCTTGATTACCACCTTCTGTTTTGCCCGTACAAAGTCAGATTCACTTAGAACATCAAACGACTCCAATTCAGACCGCTGAAGACATGCTTCATATGCTTTGATATCTCGGTTGACATCTTCAACCTCTTTGTCAAGTTTAGCCGACAACACACGCATGCACTCCAAACAAAGAGGTTGCTCCACCTATGGTAATCCCAAGAACATTAAAATAACATTAGTGAAAGAAATATGGTTAGGGTCCAATCAAAGACACAGCAGCATGAAAAAGAATACCAGAGAAAAAAACCTGAAATTAAGGAAATAATCTGCTCACATACAACAAGAACCATGTTTACTACTAGATATACAGAGAGAACCTAAGAACCATAGGTGACAACGAGAACACAAACGTGATCATATTTGCAGATTTATCATCAAATATTTGAAGATGACAAGCAGCATTTGGGAAATGTTAGTTCAGAACAAACATACAACCTGTGTTTGTGAAGTTGCAATTTCGAATGCCCTTTTCAAGACTGTTATGTTAGAATGGAAACCAGAGTTGTGCGTCTGGAAACTGCTGCTTGAGCTCTCACCTTGAGCTACTGTTTGGGTCCCGCCTCCCTCTGGTATAAAGTCACTCTTATACATGGAAGCAGCAGCAGGTGGCAGCACGACGAAGGATTCCTCCATGATTTTCCCAGGTTGTATAGCATCCAGCTGTGGTGTCGAACCGTGTTGCCGCGGAGGAGGTCCTTGGCCTAGTTTTTTCTGTTTTGGTAGCACAACGAATGATTGGTCCATTCGGGTAGATGTCATCACACTGCCCTGAACAGACGATGGCGATGCTTGCATCCCTAAACAGGTTCATAGTGCATAAGCTGAAGGTCGAGGAGTTTTGAAGAATACATACGACGAATTGTGCACATAAAGAAGGCGTCTTAAACTTGTAATGTCAGCTGCTACAACAATTTTCTTTTCGCAGTCGATGAACTACCAATTAGCACAAACCTCCATTATACAAACTCAAAACTTCACAGTTAATGCAAATTTACTTCTTTCTAAAGCAGTGAATTAGTAATTCTTGTTACTTCTCTAGGGGACAATATTAGGAAAGTACGCCTAACAATAAAAGGGTAGCCTATGTTTCCTAGTCCTTGAAAAAAAATTAAAAAAAAAATCTTGATCGAAGTACAGGAGAAGACGATGCCTCAATCAAGCAAAAAACAAAAAAAAAAGGAAGAAGACGAAGGCAATCCAAACCCGAGCGCGAGGGATCGGAGAAGAACTTGTCAACGTGGGAATCGACGCCGACGACGCAGAGGGCATGGCGGCAGTTCTGACAGACCCATCTCGGCAGATTGGGATCCACCTGGAGTCCCCTCTCCTTGTCCACGGCGGCAACTCGGCCCCTCATCGCTCTTCTCCCGAGCAGCGGGCGCTTCTGCTTCCTCAGCCGTCCTCTCTGGCGCCCGGACGGCCTCCAAGTCTCGCGCCACGAGCGTCTGCGTCGCACCCCCGGGCAGAGTCCTTTTACTTATACTCGGAGTCCGAACTCCCCGAGCATCCGCAATCCCCCCCGTGAGCAAATAGATAAGAGCAAAAGGTTGTATCTCACGATATCTTAAGATCTTGATTTGATCTTATTCCATCTTATACAATCTCATATAATTAATATATTCATTTAAATATTAATTAGAAATGTATCTATAATAAAAATAAATTAATTTAGATGAAGTTTAATATATTTTCTTTATTTTTAATATATTTTGATATAATTTTACTTAAGAATAGATAAAAAAATAATTTAGTGAGGTATAATTTAATATTTAAATACAGTAAATTTAATATATATATATATATTTAAAATATATTTTTTATTAATAGGTAAAATTTGATCTTATAACCTTTGATTTTATGATCCTTTTTATGTTATGTAAGATTTCGATCTTGATTATCTTTGATAAGATAATTATTTATTGTAACCAGATATTTAATCTAATTTTAATTTTATCATTAAAATTCATGATTAAAAGTATCAATATAAAACTACATCATTATAATTAATTACAACCGTCGATTTAAGATCGGATGACTGACACCAGTCATATATACATATAATTAATCTGTGGGTTACAAAAATTCAACTCATGGATAAATATCATCAATAGTAATTTTCTGTAATCCATTATCTCACATATTACTAATTAAAATTGAAATAAAGAATAATGCTGAGCACCTCTTTAAGTTTGCGTTTTCCATTTAAACAAATAAAAAGGGACAACTTCGAATTGAAATGTGAAAATTATTAACCCTAATTAATCGGTAGTCCTAAATACAAGATAACAAAAAATAGAGATAAGAATCCATAGTTGATCTAACTTGTAACAGTATTTAATAATAAGAAAAACGATCTAATTTGGATTTTGTGAAATTCATAAAATAAAGGTGTTCTATTGTGTAAGATTGATTCTAATCTCTTTGCTAAAATAATAAGATATTCAAACTTATTTATATATGATTTTTTGAAAAAAAGATTAGTGTTTGATTAATACTATTTTTCTACTTCAGTATGACTGTTTAGAGGCAAAGTGAACAAAAATAAGTAAAGGAACTCCAACTTTTTTTATTTATAAATCTTCTACATATTATAATATTTATTTTTCTAAGTATTTTCTCGCATATATCGTTTTCCTCTATTATCGGATCGGAGAAGATCCGTTATCTCAATAATACACTACAAAAAATAAGAGAATTACAGACGGTATGTAATTTCTCGAAAACTGACGTAAATGACGATTTGCGACGGATTTTTCGACAGAATCCATACGTCAGGAAAATGATCGTCGCAAATCGATTTTCGACGGTTGGGAAGAAATCGCCCCAAGTTTAGCCGGATTTGGCCGCGGCAGAGGGAGGGGGGAGAGGGAGAGAGAGAGACGGTCGCCGGCGGGAGAGGTCATCGTCCGGAGGGAGATGGTCGCCGACAACATAGGAGAGGGAGAGAGAGAGGAGAGAGGTAAAGAAATACAAAGTGAAAGAGAGTGGATATATATATATATATAATAATAATAAAAGTAGCGGGAAAACGAAAAAAAATAGCGGGAGAGTGATTTTTAATTACTGGCCGTCGAAAACTAAGTAAATATTAATAATATATATATATGAATATGATATTTAATTATTTTAAAAGTTACTGATGGTCGAGATCGTCGAAAACTATTTAATTATAATAATAAAATACTACATACATATATATAATATTTATTTTTTTGGTTACCGATGGTCCAAACTGTTGAAACTTTTGACGTTCTGGACTGTCGCTATATTAATAAAATATTTTTTATATTATATTATTTTTTTCATTTACTAACGATTAGAACCGACGAAAATTACGACGATTTGAATTATTGCTAATTATATTAATAAAATACTTCTTATATTATATTTTTTTTTATTTACCGACAGTTCGAACTGTTAGAATTTGCGACGGTTCGATATCCGTGGAAACTTTCGACGTTCCTAATCATCAAAAAATAAAATAATAATATAATAAATTACATAATTTATTATTTTTCATTTACCGACGATCCGGACCGTCGGAAATTACGACGGTTGGATATCCGTCGAAACTTTCGACGTTTCTAATCGTCAAAAAATAAAATAATAATATAACCTTCATTTACCGACGGTCCGGACCGTCAGAAATTGTGACGGTAGGATATTCGTCGAAACTTTCGACGTTTCTAATCGTCGAAAAATAAAATAATAATATAATAAATTATTTTTATTTTTGACGATTGTGACCGTCAGAAATACCGACGAATCACTATCCGTCGCAAATTGCGACGAATTTCTATCTGTCGGAAACTGCTCTTGGAAAATCTCAATTTTCTTGTAGAGATAGTGCTGTCCTCTCTCGAGACATATGTAAATTATATACATATCAATATTTTATTTTTATATTTTACATATCATTTTTAATCATTTTACGTATCAATATTTGAATTTATATACATATGTTGAATATCACTTACATTATTTTTATTTATAATGAAATCAAACATATGAAAATTTATCTTCTTCTAATAAGCATTATTTCTAATATTTTTAGTTGAAGATTTGATCATTTAAAAATAATCAGTTTAGAGCTCTAATTGAATTAGGATCAGATAGTTGCCAATGAGGAACCGACGAACTCCTCGATGGCCATCAGCAAGTACTTGAAAATAATACGGGAAGCACAATGAAAAGTGTATGTGAGAGAGACAGTTGATTAAACGCTTCTAAAGTTCTCAAATTGATCACTTTGTAGATGTCATTGACCAAATAATTATTATTACAAGAATATGAATTATGATTGTAGTGGATTTGTTGTTCAACCTCAACGGGTTCAATAAAAAAAATATTCTCCTTTAGTGTTTGGTTGACAAGTTTTCATTATTAGAATAATAGAACAAAATATTATTAAATATATTTTTTTATTTTTCAATCTTTGCACCTCAAATAAAAAAACAGGAGAATAAAATTATTCTACATTTTTTAAATGAATAAGTAAAATAGAAGTTATCCAAAAAATGAATAAATTTCACTAAATACCTTTCAATTTTCTATCACTACCATCAACTTCACTTTATAATCAGATGGTCCTTCTTCAATCGGGAATAACTAATTTTTTTATCCTTTCGCTAACATGGCACATTATTTTAAAATAAAAAATTATATAAAATATTAAAATAAAGGGGCGACGTGCACGCCCTCTCTCCCTCTCCCTAGAGGGGCAGCTGCCCCCCTCCCCCATCCTCTCTGGCATCGGAGAGGAGAGGAGGGGGGTGCCGCCCTTCCCCCTCCCCTCTGCGCGCGTGTAGAGCCTCCTCCCCCTTGGTTGCAGGAGGCGCCCCCTCCCCCTCGCACGCAGCGGAGGGGACGCTCTGCCCCCTCTTTTTTTAAGAAAATGTTTATATATTTTTTAAATATTAGTTTAGTATTTTATATAATTATTATTTTAAAATAATGTGTCATGTCAACAAAATGATTGAGAATTTGATTATTTTCGATCGAAAGAGCATTTAGTAAAATAAGTTAAAAAAATGGATGATAGTTTAGTTAGTAAAGTTAAAGAATAACGTTGGAAAAATGAGTGAAGTTGGAAGGTATTTCATAAAATTTATTAAAAAAAATAGTTTATCTTTAAGTTCAAAGGTTCTCTTTAAGATAATATTCAATCTAGGTTGGTTGACACAATTGAATAACACTATTGCATTCTGAAAATGCTGGTGCTAGTAATTTTATATTTGAATTCTAAAATTGTTCTGTGTTAGTCAAAATTTATCAGTACTATACGCGTTCGACCATTGAATTAATTAGATATTAATAGACTTCAAAATTGATGGGTCTCTATCCCAAAAAAAAAACTTAGGGCAATATCCTGCGAGACAAACTGATACTCACGTCCGTGAAGGAAAAAAAAAAAACATCTACAGTGAAATTATGCCCTCTTCGTGGTGGCATTTTCCGCTTATGCTTTGTTCAGGAACTTATTGAACTTTGAATGTGATCAACTGGAAGGGTGCAGTTCTGTTAGATAAAATCCATTTTACTTTTTCATACCAGTAATATATAAATTTTGCTTTAAAATTGTATCTTTGTTCAATTTTTTTAATAATCTTCTATATTGCTGTATTGCTCTGTGTACTTCCCAATCTGTTTGCCATTTTAACTGGACCTGCTTTTTGTAAGTGAGTCGAAGTATCCTCTGGTGGAGCCAGAGGCCATGCATCTCTGTACTTATGGTTCTAACTTCTAATTAAAGTTGATGCGTTTACACTGATCCTGAGCCCATCAAGATATGGATTGAAACACTGCTTATATCGTTGAACTGAGATGTTTTCTTTTTGTTGTTTATTTGTGTGTCTATATGTTTCTTTACTGGAGCTCATTTTGCTTCAGTATTTGGCTTCAATGACGTTACTGTCTTGTGCTTTAATAACCAGATCCAACTTAGATTGTAAGCCAAATCTGAGCTTCGAGGCTTTAACGCCACCAATGACAGAACAATGAAATTTATAGAGTTCCAAAGGGCCTGCCAAATTCGAGGACCCCCGAAGGCAAAACCCAATTCTGTTATTTTAGAAGAGAGAGAAACCAACTGTACATTATTTGTGAAACCACAAAAAGGGCCACGGGAAAGAAAAAAATGGCAAACAGAGGCCTAACTAAAGCACACATCTGCAACTTCAAAATCTGCACAAGAGGAAGCACAGTCACCTGACCTTCCATATCCACTCCTGAATACCCCGGCAAATAGGTTAACTTGGTTTGCGGGAGCTCCAGTGAACGGGATGGCAAACAGTGCTCTTTGCTAATTTCCATGAATCACTTGTCCTTAGAGCTTTTGCCTTCTTCAGACAGCGACTTCTTGGACTCTATCCTGATTAGAGGAAGGTTTATCCATGTCTGAAGTGCCGACGTCCCTTGTTAGGTACTTGTCAACTTGAGCCGCTGCTTGCCGGCCCTCATTTATAGCCCAAACAACCAGCGACTGGCCGCGTCTGCAGTCCCCAGCGGCAAAGATCCCTTTGACATTCGTAGAGAAATGACCATAATCTGCCTTGAAGTTTGACCGATTGTCGCACTCCAAACCCAGTTTGTCGGCAACCGTCTGAACCAATTCATATAATTTTATTAGACAAGAATTTCAATGGATAATAGTTCTGTAAATGAGTGAATGAAACATACTGCGAGCATGACTTTCATTGCTACACTAAAGATCTAAGAATATGTGGAGCCAAGGAAAAAAATGAGACATGGAAAACTTACAGATTCTGGACCGAGGAATCCCATAGCTAAGAGAACAAGATCAGCCTCGATAATCTCTTCCGAGCCTTTGATTTCCTCAAACTGAAATCTCCCACTGCTGTCTTTTGTCCAGTGAACACGCACTAGCTCGAGTCCTTTCACTTTTCCATTTTCATCCCCAACAAATCGCTTTGTCAACACCTCGTACGATCTTGGATCTTTGCCAAACTTGGTCGATGCCTCTTGATGACCATAATCCACGCGGAAAATACGGGGCCACTGTATCAAAACAATGATATAAGAAACACACGCAACCAGAGACAATAGAAGAGTTCAGATTCGAGCCAAGAGGGAATTCTGAGATGAACCTGAGGCCAAGGATTGCCTGGTGCTCTCTTTTGAGGTGGCTCTGGGAGGAGTTCAAGATTTATGATGTTGGCACAACCATGTCGTATGGATGTCCCAATGCAATCGGTTCCTGTGTCTCCACCACCAATCACAACAACCTTCTTCCCTTTAGCTGATATGTATTTGCCATCTTGAAGATCGCTATCAAGCAAGCTTTTGGTGTTAGCATGCAGAAATTCCATAGCAAAATGAATACCAGAAAGTTCCCTCCCAGGAACAGGAAGATCCCTGCACAAGAGCAAGGATTGTCAATGAACCAATGGCCAGCAAAACATGATACAGTAACAAGTATAGCTGCCACCAAGTATATCACACATCATAGTTAAGTATACCCATTGATGGACAGAATTGCACATGACCAATAATCTGTGCAAATGCAACTGAGGAACACATTACTTCCTTCTCTTGTTATCCAAATTCTTTTTAGCTCTTTTTTACATGTAGAAGTAAAAAAAGTGAAAGTAGAAGAAACGGTGATATCAATTCACCTGGGCTTCGTAGCTCCACACGCCAAAATTAATGCATCATTCTCAGCACGGAGATGCTCAAGAGAGAACAAAGGATCCACTCCAACATTAGCATTCACAACAAATTGAACACCTTCTTGACTCATGAGATCTACACGGCGTTGAACGACATCAACCTTGTCTGCCTTCATATTGGGAACACCATACATCATTAAACCTCCAATGCGATCAGCTCGCTCATAAACAGTGACCAAATGACCCATTTTATTTAGCTGATCAGCTGCAGCTAAACCAGCTGGCCCACTACCAACAATAGCAACCTTTTTCCTGCATGAATGTAAAATATTAGTTACAATCACATCAACATGAGAAGTACCTTTAATTCTAAAGTCTCAAAGTAACAACCACATATCTAATAGTAAAAGGAAGATACGAGAAAAAAAAAACTAAAAGTAACAAGCAGACTAGTTATATATCTTGTAGGTATCTTACCCAGTTCTTTTTGGTGGAGGCCGTGGTACCATCCATCCCTCTTCAAATGCCTTGTCAATGATGGCGCACTCTATGCTTTTAATGGATACTGGGTTCTCTATGATGCCAAGAACGCAGGACCCTTCACAAGGAGCAGGACATACCCGACCTGTAAATTCTGGAAAATTATTCGTTTCAAGAAGTCGATCCAAAGCTTCACGCCATCTATTCTGATGGACAAGTTCATTAAATTCTGGTATCTTATTTCCAAGAGGGCACCCAGAATTTTCCTGCATATGCACATAAAAAAGCATAAGGAATCATTGATAATCAGATAAAAATGGCTGGCAACATAAGGAATTTAATATGCAAGGTAAAAAGAAAACAATATTAAATAATTAAATAGCTAAATATTGGGACCTGAAAAAGCTTTAGAAAGGAACTCAGCTCCAAAATTATAATGAAGTTCAAGAACCAACAATACCAATTGCGTAATCAAATATTTTAGCTACCATAACAGATCAATTGTTTGTCCAACCAACTAAAACAACCCACAATCATTTTTTAACAAATGTCATTGATAAATAAGCATAACAAAGGTCATGCTATGTATTACCTGATGACAAAATGGAGTCCCACAGTCCATGCAACGAGCAGACTGAGTTTTTAGCAATGGTCCAGGCTTTGATTCCAAAGCAACTTCTTTCCAGTCGTTAATTCGCTCAGCAGGATCCCTATATGAAATGCTTTGCCGTTCATAGGCGATAAAACCACGATGCTTAACAGCGTTATCAACCTGTGTTGGCCTTGCAACAGCTTTCTCTTCGTTCACTGTCTGAAGATAAAAGATTCATCTTAGCTCTAAATTATGCAAGAACTTATGGCAATAATGCCATAGTAAAAACATGTAAGCTCGCAGAATTAAATTGGTAAGCTCCAGAGAAAGTGTCGTCACTATGAATAGAGTACACAAGTAAAAAAGAACAGTGTTCATAAACTAAACCAATGTGATCAGAATGATTTGCAATATTTCCCCAAAACCGTAAATTGCAATTCAGAAAATTCAGATGGGAACACACAGGACAAAAGGAAAACACAAAATTAAAATCCACTGAAACAAAAATGGAAGCAACTGAAGAATTATGAAATAATAAAGAAAGTCAAACAAATGAAGAATTGTTATCATTTTCAATGAAAGATCACCTTGATATTTTGGGCAGCCAACTTCTTCAGTTCTTCAAATGCATCTTTCTCCATTAGCTCCTTTTCTTCTTGAGCCTCAGCATCTTGTGCAGCTTGCTCGGCCTTTAGATTCATAAGAACCCTCTTGTAGTCTCGTGGAAATACCTTCACAAACTTTGGCAGTAGACTGTTGAATTTGGAAAGCACTTCTCTTGCTAATGAACTACCAGTATGGCGTTGATGTTGTTGTATCATCATCTTCAATGTTGTAATATCTTCTTCATCTTCGACCTTTTCAAGATCAACTAACTCATGGTTGCAACGAGTATGGAACATCCCATCGACATCAAGAACATATGCAACACCACCACTCATACCAGCAGCAAAATTCCTCCCAGTTTTACCAAGTATAACAACAGTACCACCTGTCATATACTCACATCCATGATCGCCAACACCTTCTACAACTGCTCTAGCACCTGAATTCCGAACACAGAACCTTTCTGCTGCCATTCCATTAAAGTAAGCTTCCCCAGTTGTGGCACCATAAAGAGCCACATTACCAATTACAATATTTTCTTTCGGATCAAATTGACTTTCTCTAGGAGGATACACTATAATCCTGCCCCCAGACAATCCTTTGCCAACATAGTCATTACTGTCACCATCGAGCTCGAGGGTTATTCCAGGGCAGAGAAAAGCTCCGAGACTTTGGCCAGCACTTCCATATAATTTAATATGGATGGAATCTGAAGGCAACCCATTGATGCCATAACGTTTTGTGACCTCATGGCTAAGCATGGTGCCAACAGCACGGTTCACATTCTTAATTGGCAACTCAATATAAACAGGAAGTTTTTTATCCAATGCAACACTTGACAAAGAAATAAGTTCCTTGTCCAACGCCATGTCTAGACCATGGTCCTGTTTCTCAACACAATATTGAGCAGCTCCTGGTCGGATATCAGCAGAAGGTCTAAGCAACAATGACAGGTCAATGTTTTTAAGCTTCTCATTGCCTCCAACTACTACTTCATCAACCTGGAGCATGTCAGCACGACCAACCATTTCTCTAAGTGTTCGAAAACCAAGTCGAGCCATGATTTCACGAACTTCCTCTGCTAGCATAAAGAAAAAGTTAATAACATGTTCGGGTTCACCAGCAAATTTTTCACGGAGCACGGGATCTTGAGTGGCAATGCCAACTGGACAAGTGTTCTTATGGCATTTCCGCATCATAATGCAACCAAGAGTTATGAGAGGAGCAGTGCTGAAACCAAACTCTTCTGCACCAAGTAAAGCAGCTATTGCAACATCTCTTCCAGTTTTCAATTGGCCATCAGTTTGCAATACTGTTCGACCACGGAGGTTGTTTGCAACTAAAGTTTGGTGTGTCTCTGCCAAGCCAAGCTCCCAGGGAAGCCCTGCATTCTTAATACCAGTCCAGCGGGAGGCTCCGGTGCCTCCATCATGACCAGATATCAAAACATGGTCTGCATGCCCTTTTACGACCCCACTAGCGACCACACCTACGCCAGCCTCTGAGACAAGCTTAACACTAATTCTTGCCCCTGGATTTGAGTTCTGCAAATGAAAAGAATCAATTATTGACAAGAAAATATGAAATTTCATTTTGTTTTAGCAATCTAAAAGATGGTGTACTGGTAGACAAAATGGCATGCATGAAAACTAGGCATGAAAAATACTCTCTTAGAAAGTATAATAAAACAAAGATCTACTTCAGAAAATTCAAGCATTTTATTGAAGAAACATAAGGAGAAAACAAAGTCAAAATTTCAAAATCAATACCTTAAGGTCGTGGATTAATTGGGCAAGATCTTCTATGGAATAAATGTCATGATGAGGAGGAGGACTGATAAGACCCACACCAGCAGTCGAATTTCGAGTTACTGCAATATCACCAATAACCTTATGACCAGGAAGTTCACCTCCTTCACCAGGCTTTGCACCCTGGATATTGAAAAACAAGTAATAATTATAAATACGCATAGGGCAAGGCAAATAAATTCCAGAAAAAGATAACCTCACCACATTGCAAAGGTACTCATCAGTTAGAGGTACAAAGACACACTAGTGCTTTGTAGACTCAGCAACATCTGTGCATGAACACACGTCGATAAACAATAGGAACTTATGTTCCAATAGGAAGAGGAGCAAAAATAGTAGTGATGTCCCATGGTACAGCGTTCAAACCAGATGCAACACAAACCAGACAGATTTACTACATTTGAAGAATATTACCTGAGCCATCTTTATCTGGAGTTCATCCGCATTTGTGAGGTAATAACTTGTAACTCCAAATCTCCCACTAGCAACTTGCTTAATTGCACTCCTTTTTGGGTTCATTGAACCATCTGGAAGATGCTCCATACGTGAAGGTTGCTCACCTCCCTCACCTTCAAGAAACAAAATACAGGGTAAAACACCCAGTTTACAAGAAGCATTGATTGAACACATTTAATGTGGACTAAAATGTCTAGATACATTTAAATAGGACTAGCAATAATCAAATGAACACAAGAAATAGTATAAATAAACAAGACAAGAATATGTATCAGAAATCATCTTCAACAACAATATTTAGGCTATTTCATTACTTATCAAGTTGTGATTCATTTTTTTTCTTTTTTTAAACATGTTTCATAATATGTACTCTATAATTAAATACATGGACAGACTCAGGGAGCTCCATAATAAGATCATACCGGTGTTTGATTTGCCTCCAAGTTTATTCATAGCCATAGCTAGAGTAGTATGTGCTTCCAGTGATATTGATCCATAACTCATAGCACCAGTGCAGAAGCGTTTTACAATCTCACTAGCAGGTTCCACTTCATCCAAGGGAATCTTTTCACCTACATCTTTAAACTTCAGTATACCACGCAAGTTGCAAGTCTTATTCAGTTCCTGTATTCTTTTAGAGTACTCCTTGTATGCTGCCACACTATTCGTTCTAGCTGCCTCTTGCAACTTCGCAATTGCAAGGGGGTCATTAAGGTGTACTTCACCCCCTTTTCTCCAGTGGTAATCACCAGGATTAGGCAGTGCTACTGATTCTGCACTTCCAGGAGGTAAACTTCTGCTTGGAAATGCCAGTTCATGAAGACGAAGTGCATCCCCAGCAAGCATTTCAAACGTTGCACCCTCAACCCTGCTCGGTGTTCCTTTAAAGCATTTTTCAATAACCTCAGAGGAAAGACCTAGAGCTTCAAAAATCTGTGCGCCTTTGTATGATGCAAGAGTGGAGATACCCATCTTGGCAAGAACTTTCATCATTCCATAATTACTGGCTTTAAAGTATCTCTTGACAAGCTCCTCTCTGGAGTGAAAATTACCATCATCCTTAGGAGGTATTTTTCCATCAATTTGCAGTCGCCAAATTGTTTCTATGGCCAAATATGGACAGATGGAATCAGCACCAAATCCAACAAGGGTGCAAAAGTGATGCACTTCACGAGGCTCAGCAGATTCAACCATTAATCCTATGCGCGTTCTCTCTAGTGTTGAAACAAGATGCTGATGAACAGCACCAACCGCCAACAGTGAACTTACAGCAACTCGTTCTGATGAAAAACCTACATTAAAATGATAATTAGTCTTAAGAGATATTGGATCTTATAACTGCATATTGCATATATAACTACTTGTAAGCTATGAAGAGCACTAAGATCAGATAGGCCCTGACATGCATGAAACCCCCAAATGACAATGAAGCCAAAAGAAGACGAGAAAAAAAAAACAACATGCTTAAACTTCTCTCTAGTATGTTTAAACTCTCACCTCTATCAGACAAAACAAGAGTTGTATAACCCTCACAAATAGCAGCACGAGCTTCACGGCAAATCCTATCCAATGTCTGCTCTAAACCTTCTCGACCTAACCTTTTAGGATATGTTATGTCAAGAACTTTGCTCTGCCAACCCCTATAGTTCATCTTTTTTACGGCTTCCATCTCCTCAATAGAAAGAAGAGGTCCTTTCAGTGAGAGGCGGTGACACTGATCTTCTGTAGTTTCAGTAAGATCTCCCTCTGGACCAATCATGCACTCCATAGATGTGACTATTTTCTCCCGAATAGGATCAATTGGAGGATTTGTCACCTGAGCAAACATCTGCTTAAAATATTCAAAAGTAAGTTTTTCCCTATTTGACATCACAGCCAAAGGAGCATCATTTCCCATTGAACCAAGAGCTTCAGTGGCATCTTTTGCCATTGGTAGCAACAACATTTCCAATGCTTCAACTGTATAGCTGCAAATATCAAGTTCCAAGATAGATCAATAAATGACAAAATTGTAATTTAACAAAGGTAATTATACTGGAGTGTTAATGATTTACCCAAATGCTTTCAGTGGAGAAAGAAGTCCACGGATTCCCATGTTTTCCATGTCAACATCAAGATTCTTAGCCTAAACAGTGAAAACAGAACTTTAAGTACCTTGTCTTAAGGGACAACAAAGAAAAAGACGAAACAATTTGATGGTAGACATCTACTCTTTTTGGAGTTGGTGTGACACATCAACTTACTGAAACTGTCCCAGATATGGGAGGTATTGTGACATTTTTAGCAACAGAACCAATGATATCTTCAAGAGAAATCTTCTGTTTCTTAAGCCACTCCCCGTAGGGCCTAGCTTTTGAGAACTGCCTCTTCAGTTCCTCGTCGTCAACAACAACATGATTTTCAAAGTCAACTAATAACATCATGCCAGGATTAAGCCTTCCTTTCCTGGACACATCTGCAGGTGGAATGTCAACAACTCCTACTTCGCTTGCCATTATAACTCGCCCACTATGTGTGATATAAAAACGACCAGGTCTCAACCCATTACGATCAAGTGTTGCACCAAGATAGCGGCCATCCGTAACTGCATGCAAACCAGCACACAGCAACCAGGGAATTTCAGAAACAATAAAAGACATGAGGTTGTAACCAGTAAGAGATGGAAAGAATCTCACAGGAAATAAGAGCAGGTCCATCCCAGGGCTCCATTAGAGCAGAGAAATATTCATACATAGCTTTCCTATCAGGATCCATGTTTTTGTCATTCTGCCATGCCTCAGGTATCATCATGATAATAGCTTCTGGTAGGCTCCTTCCAGCACGAACCAAAAGCTCTAGGACACCATCAAATGCCCCTATAGATGAAATCAATGTCCTCAGTGTTCTGAGAATACAACCATGATTCACACATTCTCGTGGTATTAAAAAATGAACAAGTGTCAGCAAAAGAAAATCACACCTGAATCTGAGGAACTGGCATCGACAATGGGAAGAAGTTTCTTCATCTCATCCTTCGATAAGCCTAATTCCTTGCACTTTAGAAGTCCTTCTCGTGCCTTCATCCTGTTGCATAAAAGGGCAAATAGATCAATATATAGTCATACATATGAAAAATGCAACTTCATCGATTCAGCCACAGAATTATTACCAATTTACATTTCCACGCAAAGTGTTGATTTCTCCATTATGGCCCAGAATACGCATAGGTTGTGAGCGATCCCAACTAGGAAAGGTGTTTGTAGAAAATCGAGAGTGCACCTGCAATTGTATACGAATCATCAGAATTTCAATTATCGGTTTCCTGGAAATTGAATTTCATAACATGTATGTCTTATATAAGTTGCATCGAGACGATCGAAAAAAATATCACAACCAATTTCTATGTCAATACAAATAACACAGAAACCCTAATCTACCTTCACTACATATCATTTCCTTTCCACCTCCAAATTGGAATCTCATCCCACTGACCATGGGGAGAACTGCAACAAGATTCTGCAACAGGTTTACTACATTATCAACTATAAAGTTTTGCCCACCTCACCCAAGACATCAAGTACCAAATGTAAATCGTACTCAATACAAATATAAGATATAGTTTAGGATGATGCCTAAGAACCTCTTTGCACCTTAAACATGCTCCGCTACCAGATCCCTTCCCACGCAGCTGGTTGTGGGCGTAGTTTGTACAAAAAGAATAATATTAAGTAAATGTCATATTTACCAGAGCCATATAACTTGTGAACCTCTCATCGTCAAGATCCGCATAGTAGTATTCCTTTAGCTGAATAGGCTTTAACTGACCTTTATAAACCACAGTTCTGTAAAAGTTGGACAAAACTTTAGGAAGTCCCAGGCAAAAAAAAGGAATTTGGCTACTTATCAAACAGGAAGAATAATAAACTAATAAAAATCGACTTCTTTCAACTAAGCAAGTTATACCAAGGATCACAGCCATGACTTAAGAATATCATTTTGATCCTCAAGGAAAAGTAGTACAAGGCAAGAAGTATAACCTGGATGACAATGAGCATATATAAAAATCCTTTGCTGCACCATGCTGCATATTCAAAGCAGCTCGGATAGCCACCATCGATACCCTCCGTAATATATACATCTAAATGTATTCAGATGTTAGAGTTAGGCACCATTTTCACATATTAGAAGCAGCAGTCATAGACATAAGACTTTATTCATAAAGGTAAGAAGAATAAGCAAGTTATCAAGGACCTGTTGCTCAAGATCAGCATTTGACCTTGGACTTCTAGTAAGGAAAACCTGCTCGATAATTGGCTCAGTTTGACGAGCAGATTCACCCAGATCAGAATTATCAGTGGGTACTCTGCGCCATCCAAGCACAACATGGCCCAATGATTCTGCAACCTGCATATGTAAACAGCCAAAAAATGTATTACAAGAAGAAACAAAAAAAACAAAATGTTATAGATTCTATCTAACAATGGATATTAGAAGAAAAAAAAAGAAATGGATTATAAAAATAAGACCATCAAATAGGGCAAACATAAATCTGTATTTCATCATCAATGCCTGGCGTCAGTCCAGCAAGCAACTAACATATGAAAGGAAAAGGAAATCGATTTAACAAAAACATGAAGATAGCGTAATGCATAAATTAAGATCATTGGAGTCATAGGAAATCAATATATAGATATGAGGTTAGGTATGTGTGTGTGTGTGTGTGAATAGAACTAAAGATTAAAATATGAACATTGATGAAAACCACAATTACCTTAGCAAATACAGTTTTGCTCTCGCTCCTTCGGCTTTCATCAGTTGGCAAGAAGAACATGCCGACAGCATATTGACCAGGTGGTGGCAATTCAAATCCCAAGTCATAAGTTACCTAAAATCCAGAAAAAAAAACAAAAAAAAATATAATTTCAGAAACGGAAAAAAATAGAACCTAAATGTTGAAACTTTAACCAAAACAGCATAGGATTTGATACAGTACATAGACATCAGCAAGCAAAATATCAAAATTCAAGAGAACAAATAGTGAACAATCACTACGGACCCATAGAACAAGTTATACCTCCTTGAAGAAACCATGGGGCAAAGCTACGAGGATACCAGCCCCATCACCGGTATTAGTCTCACAGCCACAAGCACCGCGATGTGTCATTCTAACCAACATTTCCAACGCATCAGAAACCTAAACAATTCATCAGCAACCGACAGAACTAGATCAATAATTAGTTGCAGCATACTAAAATAAGTGGTCTTGTTTTAGAAGACTTACTGTTCTCCTGTTATACTCCCCAGAGAGTTCGGCAATGAACCCAACGCCACAAGAATCTTTATCAAGGGAAGGATCATAAAGACCCAACGGTTTCTCAGGCACTTGAGATAGGGACATGGACGGAGAGACCACCCTCAGCCTAGGGGAATGCCCTGGTCCATCGGACCTCCAAAGCTGGACGCGCTCGGAAGCTTGGACTTTGTTACCTAGGAAGCGGCTCTGCAGAGACAACCTCTGGGACCGCCTCGGCGCAGAGAACCACACGGCCCTGCTCCCACGGCAGACGTTCCTCTTTTGGTTCACAATGGAAGGAAGAGCCACCGATTCGTTTCGGAGCTTAATTGCCGATCCCGGGACCGTGCTTGCCATGGACGAACTGCTCTAGTTTACAGCAAGCAGAAAGAACAAGACGCCCACTTTTTGCTGCTGCCTCAAAGCTTCCGGAAAAGCGACGACGTCCTTTAAGAGATCTACCAAAAAGGGTGCAGATGTGCAGCTCTACAAATTAATAGATTGTTCGAGCACGATGGAGACGACTTTTTTGCGCAGAGGAATCGTTCAAGATTAGACTTTCTTTTGGATTTCGCTGCAAATGAGCAGAAAAGTCAAAAATTTTAGCCTCGCCATCAAAATAAATACATAAAACCTGGCCAAACAATCGGCAAAACCTTGCAATCTACAACCGAAATAATATTTTTTCCCCAAAATAAAAAACGGATTCCTCGTAGTGTTCTTACTGTATCAAATCCAGAACGCAACATTCAGAAAAGTTCAAAAGAGTCTCACTAAAAACAGAGAAAATAAGAAGAAAAGACGAATCTCTAGCGGATCTCAATATCGGAATCCTTTTTTTTTTACCTGTAGATTCTTAGAACGACGACAACCGCAAACAGATCTATTTAGTCCTTCCGCTACGCCACCTACCACACAGCGAACTCGCTCGCTCGCTCGCTCTCACCCCACGCACACCTACCCGAACAAGCACAATGGATCTACCAACCAAATCGGGTGGGCGGAAACGCGAAGGCCGCGATCTCCTCCGCTCGCTCCTTCCTCGAGGCTTCGAGGGGGGGTCGCGGCGACAGGGATGGTGGGAGGAAGTGGTTTAAGGTGGGGAAAAGGGGTGAACAGGGTGGAGCGAGGCCGCCGCGCACGTACGCCGTGAACTCCTACTTTCCGCCCGCGACCGCCAGCCTCACTACCGCTCTTCTCCTCCTCTTCTCACCGCTCGATCGCTTCTTGTTCGCGTCCAGAGATGCAGAGCAGCGCGCATTTATAGACGCGGCTAATTGGAGGGGTTTGGGAAGCCACGTGGGGGCCGAGCGACATTTTAACCTGATCTTTTACTATCTATTTAACTATTAAATTAAATTATATTTACTACGGTTTTTTTCCTTTATGGGCGAGCAATTCATTTTACTTAATTCTTTTTTTCCTCTTTTTATAGGAAACGTGGTGTCCGCGGGGCCCACGAAGATGGGTGCTCGTTTGACAGCAGGACTAATTTGTCGAGCGCCACGTAGGCGCGGGATCAGCTTAGGCGGCACGCGAAAGCCGTTTCGCGAGCCGGTTGCCGATTGGGATTTGGTTCGGATCCGAGCCTTTCTGACGGCTCGCCCACCGAGGCATTAAAAAAACCGGTTTTCTTTTTTTTTTCTTTTCTTGTTTTTCCTAATATTTTTTTCTTTGGATTTGCGGGGGGAGGTTTGGATTGTATCGGTTGACCAAGACTTTTGATCCGTTATTATCATCATTTTACTTTTTTTTCACCAACCAAAATCAATTTAAAATGTCGATATTTTTTCCATAAAATTATCGTTACTAATTTTACTCAAATCAATCAGCCGGGAAAGACGATTCCAATTAATTTTGAAATAATAGTGGCATCCACAAAAAAAAAGTACCTTCTTCCTCGAGAAATTTAAGTACGAAGAGAAGTAGTTGAAAAATAATTGTTATACATGTAATTGGACTCATCTCAACCTTAAACTCTAATATATATGAATTTTTTTCCTAAATAAATTAAGAAGCGAGTCCTTATTGATCTAAAAATAATTGAGATATATTTTTAAAAAATAATCATATCTATATATGGCAAGGGAAAAAAGGGTTCTTTTTATTAGGGAGCGCGGCATCATGACGTAATCAAATTCATAAAAGCATTTAAATGAGAAATAAAGAGCACTCAATAGCATGTCAAATAAGGGAGTAGCACTAATTTCAAGTGTATAATTATAGCCTTCTACTAAAATATCTTCCGGTATTAAAGATTTGGGGGATATTTGTGGACTGATGCAATCAATTCATATAACGTATTTGGTGTTATTATCCACTTATCCAGGAACATAAAACCCAACTAAGAATCAGTTATTCTCAATCTCCCTCTCTCACGCTTCCGAGATGGTTAGATTCAAAATCGACGGACAAGATTTGATCTTGAACTATTCGACTCGCACGATCTTGCGTAGTTCACGGAGGAATTTATGGTTCATGATGTGCTATATGTGGCTCGTGGAGGGCGGCGACGAGGGGATGGCCGAGGGAGACGACGACAAGCGGAGGGCGGCTGCGAGTGGTGAGGGCGGAGTTGAACTAAAAAATAGTTTCTATATATATATATATATATATATATATATATAACTTTTTCAAAATCAATAATGTTGTATATTCAAATGTTATTTCCATCATCCTCTCTTAAACTATCACGATTTTTCATGTCTAATCTTAAACTATAAACTTAGTCTCTCATCTATTTCTGTTATATTTTTCATTATCAAAAAAATATGAAATAATAAATATAAAAAATAAAAAAATCATGGGAAAGGATCAAAGTGGTAAACAAAAAGTTGGCATTAAATTACCCTCCCTCGATTTTGTCTTTTTTTTTCTTTATTATTTGATGTGTTATAAAAAGACGGATAATTTAGTCTTTTCATAAATGAAAAAAATTAAAGGTAACGAAAAATGTAACAAAAGTAGATCGAAGGACTAAAGTAAAAAAATTGTGATAATTTAGTAATACAAAAAAATAAGTCTGTAATTTGAAGTTATATGCAAAAAAATGTCATAATTTATGAGATGTTTATGAAAATAATAGTACGTTTAAGTATGAAGTGTAGTAGTTGAAAAGAATTTATTCATGTACCAGAGAGTCTTCAAAAAATATAACAATTAGATAATCCGATCGGAATGGTTGCTCGTTTTGTTACATCATCTCCGAAGTTTGTTGGAAGGAAATCATACTTCGTACGTGCAAAGAAGAATTGATGGCACCATAAACAAAGGGAGCACCTGTATTATCGAGGGTGATAATGGATTCGGAGTTTTATCCGATCGTTTCGAATATTATAGTGACAATAACAAAATATAATTAATTACAAATAACAATAAATAATATCACTTTTTGTATTATTGAAGTTGTGCAAATTAATTTTGCTTATATGCGGGTATTGTAAAAGTCACACATATTGTTCGTGGTTAAAAAATAGAGAAAGGCGTAGCTAATACCGGAATTGTTCATATTACAACTATATATGCGTTGCAACTACTAATACAATATTCCTCAGGATTCGTGCTTGCACGGCTATGTGCATGCCATTCGTCGTGATATTAATCAATTACAATCCTAAGTAAATTTTTTTTCTATCTTTTATGTCATTTTCTTATCGCATTCTAAATGAACTTAAAGTAATCAATACGATTATGGAAGAGGTGCCTATTGGGCGAAAAAAGGAGGGTTTGGTGGAGACTCGATGGCTAGAGGAGGAGGAAATTTGACCACGGAAGCGGATTTTGTGTTGCCACAAATGACGAATTTTCTTGATTTGGTGTGGCGAGCGAATGTTGCATTATTGATTTTCCATTATATTGCTCAAAATTGGATCAAATTACGCATAGGTTAAAAAATATGCAAGGCATGAGAAAATGTATGGATATTATTTTTTTTGTGAAAAAATAATTCACAGATATAGAATTACTAATGCTAGGATAGAGATAAAAATATTTATATTATAATAAAATAAAATAACACGAAATTGGTGGTTGATAAATTATAGATATATAATTTAGTTGCATCTTTATGTTCTACATACGAACGTGTAGAAGGTAGGATGACGATATTACTTAACCAGCTAATCACAATTTTGATGTATGTATAAATTATTTAAAGACTTTAAACTTAATTAGTAAATTTACATAAAGATACAAATTACGATTTTTTTTAAAAAAAAGTTAAATTTCTTGCATATTTAGCACAAACATTTATTTCTTAGTAAAAAGAATAGAACAAAAATCTACCTTCGTGTTTGCAATTTCGTTTTTTTTCACACTAATTATTGAAATTGTAGAGTCTGCTGTTTTCATGGTATCATTATTGCGTGTGTTTTTATAGCATTCCATGATGCCATTGTAACAAAATAAATGCCTGTTGCACACCAAAAGAATAAATTAAATTGAATGATAAATCAAATAACAAAAAAAAAGATGAAATAGATAGAATGGCGGAGGAAATGAATTTCATATCTAATTACAAAAATATCATGATGCTAGGGTCAAGATTGTGCAGCAGAATAAATAATATAAACACAAATATTATTATATTCATGCTCTTGTTTAATTGGGAAATACGTATATGCTAAAATTTAGTATCTTTGTTTATTTTTAAAAAAAGGAGACAAATATTAACATTAATAAAACTAAAGTGGTATCATGTCATTTATTTTAAAATCGTATATCTATCTATTAAAAAAGACTAAACACTAGTGAATGTCTCAATGAAAATCAATTTAATAATAGATCATTATTAACTTATAAGTCAAATGATTAAGGTACGTTTAGCTTAGTTGATATAAAATAATTAATAAGTTAAAGTGTTGATAAATATTTTATTTATTGAAAATTATTTTTAAAAATAAGTGACTTATTTATTTATAAAATATAAGCAGGCCTTCCTTTTTTATTTTTTTATTTGTAAGTATATTTAATATCTTCTTATCAGTTATTTTTTAGAATTATCAAATACTAAAATTTTTAGAAAGTAACTTACAAGTTGCTTATAATCTTAGCCACGTGACAATAGTTACTTTTCATTTCACTATAGAAATAAGTTAAAAGTAATGAAATATTCAAAAATAAAAAATAAAATGCTGCAAAGAATCAGGAAACTAAATTTATTGGCAACAATGATGAAAAAATACATAGTAATTGAATGAGATGAGGGTTGTTCCACCTTTTTTTCTTTTTTTTATTTTTTTATTTGACCATTTCTTTTTCATTTTATCTTTTTTTATATTTCTTATATAAAATAATTTATTTATTATATCTAAAATATTTATAATAAATTATTAATATAATATTATTTATTACTTTTATTTTATTTAAAATTAATATATTTGCTAAGTAAAATTAATCTAAAAATGATTTTTTATAAAAATATATATTTTAAACAAATTTATTTTCATAAAAAATAACTTTTACTTTTATTTTTTATTAATAATAAAATTTTATTTTATTTTTAATTCAAAATTTACAAAAAATTAATTCATCGTATCTACTTTTTCCTATCACATCAACTTATTGCATTTATCATTACGTTCTATTCCATCCAAACATACCACGAACTAATATATCAATTCACCTATTCATTGAGAACCTAGGAAGAACTAAGACTTGATTTCCAAACCCAAGCCTAAATATATTGGCAAGATAGCTAACTACAAGACTGTTATGGAAATTTAGGATCTTATGTTTAGTTTTGAAATTGCTTCCCATCTACTCCAATTATTATATTTATAGGCACGAACTTTTGAAATTTCTTTTTCTTTATCATACATAATTTTCAGTTGGTTAAATTTAACACGACTAATTAATGTTAAATACACAATATTGCCGTAAAAATAAGGAGGAAATTGCTCTACTCGAGAAAAGAATCAAGTAAGACAACTAAAATAGTAATAATAATAATAATGACGATATATGATAACTTAATGAAATGATGATTTTAGTAAGGGTTCAATTCCTATGCTCCCAACTTAAGTTGGGAGCATTTTGCTACCAAATTATTATCCATAGAATCTTTTATTCATGGCTACAATCGCACATTTCACAAGCCATCTAATTCACGATCTACGGCTCTGATATGTTTTTCTTTTTCAATTATTTTCCCATTAACCCAATCCTAACGCGCAGTCATCTCATTTTCTCATTCGTTTTTTCTCTCCTCGCGGACCCGACATTGACCCCTTCGCGATCTCGCCCCCGATGCTTCAACGCTCGATCTCGTCCGATGTCGACGACGGACCAGATCTACACAACCTCCGGCCAGATCTGTTGTACCTCGACGATCTCCAGCCAGATCTCGCACAACAGCGGTCCCCCAGTCAGATCTCCCACAATGATGATCCCCAGCCAGATCTGCGCAACCTCTGGCCAGATCTGTCGAACTTCGCCAATCTCCGGCCAGATCTGCGCGTAGCTCTGTCCTCTCGGCGACCTTGAACACCCACGCCAAGCCACGCCGATCCCCCTTACACCGAGCTTCGCCCCCCACCGCGAGCATGCCATGACCCCCACCGATCTCCTTGTGTCATTATACCCACCTCCGAGCTTCAGCCGCCGACTTGGCAAGCCGCGACACACGGAGTCCGGTGGGGGTCAATGGACCCCCACCTATGCGACCCCCTCCTTGTCCGCCGCCGACCTCAAGCCTCGACGACCCCCTTTCTGTCTGTTGCCACTCCCCTTCCGAGCTCCTCTACCGACCCTCGCACACCCCGCCTTTGTCCGCCGTCGCAGCCGCCGTCGCGACCCCTCATCGTCGTCGCGTCACCATCCCTCGCCGACGCACGGGAACCCTTGCAATCGCTCGGCGCCGTTGCTTCGTGACTCCTGGCCACCGCCGTCGGGAACCCTCGCACCCCTCGCCGCCCCAATTTTTGTCTAATTTCATCTATTTTGTGTAATCATAAGAGAGTCATTGTAATTTGGGGTTGATTTGGAGTTGTAATGTTGTAATTGTAACATGTATATTTTATTGTAATTTTGAGTTGTAATGCAAGGATGTTTATGTTACAAGGTTATCTTTGCATGTATGGTAATTCTGTTCTAAAAAACTTGTTGAGTTGCAATCTAGAGCGTGGAGCATGAAAAAAGTGGGTGATGTTTCAAAACAAATGAGATTGTCATTGGTATAAAAAAAATGGGAATGCAATGCAAGGTCACTGATTACAATGAGTAGTGAGTAGTGTCGTCGGGTCATCGTCGGAGGGATATCATCTTTTGATATCTTCGCCTCAATTAGTCAAACGATTCGTCCAGAGTAAATAAAATCGACTTTAATCATCTAAAGAAATACTTTGAACATCTAAATGATAATTAGAACGACAAAGATCGTTTCTACTACTTTTTATATTTGATTTCATAGGGACTTCATATGACGATAATTGTCCAAAATAAATCAAAATAATTAATGAATTAAACATGAATTACAAATGAATTAAACAACAACGACGATACAGGATTGGCGGTATGGTAGTGCGAGGTCGACGGGGGTGCTTCAGTGGTCGGCGCGCTACGCCAGGGGACGACGAGCGGGGTGCAGTAGGGGACATCGAGCGGGGTGCAGCGCGGCGGTGAGGGGTCGAGCAACGCGAGGCGGCAACTAGGGGTCGAGTGACGCGAGGCAGGGGTGAGTGTTTCAGGGCGCGAGGCGGTAGCGAGTGGTCGAGCGACGCGAGGCGGTGGTGAGGGGTCGCGAGGCGGCGGCGGTAGCGAGGGGTCACAAGGCGGCGGCGGTGACGAGGGTCCGCAAGGCAGCAAGGGATCGCGAGGTGGCGGCGAGCAGTCACGAGGGTTTCCATGCAGTGGTGAGGGTTCCCATGCGGTCGCGAGGGTTCCCATGCGGCGACAGCGAGTGGTCGCGAAGGTTCCCATGCGATGGCGAGCATGAGTAGTGACGATCGGCGGAGGTGCTTAAGGTCAGCGACGACGCAGATCTGATCGGAGCAGAGGCGACGACGGGTCTCATGAAAGCGGAAACGACATCGGTGTGCGGATCGTGAAGGGGGTGAGAGAGTGGCAGGGCGAGAGAGTGGGCGGCGGCGGGATGATAGAGCAGCGGTGGGGGTGCGACACACGGAAGCGTGTCAGCGGTTAAACGAGGAGGACGCATAGATTTGGCCGGAGAACGCGTAGATCTTGCCGGAGGATGAAGATTTGTGCGAGATCTGACCGGATATCTCGTGGGTGGCTGGATCGTGCATTGGCTACGGGTGATCTCAGCGAGAGAGCGGCAGACGAGAGTGCGAACGATCTCAGCGACATCGGCAGGCGTTGTCGTAGGATGGCGAGGGATCGAGCGATCTCGGCGACGGCGGAGAGCGTGCGGCGGGGAGACGAAGAGGAGAGATAGATTGTTACACAGATATCGTGGTTTGTAAGGTTATTAGAAAAAAAATGTAAGAAAATGGGCATAATCTCTGTCGTTGTTCTTAAATCGGACGAATGAGATTGTTAAAAATATATCAACCGTTGATGGTGGACCGAGCGGACGGGATTTAGGTAGCAAAATGCTCCCAACTTAAGTTGGAAGCATAGAAATTAGGGAATAATGGGTGTCCCCCTAACTGAAATGGGGGACACTCCCCCCATATTAAGGCGCCTGTCCGATTCGAATCGGACGGGCGCCATTGAAATGGGAACTTTTTATGATGAACTAGTGGTTCACTATGAAAAAAATCGTCAATTCATTCGAATGCGGTTCAACCCGTGAAGGCAAGTACAAAAGGGCGGGGTAAAATTTTTTTTACCCATTTTACTCGCTCTCTCTCTCACCTGTCTCGCTCTCCAGATCCGCGACCGTCGAGAAGTCTGCCGATGATGAGATCTCCGCGAGTGTGACCGCCGGTGAGATATCCACGTCTGACCATCCCAAATCTGTGCAAGTACGACCGTCGGCGAGATCTCCGCATCCACGATCGTGTCTGACCATATCTGACGGACGCCGACCAGATCTAGTCCTCGGCGACCTCGTCCGTCTAGATCTCCACGGAGCCGACGAGATCTAAGCCTTGACGATCGCCGCCGCCGACATCTTCGACCTTCGAGAGCGTGTCGGTTTCAGATCCATCCACGTCTGTGTTCGTCGCCGACGATATCTACGACCTTCGACCTCCTATCATTTCCGCCATGGTGTTGTTGACCTCCCGCACCACCGCAGCCACCGAGCTCGCCCGCCTCGCCGCCGCCACCGTCGTCGAGCCGGCCCGCCCTCCACTTTCAAGCTCATGCACTGCCACCGCGACAATCTCGCGCGACCCTGCACCACCGCTGACCCCACACACCGAGCGCCGCCGCACGCCACCACCCTCTCACACTGCGAGAACGCCGAGTGCCATTGCACGACGCATGCCGAGCACCGTCGAGTTCGACCGCACGCCGCTGCGACCCCACACGCCGCGCCCCCGCCGCATGCCGCCGCCAAGTTCGCGCGCTGCCGCTGCACCTCTCTAATTAGTTGTTAATCGACACTATAATTTGGTGTTAATCATTCTATAATTAATTATAATTTGCTAAGTGTGTAATTTGTTATATTGCTTAGGAATAAGCATGTAAACTGGCTAGAACTGCCAGTTTCGTTTGTGCTCTTTAATATTATGAAGCATGTAAACTGCGATGAAGCATGTAAATTCTTGAAAATTTAGGCTATGCTAGCATAAAACCTCATGTGTGATTAATTAATCTAATTAAAATCCCCGGTTATGATCCGTATTTCATATTATTTGAATCAAATTCATTTGTACAGGACCCGAAATTTGTGATAATATATAAACAAGTATGGCATATATATTTGGAAGAAAGCAATCCATCCTTAAACATATGATCAAAGTTACGAAAATATGGATCACTTGTCAAATCCGAATACGATAAAGATTAGACAAGTGATAGTAAATTTAAGTAATTATTCGATCATTTCGATTTTTTTCATCGAGATTCATCAATATCTACTACTCTCTACTACTCTTAGCACAAGATTAATTGTTCGAACCAAAATGATATAGATAAATTTGATCAAACTAATGATTATGAGACTTTTCGATCTCTCGATATTGTGTCAACTATCTTGTTTGATCATTTTGAATTCTATAGATGCAATCGAAAAAACCTCAAACTTTTGCGACGTCGTCACATCAACAATTACATATTCCAAATTCTCAATTACAGATTCCACATACATCAACAAGCTCATTGGAATTTGAGGGGGGAAAGTCAACAAAATAAGCCAATCTAAAGAAGTTAATCTATACACAAGAATGTGAATGCAGTGTGTGCATGGGGTTGCATCATGGCGTGGCGGAGGTCGACGGGGTTGCGGCGTGAGTGGATCGACGGCGGAGCTCGAGGGTGGCGCTCGGCAGCGTAGTTCGGAGGGGGTCAGCGGCGCTCGACGTTCTCGAGGTCGGCGACACTAATGCAGTGTGTGAACGCGGGGTCACGTCGCAGCGTGACGGAGGTCGGTGGGGTCGCAACATGAAGGGGTCGGCGGCAGAGCTTGAAGGTGACGCTCAGTAGTGTAGCTCAGAGGTGGGCGCAGGCGCGGCGACAAGCAGAGGATGGCGGGGGTCGCGGCATGAGGGTTGGAGGTGGAGCTCGGAGGCATGCTCGAGGTCGGCGACGCTCATCGTGCTCAAGCTCGACGAGGAGGTCGCGACGGGGGTGCTCGTCGGCGACGTGCTCAGAGGCGGGCAGATCTGCCGGGATGCGGTTGGGGGGGTTCGCAAATCTCGTGGCGGCAATAAGATCTGGTCGGACGCGGTCATCGAGGCGCAGATCTCATCGGCGGAGTGCAGATTTGATCGGACGCGATGGTCGAGGCGCAGGTCTCGTTGACGATGGGCCGAACTGGACGGACGCGATCACAGATGCACAGATCTCATCGGCAGCAGGTCGAGTTCGCCGTACGGAGAGGAGGAAGGGGGGAAAAAGCTCGGAGGTGCAGATCAGTCGGTGGCGGGCCGATCTACGATGGCGTCCGTTGCCAGCGAGTGAAAGAGGTCAGAGAGAGAGAGTAAAAGTAAAAGGGGATAAAATTTTCACACGGCGCCTTTTGTACGACGGAATCATACCAGACCGTCCACGTTTTTTTATGGTGAACCGATGTCGACCGCCTGATTATGATGAAAAATTGCATTTTCATCGGCGCATCGGATGGACGCCTTTAAATGGGTGGAGTGTCCCATTTAAGTTGGGGGGATACCCATTGTATCCTAGAAATTAAATCCTTTTAGTAATTAATGCGACGTGAAATCGGACGTATCAAAGAGAAACTGAAAGGAGGCTTTCCCTCCTCTCTGTCTCTCCCGGTCCGGGAGACACTGCAATGTGTTCGTTGCCGGTTATTAGTGCAATTAGTTTGAGCACAAATGTGGCCCTGCACTTTGTGCTGCTGAATAAATAACTAATAGCAAAAAATAAAAAAAAAATTGGGATCATTTACCACGTACGGGTTTACTATTTCGAAAGTATGAAGTGTTTAAGCAATTAATCGAAATTAAAGTACATTAGAATATAGAACCACTTGTATTTGGTAGGTAGGTAGGTGGGTAGGTAGGCATGCTAATAAAAGAATAACGAAGATAGAAAATAATTGATTGGAATTTGTTTCAACTTTGTTGTTGCATGCATGCCTCCTTTTTAATTAAAAATACTGGTCAAAGTTAGAAAAGAAATCATATATTGTTTATAAATATATAAAATGCATTTTTTTATGAAATAACCAGAATGTTATGGAATCATGAAATTATTGAAATAATAATAATAATTTAAATATGAAATTTTTGTTATTGTTCATCGCTATTTTAGGATTACGATCGTTTGTGGAATCAGACTTCCAAAATGTATACCACATAATTTTTTTCTTCTCTTTGAAGGTTATAATGATTCAAAGTGTGCGTTTTGAAGGTTATAATCATTTACAATGGACATTAAGTAATTTGAATTTTCATTTATGCACCCTTAATTAGGCACGGTTTAATAAATGGTTAATAATTTTTAGAACAATCTTCATCTATTTTTATTATTTTTCTTATGACGAAAATAAAAATGTTTTAGAGTAGGGCAAGAACAATTCGCTCTTTGGAATGGTGTTTGGAATGGTTGAATATTTGGTTTGGATAATTTTATGTGTTAAATGTGTTTGGACGATTATATTTGGAATGAATGTGTTATATGCAAGTATGTGTTTGGAATGAATGTGTTATATGTGAATGATGTGTTATATGTGAATGTTTGTATTATATGTTCGGACATTACATTTCTGCATTTTTTAAAATATTTTTTATGTTTCCGACGGTCAGAATCGTCGGAACAACTGGAAATTAATTATCGACAATAAATTATTCGATACTTTTTGACGGTTTTAGCCGTCGAAAATCAGTGGTGAAACCGTCGATATAAGTGTTTCGACGATTTAAACCGTCGATAAATATGGACGGTTCTAACCGTCGACACGTAGCCGTCGATATGTATCGACGATTGGAACTGTCGATAGGTATCGACGGTCTAAACTGTCGATAGTATCGACGGTTTGAATCGTCGATACTCAATCTTTGACGGCCGAGCCCGTCAGCTGGACCGTCGATATTACCGACGAATTATTTACAACCGTCGCTAAACGATTTGCGATGAGCATTTTTTCGACGGATGAATTCCATCGAAAAAATCGTCGGTAGTACAGTTACCGACGATTTTTGGGCTGATTACAGACGATTTTGACCGTCTGTAATCAGCGTTTTTCTTGTAGTGTACATATGTCTTTAAAATTGATGTTTGACAAAAGATGATAATAAGATTTTATAATTATTTCTCTACCAAACAGGGTCTTAATCTCTATGCACTGTTAGCATTTGATCCTTATACACCATTTGATATTTATACGGTTTTTTTAATTTCTACACATATTAATATGTCTAAAAGGTATTTGAGCTTTTATTTATCTTCTTAATTCATAATGCATACTTATGTTCTTCGACGTATCTAATATATATTTAGAACTTCCTGTTTTCCTACAAGAAAATTATCAATTTGCGATGGAACGTTTTCGACGAACAAGAGTCTTTCGTATTTTTTGAAGACATTTATGACGAAAAGAAAAAAAATTCAAAATATCGAGAGCCAAAATATTCTTCGCTACTATAAAAGAAAAATACTCTTCAGTACATTACTGACGGAAATATCCTTCAAAATTATCGAAGAATTTAAATCCGTCGATAATTTCGAATGCTAAATCCATCGGTAAATATATTTATAATAATATATATGTGATATGTTATAAATATATGTTTAATATCAATTTTAATCTTCAAAATTATCGAAGGATATTGATAATAATTTCGAAGGTCACGACCGAATTTTCTTGTACGACGAAATTATATATATACTCTCAATTGTTTTAGGGGTGACCTGTGCGAATTGTCTTCTTTTTTTCTTAAGTCTTCTCATGACTTCTGTTCAAAACTAGTCGCATCTCAGAGAGAGAGAGAGAGAGAGAGAGAGAGAGAGAGAGAGAGAGAGAGAGAGAGAGAGAGAGAGAGAGAGAGAGAGAGAGAGAGAGAGAGAGAGAGAGAGAGAGAGAGAGAGAGAGAGAGAGAGAGAGAGAGAGAGAGAGAGAGAGAGAGAGAGAGAGAGAGAGAGAGGTGGATGAATATTTCGGATTCGAGGGTTTAATTTGTGGGCACTTTCGATGTCGTTTTATGTTACTTTCGTCCAACGTAAACATCACACCGAGAACAAGTGGACAAAGACACATAGTTGGCAATTTCCCTTGAGAGGGAGGGTTGTTGGCACTTGTCGGTTGCCATGCAAATGCAAATGCATCCAACAAACAATTATTTCCATTATTTATTGTCCTTGGAATCTCACTAGAATATTCATCTTTAATTTACAAATCAAAGAAGGGAAGGAGAATTCAACATTTGGTAGCTGAATCTCGTGCAAGTAGATTCCAGCCGGATACTCGATTCAACTGCCCAAGTTCTCTTGCACAGTTCAAAAGAAACAAAAAAAAAAGAAAGAAAGAAAGAACAGCTTTCATCTAATAATTTATAGTCTACAGTCACCCAAGTTAGGGGGTTCAATTAATTGCACGCATGGAACATAGGAAAAATTCAGATTAACATGCATTCTGCAGTCTGCACACACGGTTCATAAATAATTTACTATGTACTTTCTCAAAAACCTGTTGTCTGATGCCTAGAGTTATAGTTCCATCACATGAGTTCAGATGGTCACTAGGTTGATTGTGATATCATCACAAGCCACAAGACTTGAAAATCTTCATACGGAGCATGCGAAGCTTGAACAGAAGCTGCAGGAACCGACGGAGCTTCACAGAAAAAAAGTTGCAGAGATCTGAAATGATGCCCATTTATTGCTCTGACGAATTCAGTCGTGTGATTTCTTCTTCAAGAGGGAATTCAAGTGTCTGCATCTTACTTACTGTAGCATGCACGTACAGTGCTGATTTGGAGCATGGATGCACCTAACCCCTCTAACATGCATTGCAAGCTAGCAGTTGCCTACCACATCACTCATTTTCGAGACTGTGGCAGATGCCATGAGAATTAGTTAAATTTATAGGATTTAAACCGGCTAAATGTTAAATTTAACGTGCTAACTAATTTTTCTAAATAATTTTATATTCTTAACACTTTTAGTCTAACCCACTCCTCCTCGTGTGTGATATGTTTACAATATTTAGTCTAGCCCAAGTTCAACACGTGGACAATTAAAAAAGAAAATTACTTTTTAATAAGAACTTAACGAAATTCGAACTCTTGACCTTTGATTTTAATATCATGTTAAATTTGATGTGCTAATCAAATTTTTTAAAAACTTAAATCGTCAACATATAAAAATATCTAGCTCCAATGGCAAACCTATGGTTGCATAGAGTGATCTGGATGGATCGCCCATCAAGACATTTGTTTGGTGATCCCTGATGCAAAAAGCAAAAAATGAAAAAGAAAAAAAATGCAATATATGAAAAGGTTCACAGTAGTACTAGTACAGCAAAAGAAAGGGAGACACATGACGAAAAAAATGATTCGTTTTACATGTTTTCTGATGGAACTTGGTGGCATGTTGTTCTGTGACTTCAATTTAGTTGTCCCTAGATCGTGTCTTCTCCCACCAACAAGGAGTAGGTGAGAGAAAGCATCTGGGACCGAATCTAGATGAGATCAAAACATAGGCACATTTTTCCCATGGTGGGTCATTCTTCTTCTTCTTCTTTTTAATTTTTTGGGTCATTCTTCTCAGTGCTTGCTCGGACTCACCTAATCAGACAGGCAGCTGATGTTAAAAGGGGTTCAGTAATGCAAGTCATACAAGGCATTACAATCCCCCCAATTTAGACGAAAGAAAGTCGAAAGAGAAAATGGACACGTTTTCCTCATTTTTCCAGTAAGAAACTCATAATATCCTACCAAAGTTTACCTTCAAAATGGGGTATCTTTCTCCATAATATATATATATACATATATTTTTATTGAAATTCGAATACAAGATTATCAATTTCGTATCATAATTCATGGTCCATATATACCGCTTCTATTGTCTAATAAATCTCTTCAATTCAACAAATCACCTTTTTCTTCTCCACTGAAAAAGAGCTCTTTAGTTTCGGGCAATTTTTTTATTTTCTAATATGTGCTAGAAAGAATATTAAAATACAAATGTGATGACAAAAAGGTGGTTGGCAAAGTTGACCGTGGCATGCAGTATTGGTAGGTCATTTCAGGTCGTATATTTGATAGTGGTAGTTGAGTTTTCAATAATTTTTTTTTACATTCAACTCGAATTCAAAATTTTATTTAAGTGAGAAAAGTTGCTTACCACTTTAGGTACGTGATTTGTTATGCTTAGTAGCGCTACGTAGATTAGATAATCGATATTACTTCTAAGATATGGATGACAAAAAAAATCACTTTGACATAGTGACACTTTTAATAGTAGTACATTTTTTTCTTAGATTAATAAATTATTTTTATAAATATATCATAAACTATCATAATTTTTTGTATTGAACTTAAATTATGAACTTTTTTTAATCTTTAAACTACACAAAAAGCAAAACTAACACTATGCAATAGAAGTGGACGGGAAGATTAAGGTTCCGTTTGGCTTAGTTGATACAGAATAACTGATAAGTTGAAGTGCTGATAAGTATTTTATTAACTGAAATTTATATTTAAAAATAAGCAGTTACACATTTGAATAAAATTACTTATATTAATAATAACTAGTTAGTTGTGAGACAATTAACTGACTTATTTTTTAAAAAGAAAATAAACATCCCTATCTCTGCTTTTTTTTTACTTATTAGTAGATTTCATATCTCTTTACTAGTCAAAAATTTAAATTATCAAACGTTAAAATTTTTTTAAACTAACTTATAAGTGACTTATAAGTTTGACCAAACAGCCCATAAAGTGAAAAAGTCGCAATACGAAAAAATAAGTTTGTAGTTTAAAATTATACACGAAAAATTCTGATAATTTAAGAAAGATTTATAAAAATAATATTAGATTAATTAGAATGTCTCTTTAAATGTTCACATTCCTTTCAATTTCAGTGTCACTTCTTTTTTTTCCCCCTTTGACAGGGTTTTCAAAGGAGAATAACTAAACAATAATAATAAGGAAAATGATGCCGTCAGACCAATAATTCATATATGTTTAAGTCGAAATTCAAATCGTTTGCACGTTTGTAAACCCTTTGAACACCATTTGAAAGGTAAAAAAAGTGATTTGAGTTCGACGACAAGTGTGGAGCTTTCTTGTTAAATTAATAAAGTAATTATACATTAACTTATTTTAGTAGTTATATAGTGAATTTATTTATGATCAAAATTATTTGATGATCGACATACATTTTAATGTATATGATTATTAGTCCGGTAATCATAATATGTATTTTTCTATATATATAGGATACTTTTTAATTATCCAATTAGTCAAATAATTATATATTATTTGATCTATTAATTTTATGAATAATTTAATAATATTTTATAAGCAATTAATTAGTTGAATTAAACGAATAATAAAAAAATGATCTACATTCTACACATAATATTTTTCATTGCAATGATTAAAGCAATTAACATTATACCTCTTTTTTTCTTTGCTAGTGGGCTTCGTTTAGGGTACCAAAATGTCATGAAGAAATCTTATATACAAAGAAAACCGAAACTCGTAATTTAAATATGCCAGTTCATATTTTTTCGATGGTAAAATTCACGTTATTTTAATAAACAATTTTTAATTTTACCATGAATAATTTGTGATAAAAGCAAATTCTATTATAAGTGGGTTAAGGTCCGTTTGGCTTAGCTGATACAAAATAACTGATAAGTTAAAGTGCTGATAAGTATTTTATTGGCTGAAAATTATTTTTAAAAATAAGTAATTACACGTTTGGATAAAATTATTTATATTAATAATAATTAGTTAGTTATGAGATAATTATTTGACTTATTTTTTAGAAACAAAATAAGCATCCCTCCCCCTGCTTATTTTTTTGACTTATAAGTAGATTTGATATCTACTTATCAGTAGAATTTTTAAGTTATAAAATGTTGAGATTTTTTTAAATCAACTTATAAGTGACTTATAAGTTTAGCCAAATAGCCCCTAAGACTGTTGCACTTAGTCGTGTAAGAAAAACTCGTCCGATAAAAGAAACTGAACCAATAAATAAATAAAAAAGAAGTCCGAGTATAAAAGTGATTTTGTGATAGATTAAATTATTCCGTTAAAATTAGGTCTCCATCCAAAAAAAATTCACAGAATTTCATGGAGTCCATTTTATTTATGATTATTTAATTTATATAATTAATTCATAAAATATTAAACTTTTATTAAAGATATAATTAAATTAGAAAGTTAACTCAAAAAATAATGTATGATTTTTTTAAATAAAAAAATTGATCCAACCCGAACTACTTTCATCCGTAGTTTCATTTAAGTAATAAAAATATTAACAAAATAAAATGTTGAAAATTTATTTGATTGTTGAAGTTAATTTTAAAACATAAATAGTTAAGTCTTTGAATAAATACATGATAATCATAAAAAATGATTGATAAGTTGCTTTTATAACCAAAAGATTCAAATTTATAAAATGAAAAAAATTAATATAATCATATTATATATCAAAAAACACTTTTTAGTATACATATATACAACTCAATATCAATATATAAATAAAATATAACTAAATAAAAGAAACGAGTAAACTTTCTCTATCTCGAGAGGGCCGAACCGTAACACCTAGTTTAAGAAAAAATGAATGAGGATAAAAGGAGATGAAAGAAATAAAATTTACATTGTAAAAAAATAAAAAGTTGAGGGTTATAATTGTAAGTTAGTTAATTTGATATGATTTAGAAGAATATGACCTACAGTCATATGTTTTTTTGTACTCATAAATCGTTAACATAAGCTTTTTTTTACAACACTTGGTTATAAAAATTTAAATGACTTATAAATTATTTTAACCGTAGCGAGATATCCTTTTAATTTTTATTCTCTTGTTAAATTATCCATTTAAATTTGACACTAAGGTTTATTTTGAATTGAGATTAGACAAATTTTATTTAATTAATTTTTATTTAGTTAAGAAGAATAAGATGGAGTAGGTAAATTTCGAACATCATAATTTTCATTTCACTAAATTAATAGAATCAAAAGAAATAAATAACTTTATACCGAAATAATTTTTACTAAATTATATCATCTCTTTTTTGTTACCAAATTAACCATCTTTCTCTTGCATTGGTAAATAATTTTTTTCTCTCATATAAATATTACATTAATAAAATAATTTTTATTTATAATTATATTTTTATAAATTTTTTATCGCATATTTTTTACTTTTAAAATAGATGAATAGAATATTTATGAGAAAAAAATAAAGAAAATAATATAAAATAGAAAAGTGAAAAAAGAAAAATAAATTAAGTGATAAAAAAGTAAAGGGTGAAAATGTCTTTTTAATAAATAAAACTTTCATTCTTGCATCCATTATTTTTTATAAATAGGTGGTAAAGAAAAAAGAAATCAAAAAATTGAAAACCTAAAAAGCCACTCAATCGGTCATAAAAGAAATAAGAAGATCCAGGGAAACATGATTTATTAAAATTACATAAAAATATAATATCATTTTTATAGTTTAATTACTTATAGTGTATATAAAATTACTTAATAAACACAATACTGTTCTCATTAAATACATATAAATTCTTTATGAATAATAAATAATAGTATTACAACATATAACATGTAAGTAGTATTAATTTATAAAATAAAATACATATTAATCAATAAGGTTTTTTCAAATTCTAAAAACTCACCCAGAATTATAATTTTTATATTTTAATCAAGCACTCACTAAAATCAATCTATCACGTTAACTTTTCCAATTTTATGTTCCATTCCATCTAAATATATCTCGAATTAATTTGTCAATTCAACGTATCGCACCCAAAACCCATACTAGTAGACCACATGAAATGAAGAAAAATATAATATTTTCTGCATCCTTATTTAAGTAAAAAAAGGTAAATTATATAATTTCACACAAGATAATAAATAGAATATTTTATAATCAACGTGCCATGTCAATGTATCACTTTTATGTAGCTTGTAAAAATAATTTTGGATTATAGTTTTAATATAAAATAAAGTTTAAGTGTGAGTTCACTACTGCAGGGATGTAAGATCTTGACCCACCCAAAAAAGAATCATCTGACCCAAAAACTCTACCCAACTTCATAGGATAAAAAAAAATCAGAGAATCCAATATAATTTAGAACGATCTTTTAATAAAGTGAAACGGTTTGCTTATATTATGACCTCACCTGAAAAAACCATTGGAGACCATAGAGTCCGTTTATATTTATTATTTGTTATTTTATGTAATTAAAAAATATTTTACTAAAATAGGAGCCTAAAAAATTCATCCGAAAAAATTGATTAGCTAGATGGTGGATTTTTTTTCTAAATGATTTTAGGATAACTTTTGTAATTAATAAAAAACAATAAAAAAAATAGCAGATGATTTTTTAAAATAAAATTGATTCGACCTAAATCACTTTCACTAAAAGTTAGAAGTCATAACACAAAAATTACTTGGGTAAAAAATTGAATATTGGAAAAGGATATATATATTTCCCGATGAGAAACAAGTTTGTTTCTTGATCTAACGAACTTAATTACATCCACGTTTAAAAGTTAAGGGAATAAGAACTATGTGAGCCAAATTCTTTTCTACATGTATGAGACGCCATCCGATTTTGACGGACCCAAACTCCACACCTCGAGTGAACTAGTGACTTGACGAGTCACGCAAATAAGAAGTAACATAATGCAACAGTTGGACGACGAGAAATTCGACAATGGAGGCAGTCAACGTGACGATGGCGACAGTCGGACGACAAAGCAACAGTGTGTGTTAGTTGGGTGAGGGCAAATCCATCGAATCGAACGAGGAAACGATGATAGTTGGCCAATGAGACAAGGCCAATAAGGAAGTGACAACTAGAGGTGTTCACGAGTCGGATTGGACTCGGCTCATGAATAAATCTGACTCGACCCGATTCGAATCGGGTTAAGTCTCTTTTAAGAGGTAAATTCAACTTAAGTTGGGTGGGGTGGTTGTATTACTTGACCATCATTTTATCTTTTTTACTATTTAATATTATTTAATATTTATTTTTAAGTATAAATAGGTTTTTCAAATATTTAAATATTATTTTCATACTTAAAACATTTTCATTTTAATATTTTAAATTGAACACATGCTTAAAATTAATTAAAAATGTAAAAAAATTTCAAAAATGATTGAGTCTTCAGGTCGGGTTGGGTCGTGGTCAGATTGGATCGGGTCCAACCCAACCTTAGGTTGGGTAGGGTCGAGCCATCGAGTTCATCGGGTCAGGTAGCGAAACGACAGCGGTGGCAACGCCCTAACAAATCTGATGAGGCGGCGGTCTGGCAAGGAGGCATATCGACGATGATAGTCAAGCGATGAGGCAACGGTGGCGGAGACGCCTTGTCCGACAGATGACGCCCCGATAGATCGAGCACACAAAGTGGAAAAACAGCGAGAAATTTTCTGGCACCATTTGAACCGGTCCAGAACTTTGTGAACCATTTTTTTCATTTTGTGCATTCTAAGCTGATGTTGAACCACGTCTATTTTTAGTCCGTTGGATGCAGATCGAATTGCGCTCATATATGTGTAGAATGATTTCACACACAATCCTTATCCCTAAGAGGAATATAAAGTATAAAATCAAGTAGTACATATTTTGTAGATATAATTCCATTACTACACCTACTTTAATTTTTTGAGGAGGCCGTTTTTTGTATAACTTTAAGAAATTTAAACAAAAAATCAAGATCACAAAAACGCCGTCTCAATTAAAATTATGAGTCTCGGCGTCGTATTAGAGTCTTTTAGTAAATCTCTCTCCTTGCCGTGGCTTCGTTCGTCCGAAGCAAAGCCTCGGAGTTGGGCGATCTGTTAAATATATATCCTTCCCCCCGAAGGAGCAAGAAGCATGAAGCTATCAAATTCAATATTAATATCAATACTAGGAATGGAAATATAGATGGAGTGATATGATATGTATATCTCTTTAATATTGTCGTAGTTTAGTCGAATAATAATAAATTTAATTTTTTTATTTGATAGAATCTCTAAAACCTAATACTAATATATATATTCTTTATTATTGATTAGATCATCGGCATTACAATAGAGGAAGACAACTCCAAGTTTTCTTTCTCTTTCTCTCTTTCCACGTATCCTTTTTTTTTTAAACTCGAAATCATGCAGGGATTACTTTTATTTGTATATATAAAGTTAGATCTTTTGCATGGTCGATTAGCCTCACCGAGGAGGTGTGCAATGTTGACATATATATAAAAAAAATGCATTTTTTAAAAATTTTTCGGTGTGTGCCACTAGCCAGTGCAATTAATTAATATGGTCCAAAGTTTGTGCATCAATTTGGTGGCCTCTTGCTGGTCAACTTGGACCGTGAAAAGAATCTTACAGAAAAATAGATCTAGCAGTTTGCACATGAACCTGGACAATTTCTATCGGACTCATCCATACGACCAGCAACAAATTATTTACTTCATAAATTATAATAAATGATCAGACAACAATTTGAAGTAATGATACTTCAAAAGATTCCGAGCTTCATCTTTGATCGGTATTTTTTTTTCTATGATTGACATGCAAGTTAATTTCGAAAATCAATAATTTTGATGTGTCTTGAATTATTATATTATTTATTTAATTGTGTAAGAAAAAAATAATGATACACAACAAAAGTCCTCATACTTTTATGTATAAGAGTTAAAATTTATCGTGATTATTTTTTTTGCTCATAGTAATTTTTTTACGACGATATTTTTTATTTATGAATTTTTTTTCACACTTATCAAAAAAGTTTTACCACGTTATCTCTATACTCTATCTTCTTACTCAATTCCCATTCCCAACCATATAGAGTATGCTTTTGAATTCATAAATCAAAATATCAGTCCTTACGCCTCTCATAGTGTTACAAATATTTGTAATAAAGAAAAAACAATGCTACAAAGATTTGATGGACAGAGGGTGAACTAATTTATAATTGTTAATTCGATATATAGGTCCCAGATGGATTATTAATGCTAAGCTGTAACTTAACTGAAATAATTTGATCCAGTTAAAATAGACTAAAATATAGCTCGAATGCTTCGATCCAATTCCATATATTTATTAATATGTACTTTGCTAATTATTTTAATTAGTTGCCCACATATTACCATAGATAATATCCTACACACATTATTTCTTACGTAGTATTATTTTGAGGATTATAATACATAAAGGTACTTGGAAATATATAACAAATAAGAGAGTTCGATTCCATCATTTTCTTCAATACATTTCTCAGAGATGAGTTCATGGTGGACGTCAACTTGGATGTCCACATTGTACAGGTCAAATGGCTTGCTAGCTGATCAAGGACATCAAATGGAGAGACTTCATTGACGACTTGATGATAAGAATAATATTACAATAATAGCAAAAAATTATAATAATATAACAACACAATAATATGAAAAGAAATAAAAGGGGTTCCATGTGACACCGGATCCTGCTGTGATATTCTTTGGCCATATCGTATGGTGCAATTTGGAATCTTGTCATGTTAGGGGACAGAAACATATTAATGTATAGAAAATAAGTCACTTGAGGGTGCCCATATTATCTTCATATATAAACGAAGATATTGTAAATTTTTATTCGTGTGTTTTTTTTTCGAGTAAGTGCCAAATAAATATTGAAAAATCTTTGTTTAGAACATCCAATTTTATACTTCAATAGTTCAATGTACGGGTCATTCAACTTTCATTCTGTCAACATTCAAGTCACTCATCCAGTTAAGTTATTATAATAATTTTGTTAATATATACATAATTAATATTAAATAATGTATAAAACATATTTTAACATCTTAATAGTTAAAGAATAATATAAATTTTAATTATTATATTTTAAAAATACTATTATTGATAAAAATGATTTTGAATTGCGTTAATATTAATTGACTACTAGTAATTCTTTATTTATGTTTTAATTATTATTATTTTTTACCATCAACCATTTTTATTTTAATTCGTTTTTTAACATTTTCCTTTTTTGTCTTCATTTCGTGCCCCTTCATGTCAAAAACAAAAAAAGAAAAATACTAAAATAAAATAAAAAGTAATAAATTGATTTATGATAAAAATAGATTAATGCATTATTAATACCATTAAAAAATAAATAAAAAATACTAGTAATAAACTAATATTAACACATTGCGAATCAATAATAATAATTTAAAATAGAACAAATAGCATATTTATATTAATATTTTTATTATTAGCATGTTACTAATACATATGTTTTATATATTATATAATATTGATTATTTATATAATTTAAAATTAAATGATATTATTCTAATATATATATATATATATATATATATATATATATATATATATGAGTATAAAGATAAGAAATTTCAGGAAAGGTCATAATAATGCAGTGCTTTTGTAGATATTTATAAGTTATCGACAAGGCACTTTTGGGTGCCTTTGTGGACCAAACCTTCGCTTATCACTTTCATTGGCGGAGACTCAACCAACAACAAAAAAGAAACCGAAGAAGTGAGTTGCTATCACACTGTTTGACTTACTTCTAAAAATTATTGCATCAATTACATAAACTTTTAATTGTTTTTTACAGATAATTTTGTGACATTTCTTATTCTGATATAACTATCAACCGAACCTTCTGAGAATTACTGTTTGTATATAATATTTCAACTGTTCAGTAAATTTATTTAATCAAAATTTATATTCGAAAAAATTGTGAAAATTATAAAAGATATATATCGCTAAAAGAGCCTTATGCATGTAGATTAAATATTTTTATTTTCTGTTTATTATGTTTTTTTACTATTGCCATATTCCTAATTCCATTGGAAGAATGTTTAAAGAACCAAATATATAGCATGCAAATAAAATGTTTAACGATTTGCTCGCACATCTAATCTCTTATATTATAAAGTTATTCACGTATTTTTTTTCTTCCATTCTATAAAATATCCCTTATATATATAGTTATATTATATCGATCAGTTTTGTCGATATTAGAATAAAGTGGTTTTGATATTTGTATATTTTTAACTAAAAATCTAAACAGTTTAATTTTGATTTACTAAAAAAATAATCTAAAATCTAATTGAATTTCTAATTTCTAATTTTTCGTTTCTTTTTTTAGAATGATACTTTTTTTTTCTTACACCCATGCTTAAGATCTAGTAAAAAACGAAGGGTCACCGAAATCGAGGCATCTTGAGAAGCGAGAAACAGGTATCATGCTCTTATTCGGTTATTCCCACATGTTAAACAAATTAGAATTGAGAAAAGGGGTGAAATAAATAATAAAAAAACGATAATCGTTTTAAATCTTGATTTTCTCCATTATATTTTAGGCAGAATCACTCAGTAGTAGAATAAAAAAAAGGACTACAATGTTTTTTTAAAAAGAGTTATTTTCTTTAATACCTCCTGAATTATAAATATTTTTCGCATCTAATTCTAAACTATAATTTATAAAATTTAGTTTCTGAACTTATCTAAATTTGATATTTAGATCCTTTAATTAAATTTAATCTAAGTTTTGTTAAGTTTTTTTTTCTAATAAATGTGAATGTCATTTTTACCCTTTTATTTTTAACATAAAAATATTAAAAAATAAAAAATATTGACATAAATATAATATTGTATAATAATATTATTATCAATTAGTACTTTTACTTGTATTGATTTTTTATTTTAAAAAATATTTTTGTAGTATGAACGTAAAGGTAAAACAGACATTTCATAATTAAAAATTGTATTAAATATAGTTAAAATTTAACAAGAATTTAAGTGTCAAATTTGAGTAAATTTGGAGACTAAAATTTGTAAGTTTATAATTTAGGATTAAATGTGAAAAAAAATTATTATTAGGACTTGAGAAGGTGTTAAAGAAAATAACTCTTAAAAAATTGACTTATACCTAAACAAAACTTGTCTTTGGTTAATTATTTTTTAAATATTACATTTTTTATTCTTTTTCATAAGTTATTATCTTTCTCTTAGGTGCATATAAAAGAATTCCACAGTTCACAAAAAAATCAATTAAACTGATCGACAATTTTGTTCGCGAGTTCAGTCATATGGGACTTTATATTATTATCATACTCGTATGATTCGGTTGGCCATTCCAAGATATGAAAGGTCCAACGACTCTTTCATCACTTCATAAGTCAACTATAAAATATTTATATGTAAATTAGGCCAATGGGCTCTTCTAAAAAGTACTACTCCGGACAATAAACAAATATTTCAAAGAAAGAAATATCCCGAATATCCAATATCAAACGAGAGATAATCGCACGTAAAAAAAAAGATATTTATCTTAAACCAACCATGTAGTAATATAATATTAATCATTACGGATTAATATGGGTAACAATTCAATACATTACGGATTGTGAATTTATGTGACTTTTTCTTTATGATCAATTACTTTATGTAACTTTATTTCTTAAGGTCTCAATAGGAAAAAAGAGACAAGGCATATATAGCATCGTATGTGTATATTTCAATTACAAAAAAAGAAGACCAAGACAAATTTTAAAATAAGAGCCCTCGCCGTGAGAATTTAAATCTCAAGATGTGAATACATTAATGTTCATAGTTCTTTTTGAACGTCGATAAAATTTAATTTTTATCTAGTTATTAAGAACTTTGTAAAAATTTTGAATTCCGTTTGAATGTAAGTTCTTGACGAAGGTAAGAATACGACATTAGAATTAGCTGATGTCAAGTAAAGCAAGAGATAAAATAATTTACACGCGCTGAATGTTGATGAATTTTCGTCTCCATCGAGAATTTAAGTTTTCCTATTTGAAAGAAAAGTGAGCATTGATCAATATTCAAATTTGATCGTCCTCACCAATGATAGTATTTGACATATAATTTATCAGAACTAGACTATAATTTCACAGTTCACTCGTGACGTCCAACTATAGCATTAATATTTTACACCTAAACTATCGAATAATTCACATACTGCCTTTTTTTTCTTAAATCTAATTAGGGCGCACTTGTTCAGTTAGTACAAGTTTGGTATGATGCCATGCAATTGTTGGCATGTAACGGTAGATGACTAATTTGTTATGTTCCCGCTACGACATTTACGTGTTGGATGAACTCAACTAATATTAACTAAAAAATTGAAAGGCAAAGATATATATGCCACTAATTTATTGCCTTGGTGACGGCATTCGTGACTCAACTCAATTGTGAACCTACTACGTACTGCCCTTTTTGCTTGATGACAACACTAATGCTACGTGGGTTGTCGAGAGGGAAAGAGAAACTATACATCTTACATAGCTAAATTTTGGTGGTGTCGTGGACAAATTTGAATCAGATTACTCTCCGTTAATCTATTTTTTTGCCCTTACCTTTTCGTTTCTTCCCATTGGTTTCCTTCCTTCCTCTATGTAAACACACATTAAATATTTAATTACGAATCAACTCGACTTGATGAAGAGAGAGAAGAAAACAAAAGAAGAAACAGAGTAAGGTATTATAACTATATTATATAATAACAGAGCAAGAAAATAACATTTTGTTCTCTAATTGGTCTTGTATTATTATTATTATTATTATTATTATTATTATTATTATTATTATTATTATTATTATTATTATTATTATTTGAAAGTTGGATCCAACGTCATAAGCCTTTGAAAGGCGTTGTCCGGCCATTCCACTGGGCCGCTTGAAACCCAGTGTAATAGTCCCCCCTGATCAGAAATGGAAAAGGAAGCGTCTTCTTATTATGTTAAATTAAATTAAATGAGCTAACAATTATCTCAGAAACTTAATTTAGTAAAATAGTAATAATTACCTCAGAGACTTAATTTAGTAAAATCATAATAATTATTATTTTATATTCTTAACGTTTTTTTCTCATGTATAACAATCAAAGTATACTTTGGTGTCGTTAATTACCAAAGAAGTAAATACTTGTTCTTAAACATTAATAACTTAAAGTCCCTCAATCGAATATATACCTTTTTGATATATACTTGTTCTTAAAATCCCTTATATATACATTGTTTAATCTATTGTTTGCAAATGGATCCAAAATCCAAATATGGGCATCCTGCTCGTGAAACTTGAGCCCAACCCAATCCTCGCTCCAGCTACTTTGTGATATCATAATTCTCGTACATTTTTTTACGTTTAAAAATAATGTATGAACATAACCTTTTGATCTGGGATTAACGAGCTCGTAGAGCACTCTACTCTACATAGAACGTTTTTTTATTGTTTATTACTTTAATTATTATAATTTATGATTATATTTTAGATGAAATAATATATATTTATTGAACTAATTTGACAATAAACATATCATTTATGGTAAAATAAACTGTGATAATTGAATTAATCATATTTCTTAAAATGATTTGGTTGAACTAAAAAAAATTCACTGTTTAAATAATAGAATAAATTAATATATAATTATTTTATTAATCTAATGATTAAAAAATATCGTTGTTGTATCTTCAATACTCTGTAATGCACTTTCCTCTTAAATATTTGTTTTTTTTCTTATAACCTCGCCTGAATGAACTTTTTTCAAGGGAGGTCCATCAACATTTGCTAATTTTTTTTCATTATTTTTTATTTTTTTAAATTATAGAAAGATTAAAATGCCCTCGCGAAGTTCAGATAAGTGTGTTTAAAATAAAAAAATGCTTTCCCCGCGATCTCGCTGGCGCGGAACATCGCCGGTGACCCTTCCCCAAGAGGCAACGCCATCCCTATGACCTCGCCGGGGGGCGATGTCCCCCTCGTGCATGCCGGTCAAATGGAGCGAGGATTGGATCTGAACTTCGCAAAGGCATTTTAATCATTTCATAATTTAAAAAATAAAAAAAATTAACGACATAGTTCAGGAGATAGTTTGCGAAATACTGGTAGAAAAAGTTCATAGTTGGGCTTGCAAAAGACATCCTGGAACTCGTTTTGTCTTCCAATGTTTTCTTTTGACCTTGGAGGTTGTGATTAAGGTTGTGCATGAAATCCCTCGAGATTTGCACGTAAATCATTCTTCTATTAGACAAAAGTATAAAACTTTGTGCACGACAGACCTAAAATTATCCCAAAATTATAACCGGAAAAAGATATCATCAGTTTCAATTGGTCAATTCCAGTCGAATCAAGACTAGGAACAACCCTAATCTCATTCGTTCGGCGAATTTAACAACCCCTCATGAAAATGCCAATTAATCAAAGACATTTTCCTCCTGCTATGAAACTGATTTGCGCTGGTTTTCTTTTGCAACGTTTATTAAATACTGAAGTTTCTTTGCTGTTTATTCAGCTATTAACGTTTTTTTTCACCTGTTATTTTTTGTTGTCACATCTAAGCCTGAAATTATCCACTCTTTTCAAATACATTACATTCTGTCACTTTATTTTTTATTGATTAAATAAACATTTATCAATCCTGAAACATACATATATATATATTAATAAAACATAAGGTTTTTAATAATAAAGCTAAAAGTGATATTGTTTTTTATTTTTTGAATTTATGTAGTGTTTTTTTTGTTACATTTCTTCTTAAATAAACACCTAACAACTAAAAAAGAATTACAAAAAGGCCTTGAGAATGGAAGAGACAGTATAAGATGACATAAATAGTTTATAATAGAGAGGTAAGAGAAAATAATCCTCTATTTATTACCATGTTGCAATTCAATTTTTATTACAAAGTTATGGATTGTGACTTGAGTTAGGGAGTGGAAAAGGGTAAAATGCTCTAAATTGATGTTATTTCGATGTTTTGTCAGCCTACGCGGCGAAAAGGATTGACCCTCAGTTAAGTCATATCACAATAATGTCGTAATTGACATTTCAGAAAACATCGAGTGTAATGCCCTTAAATCGACCCACGCCCCGTGGCGAAGACCAACCTGGAGACGCTACAGCATGCTATAACTTGACCATAATATTGACCATATCTCAGTCAGAAACTGAGACACGTCAGCGGAAAAATAATAACATAAAAGAAGATAACATAATTATGCGGAAATCTAAAAGTAACTATGTCATTACTAAGAGATAAACTGAGTTCTACATCATGAATTTAAATTGCGGAAGGTAAATGAAAACTAAATAACACTCTAAAAGCCATATGGTTCATGTGCTGTCCTATCGCCAGAGCCTCATCACCACATGCCTACTCCACCACGTTACTGACCTGGTCCTGTGGAAATCAGACATAGGGGAGGAGGTCCTCCCGTAAGCTTTACAGCCTAGTGGGGAACCACATGATATACAATGCATAACATGAATATAATAATCAGCGATAATTAATCAGGCTTAACTTGAACATGAAAGATAATATATGAGTATCATGGATCATAATAAGAATAAGATCAACGATATCATGAATCATGAGGATCAATAGTACATAGTAAACTTGGAATCATGACATACTTGACTTGACTTGAACTTGAACTTGAACTTGAATTTGAACTTGAACTTGAACATGCTTGTCGATTTTGGTTATTAATTAACAATCAGGGTGACTTTGAGGTGCCTTTAATTCTTGGGGTATGCCCAGCAAACGATACGGCCTTGTGCGGGTCAATGGGTGATCAATCCATGACCAAGGGAGCGACCCTTATCTTGATGCACTTGGCTTGGACTGGCAACCCATCATTAATCTTTCATCTGAACTTATTAATCACTTTTATTATCTTTTCATTCTTTGTATCATGTGATGAAGGAGATATGATCGGTATGAGGTAAATCAAGACAAAGAGTTCATGTTGGAACTATAAAGAAATCAATAATATTCATATAAAAATAAAGAGAGATTAATAGGTGAATTTTGCTGGATTTTATGCCCAAAGAATCTTCTCCACCTTACGGCCGTAAAACCCTAATTCTTTGGATTTTACGCCCGAGGAATTCTTTCATTTTACGGCCGTAAAAATTAACCTTTATTACGTTACTGCCGTAAAAACCCTATTTTCTATTCTACTTCGGCCGTAATAATTCAACTCTTATTTCGTTACGGCCATCATCTGTTACGCCCATCCGTTACGGCCTATCCCGTTACGGTCGTAAAACTATACTCTTCGGCCGTAACAATCCATCTTCCCTTTTCTCTCTCTTCGTTTCTCTCTCTCCCAACTTCTCGGATTTTTACGACCGTAAAACTCATCTGTTACGGTCGACATCTATTACGACCGACATCTTTTACGGCCGACATCTTCCCTCTCTCTATCTTTTCTATTTTATTACGGCCGAAAACCTAACTCTTCGGCCGTAACAATCTATTTCCCCTTTCTCTCTCTTCTTTTCTCTCTCCCAACTTCTCGGATTTTTACGACCGTAAAACTCGTCTCCTTTTTTTTTCTCCTTTACGGCCGAAATTCTCTACCTCTCTATCCCTTTTCTCGACCGTAAGAAAATTACGGCCAAACAATTTTTACGGCCGTAATACTTCTACTTTTAGAAATTAAATTGCGTTATAAGACCGAAAACGAAATCCCCTCTAAATCTTACACCTTAGCAATCAATAATACAGAAATATAACAAACAGAAAATAACTATGCATGCAACAATCAACCAATCAAAGAATTCAAAAAATCAAACAATTAAAAACAATAACTTGAATCATATTCATATTCTTTTCATAACGATTCGGGCATGAATTGAGATAATTCAGAGGCCATGCAAGGTGATTTCGATTCACCCACCTGGACGCGATGGATCCTACCCTTGATTCGTTAAAAATCCGTTCGAATCCGCCCTTGTTCCCTCTCGGTTCTCTTGTTGTTCCTCCTCTCGAATTCTGTCCTTGCGCAGAAATCTCCCTACTTCGGATCGCGTAGGAGGGGAACGAAGGAAAATCGGGAAGGATTCGTGAGATTGCTGGAACCAGAAATTTAATGGCCAATTGATTTTTATCTCCTTCAATTCTCTCGTGAATACCTCTCATATACATATATATATAGATAAGGTTTTTATTTTAATCTAATCTTCTTCTCAAAATTAAATTTGAAGAGATTAGATTTAATTTTTCTTTCCTTTCAAACTTTGAGTGGGATTTGATTTTTAATTTCCCATGTGCTTTGCTCGGCCACCCATCATGATTTGTTTTCTTTTCTCTTTTTTTTTTATCTTTTTGTTGGTTGTTACATTCTTACCCCCTTAAAAGAAAATTCGTCCTCGAATTTTGCACTAAGTAGAGTGCTTACTGAAAAGATGAGAGAACTTGGCGCATTTCCGACTCGAGATCCCATGTCGCATCATCGCCATGAGGGTAACGCCAAGCTACTCTGACCATGGTTACGTCCTTGTTCCTCAGACGTTGCACCTTGTGCTTCACTATGTGCGTTAGATACTCAGTGAAGATAAGTCTACGAATTCTTAACGTCATGCATCATCATCTCATAGAATTTTTTATGCTCTACTTTTTTTTTCCACATTAACATGCTGGGTACTTGGGACTTATTTTCGTATCTCCATGTTTCCTGTCATAACTATTTGTTCATCCTTATACATCCGTGTCCTTCCCGAATGGATCGCAACCCAGGCTTCTGGTTATATCCTTATACTTCTTTGTACTTTTTAAATGGATCGTAACCCAGGCTTATAATATTCATCACATACTTCCTATAAGACTTATTCCTAAATGGACCGCAACCGAGGCTTATATTATTTATCTAGTACTTCTCTCTTTAGGACTTCATCATTTGGGTTTCACATGCTTGGTTCCTTCATCATTTCATACGCAGCCTCATGAAGCCTAGCGAGCATCACTTGTGTCTGAGTGTATGTGTAACTGAGTTCATTTTTTTTTTACCAAAATGGTACTTCATGGAGAACTCATAATCTTTCAAACTTCATGTTATCTTCATTATCACATATTAGCATACTACTAAAAGAAAATATACCTAGGACCTTTTTTTTTTTTTAAACGATGAACACTTCAATTTTTTTCTACGTAAATGTGGGCATAGTTTGAACACAATGTTCTTGAGAACTTAAAGGTTTGAGGGATGTTCTTAGTCCAATGGCATCGCTCAATTTATAGTGATCATTCATTGCCAGGAAAATTACCTTCATTACATCTTCTTCGACAACTCGAAACTCCTGGTACTCACTCTATAGGTCGATTTTGAGAGCACTTAGCCTTAAATAGGTCATGGTAACAAACACTTATGTCTTGATAGTTATTTTATTTAACAACTTGTTAATAAATATCTAGATTCATAGAGTCATCATTCTTCTTTACAAAAGATGTGAAACATCTATAAATGAGACCATCAGTCTCATAAGCCCCTTGTCTTGAAGTTATTAAATTTGTCTTTTTCAGTTCGTGTGTCATGGGGCCTTGAAAATCAAGGTCATGCGTGAAAAGAGATCGATATGACACTCAACTTCTAACTATATCTTTTAGATTTTCCAATACTGGCAACTATCTTCTTCTTCTTTTTTTTTTTTCATAATACCTATACATCTTAAAAGGAAGAATCAAATAGGAATCCCAACGTAATCCTCCTAAGGAGTTTCTAGCCGATGTTAAGAATAGATCTTATCTTCAATCATCATTAATATCACTAGCATGGACTTCATGGTATAAAGTTATTTCCATAGGGTCATCGTCCTTATCGGGTGACCTATGTCATGTAACAATCAATATGATCACTAAGAACATTGTCTGTCATCGTAGATAATGACATCATCATATGATTTGATAAAATTGGTGATGGAATCATGTCAATCATCATCTTTATAAGGTCACTTTAGATCAATAACTTTTCACGATGACCTATGTTTGATGTGACCTTACTCTAAACATCATTATAATCATTTAACTTCTGATATATTGATCTGGTTCTTGCAATGTCATATCATATAATTTCATAGGAGGCTAGTGATTATATATTACCACAGCAAGTTCTTTTCTTGAATATCTTAAAACACTTTGAATTAATGTTAAGGTCGAATGATATCTACGCTGAGGGGTCGCTACATAGTATGTTCTAATCCATAATTAACAGAACAATTTATGTGCACTACATAACATAAATCCTTAGTCAAACATCATGAATGTATGTAGACACATGGAATGAATTCAAACAATAAGACAGGAAAACAAAACAATCAACAAAATAGAAGACAAGCAATCATTCTTCTTCTTCGTGCATTATTTCACGATCTTTTGCATTAACGATATCTTGCAGTACATGTGAGAGGGTCGGAAAAACTTTAAAGTTGGAAAGGAGAACTAATCCCTTTATAAGACTTATGATCAAATCATAAGTGGTCCACTTGATCAAGACAAAATCTTGAGCATTTTTCATCGTACTGACGTAGAGGCATCTTAGAGAACATTCTATATATCATCTTATATCTTGCATCTTAGAGGACATTCTATGTATCATCCAATGACTTAACCCATTATCTAAACATATATATGATTTATTTTCCCTCTTGAACCATCAACCATGATTATATGATTGAATACCCTATACGTTTTGACATTATTATGAAAACTATAATTATATCAATAATCAAGATAAATCAATTAAAACTTGCATAATCATCCCTCTCAGGTGCATAACTTGCTTTTTCAGACATCTTGTAGGGGACTTACAAAATTCCTCATACTTTACCTTAACCCCACATACTTTCTAAAGATTTCCTCACTTGATGTTTTGATTTTTTTTTTAATACTTAATGGCTGGAGGCTCATATCCTCCTCAAGCATATCTCAATTAAGAGACCTTAAATCATTTTAAAAATTCTCACATTCATTTTAACCCTTTCATGTCTTACTTGTTCTTATATAATTCTTGTATTAATCATATTAGTCTATTTTGAAAATATATATACATTGCGATGATAGAGAATTCATTCTTTAATAATGGCTATTTAAAAACATACTTCATATTAATAAAATTTCAAATATACTATATACTAAACTAAGTTAGTTAAATCTAATTATTTATTTATTTATCTTTATATATTTTTAAGTATACTATGTTATATGTACATATGCGTATGAATATGCTAGATTTAAATGTTCGATTAACTTAAATAATTACTTACTTATTGAAAATTTCTCCTAATATTCATTCAAGCTAATGCGACTTCTAAACCCTTTAAGCTTCTATATTTGTCCATCCATACCTTATACATGATTCTTGGATAGATTACTAATTCTTTAAACTCTTGTGTACGGATATTACATAACTTGAACATAATTAATAATTTGATTCTTATTTTTCCACATAAAGTAGTCCAACTAAGAATTTTCGTATAACTAGTTTAGATTTGCTTAGGGTCATTATCCACATAATACATGGATCATATGAAGTCTAAGGCGCAAGAAGCATTATGGGTCCATACTTATCAACATAAACATATAAGATAATTTATTGAACCCTTATATTGGTAGACCAATGGAACCACATAAGTCATCACCATAAATCATAACTTATGCATGCTTGGTTTTACCTCTACTATTTGAAATCATCTCACACCTACGTGTTGTGTGAGTCGAATCCTTTAATTACTCTTATAATTCCTTCATTTCTTCCTTAAATCTACATCTCTTTGCAATTGATATGCTTATTCATTTTCCTCTTCATACTGCTGCAGTCAGCAGAAGAGGTCCGTGAATAGAGCAATCATGAAAGAGATGAAAAACATGGATTATAAGAAACATAATCGTTTCTTATATTTTGTTCTTTAAATATCTGTAATACCTTTTTTTCCACGTAGGTATATTTATCCACATGCATGTTGTTTATTCTTTTCCAATTTGTTCGTAACCTTTTATGATCCTTTTTGTTTAATCACTAATAACATTTAAGTTGATTCCTACCATACAGAGTGACCTTCCTAGGAATCAACCACTCATGTGAAATACATATCAATACATCAATAAAGAATAACTTAATGCAAGAAAATCTTACTTGTACTTTACGGTGGAGGGTGTGGCGACTGCATGGCGATAGCACATGAACCAATATCATACTTATTCTATACACTAGGATATCAAGAGAGTCCTGACTTTAGGCTCTGATACCATAAATGTAACGCCCCTAAATCGACCCACGCCCCGTGGCGAAGACCAACCTGGAGACGCTACAACATGCTATAACTTGACCATAATATTGACCATATCTCAGTCAGAAACTGAGACACGTCAGCGGAAAAATAATAACATAAAAGAAGATAACATAATTATGCGGAAATCTAAAAGTAACTATGTCATTACTAAGAGATAAACTGAGTTCTACATCATGAATTTAAATTGCGGAAGGTAAATGAAAACTAAATAACACTCTAAAAGCCATATGGTTCATGTGCTGTCCTATCGCCAGAGCCTCATCACCACATGCCTACTCCACCACGTTACTGACCTGGTCCTGTGGAAATCAGACACAGGGGAGGAGGTCCTCCCGTAAGCTTTATAGCCTAGTGGGGAACCACATGATATACAATGCATAACATGAATATAATAATCAGCGATAATTAATCAGGCTTAACTTGAACATGAAAGATAATATATGAGTATCATGGATCATAATAAGAATAAGATCAACGATATCATGAATCATGAGGATCAATAGTACATAGTAAACTTGGAATCATGACATACTTGACTTGACTTGAACTTGAACTTGAACTTGAACTTGAACATGCTTGTCGATTTTGATTATTAATTAACAATCAGGGTGACTTTGAGGTGCCTTTAATTCTTGGGGTATGCCCAGCAAACGATACGGCCTTGTGCGGGTCAATGGGTGATCAATCCATGACCAAGGGAGCGACCCTTATCTTGATGCACTTGGCTTGGACTGGCAACCCATCATTAATCTTTCATCTGAACTTATTAATCACTTTTATTATCTTTTCATTCTTTGTATCATGTGATGAAGGAGATATGATCGGTATGAGGTAAATCAAGACAAAGAGTTCATATTGGAACTATAAAGAAATCAATAATATTCATATAAAAATAAAGAGAGATTAATAGGTGAATTTTGCTGGATTTTATGCCCAAAGAATCTCCTCCACCTTACGGCCGTAAAACCCTAATTCTTTGGATTTTACGCCCGAGGAATTCTTTCATTTTACGGCCGTAAAAATTAACCTTTATTACGTTACGGCCGTAAAAACCCTATTTTCTATTCTACTTCGGCCGTAATAATTCAACTCTTATTTCGTTACGGCCATCATCTGTTACGCCCATCCCTTACGGCCTATCCCGTTACGGTCGTAAAACTATACTCTTCGGCCGTAACAATCCATCTTCCCTTTTCTCTCTCTTCGTTTCTCTCTCTCCCAACTTCTCGGATTTTTACGACCGTAAAACTCATCTGTTACGGTCGACATCTATTACGGCCGACATCTTTTACGGCCGACATCTTCCCTCTCTCTATCTTTTCTATTTTATTACGGCCGAAAACCTAACTCTTCGGCCGTAACAATCTATTTCCCCTTTCTCTCTCTTCTTTTCTCTCTCCCAACTTCTCGGATTTTTACGACCGTAAAACTCGTCTCCTTTTTTTTCTCCTTTACGGCCGAAATTCTCTACCTCTCTATCCCTTTTCTCGACCGTAAGAAAATTACGGCCAAACAATTTTTACGGCCGTAATACTTCTACTTTTAGAAATTAAATTGCGTTATAAGACCGAAAACGAAATCCCCTCTAAATCTTACACCTTAGCAATCAATAATACAGAAATATAACAAACAGAAAATAACTATGCATGCAACAATCAACCAATCAAAGAATTCAAAAAATCAAACAATTAAAAACAATAACTTGAATCATATTCATATTCTTTTCATAACGATTCGGACATGAATTGAGATAATTCAGAGGCCATGCAAGGTGATTTCGATTCACCCACCTGGACGCGATGGATCCTACCCTTGATTCGTTAAAAATCCGTTCGAATCCGCCCTTGTTCCCTCTCGGTTCTCTTGTTGTTCCTCCTCTCGAATTCTGTCCTTGCGCAGAAATCTCCCTACTTCGGATCGCGTAGGAGGGGAACGAAGGAAAATCGGGAAGGATTCGTGAGATTGCTGGAACCAGAAATTTAATGGCCAATTGATTTTTATCTCCCTCAATTCTCTCGTGAATACCTCTCATATACATATATATATATATAGATAAGGTTTTTATTTTAATCTAATCTTCTTCTCAAAATTAAATTTGAAGAGATTAGATTTAATTTTTCTTTCCTTTCAAACTTTGAGTGGGATTTGATTTTTAATTTCCCATGTGCTTTGCTCGGCCACCCATCATGATTTGTTTTCTTTTCTCTTTTTTTTTTTATCTTTTTGTTGGTTGTTACATTCTTACCCCCTTAAAAGAAAATTCGTCCTCGAATTTTGCACTAAGTAGAGTGCTTACTGAAAAGATGAGAGAACTTGGCGCATTTCCGACTCGAGATCCCATGTCGCATCATCGCCATGAGGGTAACGCCAAGCTACTCTGACCATGGTTACGTCCTTGTTCCTCAGACGTTGCACCTTGTGCTTCACTATGTGCGTTAGATACTCAGTGAAGATAAGTCTACGAATTCTTAACGTCATGCATCATCATCTCATAGAATTTTTTATGCTCTACTTTTTTTTTTTTCCACATTAACATGCTGGGTACTTGGGACTTATTTTCGTATCTCCATGTTTCCTGTCATAACTATTTGTTCATCCTTATACATCCGTGTCCTTCCCGAATGGATCGCAACCCAGGCTTCTGGTTATATCCTTATACTTCTTTGTACTTTTTAAATGGATCGTAACCCAGGCTTATAATATTCATCACATACTTCCTATAAGACTTATTCCTAAATGGACCGCAACCGATGCTTATATTATTTATCTAGTACTTCTCTCTTTAGGACTTCATCATTTGGGTTTCACATGCTTGGTTCCTTCATCATTTCATACGCAGCCTCATGAAGCCTAGCGAGCATCACTTGTGTCTGAGTGTATGTGTAACTGAGTTCATTTTTTTTTTTACCAAAATGGTACTTCATGGAGAACTCATAATCTTTCAAACTTCATGTTATCTTCATTATCACATATTAGCATACTACTAAAAGAAAATATATCTAGGACCTTTTTTTTTTTTTTTAAACGATGAACACTTCAATTTTTTTCTACGTAAATGTGGGCATAGTTTGAACACAATGTTCTTGAGAACTTAAAGGTTTGAGGGATGTTCTTAGTCCAATGGCATCGCTCAATTTATAGTGATCATTCATTGCCAGGAAAATTACCTTCATTACATCTTCTTCGACAACTCGAAACTCCTGGTACTCACTCTATAGGTCGATTTTGAGAGCACTTAGCCTTAAATAGGTCATGGTAACAAACACTTATGTCTTGATAGTTATTTTATTTAACAACTTGTTAATAAATATCTAGATTCATAGAGTCATCATTCTTCTTTACAAAAGATGTGAAACATCTATAAATGAGACCATCAGTCTCATAAGCCCCTTGTCTTGAAGTTATTAAATTTGTCTTTTTCAGTTCGTGTGTCATGGGGCCTTGAAAATCAAGGTCATGCGTGAAAAGAGATCGATATGACACTCAACTTCTAACTATATCTTTTAGATTTTCCAATACTGGCAACTATCTTCTTCTTCTTTTTTTTTTCATAATACCTATACATCTTAAAAGGAAGAATCAAATAGGAATCCCAACGTAATCCTCCTAAGGAGTTTCTAGCCGATGTTAAGAATAGATCTTATCTTCAATCATCATTAATATCACTAGCATGGACTTCATGGTATAAAGTTATTTCCATAGGGTCATCGTCCTTATCGGGTGACCTATGTCATGTAACAATCAATATGATCACTAAGAACATTGTCTGTCATCGTAGATAATGACATCGTCATATGATTTGATAAAATTGGTGATGGAATCATGTCAATCATCATCTTTATAAGGTCACTTTAGATCAATAACTTTTCACGATGACCTATGTTTGATGTGACCTTACTCTAAACATCATTATAATCATTTAACTTCTGATATATTGATCTGGTTCTTGCAATGTCATATCATATAATTTCATAGGAGGCTAGTGATTATATATTACCACAGCAAGTTCTTTTCTTGAATATCTTAAAGCACTTTGAATTAATGTTAAGGTCGAATGATATCTACGCTGAGGGGTCGCTACATAGTATGTTCTAATCCATAATTAACAGAACAATTTATGTGCACTACATAACATAAATCCTTAGTCAAACATCATGAATGTATGTAGACACATGGAATGAATTCAAACAATAAGACAGGAAAACAAAACAATCAACAAAATAGAAGACAAGCAATCATTCTTCTTCTTCGTGCATTATTTCACGATCTTTTGCATTAACGATATCTTGCAGTACATGTGAGAGGGTCGGAAAAACTTTAAAGTTGGAAAGGAGAACTAATCCCTTTATAAGACTTATGATCAAATCATAAGTGGTCCACTTGATCAAGACAAAATCTTGAGCATTTTTCATCGTACTGACGTAGAGGCATCTTAGAGAACATTCTATATATCATCTTATATCTTGCATCTTAGAGGACATTCTATGTATCATCCAATGACTTAACCCATTATCTAAACATATATATGATTTATTTTCCCTCTTGAACCATCAACCATGATTATATGATTGAATACCCTATACGTTTTGACATTATTATGAAAACTATAATTATATCAATAATCAAGATAAATCAATTAAAACTTGCATAATCATCCCTCTCAGGTGCATAACTTGCTTTTTCAGACATCTTGTAGGGGACTTACAAAATTCCTCATACTTTACCTTAACCCCACATACTTTCTAAAGATTTCCTCACTTGATGTTTTGATTTTTTTTTTAATACTTAATGGCTGGAGGCTCATATCCTCCTCAAGCATATCCCAATTAAGAGACCTTAAATCATTTTAAAAATTCTCACATTCATTTTAACCCTTTCATGTCTTACTTGTTCTTATATAATTCTTGTATTAATCATATTAGTCTATTTTGAAAATATATATACATTGCGATGATAGAGAATTCATTCTTTAATAATGGCTATTTAAAAACATACTTCATATTAATAAAATTTCAAATATACTATATACTAAACTAAGTTAGTTAAATCTAATTATTTATTTATTTATCTTTATATATTTTTAAGTATACTATGTTATATGTACATATGCGTATGAATATGCTAGATTTAAATGTTCGATTAACTTAAATAATTACTTATTGAAAATTTCTCCTAATATTCATTCAAGCTAATGCGACTTCTAAACCCTTTAAGCTTCTATATTTGTCCATCCATACCTTATACATGATTCTTGGATAGATTACTAATTCTTTAAACTCTTGTGTACGGATATTACATAACTTGAACATAATTAATAATTTGATTCTTATTTTTCCACATAAAGTAGTCCAACTAAGAATTTTCGTATAACTAGTTTAGATTTGCTTAGGGCCATTATCCACATAATACATGGATCATATGAAGTCTAAGGCGCAAGAAGCATTATGGGTCCATACTTATCAACATAAACATATAAGATAATTTATTGAACCCTTATATTGGTAGACCAATGGAACCACATAAGTCATCACCATAAATCATAACTTATGCATGCTTGGTTTTACCTCTACTATTTGAAATCATCTCACACCTACGTGTTGTGTGAGTCGAATCATTTAATTACTCTTATAATTCCTTCATTTCTTCCTTAAATCTACATCTCTTTGCAATTGATATGCTTATTCATTTTCCTCTTCATACTGCTGCAGTCAGCAGAAGAGGTCCGTGAATAGAGCAATCATGAAAGAGATGAAAAACATGGATTATAAGAAACATAATCGTTTCTTATATTTTGTTCTTTAAATATCTGTAAGACCTTTTTTTCCACGTAGGTATATTTATCCACATGCATGTTGTTTATTCTTTTCCAATTTGTTCGTAACCTTTTATGATCCTTTTTGTTTAATCACTAATAACATTTAAGTTGATTCCTACCATACAGAGTGACCTTCCTAGGAATCAACCACTCATGTGAAATACATATCAATACATCAATAAAGAATAACTTAATGCAAGAAAATCTTACTTGTACTTTACGGTGGAGGGTGTGGCGACTGCATGGAGATAGCACATGAACCAATATCATACTTATTCTATACACTAGGACGTCAAGAGAGTCCTGACTTTAGGCTCTGATACCATAAATGTAACGCCCCTAAATCGACCCACGCCCCGTGGCGAAGACCAACCTGGAGACGCTACAGCATGCTATAACTTGACCATAATATTGACCATATCTCAGTCAGAAACTGAGACACGTCAGCGGAAAAATAATAACATAAAAGAAGATAACATAATTATGCGGAAATCTAAAAGTAACTATGTCATTACTAAGAGATAAACTGAGTTCTACATCATGAATTTAAATTGCGGAAGGTAAATGAAAACTAAATAACACTCTAAAAGCCATATGGTTCATGTGCTGTCCTATCGCCAGAGCCTCATCACCACATGCCTACTCCACCACGTTACTGACCTGGTCCTGTGGAAATCAGACACAGGGGAGGAGGTCCTCCCGTAAGCTTTACAGCCTAGTGGGGAACCACATGATATACAATGCATAACATGAATATAATAATCAGCGATAATTAATCAGGCTTAACTTGAACATGAAAGATAATATATGAGTATCATGGATCATAATAAGAATAAGATCAACGATATCATGAATCATGAGGATCAATAGTACATAGTAAACTTGGAATCATGACATTTGAACTTGAACTTGAACTTGAACTTGAACTTGAACATGCTTGTCGATTTTGGTTATTAATTAACAATCAGGGTGACTTTGAGGTGCCTTTAATTCTTGGGGTATGCCCAGCAAACGATACGGCCTTGTGCGGGTCAATGGGTGATCAATCCATGACCAAGGGAGCGACCCTTATCTTGATGCACTTGGCTTGGACTGGCAACCCATCATTAATCTTTCATCTGAACTTATTAATCACTTTTATTATCTTTTCATTCTTTGTATCATGTGATGAAGGAGATATGATCGGTATGAGGTAAATCAAGACAAAGAGTTCATGTTGGAACTATAAAGAAATCAATAATATTCATATAAAAATAAAGAGAGATTAATAGGTGAATTTTGCTGGATTTTATGCCCAAAGAATCTCCTCCACCTTACGGCCGTAAAACCCTAATTCTTTGGATTTTACGCCCGAGGAATTCTTTCATTTTACGGCCGTAAAAATTAACCTTTATTACGTTACGGCCGTAAAAACCCTATTTTCTATTCTACTTCGGCCGTAATAATTCAACTCTTATTTCGTTACGGCCATCATCTGTTACGCCCATCCCTTACGGCCTATCCCGTTACGGTCGTAAAACTATACTCTTCGGCCGTAACAATCCATCTTCCCTTTTCTCTCTCTTCGTTTCTCTCTCTCCCAACTTCTCGGATTTTTACGACCGTAAAACTCATCTGTTACGGTCGACATCTATTACGGCCGACATCTTTTACGGCCGACATCTTCCCTCTCTCTATCTTTTCTATTTTATTACGGCCGAAAACCTAACTCTTCGGCCGTAACAATCTATTTCCCCTTTCTCTCTCTTCTTTTCTCTCTCCCAACTTCTCGGATTTTTACGACCGTAAAACTCGTCTCCTTTTTTTTCTCCTTTACGGCCGAAATTCTCTACCTCTCTATCCCTTTTCTCGACCGTAAGAAAATTACGGCCAAACAATTTTTACGGCCGTAATACTTCTACTTTTAGAAATTAAATTGCGTTATAAGACCGAAAACGAAATCCCCTCTAAATCTTACACCTTAGCAATCAATAATACAGAAATATAACAAACAGAAAATAACTATGCATGCAACAATCAACCAATCAAAGAATTCAAAAAATCAAACAATTAAAAACAATAACTTGAATCATATTCATATTCTTTTCATAACGATTCGGGCATGAATTGAGATAATTCAGAGGCCATGCAAGGTGATTTCGATTCACCCACCTGGACGCGATGGATCCTACCCTTGATTCGTTAAAAATCCGTTCGAATCCGCCCTTGTTCCCTCTCGGTTCTCTTGTTGTTCCTCCTCTCGAATTCTATCCTTGCGCAGAAATCTCCCTACTTCGGATCGCGTAGGAGGGGAACGAAGGAAAATCGGGAAGGATTCGTGAGATTGCTGGAACCAGAAATTTAATGGCCAATTGATTTTTATCTCCCTCAATTCTCTCGTGAATACCTCTCATATACATATATATATAGATAAGGTTTTTATTTTAATCTAATCTTCTTCTCAAAATTAAATTTGAAGAGATTAGATTTAATTTTTCTTTCCTTTCAAACTTTGAGTGGGATTTGATTTTTAATTTCCCATGTGCTTTGCTCGGCCACCCATCATGATTTGTTTTCTTTTCTCTTTTTTTTATCTTTTTGTTGGTTGTTACATTCTTACCCCCTTAAAAGAAAATTCGTCCTCGAATTTTGCACTAAGTAGAGTGCTTACTGAAAAGATGAGAGAACTTGGCGCATTTCCGACTCGAGATCCCATGTCGCATCATCGCCATGAGGGTAACGCCAAGCTACTCTGACCATGGTTACGTCCTTGTTCCTCAGACGTTGCACCTTGTGCTTCACTATGTGCGTTAGATACTCAGTGAAGATAAGTCTACGAATTCTTAACGTCATGCATCATCATCTCATAGAATTTTTTATGCTCTACTTTTTTTTTCCACATTAACATGCTGAGTACTTGGGACTTATTTTCGTATCTCCATGTTTCCTGTCATAACTATTTGTTCATCCTTATACATCCGTGTCCTTCCCGAATGGATCGCAACCCAGGCTTCTGGTTATATCCTTATACTTCTTTGTACTTTTTAAATGGATCGTAACCCAGGCTTATAATATTCATCACATACTTCCTATAAGACTTATTCCTAAATGGACCGCAACCGAGGCTTATATTATTTATCTAGTACTTCTCTCTTTAGGACTTCATCATTTGGGTTTCACATGCTTGGTTCCTTCATCATTTCATACGCAGCCTCATGAAGCCTAGCGAGCATCACTTGTGTCTGAGTGTATGTGTAACTGAGTTCATTTTTTTTTTACCAAAATGGTACTTCATGGAGAACTCATAATCTTTCAAACTTCATGTTATCTTCATTATCACATATTAGCATACTACTAAAAGAAAATATACCTAGGACCTTTTTTTTTTTTTAAACGATGAACACTTCAATTTTTTTCTACGTAAATGTGGGCATAGTTTGAACACAATGTTCTTGAGAACTTAAAGGTTTGAGGGATGTTCTTAGTCCAATGGCATCGCTCAATTTATAGTGATCATTCATTGCCAGGAAAATTACCTTCATTACATCTTCTTCGACAACTCGAAACTCCTGGTACTCACTCTATAGGTCGATTTTGAGAGCACTTAGCCTTAAATAGGTCATGGTAACAAACACTTATGTCTTGATAGTTATTTTATTTAACAACTTGTTAATAAATATCTAGATTCATAGAGTCATCATTCTTCTTTACAAAAGATGTGAAACATCTATAAATGAGACCATCAGTCTCATAAGCCCCTTGTCTTGAAGTTATTAAATTTGTCTTTTTCAGTTCGTGTGTCATGGGGCCTTGAAAATCAAGGTCATGCGTGAAAAGAGATCGATATGACACTCAACTTCTAACTATATCTTTTAGATTTTCCAATACTGGCAACTATCTTCTTCTTCTTTTTTTTTTCATAATACCTATACATCTTAAAAGGAAGAATCAAATAGGAATCCCAACGTAATCCTCCTAAGGAGTTTCTAGCCGATGTTAAGAATAGATCTTATCTTCAATCATCATTAATATCACTAGCATGGACTTCATGGTATAAAGTTATTTCCATAGGGTCATCGTCCTTATCGGGTGACCTATGTCATGTAACAATCAATATGATCACTAAGAACATTGTCTGTCATCGTAGATAATGACATCATCATATGATTTGATAAAATTGGTGATGGAATCATGTCAATCATCATCTTTATAAGGTCACTTTAGATCAATAACTTTTCACGATGACCTATGTTTGATGTGACCTTACTCGAAACATCATTATAATCATTTAACTTCTGATATATTGATCTGGTTCTTGCAATGTCATATCATATAATTTCATAGGAGGCTAGTGATTATATATTACCACAGCAAGTTCTTTTCTTGAATATCTTAAAGAACTTTGAATTAATGTTAAGGTCGAATGATATCTACGCTGAGGGGTCGCTACATAGTATGTTCTAATCCATAATTAACAGAACAATTTATGTGCACTACATAACATAAATCCTTAGTCAAACATCATGAATGTATGTAGACACATGGAATGAATTCAAACAATAAGACAGGAAAACAAAACAATCAACAAAATAGAAGACAAGCAATCATTCTTCTTCTTCGTGCATTATTTCACGATCTTTTGCATTAACGATATCTTGCAGTACATGTGAGAGGGTCGGAAAAACTTTAAAGTTGGAAAGGAGAACTAATCCCTTTATAAGACTTATGATCAAATCATAAGTGGTCCACTTGATCAAGACAAAATCTTGAGCATTTTTCATCGTACTGACGTAGAGGCATCTTAGAGAACATTCTATATATCATCTTATATCTTGCATCTTAGAGGACATTCTATGTATCATCCAATGACTTAACCCATTATCTAAACATATATATGATTTATTTTCCCTCTTGAACCATCAACCATGATTATATGATTGAATACCCTATACGTTTTGACATTATTATGAAAACTATAATTATATCAATAATCAAGATAAATCAATTAAAACTTGCATAATCATCCCTCTCAGGTGCATAACTTGCTTTTTCAGACATCTTGTAGGGGACTTACAAAATTCCTCATACTTTACCTTAACCCCACATACTTTCTAAAGATTTCCTCACTTGATGTTTTGATTTTTTTTTTTAATACTTAATGGCTGGAGGCTCATATCCTCCTCAAGCATATCTCAATTAAGAGACCTTAAATCATTTTAAAAATTCTCACATTCATTTTAACCCTTTCATGTCTTACTTGTTCTTATATAATTCTTGTATTAATCATATTAGTCTATTTTGAAAATATATATACATTGCGATGATAGAGAATTCATTCTTTAATAATGGCTATTTAAAAACATACTTCATATTAATAAAATTTCAAATATACTATATACTAAACTAAGTTAGTTAAATCTAATTATTTATTTATTTATCTTTATATATTTTTAAGTATACTATGTTATATGTACATATGCGTATGAATATGCTAGATTTAAATGTTCGATTAACTTAAATAATTACTTACTTATTGAAAATTTCTCCTAATATTCATTCAAGCTAATGCGACTTCTAAACCCTTTAAGCTTCTATATTTGTCCATCCATACCTTATACATGATTCTTGGATAGATTACTAATTCTTTAAACTCTTGTGTACGGATATTACATAACTTGAACATAATTAATAATTTGATTCTTATTTTTCCACATAAAGTAGTCCAACTAAGAATTTTCGTATAACTAGTTTAGATTTGCTTAGGGCCATTATCCACATAATACATGGATCATATGAAGTCTAAGGCGCAAGAAGCATTATGGGTCCATACTTATCAACATAAACATATAAGATAATTTATTGAACCCTTATATTGGTAGACCAATGGAACCACATAAGTCATCACCATAAATCATAACTTATGCATGCTTGGTTTTACCTCTACTATTTGAAATCATCTCACACCTACGTGTTGTGTGAGTCGAATCCTTTAATTACTCTTATAATTCCTTCATTTCTTCCTTAAATCTACATCTCTTTGCAATTGATATGCTTATTCATTTTCCTCTTCATACTGCTGCAGTCAGCAGAAGAGGTCCGTGAATAGAGCAATCATGAAAGAGATGAAAAACATGGATTATAAGAAACATAATCGTTTCTTATATTTTGTTCTTTAAATATCTGTAAGACCTTTTTTTCCACGTAGGTATATTTATCCACATGCATGTTGTTTATTCTTTTCCAATTTGTTCGTAACCTTTTATGATCCTTTTTGTTTAATCACTAATAACATTTAAGTTGATTCCTACCATACAGAGTGACCTTCCTAGGAATCAACCACTCATGTGAAATACATATCAATACATCAATAAAGAATAACTTAATGCAAGAAAATCTTACTTGTACTTTACGATGGAGGGTGTGGCGACTGCATGGCGATAGCACATGAACCAATATCATACTTATTCTATACACTAGGACGTCAAGAGAGTCCTGACTTTAGGCTCTGATACCATAAATGTAACGCCCCTAAATCGACCCACGCCCCGTGGCGAAGACCAACCTGGAGACGCTACATCATGCTATAACTTGACCATAATATTGACCATATCTCAGTCAGAAACTGAGACACGTCAGCGGAAAAATAATAACATAAAAGAAGATAACATAATTATGCGGAAATCTAAAAGTAACTATGTCATTACTAAGAGATAAACTGAGTTCTACATCATGAATTTAAATTGCGGAAGGTAAATGAAAACTAAATAACACTCTAAAAGCCATATGGTTCATGTGCTGTCCTATCGTCAGAGCCTCATCACCACATGCCTACTCCACCACGTTACTGACCTGGTCCTGTGGAAATCAGACACAGGGGATGAGGTCCTCCCGTAAGCTTTACAGCCTAGTGGGGAACCACATGATATACAATGCATAACATGAATATAATAATCAGCGATAATTAATCAGGCTTAACTTGAACATGAAAGATAATATATGAGTATCATGGATCATAATAAGAATAAGATCAACGATATCATGAATCATGAGGATCAATAGTACATAGTAAACTTGGAATCATGACATACTTGACTTGACTTGAACTTGAACTTGAACTTGAACTTGAACTTGAACATGCTTGTCGATTTTGGTTATTAATTAACAATCAGGGTGACTTTGAGGTGCCTTTAATTCTTGGGGTATGCCCAGCAAACGATACGGCCTTGTGCGGGTCAATGGGTGATCAATCCATGACCAAGGGAGCGACCCTTATCTTGATGCACTTGGCTTGGACTGGCAACCCATCATTAATCTTTCATCTGAACTTATTAATCACTTTTATTATCTTTTCATTCTTTGTATCATGTGATGAAGGAGATATGATCGGTATGAGGTAAATCAAGACAAAGAGTTCATGTTGGAACTATAAAGAAATCAATAATATTCATATAAAAATAAAGAGAGATTAATAGGTGAATTTTGCTGGATTTTATGCCCAAAGAATCTCCTCCACCTTACGGCCGTAAAACCCTAATTCTTTGGATTTTACGCCCGAGGAATTCTTTCATTTTACGGCCGTAAAAATTAACCTTTATTACGTTACGGCCGTAAAAACCCTATTTTCTATTCTACTTCGGCCGTAATAATTCAACTCTTATTTCGTTACGGCCATCATCTGTTACGCCCATCCCTTACGGCCTATCCCGTTACGGTCGTAAAACTATACTCTTCGGCCGTAACAATCCATCTTCCCTTTTCTCTCTCTTCGTTTCTCTCTCTCCCAACTTCTCGGATTTTTACGACCGTAAAACTCATCTGTTACGGTCGACATCTATTACGGCCGACATCTTTTACGGCCGACATCTTCCCTCTCTCTATCTTTTCTATTTTATTACGGTCGAAAACCTAACTCTTCGGCCGTAACAATCTATTTCCCCTTTCTCTCTCTTCTTTTCTCTCTCCCAACTTCTCGAATTTTTACGACCGTAAAACTCGTCTCCTTTTTTTTTCTCCTTTACGGCCGAAATTCTCTACCTCTCTATCCCTTTTCTCGACCGTAAGAAAATTACGGCCAAACAATTTTTACGGCCGTAATACTTCTACTTTTAGAAATTAAATTGCGTTATAAGACCGAAAACGAAATCCCCTCTAAATCTTACACCTTAGCAATCAATAATACAGAAATATAACAAACAGAAAATAACTATGCATGCAACAATCAACCAATCAAAGAATTCAAAAAATCAAACAATTAAAAACAATAACTTGAATCATATTCATATTCTTTTCATAACGATTCGGGCATGAATTGAGATAATTCAGAGGCCATGCAAGGTGATTTCAATTCACCCACCTGGACGCGATGGATCCTACCCTTGATTCGTTAAAAATCCGTTCGAATCCGCCCTTGTTCCCTCTCGGTTCTCTTGTTGTTCCTCCTCTCGAATTCTGTCCTTGCGCAGAAATCTCCCTACTTCGGATCGCGTAGGAGGGGAACGAAGGAAAATCGGGAAGGATTCGTGAGATTGCTGGAACCAGAAATTTAATGGCCAATTGATTTTTATCTCCCTCAATTCTCTCGTGAATACCTCTCATATACATATATATATATATATATATATATATATATATATAAGGTTTTTATTTTAATCTAATCTTCTTCTCAAAATTAAATTTGAAGAGATTAGATTTAATTTTTCTTTCCTTTCAAACTTTGAGTGGGATTTGATTTTTAATTTCCCATGTGCTTTGCTCGGCCACCCATCATGATTTGTTTTCTTTTCTCTTTTTTTTTTATCTTTTTGTTGATTATTACATCGAGCATTACATTAGGGTTGGGCCACAGTTTTCTATTGTTGTCAAATTAATTTGTCAATCACGAGCAAAATTATAATAGCAACGAGCATCCACCATCCACCGCTAAATGCAGGCACTTCAGCAAAATATTAAACCGAACGCAGAACTGTTTTTTTTTTCTTTGAATAAATCAAAGCAGAACTGTTTTGCTGGAATACAATGAAAGAGAGAATGAAAAGAAAGCAGCTAAATTAGATGGAATGCAGTCCACCGATATGTACTGTACAGTTTACAAGATAAGATACGTCCTTCATAATTGGGCTTTGAATGACTTATTCAAAGAATGCGAAATAAAATGCAGGCTCATTTCGATGTATAAAAACCCCCATGACGAAAGATCAAAAGAAAAAAAAAATGAGAAAAAATAATTAATGGATATCAGCTATCTAATTCATGAACTTGCGGCAGTTAGGAGCTTTGCAGAGGCAGGGAACTTTACATTCATCGCCTTCATCAGGATCGAACAAGTAGTCGTATCTGAAACCAACAAATGAAGCAATTTATCAGAAAAAAAAAGACAGATACATATATAATATATATAAAGAGAACATTACGTTAATTCATCGCCGGAAGGAACATTTTTCTTTGCTATCAAAACAATTCTGCTTTCATCATTACCCACGCTCATAATTCTAGCATAGCAATTGGGCATGCACTGCAAGAATAAGAAATGTCTGAAGCATGAAGTGACATTCTCAAAACAAAAAAAGAAAGAAAAACTAATCGACTAGCATCTTACAGAGTGGTTGATCAAACGTGCAATATTTCCTTTGTCTGTAGCATCAACAACTACCTCTTCACTGATTTTGAAAAGCTGCAAACGTAAGGGAGAATGATCACCTCAATAAAAGTTTACACAAAGGATTAATGGAAAAAATAGACATGAGAAAAGTGATCATATTCCTCTAGTTTTCCATTTTTTTTTTTTGAGGGTGCTGAGTACTCATATTAAATGTATGTTCGAGGAACAATTTGCTTGTGTTAACAAGCAAAAAAAAGAAGGCAATAGACTCGAGCTGTTTAACTGAGGTTTCTGCATCATCCAGTAGAAGGTAACTGTAAAATAAGATGGGGAGTTAAACTCACATAGCAATCTTTTTTTTCCAACCGATAGCGTGCTTCCCTTAAATCTGCAACACTGCGCCTAACCTGCTCACCACGGTATTCAATGACCTGAAAAATAGTTTTAATAAAATTGTTTTAACTCATGAAACAATTAATAGATATATCTTCACCTTATTGCCATAACTGCTAACAAGATCTAATGATGGAATGCTGACAAATCATCTACTAGATTACAACAACAACAACAACAAAGCCTTATCCCACTAGATTATGGGTCTTTAAAGTTTGACTACTTTATAGTGAATTCATTTGCACCCCCGTCCATAGCTGGATATGCTATCATGCCTTCCATGATTATGTATCATTTCAACTTCAAGTTCAACACAGTAATATATTAGAAAACCTTGCAAGATTTTTGCTTTGAATTACATGATGCATGCTTAAATTTGGTCCACAGCTCAAAAGTGATTTGTTCATAGTTGTAATTGAGATTCCCCAAAAGCATTGAAGTGGTACCATGATAACAGATAATTACTACAATCTGGTTTAGGCAACTAAATTGAAAAATCAAGCACATGCAAAGTGGCATAAGGATAACAGGCCATCATTCCTAGAATTAATCTGGGTTGGAGTTATTAAAAAAAAGTAGTGGTCAATAAGCCAAAGCCAAAATATCTCCTATTACGGGTGGGGAACTGGGAAGCATACCATTTCTCCTTCCTGGATATTTCTACGAGCAAAGAGGCCCCATCCATGTATACCTGATCTGCCACAACAAACTCTACTGTGCTCTGTTACCTGAAATTGTGAGCATATTAAGGAGCTTAAAAGGATGCAATAAAATTTTTACTTAACAGAAAAATAACAATATAGAAATAATACCTGCAAGTAATGAAGACGCTCTCTGAATGTAGAAAAAAATTTTGCATCCTTCTCCTCCTGCACAGTCATCATGAATTTAAGCACGCTCCATTTGTCAACAAAGAGGTACTAATTACATATCATGGAAGAGAATACTACTCTTGGAGCATTCAGATTTTGAACAGCCTCTAGAGGGTGATGACAAGGTCCCATAACCCTGTGAGCAATGGCTTCTTCTTTTTTCCTCTGCTACAGAAAAAATAAACGTAAGAACTTACAGAGAGGGCTATAAATTTCAAGAACATAACAGGGGAAGCTATCAAAGATAAATTGCCAAAAAAATTGAGAAAAAAAGGTGTTATGGCACAATGTGAAATTGGTTCTTCCCATGAAGGAATCGGCAGAAAACAAGAAATATGAATAAGCTAGCTAACACTTTGTGATCACCGTTCACCTATCATATCCAATGTGAATAAATATGGACAACAAAAGCTTTCATGTGAAATTTCCTGTTAATCTTACCATCTAGATGAGAAAACAAAAACCTACGCACCTTAGTGGAAGCAAAACATAAGAAACATATATTTCAAATCCAAAAAGAAAATATTCATGCACACATCTGACAAGCAAACTTGTAAGTCCACATGCCTCAAGTGCAACTTTCACCTAAGAGGGTATAATTTAACGTATGGAAATATGGAGCACATACACATCACAAATAAACATCAACAAAAATGCAGATAGTGTAACTTATCAATGACACTTTACCTTAGTTTCTATCCTTTTGTAGACTAAACATCTCCTAGCAGATGAAATTTCACAATTTTCAACCTCTAAACTTGGATCCTGACATATGACCTTCCTAATAAGTCGTGAGCCAGACTGCTTCTCATTATTCTTGAGCAAATTTTTTGAAGAGAATGCTCCTTCTGGTGTTTGTATTATTAGGACAGATTCCGGATTTGGAGCCCTGATCAGAATGAAAACATCAATAAAAGCATGAAAAAATGAAACAATCACTACCCAAAAAATACATTTGTAATCAATGTACCTCTACTATATATGAAGAGTTATCAAACTCACATCCGCAGAAATGTGCTTTATAACATTGCCAAGCAGATGTATCTTATATAGTAAGAAAATTCTTTGTTATCGACTCACGACAAATTAAGTGCTAGAAAACTAATCTAAAGATGGCTGATTCAAGCCCCTCGTTAATTTTGAATTTGCAGAACTAGAACAAGGATCATAGAAGCCTGCATACCGTAGACAAACAATTCTGTACAATTTTGTTTGAGGCATACACTGACAAGATTGTGGCATTTTTAATTGTGAAGAAGCGAAGAAACTTTTACCATTTAACTATTAGTTTTGACTCTCCCAACGAAATTTTTATTTTCAGTTTCCTAATCCAATATCATGTACCTCTTAAGATTCCAGTGGTTCTTACTAATTACCATCAAATCATCGCTGATCGCCTTATCTAATAGACTAATACCATCTACCTTATCATGGCTGGGTTTTGATGAAATGACTCAAGGAGTTGCTAGCACTAGTGCCACCCTATGCATTCGGCCTTTATCAGGGACCGCTCCATCACACAGTTGTAGTTGTATCACACCATGGAGATCATCTCACATTGGCACCGATCTAGCACGCCCGGCTTCTTATGGAAGGTGAACTTTTAGAAAGCAACATTATTTCTTGGTCTTTTCTTTGGCACTCTACAGGTTTTAAGCTTCACTTCGTCTTGGATTTTGTGGATGAAGCGCTGCATTTCTACCATTTCTCTCAATCCCGTCAATGGAACACCCACAAGAGAATGGGTCCAGCTGCATCTTAGAGTGTAAAAGGGATGCCCACTTGCCCCTATGCTATGCTAGCGGATGACACCCTTGCGACTTTAGCAGTATGCGAGACAGGCATCATCACAAGCTTTTTACCCTGCCTAGATTCTATCAGCTTGGTACCCCTCCTTTAGTATGCAGATGACACCTTTTTCATGGAGGATTCCAGACACGAGGCAAGGAGGATAACTATTTTGGTGTTGTTTGGGGCGGTCTTAGGTTCATAGATGAACTATACCAAATTAGCATTCATCCCCTTTGGCATGACTGACGAGAGGTGATACTTGTGCAGAGGAGTTGCACACTCTGACAGGCTCCCCGTCAAAGAGTTGTGCAGAGGATATTGACTCATGTGGATGGACCCCAACCATCTAGCGGATGGAGCATAGGTTACAAGGTTGGAGCCCGAGGTTACTTTCATGCGGGGGTTGACTAGTGCTCATTAGTTCAATCCTCTCCTCTTTCCACATACTACAGGTCAGTATTGAGGATGTCAGCACTGATAGAGTGACGACTTGACTCTCACTAAGGAGTAGGTCCTCTTGCAAGGTAAAGAGAGATGCGGTGTACACCTAGTCATTTGACAAAGTGTCTGCTACCCCCCACAGGTGGCCTAGAAGTTCGTAATCTCTGCTGCACCAACCGTGCCCTCATGGCACATTAGGCAGTATGGATTTTGGGAGTGGACAATGATTTATGGCGTTCAGTGTTTTGTGCATTCTACGGTGGAAACCTATCAGGGAATCTCACTCGATTCTCTCCCGAGGATCTTTTTCTTTCAAAAAAGGGGTCTAATCATTGGTGCCACTCGGCCCTTCATGGTCGCTTGGCCCAAGTGTCACCAGCCACCTTAGGCTGACATTTGGGGCATGGCAAGTTTACGTCGTGAGGAGAAACGGACACCCGTTTCTCAAGCAGCGAATGACTGCTACGGGCAGTACGTAAACTTGGGCCATGTCCGTCCCCGGATGCATTCGGAACGTCCAGGGAAGAAGGCAATTGCATCTCGACAGTCAAATATCAAGTAGGAGGCTTGACAAAACCTCCCCAGGAAGTTGGGACGAGCGGAACTCATCTGGGACGATGGGGCATGCCCAGCGCGCAGGTGGCGCATGCCAAATGCTCACTTTGGCATCTTAGGACAGTGTCGTCCCAGCCAAAAGTGTCTCATCCCATTCACTCATCAAGGAAGGAAGTCACGAGGACATCACCGACCGGCAGCATTCTCAGGATGGAGGATTCTGGGACAACTACCATTGGCGGGAGCGACAGTTATAACCGCCATGGCGCCAAGCGGCGGACCGCGATGAGCATGGCGCGACAGTGGGAGGTTCATGCATGCAAGGTGTGGCCAGAGATGATCAAGTGATAGGAGGGTGGCAGGAGAGTCATCCGCGGCATGAGGCTTCAGGCAGGAGTCGGGAGGCCGCATAGGGGTTTTTGTGCGAACCGACGTCAGGGACAGACGCCCGGCGGGCGGGCGCTTGCATGCATTTGAATTCTGGGCAACAGTTGGTCGGCCCCTTGTTGTATAAATACTTGTACTCGTTCCCAATTTTGGATAAGAGTGAATCAAGAGCATTTTCCCCTACTTCTGAGTTCTTCTATTTCCATTGCAAGTGAGTGTTGTGCGTGTGTGTGCGATTTACAGTCCGGCGGACATATTTCGTGTAAGGCTGACTTGGGCACTTTGACAAGGAAGAACCAAGGCCAGTTGCACGAGTTTCTATAGGGAGAAACCAAGGGCGTGACACAAGGGAGGCTTTCTCTTTCTCTTTTTTTTTTGGAGGAGAAAAAGGATGACCACCAGAGTTGTGATTGTCATCCATGTATATATCACTATCCATGTATGTATCCAGTTTTAATACAAAATGGATGGTGCCCATATTTTGGTAGCCATACTTCCTTTTCTCCCAAAAAAAAAAGACATTGGATCATCAAGAAAACTAACCTGTGATGTGCACAATATGAGACCATTTTTGTTGTTGCCTTTCCATTTCTGTGCGAACAGTGCAGCTGCAAGAAAATAGAATCAATTACTTTAAGCCTATATGTAAGTTTTCTACAAAATAATTGGTATAAGATGAAACATGATCTACCCTCAAGAAAAGATGGAAAAAAATCTTCTGAATCAGGAAAAGAGATTGAAGTCTTAAAATATGGCACATAAAAATTCATAGAAACCATACTAAATTGGACTAGACAGTAAACACTAAGGAGGACATGATGATCTGCTCCTGAAAAATCGAGACAACATATAAGAATATATACATGATCGTCCACAAATATATGTACATAAGGTCATATGCATTTCCAGAGTTGAACCAAATAGTTATGTTCTACACTGAAGAGCTTTTGATTGTCCCCACAATACGATACCATTTTTGTTTTTGGAGACAAAGTGCAATACTTGAACCATCTAGAGATTACACCTTCATGAAGAGGGAGCAAATTTTTATAGATTTAACTTCAAAGCTATGTGCACGGCCTTTGGTGCTATATGTTCAATCTCTTTTTTTTTTTTTTTTGAAAGGGCTATATGTTCAATTTTGAAATATTTAAAACCGAACATATCATTATATCATACAACTAATCATCCAGAAGGAGAACAGACAGAAACAATCACAGAAACATGAAGTGACTATTATAAGGTTTACCTCCATGCGGTATCCTGCTCTTGAAGCACACATAGCATGATAATATGTCGAGCACTTGTAACATTTTGTGCAAGATCCATGCATTTGCCGACATATAACACAAACCTGAAATGTTGAGAAAAATAAACTAGCTGTCAAAACAACTTTCCACATTCAATACTCACATAGATTATAGAATTATCCACACTATATCAGTACCTTTGCGAAAGATTCGGATGGAATGCTCAATATACCTACAGCAGGCTCCATTGTCTCATCACTTGTAAAAGACACTTGAGGTTGAAACCAAGCACAAGTAACATGGACCCATAACTTGTCAATGTTTGTTGGCTTTAGAGCACCCCCTAAAAGAGTTCAACCAATGTCAATTTTTTTGTTTGCCAAAGGAATCATATTTCTGGGAGAGCTAGATAAATTACAATTTAAAAAGATAGAATGTAGTTAGAAATGTGCTACTTCAGGTTGTAATTATCCATCTCCATTTCTTCATTCAGTTTTGTCAGGTAATTTTTTTCGATGAATCATGTAATCTCCGGAATAGTCAAAACACAACTACCAAATTTTAAGAGCCAAAATTTCCCTCTTATCAAATAATAGTGTCCTTGACTTACTTTAAATCTATGGAAGCAAAAAAATGAATACTTTTATCCTATCAAAATTGAAGTAATAAAATTGTTAATTTTGGCCATTCGTACTTTGTGAACATGCAAGGGATCTATTTTGAAATTTAAATTATGGGTTAATGCAATTAATGTCAAACCAAGATGCACCTGAGCTTCTAATAAATCTCAGCACTCACCTTTTACAGGGCAAAGGCAGCATTCCCTTAGTTGTTCAGGCGTTTCACATGCTCGGCAAACCCAGGCTGTAAAATCGTGCTTTCCCCTCACCCCATAGCATTCCTGGTGGACTGCCATTTGGCATCTGGATATTTTTGTAACACAATTACTAATTATTACAAATAATTAATTTCTCTTCTGTTATAATGCAAAGATGCAACATCTTGTACCACCTTCCATTCAGAAGAGCACTCATACTTCAAAATTTCCGTTAGCATACCTATTACATACTATTATTTTGTTATAATCCCAATCTTCAACCCATCTGCAGATTGCACATCGTTCTGTTGTCCACTTAGCAAATACTGGTTCATAACTTTCTGAAAAAAAGAAAAAAGAATAATGAACTTCTTTCCTGCAGGAATTTGTTCATGGACTTGAAAAGACATACATTGGAGCAAATGATGGTGAGGGAAGTCATAGATCACAAACCGACTATATAAGAAAGGTATGTACCTTGCAAGAAAGCAAGCAGCTTTTGTTTCCTTACTTTTGCAGATGGACGCTTAGCATGGTTAGAAGAAACTAAATTAGCACGATAACGATCTATCTGCATATTACCATTGTCGATCACACACATGAGCCTTTCAATGTTAATCAATTGAACAACTAGATATTTGCATAATAATGCCTCCATTGACATTCGGGGCTAGTAGTATCTCAGGCATCTGTCTTAGTATGACAATGTAATACCGTAAAAGGGAAAAAAATCAAAATCAAAAGCATCTTGAAGAGTGTAACTAAAAATAGTCAACAAGAGCGCAATAGTAAGATCTATTAACAATTCATGAAGCCCCTGAGAGCTTATTGAAAGGATATGAATTTTACATAGAAACATAAAAAGTTGGAAACAAGCATCTATTGGCAGTTTGATGCTCGTCGAGCTATGCTTTCCTCTACACCAAGATAATTAAAATATAAGACACTCTAACTTTGACCAGGAAGTGTCATCAAGATCCAATAATATGGAGTTCCGTGTGTGCCATGGTGTTCAAAAGGCCAACAGGTGGATATGCAATTGGGAGTCCGCACATGTTTCATTTGTCTAGGGGATACCCTGGTCTCTTAATACATATACTAATCCTATATTGACATGGGTTGCAGGATATCAGAAAAGGATGCTTATGGATGGTGTTTGTTAAGAAAAAAGAGCTTTGATTTTGTCGGTGGAAAGGATAAAGAGAAGATCCCTTATCCATGCACATTATAAATAAAAAACATGTAAATCATGTACAAGTGTGTATGTCGATAAGCAAAAGTAGAGTGGGCGCCATATGGCCAAATATACCAAGGATACAAACTACAAAAGGATCTCATACTAGTGTTTCACGCCCTACATAAATGATGTGATGTACAATATTCTTAGTATCTCCTTCCTCATAAAATGGCGAGGTTACCTTGTAACCATATGGCCATACCTATGGGAAGAGCAGACTTGGGCCAAATACACAATCCCTGTAGCCCCAAAAATGTTCTAAAGCTAGTCCAAAACACCATTTCAATACTTGAGTCTGTCCAATCAGCCTGTAGTCCGAGGCTAGTGTGTAATGTCTCTAGGCCAAGGGGGAGGAGTAAGGTGTGCGCTTCACTAGCAGTGTCATGCCCAGATCACCATATTGATTCCACTTGCTTGGTGTTGCCTGCTAATGGATTGAGATCCTATCAAACAGAACCAAGAACTCCTTTTCTAACTAACCCGAGACGGGTTGAGCAACCTCTCAAACTGTCTTCTGGTCCCGACAAGCAAAGAAGCTAGATAAGTCCTCATGCTTACATGTCAATGGGCATAGTGCTTGGGGTGATACAACATACTAAAGGCCATTCATCATTTGTGTACTACTTCTTTGAGTAATATTTTCCATTGAAAAAGTAAGTTTTGAGGATGACTAGTATGGAAGTCTATTGATCTATAGTACTCATCCTTTTCCTCCAAAAAAATCCAATACCAGAAAAAAGAATAACACAGAAATCTTAGCACATTTTCCATCTCAAAATACTAAAAAATAGTTGCAAAGAAGTAACCGCCATGAGATCTCATAAAGCATGAAGCTAATGAGTTCATGTCAAAAGAACATATTATCCCAAGGTGTCAAGAAATGATGGTATGCATTTTTTTAAAATGTGAGAAACTGCTGTATACTCCTTTTGGAAATGGAGAAACCACAGCACAAAAAATGGAGAACTTAGCAATATTAGGAATAGTAACATCACTTTAAGAGGAGAAAAGTTCCTTCAGAAGTACTGACCCATTTTCCAAGTAGCATATTTGTGCTTTTGACTTTGACACTTGACCTCCAACCTTTAGTTTTTGAACCAGTATGTCGCTCCCATTCAGTTAGCATAAACTTCTTCCCCTTGCAAGAGGCACACTGGCAATAAACTCTGGACAAACGATAGACAGGAAAATAAAATTTTCCTCTAAAAAAACAGACAAAATAGTATTCAGTTTAATTATGAGATTGAGAAGATTGAATGCTTGAATACACATAGATTTCATCCACCATCCTTCAATTTTGAAAGAGAACACTACTACCATTTTGATTTTTTTTCTTAAAATTCCAATTCAACATGAACCTTAAAAGTCACCCAACCTTTAGGTTTGACCATTAAAGTCATGCTACAAGCTAAGCATGATTGAATTGATTTTCAAATTTATGTAACAGTGAATACATCCAGACTAGCCGTACTAGTCATCCTTTTGCCCTTCAAGAGGCCGTGTTATGACACAGTGTAATGATTGATACATTTCATATTTTACACTTTAAAAAAATGAATACAAATTAATAGAACTATTTTTCCTTGGCCTAATAGAAGTACTATTTGTCCTTGACCTTTTTTTGCTCCACTCAGGATGTAGGTGGGTAACAATGACAATGAAGAACAGGGGGAGGTGTTTCATGCAAGAGATCATTTTGAAACTGTTATCTTCTAGACCAATGTAACACTTGTAAATGTCACGTGTGGGTAAAGTGACGCATGGAAATCACCTAGGATTATATTGTTTAAGTGACATTGAAGATGGGCAAATATTGTTCAGGGAAAGAACCTAACATCTCATTTGGGATAGAGAATATATGACAACACTTCTATTTTTTGAAAGAGAAGGGAAAGAATATATGAGAGGATGCATTTGTTTGGACAAAAAAGGGAAAACTAGTATGGCTTACACATGTTGCTCTGGCAGATACTTCCCCTCCATACTGCATAAATATACTGTCACCTCATCAAAAATTAGTTGTGTCTCTTGCATATGGTTATCACCTCTGTTTAGATGCAAGTAATCAGCATAAGAGTCAATCCATAAAACTTAATATCAGAAGTCAAGATGAAGTATGTGTACCTAGTTTTCAAGTGCTTCTTGTCCTCTGTATATGATAGCTCAAAATTTAATTTTGTCTTGCACTTGGTGCAAAGATATTTAGAGTCTTCATAATCCTAGGTTATGAAAAACTTTTATTCAATAAACTCAATTTCATATGACTAGAACAACATCAGTGAAAACGTCGGGCAAGAATAAGAACTCAAACCAGGATATTCTTGTCATATTTGTCACATTCTGCATGAAGCCAAGTTTGACATCTATAACAGTGCACCTAAACATATTGAATCCAAGCATTAGTTGAGAAAACTTTAATTTCCAAGGATGAACATGATAGAATTCTTCGAAACGTGAAACCTCCTACCCATCCATTTCCATGTTTATGGGTCCAAGTTTTCTTGCATATTTCACAATACCGTTTTGCTCTAGGAAGCTGCAGATAGAAGATAAATGACTATAAGCGTTCTCCATAGAATACTTTCATCTTGATTGTTGTCCGACAACAACCAAATAAGAGATCATACTTGTATTTCACTCGCCTGAACATCTGATTGACACTCTTGATCAAGGTTTGAACCAGATGCCTCTTGATCTCTTGGGAAGCATGCAAGCTCAGCAGTGGAGCTCAAGCCATCCACTTGCACTCCCAAGAAACCACGCTCTGCTAAGAAGGCCTCCTCTATGGCTACCCTGAAATCACTGGCTTTGCACTTGTATAATTCTCTCTGATCCTGGAATCTATGATGCCAGTTGAAGTGTGAGGGTCTGAACTATAGCATAAACAAATTAAATAATTCTCCTATGGCCTCAGTTCAGAATACAGACCTGTCTACGTAGTCCAAGAATGGGAATACTCTGCCCTTCTTCACCCATGCATATTCCTGATTCAAGCATGTGTATCCATATAAATAGAAATAAGTAAAACTAGCAGGAAGGAACAAGGCAAAAGAAATCCATTATCTTACCCTCTCGTTCCCATTTTCAGAATAACCAAAAAACATCACGCAAATGGCTCCAGGAATGCAAGAATCAACAATTGATTCAGGAGTTTGTTGCGATGGGTCGATCACTATTGCAGGCCAAGCAGGATACTCCTTCCCTAATCTAGCCCAGACGACCTCACCAAAACCGAGCTCCTGGGACCTGAGAGAGTCCTCTTCGGATTGGCAATTATTGCTCAGTTTGAAGTTGTCGCTGTTGTTCTTTTTCTTCTTCTTCTTCTTTGGCAACTCATCCTCCACCTTCACTGGATCGTAGTAATCGTGGAGGGGCCGCAACTTCTCTGCAAGAGAAGTGAAGCTCTCATGAAGAGAAGTCATGGTGCTCCGCGAGGACGAATACTTCTTCAGGCCAAAATTTCTGCAGGCTCTGTATCTTTCTTCTTCGTCTTCGAACAATGCCAGCGAATTGGAGAACGGGGAAATAAAATTTGGGTTTTTGCTGCCGAGGTTCCCTTCTCGCGTCTCCATTGTCATACTCTTGAGCTCCCAATCGTCATCCATGGGCTTCGCCTTTGGTTTTTCTTTCTTCCACGGATCGATTAAGACGGAATCGTTGAATCTGGACGGCAACACCTGAGCTCGACCCCTCGACGTCCTTACCAACGGCGGGCGGGACTCAACCACGGGCGTCGCTTCCCGTGGCCGCTCCCCCTCCCCCGCCCGCTTACTTTTCGACTCGGAATCCACCTCACCGGAGCAACACGAAACGACCTCGGTGCACCAGGAGTGCGTCGCGGCCGCGTTAAGCCCGAAGGGAACGTAAGGGAATCCGTCAGCTGCGATGTCACCGAGCACCTCGAGCGGAAAGAATCCCCCCTCCCTCCGCTTCTTCCGCCTCCGTCCGGCAGCCTCGCCGTCGTCGTATCTTCCGGCGCTCGCCGCCACGGCGGCATTGCAACGCTTCAACGTCGGCATTTGCGCCCGCTGGCTCCGTTTGATGATCATCTCGCCGGCAAGGAGAAGAAGATGCACGGAACCTAGAATTGGCCGGAGGTGGGTTCCGCCGTCCTCAATCTGGTGGAGTTCGATCAGGAGCCAAAATCCTTCATAGAAATCGCGTCTCCGGCGAAGGAATCGATCGAGGACGACGCGGAAACCCTAGAATTCGAGCTGAAATCGAGGACGACGAATTGGAGATTAGGGTTCAGAAAGAAGAGATCGCAGAGGAAGCAGCAACAACAGACAGAAGGGATCGTGGAAGCACTCTTCCTTACCTTTGTCGCAGTGGACTCCAACTGCTGCGGAATTATTATTGTAATAATAATATAAAATTTTATCCTTTTTTCCCTTCTAATTTACTTTAATTTTCTCGACATTTTCTTCTTAATTTTATTTTTCGCTCATCTCCCCCTTTTAAAGGGTTCAATTTGGTACGAATTTGGCTTACTGATGGCGGAGGGGGGCGATGGGATTAGGTGGCCATTGGCTGTAGAAGAAGCAGCATCGCGCAGGGGACGAGGGCGAGGCCTTGACACAAAATTCCCTTTTAGGAGTTCGATGGTGTTGATGGCGCAGGAGACGACATGGAGTCCGTCGATGGTGAGAATGTTGTGAGCAGCCCATGATCACTTTTTTTTTCTTTTTTGGTTTCTTGTTCTACAAAATTTTAGCATTTGTTGTCATTTTACGAGTTGCGTTGGTGAGAATGTTGTGACATCCGTGATCACTTTTTTTTTTTGTTTCTTGTTCCACAAAATTTTAGGATTTATTTGTAGCAAATGTTGTCGGAAGAGATAAGAAAATGTTTTGGATCGAAGAAGCGAAAGAAATTGTGGTGCCCGCCTGGAATCAGCCCACGACGACTCCAAATCGCAACTGTGGACTCCAAAGTAAGAGCACCGGCGGCTTCTCTCTCTGGGAAAAATGTGGACGGACACAAATCTTTCACCCATTTGACTTGAGCCTTGATGTTTGCCTACTCGCCACGTCCCGACTTATATATGTGTGTGCAGCAAGCAAGTCGAAATGCAGTGCTTCATTGAATCAGTTCTCCTCATGGTACTACGTACTAAAAGGTTCTCGATCCCATTGCTAGTTCTTCCGTCTTCGCCGCCAAAATCAACGGGGCGCTTCTCTTCGCGTTCTCGTTCATTGTTCTGCCGGCGTCCAAAGCTTCCGGGATCAGAGCACGGCGAGGTGAGATCGACGTCAGTGCCGGAAGCAGCTATCGGTTCAGCTCCAAAAAATAATGTCTGGCTGAGCGCAACGGCACCGGCGTCCACACGTTGTATGCTCCGTGCGGAGGCCGCCGGCCGCGCGTGCATGAGCGTCGACGTCCAAGGGATGTATATCCTTTTCTCTCTCTCTCTCTCTCTCTCTCTCTCTCTCTCTCTCTCTCTCTCTCTCTCTCTCTCTCTCTCTCTCTCTCTCTCTCTCTCTCTCTCGTCTAGCAAATTTTTGCACAGCGTGACAGGCTTTATTTGTTCTTCTCCTCCTCATAAAATGTTACAGTCCTCCTTTTCTTTTCTCATTTGTTCGTTTTTTTTTTCATCTTCACTTTTTTTTTTCTCGTTTTGTCTTTGTTTCCTCTTTCCATTGGAATGGTATTTGAATAATGTAACTATACAAGAAAGAGCTATATGAATCATGAAATGTACATGATTAAGCGTTGGGGAGCCATGCAGAGTGATCCACGTCTAAGTGCTTTAAGTGGTGCGTAGAGAAATATTGGCGTATCCTCGTTGCATGTCCCCTTGGTCTTTGGCTTATTTGTAGTGTTCATATATATATCTATCTACCTTCATCCATATGTGCACCAAAGTTTTCGCACTTAATTTAGGGACACATAATTATTTTAATGGGTATTTAATAACATTAGTAAATTAATATATTTGCAAATTTAGGAATTAAAATGAGAATACATGATATAAACATAACATATTGCCCAGAAAGAGAAATATAAATTAAGAAATAATAGAGATTCGATATTATTGAAATTTTTATTTTTATAAGTTTACTGTTTTGCAAATCAAATTCTCCTTTCATAATATTAAATCTCAACTCGAAATTAAATGATGTATGCATAAACATAAATAAATTAAATTAAATGGTATAAAACGTAAAAATACCAGCAAAGGGAAATATGCATAAATCTAGTTTGTCAATGGGTGTTATTTATGTGAAATATCTAACATGAAAAGATAAATTGTATTATCGCAAAGTTAGGTAAAACAACACGATAGGACTGTAACGGATTTTTTCTTAGGATTTAATATTTCTCATACGCATGAAATGATAAACATACGCATGCTTCTCATCCGTCCGATTAGATCGGACGGATGCGCGCCCTCTCTCTCTTCTCTACCCCCTCTTTCTGCTCTCTTCCCCATCCGCTCTCTCTTCTCTCTCCCCCTCCGCTCTCTCTTCTCTCCTCCGACCACCGCCCGTCTCCGACCATCGTCGTCCCACAATAGATTTGCAAGCTTGACGTCGACCACCATCCATCCCCGATCTGCGAGCTCGACGTCGACCGCCCGTCCCCGATCTGCGCTGCCGCCGTCCTTACTTTCCCATCGCCGCCGTCACAGATCTACGAGCTCAAGCTCCGCCGACGTCGTTCCCGCTTTTCTCGTGCGTTGCCGTCACCGATTGCCTCGTCCTCCTCTCCGAGCGTCGCCGACGCACGACCCTGTGACCTCTCTCTCCTCCTTTTCTCCCCCTTCCTCCACATTGCGTCCCAGATCTGTCGATTCACCGCGCCACCGTCCTCCGTCCTCTCGTCCTCAGCATCCCCGGCGGACGATCTGTCATCGATCGCCTCCTCCTCTCCGAGCGCCGCCAACGCATCCGATTTGCGACCCCTACGTCCTCTCTCTCTCTCCCTCTCTTTCTTCCCCTTCCTTCGCCCCTATCCTCGATCCCCTCGCTGTGGCGTCGTCCACGATCTGCGCCGCCCCATCTTCGGAGTGGTCAGCGGTGCCGGTGATCTCATCGCCGGCGAGAATGAAATCTACGCACGAACGCACATCCGTCCGATGTAATTGGACAGATGAGAAGCATGCATATGTTTATGCGTATGATAAACATTAAATCCTTTTTCTTAATGTGAAATGTCTAAAATGAAAGGACAAATTGTATTAAGCTAGGAATAAAACGACTCGATAGGATAATGCTGAGTATTAATCACATGAACATTTTAACATATTTGGAGATAAATGATTCGCACTGAAGCAATTAATGAAAATTATAATGTAACATTTAAGGAATTTTGAATGTGTCACGACTATCCGTTATTGCATATTTTATAATGACGATAAAAGTACAGCGAAGTACTTAAAAATAATATAACATTAAAGCTAATAAGCATATTTTTTTATTGCATATTTAATTTTGAGTTTTACATGTAGTATTATATTATGTATGTTGAATTATTATTTTTCCTTTTTAAAATGAAAACCGAAATTTTTTAAAAAATGATTCAATTTAATGTTATCAAAACTCAAACATTTATAAAATATGATATTATTTATTTTTCAGTTATACATCTAATAACATCTTTCATATAAATAAACTTTTAAACCAGAAAATTTTAATAAAAATTTCAATTTGATCCTATTAAAACTCTTACTTATACTCAAATTATCTTAATTTCCATTTATATCATATATATATATAAACTTTTATTATTATTAATTTTATAAAGAAATCCGAATGTATATACAAATTAAGCAGCATGTACCTATTTTTTTTATCACAAATATGCATCTGATTGTTAAATATGATGACTATATAATTAAAATTAAACTCAATGAACTAATTTTGAATTCAATAAAAATTGGATATTAATCACATGAATTTTAGCTATTTGCTTCTCTAAAATCACCCATTTTTACGTGTCATTGGTCCACCACCTACCAAATATCGACTACTTCGGCCGGCACGGGGTTTATATATTTTTCGTTTGTCTCCCCCTCTTTCTTCTCCCTCGCGTCTCTTCTGTTCCCACGATCTCGCCGTCCCCATCTACGCACGCTCCTCTCCGGCGAACACAGCGAAAGCGGAAGCGAGATGGCCTTCGAAAGGATCAAGGTCGAGAACCCCATCGTCGAAATGGACGGTGAGCATCCTTCCGTCCCTTTCCTCTTCCTCTCTCTCTCCCCGAGCGTGCAAGATGCCGCAGATCCGATCCTTGTATACATGGAAAGAACCTTTTGTGATCACTGACTTATGTTTTGCCACTCGGTAATATCGGCAGTAGTCTTGTTTTTGCTTCACTTGTCGGCGATGCGCCAGTTGATAGATTTGTTTATTACATCCCTTTTGAATTTGTGTTCATCGTTCTATGTTTGATTCATCTGGTGTTCCGTCTCCTTGGACGTTCCTCTTATACGCTGCCGACCACTGTGGAGCCTACGAGATTATGATCCCAAGGAGAGGAACCCCAGGGCGGGCAAACATGAGAGGTTTTCCTATGATTGTAGTGTTTAAGTACACTTAGCTGCCATTGATGAGTGCCTTTATTGCATAAGTTTACATGTAGTTTTCTGTCATGGACCAGTCATGGCATCTATAAAGTGCTTCCTCATTCTTTGTGATGTGTATAACCTGTATGCAATTGACCATCTCTGATATCAGTAGCATTTGGATTTTGTGATGGATCAGCTTCATTGGTGAAACAAAGTTGTTTTTTCTTGGGAAGAAGAGCATGGCGCAGTGGCTCACATATTACGCACTCTTTGTAATTTTGAAAAAAATGTTTATTTCTTTTGGTAGAAAAAGTCGGTAAACTAAAGAGTAGCTTTTGAAATCGCTTCTTGGAGGGTAAATTCATTAGTTCCTAATTTTCAAAGTTGTACATGAGCAATGTTCAGTTTAGAATATAACAAGGACCTCCCACCACTGTGTGCTGCAAAAGAGTTTTAACCTTGTGAATGACTTGATGAGAGCATTTCCTCATGATTCAACAATCTCTATCCATTCAGTATTTTTCATTATTTCTTTTTTCCATTTGGTTTTTTAAGGGACGTGTTCAATTTGCTGGGCTTTCAAGGAGAAAATTTCTTTTACTAAGCATATTTCTATTAGGAATGTATATTCAGCAACTTTCATTTGAAATCTTTATTCTTATTGTTCCATCTTCGTTTTTGCATATGTTTCTATTTCTTATGTTGTTTGAGACAGGAACCTTCTCAGTATCAGTGTATTAGTGGATCTTTTGCTAGTGGTTTAATATCATGGTTTCTCCGTATGAAAAATATATCCATAGAAGATGGTGCTTCTATGCAATGATTCATTTAGTAATAGAGCTTTCGCATTAGGCATTTATTTCAATTACCAGTGCACATTGCTTTCATTCTGACAACAGACATGCTTGTGCTAGTGGTTTAATATCATGGCTTATCCATAATGAAAAATATATCCATAGAAGATGGTGCTGCTATGCAATGATTCATTTAGTAATAGAACTTTCGCATTAGGCATTTATTTCAATTACAGTGCACATTGCTTTCATTCTGACAATGGACATGCTTGTGCTAGTGGTTTAATATCATGGCGTCCCCATAATGAAAAATATATCCATAGAGGATGGTGCTGCTATGAAATTATTCATTTAGTAATAGAACTTTCGCATTAGGCATTTATTTCAATCACCAGTGCACATTGCATTCATTCTGACAACGGGCATGTTTGTGAATTTCTTTGACAGGGGATGAAATGACTCGAGTTTTCTGGAAGTCTATTAAAGAAAAGGTGATTCTTGTTTTTCCTGTGGTGTAATATACATTGCTCTGGAGCTAATGATTTGATTTCCAATGCAGCTCATTTTCCCATTCTTGGAGTTGGATATCAAATACTTTGATTTGGGTCTCCCTCATCGTGATGCTACAGATGATAAAGTGACAGTAGAAAGTGCTGAAGCTACACTCAAGTAAGTAGCATGTGTGAAACTTCATAATTCTATGAGATTCCTTCAGCTTGTTTACATATTTTTTTTATTAGTTTTTAACGGAAGAAATATATCCTTAATATGTGTTTTGCTCAATTTTACTCTCACCTTATTACATTCTGATGTTTCCACACAACCTAAAGTTAATATCCATTAAGGAGATATAATTATGATTTTGTATGTTAATGTAAATGTGAAAATAGATGTGCTACCAATTTTTCTAAAGGCTTAATCTAATAAGAAGAGCAACATCTTTATAATTATAATCTTAACACTTCCCATCACATGTGGGTTGCCGACAATTTTGGCCCAGGTCATCACGTGGACAACTAAGGGAGAATTATTTTTTAATACGAACATGCCGATGTAAGAGCAACATCTTTATAATTATAATCTTTACAGTAAATGCTAGGATTTTTACAAAATATCTCGTTCTGCAATAGGAAACCACATGCAAATCTCATATATATTTAGGACCTAGACGTTGACTAAGTCCTGACTGCCCAATGTCCGTTAAACAGCATTTTTCCTGTGTGGTTATGGGTATCCTATTTTATATATCTTGCCTATGTCCTAAAACTTATTTTTTTATGTTGCAGATATAATGTAGCTATCAAATGTGCAACAATCACTCCAGGTAAAGTTTGACTTATGGCAAGTGAAACACAATCTAAACACTGAGGTCCTGGTGATATCTGACTTTTTTTTCTTGTAACCATTATCAGATGAAGCTCGTGTCAAGGAGTTCAACCTTAAAGCTATGTGGAAAAGCCCCAATGGAACAATCAGAAATATTTTGAACGGTTAACTAGCTTCTCTAACTTTTATCCTTAGTTGTGCTCTATTTTCTGGTCTTCTCCACTTACAAATTCTCTCCATGTAGGCACTGTGTTTAGAGAGCCAATTTTGTGCAAAAACATCCCACGGCTTGTCCCAGGTATTAAAAGTGGCAGGATTGAAAGGAATTTTTCTATCATATCCATCTCATCTTCCATGTTCTTTACTGATATAATGTCTTGTAACTCTTGTTCTCAGGATGGACAAAACCCATATGCATTGGAAGGCATGCTTTTGGTGATCAGTACAGAGCAACTGACACTGTCATCAAAGGCCCTGGAAAACTTAAACTAGTATTTGGTACCAGGAATCAAATAATATTGCACCAATCTTATGTTATTCCATTTTTCCTTTCCACTAACTATATGATGCTCAATATTTGTGTGTTGCATTTGATTTGCAGAAGGAAAAGATGAGGCGGTTGAACTGGAAGTATTTAACTTCACTGGTGCTGGTGGAGTTGGTTTATCCATGTACAACACTGATGAGGTTTTGAACCTGTGACTCAATAGTTCCTTGTAGAACTATCACTTTGTTACTCAACCCTTGTTCATGTTTGGCCACAGTCTATCCGTGCATTTGCCGAGGCTTCCATGAATACTGCCTATGAGAAGAAATGGCCACTATATCTTAGCACTAAAAATACAATTTTGAAGAAATATGATGGGAGGTTAGAATTATCACCAACTTCTAAATCTCCCCTCCCCCCTCTTTCTCTCTCATGTCTCTTATTTCCGGATTGAAGGTTCAAGGACATATTCCAAGAGGTTTATGAAGCTAACTGGAAATCAAAGTTCGAGGCTGCAGGAATTTGGTGGGCTGTTTTCAACTGCTAGTTAATACAGCTGAGATAAATATTTCATAGGCAGCGGCTAATAGATTCCATCAATGCGCTAGGTATGAACATCGTCTCATTGATGACATGGTAGCATATGCACTCAAGAGCGAAGGTGGCTATGTATGGGCTTGTAAAAACTATGATGGTGATGTACAGAGTGATTTCTTGGCTCAAGGTGTGAACTTCAATTCATCACTTCATATACACAACATTACTCATTGAACTTCCACTGGGCATAAATAAGAAATCGCCAAACTGATGCTGTCTTTTTCTGCAGGTTTTGGATCCCTCGGTCTGATGACATCAGTGCTGGTAAGGGTAGATAGAAGCAGGAAATCTATTGTCGCATCTAAATATCTCCACTTGCATCTTGGTACCTATTACTAGTCGAAAGTTCAAAATCACACTCTGTAGGCAATTTTTCCTCATTTCTGGTTTCATATAATTAGTCACTTAAAAAAAACTTCTGTAGTCCATGTTATAAGAATAATGTTTTGTAATATAAAGGTTAGGCCTTGTTTTCTTTCAGAAAAAATGAGTTTAAAGATGCTAAATTTGTTGGCTTCTTGGGTTATGTTGTTTGTTTGTTTCCTATAAAAGTCTTTCTAAATCATGGCGTCTATGGGCACCATCTTATAACTTGGCCTAAAAACTTTGAGAAGTTCTTTACATAATGATAGCCCTGTGGACCATGTTTTTGGTTAATCTATTTATGTACTTGATAGACGTCTAACAATAACCTTTACTATATTTTAGGTGTGCCCCGATGGGAAAACAATTGAAGCAGAAGCCGCGCATGGAACTGTAACCCGCCATTATCGGGTTCACCAGAAAGGAGGTGAAACCAGTACCAACAGCATTGCTTCAATCTTTGCCTGGTCAAGAGGTCTTGCTCACAGGTTTGAACAATCGATAATGATTCTCGTCTAGATTATTTACTTTATATTAAGCAGTGATACTTTTATTTTTTAATAGATGATGTGTTAATTGAATTTAGTGACAATCTTCTATCAACATAGGTAGTGTACTACTGGTAATGTCAATTTAATTTTTCCTTTGATGTTTTGTCAGGGCCAAGCTGGATGACAATGCCAGATTGCTTGATTTTACTCAGAAATTGGAAGCTGCTTGCATTGGAGCTGTGGAATCTGGGAAGATGACCAAAGATCTCGCCCTCATTATTCACGGATCCAAGTATTTTCTGACATTTCATCTGAGTATCTTCTTCAATACTTATATTCCTTAAACTTTGGTCAGCCATATACACGTCTTCCTCTATCGCAGGGTCACCCGGTCTCAGTATCTCAACACTGAGGAATTCATTGATGCAGTGGCAGCAGAGCTGAAAGCTCGTCTTTCAGCCTAAACCTGAAGGGGGCCTCTGATGATAGCCTGACGAACAAAAAAAGTTCTATTCGTATGTAACAGTTTAATGTTGTTCCGTTGCACGAACGTTCTTTGCTCTCAGGTTGTGTATCGGATACAGACATTTCCAGCTTGAACTCTGCAGCAGGACAAGATCTTCGATTGGCCTCCATTTAGTGATATTTGCAAGGAATAATTCTTGGCCCATTCTTGTGTGGGGTGTCTGAACTCCATTTTCTCTAAGGCTTTTCTTGTTTTTTCCCTCATAGTTATCAAACAAAAATTTAATGGCCTTTCGTTTCTATTTGCAAAAGAATGTAATTTAGTTTGGCCTCTCTCGGATGCCAAACAAAACTCCTTTAGAACATAGTAGATATAGCGGGAATAATAGTAGCCTCAAAATTGCAATGTGCAAGAAATATATTTGTAGTTTTGGTCTTGTTTCGTACTCGTTGTAATGGACAATTTTGCTTTACTGATGGTTACTTTTATTCCGTAGACACCTAGCTATTAAAATCGACCTAAATAAACGCAACTGTTGATAAAGATTTAGTTGTCGAAAAAAAAAACGATACTGATGAGCAATATATTTTTTTTGAATAAAATGTTTTGTATCGAAAAAGGAACGGTGTAAACTTAATCATATTGCATACAATATCTTAGGTATGTGGCAATAAACGTGTTAGATACATTGTGGATCCTTTATAAAATAAACCAGGTATGGAAATTGTTTAGAAAATGAAGCAGGCATGAAAATTGAAATGATAATTGGAGAGTTAACTTTAAAAAATATTTTTTATAGGGGAAAAGGATCATGTGGATCCTTTTAAGAGTCCACATTGTGGACTGCAGTGGATATCCACGGCAGCAGATGCTGCGCAGGGTCCAGCGCAGTGAGGCACGGTCCATTTCCTTGAGGCGCGGTCCAGCGCGGTGAGTCGCGGTCCAGTTCGATGGGGCAAAAGGTCCCGACTCCCGCGCGCTGAGTCGCGGTCCGGTTCAATGTGGCAAAAGGTCTCGACTCCCGCGCGCTGCTTCATTTTTGCCCCAAAAAATCGCGGATTCCTCTCTATTTTTCAGCAGCCTCGGATCGTCTCTCTGAAGTAGCCGCCCCGAGTCACGCCATTTGCCGATCATCATCACCGCCGTTCTTCACCTTGGAGCCGCCTTCCACGACGCCGCCAACCCCCCTTCGACGCCCCCTTCGCCGCCGCCGTCACCGTGAGATCTAGGGCATTGACGCAAAAAGGGAACCGGCCAACCCCGCTTGGACGCTCGTGCGCCGCCTGCCTTCAACGTCGCCGCCCTAGACCTCGACACCCTTGGACGCTCGTGCGCTGCCTGCCTTCAACGCTGCCGCCCCAGACCTCGACACCCTTGGACGCTCGTGCGCTGCCTGCCTTCAACGCCGCCGCCCCAGACCTCGACACCTTGGACGCCCCCTGAACTGTTGCCGCTATGAGATCTAGGGCATCGACGCAAAAAAGGTTACATCTACGTTGCACGCCAGCCATCCATTCTTGATCCACTCTAAGCATGATTTTCTAAAGACTTGTTTCATATTCTGGTTTTTGCCAGTGACGAGCAGCCGTTGCTCCGATCACTGACTTGGATGTCCGTGCGCGTACTGCCTTAGACTTAGACGACGTGCCTTAGTCGCCCCGAACCTTCCCAGCTCCCCCCACTGCGCCGCCGACGTCGTGAGATCTAGGACATCGACTTGAAAGAAGTCCATGTAAGTTGCATGACTAAGCATCAGTGTCTTTGTTTAGATGCCAAAGTGGGTGTTTGATCTATGTTACTATTGCTACTTTAATGTTCACTATGTAAATGTTATCATGACAAGTTGTAGTTTTTTAATTTGTTTGAAGATGTCATCTTTGGCCAACAGTTCAGTATGTAAATGTTATCAATTTCATTGTGTCATCTTCTGCTATTTTAATGTTCAGTAGTTGTCATCTTCACTTTGCTATTTCATGAATCGTTTAAGTTCCATATCATGACAAGCTTTCTTTAATTTGCTTGAAGATGTCATATTTAGCCTACAGTTCATATGATGATACTCCATTTTGCGCATGTGGGGAGAAGGTAAAATTAAATACTTCATGGACGAAAAAGAATTCGGGAAGACGATTTTGGGGATGCACAAATTATCGAATATATAAAGTTCATTTTTATACACAAGTTAATTAATAGTTTCTTGTTCGTGCTTTGCTAAGAAAAAGTGTTTTTGCAGACTAAATGTCCATAAGTGAATGCGGTTTTTTTCAATGGTTCGATCCGGACATAGAAGACCAACGTAAGAACATCTTAAAAGGATTACTTTCTGAGGCCGAAAGGACACAAAACTCGAAACGTAAAGGAGACAAAGAAAGATCGATACTTATAGGATTGCTCAATAATGTTGTGGAGCGTGATGTTAAGATCCGAAGGATGAAAATCTTGTATTTTTTTTCGGCCTTATATTTTGTTATGTGGTTTGAAGAATGGACTTGTTTTAGTTTATTAAGTATTAGTAGTTGTGGTATGAAAATTGTGTGATCTGATATTCTTAGATTTGGTATGAAGATTTTGTGATGTGCTGATGTATTAGTTGTTATGCTTTAATATTAGTTGTGGTATGAAGACTTTGTCGTTGTGGTATGAAGACTTTGTTGTGCTGGTGTATTTGTTGTTTCATGTGCTGGTGTATTTGTTGTTATTTCCATTTGTTGAGTGCATTTTGTATTGTCCTGAATGAAACTTATGATTCATTTGAATGTTATATATGTTCTTGCAACATCGAGTTCCATGATTCTATAATTGTATGCACTTTTCATGCATAAATATGTTACGGGGTGAAACAAACAGGAACGATCCAAACTTTGCAGCAGAGGTTCCCAAAGAACAATCTCAAGTGCATGCAATTCATGCTTAGGATTCTACAAACTTCTACTTTCTGTAGTGCTTAGTTTTTGACATCTTGCATTTCATTTTCTCAAACTATATGGCAAAGAAATTAGATTTTAATTGACTTGAATGACATTTTATTGTTGTTGGAGAGATAAATGAAATGAAATTAAAAAAGAAGCACTAAAAATGTAGTACCCTTTAATGGGGCTACTTCAATATTCTCAACTATGTACTCAAATAACTTTTGCAAGTTATTCTCGATATATTTGCAATCAACAAATTTTTTAATGAGCTATTTTTTTATTGCACAACTAATGTACATTTTAGTTATCACTACCTTGATACTTTTTTTTGCACTTGTTATATAATGACAATGGTTTTTGGCATCCTCTCAAAAATATGAGCCGTTGGGATTAATAAATTGCAAGAGGATGACTCAAACTCTTAATTTCTTGTAAAAAGCTTATTCTTTTTTATCTTCATGCTAGTGAAGAAAATCAAGGAATGGCTTGGTGGCAGAAGTCAAAGGAAAAAACATGGAATTTTGGAAAAGAGGTTTTGTAAAATAAAATAAAGGAAATAGGATAAAGATAAGATAGCGGTGTTGAAGTTAGGCCTTAGGATGAAAATAGATCAGGATAAATATTTGAACCATAAAAGATAAATTTAATCTTTAAAGTTGGATTAGAATTTCCCTAAATTATTAATTTGACATGATTAAATTGCGATCTCCACAAACTGTCATCCTCTCAATCTAATATGCAAATTAAACTATCTTAATTTAATAAGAATTGAAGTCTCCACAAACTGGCATCCCATCAAATCATATTAAAATTAAGACACATTAAATTGGATTCCCTAGACTATTAATCACTCCACAAACTTGTATAGATTAACATACCACATAAATTTGATTCTCCACGCACTAGTTATCAAATTTATGTCAATTATTAATTTCAAATAAAATCAATTAATTTAATTAATGAATTCTGAAATTAAATAGTCCACAAACTGGTAATTATCCAACTCAGAAATCTAAATAATTAAATTAAAAGCACTAAGCACAATTAACTAATTGATCAGAAAAGATTAAAACACATAATATAGGGTCCAAATAGTTTCCCTTCAATAATGATCTTCTAAAATGAAATAAATAGAAATATGTAGTTCATTCTAGAAATTTTGGAGAGATAATAACAAAACAACAATAATAATTGGAAGAATTACATCCAAAATAAAAGTAGAGCTCTCAAATTGGGTAGATAGTCGGGTAGCCTCTCGGACTTGATCAGGGTCGCGATCAACCTTCAGCCATTGCACCTCTCTCCTCTTGGTCGTAGCCTGCAGACTCATGACTCGCCGTGGAAGAAAGCTTGAACTTCAGAGTACCAATTGGAACGACAGATTCTTCATGTATTTATAGGTGCACACGAGTGATCACGAGCGTACATCGTACGACCAATATTTGTCTCGGCCAAAAATGATATGTTGTTTTAATCCTTACGTCCAAAAAGATAACTCTTTTTATCTTTACCCCTTCTTGGAATCTCGGTCAAAATGATAAACAATTCTTATCTTTACTCCCAAAATGATGAGTTCTTTTACTTATTACGCCCAAAACAATAGGCTTCTTATCTTTAACCCCATCAAATCTCGGCCAAAACGAAGATTTCCTTGCCATTACGCCCAAAAAGATAACATTTTTTTTATCTTTACCCCCCTTCAAATCTTGACCAAAACGATGACTTCTCCTTCTAATCTCGGCCAAAATGAAGAAGAGTCTTTGATCGTTATGCCCAAAACTCAAGTTAACTTATCCAACCATGAGATCATCTCGGCCGAAATTTAATTCTTTACGGCCGAGTCATATTGCCTACAAATAATTATAAGAATTAAGTAAATCCTTCTTCGGTTAAAATATTTAAAACATTAATAATCAAAATCGATAAATCCGGAATTATGACTAAAAGTGACTAAAAATGATGCATGTTATGATCAAATTACAGAAAAATTAATTAAATAATAATATAAAATATGTTGTATTTTGCATACATCAAACTCCCCTAAGCTTAAAGTCTTGCTTGTCCTCAAGCAAAAACTCAATGCAAAGCTCAAGAAAGTTTCATCATAGTCTCCACATTGTCAACTGACTAATTTTCTTACACAATTCTTCTGCACACCTACTACTTAATATCTTACCACTTTCCATGCACTTAGCTTCATAGAGGTTCTGAATGCTACACAAATTTAAACAATCTCAAATTCAGCCTTGTAGAAAAATAAATTGTCTATCAAATAATAGCATTAATATTGAACACATAAGTACTAATTGAGCTTAAAACTTTTTCTTTTCTTTTCTTTTCTTTTCTTTTACTTTTTTTTCAATCACTTTAAAAGTTCTAGTCTTCAAGCAGGATTGCACAAGGAAGTCCATGTAGAGGACTTTGGACTGATGACTCCCAAACCAGATGGCCTTAGAGCAACAGGTGATGAGGCACCCCTCGAGTTTACTTGCCCGAACAACTAAGATTCTGAGTGAAGAGTTCGAACTTAGCCATGATTCAGTACTCTTGTGCTTCTCCATATTCCACAAGATGATCCATATAGTGGGCTTTCGATCGATGGATCCCAGAGCAGTTGCCCTTAGGTCGCTAAGCATGAACCCCTACGGATCTAATTATCCGAACCCATCTTGGTTCCGGATAACACTTTTGTACCTATACATAACTTTATTCTTTTTTTCACTATTTTTTTCACATTTTTTTAAGCTCAAGGATACTTAATATGGTCAATAAAAAGCTACTACTATCAAGACTTAAAAGAAATAAATAAAAAAGCATGAATATGATTTTGTCGTCTAGACATTCATAATTCTATTTAGCATAGGCACACAGTCCATAAATTTGATACTAAAATAGCAAGTGATAAGAAAGAAAAAGCATTCAAATTTCATCAATTAACAATATGTCTTTGAACTTTTACTAAAAGATAATTAAGATAGTAAGATGGTAGCAAAATAAATGCATGCAATGATATTTTTTTTTGAAAAATTTAAAAATTTCAAATTTTTTGGATTTTTAGAAATACATGCAAACATAAGCAAATAAAAAGGAAAAATAAAGAAAAATGTAATGCATGAAATGCAAACTCCCACAAGCTTGAACTAGACACTGTCCTTAGTGTTAGGCCAATAAGGGAAAAAGACTCAATAAAAAGGAAAAATAAAGAAATAAAAAATAAAAAAGAGAAAAGACACAATCGGATTTATTGTCTGTGGAGGTGGCGATGGAGGGTGGTAAAGTGCTCGGCTTCGGCCTCAATAGTTGTCGGTGGAGAGATGCTCAGTCGATACTTGATGGTGAAGATATCTCGGCCGAAATTGATAGAGGTGCGCTTGGCCGTAATGTGTTGTGGATGAAAATCTCGGCCGAGAGTGGTTGCTTAATATCTCGGCCGAGATTTGCTTAAAGCTGGTTTCTCGGCCACAATGGGAGAGAGAGTTTGGCAGTCGGTATTCGATGAAGAGACTCTGGTCGATATTCAAGGAGATGTTGGCCGCAATGTATTGTCGACGAAGATTTCGGCCACGCAATCTCGGCCGTAAGGAACTAGGCGTGGTGCTTTTGGACATAAGGGAGTGGCGGTGACGGCGTCAGCTCTTGTCCGGGCGTAAGAGAGCAGTGGAGACGGCGTGAGACTTCGGCCGTAAGAGGAAAGTTTGTGCAGGTGTCAGATTTTAAGCCATGTTGTCATGTCCGAAGTTCTCTCATTTCGGAGATGACTCAACAAAATAAAAACTATTACCACAACTAAAGATATTAATCAACAAACTAATGAAAGACTAATCTAAAGAAAAGAAATAATAAAAATGATAAAAATAGTTCTGATTTATAGTCGTCAGCTTGACTTAGTCCTAATGAAGATCAAGGCCTATTTTGCTCTTCTCCCCTTGGATTTTTCTCTGTGTTGCTTGGGAGAGAGCCCGGTGTATGTCCACTCAGTTGTGCTGCCATCTGGCCCAGTTGTCTTTCCAAATTTCGAATTGATGCATCCTGACTCGTGACTCTAGATTCCATATTCTTTTGTAACGCTTGCATGGTGTCTATAATCTGTGTCATCATCTCCTGCATGTGATTTGATGATTGATATTGAAGAGCATCAAGTTGCCTTTTCAGTATATAATCTTTTGATGGACCAGACGGTTGGCCTTGATTCTGATTATAGGCAAACTTTGGATTGTGTCTCCAACCATAATCGTTGCTCCTGAAAATGGGTTGAAAATAAAGTTAGCATTTTCAACTTGATTTGAATATGAAGTGTTACCTGTAGGGCTATAATTACTTGAATTTCCCATTAGTGACATCATCTGCTCGAATTTTTGATTAAGTGATTCCAGCTGAGCCACTATTTCCGAAGATTGTATTCCTTGTGCAGCATGTACATCCTGAGTTCTGCGAGATGGTCTCCTTTCTTGGCTTGATTTGAGGGCTACAGCTTCAATTATATCCTGTATCTCACTAGGACGTTTAGATCCCAACACTGTCCCTCCTGCTGATTGGTCGAGCTTATCTTGATCTGCAGCTCGCAATCCATGGTAGAAATCTTCCATTACTTGCCACTTTGGAATCCTATTATCATGAACTCTGGCTAAAAGTTCCTTATAACGTTCCCAGGCCTCATATAATGTCTCGTTGTCATCTTGAACAAATGCCCTTAATTCTCTTCGATATTTGCCTGCTTTTTGTGGTGGGCAATATTTTCCAATAAATTTTTCTACCAACTCCAACCATGAGTGAACTGATCATGCAGGCAAAGTTTTGAACCATGTAGAAGCTTTGTCACGTAAGGATTGTGGAAATAATAATAAATGAATAACTTTAGTAGAAACATTATTATTTCTAAAAGTGCTAAGAGTGGCAAGAAATTTGTCAAAGTGATCGTGAGGATCTTCATGAAATCCTCCTCCAAATTAATATGCTTGTATCATCCTCACGATTGTCGGATTGATCTCAAAATTATTTGCATTGATTTTAGACAGCACATGCATGATTCTCGGTCATTATATCTGGCCGAGACATATTCTCTCGTAGAGAGTTCTGCTTCATCTTCTCGCCGATTATTTTGTGGTGGAACTAGTTCATTTTGTTGCTCTAGTCTTTGATTGTCGCGTGCTTATTCAGACATTCTTCTTAATCGACGAGCAGTTCTTTCAATTTCAGGATCAAATTTCAAAATTGGATTTGAACTCCTAGTGCGCTTATCAGAAGATTCCAGGATTGGTTGTGATTGAATATTCAATAGTACCTGCAACAACCAATTTTCAGTAAGATAAAAAAATAAAATAAAATAAAATAAATATATACAAGAAGAAAGAAATACAGATAATAGGTCACGAAGAAGAAGAAATAAGATTTAAATTGATAAACATAAAAAGTCTTTCGGCTATTATCAAAAATTCATTAGGTCGTTAAAATTAATGTCCGAAAAAAATTAACCTAATTACTGCCACCAAAATTCACAGAAAAATTATCAAATACGGCGACAAATTAAAACTCGAAAACCAATTCAAATGCCAAACATTAATATCGACCGAAAGTAAAACACTCGAAAACCAATTCAAGTACTCATTCGGCCGTAAAACTTGGAAGAATTAATGATGATGTAACAAACGGCACAAAACGAATCAGAACTAATTTGCGGCCGTAAAGTTAATAATTAGACATTAGCAAAAATTATTTTCAGAGAGGAAATAAGATTGATCGGCCGCAATACAGAAATATATTTACGGCCAAAATTAGATTAGTAATCCGAGGCTCGTTCGGCCGCAAAAACCATGGAACAGTGTCGAAAGGGATTAATCAACGTGAAGGAGTAAAACTTGTTGGCTTATGGCCGAAACAACATCGTAAGATGGCGTAAAAATTAACACGGCGATGTCATCTCGGCCAAAAGAGAATTAAATTGACTCATGGGCATAAAGAATTAATCAACTCCTCGCATATAAGACTCTTAGGCGTAAAGAACCGAAGTCGAGAACCTTTGATCATAAAACAGAACAGGGTTTTGGCCGAAATAAAAATCGAATGAAACGTCGACAAAATGACTCATTACGGCCGAGGAAGAGTATAATTCATATCGGCCGTAAAACAATGAAAGTTCAATCGAACGTGATCCGAATAAGGGGTAAAACATCAACACATATAAACTAGCCGAAATGAGTCATTTCAGTATGGTGGCGTAAAACGAATGTTCAGGAAATATCGACCGTAAACAGAGGCCAATTATCGAGCCGCAGAAGCATGCATTGATCGAATTCTTAATACTAATCGAATTCGATATCATGGATAAAGTCAAGTTTCGGCCGTAAAAATTGCCAGTTGCAAATATACGGATATGTTCAGAAAATACAGACATGTCAATTGCAAAACAAAAGAAAATTATCGGCCGTAAATCGATGAAAATTAAGTCGAACGTGATCCTTTACAGCCGAGAAAGAAAAATCCACAAATAAACTGGCCGAAAAGGTCGTAAAATGGCGTAAAAACAAATGTTCAGAAAATATCGGCCGTAAAACCAGAGTAAGAAAACAACTATCGGCCGCAAAAATCATTCACTCACATGTCTCAAAAAAGATATCAAGCATTACTCGAATTCTTAATCAATCTAATGCGCAAAGAAAAATCAATTCGATGTCATTGATACGTGAAATTTCGGCCGTAAAGGATTAAAGTTTGTTTTGCGGGCGGAAAAAAAACTTCGAAATCATTAAAGCTGAAAAAGGTCAAATCAATATTAAAAGGAATTTTACGGCCGCAAAAACAAGATTCATTCTCGGTCGTAAAAAAACCATTGGATAAATTCTCGACAGTAACAAACAATATAAAATGTAAAACCACTGAAATCAATGTTGCGGCCGCAAAATTGATAGTTTAGAGGTCAGAAACGAGGCCGTAAAATCAGTAAAGTTGACAAACTAGATCTCGGTCGCAAAACCATAAGTTCACGTAATATGAAAAATCCAGTCGGCGTCAGAATTTAAGCCAAAAGTCAAAATTTAAAGACGTGACCTTATCTGCAAAAGAAAAAATGTTAGTTTATACACAAAAAATAAAAATAATTAAAATAAATAGTACATATTTACAAAAAATTATTTACAATTTATTTACATCTCCTAATAATTCATAAAAATCATAAATTAATTAATAAAATATTCTCCGACAATGGCGCCAAAAACTTGATGCGTTGAAATGATGTAGCAAAATAGGATAGCTAGCAAGTACACTAGTCGCTCAAGTAATATAGTAAATAGGAGTAAAGAGTGTCGAACCCACGAGGAATATTATTAATTCAATATCTGAATTTATAAATTAATAAGAGTGAAAAACATGGAATTTTGGAAAAGAAGTTTTGTAAAATAAAATAAAGGAAATAGGATAAAGATAAGATAGTAGTGTTGAAGTTAGGCCTTAGGATGAAAATAGATCAGGATAAATATTTGAACCATAAAAGATAAATTTAATCTTTAAAAATGTATTAGAGTTTCCCTAAATTATTAATTTGACATGATTAAATTGCGATCTCCACAAACTGGCATCCCCTCAATCTAAGTATGCAAATTAAATTATCTTAATTTAATAAGAATTGAAGTCTCCACAAACTAGCATCCCATCAAATCATATTAAAATTAAGACGCATTAAATTGGATTTCCTAGACTATTAATCACTCCACAAACTGGTATAGATTAACAGACCACATAAATTTGATTCTCCACACACTAGTTATCAAATTTATGTCAATTATTAATTTCAAATAAAATCAATTAATTTAATTAATGAATTCTGAAATTGAATAGTCCACAAACTAGTAATTACTCAACTCAGAAATCTAAATAATTAAATTAAAAGCACTAAGCACAATTAACTAATTGATCAGAAAAGATTAAAATACATAATATATTGTCCAAATAGTTTTCCTTCAATAATAATCTCCTAAAATGAAATAAATAGAAATATGTAGTTCATCCTAGAAATTCTGGAGAGATAATAATAAAATAACAATAAAAATTGGAAGAATTACACCCAAAATAAAAGTAGAGCTCTCGAATTGGGCAGACAGTCGGGTAGCCTCTCGGACTTGATCAGGGTCGCGATCAACCTCCAGCCGTTGCACCTCTCTCCTCTTGATCGTATCCTGCAGACTCACGACTCGCCATGGAAGAAAACCTGAACTTCAAAGCACCAATTGGAACGACGAATTCTTCACGTATTTATAGGTGCAGACGGGTGATCACGAGCGTACATCGTACGACCAATATTTGTCTCGGCCAAAAATGATATGCTGTTTTAATCCTTACGCCCAAAAAGATAACTCTTTTTATCTTTACCCCTTCTTGGAATCTCGGCCAAAACGATAAACAATTCTTATCTTTACTCCCAAAACGATGAGTTCTTTTACTTGTTACGCCCAAAACAATCGGCTTCTTATCTTTACCCCCATCAAATCTCGGCCAAAACGGAGATTTCCTTGCAATTACGCCCAAAAAGATAACATCATTTTATCTTTACCCCCTTCAAATCTTGGCCAAAACAATAGGTTTCCTTGCCATTACGCCCAAAAAGATAACATCATTTTATCTTTATCCCCCTTCAAATCTTGGCCAAAACGATGACTTCTCCTTCTAATCTCGGCCAAAACAAAGAAGAGTCTTTGATCGTTACGCTCAAAACTCAAGTTGCATTCGTTTTTACCCCCAACGAAGTAAGATGTAACTTATCCAACCATGAGATCATCTCCGCCGAAATTTACTTCTTTATGGCCGAGTCATATTGCCTGCAAATAATTATAAGAATTAAGTAAATCTCTCTTCGGTTAAAATATTCAAAACATTAATAATCAAAATCGATAAATCCGGAATTACGACTAAAAGTGACTAAAAATTATCCATGCCATGATCAAATTACAAAAAAATTAATTAAAATAATAATATAAAATATGTTGTATTTTGTATGCATCAGGATTCTTCCAAGGGAGTAATGACAATCTTACATGATGTTGGAATGGGGCCAGTAAAATTGCCAAAGTCCTCAATTATTCCGGGGAACCATCCATTACTACTCAGAATGTAATGGATCATTTGAAGAAGATACGAAAGAACAATGTTGGCGAAGAATGTTTGGACGTCATTAGATATTTTCAAAGTAAAATGGTCGACGATGAAGGATTTATTTTTGAGTGGGAAGTGGATAAAAATAGCATAGCAAGGAGTGTCTTTTGGGAAGACTCAAGATCAAGAGATAGTTACTGCACATTTAGAGATGTTGGAAATTTCGATACAACTTATAGAACAAACAAATTGTGCATGCCGTTCGCCCCCTTTACAAGCGTCAATCATCATAGGCAATCAATTTTATTTGGTTGTGCCCTATTAGCGGATGAAATCGAAGACACATTCATTTGATTATTTGAAACATGGTTAAAATACATGTTTGGAAAATACCCATCTGTATCATCACAGATCAAGACATTGCTATGGGTAATGCAATTCGAAAAGTCTTTCCAAACACACGCCACATGTATTGCATATGGCATATTCAAAAAAATGCGATGATCAATCTTCATAATTTATATGCTCAAGATGGCTTTGAAGCATATTATAAGAAGTGGATTCATGGCTCTTCCAGTGTTGAAGAATTTGATAAAACTTGGTTGTGCTTGAAGCAAAAATATGATATTCAGAATGATCATTGGCTTGCTATTATGTATGCAAAGCGTCATCATTGGGCATCAACTTATTTGAAGGATGTATTTGCAGCAGGCATGCACACAACTCAAAGATCTAAAAGCATCAACTCCTTTTTTGATGGCTACGTGAATTCCAATACACCCTTAGCCGATTTTGTACAACAATATGACAAGACAATTTGTTCTCGTCATGAAGCGGAAGAGCGAGAGGACTTCAAGTGTATGAACAGTCAGGCTGTTGTAATTACCATAAATCAGTTAGAATTACATGCATGTTCGACCTACACTGAGAAAAATTTTGCCTTGTTCCAAAAGCAATTTTTGCACATGTTTGATTTTCATTGTACTAAAATTGAGGACATGTCACACAAAGTTGTTTATTCAGTGTATTTGGGAGGGACTGAAGACAAAGAGAAGAACATTGTGGTTTACGATGATGAAATGAGTATTTCAGTCAATTGTTCTTGCAAGATGTACGAGCGAGATGGAATATTATGTTCTCATATTTTATGCGTGATGAATATTGAAAAGGTCGTAAGGATTCCTGAACAATACATCCTTAAATGTTGGACATTGGATGCTCGATACTCAAAGGCGCGAGCAGTTCATCTGAATGCATACGAAATGAGCAACGATCAACGAATTATTACCCCAATTCAAAAATTAGATTTCAAATATAATATGAGAATGACTACTGAAATGGGCTTGCGGTCACCTGAGCACTTTGATGTTGCATCTATACTTGCTGAAGAGTTTGTCAAAAAACTATCAATTATTAACTCAGCTCCTGTTACTTCAATTGGCACATCTTTCACCAAAACTATTAGTTCACAAGGAGTAGATATTGTTATACATGATCCTCGTGTGAAATCAAAAGGAAGGCCCAAAAAAGCAAGTAGGATTAAATTCGGCATTGAGATTTCAATGTCACAAACAAAAAAGAAAGTAGCAAAAAGAAAAAAACAACAAAAAGATCATCACACAATCATGGGTTCCTCTTCTAAGGTTTTCTTCGCAATAACTTATTCATTAGATTTCCTTCACCCAAAGATGTTTAATTACTATGAGTAATAAATATTTTATTGCAGGTTTTTTATACACGACTGGAAGGCAACATATCATTCTCATGCACATCGCCATAGGTATCACATATTGCTTATCTCATCTTGCTTATCTCATATAGAAATTGATTTTGCTATTTATATAGGGGTGGCATGGAGGAGCTGATGTCTTTTGATCGCTGATACATGGATGTTAATGAAGCCATTGTGTATCTTCAATTATAAATCTGTTGTTTTTTGGGCAATCTGGTAATGATATTATGTATTTTGTATAAAAGTAATGATATTGTCTCCTTATGCTTGAGAACCTATCCATCTCCGATGCCATTCTCTACTATAAAAGATCTAATGTAAGCTTCTGAATCCTGTCTGTTTCCATATTCCATTTTCTTCTCTTAAATTTTATTTGATTGATCATGTAATTAGTCATAGATTTTGATTCTGTACCTTTTTTCTCTTTTCAGGGCCAAGATAGCAACTAAAGAAGACTGCAGACGAAAAGAGTGTCCAAAGTAGTATTGACTGAACACTACAATTAGCAAAGCTGTTCTAGGTTGGCATAAAAAGAACACTGCAATTACAAAACTCCAGGTTTTGGCATAAAAAGGAACACTGCAATGAGTTTTAAGATGATGTGTTCTTCGCGTCTGACATTAAGAAAAATGATGTCTCGGTAGAAAAGTTGAATCTTCAATTATGTATTTTGTATAATGATATTGTCTACTTGGGAACTGGTAGAATGATTTGGGACAATCTCTAATCTAGTTGTTGTAATAGAGTTCTGTTGAAAGATTGATTTGTGTTTATTTTTCCCAATTGTGATATCTTCTGGCTGGCTGTTAAAATTGTGCTAAATATTGTATGAATGTGAGCAAGGACCTTGCAGAAACATAGCACGAGGTCAAGTGGTTGAAGGATTATGAGCTACAGTCGAGATAGTAGAGGAAATGGATTGCAAAAAGGGGGCAAGGAACAAGCTGAGCAGCCCCATCAGCGACAATGATGACTTAAAATGTACATAACAGGGAAGATTGAATGTAGATAGTAACTCAATCTCAGCACACAATTTGAGATTGCAGATGGGCAATTAGCAATACAATATTTGATCATCGACCCATAGGAAAAGAAAATCAATTGGTTATTGATCTAATCTATTTTCTTTGAAAGTGTAGGTGAGCTTGACAACCAGAACGAATGTCTCTTCTCCTTTTCACCTGCTTTTTAATGTTCTTCTCAGTAATTTCCTTGTACCCTTCTTTTGAGCACACAAGCAATCTACTAACGATTTCTTTTATCTTCTTGTTCTTTCCAGTAAATGATTTTCGTACAGAAAATCAAATAACTTTGGCATATCGATTGTAGAATTCATAAGCATGTTTTTCACTATCAAATAACATACCCAAGCAAGGTTTCATATTATCTTTTGCAAACAAAGTTCCTTCATTCATATTATTGTTTGTACCAATCTGTTTAGCCCAAAAAAAACCTTGGTGAAGCAACATTAAAATCAGAAATACATGTATCATATGCTCAAAAGAAATATGGAAGCAACATCCTATTACACGATTAATTATCATTCCACCAATATGTATATATTTCCACCACAAATGATATCTTGCAGCAAATCAAGGAGTTGCACAATTGAGTTGTAAAAACTATACATGGAAGCTAATCAAAGAGTTGCACAATTCAGTTGCCATATGTCAATTTTTATTAATTTATTGTTAATTTACTAATCAAATCAGAAAGCAGCTTTTAATTCTACCTCTGTTCCAACAAAAACCGAAGAAGTGTCCAAGACAACAACATCTTCAAGGGACGCCTCCATTTCACGTCCCACACGGCCTCCTCTAAATGCAATAAAATTTGTAAACAATGATGTCCGAGGCGGCGGTGTCGGTGACCGGAGCAGCGCTGGCAAAAATCATTACATGAAATGAGTATTTGGAAATTCATTACATATATGGCTCTCGTGCAATGTATATGTAACCTTGTTTGCGTCGATGTCCTGTATGTCATGGCGGCGTCAACACAGGCGGGCGTCCAAGGATGGCGGGGTCCGGGGTGGCAGCATTGAAGACAGGCAATCTCACGACGGCATCAACACAGGCGGGGTTCGGGGCGACGACGTTGAAGACAGGCAGCGCACGAGCGTCAAAGCGGGGTTGGCTGGTTCACTTTTCGTGTTGATGCCCTAGATCTCACGGCAGCGGCGGCGAAGGCGAAGAACTACAGCGACGACGATCGGGGCGGTTGGCCGGTTCACTTTACGTGTTGATGCCCTAGATCTCACGGTGACAACGGCGCAGGGGGCGTCCAAGGGGGGTTGGTGGGGTTTGGGGCAGCGTCGTCGAAGGCGAAGAACTGCCCTAGATCTCACGACGGCGACCGCTTCGGAGAGGCGAAACCGTGATTTTCTTGGGGCAAAAAACGAAGAAGCGCACGTCTTTTGCCCCATCGAACCGGACCGCGCCTGCGTTGGACTGTGCTGGACCGTGCTGGACCGCGCGCAGCATCTGAAGATCCACGGCAGTCCACAATGGAGACTCTTAAAAGGATCCACATGATCCTTTTCCCCTTTTTTATAACTCTAATCTCGGTTATCACCACGTTCGGATTACATTCAAATTTCGACAATGTAATCTCACTTTTCGAAGAAGGAAAAATTTAAATCCAAGGTCTCACTTGATCCCAATTTTCATTTGTCTTTAAAAATTACTTTTATCAAGTAATTTAAACAACGATTCAGTGTTCATAACGTCCCTGTTTTGAACGGTACAAACATGATCAATATTTTCTTTTTACACATATAAATTATAAACTCCAACACTCACTTGCAAAATCCAATTATCACAACTATTAATATTTAATTAATTTAAAATTATAGTAAATAGCAAAATGATATTTGACTACTAATAATTTTAAAATTACTACTTTTCGTAAATATAGCTCTGTTAATAAATAATGGCAACTAATTTAATGTAAAAATTTTAATAAAAATCTCATTTATTATTATTAAGTATATGTATACTATGCCAGGTGATTCACTAATCATCAACGGTGTAACTTTTACACTATGTTTGGATGAACACTCAGGGAAGAGAAGAATGAAGAGGAAGAAAATGGAAGAGAAGGGAATGAAATTTTTACACTTCAATTTGAGGTTGAAATAAAATAGTATAAAAGGAGATGAATGAAGGGGGAAAAAATGAATTTTTCCTTCCTTTACAATTTTATCCAAATAAAGGGAAATTTTTTCCCTTTTCCTTCCCTCTTTACTTTTCGTTCACCTCAATTCAAATATACGGATCAACTCAGTTAAAATCGGGTTGAACCAAAAAACGAGTTCAATTCGATTTTTTTTCAAAAATAATTAAAGAGAGGTGAATACAACAACAATAAAGCCTTATCCCACTAGGTGGGGTCGGCTACATGGATCATACGACTTCGTTGATCCATGTTCATGAGATTCGACAGGGTTTTACGCTGGCTGTCAGGGCCTAACACAACCCTCCTCCTTTATCCGGGCTTGGGACCTGCTATAAAACATAGGCGGAGTTAAATTGAAAAATAGAAAGAGGAGTGATATAAAAAGAGGAGTTAAATTGAAAAATAAAAAGAGAGGTGAATAAATTGAAAAAAAAAAGAAGAAAAGAATGAAAGTGTATGATAATAAGGAATCTGGAATAATAGAAAGAGGAGTGATATAAGTGGTTTGATTGTAAAGAATAAATGGATGTAAATAATAAGGAAAGCAATTTGAATTTGAAATGAAATTGAAAAGATAATAATATAATAAAGATAAATTTGAAAAAATTATTATGAACATAAATAAGAAGATGACAAAATTTTAATTATAATAAATATTATACAATAAAATATGAAAATGGAAACATAACAATATAGTAAATTTTATAGGATGAATTTATACAAGAAATCAAATAATAATGGAAACAAAATATGAATTTGAAAAATAAAATGAGGACAAGATAATAGTAATGAAAATACAAAAAGGAAATTATTCATAAAATTATTAAATAATTAAATATAAAATTAATTAATGACAAACAATATGTAGTCTTAAAATGTAAAAAAATAAATTATTAATATTTGATTAATTTAAAATGATAATTAATATACTTTTATTTCATTATTTTTACCTTTTATACTTTTATTTATAATATATTATTTTAAAATAATAAAATAATATTATTTTAATAAAAATTTGATTTAATCCGATCGAACTTGATCGAATCATCATCCAATTGACCGACCGGTTCAATTTTAAAAACATTGAATATTATCTATTGAAGGAAATCGCAGAAGCAATTTTGCACGTTGCTACGTGTCAGCGTGACCATTTGACGTGCTCCTTTCATGGTGTCGCTCGCTTGCACGTAGCAAGCTGACCTCAATGGCCCGTCTTTTTTATCTTCTGCTCCCGTGTTTTGGCGATTGGTGTTGGGAGCTCTGCAGCGCAAAGCATACACTACAGTAGCCATGTCGGGGGCTCAAGGAGCGCAGCCGCCGGGGTCGTTCACGGCGACGACGTACGAGTCTGTTCCTGGAGGTCAGCACAAGGCGCGGATGGATCCGCGCAAGGAGGAGGACGAGGGCATGGTGCAGATCGATAAGGTGCAGGACAAGGTCGAGGATGCCGCCGGCAAAGGAGGCCCCGTCTTCGGCGCCGGCAAGGAGGAGAACAAGTCTGACCTCGGCCTCACCGGCACCGGTTGAGAGGTTTCCAGGACTTATCAAAGGCGTTAATTAATAGCAGTGTTTATTATATATAGTCAGATGCCGACTTGATGGCTTCGTTGCTTAGAGTGATCCCTTTTTTTTTTCTTCCTCTCTTTTTGTTATGTGTAATATTCCAATATATGACCAAAATAAATAACTTTGGTTTGGCCACAGAGTTGTCATTTCTTTTGCACGTTCAGGTCTCATCCATTGCGATCGACTAGTTCTCTTTTTAACAAAAGAAGGGAAAAGACCAGCAGTTTTCCAGAAGCATGAACAATTAATAGGGAAAAGATCATTTTTTATGCATTCAGGTCTCGTCTTCTTTTTATCTATTTAATCTTTATTTTGTGTTTTATTTATTTATAATAATATATGATTAAAATTAAAATAATTCAAGAGATATTTTGATAATTTGTTCTTCAAATATTTTAAATATTATTTGTACTTATTATCGACTATGGGTGTTCAAAACTCTACCCAAGAACAAATTTCGGGTCGGATTCTTTCTTTTTTTTTTACTGTAATCCAATTCAATCCAATTTTTTTTACTGTAATTTGACCCAACTTGATCCTCTGGTTAGAGATCCTCTGGTTAGATCGGATTGGAAGATCGATTTATCCGAACATTATTTTTTTCAATTTTTTCTTTTTTAATATAAAAAATTATTTATTATTTTCTTTTAATATAAAATAAAAGTATTTTTAGATATTAAAAATATTATTTTAAATATCTATATGCTTTTCTATATTTAAAATCGTTTATTTCATATTTTTAATTTAAAATTATTAAATTAGTTAAAAAAAATAAATGATCATTGGGTCGAATCGAATCAACTCGATTAAAATTTTTTAATTCGCGTCCGAAATCACCGAATCGATCTAACCCGATAAACACCTCTATTAGTGATAATATCAGGGATACTATCATCGGGCAGTCTTTTTTTTTGACTGGATGGGATGGGGCGGTGCGGGTTGGTTCAACAGTTAGGAAAAGGATTATGCAGGAATCTTATGTGATTAACAACCGGTGAGCACTACGTGCTTGATGAACGTTTCTATGTATTATCGTAAATCAAATCAACATGGTTCAACAGTTAGGAAAAGGATTATGTCTGGATGAAAATTACTTTCACATCATCAAACTGTTCGCAGCATCAACGACAAAGAGAAATGGCATCAAGAAACAACATTTCATTTGCTACACATGCACCCCATTGCTGTTGGTGCGCAGGTTTCCAATTATTGGATCCACAGCAGGCGCCTTCAAGCTCCCATTTTGGTGAGTTTTTGACGAACAGAAACTGCCCCCTGTGTGCTTTGCGGTTAGATAGTTGTACTGGTTGGGATCTTTCAGAACACCATCCAGTTGCCCGCATGAGGCTGCCACAAGTCCTATCAATGATGCAAAAGGAATGAGATTTTTTGTTAATGACAAAGATGAACTGCAAAGATCTATTCCATTTAAAAACAAATATTGGAAGACACAAAGTAAAAAAAGAAAAGAATGCATGTTAAAAAAAAATATGAATGGTAATTCAGAAATGAATTTGTGAAGGTGATTCACAATGACAGAGAAAAAACGGTAATAGAAATGTCAGCAGCATATACTTGTACAAGAGGTACATCTTGCAATACCTAAGAAAAGAGGCGAAGGTTTTCCGGGGCGGGACTTGTATTCGGGATGGAATTGGACGCCAACAAAATAAGGATGAGAAGGCAGCTCAATGATCTGCATTAAGAAGAGAATTGTATTTACTACATAAAAGATAAAAAAGGGAAGAACGTCTAAAATCACAAGGCAGAGGACAAGATGGCAACCTCCATTCTTCGTCCGGTTTCGTCTTTGCCCACAAATATAAGACCAGATTTTTCAAATTCTGTGACCAAGTCAGGATTCACCTTCATAGATAAAAATAAAAAAGAAGTCTTAAAATAACTAGACTTATAAAAAGAAGTCTTAAAATAACTAGACTTATTTTCTCGGATATAAATATTACAAACGCAAATGTGATACAGCAATCAGAATGTCCCTACATAAGGTTTTATGAGAAAAAAACATAGTAGATTGTTTTCATCAAAACATTAACAGGACAAACCTCATATCTGTGCCGATGTCGTTCATCGACAAATATGGGATTGCCATACCTGAGAACACAGATTAATGAACTTAAGATTGATGCATCTCTAAGAAGTGGAAAGGTGTGCAGATGGGAGATAAAAAAAAACCATAAATGTTCTGAGCAGCTTGTTTTATGCTTACAGCTTGGAAGAATTGCAATCAGCAACTTGGAAGTAAGTCCTTCTCGACCCAAGTCGCATCGTACCTCCCATGTGAGTTTTGGAGCCCTTGAGATCATTATGTTAATATAAAGGACAACAAAAGAGCTATAACACAGGAAAGATGGTGAAAACTATGACTTACCTCTGGCATAAAAATCACACAGGGGGTTGATGTATAAGGATCAAACTCTGTGCTGTTTGCCTCATGCAGGTTCATTACAGAACGAGCAAATTCAATGACAGCAAGTTGCATTCCAAGGCAAATGCCGAGAAATGGAACTTTGCATTCACGAGCATAATTAGCAGCAAGGATTTTTCCTTGAACTCCTCGATCTCCAAAACCTCCTGGTACTAGTATACCATCAGCACCCTAATCAGAAAAAAACTTGTCAAGAACTTACAGAGCACAAAACGTTCAGTATAAATACAGCTGGAAGCTGCAAACTAGACATGTAGTATTTAAGAGCAGTGACATAAGCCAGTATTGTGATTACCTTCAATAACGCCCATGCTGCTTTGTAGGTATCAGGAGCCTACATAAATAAACTTGTTGAAATATTTGGAACATGCTGAGAAAAATGAGTTGTTGGATAAGACAAAGTGAGACTGCACAGACCTCATTTGCAGTATTATCTTCAAGGTCACCAGATGCAATCCAATCCACTACAAGTTTCTTTCGACAGGCTACGGAAGCATGAAAAAGTGCCTGTAAACAGGTTGAAAGGAGGTGGCAAGTCTGAGTCAAGTTTTACAGCGTCCAGCAGCAGAAACAAGTTATAAGAGCATAAGAATACCAGATAGGGCATCTAAGCATTGTGAGTTTGTTAACAAAGCTCACAAAAGACACTAAAGTTTCGAGGAATAAAGGAACATAACCCTCATTCAACTTGTTGCACAAATGACGGATTCTAAAATAACTCCAAAAATAAGAAATTATTTCTCCAGATAATAAACAGAAAAAGGTTCAATCTATTTACCTTCAACACAGAAAGGTAAGAATCTGAAAGACCAGTATACTTTCCTACCATTGCAATTCTGACCTGCAAAGTTGATGGCACTCGGATGGATTAAAAACACACAAGAATTTGGGCATGCCCAATGATTAAAAGAAAACCAGGAAACGGGCCACCCACAGGCTCATGCAATGTGTCACAACTTTTAGCCATACTCGTCCAATCTTCAAGCATTGGTTCCTTTGCAATGCTGCACATTTTTTCAGGTTAAGAAAACAGAAAGGTTTCAATATCAAGGTGTATAAAGGCTACGAAACATCAAAACTATCAGAAGGTTTAAAATCTTACTGACCCTTGAAGATTCAATAGCTTCAGGAAAGCTTCATGTGTTTTTTGTTCCTACATGTAAAGTACAAGGTTAACTAATACATATATATCCCACAAAGGAAATAACTATTTTAGCTGTAACTACAGGAAATGAACGCACTACCAGGTGCCAACTTATAATATGTGTGTATATATATCGGAAAGGAGGTGCCAACAACATAACTTTTACTATACCTTCAAAAGTAATGGAATGTGCCAAATGTTTGGAACATCATGAAGAGTAAGAATGTTTTCTGCCTGCAAGAAGTTATTGACCAACAGAGAGTACTCATTACTTCATTAGTACGTTTTTACATTCACTGTATGTGAAACACGAAGCAGTATCAAAGTTATCAAACAATACCGGAACATGGCAGAACTGTGAAATTTTTTCTTTAACACTTTCATCTAGAGGCTGTCAAACAGAATAAAATAAAATGAGCTATCAGAAACCAAGTAAAAGAAAGCAAAGAGCGTCTACAAAGAAAGATACAGTTGAGAATCAATTAATTTGGCCAGAGGCCTTATCGCAGCGGCAGGCTAGAATATCTGGTGTAAGACCAAGTCCTCGTAGTTCCCTAACACTATGTTGAGTTGGTTTAGTTTTCTACAAGAACATAAGAAAAATGTCATCTGATGCACAAATACCAGATTGAATAGTATATGGCCAGAACTGAAGAATCTTAAGGCAAGCACCAGCGTGTATTAACAAGAAGTCCAATTTTATTCCTTCAATTTCTTACCGGCTCTCCAACTGCTTTAAGAACTGGCACAAGGCCGACATGAACCAGGCAGAAGTTACCAGGACCTGTAAGAAAATGTCAAAGATCACCTAATGCAGGAAAAGAGTAAACCATCCTCAGCCAGGTTCTAGCCAGAAACCTCACCTACACGGTAAGAGAATTGGCCCAAAGCTTCAATAAACGGCATTGATTCAATATCTCCTGCACCAAGAATGTCATTGATGCTATGAGGAAAATACGTTTTGGATCCTTCAATACATTCTTTGGAACTAATGGAAACAGTATGCAATGTTACAGCATTTTACAAGCAAGTTGTCAGGTAATGTACTCTTCTATAGACAGAAAATTTTGACGTAAGCTTTACCTATGACACCTCCCAATTCTATAATGCAAACATCAGCAGGTCCTTCTTTTCCATCCACAGGAATCATCGCGACACGTTCAATCCACTCTTGTATTTCATCTGTGATGTGTGGTACAACCTTCAAAGGGGAAAAGAAAAAGAGAGGTAAACAATGAGTAAGAATCACCTGAGCCAAATATCAAAGGATGCCATTGAAAATTGACACACCTGCACTGTTTTCCCCAGATAACTTCCCCTCCTCTCCTTGCTGATGACAGACTAATGATGAAAAAACCCAAATGTTAGTTGTTTTTCAGACATCTACAATATTTGATGTGAAGTGTTTATTAGTGTATATAGACCATGTCAAGGTATGAAATACTGCATCAAATCATATAACTGCAAGTGCTAATTTGCTTAAATTCAACATCTGATTCCCTCAGAAAGAAACAAATAAGAAAACAATTACCTGGTAGATCTTTCCTGTTGTGATATTGTTGTCACGGGTTAGCTTGACATCGAGAAAACGTTCATAATTTCCAAGATCTAAATCCACCTACCAAAGCAGAATCATTCCAGAGGAATTTAAAACACAAAGCAGAACACTGAAAAAGTCCTTAAACATTTTCAACACAAGTGGACCAAACAAAATATTGTGAAGGTCAAAGAAATATGCATGGCAAATATGAGCTTTAGAAATAAGCAAAATCAAGTGGGATTGCAAGTATCAACTTTACCTCGCCTCCGTCATCCAAGACATACACTTCACCATGCTCGAATGGGGACATTGTACCAGCATCAGTGTTCAAGTAAGGATCTGCAAAGTTCAACAATTAATAACCAGCACCTGTGTTATTATTAAATTAATAACCAAAGATGAAGGAGAAGATATGACCACTCCATATACACTTCTATCTTTGAATTTGGCAGACAATAAGCTGATTGTAACGTATGACTTATGCATAAACGTGAAGGTTTCCATTATGACTTGAAGTGAGTGGCAGAGATAATCCACAACAATAAAGGCAAGGAAAAAATGCAGAAGGCTCTGACAGGAACTGGAAAATTTGGGTACCAAGAACAGACATCAGAATTCAGAACAGAAGCTTCCGTTTCCAAATGGTGTCAGGCCAACCAAAAGGCGTGAAGAGACCGGCATGGTAGCTGAAGGATTCAGCCAAAAGAACATTCAACGCACTACCAACAAAACACTCGTGCATGCAGAGGATAATGAATAAAAGAAATCTATTTCTTTCCTCATCTCTGTCCTCGACATTTGCTTGAGATAATACTAAATATAGAGGCGAGGAAGAGCTTGACGACAAAAGTAATCGGATATCTGATTGACGACAGCCAAATCACAGTCTCACAGAAGAACTCCAAAGTACACAAGATGAGCTCCAAAAGTGAGGCTTAAACAAGGGTATAGCCAACAAAAGTTGAAATATTTCAACTCTCAGAAATCGAAGCTACGAACACCTTATCGGGGATAAAAACTAAAAAAAAAAATAACTCGAGTGCAGAAAACCGACGTTCGATTCCTCGGTTGTAGAGGATAAACCTTGCGAGTAAAACCTGCATTACGATTGGAACAAGACAACAGCATACACTTCAAGATCCCGTTATGCTGCAATATTAACCACATCCCTGAGAGAGGACTCCTTTCAACAGGATAAAAAACTTACGTTCGAGCAATCAGAAATTTTAAGAAAACGGCGCAAAGATATTATTTTGATCGAGAGAAATAAACCTTCAACCAAAGGTCAATCCCAAAACGATGGAAAGATACAAACTTTTCAACAGACAAAAAGAAGAATCGAAAAAGAACGTGTTCAACGAAGGGATGGGGGAGAACTCGAAAGGCACGGCGCAAATACCAATCTTTATGGATGTCACTCGGAGGCCGCACGCCTTGAGGACGACGCCGATGCTGCTAGCCGTCACTCCTTTGCCCAACCCGCTCACCACTCCTCCCGTCACCAGTACGTACTTCATCTTCTTCGTACTCTGGATGCAGACCCCCTCTCCTCTCTCTCCCATCTCTCTGAACGGATGAAGCCAGCGGAGAGAAGAATGTGGTTAAATGGGGAGGGGGAGAGAGAGAGATGCAGAGCTCACTGAGAGCGGAACGTCAGAGAGATGTCAGAAGTCAGAATAACGCAGAAGTCAGGACAGCAAACAGAGTCACCAGAAACGTGATTGCTACCTTCAAACGCGAGGAGAGAGAAAGCTGAGAGGGATGGAGGTGGCGAGGACGGAGAGACGGACGAAGAGGAAGAGGCGAGTGATTAAATACTCTCGTGCCGCCCTCCCCCTCCCGTTTCTTTGAAAACAAAAAGAAATACTCAAATTATATTCGATTTGTTTGTCCATGGAATTACTGTAAAATCTGGATTTTAGAAGGCCCTAAAAATAGCGGTGGATGAAGGGCAAAGATGTCCTTTAATATTATAAGAAAAAAAATCAAAAAAATTACACCAAAGGTCCTCTAATTTTAACGTTTGCTTAACGATACCCTCCAACTTCATTTTATAAAATGAATGCCTTGATCTTCGAATTTATTACACAAAATACCCTCTTGATCGAAAATATTCGATTTCCCAATTGGTGGGGGCGAAGCTCCCCCTTAAGAGGGGGGAGGGCCACCCCCCACCCCTCCCGCGACCTCGTCGGAGGTTTGGGGGGGGGGGGGGGGGGGGCGAGGCTCCTCCTTCGCCGGCCTCCTCTTTTCCCTCCAAAGAGGACGTCGAAAAGAGAAGAAATGATTTTTTTATATTTTATATTTTATTAATTTACTGACATGATGGCGTCACGTTGAATGCTTTTTTACGTGGCGGAGAGAGAGCATCACCACATCAACGAACCGATCAAAAAATTGGGTATTCCCGATCGGGAGGGTATTGCGTGCAATGAATTCGAAGATGGAGGGCATTCGTGTTAGAAAGTGAAGTTTGAGAGTATCCTGAGCAAGCGTCAAAGTTGGAGGATGTTTGGTGTAATTTTTCATTAAAATCCCTAACTTTCTTCCCCCTCCCCAATAGTCGGCCATATGCTCCAATGAAAGAAGAAGATGACAAGAAAAGAAGAAACAAGAAAAAGGAGAAAGAATGAAGAGAAGAAGCTTTGAGAGATGAAAGAGGACACATTATTTTTAATTTTTATTAGAAATTAAAGTATATAAATAAGTTGAACTTTTTTTTCATTTCCAATTTAAAAATTGGAACAAAAATGTTTGGATTCTTTCGAACGTTGTTTTAGATTGAATGAGTGTTGGACAAAGAATCAAAACTCATGTTTAAGGGTTTAAAATCAATGAAAAATTTAGGAAAAATTATGTATAGACAAATCTTCGGAAAGACAAAGAGAAATGTTGTTAGAATTTAGGCAAAACCCGATTTTCATGGAACATGCAATGAGGAGGATTGTAACTCTTGAGTAACTGCATCTCACGGACCATGAAATAATTCTTATGAGCCATGAAATCGTAGCATGAGGTGTGAAAATTTGACTCGTGATTTCTTCCTAAGATTCCTAATAAGAGGGTTACATCCCAAAGTAATGGCGGTGAGATGATTCTCATAGGCCGTGAAACATGAATGGGGCGTGAAAGAGCATGAATGCTTGTAACCTTGCATCATGAGTCGATTTCACGGGTCATGACCCAAGTGTCAAAAAGCTATGACAATCAATGCAGGTGTTACCTCTTCATGGTGAGACCCATGACACGCTCATTATGGATCATGAGATGTGGAAGTTCATCTTCTGGCTCACTATGAGAGTCGTGACATTACGATCATGAGTCGTGATATCATTAAGCTTAAGTACACCCTCATCGAGCTTTTGTGATGTTGAAATAACGAACCATGACTTGTGGGAAAAATAGAACATGAACTGTAGGGACCGTGATTTGGGAGTCACGCCTCATGAAAGACGTAAGTCACTATCGTGACAAGGTTATAATGGGCCATGATATTTCCCTAAATTATTTATAAATTTTTTAATTAATTGTGGCATACCATGCTCATTTTTAATTATTTTAAAATATGATTTGTAGACTAATTGAAGAGTGTATGAATTTGCTAAGTTCAACGCTATGAATTATTTATTGTTACAATGTTATGATTGTTTAAGATACATATGATTGACACACCTAGCTAATGAATTACATGCTAAGTCGTAGAGTTAAAAGCGACATTTGTATTGAATGAATAGATGGATTATTGGCTCTCGCTGTATTATTAATTGAATTGTAATGGAGGATGCAAGTGCGACACCACATGGCCAGCCATAATCGACATCGAGACAAGTCAAGAACCTCAATAAATGAAATGGCTCACTAAAAATTGATTGTTAATGACTGTCTAATGAATGAGAAGTTAAAAGACTAATTTCAATTGAATTTAAATGGGTGGCTTTAATATATGGTATTAATTGGACACTTAAGTTACCATACGAGTTCCAAGCCACTGATGATATTGAATTGGAATAACATTGAAATAGTGATATTGATCTAAATGGATATGGTTATGAATCATGAAAATCGTTTTCATACTTAATTGTTTAAATGTTTATTGATTGAATCATAAGTTATCATAAATAATAATTGTTAATGATGATAAATTGTTTAATTGGTTTCATATTGATTAAATCACAAATTGTTCTATCGAACATAGACCTTACATGCAATTAATGAGGGATGAGTCTCCTCTACATTTGGGTTCATGCTGACATGCAGGAATAATTATGGTTGTGCTCATGATGACAAGTTGCGTATGGAGTCGACCTTTTTCATTAGTACTTTTATTCAAGGCTTTAGTGATGGATTCAATTGTTGTCTTAAACTTTGTGTTTTCACATAATTTTTAGGTTCAATGTGTCATGGACAGGACTTAATTATTTATGGTCTTTAGTGATGGATTCAATTATTGTCTTAAACTTTGTGTTTTCACGATAACTTTTATGGGTCTTTTTGTGTAATATATATGAGATTGAGTCATCTAATTTAATGGGACTTCCATCAAGTAGTTTATTATATATTTTATATGGGCATTCTATTATAATGTTATCATATTGGATTTCAAATCGTGTCATATTAAGATGGGCTCTCTTTAATTTTTATTATGACCTTTCGCTACGACGATATTCTATTGGGCTTCATGGATTGTGTTCTCTAATTTATTGTTCTCCCGCCAACGCATTTTTATGGATGGACTTTAATTGATACTGTAAAAGTATTCTCCACTGTCATTTATATTTTAATGGGCTTTCACCATGTTTTAAGTATGATTTCATTATTTTAAAATTAATTATTTAATGGCATTTTCAATAAGTGATGCCGCCCAAAACTCATCATGACACATGTCATGGGCGAATTTCAATATGATTTTAGAAGCCCAAATATGCTCCTATAGTAGTGGTAGGTGAAGGACAAAATGGCTTTTAGCATTATAAGACCCCAAATCCTCCATTTTCATCCCTCTCTCTCCCTCTTCTCTCCAATTTATGCTCTAGAGTCTCCAATGGAGGAAGAAGACGGAGAAGGAAAGGAGGAGGAAGAAGAAGGACAATAAAAGAAGAGGAAGGAGAAGAAGCATTGAGAGAGAGATAAAAAGAGGAGAGACCATCCCTAATTTTCATTAGGAATTAAGGTGTGTAAATAGGGTAAAGCCACTTTCTTTTCTTTCCTTTCCAACATAAAAATTGGAACACAAATGTTTGGATTCTTTCGGATGTTGTTTTAAATGGAATGAGTGTTAGGCAAAGAATAGAACCCTTGTTTAAGGGCTTACAATTAATGAAAATTTTAGGAAAATTATGTATGGATGAACCATCATAGAGTTAGGAAGAAATGGTGTGGAAATGTAGCAGAACCCGATGTCATGGGCATGACGAAAATGCCGTGGCCATGAGGAGCCTAATGGCTCGTAACCTTGAGTAATGGCTGCATCTCATGGGTCGTGAGACGATTCTCACGAGCTATGAAATCACAACTTGATGTGTGAAAACTTGAAGACACGTCATACGAGCTGAATTTCATGGGTCCTGATACCACATAATGGATCATGAAAAATTTAATAGACACTCGTAAGGTTCATAATGAGAGGGTTACGAGACAAAGTAACAATCATGAGGTGATTCTCATGGGCCGTGAAATATGAATGAGACGTGAAAGAGCACGAAGGCACGTTACTTTGCATCACGGGTCGATTTCATGGGTCGTGGCCCAGGTGTCACGAGCTGTGACTATGAGACCCATGACATACTTGTTACAGGTCATGAGATGGGGAAGTTCATGTTCTGGCTCACTATGAGAGTCGTGACATTACCATCACGAGTCGTGACATCGCGAAGCTTAAACACACCCTCACTATGGTGTTCATGATGTTGAAGTGACAAATCATGACTTGTGGAGGAAATAGAACATGCACTTTATGGGTCATGACTTGGGAGTCACGACTCGTGAAAGCCATAAGTCACGATCGTGACAAGTTGTAACGGTCATGACATTTTCCTATAATATTAAAAAGCATAAAATAATTTGTTAAGTATTTAAATATTATTTTTCACATTTAAAATTTGTTATTTTTATGCAAGATATAAGTTGAAAACTAAATAAAATATAAGTTTTTTAAAAAATTGAGCCTTTGGGTCAGGTCGGGTTCGATTCGGGTCAAAAATTCTGGCCCATACTCGACCCATGGTTGAGTTGATGTCGAGTCGGGTCAGGCCTAACCACCGACTCATCTCGATCCAAACTCGGATTCGGTCGTTGGGTTCATTGGGACGACCCAACTTGGTTAGACATAATCGATGTCGAGGCAAGTAAGAACCTCAATGAATGGAATGGCTCATTAAAAATTAGTTGTTGATTATTGTCTAATGAAGGAAGAAGTTAGAAGACTAACTTCAATTGAATTAAAATGAGTGATCACTTGAACAGAACAATTATTGGTTGGACATTTAAGTTGCCACAATCAGTCTTCCAAGCCGATATCAAATTGCACATTAAACTGAAATAGTGCTATTGATCTAAATGGATATGGTTATGAACATGATAACTATTATCATGCTTAATTATTTAATTGTTTATTGATCGGATTGTAAGTTATGATAAATGATAATTGTTTATTTATTTTTTATATTGATCAAATCGCAAATTGTTTTATCGAACGTGGCCTTTACATTAATATTGTAAAACCCAACCCGACCATCAATATCCGGATTGTTGATCGGGTCAGGTTGAACCGTCGGATCGGATCAAATATAAGTTAATAAAAAATAAAAAATGTTAAATAAATTTCTCTCATATTTTTTATATTTTTATATGATTCATAACGAATAAATTAAAAGATAATAAAGTAAAATAAAATGCTATAATAAGTCAAATAATATAATAAATTAAGTATCAATCGAATAACTATTACTTAAAAGACAAAAAAAACTTCATAATTATAAATTAAAGAAATATCAAATATATATTATGAAAAATGGAAAAAAAAGTTGGAACATGAATTTTAAACACACACGCGCATACTATATATATATATATATATATATATGTATATGTATTCTAAAAAATTCATACTTATTTATTTTTAATTTTGACCCGATTGGATCACCAAACTTGTTAGGTGTTGAACTCAAATTTTGACCAAGTCAAAATTGGTCAACCTCAAGGATGATTTTGAGATGACGATTTTCATGACCGAACACCGGTCTGGTCAGTCCAATTGGCCGAGCCGGACAAAATTTCATAGCATGACTTTACATACAACTAATTGGAGGTAGGCCGCACATGAATTTGAGTTCGGACATATGTGCAAGGATGATTAGGATTATGGCATGCTCATTATGGGATTTAGTGATAGATTCGGTTGTCATTTTCCTGATAAGAACTTTTTATAAGTTTTCTATGTAATATACATGAGATTGAATCATATGATTTAACGAGCGTTACATCAAGTGATCTATTATATATTATATATGGACCTTCTATTTATTAAGTTGTGTTATGTTTATTTGATTGACATCACTATTGTCACTTCAAAATACGCTATTATCACTCCATCATATGAGTGCTGAAAATTTTTACTCTTACGAAATAAAATGAAGTGACAATAATGTATTTTAGAGTGGCGATAGTGATGTCCTATTGGTTATAACCTTTTACTACTACGATATTTTATTGGGCTTCATGGATTGTGTTTTATAATTTTACTGTTCTCCTGCCATGTATTTTTTTATTAGCGAACTTTAATTAGTATTTTAACAATATTTTTCATGATCATTTTTATGTTACAGAGCTTTTGCCGCATTTTAAATATGTTTCTGCTACTTTAAGGTGAATCGTTTAATGAAATTTTCAATGAGTGGATTTCGGGAACGTTGCAATTATAATATTTGAAAAAAAAATAATGAATATTTGTGTTTAAAATATATAACTATTAATATCTTTTATTTTCCCAAAAAAAATTTACGCATCATATACTACACTTCTCTTAATTGGTCACAAAAAATAATTTTCTCTTTTTGTAAAATTATGTAGATATTTTTCCTAAAAACGTAATTAAGTGAAAATAATAGATAAATTTCAAATTCATATGTTCTACGCCTAGTGAGAATATACGTGAAAGGAATTTATAGACATAATAAAAAATTGAGTTTCAACCTCGGATAATGTAAGTTAATTAATTAATATGATTAAAATTTAATATCTAATTTCAACCCAAAAAATTAACATCTAATTAATTCATTAATCTTATTGTCCACGAACTAAGTGATATATCCACATCCTCGTATGCATTTTTTTTAACGTACATGTTAATGTTTGACGATGTCCTTGTTCTCCGTCAAACATTAACATTGTGTTTGTATTGAGGTGAAATGAGGATAAAGAAGAAAAAGAGAAGGTAAAAAGATTTATTTTCTTATTTAAATAAAATTTTAATAAAAGAAAATCTTCATTTTTTTCATTCTTTTTTATTTGTGCTATTTTATTTCAATATCAAATTATAGTGTAATAATTCTCTTCCTCTCCCTCTCTTTCTTTTTTCTCTAATTTTCTTCTCTTCCTCTTAAGAAGCCTTTATCTCAACACAGTGTAATGTAGTTGGCAAGTGAAGATGCAATGCATTATGCAAGCATTGATTGAATTTGGAAGCATGGGGTCATTGGAAGGGTCAAGGGCACACATCAAATCCTGATGGTTGCCGCTTTAGCAAGCATAGAAATTATATAAGTTGCATTATCTGCTTAGGATATACATTGTTCCTCCTAAGCACTTTCTATACGTTACCTGCCTGTGATTACTAATTTATTGTCCAAAGTCTTCAGGGCGGCTTTGTGCTTCGCAGGTTGTTCTAGATACTCAATTTGAGTTAATAATAATAATAATAATAATAATAATAATAATAATAATAATAATAATAATAATAATAATAATAATAATAATAATAATAATAATAATAATAATAATAATAATAATAATAATTTCTCATCGTGAAAATAAAATTAATATCAGTAGGTATTAATAAATATGTGATACGTCGATAATTTCGCCAAACTAATTTATTTTGTTTACGCAAAAATGCATTAAGCTTGGACTTCAATAATCGCCTTTCAGTCCTTCAAATTCGATATTGTCAGTGGAGACATATTTTGAGATGTCCAAAGTTATAGAGGTAATCTGTCGAGCAATTATTTATTATTGACGTAGTTGTTTAATTAGTAGAATTGTGCTTTGATTCTTCCGATGCTAAAAAGCTTCGAATTTAATTTTTATAAGCATCAGAGAAATATAATTATATTCCGTATTCAATCTTTAAATTAATTAAGTGCTAATAGTTTTCAACATCAAAAAATATTATTCAGCACAAGAGTTGATACTTATCTTAGTCACATTAAACTCATGCTAAATTGTTTCCGAACGCTATACAATATTGTACTGATATTATTGTGAATTTTCCAGTCGGAAACTTAGGTCATTAAAAAGCAATTTGACGTGTATTAATTGTATCCCCTAATTCAAGGGCAAAGGATGTTAATTATTCTTCCTGCAATTCTATACGTGGAACGTGATTGCATGACTTGTAGTTAACACATAAATAAATTAAATGAACAATCAAAGTCAAACCAAGCTTGCGCCAACAAGGTGATGACGTGTCGAGTGCAATTTTCGAGATCACGTTCCCTACACGCTTACTTGGAGTTGGAGCTTATGAAGTTAATTAATATTAATTAATTGCAAAATTCTAACATGAAGGAGACAAGGAGGGCATTTTCGTCTGTGCAATCGAACCAAGCTGAAATCAGTTCCAACAGATTCCAAATTCCACGAGACGAGAAGCTTGGGGGCACGTGACATTTGGCAAAAGAATAAAATATGAACTAGAGGTTAGGTGATTTTAAGGAGTCATTTGGAAATAGAATGACGATTTTTCTTAAGTTCTTCGTGCATAGTTAAATTGACAGATTAGTTCAGACTGCGTTTAGTACGGAAATATTGAAAGAATGTGATAGAAAAGTTTGGGTTGTTGTTTGAATGAAAAAGTGTAATGATGAAAATTTAAAAAATCGATTTGATAAATAAGTTTGAGTATGTGTTTGAATAAAAAGTAATAACTAAGAATATAATTTATTATTTTATTATTATTATATTATTATTTATTTGGATAAGTTTTAGTAGATATTTGGATAATTATTATATTATTATTTATTTGATTAAATATTTTAAATATTATTAATATTATAATTTTAAATATTATAGTAAATCTAAATATCCAAAAATAATATAAATTTTTATTAAAATAATTGAACATTTTTATTATAAAATATTTTAGAATTATTATAACGTAAACTTTTAATTAATTATATTTAAGCATTTATTTAATAAGATGTCTAATGTATTAATAAATAACTAAATTATATATATTTATATTATATAATAATTAAAAAATGAATGAAAGAAAAAAAAAGGTCAAAGGTCCAGACGTGAAGAAAAAAAAAGAAAAAAATTTCTTGCCTAAAATTCTTGTCGAAAGTAAGAACATTTGGCCAGAACATTTTAAGACGTTTGGGAATATTTCGCGATGTTCTCGCAAAATGTTCCTAACCAAACGCGCCGCCAGGGTGCATTTGGTTGGAGTAGAATTTGATGATGATGAATAAGGTGGTTGATGTGATAGGAAAAAGTAGATGTGATGGATGAATTTTGAATTAAAAATAATTATTATAATTATGAAGTATAATTTTATTATTAATTAAAATAAAATTGTAAAATAAAAAATTTTAAAGAGAAAATTTTATTAAAATTTATATTATTTAAATATAAAAATTATTTATAAATTAGTTATATTTAATGAAATATTAAAATTTTTTAATGAAAAAATATGTAATAAGTAATATTATATTAACCACTTATTAAAATAATTTTATATTTATTAAATAATTTATTTTAGTAAGGATATAGTGTGAGAGAAAAGAAAAATAAAAAAAGAAAAATTTTGAAAAAAAAAGAAAAAAAGTCACGTCATGGTTAAAAGTCAAAAAAAGAAAAAAATGACATAGGTGGAACCGGAGTGGTGGAATCGGGGTCACAATCTTGTTCCCGTCTCAGAATCGGATTTCAGGCGGTGTTTGACGGAATCGGATGGAATAAGGTTGCGGTTCCTGCCCGGTTCCGCAACCAAATGGGGCCTAATTGTCATCTTCCGATTTTATTTTTTTTCATTTTTTTAAGTGATAGCTCCTTTTTATTTTATTTTACTTTTTTTTCTTTCATTTTTCTCTCTCTTACATGTCTCTCACAAATTTATTTATTTATTAAATATAAAATATTTATTATAAAAGTAATAATATAATATTATTTATTACTTATAATTTCATCAAAATATTTTTAATATTTTTAAATATATTTTTATTTATTTATTTATTAAATATAAATATTTATTATAAAAGTAATAATATAATATTATTTATTACTTATAATTTCATCAAAATATTTTTAATATTTTTTTAAATATAATTTATTATATTTAAAAATATACTTTTCACAAATTTTATAAAAAAATAAATCTACTATTTTCATTAATTAATAAGCTTATATTTTATATTTACAACACTTATTTTTTATTCAACCACACATTAAAATTAATTTATTATATTATTTTTTCATATCACATCACCTTTTTAGTTCTACATTGCTATATTATATTATGTCCAAACACTTGAATTGATTTGTCAAATTCAATATTCACATAAAATTCAAAAGAACTTCGATTTCACCGTCCAAGCCCTACCTTAAATGGTGAAACTAAAATAAAAATAAAAATTTAAGGTGAAATCATCACATGATCTCGATTCCACCGTTATATTAGAGATTATTCTTTGTTTTTCAATTATTTTTACGTGACATTTGTTTTTTCAAATTTATTTTTTCTTCTTTTATTTTCTCTCTTACATTTTCCATAAAAGTATATATATTAATAATTATTTTGATAATATTTAATATTTTAAATTTCATTCAATTTTAATATTTTTAAAAATAAATTTGTTATAAATATTTATTATTATATTTTTATGTTATAGTTAGTATAATTTTTTTAATTTATACACAATATTTATTAATTATTAAAATTATATTTTATATTTACAATTATTATATTTCATTTAAAAATCCACTAAAATAAATTTATCATATTATTTTTTAAAATTTCATCATTACATTCCACTCATATTTCGAACTAATATGTGAATTCCATTATACATCAAGAACTACCATTTCACTTGTCAAATGCAACCAACCCAAAACATTAGCAAAAAATATTGATAAACAATTAAATCATGTAAAAGAATTAAAAAGTTTTACCTCTTCTTTAGAGAAAGGCTGATATGAACTAATAAGAGACATTTAATGAAATTATATGTTTCCACCATTTTTTTCATTCGAATATTACATTAGTTGCGTACAATTAATTTTGAATTATATGTTTCTAATATGGAACATAAAAGAAAGATTTAATATTTTATAGCCCAAAAGAATGTTTAGCATTCATGAAACGAAAAAGAATTTATCGAAACTTCTAAGAGAAGAAGAAAATGAGTTTATTAATTACATTGTTGAATGTCAATAAAAATTCTTCTAGCAAGGAATTTAGTTTTAAGAGATCTTCATTTTAGAAACCATTTCGTTTGGTAATTGACTCATATAATTACAAAACATTCATTTTTTTTTTCTTTCAAGAGTATGACACTATGACTCTACTTCTAAACTAAACCAAATCTTATTTGCTTTCATTGTTACAATTACGTAGTTGGCAAAATACTATGTGTGAAAATGCAGAACAATAACTTGGAGTTGCAAAGTATTGAATTCCATAAGTCATAGTAATATGCAAACGGTTGAGATATCTCAAAAACCTTTCCTATGGATTTGGTATCAGTTTATGGCAAGTTATTAAAATAACACGTATAGTACATTTATTCTTTTATTCAGAACTATACACTATTTGGGAAATTTTAAAACATGAGAATGTATTAATTAAAATAACGAATAGAATTTTGACTCAATTAAATTTTATATTCAGTAAACAGCTTTTAAATAGAGCTTAAAGACGATATTTAATTTGATTGAACATTTTATTCATAATACCTGGCCTTTATTTATATTTATAAATGTATTTAATTCATTTTTTAAAAACCATATTCCATATTTGTTTTTTATAAAGATTTTTCACTCCCTTATTTTTTTATCAAGTACAATAATTTTTAATAAATAAACTAATATTCTTAATAATTTTTAAAGAAATACGAATTGGGAAAAAAGGTATATAATTAGTATTATGCTATTTTTGAAGAATATCTCATAAAGGCAAATTAAATTTGTATCTCTATTTATATCATTCATTAGTTCACTCGTTCATATTTGAGAGTTCCTTCCAAATCTAATTCATATTGACTTTGCAATTGTGTGATATAAAAATTTCGCTCGGGGAACAAGGATGTAGCGTACTGATGCACACCATCACTCAAAGATCGAGAGGCCACGAGTTCGAATTCCATCAACGAGGCGTGTGTATATCACGAACGTTTTCCTGTGACACGAAGCGCGAAGCCTCGCGGAATAAGTACCGCTCAACTTAAAGCCCTCGGTCGTTCAGTGTCGAAATTATGGAAGACATGCAGTCACTTCGCACTGCGTAATATTGCAAAGTACCAAGTTATCTACGCTTAAGACATTTATCTTGTAAGGTTATCCTTATGAATGGTCAAGTTATGGGGCGTTACTCGTAGGGTACGTCTTTTGTATCTTCCATATGTAATAAGACTCATATGCCTACGATACACCGTGAGGAGCTCACTATTATCTTCCGAGGTCTAAATATATGTTATGTTTCATCATATTCAATACAAGCAAACTGTCCTTTAATTCTAGTGCCATGACTTTGAGCGTTACATCGACTTTTCCTGCGGACTTTAAGTGTCCAAGCGTCTGCATTAACGCCGCAATACGCTAATGTCACGGACCCATGACGAGTAGTCCAACACTATGATTATGTCCGTGATCGAATGCCTATAAAAGCGACTCTCGACATAATCATCTCGATCATAAATTTTTTGTTCCTACTCAAAATAGGCTTGGCTAGGTGCATATCTGCCTAGTCGTCGCACGAGGTCTAGTGTCCGAGAATGACCCCGTGACAAGTGGTAAGTTCATCCTGCTCAGATTACTCAGCGACGATAACTCACTTGTGTCGTCGCGATGTGCCCTGATGTAAGAAAGTACTTTCGCTCATAAACTCCACTACACCCAGATGCACTAGTACCATAGTATTTTATCACGGACGCCAACGAGGAATGCGTGGCAAGCTTCCTCGCCGTACCCCACGGTAACTTCTTCATACACCTATGTCGTGTCAAGGAACGTCCGTCGTGCACTATGATGGTGCATTGATCACCTCGCCTAACTAGGACGGTCATGCATCGCTCACTCGAGCAAATCAACACCCCCACGTATACAATCGAGAATTTTAAAGTGTCGTGCTGCGTCAAGAGTGGACATATGCTCCGCATGATGGTCTTGTGCTACCCATACCAAGAGATCGCTTACACAAACACCTTGTAACTTGGAGGATCCATGTCACATTTAGGGACTATCGATCATGCACTATCATGACAACCTGACGTTGCTCGATATTTTGTGATGTCGCATTGTGTGCCCAATAATGCAATGTGAAATGCACAACCGCTCCACGGGAGAAGTTGGCTTAAGGTTAAGCATCAAGATTCATTATATCTTTCGGCTAAGGAAAACCATTCTTTCAACTATGGAGTATCATTCACAAGCATCTTGTCGTGCTGTCAGCATCGCCTGTCACGTCAGGATGACTTTCACAGATGGAGCAAACCATTGATTACTTGCATACACTTAGGGACGAGCTGTCAAGCTTGCCTGACTCATCAAGTGTTGTCCCGCAAGCGGCGTGATATCATCTATCAAGGGTTGGGACGAACTTGCTACATTCCAACGCAAATTGACGCCTCAACTCAATGATCAATTTGGCAAATGGTCTGAGCGTCGAGCATTGGGTGAACCTTGACATGCTGCTGTCAAGCATTCCACTGCCAACCAAAAGAAGGAATGCCCTTTTCTTTCGGTCAGCGCCTCAAGTAATCGAAGCGACCTCCAAGGATCGAAGTCCAAGGTTTTGAAGGACACACTGACGATGTCATCCTTTCGAATGGAGATGAATGTGAAGTTGGGAGCTCGTGTCATGAGTTCACCAACTATAATCCGCTTATCCAAGTGGAGCGTCTTCACAAGCATCCCCATGGATCAATGGAGATCTCGAACGATTATTCTTTCACAAGGGTCAATCACACGGTGAACAAGTGTATCAAAGGTGTATGATCTTGTCGACAAGCACAATGACATTGCTTCGTCCAGATTGTAGATGGACGAGTATCAAAGGGGCGTCCTCTTCATGAACGAGCACAATGATATCGCCCCCATATCCAAAGTGTTGCCTAAGCTTCGAAGAAGGTCTCAGGATCGAAATAGAGCATATCTCAAGAATCCTGCAAGATGTGACGGAGTCATGATGGCAATGCCATCGCAACAATGTGGAATGTGGCAAACATAGAGCCCATTGGGACATGGGACAAAGAAAAAAGATAGTTCATCAATTATTCAAAACCTTACAAGTCGGGACTAGAGGTTGAGGATAACTTGTTCAGCATTAGCCAGAAGTGCATGTTGAAGGAGGACGTGAGAGGAATCACCGAGCTCCGCCTATAGTGTTTCCAAGTGGATGAAGGCCCAACATTGGTGCTATTTAAGCAGATGGGTTGAAGCTTTAGACTAGCACGAAGTTGGAACGATGGAATCGTCCAACCTCCGCTCACTAGTCACCACTGCCAAGTCAATCGCGCCATAACAAGTGTCACACCACCAAAATCCTTAGGCAAGGGCAATGGTGGGGGAGAGAAGGTCTAGTCGTAAAAAGAAATCTATTATATCAAAGACAAAGACAGAGCTCATTGAAGCAAGAGGATTGAGTTGAACCACAATGAGCATGGGGAGAATTTCGTCGCTCACTATAGCGATTTGAAGTAGACAAGGTAGAGAGTGTCATATCAAAGAACCTTGCTCCATCTCGAACATTGAGATATCAAATGACCACCAATGATAAGATGGTCCCGCACTCGGCACTCGAGGATGAAGAACTCCACGTTGCAGCCATCTGTAACATGAAGATAGTGAGTTGAATCACAAAGAAACGTGGAGAGATTTTCGTCGCTCACTATAGCAACTTGGAACGGAGCGTCATATCAAGGAACCTTATTCTGTCCCAAGACTGTCGAACCATTGAATGATAAGCAAGGATGAGGTGGTCTTGTGCTTTTCATTCGACGGACGAAAGACTCTACGTTGCAATGACTTGCAACATAGAGACATTGAGTCAAAGATCACAAAGCATCCCAAAGGGTCCCGAAGCATCCGTGGAGAGACTCTTGTCGCTCATCATAGCGACTCAAAGCATCGAGACAAACAAGTTACAAATGTCATCATCAAAGAGCTTGTGTTATTTCAAGTCGTCGAAATTCCAAACTGATTATCGAGGGTGAGATGGTCTCATACCTTGCTTTTGATGGAAGGAAGATTTTGTGCCGTAGCCACTTGTGACATGAGGACATTGAGTCAAGTCATGCTGGTTGAACGATGAGACTCTTCATCGTGTTCTACCACGAGCCTAAAGCAACTCTTTTCCTCGAGTTATTCCTGAAGATATACAAGAGTTATTTCACCCTAAGAAGCCAAACAAAACAAGTTGACACTGCGCAAGTCGAAAGAAGCTGAAGTCAACAAAAACTTGATAGACGGATAGTTGCTTAATGAAGTCCGACCGCACATATGGTGGACTCCACTGGCGCTGCACAAGTGATAACCCCGAATTGGATGAAAGATAAACAAGCGAAGTAGACATGAGGGAGGAGTCCTTAGCGAGTCCCAAGAAGCGGACATTCCTAGCGCTGCGTGACGCTGATGAAGTAGAAGTCAAGACGAAGAACGTGGATTCCAAACAAAATATACGAAGTTAAGACTAAAGACGAAGGCCCTGAAGAAGCTCGGATAATGATGTCGGGGGCGTCGCCGAATTTGATGGGGGAGAATGTCACGAGGTGTTTTTTCGAGACACGAAGCGCGTAGCCTCACGGCACCAGTGCCACTCAACTTAAAACTCTCGGCCGCTCAGCGTCGAAACTATGGAACACATGCAGCCGTCCCGCACTATGTAATATTGCAGAGTATCAAGTTATACGCCCTTAGGGTATTTATCTTGTAATGTCATCCTTATGAATGACCAAGTAATGTGGAGTTACCCGTATGGTACGTCTTTTGTATCTTCCATATGTAATAAGACTCCTATACCTATGGTACACTAAGAGGAGTTCACTAGTGCCTTTTGAGGTCCAGATGTATGTTATGTTTTATCATATTCAATACAAGCAAGCCTTCTTTTAATTCTAGTGTCATGACCTTCAGGGTGAGGTGACAACCCACATCGGAGACCCTTTTCGTGGTACATCGACTGCCCCTTCAAACTTTAAGTGCCCAAGCGCCTGCCTTAGTGCCGCAACGCTCTCATGCCACAGACACACGATGAGTAGTCCAACACTTTGGTCATGTTCGTGATCGAATGCCTATAAGAGTAACTCTTGGCATAGTCGTCTCGACCATAAATTTTCCACTGCTCCTCAAAATAGGATTGGCTAGGTGCCTATCCGCCTAGTCGTCGCATGAGATTTAGTGTTCGAGAATGATCCCGTGACATGTACTCTTTTATTTTTAGTCTTTAGTTTTCTTGCACTAGGTCTATGAACCTCCCTATGTGCCGTAAAAAAAAATTCACTCAAATTATTAATTTACAATATTACTTAGGAATCACAAATATAACATATTTTTGAGGTTCCAAGGTGGATGACATTTGATCACCTCTCTTTGGACAATAGATCATTAAGCGGACAATAAATGTATATTAATTATAATTAAAAAAATATATTTTCAATTGAATGGATATTTATGCATTACTATCACTTTTCAACCCAGGGTGGACCCATGTATGAAATGGGGGCCCCTGGTCTCCATTTTTAATTTTTTATTAATATGTGATGTATAAATTTTAGGGATAAAAATTCAATTTGAGCCTCCTTAAATATGTTTTAGTACCTATGAAATTCATATCGATGCAATGGGTTCTTCTCTCTTAAACTTAATAAAAGGTCACAGAGTAAATTACGCTAAATACCTTCTAACTTTGACCATTTTCTTAGTGCTATCCTTCAACTTTATTTTATAACCAAACTATTTTTCATTTTTTAACTCGTTTCACGGAATGCCATTTTCACCTCCAATAGCTTGTTTCCCAGTTGTTCAACTGACGCGACGACGTTCTCTCTCTGCCACGTAGGAGACCGTCCAACATGACGTCGTCACGTCAGCAAATTACTTAAAAAACAAATACAAAATAATAAAATAAAATTATAATAAAAAAATAAAAAAGTAGGGGGCACCACCCCTCCTCCCTCTCCGATCACATGCGTCCTCATCGGCAAGGACCCCTTGACCTCGCTGACGCGGATGGGGGAGGGGGCTCGCGTGGAGGAAAGAGATCATGCCACGTTGCGACTTAGAAGTAGTATATAACTGGTGAAAAGAGCTTGAAACGAGTTAAAAGATGGAAGACATTCGTGTTATAAACTAAAGTTGATAGATATCGCTGTAAAAATGCACTGGTAAAAATGATAATGATCCACACAAAAGGCATTGTATTCATTGATATAAATATGTGTTACAGTGCAACAGAATACAATAAAATAGGCAAATTATATGACATGCTATAACAAGGTATGCTATCTGTTGTGGAACGAGTACTAAGGAGGATTGTTCCATTATCCCCCCTCAAGTATGACGTGGCTTGGGTCCAAAGCGTAGCTTGTCTCTCAAGAATTGAAAGCGGCTGCCAGTGAGGGGTTTGGTCATTACGTCTATAATTTGATCCTTGGTGGAGATGAACTGTACTTTAAGTCACTGATGTGCTACCTCATCACGGACAAAATGGAAATCCATTTCGACATATTTCATGCGGGCGTGAAAAATAGGGTTGGTTGAGAGATATGTTGCCCCAATGTTGTCACATCACAAAATTGGAGGTGGAGTGAGGCTTAGGCGAAGTTCTTGAAATAATGAATGCAACCAAATGAGCTCTGCGTCGCATTGGCGGGAGCTTTATATTAGGATTCCATTGAGGAACGTGAAATAGCCTTTTGCTTTTTGGCAAACCAGGTGATCAAGTTGTGTTCCATGTAGATGGCATATCCACTGATGGATTTTCGATCATGTGTATTGCTCCCAGTCAGCATCCAAGAAGGCCTATAACTGGTTGGAGCCTGATCGTACAAAGTGTAAGCCAAGAGAAGAAGAAGCTTTAAGATAACTGAGTATTCTTTTAATAGCTTAATAGTGTGCGTCTATAGGCTGGTGCATAAACTGACTAACATGTGTGACTGCAAATGTAATGTCGGGGCGGGTGATGGTTAAGTATTGTAGTGACATGGTGGTTTGTCTATATAGGGTGGGATCTTTGAAGAGGGCATTGTTTGATGTTGGAAGGGTCAAGTTAGACTGCAATAGTGAAGAAACATGTTTGGCTTCACTCATATTGGTATATTTTAGGATGTCTCGTATGTAGTTGTCTTAACTCAATACCACACCAGTTGGGGAATATGAGACTTCGACATCTTGGAAGGAGTGGAGTCGACCAAGGTCGTGGACAGCAAAATGGCAAATGTGTTTTAACATGCTGAAGAATTGTTGAGGACGTGCCTGTTAGGATCAAGTCATCAATATATACTAGGACAAAGGTAGTATTTGTGGGAGTTTGAAGAATAAATAGGGATGTGTCAGTTGTCGATGAGCGAAAGCCATATTCAAGAAGCAAGGACGCTAAGGTGTGGAACCAAGCACGAGGAGCTTGTTTGAGTCCATACAAGGCTTTGTGGAGTCGACAGACATGAGTTGGATGTGCAACATCTGAGAATCCCGATGGTTGTTCCATATACACAGTTTCGTTGAGGGTACCGTGCAAAAATGCATTGCTTATATCAAGTTGCAGAAGGGGCCAATTGCTATTGACAGCCAAAAAGACAATAATGCGGATTGTGGCTGGCTTGATAACTGGACTGAAGGTGTTGCCAAAGTCGATGCCGGGTGTTTGGTGGAACCCCTTGGCGACCAATCGCGCTTTGAAGCGATCAAAGGTTCCATTGGCAATATATTTATTGCGAAAGAGCCAACGACAACCAATGACATTCATATGAGAATGACGAGGGATGAGGCTCCATGTACCATTGCGGATAAGGGCATTGAACTCTTCAGTCATTGCAGCACCCCAGTGAGGATCCAAGTTGGCCTGAGTAAAGCAGGTGGGGGTGATAGGTGCCACGGCTGATAGGGCTCGTAAAGGATCTTTAGTCAAGTGGTTTTCATGGTAGAAATATGCGAGGAGCAGGTGGTGGTCGAGGTGTGGTAGGAATAGTTGCTAGGGGAGAGGAAGAAACTGGAGGTGCTGACATGGACGGTGGAGCGGGTGACTGCGTGGGTGGCAGTGATATGGGTAGGGACATCCATGGAGACATGGGCACGGGGAAAGGCGTTGTGGGTGGAGTGGAATTATGGAAAGGAAATGTAAGTTCATCAAATTTCATATGTCTGGCATTATTGAGATGACCCTATGGCATGATCAAGACACCTATATCCCAGTGTCTGTGGAGGATAGTCGAGGAAGACGCATTGCATAGTGCGTTCAGAGAACTTGTGATGGTTGTAGGGTCGAAGGAGTGGATAAATGGCACAGTCAAAGGTTCAAAGATGTGTGTAGTCTGGCTTTGTCTGATACGGCAGCTGATACGGGGTAGAATGGTGAAGCGTGGGTGAGGGAAGACGGTTAATAAGATAAATAGCGGTTTCGACTGCAAAGCGCCAGAAGCACTTAGGAATATGAGCATGTGAGTAAGGAAAGAGCAATATCAATAACGTGACTAATTTTTCTTTCAACGGTGTCATTTTGCTCGTAACTGTGGGGACAAGTTAGACGATGCAAAGGTTTGTAGGTAGGCGCGCAATGCAATAAACTCACCACCATTGTCAGTTTGAAGGCTTTGCAGTTGCCTAATGTTCAAGTAGACAATGCAACATGGGGAAAACTTTTATTACATCAAATTTGTGAAACAATGGAAACATCCATATATAATGAGTGTAATCATCGACAAAAATAACAAAACATTTGTGACCATCAACTGAACTGGAAGGCGCATGTCCCTGACATCGACAAAGAGGAGCTGCAACGGTTGGGAGCTGGTGTTATTGCTGCAAGGGAGATGGAGGCGGGTGGTTTTTCCTTGAAGACAAGCAACACAATGTGGTTGGTTGACAGAACACTGCTTGTGTTGGATGTTATTCAGGTGGAGGGTTTTATTGAGTACTCGATCATTGGGATGGCCCAATTTGGCATGCCTTGTTGTGATGAGGAGAATACTGAGGTGGACAGAAGGACATTGCTTGGAGCGAAGGTGATACAGACCATCATTAATTGTTCTGCGAAGGAGCTGTTGCTGAGTTGTACGATCCTTGACAACAAAAAAATTTGGGTGAAATTCAAAAACACAATTGTTATCTTCAGTGAATTGACGCACTGATAATAATTGTTTAGATATGACGGGCACATGAAGCACATTTCGTAATTGTAAAGATTTGCATAGAGAAGAAATCTTAGTCTGACCAACATTGTGGATGGTAAGTGTATTATCATTGCTGACCTGCAGTCGATTAGGGCTCAGACGTCTCCAAGGATTGGAGGTTAGGGGTGGTGTGGTGTGTGGCACCTGTGTCAGGATACCATTCAGAATAAGCACCAAGCAAAGATGCTGGAGTTGAGGTGGAGGTCACAGGCTGCGCTACTGCAGAATATGCTTGTGGTGGCTGGGTGTTCGCATGCCGATAGTAGCAGTTGTACGGAGAATGTCCAGCAATACCACATATTGGACAAAGGTCACGACAAGTGTTGTTGGTTCTCGCTCTGCCTCATCCACGAGTGTTATTTTTGTGGCTGGTTTGTTGCTGCAGTAGGCGTTGTTCGTTGACTTCTAACATAGATAGTAGTTGGAGCAATGGAGTCAGGAAGACGCTGATTAATTGAGCGAATTTCATGACTCGTAAGAATGCTCTGAAGAATTGGAAACAAGACTAGTGTGTCACGTGAGGACAATGAGGCAACCACAGGAGCATAGTCTGGATGCAGGTTGTTATATATGATGGCATTGAAACTAGAGGAAGAGAGAGGCTGTCCTGCTGCACTAATTTCATCTGCGATGTACTTGGCTTACCTTAGAAATGTAGACAATGGCAGATCTCCTTGTTTGAGGTTCTGCAATTGCATCTTCAACTGAAGAAGACGAGTCTCTGAGGGTGCGCCGTAGGCTTGTTTGAGTGCAAGCCATGCTTCTCTGGAGGTTTCAAGGCCAACTACGAGCGGTAGGACTTCTTCAGATAGAGATGCAAGAAGTTAACTGAGTAGCATTTGGTCCTTTCTTTGCCATTCCAGTAGTTTTGCTGATGGAGACAAGGATGTTCCACTTGCAGTTGTTGTGGATTCAGGGTGTGGTGTGCTGCCATCAAGAAGCCCTTCGAGATTGAAACATTTGATCAAAGGACTAATTTGTGTTTTCCATTGAAGATAATTGGAAGGCGTAGTTTCAAGGAAATGAAGTGCTGGGCTTGTGAAAGTGTTAGGAGAGAAGACATGAGGGTGGTGTTTTCTGAAGTTGTGACAAAGGACGTTGAGGGAGTTTTGGGAGAAGTCATGGATATGCTTTGATACCATAAGAATGCACAGGTTAAAAATAATAATGATCCACATAGAAGGCATTGTATTCACTGATATAAATATGTGTTATAGTGCAACAGAATACAATAAAATAGGCAAATTATATGACATGCTATAACAAGGTATGTTGTTTGTTGTGGAACGAGTAATAAGGAGGACTTGTTCCATTACGTTGAACAAACGGAAAGTTAGAAGGTATTTGATGTAATTTACTAGAATCCGAACCTCCTCTTATTTTTACTTAGGATCCGCCGTGCTTTTCAATTAAGTCAACTTTCTTTAATATTGCTTGTTTAACTTATCAAAATTAATATTGGAAAATATTATTGCATCACTATTTAAATTTGAATGCGAGCACCATGTTTATGAAAAAACTACGATCACTAAAAAAACATTTGAAGTAATGTCAACCATTACTTTTTAAAAAATATAAATAAATAAAGTTAAACATTTTGAATTAAAATATTTTAAAAAATTACTAATGCTTAAGTTTTAGATGTTAGAGATTTATATTTTTCGATTTTTATGATTATCAAGTGTATTATTTCTTTCTCAACTTATTTTATTATTTTTTCATTTTATATAATCACCATTCAATTATATTCCTTTTATATTCATGTTTAATTAATTACAAATTATCTATTTATTAACAATGGATAAATAAAATTATTTAAAAATTTAATTTTTTATATCAAAATTTAACGAGCGTCCACCCATTAAAATAGGGTGAACGCTCTGCCTACGTCTGCATCCATTGGATGCGAAATCAATGATCAGAAATTGTGATTCACCTCGTAAGTCATCGCGATCCAACCTCTTATTTCATGACGATTCCAACATGATGCAAAGGTTCACTTGGCCGATTTAGATTTTGCAAAACATTCACGATTGTCGTTGAAGACATCCTCGACGTCATGTCGCCTATGCTAAAGACGACCCTACCTCTTGTCGCCTGCGCTAAAGATGACCCTACCTCTTGCCGCCTGTGCTGAAGACAACCTCGACTTCTTGCAGCTACTCCATCGAGTGTCCTCGCCTGAATCTTGTCCCATTGAGGGACACCGACGCCAACGCCTCTTGTCGACATCAAGATCAAAGGAGGAGCAATAGAGAGAGGGCGTTTGATCGCTGGAGGGCAGGAAGCCTATGCATGGCGATACAAATGGTGGATCAGTGCCATCATCTTCGGCTCACCTGGCGGCCGCAAGCATCGAAGGCAGCGAGTCTGTCGAGTAGCAGTGGGAGGGCCTATGATCACTTGAGGGCAGGAAGCCTCGTGTATGCGCAACAATATAGAAATGGACTGGCGTCGTCATCTTTGGCTCATCGGCAGCCGCGGGCCCACCAAGCAACAATGGGAGGACCAGAGGGTAGGAAGCCCCGTGTATGCGTGACAATACAATGACAGATTAGCATCATAGTCTCTGGCTCACCCGGTGGAGGCAACAGGCCTGTCAATGATCGAAAGGCGCTTAGGACTGACAATGCTAATGCTTGATTCGCCTAGATGATGATGATAAAGAAGTCTGACTATGAACGTCAATGTTGCCGATCTCATCCCTGCCATTGCAGCGAAGTCGGGATGGGAGGTGGTGAGGGTGGTATACTCCTTGGGTGGGTCAAGAAATCCGGACCCGCCTATGGTTATGGCAGCATCCCAGGTGTACCAGATGGAGGCGGCGTAAATTGTGGGAGATTGTTTTGAATCCATTGAACCACTCGCTACCCTTGAACCACTTGTTGAACCGCGTCCGCTGATGAGGTGAATTGTGATTTCTATGTTGGCCGTTGATTTTGCATCCGATGGATGTTGATTTAAGTAGGAGCGTCCACTATATTTTAGTAGGGTGGATCGATACCTATTAAATCCTTTTATATCATGTATACGTTATATAAATTTTACTATAAATATAAACTTTTATATCTTTGAATAAAAAATAATAATTGTGGGTTTTTATTTATTTCATTGATATATGAATGATTTATTAATTTAATAAATTATAGTAAAAATTGTATAGAATGATTAAATTAAATAATTTATCGTATATTTAATTATATTATTTTATATTCATTGACTAATTCTACTATTAAAATTTTAAAATACTTGTTAGTTAATATTTTAAATGAACTTTTAATCGTTAATCATCAATTACTGTTCACTATATTAAATCGCTATCCGTTATTTTAAAATTTTATCCACCGACTAAACCGTTAGACTACTCGGTTATTATCCGAATCAACATTGTTTTTTTATAAATAAATAACTACACGTCTACAATACAGAACGGATAAAAAAATTGAAACTCATAATTTTATCATCGTACTTCCTATAATAGTATACGCGTCTTCATTGATACTCCCAAAAAATATATTATTATTTGGACATTTTTATGCTTATGTAATATGAAATAGAATGATAATAATATATTTTAGACAATGTCGCTGATTTGGGTCATAAGTGGTCGTCTAGTGCTACCTCACGAAAAAAGGGCTTTGTCACATGGTTAATTTAATGGAGCACATTGTACAAGATTTTGACCGCTCAGATACATACTTCTCACGTTGTACAAGTCGCATCGGAACGTGTTATATTATGATAATAATAATGTAATATATCTTAATTAACTTATATCACAACCTGTAAAAAATAGTTTATTACTTTTCTCTTATTAAGCTGGAAAGAATTTTGACATTTATTTTTTGTTATCACCGTGCTATCAAGTGATTTTCTTATCTTCTTGGGATCGAAATATTGCACCCAAATGTCCTGTGTCGTTAGTGTCTTTGTATTATTCATTTCCTAAGCTGCGCAATTAAGATTTCCCTGTTTATTTATGAACACTAAACCTTTAATTCATGGGACCAAATATTTTGTAATCATAGTTGAACTTGTACTAAGACGATTAGAGTGATTTACATAATTTACGTGAGTACCAAAAGTAATTTTAGAATGTGATAAATGTCCGCCGTCAAATATAAAAAGTATCACAATTGATAAAAAAAATTGTTCAAATATTTATATGGTGGGTTCGGATTTTGTATAAAGACAACAAAGCAAATTATATATAGAAAAAAAATGCATGTGTACATAAAGAATCTATACATCTAGTTTAATTGTCAGATTAAAATTCGATGATGATTTTTAAAATACAAGATAAAAATAATTATTATAATAATATTATCAAATAATCTAATAGTTATATATTGATCCAATCATGAAGTTATATTTGTAAAATCTTTTTTAGTACGAAAAAAGGTAGCAAATTTTTACATACGAAAAAAGCTAATTTTTTTAATATACAATCAAATTAATTAAGATCGAAATCTTTATATAGAATTATAACACTCATTCTAATAATATTAAATTCAATTATCGTCCTATTAAATCTTTTCTACTATGTGATATTAATTTAATTTGAATTAACAAATAATTGGAAATGGTATTATTAATACGGAGTACCTTTATAAAAACAATTTTAATGTAAACGTTAAAACGTATATATATAATTTTAAACTTGCAAATAAATGTCATTAAAAAATTAAGTATAATTAACTAATAATATTTGTAATCTAAAAATACGCACACTTTGCATGATTTTTATGGGAGATCTTTTTTACTGATATGAATTTAACAAGTAATATAAAAATAATAATGAGTTTAAATCCTAACTATAATTTTCACGTATGTTTCTAAGTTTGACCGACTCTCAATTTAAGTTTGTAACTAAACAATCCTCAAATTTTACACCATTTTCATCGTATGTCCCCCTTAAGTGGTAAATAAAGCCAATAAAAAATATTGATTCATATGATAATTTGTAAAATCATGTAAGCATCGTAATCATTAAAAAACTGTTTGATTCAACTAAAAAAAAATCAACGATTGTTAAAGAATAATTCCTTCAAAAACAAAAAGCGGAGTCGATCAAAGTTAGTGGAAGGGAGGGAGGTAAATGAAGGATGTGAGGAAGTAAGCTTAGAAGAAAATATTCACATGAACAAGGCATGCTTAAGTTAAAAATAATGATTTAAGGCACAATCAATTAACATTAATTTATTGATTAAGATACTTACACATCTTTTTTTATTGTCATATGATTTAATATTTTTTTATTGATTTTGCTTATGAGTTGTGGATTGAAATTGAAAAATTTGTGATCTCAAATAAAGGAGATCTCTGCTGAAAATTGTATAAACTTCCGGGATAGTTTAGTTACACATTTAAGTTGAGGGATATGTGAAATTTATATTACTGGTCAAAGTTAAGAGATAAGAGAAAATTGAAAAAAATTCATCAAATATCCTTTAACATCATACATTTTTCCAATGCTAACAAAATTGTCCTCCTTTTCACTTATTTCACCGACTGATCTTTTCACTTGCGATCGATCGTTTTCCAATTACTTCATTGATGTGACGTTCACATGATGATTTTCTCTCTCATTCATATAGATAATTGTATGATGTGACATTTTTCTCTCATCCACATGTGACGTGACATGTTAAAATAAAAATATAAAATTTTAAAAATAAAAAACAATATATATAATAAAAAATGATGGCTCTTCCTCTTCTTCCATCAATCGACGCTGGAGTGAGCAGCGCCCCTTCCCCCTACCTTCTCTGGTCTCTAGCGTCGGAGAAGGGGGTGCTGCCCCCTTCCCCGCTCTTCTCCGTCCCCCTCCCTTCTCCAACACTGGAGATCGAAGAAGGCAAGGGGGTAGCGCGTGTCACGATTCTGATTTAAATCTTGGTCTAACTCGCAAGTCGTGTCATAATACGATCGATCAAATTTTTATAGTGGAAGCATCATATTATCATGTAGAAACATGTGAAATAAAGTTATCATACTATTGTTCACACACCTTTATATTAAACTCATAGTAAGTGGACACTCTAATTCAAACTCATATATCCTAAAAGGTTTATGAAACATTTAACTTTTTACACACGATATAACATGTTAAGAGGAGTCACACATCCTCACAAAAAAAATCAAGAGACTAAATCTTCAAAAGTGCTTCTAATCCGATAGGAGATTTCCAAACATGGGCACATGACTGATCTACTGATCTAAAAAGTTTAAAATAATATTATGAGCAAACAACAGTTCAGTAAGTTGAAAACTCATAACTTATGTATTACCACCTATTCAAATCAAATAAACTAATTTAACATTTTAAAAACTTATACAAAATAAGCTGACATCTTATTATTTATGAGCAATTATCATGTTGAAGGATACTACATCAACTAGCCTCAATGAAATAACATCTTTAGCATATCATATAGCGTCTCACATATTTGTTTAACTTTCTATAATATTTCACATATCATGTCATGTATCATGTCATAGCATGTATCAAATCATATCATGTATCATATCATATCATACCATGTATCATGTCATATCATGTATCATATCATATCATGTATGCACATATGCATAATGTACATATATTACCAATTGGTCAGAGGAACGTATTACCTCGTAGGGTTTCATATCATCCCAAATCATGAGACATTTCCAGTAAAAGACAAATCATTCATGACCAACGACCTCATATCGTCCCATAGGATATCATATCATCCCTGCCGGGGAATATATATTATCCTATAAGATATCATATCATCCCATGAAAATGGGATATCTTCTCTGCATAAGACATATCATCCCGGCAAAGGAAATGCAATGCATGACATATAAGATGCATAATACATGCATTAACCATATAATATCACTTAGAACACATGTCATATAATTACATTAAAAGCAATCCACTTCCTTTTTGATCATATAGAACATATAGTCATATCAAATGACATTCCAAAGACATAACATGAGCTATAACAATGATGAGTTACTTCTAGTGCACCTTAGTACACTAGAAATTCGTGTGGTGCTGAAATCATCATGCATAATAATTAATAAACATGTGATATTAATACAATTATAATTTTGCATCGTAATAATCTTTATGAAGCCTAATCCTCTAAAAATTTTCCATTTAAGATATATTGTATAAAGACTCTACAAATTTCATCAAGGCAACTATATTCTTCACCTACTCAGGTTGCTGACAGATTGAGTGGTGTCAGATGTAAAAGTCGTAACTTCTAGAATACTTAAGATAATTAAATAATTATAATTTTTCATGAAATTAGACTCCCCAAGGTTTAACTCATATAAATTTCATAATTTTATTGCTCATATATGGTTCTCAGAAAATTCAAAGATTTACCTTTATTTTCTCTTACTTTTCTGTTCTGACAGACTGAGTGATGTTTACTTTAAAACTCATAACTTTCGTTGTACTTGGTCTATAAAAATGATTCCACTTTGATTAAAAAGAGTACTTTAAAATTTTCAAGAAATATAAATTTCATATATTAATAATAAACATTTAAATTACCATAGTATTTACAATTCGGACTACTCATCACAGAAAATAGAAATGACGACTCAGAATAATCGATTTATAACTTTTCATATACAAATCCAATTAACCTAATTCCAGAGCCTATGGAAAGTAGACTCAATTAGAGTTAATCCTACGAAAGTTAATAATTTTTTAAGAACTCTAAGATGTCAAGATCATGTTAGACAACTTTCGGATAAGGTTTGGTGTCCAACAAAGATGAAACTTCATGTTGATGAACTAGAGTTTGATTCACACCACAAGAACATAGACATAGAGGCACAAAGAGATATTGGAGGCTCAAAAGAACATATTTTTACCTGAATTTCATATGAATAATTCATAAAAAAGGAGTAGACAACTTATTTGGATGAAACCCTAAGAAGAAACCTTTGATTTGTTGTTGGCATCTCTCATTTTCCCTTTTGTTTTAACTTGCTTTCCTTGTTGCTTTATGAGATGAATTTTTCGTGTATGTAGGGTAGATGGCAAGGTGAAATAAAGATAATAATTGTTGTCTTATATATTAGGAAAATCGACCTTAAGTCGGTTGTAAGTGAAGTCCCCAAAGTGCTTTTGGAAGCTACCTTATTTACATGAATGTCATTTAAGTAAATGGCTCCATTTACTTAAGACATTATATGTAAATAAGAAACTACACCCCCCTTCTTCGACGTCGGAGATGACATAAGAGGGGGCAGCTCGTTGTGAGCGCGATGGGGCGCTGACCCCTCCCCCTACCTTCTTCGACGTCAGAGAAGAGAGGGGGACCAGAAGACAGGAGAATAGTAGGGGCTCATCAATTTTTTTAATTTTATATTATTTTTTTAAAACTTGTATTTTTTATTTTAATATGCCACGTATTATGATTAGATATGTGGAGGAGAAAGAAATGCCACGTCGGACGACTACATGTGTGGAGGAGAGAGAAAATTATCGTGTGAGCGCCATGTCGATAGAGTAATCGAAAAATGATTGATTGCAGGTGAAAAGGACGGTTGATGAAACAAGCGAAAAAAATGGAGGATAGTCTTATTACATATAGTGCTGAAAAATGACCAAAATTAGAGAATATTTAACGTAATTTACTCGAGAAAACTTGTTATCGTAGATAAAAAGGAGCTCTCAAAATTTCTGTACCGTACAATTACAAGTTTAAATTGGAAATCAAATAAGAATCGGTCAAAATTAAGAGACCATAGCTAAAAATTACTTACCCAATTTGGTTTACTGTAACAAATATTTTAATTAAGAAATTATTTTAAACTTGAGCTATTTTCGTTTTTCTCCTGAAATTATAAGAATATTCATTTACCTCATGACTTAGTTCAACAATTTCATTTGCCCACCATCACTTGTTAATTTTTTTATTTGATTATATATTACAATTATACCATTTATTGATATTTAGGGAAACGTCTATCTGTCTATGTAATATTAAAAAATACATATCTGATGTAAGAAAACTTTAAATAAATGCATAAATAAATTTAATTAAAAATTTTATTTTATAAGAATTGAAAAAATGTTAAACAATTTTAATGTTAAAGTTGGAAAAGAAGTTAATTGAGTAGAGTGAAAAAGTTCGAATGATTCAGGGGAACCAAGTTCCCAATAACATGGTTTACCTTTTTCAGCCCATCGGGTTCTGGTAGCTCGGTTTGGTGGGCTACAAGATGGGCGCAGTGTGGGCTTTCACGTTGCCAGTGAGCGCTCTCATTCGGCGGGGGGTCGGTCGTATCGCTCCTCCTCCGTTCTTCAAATCTCTTCGCCCTACTTTTGAGGTTCATTGATGGCGATCTCATTCTCTCCGACAACTTCGCCGGCTACCCGGAGATTTTGATATCCGGACACCCGGTACCAACTACACCATCTGGTCCTCTTTGATCTGGTAGAGAGAAATGCTGCGACTGAGAGCTTTTCGACCGACGAGCGACAAGATCGTCAAGATCCAGCTCCACCCAACACACCCATGGCTCGTCACCGCCGACGACTCCGATCACGTATCTGTATGGAATTGGGAGCACCGCCAGGTTCGTTCGAATTCTCCACCAAGTTCATGGGGTTTTGTTGAGTTAAACAGTTTTTTTTTTCTCTTACACGTCAGTTTGTAGAATTTTGGTTCACTTTGTTCTCTCGTAGGTTATTTATGAGCTGAAAGCTGGTGGAGTCGATGAACGGCGGTTAGTCGGCGCGAAGTTGGAGAAGCTCGCTGAAGGAGAATCTGGTACTCGAAGATGAATCCCGTCGTGCTTTTAGAAAATTTTCAGTTTTGTTTGGGTTACACAATTTCATGGTTACCATGTCCAGGATATTGGAGAAGAGGGAGAAAAAGATCTGCACGCTGTAAAACGATTTCTTTCTTATGCCTTTTAAAATAGCTACGAGTTGTGGATTGTGATGTTTGCAAAAACTATATTTCTGCTCTTTTTGCCATTATCTCCTGAAGGAGATATCGCGTTGCTTCTGGGGGGTTCAAGTGCGATGTTATATAATTGAATTGCTTGAAAGTTTCAGACATACTTTCTTTCTGAGGACTATGGAACGCATTGAATTGTGTTACAAGATAGAAAATAAAGCTTGCGGGCCTGTCTCCAATTGCTTTCTATCCCTTATGCTCTCTTAGTTCTTCTTGTAACTTCTTATCTGATTGTGTGATCCATCTTGCAGATCCTATATGGATACCTTGAATGTTATCATCAAAATTCACTAGCAGTGTAGATCTAACTCATGTTTGATAGATTATTTAAACAACTAGCTTTTTTTGCATCTTCATCTGGCCAATGTCATGCTCTATTCATTTGAATAATTCGTGAATTAAGTTTCCATTTTGCATTAGAAGGGCGTCTAAAGCTTTAGGATTCTTTTTACAAAATGGATGCATCCATATTTAGCGTGTCACTTTCCTCCCAACAAATCACATTCCATATCTGATGACATAGGACACCCCCTGAATCAAATACTTCTGGGTCAATCTAACTCATGTTCTAGTCATTCTCCATTCTTGAGATCCAAGTTCTCTTATTTCCTCCACCAAATAAAGTCTTCTTATTCCCCTTTAGCTACTGAGATTGAGCAAGAAGCTGCTGCACTGGGTTATATAGCCTTCCACGTATCAATCAATGCCATCACCTATCAGTTTGGGTAGGAGAAAAACTCAGAGGTGATGGCACAAGGTTCATCTTGGTGTATGGCCAACTTCCATTCATCAAGGACATAGCCTCATCCAAGTGTACTATATGAAATGTACAGAGAGACCAAGATTTCCAATCAACATCTTCAATTTCCACTTCTAAAGCCATTGTCACTAACTTTTATTTTCGCTCTTTTAACCTTTAGAGAACAGTAGGGGGGCAACAACAACAACAAAGTCTTATCCTACTAGGTGGGGTCGGCTACATGGATCATACGACGCCATTCCGCTCATTCGTTGATCTATGTTCATAAGATTCGACAGGGTTTTACGCTAACTGTCGGGGCCTAACACAACCCTCCTCCTTTATCCGGGCTTGGGACCGGCTATAAAACATAGGCGGAGTTTTAGAGAACAGTAGGGCAAACTTAAAAAACAGAAATGCACATATCATTCATATTGGATACTGGGTCAACTCTGCTATGTAGATTTATATTTTGCACAAAAGAAATCCCTTAAACACCATTCTCAAAGTACCTCGGATACTGATATCATTATGACATTTATTTAGTTCATAATGACAAATATCATTATATAACATATATTTTACTACATAATGACAAATATCATTATGTACTTCAGTTTGCTATTTATTTCATTGGTTTGTGCTGGGTGGTTAATTTTCACTTTTTTGTTTTTCCACTTTTGGATTAATGTGTGCTATTATATCCACTATTTGTTGGAACACAAATTAGAATAGTACATTTTATTTTGTAAGATCAAGTCCTAGGATTTCAAGTCCATTCTGAGATTACGCTTTTTAACTGACAGAATCAAAAGGAAAACCCACAGAGGCCATGCGTGGAGGAAGGTAAGGGTGTTATTGGTATGGAGTTCTGATTGACATTTGCATTCAGTAGTTTGTAACAGCGTTGGTTGATCAATGTTATGAAAGTGTGAAGCAAGTTGGTTTTTATGATGACGATGTTCGATTTTGGCAACATTGGCGTAATCGTTCTGCTGCTGCTGAAGCTCAAACTGCAGTTAATCAGCATCCCTCTGTTTTCAATTCTCCTGCTCCATCTACTAGGGGAAGACATTTTCTTGTCATTTGTTGTGAGAATAAAGCCATCTTTCTAGATTTAGTGACTATGAGAGGTCGTGATGTTCCTAAGCAAGAGCTTGACAACAAATCTCTTCTCTGGTACGATGAAAATTTTTCTTTCACTTACTTTTCTTGGATATCTTAGAACTCATAATCATTTTCTTGTAAGTTCTTGTAGTAATGGGGGCCTTGTGTTCGATTGCGGCACCATGCATTTTAGAAATGCAGAAATGTATTTTATTTTTTTTGAGAGGAGAAATGTATTTTATACAAGTCAGATATGTTTCTTCTTCTTGTGTTGAATAATTTTCTGCGTTGTTAACTGAGTTAACTAACTTTTAAAATAAGGCTAGATACTGAGTTCAAGATTACTTAATTATCCTGTAAATAGTGCTACTATCTAAGCATGCTCACATCAGGTTAAGTTCATATAAAATGACAACGAGGGAATAGAGATGACATCATGACATGATGTGATTCATGACATGATGTGATTGTTTGGACTGAATGCCCGCCCGTTGACTTGTTAAAATGATTTTTTTAAGGAAAATATTAGTTAAGCATTAATAAAGCAACGTGAGTTGTCAAAATACAAGGATCGGAGGGCCTCCGAAGGAGGATGACCCTCCCAAAAAACGTTGTATATTTTACGACGAGCATATTGCGCAAAAAAATGAGCTACAGAATTTGCCTTCCTATTATAGTGCGAAACTTTGTGTATTGCAAAATGAGAAAGTAAGGCTTTGATATCCAAAAGAATCTGTCGAATGCGCCAGGGGGGGTCCGAGATGCTGTTGACGGCATTGACAAGAATCAGGGAGTCAGACTCGATGTGAAGCAAGGAGATGTGAATCCGGATGCAATACATGATGCCCTCGAGAATGGCCAGCGCCTCCGCCTCCAAAGCACTACGGCAACGCCTAGCAACCGCACCTGCAGCCAAAAAAGAGAAGTCGTGAGAGCGACAAACGAAACCCATACCCCCTAAATCCCCACAACTCATGAAAGCACCATCGGTATTTAATTTTGTCCACCCCGCAACAGGGGGCTCCCATCGAGCCAAAAGGTGGCTATGTGGGAGAATTGCCTCAGGAACTTGGCACACAATGTAATCATCATAAGTAGACAAGATTCTCTGCCAAACCGACCTCGCGGTTGCCTGGACCTGGACCTGGACCTGAAGACAGCCTCATTCCTAGCACACCATAAACTCCAGAGACAAGCAGCAATAAAAAATCTCAACTTTACTTTTGAACTAGGTAAAAGAGAAGAGCCTTCACAAAGCCAGGAACCATTCGGCCAATGTGGGAGGAGTTCAAAAATAAACTTGAGCTCAGTCTGAACCATAGACCAGAAATGAATAGAGAAAGAACATGTAAAAAACAAGTGATCCACAGTTTCAGGATAGATGCCACAGAATTTGCAAAGGGGGTTACTAAAAGGAATAAAACGTTGGATAATATCAGCAGTAGAGTCTCTTGTGCAGCAACTTCCATAAGAAAATTTTAATTTTAGGAGCAATACTAAGATGCCACAGGTGATTTCAGGAAGGCTGCCCCAAAACCAAGTGGTCACCAGGCGGCCATCCAGGCGAGGAAGGCGGTAAAGATCTGTCCACAATGAATCTATAAACAGAATTAGCATTAGCAATTCCATGGGTATCCATCACCCAGTGCCAGGTATCATCACAGGCAGAATTAGATAAATAGATAGAATTTATACAATTCAGCAAATCAGGACAAAAAATCTCAGCAAGTAAAGTGGAATTCCAGCAGTTATTAGATATAAGATCACTTACCTTCATCTCAGCAGATATGATATTGATGTTTATATAAGTAGATTTCCAAGCAAGAGGCATAGGAAAAAGCCAAGGATCATTAAGAACAGAAGTGGTATTTCCTCTCCCAATTTGGGTCATAAAACCAAGCTTAATAATATCTAATGTGTTTAGGATAGCCCTCCAACACCAGGTAGATGACTTTGGGGGAGAGGGAAGGTGCCAAGGGTGAACCTTCCCATATTTCTGTTTTGCCAATTGCACCCAAGGAGTATCCCTGTTATTTAAGAGATCAAGAGTTCTTTTAGCAAGCAAAGATGTACGAATATACTTTAAGTTCTTTATTCCCAAACCCCCACAGAGCTTTGGTCTCTGGATAGTATCCCACTTAACAAGGTGCAAGCCATGGTTTGGTCCCCAAAAGAAAGCTCTGTTAACTTCCATTTAATTAACTATAATTCATTCTCACGATCCTCGAAGGTCAGTGCCATAGTTGTCATGGATGCGTGCTTAGTGAAACAGCCTAAACTCGACAATAGAAATTATATCTTAAAACCTTTTCTCAGTGCAAAAAATATGGAGGAAACACAATGATGTGATTGTTAGGAAAGTAATTTATGGCAGCAAAATAATCAAAGTGATTTTAGCTTCCACCATCCACATATTTGACATATACCACTCTTGTTTTGAGGTATAATAACAACTTATTGAGGTAATATGCTGTATGTGGACAATCTAAAATTAATGTTCATAAAAAAAAGTAAGATTTGTCAGCATAACCTGGATTTGAATGTTTAAGTTCATGTGAATATTCAAATTATTCGCTATGTAAGGACTAGTATCATACAGTACCCTTTCTCCAACATTTTCCATATGACATGTATTATTTTTTTCCTCCGTGTTTGTGGTGAATTACTGAGCTTGTATTATGCTGTAGCATGGAGTTTTTATCTAGATCTGCTGCTGGTGATGGTCCACTTGTTGCTTTTGGTGGGTCAGATGGTGTAATAAGAGTACTTTCCATGATAACATGGAAGGTTAGTATGTATATATTCTACTTATTAAGTTTTTACTTGCTTCGTTTGTATGGGCATACCATCTAGAGCTTTTGATTACAGCTTGTACAAAGATATACTGGTGGTCATAAAGGATCAGTTACTTGCCTCATGACGTTCATGGCATCTAGCGGTGAGGTATTATCTTTTGGATGCTCTTTCCACTAGGTACTTCGCTAAAATATCTTTTTTTCCATGTTTTGCTATTTTGAAATTCATGAATCCAACTGACATTGGGTTGACATGGTTCTCTTCCTCTATGACGAGATTTCCAATGATTATAAGTTTCTTTCCAGGGTCCAAACTCGTAACCTTTCTCAAAAGAGACAACTTAACATTGAACTATATTATATTATAACATTATATATATAATGTATTTGGAATTATTCCATTTGACTATTTTATTATGATCCTTTACTTAAATTGATGCCTTTAGATATCTTGTATGTGGATTTATATTAAATTCTGCAATTTCAGGCATTTTTAGTTTCTGGGGCTAGTGATGGTTTGCTTATACTCTGGAATGCAAACCACATACATGACTCGAGTGAACTTGTGCACAAACTAAGTTTAAAGGTATCTATGCCTTATTCAGAAAGTACTTCTATTGATATTTAAAATTCAGTTTCTCTGTCTTCTTTGTTTTGCATTCTACTGTCTCTCCTTCACCTGATTCCAATTGGTCATCTTATGACTAAACTTTTCATATGGACATCCAACTTTACCTATTTTCCAACTCAATTCACTAAACTTTGATTTGTAATGAAACAGTCATCCAACTTCTAAATTATTCCGGATGGTGCTATTGCTGGTCTCCTAGTTATTTCATCTACGTGGATGAATTTCTCTATCTGCCACCTTTGCACTAATTTTGTTTAACTTGAAATAACTCTCTCTCTCTCTGCCATGTCATCTTATAAATTCAACAACAACAACAACAAAGCCTTATCCCACTAGGTGGGGTCGGCATCTTATAAATTCAAATGATAAAAAATTTAAATAGATAAAAAGAAGAAAAAAGAGCAACAACAAATCTATAAAAAAATTAAAAGAAATAAAAAAATAAGAGAAAAGGGCAACAGCCCTTGCGGGGCTGCTATCCCTCACCGGTGGTGAGGGGGTAGGAGAGAGGGGAGGGCGTGGCAGCGAGGGATTGGGGGGGGGGGGGTCCCAATGGCAATGATTTTTTAATACTTTTTTATGTTATCAAAAATAAAAAAGGGGCGACGGCCCCAAGGACTGCCACCCTTTTTGCTAGTGAGGTGGGCAAGTCCCACAGGGAATGTCACCCGTTTTTTTAATTTTTCAAGATATTTATTTTACTAATTTATGGTAGTGAATGTTGGGCTATGAAGGGATAACATGAACGTAAAGTGGGGGTAGCCGAAATGAGGATGTTGAGATGGATGTGTGGTCATACAAGATTAGATAAGATTAGGAATGACCATATACGTGAACGAGTCGGAGTGGCTCCTATTAGTGAGAAAATGGTAGAGAATCGTTTGAGATGGTTTGGTCATGTTCAGAGAAGACCATTAGATGCGCCAGTAAGAAGAGTAGATCAAATAATCTGGAGTCCGATTAAAAGAGGGAGAGGGAGGCCAAGGCGGGAGAGGGAGGCCAAGGCGGACACTTGGCGAACTAATAGAGCAAGATCTATTGGTGAATAATATACCGAAATGTTTGGTTACTAATAGAGCGGAATGACGTCGTATGATCCATGTAGCCGACCCCACCTAGTGGGATAATGCTTTGTTGTTGTTGTATTTATTTTACTAATTTATAGGATGACATGGAGGGGAGAGATTTTTTAAAATAATGAGTGCTTGCGTGGAAGAGGAATTCATCCATGTCCATGAACTAATAAGGACTAGGGAGACTGACAATAGCAGGCCAGCATGACTGTAACTGGAATAGTTTAAAGCATTGGATGACCTTTTTCGTTACAAATCCAATTTTAGCAATCGAGTTGAGAAAGTGGATAACGTCAAATGAACGTATGGAAAATTTGCTCGTCATCTTATTGACATTCATCTTTCGACTATTCGTTGAACTGATATCACCAAGAAAACATTGGATTCTAACTTAGAATTTTCTTTTTCCTGATAATACTTTCAAAATGGTTTCTGCAAGGCACATGATGGAGGGGTTGTAGCTGTTGAGCTTTCAAGAGTATTGGGAAGTGCTCCACAACTCATTACTATTGGTGCTGATAAAACTTTAGCAATATGGGATACCATATCGTTTAAGGTATAGTACTTAGCTGCTGTAGAACAGTTATAGTTTTTCTGTTGTGATATTTTTTTCCTAACAACTTCTTGTTTTATTATGTAGGAACTTAGGCGTATAAAACCAGTTCCAAAACTTGCTTGTCACAGTGTGACATCTTGGTGCCATCCCCGTGCACCAAACCTTGATATTCTTACTTGTGTTAAGGATTCTCATATTTGGTATGCATGTATAATCTTGCTTCAAGTTTTGTCCACATGATTGTAGCACAATCCAAAAGCTTAAACAATTTTTAAGAAAGTAGAAAAATGAATGCTATTGCTTCTTAAACCTACCTTTGACTTTGCAACAACAGGGCTATTGAACATCCGACTTATTCAGCTTTAACTCGACCACTTTGTGAATTATCATCACTTATTCCTCCACAAGTTCTTGCGCCTAACAAGAAACTCAGGGTAAGTTTCTACTTCTGCAATAGATCGATGACAAATTTTGACATGAAATTATTAATTTTTCACAGGAAGTTATTTGTGTATGCTGTTTCATAAAGAGCTCTTAGCAATCAACTGTGTGAGATTCACTGCTCTTAGTAATCAACTGTATGAGATTCACTGCATATTAAAGAATCACTTGTTTTCTGAGGTCATGTTTTCATAGTTTGATTTGTCTTAGAAAACCTCAGTTTGAGCGGGAATTCTGGGAGAACAGAGTATTCCATCATATTCTATGAAAACAGAGCATATGAGTCTACTCAGAAGGATTTAGATAGCATCTCTTTGTTCCACCATTTACCAAGAATTCTATTATTCATCTTTTTGGGTAGCAATAGATCCTTAATGCAGTTTTACTAAATCCCATTCATGGGATAACCATTCTCTCAATTCTTGTTATCTAAATTACAGGAAAATTTCAAACTATAGTTGCCATGTCAGAAATTTTCATGGGATAAAAATATAGTTGCCATGTCAAAAACTTTTGTTTTGATTCCCATGTCTGTCTAATTTTCTGTAGAATTACCAGAATATGAAACGTTTCTGTTGCACCATTTCCCATGTGTGTATTCAGAGGACGCAAACCAAATGTTGCTTTTGTGGAGGATCTATATCTAAAACCAACGATTGTTCATGTAGGTGTACTGCATGGTTGCACATCCATTGCAACCACATCTTGTGGCAACAGGAACTAATATCGGCATTATTCTATGTGAGTTTGATCCAAAGGCTCTTCCTGCTGTGGCACCTCTACCAACAGCAGCTGGTGGTAAAGAGCATTCTGCAGTATACATAGTGGAAAGGGAGCTTAAGTTACTGAACTTCCAACTCTCTACTACTTCTAATCCATCTCTGGGTAGTTCCAATGCAATATCAGAATCAGGTAGAATCCGGGGAGAAGCGGAGCAATTGCTTGTTAAGCAAGCTAAGAAGCACATAAGCACACCTGCTCCACATGATTCATACTCTATTCTCTCTGTCAGTAGTTCTGGAAAGTGAGTGAAGATTTCTTTTTGTATTACTTATAAACCTTATGTTGAGTCCATGGATATTATTTGGAATTAGATTATTTTCCTTATAGCATACTCGTAGTTTGTTTTGCTTCTCTACGATTTAATACAAGAAGATGGTAGCATTAGCACAACCATCAAGTAATCATTTCCTTTCTCTGAAAGCATACTTCTATTTTCAACATGTTTCTTTACAAGATACAATATTCAACAACTAGTACTTTGGCACTGTACACGCACAGAAGTTTATCTTCATCATGGCTGATATGATGGAGCCTTAGATGTTTCATGGATTAATACTAGATATTAAAATCTCACATTGTACTACTGGTTTCAGTAAAAGAGGTCTCATGATGTTGTGGAACTTTTTAATTTTTGAATCATTATTATTCTATCTCATTCAGTGTTTGATTCTGTGGATATATGCATTTTGGAGCTCAGCAATCATCCTTTAACCCTTTTAAAAAACGATAATGCACTATTAAATTGTCGATATGGACGTTGAAATGCATTCACCTTCGGTCTAGGAAATTTATTCAAGTGTCATTTACTATTCACCATCTTATGTAATCCGTATTTTATCTGGTTGCATAATGTCATGAGAATCAGTCTGGATGATTGTTTTGAATGCTCTCTTCTCCTGAGGTTTGCTTTGAATTATACTTTTCTTGTAGGCATTAGAGTTAGTTGCATGAAATTGGTTAAGCTAAAAGGTTAAGGTGAATCTGCTCTAAAAAAAAGGTTAAGGCAAATAGTTCAATATGCTTTTCATCTTTGGAGGTAATTCCCATGTGATGGTTTACATTATTATGGGAATATCTAATCTGTCATGAAAATAGGAAGTTGGCTTACTGTTAATGTTGCTCTCTCCTGTGCTCTAGTTTCTCGTAAGCTTGGTTATGTAGATTATCCTTCTCCCCCCTAAGCATATGGTCTAGTCATTTTTTATTGCGCCAGTATCCTTCATCTACATATGTTTCATGTCTTCTTAGGTATGTTGCAGTTGTATGGCCCGATATTCCTTCATTTTACGTGTATAAGGCCAGTGATTGGTCAGTTGTTGATTCAGGGACTGGGAAGCTGTTTGCTTGGGATACGTGTTGTGACAGATATGCCTTGTTAGAGACTGCATTGCCTCCACGGATACCTCTTGTTGTTAAAGGTGGTTCATCAAAAAAAGCAAAAGAAGCTGCTGCCGCAGCAGCTCAAGCAGCAGCAATTGCTGCTAGTGCAGCTTCGGCAGCAACTGTACAAATTCGAATTTTGCTATATGATGGAACTTCTCATGTTATGTCTCAGTCTATTGATGGGCGCAGTGATCCTGTATGTAATTTATATTTGTTTCAACTATTCACTGTGATAGTACATTAGTTCCTATTTACAAAAATAAAGGGGATATTCAGAATTGTGCAAATTATAGAGGGATTAAACTTATGAGTCACACAATGAAATTATGGGAAAAAGTGATTGAGCATAGATTGAGAATGGAGACTAGTATTTCTGAGAGACAATTTGGGTTCATGCTAGGAAGATCCACTACAGAGACGATTTATTTACTAAGGGGGATGATGGAGAAGTATCGAAGTAGGAGAAGAGACTTACATATGGCTTTCATTGACTTAGAGAAGGCGTATGATCGGGTACCAAGGGATGTACTTTGGAAAGCCTTGCAAAAGAAGAGGGTGAGTGTTGCCTACATTAAGGTAATACAAGATATGTACGATGGGGCATTGACTAGGGTTAGGACACCCGGATGTGAGACAAATGAATTTCCTATAGGAATTGGGCTACATCAAGGATCAGCTTTAAGTCCGTATCTATTTAACTTAGTTATCGATGTTATAACCGAGAGTATCATAGAGGAGGTACCTAAGTGCATGCTATTTGCGGATGATATAGTACTTTTAGCGGATTCAAGAGAAGAGATTAATACAAAATTGGAAATATGGAGAAATACGTTGGAGTCAAAGGGTTTTCGTTTAAGTAGGAATAAAATAGAATATATGCATAGCAATTTCACAAATAAACAACTTAGAGACGATTTGAAAGTTAGGCTAGGGGAGGATATAATTCCTCAAGTGACAGTTTAAATATTTAGGATTAATTGTAAGACAAGATGGTGAGATTGATGACGATGTTAATCATAGAATTCAAGCTGGTTGGTGTAAGTGGAGGAAAGCCACTGGAGTTCTTTGTGATAAAAAAGTACCCAATAAAATTAAAGAAAAATTCTATCGTACTGCTATAAGGCCAGCAGTGTTATATGGTAGTGAATGTTGGGCTATGAAGGGACAACATGAACGTAAAATGGGAGTAGTCAAAATGAGGATGTTGAGATGGATGTGTGGTCATACAAGATTAGGAATGACCATATACGTGAACGAGTCGGAGTGGCTCCTATTAGTGAGAAAATGGTAGAGAATCGTTTGAGATGGTTTGGTCATGTTCAGAGAAGACCATTAGATGCACCAGTAAGAAGAGTAGATCAAATAATTTGGAGTCCGATTAAAAGAGGAAGAGGGAGGCCAAGGCGGACACTTGACGAACTAATAGAGCAAGATCTATTGATGAATAATATACCGAAAGGTTTGGCTACTAATAGAGCGGAATGACGTCGTATGATTCATGTAGCCGACCCCACCTAGTGGGATAAGGCTTTGTTGTTGTTTGTTTGTTTGTTATTCACTGTGATAGTAACCATTTCAATTGCTTTGAGTTCATTTTGTTTTGGGAGGATCACAATTATGTTTGAGACTAGTTAAAGGGTCGAAAATTAGTAGTTAAGTAGCATGCATACCAAATTTTTGGTATACATGGTGGAGCTAGACTCATTCTTCATGTGGGTTAAAGATGGGATTCACTTCATAAAAAATAATGTGGGGCTCACATAGAGTTATGAGTATGTCTCCACTAAATGCATGCCACTTATTTCATGTTAATCATTATCCTTAACGTTTTTGATGTGCTATATATCTATCAAACTTGACATGCTATCAACTGATCAACGGATATATCAGGTTTTAGGATTTAGTTAGGACACCTCGATTTGTTAAATCAATGTTATATAGAATGGGTCTCTGTGCAGGTCGTTGGATTACATGGTGGTGCACTGCTGGGTGTTGCATATCGAACATCACGCAGGATTAGTCCTTTGGTTGCAACATCTATTTCAACATTCCAGTCAATGCCTTTGTCAGGCTTAAGCAATAGTGGTGTTTCATCATTTGCTACCTGTCCCTTTTTCCTCAAACAAACCTAATGCTGAAGCAGCGGTTCAAAATTTTCAGTTATACAGGTCTATTTGAATACAAATTTTCCTGCATGCATTAAAAGTTTTCTTTTTATTATCTTATTTGTTAGTGTATTTTGCTTTATTTGGATACTAAAAAGCATGTCAATGTTGCTCAACTTTCATTTTTCTTTAGAAATAGTGTAAATCTGTAAATCAATATTTCCCTTTCTTGGGTCTTGTTCTTTAACTCCTCTAATTGCTACTAATTCCGTCAGCACCTAATTTTGCTAAACGTTCACTGTGGCAGTTGGGAAACATATCAACCTGTAAGTGGTATGATGGCACAGCCTGAGTGGATTGCATGGGACCAGACTGTTGAGCATTGTGCCTTTGCCTACCATCACTATATCGTTATTTCATCCTTACGTCCCCAATATAGATATCTTGGAGATGTGGCCATACCTTTTGCAACTGGTGCTGTTTGGCATCGCAGGCAGCTTTTTGTTGCTACACCGACTACTATAGAGTAAGATACAAAATTTCTGGTGACATCACTGAACCTAACTAATAGGAGGATTAGAAAATAGGAACTATGAATCATAATTTTTGTGCTCTTCATCTTCTCCAAATAAAAATTGTGCTCTTCAACATTGTTTTGTGTACGCCTAAAAGATTTGTGCTTTTTAGGTGTGTATTTGTTGATGCTGGAGTTGCACTTATAGATATTGAAACTAGAAAGAGAAAGGAAGAAATGAAAGCCCGGGAAGCACAAAATAGAGCAGTTGCTGAGCATGGAGAGTTAGCACTCATTACAGTTGATAACCCACAAGCTACTACTAGTGAAAGGATCTCACTGAGACCCCCAATGCTTCAGGTAATTAATCAGGATATTTTAAGTGAGGGGTTCATTTTGTGTACCCAAGGAATCCTGTTTTGGACAGTTGTTAAGAAAGATAAACTGCGGCAGCTGCCTAAATTGGAAAGGTGTCCTAAATTTAAATTAGATTATCTATTTCATTTTTCAATCATAATCTGCTAGTTTTTGCTAAATGAAATGTATATGGACACTTATTATGAGGCATTTGGTAGAAAAATGAATCCTGGAACATGTGAAGTTATCAATGCACCTTGTTTTTTAGTGTGAACACTCTGGCTTTCTTTCCAGACATATTTTAAACATATTGATCCGTAATTATTTTTTGAGAGCTATTGATCTGTAAATTAATTGTGATTTGAAGAGTAATGAAGTGATGATGTAATAGATTGTTGCCAGTTTAAAGTCCCGAGAAAGGGTAAGGGAATAGGTTGCTTTGTATCTCTCTTGTAGGAATATTATTTATTTATTTTTTAGGAGGGAAAAATAATTCAATAATTTCATTAGTCATCCACATATATTAATCACAATCTTAAAAAAGGAAAAGGAAAAGAGAATGTAAAGTGGGGTGCAGCAATATTAATTATAAACAATAAAAATTATATATGTCAAACCGGTTTGTCATCCTTTTTCTCCTCAATATATATATATGCTTATCTGTTCCTTCAGAGTTCAGACAGTCTCTTAACAGTCTTCTTGCTAATCTTCATATTGCAGAAATCCGAAACACTCAGTTTTTCTCATGCACCTTCTTTTTTCCTTCATTTCTGTTTAATGATGGTGACTTAGGTAGGCATACAACTGATAACCATAAACTCTCTAAAAAAACTATTAACCATAACCTGTAAAAATAACTGTATCCATTATATGAAACTTGTGCTTTTATTATCAAAACTCAACAATTTCAGCTGTTTGACCACCAATAACAGAGCTTTGAATGTCAATGTTCTTATGCATCATATTCTTTTGGCAATGTCCAGGTTGTCCGATTAGCCTCCTTTCAGCATTCTCCTTCTATACCACCATTCATAACATTGCCAAAACAGTCTAGAATAGATGGCGACGATGCAGCCTTGAAAGTGTTGGAAGACAAAAAATCAAGTGAAGTTGCTGTTGCTGGAGGAGGTGTATCTGTAGCAGTTACTCGCTTCCCCCCTGTGCAGAGGCGCCCGATAGGACCTCTTATTGTTGTTGGTGTCAGAGATGGAGTTCTCTGGCTCATTGACAGGTAAAAATGACAAAAATGAATTGGAAGGTAGTCCGTAAGTGACGATATTTCATGATATGCATGTTGGCTTCCTTGATTTTGTTCGGATTATATTAAGAAACTCATACCTTTCCAATTGCATCTGCGCATCTCCCCATTTTCGGGATAACAGCATACACATCCATTACCAAAAACCTGTGCTCCTAATGACTGAACCCTCTTTTCTTAGATATATGTGTGCTCATGCCTTATCACTGAACCATCCTGGTACCCGGTGCCGGTGTCTTGCTGCCTATGGAGATGCAGTTAGTGCAGTGAAATGGTACTACCTCTTAAGATTCTCATCCACCCGCATCCAACCCACAAATATACTGAAGAATTCTTGCAATAATTGCTATGCATCTCAGGGCGAGTAGGCTTGGACGGGAGCACCATGACGACTTAGCTCAGTTCATGCTTGGTATGGGATATGCCACTGAAGCTCTTCATTTGCCTGGAATATCTAAAAGGTCAGTGAAGTTCAGACTTAAAAGTAATGCAAAATGGGTTAATATCATTTGAAGTGCCACATGTCAGAGAGCTATTTAAGTATGAGGTACAACTATTTTCTATTATAACACTCTTTTATACCCTTTAGTTATTAGTTTGACCTGTTCTGTTTCTCAGATTGGAGTTTGACTTGGCGATGCAAAGCAATGACTTGAAGAGAGCATTACAATGTTTATTAACTATGAGCAATAGCCAAGGTGTGGGCCAAGAAACTTCTGCTGCAGATATTACTGAGATTCTCAGTTTAACAACTGCTAAGCAAGAAAATGTTGTGGACGCCGTCCAAGGTATAGCAAAGTTTGCAAAGGAGTTTCTGGACCTTATCGATGCGGCGGATGCCACAGGACAATCAGCGATTGCTCGAGAAGCTCTTAAAAGATTGGCAGCTGCCGGATCTATCAAAGGTGCCTTGCAAGTCCAAGTTTTGAGAGGATTAGCATTGCGACTTGCAAACCACGGAGAGTTGACCAGACTTTTGGTATGTTATTACTTTTACCTGCCATCAGAGAACTATTCTCAATTCATTCTGGATTTTAATAGTATCAATGACAATTGACATATGCTTTCTAGTTTGTAAGGAATACCCATTGTTTGGTTTCAACTGCAGGGGCGTCCAAAAGATTTATTTTGGTTTGTTTGTAAATTAAAGCAGTTTGGCTTGAGTTATTTTTTTTTCAACAGTTTTAATTCACTTTACTTTTTACTCAAGTATATTGAATCCAAAATGAACCTAGAAAATGGAACCATGTTGTCTTATGTTGATTTTGAGCTTTTTGCTGTGGTAATTGGTTGTTCTTATTTATTTCATGATATCATTTTCTTTGCCAAACTGTGGTCATAAAATGTGAGAATCTCAATCTTTGACAGACCATATGTGATAAGATGTTATGCTTCATTTCTAAAAAGAGAGCACAACGCTTATGTGGTGTTCTGCGTAATGTTGCTTGAAAATTATTGAAATATTTGAATAATAGTCATCTATATCTCCCAGGGTCTTGTAACCAATTTGATTTCAGCGGGTCATGGTCGGAAGCAGCATTTGCTGCAGCCCTTTTGGGAGATAATCCTTTAATGGAGAAGGCGTGGCAAGATACTGTGATGCTCGCAGAAGCTGTACTTCATGCTCATGTGAGTTACTTTATTCACTTGCAGAATTCCTCAGAATCATACAATTTAGTCACTATTGAGTGCTCAACAAGATACACTAAGATTTATCTTCTTTTGAGAAAAGAAGAAAGCTTTTAGTGCTTGAAGTACCTAGATCTACCTTAGCTAATGAAAGAACTAGCATGCAATAGATTCAGTTAATTAAACTTGCTTCTTCGCGCCTGTTAAAACTGTATGAAGCAAATCAATATCTGCTCCTTTGCGATGTGAATCTTCCGAGACAAAGGATATAAGAGGCAACTGGTTCATAACATTTGCTTTTGGTGTTTATTTGTACTCTTTCTTGTTTACCTCATATTTCCTTTTATTAGAATGCATGGTACACTTCAGGCATTTGCTTAAGTTACAGTCTTTATTCATTTTATCTTTTCAGGCCCATGGTCGGCCCACATTGCGGAGCCTGGTGGAGGCATGGAACAAGATGCTGCAAAAGGAACTTGAACACACACCGTCAGTAAAAAGTGATGCAGCAGCAGCATTTTTGGCATCACTGGAGGATCCCAAAGTCACAAGCTTAGCTGATGCAACAAAAAAGCCCCCCATAGAAATACTTCCTCCTGGAATGGCATCTCTTTCTGCTCCTGCAATTACGATCAAGAAAAAACTTCCAATTACTGGCACTGCATCACAGAAGCCAACGACGGCAACAACCAGCCCTCTGCCTGCAATAACACAAAGTGACTCTTCTCCTGTGACAACCCAGAGTGACCCTAGTCCCATTCAGGGGACACCACCTGTGTTGACTCAGAGTGACACAACTCCCGAGCAGAGCAATTCTATGCCCCAGACAGATAACCCTCCAGTGTCGGAAGCACCACCTGGTGAGCAGTCAGATAGCAACCCTCCAGTTGCAGAAGCAGTGAATAGTCCAACTAAGGATAACATCCCTCCAGATTCCAATCAAGCACTCCCTGTCACTGAAGAAGCAGTTTCATAGACCTCTCTTTTCCTTGTGTTATTGTTCATATATATTCTTTCCCTTTTTAATCTTGTGCATGCTTTGCTATCAAATCCATTGTTTCAAATGCCAGCTTTAGGTGAAGTATAGACTCGGTGCATTGTATTTTGTATTGGTGCCTATGTGGACGCAATTGCTCCTCATGGCACACTTGCCGGGGTTCGTCAAGTACATCAAGGTGATTATTCGTTTTTAAATTCGGGATCATTTAAGAAAGTCCTAGTTAAGCACATGAAAGTGATTATTCCTTTTCTGAATTAATTTAGGTAAGTTTGTGGTGGCTGCTTTTCAAGTTCTTCTAAGTATTAGAGTTGCAAATATATCGGCAAAAAAGATATATCAAGTTTCGTGGACATGATCTTGTCAATCTTTGATAAGAACCGTTGGTCCACGTAATCATATATGACTTTTGTTCCTCGACACAATTTGTTTCTAAAAGCTCACGATGCTGCCATTCGTGTTTGGGTGCATATCTTCCAAAAATTTTGAAACACGAGCATATTTGGAAAGATGCTACTTCAGATGCTTGATGTTATAAGATTCTTTTATCATCCATCTGGTTTGGGACCATTTGTGTAGTTCTTATATTGTACTTGAATATATACTTTTTTTATGGAGCGATGACAGCATCTTTTTTCTTTTACGTCAAATGTTTTTTTTCATCAGAAGGTGAGGCCACGCTTGGTCGTCGTAGATATAATACTTGTGAGTGCGGAAGGTATTTGACAGTATTCTAGACTTAGTTAGAACTTGAGAAACACCATTAGCATCCGCAATTGCACTGCCCAAAATTGAGTCTGCAGGGCAGCCAAAAGTCAAGAGGAGCAGTTCCACGCGACAAGCTTTGTAAACAATGGCCTGCATTCGGCTGGTTTCAGACGCAAAACGGGGACATGTACAGAGACTTGGTGGTACGTCCCCATCTACCTACGCCTATTGGATTCTTCGCTAATTAATTTGTTAAGAAAAGAGAGAGGCAACAAATGGCAATCCAACGAGGTCATGGCTGTTGATTGACAAACTGAGCATGCACTCACACAGTTGTATTTTTTTTGCAGCCACATTAAATTCCGGGAGAATGAAGCATCTTCTTCGTAACTCATTTGTCAACTCTCTGTCATTGTAGCCTCAATACAACATCGACTTAATGATTGCTTACTTGCATGAATATCCTTATTTCTATGCTGATCCTTATAGTCATTACGTATTAACTCTTAATTAATTCACTTTTAAACGAAAATAATTGAAATGTCAACAAGAGTAACTTGATTTAGTCCCTTTCGGTTGCATGTTGTGATGTTAATCAACAGATATTGTATACATAATTTAACAGAACATAACAAGGCATCATCTGAGCCACAGACTCCTACCGCTCTCTAAAAAAATGGCATGGAAAACTTCTAGAGAGCATTGCCACACCGAAAAGGCCAAAACGGCGTCATCCTGAACTTGCCAATAATTATCCGGACCGCCAATATCCGAGATATTTATTTATAAGTAATAATAGTGCGGCCACTTCGGCGCTGCTCTCCATTTTTTTTTCCAGTGCCATGGAGAAGCCTTTTTCCACTCTTCGCTTCGGCCGTCGTCGCGTCATCTACGTCGCCCTCTTCGTCGCCCTATGGCTTCTTCTCTACTCGTCCTTCCCATTCCCTTCCCCGGCCGCTCCTTCGTCGTCCTCCCCGGGGGGCGCTGGTGACCGCCGCGCCGCGGTGACTTGCGACCCTGAGATTGCGCCTTTCTACGTCTACGATCTCCCGCCGCGCTTCAACGCGGCCCTCCTCCGCCGCTGTCGCTCCCTCGGGGATCGCGGGCAAGCCGACATGTGCCCTGCGCACGTCGCCAACCGCGGCCTGGGCCAGCCCCTCTTCCGCCTGTCCGACCTCGCCGACTCCTCCGAGGGCACGTCGTGGTACGCCACCCACCAGTTCGCCGCTGAGATGGTCTTCCACGCTCGCGCCGCTCGCCACCCCTGCCGCACCGACGACCCGGACGCCGCCCTGCTGTTCTATATCCCTTTCTACGCCGGCCTGTACGCCTCCCTCGACCTGCCGCAGCTCGACGGCGTTCGTCGTCATGACGCGATGGCCGCCGACCTCGCCGCGGCCGTCTCCTCCCGCCGCTCGTTTCTCCGTCGCGCCGGCCGCGACCATTTCCTAGTAGTAGGCCGCGCGGCAAAGGAATTCCCACGCGTGGATGACAACCTCCTCCGGACGCCGGAGCTCGCCAACGTGACCGTTCTGACGGTAGAGCATCGCCAGCTCCTGGACGGCCGCAACCAATTCAGCATCCCGTATCCTTCTTACTTCCACCCCCGGGCGGCGTCGGAGGTGGCCGACTGGCAGGCGGAGCTCCGATCATCCGAGCGGAGCCACCTCTTCGCTCTCGTGGGCGCGCCGCCGGTGGGGGTCGACGGAGCCACCGAGATCTCGAAGCAGTGCGACGAATCCAACCGGTGCCTCCACGTGGCATGCAAACCTGGTTCTTATACGTGCCGCGACCCGAACAAGGTTTTGGGCGCCATGCAGCGCGCAGAGTTCTGTCTGCAGTGGCCCGGCGACTCGTTCGCTGACCAGTCGACGTTCGACGCAGTGCTCGCCGGGTGCATCCCGGTGTTCTTCACGGAGCACGACGCGCGACCACCGTACGAGTGGTACTTGCCGGAGCGGTCCGAGGACTGGTCAATTCATCTTAAACCGGACCAGTGGGGCCGGATCGAGCAGGAGTTGGGCCGGATCCCGAAGGCCGAGGTGGACCGGATGAGGGAGGCGGTGGTTCGGATGATCCCGAGTTTGTCGTATGCGCATCCGGACTCGACCCCGACCGGACTCGGGTTCCGTGACGCCGTCGACGTCGCCTTGGTCGAACTCACCAAGCTCGTGAGGTCATCCACGGAGCAACAATAGTTCGATATGGTCCAGCAGCCTTGTTCATTAACATCAGTCCCTTTTTTTCTTCTTTTTTTTAATTTTCGTTCACCTACTTCTGTCCATATATTTTTTCCCTTCTTATAGATCTTTCAATTTTTTAATCAATTCAAGACAATAAAGTTAACTTTTTAAAATTGTAGATTTGAATGTGTTTTAAGGTCAAACTTCGAAGGTTTTAGTAAATTTTTTAAATGGTCTAATAATCAATATTATTAAAAGCGGATACCATTGATCGGTTCAAATAATTCGACGGGTTTTTTATATTAAAAATGAAAGTGATGTTGAATACTTTGAACTGAAACTAAGTCAGCGAATCCGAAACAAGGTCATCTAAGTGCCCAAGGCAAAAAAAAAAAAAAGGAAAAAACAGAGAGAGAGGAAGAAGTCGTGGGAGAAATTTTGATATATGCAATTAAAACAAATAAAAAATCAATGCATGCAATTAGAGAAAGAAAGAAAAAAGAAATAGTGTATGCAATTAAAATAAATAATAAACAAAGTGCAATTAATGAAGTGGAATGATAGAATGAAAAAGAATGTAACAACCACGAACAAAACAAATGAATGATGAATGAATGAGTTGGTTAGTTGTACACCGGATAATTTATCTTGGTGTGACAAACCTTCATGAAGATAAAATTCCACTAATTGGAAATCCTTAAAAACATGGACAATTTTTACTTTTAATTTTGTAATTAATGCTATTACATAAATATAATTTGACTCTCCTACCGTATTGGCTTGAGACTTTGTGAGATCTCGTCCGTCCCATGATCCCTTGAGGTCTTTTTATTAATCATTCCTCACACGTTTCCTCATGACGACATTTTCAAAATAAAGACTGAACTTGTGACACGCTGATTTCCCAGTGGTGAGATGAGTTCTTGTGTCACACCTTTTATTCTCAAAGACCATAATAAATTTGATATTGATAATAGATTGAATTTATCATTTGTCCTCCCTGCTTCAGCAGGCATGACCATCCTCTTTCTATCTTACACAGTTCATTTATCATCCGAAACAATCTTTTCGATCTTGCACCGTACGTTTATCATCTGACGAATGAAGCAAAAAAGATGCGGTTCGATTTGATATAATAAGAAAAAATCATCCGGTTCGGCGGCACCGACCGCTCCTCCTCGGCGACTTCGCCAACTTCGACGGTCACCTGGTCGATGACGAGGAGTTGCTGGAGGGAAACAGCCGAAGAGATGAGGAGCAAAAGAGGAAGATGCAGAATCTAAAGCTCGTGTTGCGGCTTCCCCGTTCCCCGGTCGGAAAGAGGAGGGAGCTCTGATATCTGGTTCGCCGTCAATTGTCATGGAGTCGTGGCATCCGACTAAATTATGCCTTTTTGCTTCATCCGTCGGATGATAAATGAATGACGCAGAATGAAAGGAGGACAAATGTTAAATTATACATGTTTACAACATGCATTTATCAAGAAATCTGGAGAGATATAATCTTTTTTCAAACAGGTTTTAGAATTTATTATTACCTCGACCACACAACTCACTTAGTGCATGGTCCTCTTTGTAGCATATTTTGATTTCGGAAAGAAAATGGGGTTTGAAAATTTTACGGAAGCAGTAGAGTAAAACCATAGAAATAGAATAAAAAAATATTTTTTTGGTGATTTCCCTTTCTTATTTAAGAAATTGCAAATTGCAATGCAAAAAGATAAGCAACGTAAGAAAGATGAGAGCAATTTGATGGAGTTAATCATTAGAGCGAGGAGTGCTTTTAGAAAGGAACTGGTTAAGTAAAAAAAAAATCCGATTATACATTAATCGAATGATCCATTCTCATGGATTAAACTCATCTGAATCTTTCCACTCTTATATTAAAGACATGTGATCAAATAAAGTTTTCTTTTGAAGCATGTGATCCAAATAAATTATGATTTAAAAAGTCGTAATGTCATCTCTCAAGAAATTAATATTATTTACGATGGATACGGTGCAATAGTTAAACTCTCGTAACATCATATTTTTCATTTCATCAAATTGATGGAATGAAAAAAAATTAATAATTTTAGACTAAATTAACTCTTCATCTTTCTTCTCTCTCCATCTCTCTTCTCTTCTCCCTCATCAATCTCTCCTCTTTTTTATACTAATAAACAAATATTATATTGAAATAAATTTTTATCTATATTTATCTCTCATTTTTAACTTTTTGAAATAAATGCATGGATAAAAAATTATATAAAAATAAATAATATAATAAAAAAATATGTCAAACAAAAAATAGAAGAGAAAATTAAGTAAAGTAATAAATAACTATATGATAAATACTTGTTAATTGTTCGTCATTATAAATATTTTAAATATATAATGAAAGGTAAAAATAACTTTTATTCAAATAAAACCTTCGTTACCTCATATTGCGCCTTATATAATTTATTATCTAAACATGAGCTTTTTAACGAGCATCATACTTCATTACTCCATCACTCACTGTGCCGTCTCACCCCACCCCTTCATTAGTTATTTGCCAAACAAGCCCTTAAACTTGTCCTCTTCAAGCATAACTTGAAAATCACTTTAGCAACAATATTCCAGCTAGTACTTCCTTCCTAGAGTTCTCGTCTAGTTGATCCCTTTTGAGGAAACTATTATAGGAGGAAAGAAAGTAATCCAAATTGAAAAATGATAAAGAACAATGAACCATCGAATAGTAGGATATCTACCATTGAAATCAAACCATCATGGACATCATAGAGTTGAATATATGCGATAACATTTAAAGATGCAAATAAAATGACAAAAATTCCACTCCGAAGGTGATCCTTAACTCTAATGGACTGGTCCAATTACAAACAATCATGTAAGAGATAAACAGATTAAGAATATTCGGTACTTTATGTAAATCATCTTCCTCCAATAATAAAATTCAATCAACAAAAGGAACACAGAGAAAAACAAACTAAAATAAAGGCACTCAATTCAAGTCACAAAATTAACCTCTTTCTTTCATAATCATGGTTGCCCTTGCAATCGTGTGTCTCCTCTTTTATGCTTAGGATTTCTTCACCATGCATACAACAATTGACACTTATCCCTCAGAGTCATGAAATTGAAAGCTTTTGAAAGGAATGTGATATCATCCCCTAGAAGGAAAAAGCTATTATTCTATAATTTTTTTTATAATTTTGTCTTATCTCAAGCATCGGGTACCCTTATTTAGTTTTGGGTGATACCCTTACGAACAAGAGTCTCGAAAAGACCAACCTCTCCTCAATCTTGAAGTACAAAATTTGGACAAAGTAGAAAAGTTTCTCAACAACTTTTCAAATGAAAAATACGTAATAAAACAATTTCACAAAAGTACGTAAAGTTCATAATAGATGGTCAAAATTCACACAATATTGTGTAAGAATTAAGTATAAAAACACTTTTACTCCAAAAAAAAATATGCATGAGATTTCTTATCGTCATCAGCTATATAGCCACGTGTTCATATATTACTACGCATTAATACTAATTACTTTGGCTGATTTATACTATTGTCTCGAGTAAAATATTTGATATACCAATGGTGTCATTGTATTATTTTTTTTCTAAGATAGACTTTCACTTTTGTGCATGCATTTGATCCTTGCTTTTGATGTTTAGCCTAATACATGTAATTGTCATACAACTTGATTGAATGATTAAGGACTTTGACATAGTCATTTAGGGTGTAACACGATTGAACAATTAATTATTTTCTTAACAATCTATTCATACGAAACTTTTGCCTATAGTATATTATTGCACCCACAATGATTATCACATGAACACATGTCTTGTTTGTGCCTTGTATTATTAGCATATCATGACTTTAACATATGAATTATTGTGATGTGACATATTGTGCATGCATAATATGTTATTATTGTTACTGTTGGGCAACACTAATAGTGCATAAATCGACACTACCTTATTGTCTTTTCTTCATCCTTAGTTTTATGCACTGTGCTTAGAAGTATAAATTATGCTAGTGTTAGTTTTTTTCCTATGCCTTTGTAATGCTCAGTATGTATTTGATACTTCGAATTATCTCAGCTTCAATTTTATCAAGCATTAGAATACACTTTAAGTTATTTGGATTTCATAACTTTTTCTTTAAGTTGTACCCCACCAGAACTCGATCGACTTTCCTTATACCTAGCACATGTTTGTTTGAAACTCAATCAAGTAGTATAAACTAGACCCATGTTTATTTATTGGCTGAATTTCCATTACTCTAGTCATAGAATCTGATCAATGTCAACTAGGACTGGCTTGAGTTGAGCTTACAAGCAAAAAAGAAGAAGAAAACAAATCATCTCGCATCTTAACAATTTGGTCCAAGGTAATTCAAATTTAGCTCAAGTTGGTCCCAATTGTTATGCTGCACTTTCGGCCGTTACACAATGTTCAGGATCATGAAAGGCAACTTCACAAGGTTGACCAATGTTCACATCCTTGAGAGAAAGTCAGGAAGTTTCATCAACAAGTTCTTGAACCGTGAAGAAAGTTCATAATCATGAATCTCAATTCTAGTCCTAATTAGTGAATTTTCTTACTTTCGACCCGTGTTCTTGTTTTGTAAATTTCACTATATTTTCAATATGGCAAATAAACATCAATGTGTATATTCTACTTTAATCGATTCAACAATGATCTAAAGGACCCCAAAGATAGTTCTAGACTAATAAAATAAAAGATGGAAAGTTAAAATGATGTGAGTGCATCATTGTTATTGTTCATTAATAAAAGTTTCACCTAAAGTGAGTGATGCATCACTCTTTTTAAGGAGGACACTTGTCATTGTGTGATACATCATTAATAATTGATATGAGATTGTATTGTTCGGACAATCCATTATACAATTCAGTGAATAGCTCTTATAACTTTAATAAATAAATAAGAAGTTGAAAAACAACCTCCATTTATTCAAGCCATAAACATTAAACAAAGTTAAACATTAAATATTGACTCACAAAAAAAATATTCAAATTATCATTTTCCTCATTGTACATTAGTCAATCATTGACCATGTAAGAGTATTTTGTCATATGCTTATAGAATTATGCATTTAGTTTTTATGAATTAATTCTTCATTTGCTTTTAATCATGATTGCTCTAATACAAATGCCATCTTTATTATTATTTTATTCATATTGGGCTCCAAAGTTCATAAGATTATTTGTCCTACATGTAATTCTTGCATGCTCAAGACAATGATAGATGAACTTCTGATGTGTAGTGATGATGCTGAGGCAACTATATTACACATGAATATATGGACTAATATAACCATCACATTTAGCACCTTCAGCTAAACCTTAAGTTATAATAAGAATGTAACTATTCTATTTAGTTGAATTACAATATTAAATATTACCCAAGACTTTTAAAATTATGTAACTAATGCAATTATGTTCTAACTATCTTATGTTATTATTATTTTATGATTTTTCATAATTATTAAATAATTAAGATAACATTATAGTCAAAATTAAGATATTATATCGCATAAATATGTATGGCATCTTAAATCTTACAATGTAACAAGTTTGCCGGAGTTACATAAATGCAATATAAGATTGTAATTTAAAAGGATTCAAATATTTTAGTTTCAATTGTAAAGCTCGCATTGATAATATAATTTCCTTTACATTGCTCTTCTTATAAAAATGGGAAATAAATAGAAGCAAAATTAAATAAAGTTGTGACTAAAACGTAGGGAAAATAGGAGTGCAAATTTTAAAACTACAAAAGTTTCATTAATGTATTTAGTTTTTATTTGTAACAAAAATAATAATTATTTTTTATATAAAAATAAAAGTTTTATTTATTATTTGTATAAAAATAATAATAATGATCAACAGACAAGCATTGCTTTCTAATTAAGCTAAGGGGAATGAGAAAAAAAATCTTCTCATTTTTTCTCCATGCATTTTCAACACTTCATTTTTGTTCAGCCTTAAATCAAAATAAAAATAAGAAGAAATAGGTATTTCAAATATGTTTTTATCTTTATCTACATAAATTATATATATAATCATTTAAATAAAAGTATTATTTAACAATTTTTTCTCGCCTTTGATTATGTCAATTGAATGTAAATAATTATCCACATTCATTATTTTTTCATTTTCATTTTTTTCTTCTTCTTTTATTTTCCTTCTGTTAATGAATTTTGGATCAAGGTGATCTGACACATTCGTTAATCTCCAGCGCGGCTATACAAACATCTCTTTTAATATAAACACCATTTGCCTTAGCTTAGTTGCTTTAGTAATGCGGACGGATGGATAAATAAGTTGCGCTGACCTTTCTTTCAAAACATCAATGATCTTATATTGTTTTTTTCCCTAGAAAATAAGCACCTTAAGAAACTATTAGTATGGTGTCCTGAGTGATGCATGGATGATACAAAACTAAACATATCATATGATTATAAAATAAATAAATAAATAAATAAATAATAGTTTGATAATTAAAAATATGATAATTATCACTTGAAGAAATAATTTATCAATCTATATAATTCTCCTTTTCTCTCTCACATTTATTTCATCTCTCTTTAGAATATAATTTTCTCACTTAAGTGTGTGGTTGATCTCTACGGCCGATGACAGAATCAAATGTAAGAATGTCTTCAACATCCCTTCAAGGTAGGTTTGTCTAATTTCATATGTATATTAAACCAAAGTATTTCAGACTAAGATTTAATGGAGGTGCTACCCATTTAAATGGGTAGCACCATGCTACCAATATCTATAGCCGTCATATGCAAGATTAACGGCATATAAAAAATCGCGCGGTTCACTGTAGCAATCCGTTCAGTTCAACACGGTTTAGAGTTGGTTCAATGTTCACTCTCACGGTTTACACTCCTCTCTCCCTCTGTGCATCGTCGTCTCCCTCTGTGCAGGCGATAGGTCACCTCGTCGGTCGATGAACAGGTGAACACAGACGTTGCGAGCAGGCGAACGACACTGCGATGTGATTGCAAGGGACAAGGCGATCTAATCTCCTTCCTCTAGCAAGGCGATGTCAATCTTAAAATGCTCGAGATAGTTGCGAGGCAACCTTGGCGGCGATGGATTCAGATGAAGGGGCAACGACTTTGGTAGCGAGGCGATAAGGCCTTCAGATGTGAGGGTTTCAGACGAGGTGGGGACTTCGCGATGAGGGCTTCAATGACGAGGCGATGAGGGCTTTGACGACAAGGGCTTCAGACGAAGATGGCAAGGGCTTCGTGTCACGACCCTGAATTAAACCTTAGTTTAATCCGGAGTTCGCGACTCATTACGAACAATCACATAAAATTAGAAAAGATTGCGAAAACGTGATGTAACTAATTTTTTTTATAACATACATAAGAATGAAGATATTATAAAATAACGTACATAATTTATGATGATCCTTCAGAGCAAATTAATAATCCTTAAGTTTTACATTTCACAAAATAATTTTGCCTTCTTACAACATATAAAATATTATATATCCACTACACATAACCAAACCTCTCGACATCCTAATAGAATGATACGGGGAACTCAAATCTTTTCATCTTACCACGAACCCTTCAAATACTATCACTCGCATGATTCCCAAAAATTATATGAAAAATGTTGGAAATGACAGTGGGCTAAAATAGCTCAGTAAGTTGATAACTCATAGACCATGTGTTACCAACTAATCAATTTGGAGTGACATGGAAGAGTATGCAATAATCATAAGAGCAAAATAAGTATTTTCATATATTTGATAATTACATATATAACATGCTAATCAGAAGCATCACACTCAACTTACAATCAATATCATATAAATCATATCAAACATATGCATGCAAATGCATCACTCTCGTATGAATGCACGGATCACAAACCGGTCAGTGGTTGGTAGGTGAACTTTAGATGTGGCTCCTATAGATTCTAGAGGTGGCCCCTACAGATTCTAGAGGTGGCCCATCGTGACTACTCACGATGTGGCACTTAGCTCCGCATGACACTTAGCTCCAGCCTATTTCATCTCATTATTGGAGAACATAATGATGGTCTAGAGGTGGCTCTCATCGTGATCAGCGATATAGCACTTAACTCCAACCATCACATATGCATATGCATGATTCACCATATAACAATTTCATATCAAAGATCAACCATATCTTGTAACTCGAATATCAGAAGATGAATCATGTCGAACACTGATTCAAACGAAATATGATTGCATTTTATTAAATCAATCCTTAACATACCACATATACTTTTCAACTGTACCATCACTCAATCAATCATTTCAAATGGAACAAGATTGCACTTCTCGTAATCTATTCATATTATATCATATATGCTTTTCAAATGTGCAATCATACAATCATTCATCTATACTTTTCATAATTGCATTTCTCAAAATCAATTTATAACCACCAAATTCAAAAGAGGTGAAAACATAAAGTAGAAGAAATCAACTTATCTGATATTAATGATAACACAATGTAATTGTGTTTATCCATTTCTTTTTCTTATCATCTATCTAATCCTATAGCAATAATTTCATATTACTTTCATAACCCAAGTGTCAAAGTACCGTATACAACCATAACATTATAAATATTATATGTCATGAATAAACTAGACTCACCATGATTCACCAAATTAATTTTGTATTTTTTTACCCACAATTTATTTACAAAAATTTTCATCAGCACAACTAATTTATTATTTTTTTCGGAAAACTAAGAAGCATAAGTTGTTCTCCCTGTAGCTTTCGGTGTGTGTCAATTGGAAATGATTTGATATGTTTATGAAATCAACAACTAGTCCTATAAATTTCATAATTTATTCTACAAAATATAATTTATAGTGCAATTTCTATATATGTCCACTTATTATTCTTTGAACGATAGGCATATATTCACTAATTGACATATAACTTTTTAAGTGTATTTTTTAAGCTAATTTGTTTTTCTGTGTAAAAAGTCTTCGAGAGGATCCTTCTAAACAAATTTCATAGTTTTCTTTTTACTCTAATTACTATGTGGCACTTTCTTTACCAATAAGTTTAATCTTTAATCAGAAAATAATTTTGCTTAATTAATTTCATAACTCTCACTATGAATCTTATTCTCTTACCACTCTGATCAATATGGTAAACTGACTCTTAAACTTAATTTTTCAAAAAGTTAACATATAAAAAAATAATAAATTATTTGAATTCATCTCGCGTACCTTTTTTTTAAATTTGCTTTCTTCCTTTCATTTCACTTCCGCCAACAGCATCCATCTTTTTGCTTTTTTTTCTCTCTCTCTCTTTTCACTCTCCTGGATCGGATAATATTTTCTCCTACATGTATAAATATCTTTATATATATATATATATTTCAGTTTAATGTCGGCAAGCCTAAGTCGGTTAATTGAGGTGAAGTAGTATATTATACGTGTGCATATATATATATATATATATATATATATATATATATATATTGCAGCAGGTGGCATCAGGTTGTGCAGCACCTTTAACGATTGAAAAATAAAATAAAATAGATATTGAATAATTTATTCTAATCAAATATCTCAATAATTTTTCTCTCTCTCTTTTCACTCTCCTGGATCGGATAATATGTTCTCCTACATGTATATATATCTTTATAAATACATTTCAGTTTAATGTCGGCAAGCCTAAGTCGGTTAATTGAGGTGAAGTAGTATATTATACGTGTGCATATATATTATATATATATATTTATTTATTTATGATTACCTATATATATATTTTTTGCAGCAGGTGGCATCAGGTTGTGCAGCACCTTTAACGATTGAAAAAAATAGATATTGAATAATTTATTCTAATCAAATATCTCAATGAGTTAAACCATAGGCAAACACTAAATTATTTATCATAAGTAATCAAGTAAATAATAGTCACTAATTCACCAAACTACCAATATAAGTTAAATAATTAACTTATATATAATAATTAAAATACGATATTTTTGTCAAACTTACACCAAGTCATTAACTCACTAAATCTTTGATTAGGCTTAATTAATTCTTTGTGATTAATTTAAGAGAATTTAGATGTTAACATCAAATTATACTAAAGATCTAGCTTAATAAATACTTGATTAAATTAATTATCTGAGGTGAAATTCTGGGATGTAACACTTCGACGGCGAGGCAATGAGGGCTTTGGACGAGGTGGCGAGGACTATGCGGCGAGGGCTTCGACGATGAGGCGACGAGGGCTTCGATGGTGAGGGCTTCAGATGAAGATGGATATAGTTCCGGCAACAAGGCGACAAGGGCTTTGACGGCGAGGACTTCAGATGAAGATGGTGACGGCTTCGGCAGCTAGGCGATGAGGGCTTCAACGATGAGGGCTTCGGACGAGGCAGCGAGGACTCCACGACAAGGGCTACAGAGATGACGTGACAAGGACTTCCATGATGAGGGCTTCGACGGTGAACGAGAACAAGAAGTTGAATCGACTGTCAACAATGTTGAACCGCACGATTTGCTACAGTGAACCACGCATATTTTAATCTGTCATTGATGTTGCATCTGACGACTGTAAATATAGGTAGTAGGATGCAACTCATTTATGTGGGTAGCACCCCGTTAAATCCTTCAGACTAATGTAACATATAATAATGTATTGTAGTTGTTTAGAACATTATTCTAATTATTTGAAAACATGTTAAATTGTAAATACATAATGAATCCTTGCCAATGATGTACTTTAAATTATTTATTTAAGATCAAATTATAGGTCGATTTAAACATGAATGTGTGGAAATTTTTATTTATACAATACTGCGCATAATAGTAAAACTATAATAAGACAATTTATTAATAATTTAATATTAATTTTTCTGATGTCCGGTTACGAATAATTGTATCCAATACTCATAAAATTTTATAATTATCTAATCAATGATATCTCGTAACTAATTCACTAATCATTAAAAAAATAAAGTTTTAACAGACTAAGTTAAATTAATCATACAAATGTATATGCTAATGATCAATTAACTTAATGAAACATTTTTATTAATAATCAAATATTATTTTCTGGTGGATGGTTATGGATAATTTATCCAATAATCTTTTGACAATTGTCAACACTTGGTTCTATCAAGCAGTTTCTATACTAAGCACGCGCCAAGTGATTATATATATATATATATTATAAATAATTTAGATAATAATTGATAATAATAAAAAATATAATTTAAATCATCAACATCGATTATATTCATTATTTTTAAAATTTTACGAACTTATGCACATTATTATTTTTCATAATAGATTTAATTTTTTTTATAATTTTTTACATTATACTATTTTTTGTTATTATCAATGTCTTCTAAACTACTAATGAAGAAATATAAAGAAAAGTAAACACCTACATTAAACCCTTAATAATATATAGATATATTCATTTCAAAAGGAAATTATGGAAAAAATTAGTTTGTTTACACATCCGACGTGGATGAATAGTAAATAGTTTCACATCCTTCGCCAGCTTTCTTCGAAAACTGTATATAATGCAAAATTTTAATTATAAAATACACGATTATTCTATATTGACGTAAAGTTATCAATATATCACCATATTTTCAACATACTCATTAAACCTTGATATCATTAATCCACAAACTTTTAAACACTTCCACACACAAATATCCAGTTGTTTCATAATAGTATTTCGTATTAGATTAGATCATTGTCAACATTTTATTGTTAATTCAGATTAAATTAAATTTACATTCTAACACATATGTTATATATGTTTGTAGGAAGTGCTAACAATAGTGGTTAAAATTATAATTTTATGCTTTGAAATTTTTTTACTTACTAATTTTACTATCCTTCATCGGTTCCGATCGTATCTTAAAGTAATCTCGGTATCATTTATGTATTTATCCTTAAAAAAATTATGTATTTAATATTTTTCATTTGAACTATTTATTTAATCTTTTATGCAGTAGAATAAACACAAAATCTTATCTGCTAAGTGCTAACCCCAATTTTGCCTATTATTTACATGAAGTCCAACCAGCCGTCCAACACTTCCCAAACGAACAAACCAACGGCTCTGATCCTACTCGCCAAAACTCCTCAATCTCTCTCTCTGTATATATATATCTGACCGTTCAATACTTCCGAAACGGACAAACCAACGGCCCTGATCCTCCTCATCGAAACCCCTCCCTCTCTTCCCCTTTCTGTTGTGTTCTTTTCCTTCGCCTCACATGATCCGTCCATCTCCATCCGACCATCTCCATCCGCTTCTCTTCTTCCTTCCTCTGCTCCGCTCTATTCTGAATTCTCTGTGTCCTCCCCATTTTATCCTTCGGCAATCGGCCTTCAGGTAAGTCTCGCATCCTCCCTTTCTCTTCTCCACTGTAAATAACTTCATTTCACTAGGAGTAGATCGTCCAACAAAAAATATGCCAGAAAGTAGAAGAAACGAAGAGCCATGAGAGCGAAACATTCTGTCGAACACCTTCTTACACTTCCTTCTATGTAGTTAGGTAAGGGTTTAGGGTTTCGGCCCTGTCCTCCTCCTCCTCCAATGGCGGAATCCGTCGTCCCAGGTTCTCCGGAGAGTGGACACTCTGGAGAACGCGGCAGCGGCGGCGGCGGAGCGAGGGAGCAGGACCGGTTCCTCCCCATCGCGAACATCGGGCGCATTATGCGCAAGGCCAACCCGGATAACGGCAAGATCTCCAAGGACGCCAGGGAGTCCGTCCAGGAGTGCGTTTCCGAGTTCATCAGCTTCATCACCAGCGAGTTGGGCCGTCCTTTCATTTCCACGCGTTTGCTAATTTGCCCTTTTGAGGCCTTCTCCTCTGGTGGCTTTCGCGAAAGTTGAAGGAGCTTTTTGGATGGTTTTCCAGGGCGAGCGACAAGTGCCAAAGGGAGAAGAGGAAAACCATCAATGGCGACGATCTGCTGTGGGCATTGGGGACGCTCGGCTTCGAAGAATACGTGGAGCCGCTCAAGCTCTATTTACAAATTTACAGAGAAGTGAGAAGGCCAGGCTTTTTATTTTTTTTTTTCCGGTTGTATTATACTAATCTGGTTCACTTTTATCATGTGGCGTCTTACCTCTTAACTTTTGCTCCTTTGCTGGATCATGATCGGGGGTGCACTTTCCTTTGTTCAGACGGAGGTACATCATCTATTTAGCGAAGTCTGCGAACTTTCTTCAGCTGTGTTGAATTAGTTCTCATATCTCAATAATTGCTTGTTAATCTTATGCGGTGAGCCCTGATAGGGTGATGGCAAAGGTGGTCGATCTGCTGATCAATCGGGAAGGAGAGATGTTGCAATTAGTGGGGATGCATCAGCTTCCGTATGTTATTTATCTATTTCATCTACTGCAAGTTTTTTTTTCTTTATTACTCAATGCCTGTAGTGGAGAATCTCATCAAATTTTGAATAATGGCTATCGGTTTGAAATAACACTAGAAAACATAAAAAATGTCTATTATGCTATCCAGCAATGAGAGGACAAATGATTGGGTCATAACCCTTCATTAAGATATGTTAATATCCCCTAGGTGCTAACCACTATTGAAGTAATTTCTATATGTGGTTTTTTTATTCATATAGAAGATCCGGAGCATGTCTGATCACCATCTTAATTGTAAAAGAAAACCTCATTTACTTAAATCACCTTTCTCCAGAAAAAAAAATAGAAAAGAGGCACATATGTGATCATATTGTAAGCAATCATGTTCCTTAGATACTATGAAGTACATAAAGTAAATCCCAAGTATACTGTCCCTAATAACCAAAAGGATTTGCTTCTTTCTGTTTTCATGATTGTAGTACCATTAAATGCTTGAAATAGACCTTTTGCTGTTGATTATCTTGAAGTTATAATCAAAAGTTTCCTGCCATAGGCGTTTTGTTTCTCCATAACCTATAAATTTCCTTTATTAAATAGAGAATAGAACACTTTTGGTATTCTTAATCTCCAGCAATATCCCTTCAACATAATTATCGAGCAATATATTTTGATATTACATCTTTCTTTTGTTGTTTGCCAATTTTTTTATACTCATTCCAATGTTTGCTTGTTCACATTGGCATTTTAATTTTATTGATTACTCCAGTAATCATTAGTTTGTTAGTCTTCACTTGTCAGACTCATCCGATGTTTGCTTGTTCGCATGGGGCTGTTTACATGTAATGATATCATAATGGCATTCCCTTAAGTTGATGAGCCTCATTTTATAAATGTCTAATGGAATTTTTTTTGAAAGATTTTTGTATTATTTTACAAAAAAGATGGAATATGATATTTGAAATAATATCTTCAGTTGCACTATATCTCCGTGAAAAGTTGAGGATTACGTCGCCAAATAATTGGAATAATGATGCATGCAATGATGATTGAAAAATTAAAAAAAATGACGAATCTAAGTTTAGTGTCTGAGTAATTGTCAGCCTTGTCTTATGCTATTTTTTGAGAAAACCTGTCTTATTTTTTACCAAGGAAGACAAATGATTTGAGAGATTTTAACTGAAAAATTCTGTTCATACTTCAGAATTAGTTAACTCCGTCAAATGAGAATAAATATTATTTGCTTGTATAGTTTTTTACATCAACTTTTTTTTGGAGGGGGCGAGAACAGATTTGTCAACATAGAGAGTTTAAGTAAATTCGTTGCTCTTGCGAATTCATATTGTAAAATCAGGTCGTATAGTCATAAAGTTTATGTTCCAGATCAAATATGTAACATAAAATAAATACTCTTATCTGGGATAAAAAAATCTAAAATCAATAATAAGTTCTTGTCCGCCTATATTTTATAGCCGGTCCCAAGCCCGGATAAAAGAGGAGGGTTGTGTTAGGCCCCGACAGCCAGCGTAAAATCCTGTCGAATCTTATAAACATGGATTTTTGCCGACCCCACCTGGTGGGATAAGGCTTTGTTGTTGTTGTAATAATAAGTTCTTGTACAATGGTAAAACGATATATTCTCATCAATCACAACTTTTGACTACAACCACTCTTTGAAGATTCATATATTTCACTTCAGCAGACAAGTTTTTTTGTGCAATATAAGTATACCGTGTAGCATAGATCATATGTCATAATTAAAAATATAACAAATTAACTTTATTTATTAACTCGCAATATCACATAACTCATATGGTCACAATTGTTCCAAGAATATAAGTTGATTAAAAATGAAAAGAGAAAAATAATTAATCACATATTATTTAGTTCAAAAAGCATAATCTTATAACATAATGCAAGAGAATTTGAGACTTTTTCAATGAAGGGATCGTGAATTGGCATAGGCAACATCTATTTCTCTTTTTTTTTTTCAAAAGGAAGTTAACCATAACCAGTTTAAGAAAAGAATAGTGAACTCTACAATTTCAAACGATTTTAATAATTCTAATGAGTCAGTTCGCAAATCAACCAAATCTATCCACAGAATACGATATTCCCATGGTTGAATCATTTCTACAGTGTAAACTCTTGGAAAAAAACTCGAACACTTATGAGTTTATGATTTATTTTGCGATATTCACAAGCTTGGGCAAGAATCTTTTTTTAGCTCATAGCTTTAAATGGTTAGTGCTGTAGCCAAAGTTTGAGTTCTCTCAGCAAAGGTAGATACTTTTTTGGATAGGCAGTAAATTTCACTTTTTACCAACTTTATACTTTTCCCTAGAAAATTGTCTTTGGACTTTATATGTGTCTTATTCTCTTTTACTTTGCTTCCTTAACAGTCCACCATCTGATTTTGTTTATTTTCTGGGTACTGACTATAAAATCTCTCTTCTCCTTTAGTAAGTTACCTAATTGGAGAAAAACTTTAAGCCTTGATCAGCCCACATGTAACATAATGGCATCATTTATGCTATATAAAAGGATATTAAATTACATGTTAAACACGACATTTTCATGTTTCCATTTCTAGTAAATATTAAAAACATATCAAAATAACCACATCTAAGATCAAATAATCTCCCTCTAAAAAAAGATGAAATAATCTATTCACTGAAAAAACTGAAATAATCTAAAGGTTAAGAAGTGATGAAAATCCCTTTCAATTTCTTGACAAATAAGTAGACCAACTTAATTGACTGCCATGCCATTTATTCATTGATCCACTCTTACTAATTTGAATTAACAATTAAGCTTAATCCTAGAAAACCTTGTATTATAATTGTGCTAATGTTTCTCTGCCATTATGATTGACATTATAATATACATATGTCTTCCTCAAGATGTATCGAGTTATGTCTGTTAAATTGTTTTCATTTCCTTGTCTGTGAAATTTGATACACATTACATGCAAATAAATTGATATTATGGAAAGAGAAATATCTGAGCATCAGAAGTGCTTATCCCTCAGAAGGTGATAGATCTGAAAACTTTTTTTGAAGTATATTATTAAAAAATATAATACATGAATAGAGATGCAAAAAATATGAAATGCTAGTCTTATTTCTTAAATATATTGAATTCGTTTGGTAAAGAAAAGGTTTGATTGGGTTAGCCAAATCTAGTTTGTATCTAGCGACCTTGAGTTCAGATATCTGATGATGCAGTTTAATTGTTTAATCTAGTTGTGGTTGATTGCAGACACTTTACTGTCGTTTCAAAAAAAAAAAAAAACAGACACTTTACTGTGTAGTTTTCACCAACCCGAGGTGTTTATTTCTTTTTGCTGTTTTTTCAGAGGTATCCGTATCAATAAGAGGGAACGTAAGGTTATTATCTATGAAGGGCATGGGGGGTAATGTTAATAAAGAAAATCTGAACTTGGAGAGCAGTTGGTGAAGTTGATCCATTGTCTACGCAGAACATGCATTCGTTGTCTTTTTCCATCTTTCTGTTTCATTAAATTTATTACATTGGGTTTGTCCTTTTAACACCTTTTTCGGATTACATTTTTATGATATATTTATAGTCATTCTTAATTTAGACTTGTTCAATTTAATTTGTGCGTGGATATGCCTTTCTTGTATTCTTCTAGTGTCTTCAGTCTTCATAACTATGGCTTTGTTGAAACTCCACTTTGAGGCTGTGTATCCTTCCTATGATTATTATTTCCAGAAATGCCGTACACATACTCCTATTTCATCTCATCATTTTTGTTGAACTTCTATTGCTCATGTAGCGAAGTGTTTTCATTAGTACTAAACTCACTAGTTGTTTATGCTTTTCTTGCAGTTTAATGGCCTGTAGAAATGGATATCATGAATACTGAAGGATGTTTAGCTTTGCCAACGGCTCTGTAAATTCTTCTCAGAAACATCTGGCTATTTCCTTTTGTGCTCTATTCACCTGGTCGCCCGTACCGTGGTCACTGCGTTGAGTGCTGCCCGTATTTGGTGTCCCTGCACTCCTAAAACTGATTTGCCTCCATTTAAAATTTAAGTGGTGGTCACATATACTTGTTTTTTTACTCTTGTTGTTTGAATTATCTTGTGAACATCGTGACATTCCAGAACTCAATTGAAGAATATTCCCCTTCGTTGATATAAATTTGTGAGATTACGATTTTGGAGCATCATGACTGCTTTAGGCACTGGCTGACATTAACCCATCCTACTTGGTATGTGGATGTTCATAGACAAGTGCCTTGTTCTGGAATTTTTACCCAAACAGTAATTTTTGTTACCCGTAAGTCCCATCTGCAATGATGACAAGACCAGGGAAGTTATGGGGCAAAACTGTTCTGCCTTACCCAAGAAGAGTTTGCCCCATCTTACTCCTATTATTGGAACAATGTCTTATTCCTGCAAAAAAAATTCCAATACCAATAGTTTGGGTTGAGTCAATTTTTTATTAAAAAGTGTTTGATAATTTTTTTTAAAATATAGATTTTAAAAAAAAATATAATTCAGAGGTTAGAAAATAAAATTCTATTTATGCTAACTGATAATAGTGATTTGATGTTTTATTTATAATATTCTTATTTTAATAAAAATATTTGTTTTTAAACATCATGTATTATTTTATAATCTTAATTTTCACATTTCTAATTTACTCATCCACATAAATACGATTTTATACTTTGTTTAACATGATCAACATTTTCATAGTAAAATAGTATTTTAAGAACGAGTGTAGAATTATATTGTCATATATTCATTTTTTTTCATTTTCAGATTATAACATTATTTTAATTGTTATATTTAATAAATTATCCTTATTAAATTTATAATTAAATTATTGTGCGCTAATATTTAATATCTTTATTTCTAGTCAAAATGTTATCAGCTAATCACCATATTAAGTTGGTTAAGCATGTGTGAATTTGTGTATGCTTAGGTGTTGATTGACGTCTGCTTCGTCTATGTGTGCACATATTTCAGGATGGAGATTCAGTGAGAATGGTAAATTTTTTTATTCATACATAAATATTGAAATTGTCAAAAAATTTGTAGTAGCGGTATAAAAACTTTGATTTGTATTGCGTAATTATTCTAGAATAAAAAAGAATTAGAACGATTAAAAGTAAACCAAGTTGACTTGAATTTTCTCATAAATTTAGTTTTCTGCCTTGTACCTTCTTTTTCTTCTCACACATTATCCTGGCTCGCATATCAACTTTAGATTTATGTAAGAGTTCAATGTTCTCGAATTCACAACCTTGATGACTCGTCAAAATTAAGTTGCCACTATTGATTATGGATCTTCGAATCTAATGCGCAATTGTTCAACTTCAAACCATTTTGTCAATGCACCTAAACTTTAAACTCTAAATATTAAACTTTAGCTTAAATATTTATGTGCCATGGCAATATGATTCTAGCGAATTCTGATCATTCGACACATTGTATGATCTTTATGTGAGTAATTTTCAAAGTATGCCCTTCAATTTTTCTTTGTTTGTTTAAATTTATCCTTTAACTCCTTTTCATCATTAAATTATCCACTTAGGTTTTGTAACAAATTTATCCTTTTTATCTATCATATTTGATTGCGCAGGCCATATAATTTTATTTCATATCATAAAGAAGATAGAGAAAAATTAAAATAATTAATTTGATAACAAATTTTATAAAAGAAAACTTCGATGTGGAGATATTTTATTGAAATCTTTTTAATAATAACTCTTTGGCGTTACACATTATCACGTCACTTGTTATCCTAAGTTTAAAATTTATCACACTAATGAACTTAACAAATATATTAAGGATTTAAAATATTTTTTTGTAAGAAGAAGTTTTCAGTAAAAAAATAAATCAAATAGATTAATTATTTTTATAGATTCTTCTAATATGAAAGTATAAATGATATGGCACGTATAATCAACGCGTTGCATGTGTCAAGTTACTTGGCAGGTTTATTATGAAGCATAAGTTGAAAGGTACTATTAATAAACAAAGTTCGGAAAATATGAACAAATAGAAAATTTGCATGATACACCATGATGATTTCTCTCTTTAGTCTTTAAGGACCGACCTAGGATTCGAAGTACTATGAGTGTAAATTATAACTCTTTAAAATATTTTAAGAATAAATATTATAATAAATATGATTTATTAAAATAAATAAAATATTATAAAGTCATTTAAAGTTTAAACTAAAAAGGTCTAAGATAATTAATTATTATAATGTATTCACTAGCTAGTCACCTCATCTAAGATAATTTCAAAGTTACTTGGCAGGTTTTTTATGAAGCGTAAGTTGAACGGTACTATTAATAAACAAAGTTCGGAAAAAATATGAACAAATAGAAAATTTGCATGATACACCATGATGATTTCTCTCTTTACGGAGGACCGACCTAGGATTTGAAGTACTATGAGTGCAAATTACAACTCTTTAAAAAATTTTAAGAATAAATATTATAATTAAATATGATTTATTAAAATAAATAAAAAATTATAAAGTCATTTAAAGTTTAAACTAAAAATCTAAGATAATTTATTATTATAATGTATTCACTAGCTAGTCACCTCATCTAAGTTTAAATATATGGCCATAAGTTTCTTCCATGTACCTATAAATTATGATTTCAATAAAAATAGAGAGAAAAAGCATAGAGAGAAGAAGTATGATGTATAATTTTAAAATCGATTACGACTATTTATTTTAAAAGTGAAAAAAGGATAGAGAGGAGAAGTATTCTTTTGTATACTTAATTATGTTGGGACATGTTAAAATTAATAAATTATGGTATAATATTTGATTAAACTTTTAAAGAATCTAAGAGGATTGGAATTCTTGAATTGTAGTTAACTAATAATACATTGTATACTATAATTCAAAATTACGGAGCCAATTGAATTTATCACACACACACACACACATATATATATATATATATATATGAAAGAGTCGAGCAGGAATGAAAGAAGGAGATCGACTGAAGCAAAAGAAAGACGGAACACAATCCGTCGGACCAGCAAGTCACTGGGCATCGAGCAGGCATGTTGTTGGGCATTGAGCAGATGGGAGTCGAGAAAGTGAGGTCGTCGAGCATCGAGCAAGCGCGGTCAAAGTTGTCGGCATCGGGCTAGGTCGTCGGGCGCTCTCGAGCGGGCATGGTCATCGGGCGAGGTCATTGGGTGCTCTCAAGTAGGCATGATTGTGGGCCGAGGTCGCTAGATGTTGAGCGAGCGAGGTCTTCAAGCGATCTTGAGTGAGCGAGGCCGTCGGACGTAAGGCAAGGTCGAGGTCGCCGACTATCGAGCGAGCTCATCAAGCATCGAATGGGCGAGGTCATTGGGTGATCTCAAGTAGGTGAGGTCGCCAGACATCGGGTGAGGTCGAGTCGATGATTGTCAGACGAGCTCGTCGAGCATTGAGTAGGCGAGGTCTCCAAGCGAACTCAAGTAGGGGTCGAGCGAAAGATTGTCTGGCATCGAGAGATGCGAAGTGGGCCTTCTCCTTCCATAGCGCTTTCACCGCCTTCGCCTCCTCCTTTGTTGTTGGGAGGCCTGGAGGAAACCACTAGGGTTGCTTCACTAGGGAAGACAAAATGATGGCCGTGTGATGCCCGCTCGATGCCCAACAACCACCTCTCCGATAGCCTCCCTAGTATAAGCATCGCCTCCCTCAACATTTTCAATGTGTCGAACAACATGCTCAATGGATCCATTCCCAAGTCCCTCGAGCGATTCATGATGTCCTCGTTCACTGGGAACTTGGACCTCTATGACGGGCCATTGTTGATGTGCAACCCATTCTTCCCCCCCCCCCATCCTCGTCATCTGCGACAATCGATCGCCAGCTTTCAATGGGAGCGATAATTGGGATCACGGTGGTGGGAGCTATGGTGTTGTTGTTGATCCTATTATTCATGGTGCTCTGCTTCCCTTTCGTCGACGAAAGAGGTCGCAAGGAGCACAGCGATAAGTGCGTCCCAAGAGGCACGGGTCCGACGGTCGTGTCGAGGTCCAAGGAGATGGGAATGATGTCATCATTGAAGGACACAAGTGCTAGTGGAGTTCGAGAGGATACAACTTCGATACGAAGGACCTCCTACGAGCGTCAACGGAGATGCTGAGGAAGGGACGACATACAAGGTGGTGGGCGGAGGATGGACCTAGTTGGGAAGGTTCTATCTTCTTTTTTTTCATTTGAACCGATTTAGCTAGGATATTTCAATCTGCAAGATCTTGGCCATTGAACTGATGCCCCTTTAGTTATAATGGTTAAGATTAAAAGATTTGAGGGTGAGACCTATTTGTTTGATATCGCCCTAATTTTCCCTCATTATATATATATATATATATATATATATATATGAGGAATATTAGTGTGCTACCACACATAGTGGTAGCACTGTATGCCCACTGCATCGGGATCGTATGATCCGAGATAAACGGATCTGATGGAGGCGCGTCCGGTTCAGTCTAGGCTCATCCGGTTTAGTTCGGTTCATAGGGTCTCGCACGTCTCCTCCCCTCTCTACATTGTCCATCTTCGTTCATGGATCTAGAGCTTTGCTAATGTACGTGGCCTTTGTTGATGGTTCGATGACATCCTCTGCGCGACGACAAAGCTCCGACGAGGGGACCTAATGATCGAGCTCGATTCGGCGAGCAGGATGTTGCGAACACTGGTGGACGCAATCTGCATTCCTTTCCCCACGAGTGGTTCTCTCCTCCGGACGATGATGACGCAGGGCGACAGACGATGACGGTCGATGTGGTCGACATGATCGATGGTTTCGGTGATCTCCAACAACCGATTCGGGGGATACTGGCTCAAATCGATGCCTCCGGCACGAGAGATTTAGAGTGCGAAAAAGGGGGCGTCAGCCCCCCTCTATGAGCTCGCCGGCAAACTCACGGAGGGGCTGCCACCCCCTTTTCTTTGCGCCTGCCGATGCGTGCGAAAAGGGGGGCGTCCGCCCCCTCAGCAAACTCGCTGCACACGCTGACGAGCAGGATCTCCGCTTCCTCGAAATGAGCGAATGTAGATCGGTCGCTCGCTAACTTCTTCATCCACGTGGGCAACTTCTCCGGCAGCTCCCCCGCCATCAGATGCGTCATTCGATTGGCTCCACCTGAGGTGGTGGCCTCTGTGGTCCTCCTCCTCGTGGCGGCGGCGCTCCTCCAAGATTGGCATCGAGGGGGTGGCATTCGGGATTTGGGATTTGGGTGAGGTGATGTCTCTGGAGCGATAGCCAGTGGACGATGAAGGAGCACAAACCGTTTACATGAGACTCTTGAACCGTATTGAACCACTCTGAATCTCATGCCTAAACTAAACCGGGCATGTCTCCATCACATTCGTTTATCTTGGATCGTACGGTCCTGATGCAGTAGGCACACAGTGCTACCACACCTTGTGGTAGCAATAGCATTGTACACTCCCGCTTCTAGGGTCGTCCGATCTGATATGGAGGGCCAAGATCTGTGTGCGTCAGTTCGTAGTGGTTCGACGAGTGTTCATCCGATTCAAAGCACCTCATGTCTTCGGTCTCCCCTCCAAGAGCCTCGTGTCTCTAGTCTCCCCTTGCGACTTCGCCACTCACCGAGCTCTGTTCGTGCAGTCGTAACTCGCCGAGCTCGAGTTGCACATATCCAGATCTTAAATCCTTTGCCTCCTTCGCCCTGTGCCCTCCTTCTTAGATCTCAGATCTGCTCACGATGAATCCTTTGCCCTCCTTCAACCTCCTTCTCAGATTCACAGATCCTTTATCCTCTACCCTCCTTCAGAGATCGGACGGCCCTTTGCCCGTCGCTCGACCTCCGCTCTCCCCCTCTGCCCTCAGCCATTTTCCCAATGCTCGCCACCGAACCGTCTCCCTCCTTGTCAGATCAATGAACTGCGTGCCGACGCACTCCATCTCAAATCGGACGACCCTACAAGCGGGGGCACACAATGTTACCACAAAGGTGTGGTGCACACTAATATTCCTACATACATATGAGGAGTATTAGGGTGTTATGTATGCACCCGATGATCTCTAAATTTTAATCATTAGATTAAAATGATTTTGAATCAAACAACTCATAAGGAGATGGTTTAATTATTAGTTCAACAATCAAAATCCGATCTATAAAACCTCGATGTGTCTCAAATTGGCTTCGCATTCAAGAAGAAAGAAATCACAAAGGACACTGTGAGGCGTCATCCATCTTTTGTTGTTCATTGGTCCATCCTCTCACCTTCATTGCGGAATGCCATCGAGTGCTCTCTCCGCCATGCAGGAGGTTGCCACCCTTCCTTTCTTTTTCGCTGCTCATCGGTCCCTCTCTCCTTCGCTATAGGATGTCCCTGCCCCTTGACGCTGGGCTCCTCTCTCTTTTGTCGTTCGTCGATTCCTCCTTTCTCATTCATCGTGTGGGACACCTCTGCCCTCCTTCGTCATGCAGGACATCGCCACCCTTCCTTTCTTTTTCGCTGCTCGTGGGTCCCTCTCTCCTTCGTTGCAAGACGATTTTGCCCCTCAACGCCAAGCTCCTCTCTCTTTTGTTGCTCATCGGTTCCCCCTCTCTCCTTTGTTGTGTAGGATGCCACCACCCTTCCTTTCTCCTTCGCTACTCACTAGTCTCTCTCTCCTTCACTACAGGACGTTGATACCGTGCTCCTCTCTCTTCCATCGCTTCTCGGTCACTCCTTTATCCTTAGCCATGCAGCACGTCCCCCCTTCCTTTCTCTTTGTCTGCTCGCCGGTCCCTCTCTCCTTCATTGCAGGACACCTTTGCCCCTTGACGCCATGCTCCTCTCTCTTTCATGGCTCTTCAGTTCCTCCTCTCTCCTCCGCCCCGTAGGATGCCGCTATCTCCTCCTCCACGTAGGACGCCATCAGCCCCTCATAGGATGCTTTCGAGACATTCGTCATCGGGAAGTGAAGACATCGAGATCTAGATGCCCTCTTCCTTCTCATGTTGATCATCTTTGAGTCCATCCAATCACAGTGGCATCTTTGCTGGAGAGAATGGTGATGTACTATTAAGTGCACCGGAGAGAATGATGATGTTTTATGAGGCACCGGAGAGAATGACGATGTTATATGAGGCACCGAAGAGATCGATGAGGCGTAGTATGAGAGACAAAAGATGAATACTTATTGGTGGTGAACTAGACACATCCAACAACTGAACATAGAATCTTTCTTTGATTTGATCATAGTCATCGGATCTCCATCAGATGATTGAGATAGAGAGATTTGCAGGGTGAATAGACAAATGTGTGAATGCATGTATGTATGTATGTATGTATGTATATATATAAATGTGCGACCAAACAAATGGGCCGCACTGTCCCGCCCTCTGGACCGCATTGCATCTAATAGATCCCATTCGTCCTCTACCTCATGCTCTTCCTCTGCCTTGTCCATGGCCGCATCTCCTCCTCTGTCTGTCATGCCCTCGACCAGCCCCTCAACTACGCCCACATCTACCTCGTCGACCTCCGATCGTGCGTCATGTCATTTACTTCGACTATGACTCAATCGTCGCCCGCCACTAGGCCACAACCTCAGTGACCATGTCCTCATTATTTTCGTCCGACCTGCCCTATCATCGGGTCTTCATCGATTCGTCGCCTCCCTCCGTGTTACTTCAACACTCGCGTCATGGTCATGGACCTGGATGCTGGTGGGTTCACCCACAAGCTAGGGACTCGATGAGGTCCAGAAGAAGGAGGCACAGATCTATGGGTTGAACTCCCTATCGTCGTTCTGTTGTATGCTAACGAGATCAGCAGGGGCGAGGGGGGAGGGGAGCACCGTTGGAACCAACACGACCTTGGGAGCGACAACATGGAGGACACGTGCCGAGACGGCGAGGCCTCCACCCCAGTTCGGTGAGACAAAGGAGGAGCGAGGAGGCTTGTGTGTTACATGAGGGATCCTGTGTCCGTTAGATGTAGATCGTGTGGACCTTCAGACGTGGTCGCATAGTGCTCCATTCACTACAAGAAAAATGTAAATTACAGACGGTCCGTCTGTAATTTGCAAAAAACCGTCGGAAATTACGATTTTCGATGGGTTTTTCGACGGAACCGATTCAACAAAAAAATTGTCATCGCAAATCATTTTCGACGGTCGAAAAAAATTCGTCGATAGTTCCGACAGTTATGACCGTCGCAAATGTCTGGCGACCGTAACCATGTAAAGAATTTTTATAATATAAAAAAACTAGCCCACCGCCAGCGACCGGATCTGGTAGCCAGCTGCAGATTTGGCCGTCCGCGGCCAGATCCGGCCGCCAGGCAGCCGATCTGACGCCCACGACGAGATACGGCCTGGCGGCCGGATCCAGCTGCCGATCCGGCCGCCCGCAGCTGGATCCGGCCGCCTGGCGATTCGAGCTCGAGAGAAAGAGAGTGTGAGAGAGAGAAGGGGAGAGGTTCATCCGGGAGGGAGAGGGTCATCGGTAGAGAGAGGGAGAGGGAGCGGGAGAGGAGAGGGGAAAAGAAATAAAGAGTGAGATTATATATATATATATATATATATATATATATATATATATATAGGGATTAATGTACCTACAAAGCACCTACCGCTTTGTAGAGATGCTGAGCGCATCTCAACCGTTGATCCACTCATCAATGAATCTAATCAAAAGTTATTAAATCCCATGATTTAAAAATATCAATTATCTCAACCGTTGATCAATGGATCAACAGTTGAGATGCGCTCAGCATCCCTACAAAGAGAAAGGTGCTTTATAGGTACATTAATTCCATACATACATACATACATACATACATACATACATACATACATACATACATACATACATACATACATATATATATATATATATGTGGAAAGATGAGAAAGCGGGAAAACGAAAAAAAGGAGCGGGATAGTGAAATTTTAATTACCGACGGCTCTGACCGTCGGAAACTTAACAAATATTAATAATATATATATTATCATGATATATATGAATATGATATTAATTATTTTTAAAGTTACCGATGGTCATGACCGTTAAAAATTAATTAATTATAAAAATAATACTATATTTAGTTATATATAATATTTATTTTTTAATTTATCGACAGTTTGAACTGTCGCTAATTATTACCGACGATCGTGACCGTTAAAAATTAATTAACTATAAAAATAAAATACTATATTTAGTTATATATAATATTTATTTTTTAATTTATCGACGGTTTGAACTGTCGCTAATTATTATCGACGGTCGTGACCGTCGGTAATTTTGATGGTTCAGACCGTCGCTAATTATATTAACAAAATACTCATTACATTATATTATTTTTATTTACCGATGGAAAATTATGACGGTCTAAACTGTCGCTAATTACATTAATAAAATACTCCTTATATTATATTATTTAACATTTATCGATGGTTCGGACCGTCAGAAATTGCGACAGATAGATACCTATCGGAATTTTTGACGTTTCAAATTGTCAAAAAATAAAATAATAATATAATAAATTACATAATTTATTATTTTGATTTTCGACGGTTGTGACCGTCGAAAATTCCGACGGAACGCTATCCGTCGTAAATTGCGACGAATTTCTATCCGTCGAAAATGACTCGTCGAAAAATCTCAATTTTCTTGTATGATTTGTGTGTAATATTCGTTACATATATATATATATATATATATATATATATATATATATATGTAATATAGGGATTAATGCACCTCCAAAGCACCCTTTGTTTTGGAGGGATGCTGAGCGCATCTGGATCGTTGATCAACGGTTCAGATTATGAATGGTTAAATCACATCATTTAACATGATTTAAGTATCTTATTTATCTGAAATGTTGATTAGTTAATCAATGATCCAAATACGCTCAGCATCCCTCCAGAGCAGAGGATGCTCTGAGGTGCATTAATCCTTATATATATATATATATATATATATATAATGAAAATTCCTGTTAAGTAGGCAAGGTCATATTTTCTAGCATAACAAAATTGAATTGAGTATCAATAATTCAGAAACACAAACTAAGTTTTTTTTTTCCTAGAAAACAAATCGAGCTTTACTGCTTTAGACAGGCTATAATGGACTTATTATATTATCAATTTTTTAAGTAAAAAAGGGATTCATGAGCGTGATATAAAACACTAAACCGAAATTGAAATTTCTATTACGATGTTATGCTCATTCTTTCAAAGCAATCTGATCTAATAAAACGTAATTGTTATTCGTTCCACATCAGATGATTCAATAAATGATATATGTAAAAATGATGTATTTTTCTAGATTGAAATTTAATTTGATTTTCATTGCGTAGGTCATTGAAATAAAGAGAATTTGGTAGAAAGAAGGTGATGCAAGTGAAAGCCAAGTACCAATTCAAGCAACATTTATTTATTTATTAAAAAAACTGCAATATTAAGTAGGATTAGAATCAAGCAACATTTATAACTAGCACGTTAACAACAGCAAGCAAAGCGGACGCATCTGATCTGATCTGACACTCAAGAGTCAAAGGTCGTGAATCCCCAGGCATCTTTCGCAATCCCAAACTCCAAAAGCCGTAGACTTCTGGATTCGCCAACATGACATCAACACCTCTCCACATCTCCCGCTACGTTAATTATTTTTTTAAAAAAATATTACTATTTTCCGAAATTCGATCTACTATATATATTATTTTCCGAAATATATGTATTTAGATATTTTTTCCGTAATATACTTTACGCACAGTTTACATCTCAGAAGGTCCTTGACAATTTTGCTTCTTTCTTTCATTTTCTTTTCAGCATTAATTTGCATTTCCTTCGCAAACGCAGAGAAACCACCAATTTCCCGCCGTCAATGGCCCTCGGTGCCACATTCCACCGCCCAAAGAAGGCCAACTCCGCCCTGATCTCCTCCTCTTTCGCTGTCGCCACCACCGCCTGCAGCTTCCGCGCCGCCGTCTTCCTCTTCCTCTTCGCAGCTTCCATCGTCTTCCTGCTCCTGCGCCTCTCCCATGATTTAACGTCCCCTTGCTCTTCAGCCTTCACCTTCAAGGCCACTGGCGCCGCCACGCCTTTCTCCGGAGACCTCCGCTACGTGGACTTCGCCTGGAACAGCCTCGCGCTCAAGCCAGATCGTCCCCCGCCGACCGTCCTCCGGATCGCCGTCTTCTCCCGCAAGTGGCCCATCGCGTCTGCGCCCGGCGGCATGGAGCGCCACGCCCTGACGCTCCACTCCGCCCTCGCCCGCCGTGGCCACGACGTCCATGTCTTCACTTCCGCCGCGAGCGGTGACCGGCTGCCTGTATCATCGGCCGTCGGCGCCGCCGAGGGTGCCCCTCGCGTCCACTTCTTGTCGGGTTCGAACTGGCGCTGCCAGGAGGCGTGGGACCTGTACGAGGCCGAGGCCCGCGCCGGCGGGCCGTTCGACGTGGTTCATTCCGAGAGCGTGGCCTTGCTCCACCGCTTGGCTCGGGACGTGCCCAACCTCGCCGTCTCGTGGCACGGGATCTCGCTGGAGGTGCTGCAGTCCAGCGTCTACCAGGACTTGATCCGCCCGCCGTCGGAGTCCATGTCTCAAGACTTCAACCGCACGCTCGCCCGGTCCGTCTACAAGCTGCTGGACGAGATCAGGTTCTTCCAGAGCTACGAGCACCACATCGCCATAAGCGACAGCATGGGCCAGACGCTGCGGGACATGTACCAGATTCCATCCGGCCGCGTTCACGTCATACTCAACGGCGTCGACGAGGAGGAGTTCCGACCGGACGCCGCCCTCGGTGAGGAGTTCCGGCGAGAGATCGGACTGCCGGAGGACGCGCAGCTCGTCATGGGCGTGGCCGGGCGGCTGGTGAGGGACAAGGGTCACCCGCTGCTCTTCGAGGCTTTCTCTAAGCTGGTGCTGAGGCACCCGAACCTGTACCTGGTCGCGGCCGGGTCGGGGCCGTGGGCGCAGCGTTACAAGGACAAACTGGGGGCCAATGTGGTGTTACTGGGCGCGGTGCCGCCGTCGAAGCTGCGGGCGTTCTACGGAGCGCTGGACGTGTTCGTGGATCCGACGCTGCGGCCGCAGGGGTTGGACCTGACGTTGATGGAAGCGATGCAGTCCGGGAAGCCCGTGGCGGCGACGAGGTTGCCGAGCATCACGGGGAGCATCCTGGTGGACGAGGAGTTCGGGTTCACGTTCGCGCCGAACGCGGAGGCGCTGTACAAAGCGCTGGAGAGGGTGGTGGGCGAAGGGCGGGCGCGTCTGGCCGAGAGGGGGAGGGCGTGCAGGGACTACGCGGCGTCCATGTTCACGGCCACCAAGATGGCGTTGGCCTACGAGAGGCTTTTCCTCTGCATTAAGAATGAGGCCTTCTGCAAGTACCCTTCCGCCATGGAGTTGCACCGATCTGTTTAGTCATATGAACTTTTTCATCTCATTTTTTTCTTTTCATTTTCTTTTATTTTGCGAATTGAAGAGGGAAAATATATTTTTAGTTTTGGAAATAAGTTATATGCTAAGTATATAAAATAAAAAATAGAAATGAAATATCCTTTGAGATTTAATAAATACGTTTTTACTCTCAATCGTGCAAAATATTAAGGCCTGGTTTGATTCAGGATAGCAAGAGAGAGCACGAGTTTATTCAAGTTGCAGTATCCAAACATCTTAAGAATAAATTTTCTCAATCAAAATATCATCATTATATTTTGATCCTTGTTAGCAAAAAGAAATAAAAAAGGTGAGAATTTGAATTTCCATGTATGACAAGAACCAAGAACGAACCCATCCCAAAATTTAGAGAGGGCATGCATATAATATGTTAATGACTTATGACATTTTATTCTCGATGCAAGAAAAATATGTTTACTAATCAAATAGGGCCTAAATGTTTCAAAATTTCACTAGCATCGTCATTGATTAATTCTCTTTTGTCAAGGGTATCTTTGTTTCCAAACTTTACTTTTTTTTGGCTAGTTTGTTTTTTTACTATACTCCTTATCAGAGCGAAGTCTCGCACACCTCATACGATGCCACATCACTTGGTCCACTCCAACAAAAGTCACATGACATGCTCAACTTACTTCCGTGTTATCTGCTTCACTAGTGCACTATGTAAAACATCATCTCATTATGTAAACAATATATAAAACCTTGCAATCAAACATATTGGGTGTGAGAAATGTGGTAGCATGTTGAAAAGGTGGAAGAATGGGCGACAACAAAGGTGAATCTGTTGATAGGTTTGAGGAAGTCGATGATGCCATGCAATGTGGTAGAAGATAAAACTTTGTGCTCTGATGCCAGACACAAGTGCAACATATCATACGAAGCTTGATCTTCAAGCTCTACAATAAACTGTGTACGCAGGAATAGATAAGTTTCATGTTGGTAATGGTAATGGCTTATTCATCAGTCATGTCAGGCTCATTCTCTATCTTGTCCCTTGCTCGTCCTCTTTTCCTTAGCAACATTTTACATGTTGTTAATCAACTTTTTTCAATTAGAAAATGTAACGCAGATAACCATTGTTATTTTCTATTATTTGCTGTCAAATTTCTTGTTAAGGACATCCGAACACATCAGATCCTCCTCCAAGGGCTGCTTAAGGACAATCTCTACTATCTTCGGCCACCCACATCAGTTTGCAGCCTTTCATCAACAAAAGGTGTCCATCGATAAGTGGCATGCTCGACTTGGACATCCATATATGCGAATAGTTACAGTTATCCTTCGCAGTAATAACATTAAACCTGCACTTCTTGATTCTGCAAATAAATGCCCAGCCCATCGATTTGGCAAAGCATCTCGCCATCCATTGCCTTCCATTTCCTCATGCCAGTGCATGGGGTCCCTGCCCCCATTGTTTTATGAAATGGGCATCATTATTTTCTTGTTTTTGTTGATGATTTTGAAAATTTGTCCTTGGCATTGAGGTCATTCGCTCTCCTGATGGTATGTTTTTATCTCAAAAGAAATATATTCAAGACATCCTGCAACATAATAATATTAATGTAACAATCCAAATTTTTGGTGATTAATAAAAGAATATTTTAATATTTTTATTTGGGAATTATGGCCATTAATATTATTATATTTAATAATTCCGAAAATAAAGGAAAATTTGAGGAGTTTAATTAAGGATAAAAATATATTATGGGATATTTAATTAAATTCGGAATTGTTTAATTATTGAAATAAATTAAAATTGTTGAAAGGAATTAATTAAAAGATTAAATTTGATTATGATTATAAGTTATAGATGGATTGGAGATAAATATTTAAGAGTCCTATAAATAGATTCTTAAGGTCGGCCGTTAAAAGAGTTTTCTCCTCTTTGATTCTCGATGTCCAATGGTAGAGGCGTGACATCCAAGTAATGGCAAGGCATGATTCCACGTCGAACGACTAGACATGAAGCGAGGTAGGTAGGTGGGATCCATAGGTTTATCACCACGTATGATTTTTTTTTACGGCGCATTACTTTTATGAAAAATTGGTCTGCACAGTCGATGGCTGGAATTGAGGTGCCCCATGTTCCTCTTTAATTTTATTAATGAGTGCTGAAAAGTAAGAGAACGTAGACCTTTGCGCCATCTGCCGAAGGAGAATAGAAGAAAAAAAAAATCGGTGAAAGGCGCAACACAAAGGCTCGTATAAGGTAGAGAGAGAAGTAAGGGAGGAGATGCAATTGGACGTTTGTGCGTAATGAAAAAAAAGGTAAAAGGGACCTTATGTGAAATTAAGATAGAGAGAGAATTGAGAGGGCAAATGAAAAGAGAAAGGAATTAATTACGTCGCGTCGCTTTGGCGTAAAAAAAAAAGGATAAATCTCTCGATGGGAAGAGATCAAGGGGTAAAGGGAATTGAAAGAGAGGTCGTGACATAATCAAATAAAAAAAAAGTGTAAAGAGGGGAGAGGAGGAAGTAGAGAGAGAGGGGAAAAATTGTGGCCAATAGAAGGCAGAAAGGAAAAATAAAAGTAATACGTGGATGTAAGAGAATTGGAGAGAGAAGGAAAAAAAAGCGGCATGAAGGCACTACTTAAAAATAGCAGAGGGAAAAAAAATAAAATAGGAAGAAGTATTAGATTTCTCTACAGCAGAGAAATCAAGTAGCAAGAAAAGAAAAGAATAAAAAAATGGAAAGAAAGTTTTATTGAATTTTATTTTTGAAGTCAAAAAAAAAAAAGAACCGAGAGTGGTATTAACATTGTATTTATTAGAAAAATATTAATTTTATTGCTATTAATATTATTTGAATATTATATATTGATTGTCTTATTTATTGATTGTCCTGATCATAATGTTATCACTTCTAATTATCTTGTTATCATATCTAATTATCATATCAGATCATATCATCATTATATTTGATCATATTTTATTATCATATCCTATTTGATCATTGATTATGATACTGATCTAGCAGCCTTTCTGATTGGGTCTTGTTTCACCTAAATTAAATTATTAAAAGATAGACATCTTAGGTAAACAAAATAAAAGCTGAAAGCTGCTGAATTTCCATATTATTTAATTATCTCCAAGCCTCCGGACCATATTATTATTGAATTGAATTGAATTGAATGGGATAGATAGTGGACCTAAAGATTTGAGACGTCATCATCCTTTAGAGAAGTTATGATTGTCTTGTGTTTGGTTATGGTCCCTCGTCATTAAAGAATAATTGTCAGCGCTATATTGTTGAGTGGCTTGTCGTGACACTTGTTGAGTGGTTTGTCATGGCACTGATCCCCCACTGACCTACATGAAAGAGATATGGAGTTTTTCTTAATTGACCGATCGCTCCTCATTGAATTGGATAACTTCGAACATTATAAATTGAATTGAATTGAAATAAAATCGAATCGAATTGGATTAAAATCGAATTGAATTGAATAAATCATGGTCATTTGGATACTGGCGTTGACTGGCATTGCCTCCGCCCATTGAATCAAATGGAATTGTAATTGACCAATGACAATTGATATTGAATTAAAAATTGTTAAATTGAATAGTGCCATAGTGATCAGACATCATTGATATCGTTAATTGTTAAATCAATATTGATCGATCCTTTGACCTTTTTCTGATCCTTCCTATTGATCTATGACTTTATTGTCATATAGTTATACTGAATCGAATTGGTGGGACAATTATTAATTGTTATCTCTATTGATTGATCTCTTGACCATAACTTGATATAATTGCTCATATCAATAAATCGTTATATTGTTAAATTGATTATTGTATTGATTGCTCAATTGACTCATCATTGATTATATCTTATTTTCGATTGAGCATATTGATTAGCATCTCGATGAATGTTATTGGGCAACGGAAGCATGCCTAAATTGTCGCAAGATGGGTCACTTCGCAAGAGATTGTGATGAACATAGGCAGGTCGAACCTTTACAACAACAAAATAATCGACCTTCAAGAATGATGCATAAATCACCCAAATAGATTGATATGTTAGGACACATGACTTGAAACTTAATCAAGTCTAAATTATAATCTTCACTTCAATTAGACTTTAGATATGTTATAGTATCCAAATAGCATGTGTTATATGGAATGGATATAGTTCATAGTTTACTTTTCACAAAAATGAAAGGTCGACCGTTGAAAAGTAGAGTGTTTAATGGAATCACTCATATGACAATATTTCTAAGGAGGTTATCGATTAGCTAGTGCAAATAATTTGTCGCAAAAAGTCGAGCACTCGAACTCAATAGCAAAAGTGATGGCACACACATGGAGGAAGGACAACATCCTAATATGTTGAAAAATTATAATATAGTTGTTACTACATTGATTAACCCAAGATCGATGACATCCTAATATAGTCGTCGAGCCTAGAAGAACATGCAGAGCACAGATCACATTGCAAACATTAAGAGAAATAAGTATATACCAAAGTCTTGAAATACAAATTTTGGTAAAATAAAATAATGTTCCCTAGGAATATCATTGGCATAGATGAAATTTCAAAAGACGGATGTTATAACCAAATGACTTCAACCAAAGAATGTGTTAAAGAGAAAAAAAACTTTCTTATACTTACATAATATTATCGGAGAGTCGCATCAGATGGCCACACAATAATGTCACCATGGACGAACTTTGCCAAGAATGACATAAAAAAATTGAATAGCTCAGGAAAGGCTAAAATAGGTTTTAGAAATTGGAGAAAGATTGACAATGATGCCTTTTTTGAAAATAACATCGACATAGCGTGCGTCTTGATGCCACGTAGGAAGATAGTTGCCTACACATCAAGAGAATTAAAGAAACACGAGAAGAATTACTCAACACTCGATCTCAAATTAGCAACTATGGCCTTCACCCCAAGAGATGGTGACACAATGTATAGGATGAAGAGCTTGAATTCTCCACATACTAGCAAAGTTGATGTACACTTTCTCGCAACAAGATTCAAACAAGTGTCGAAAAAAAAGAAATGGATCAAATTATTGAAAAATTACGACTTTGTCATCAACTACAAAGCAAACTTAGTTGAGAATATCTTAAGCAGAAAAAAAAGAAATGTCACTTGCTCATTTTAGGGTGAGCCGATGGAATATGAGCAATGAGCAATTGCATCACCCAAGTCAGTCCAATGAATAGCAATAATAACAACACATCTTGCATGTAGTCGAAAATACTATGGAAGGTCGGCAAATGGAAGTTGAGCATCATAGGTCATATGGTATACTATAAGAGCTTAGAAATATTCAATAGCATTAAGAAAAGGTAATGATGGATTTCGTTAGAAGGCTTAAAAAACTCAGCATGATAACGATGCGATATGGATAATAAAGGATTGATATAAGATTGCCGACATCATACCCATTAGAGAAAGGTTAGTCCATCAAAAGCCTCATGGACATTTATTTTTTTTTAAGAAGGTTATCCGACTACATTGAGTATTGATATCCATTGCGTCGGATAAGAATCTACATTGCGTAGCACAATTCTGATGGAGTATCTATAGAGCAATTGGGATGTGGTTGAACTTCTACATCGCTTTCCATCCACAGATGGATGAGTAGTCTGAATGAACAATTCGGACCTTAGAAAATATGTTCCAAACTTGTGCATTGGACTAGAGTGATAGTTGGAACAATCAACTCTCATCGGTGGAGTTAGTATGTGGCAATAGTCACCACTTTGACATTAGGCATGACACCTTCACAGCCATGTATATATAGTAGATCATGTCGCTCACCTATCAGTTGGAGCAAGGTGGATGGACGATAGTTCTTGTTACGAAAGTAATGAAGCGACGAAGTCTGTCTCATCATGGAAAGGTCGAGAACAACATATACGAGTCGTATACGAACATAATGAGATCGGAGGAATTGAATTAAAATGGAGATATGATATATGTAGGACATATCATGAAGATGAATATGGCATTTAAAAATCGAAAGTGGAGATGAAAAAAGATTTCTCAAATTTGTTAGACAAATGATGTAGTTTGGTTTACGCAAATTCGAGGACGAATTTGTTTTTAAGTTTTTAAGGAGGTTATGATATAATAACCCATATTTTTGGTGATTAATAAAAGAATATTTTAATATTTTTATTTGAGAATTATGGCCATTAATATTATTATATTTAATAATTCTAAAAATAAAGGAAAATTTGAGGAGTTTAATTAAGGATAAAAATGTATTATGAGATATTTAATTAAATTCGAAATTATTTAATTATTGAAATAAATCAAAATTGTTGAAAGAGATTAATTAAAAGATTAAATTTGATTAGGATCGTAAGTTATAGATGGATTAAAAATAAATATTTAAGAGTCCTATAAATAGATCCTTAGGGCCGACCGTCAAAGGAGTTTCCTCTTCTTTAATTCTCGGTGTCCGGCGACAGAGACGTGACGTCCAAGTGATGGCAAGGCGTAATTCGACGTCGAACGGCTAGACATGAAATGAGATACATAAGAGGGATCCATAGGTTTATCACTACGTATGATTCTTTTTACGGCGCATTACTTTTGTGAAAAATTGGTCTGCACAGTCGATGGCTGGAATTGAGGTGCCCCATATTCCTCTTTAATTTTATTAATGAGTGCGTGAAAAGTAAGAGAACGTAGACCTTTGCGTCATCTGCCGAAGGAGAAAAGAAGAAAAAAATAAATAAATCGGTGAAAGGCGCAACACGAAGGCTCGTATAAGGTAGAGAGAGAAGTAAGGGAGGAGAGGCAAATGGACGTTTGTGCGTAATGAAAAAAAAGGGTAAAAGGGACCTTATGTGAGATTAAGATAGAGAGAGAATTGAGAGGGCAAATGAAAAGAGAAAGGAATTAATTACGTCGCGTCGCTTTGGCGTAAAAAAAAGGGATAAATTTCTCGGTGGGAAGAGATCAAGGGGTAAAGGGAATTGAAAGAGAGGTCGTGACATAAGCAAATAAAAAAAGTGTAAAGAGGGGAGGGGAGGAAGTAGAGAGAGGGGAAAAATTGTGGCCAATAGAAGGCATAAAGGAAAAATAAAAGTAATACGTGGATGTAAGAGAATTGGAGAGAGAAGGAAAAAAAGGGGCATCAAGGCACCACTTAAAAATAGGAGAGGGAAAAAAATAAAATAGGAAGAAGTATTAGATTTCTCTACAGCAGAGAAATCAAGTAGCAAAAAAAGAAAAGAATAAAAAAATGGAAAGAAAGTTTTATTGAATTTTCTTTTTGAAGTCAAAAAAAGGATCGAGAGTGGTATTAACATTGATTTTATTAGAAAAATATTAATTTTATTACTATTAATATTATTTGAATATTATATATTGATTGTCTTATTTATTGATTGTCCTGATCATAATGTTATCACTCCTGATTATCTTGTTATCATATCTAATCATCATATAAGATCATATTATCATTATATTTGATCATATTTTGTTATCATATCCCATTTGATCATTGATTATGATACTGATCTAGTAATTTTTTTAATTGGGTCTTGTTTCACCTAAATTAAATTACTAAAAGATAGACATCTTAGGTAAATAAGATAAAAATTGAAAGCTGCTGAATTTTCATGTTCTCTGATTGTCTCCAAGCCCTCGGGCCATATTGTTATTGAATTGAATTGAATGGGGCAGATAGTGGACCTAAAGGTTTGAGACGTCATAATCCTTTAGAGAAGCTATGACTGTCCTGTGTTTGGTCATGGTCCACCGTCATTCACGAATAATTGTTAGCGCTATATTGTTGAGTGACTTGTCGTGGCATTGATCCCCCACTGGCTTACATGAAAGAGACATGAAATTTTTTTTAATTGATCGAGCACTCCTCGTTGAATTGAATAACTCCGAACATTATAAATTGAATTGAATTGAAATAAAATCGAATCGAATTGGATTAAATTGAAATCGAATTGAATTGAATAGACCATGATCATTTGGATACTGACGTTGACCGGCATTGCCTCTGTCCATTGAATCAAATGGAATTGTAATTGACCAATGACCATTGATATTGAATTGAAAATTGTCAAATTGAATAGTGCCATAGTGATCAGACATCATTGATATCGTTAATTGTTAAATCAATATTGATCGGTCATTTGACCTTTTTCTGATCCTTCCTATTGATCTATGACTTTATTGTCATATAGTTATACTGAATCATCGATCCAATTGGTGGGACAATTATTAATTATTATCTCTATTGATTGATCTCTTGACCATAATTTGATATAATTGCTCATATCGATAAATCTTGTTAAATTGATTATTGTATTGATTGCTCAATTGACTCATCATTGATTATATCTTATTTTCGATTGAGCATATTGATTGTTTAGTAGTTCCTACGTACTGAGCATTTTTATTCTTATGGATATTTTTCCTGTACCTGGATCCATGCAGGTGAGAGTGCTTTGATAGAGGATGATCCTATAGATGGCTATGCTCAGTGACAGACAGATGTTGCACATGTTCTAGATTGAGTTGTCTAGTTGTTATTATTTTCGCATTTATTAGCATTGTGAACTTATTGATATTTTAATTATTTTAAATATTATGAATTATTAGTCATTATTATTGAAAAGTCTTTCGCACTTATTGTTTATATTCCACAAAAATGTTTTATAGAAAGTTGAGTAGCGCCTCTGGGACGACTCTGAGCACGTGAAAGTCACGTGGGTCTCAGAGCGTTACAATTAATATGACCAATGTGAAGCTTGTTAACTCCTCATTGACCCTTGGAGTGAAGCCACCTATCAATAGTTCTTTGTTCTCACATCCAACAATGTATCATCAAGCTGTGGAAGGCTTGATCTCGCTTTTGCCATCAATCAAGTGATTTCAATTGGCAACAAGTAAAAAGAATTCTGTAGTATCTTCTTAACACTATGGAGTTGACGCTCAAAATCAGCACGTCTCCCTCAACTCAGTTACAAGCATTTTTTAGAAGTCGATTGGGCTGAATGCTCTCTTGATCGCAAATCAATCGATGCTTTTGTTATATACCTAGACCAGAATCTAATTTCATGGTCCGCTAAAAAGCAATCATTAGTCTCACGTTCCTTTACAAAATCTGAATATAAAATGTTAGCAGATGCTACTGCTGAACTTCCTTGGCTTTAGTCCTTGCTACGTGAACTTGGTATCTCATGTTCGCCTCCTGTTTTATGATGTGACAACATTGGCGCAACATATCTCACCGCCAATCCCGTGTTTCATGTGCACACAAAACACATCCAGATTGATTTTTCACTTTGTCCGTGAAGAAGTTGATGCCAACGACTACTTGTTCAATTTATCTTAACTCACGATCAATTTGCAAACATTATGACCAAGCCACTTGCAAGGAAGAAGTTTGCCTTCATTCGAGACAAGCATTAATTATGTCAATCACCACCATTGGGGGCGTACCAGACGAAGTCTCACACACCTCATGCAACTGACGCCGTATCACTTGGTCCACTCCAGCAACAGAAGCTACATGACATGCTCAACTTACTTCTGTGTTACTGCTCCACTAGTGCACTATTTTTTTTTGGATGCCAGTCCGGGTCTACGGGAGGCCTCCGGTGTCCGAGGCTACTAGCACTTGACTAATCCAGAACCGAAAAGATAGAGCAGTAAAGGCTTATTCCCTAACCAAGGTGGCATCTCCGAGACTCGAACCTGGGGCTACTAGCACCCAGCAAGTGCTCGGGACTCAACCCTTCTACCAGTTGAGCCAACCACTGTTGGTTCCACTAGTGCACTATATAAAACATGATCTCATTGTGTAAATAGTATATAACGCCTTGTAATAAGCCAAAATAGGTGTGAAAAGTTTCAACTTTGTTACTCCTCTCTTTTAGTATCTTCAAAGTATTGAGGCTAAATCCAAAATTACGGTACAATAAAGTTGAGTACCTTACATTTTTGCATTTAGTCTCCTTTGGTTTCTCTTTCAAACTTTTTTTTCCTTTTCTTCTAACATAATTGATACTTAATAATCAGCGACCTAGTGATCACATTAAAAAGAGCTTTCATCTTGTGAAAATGTTTATGTCTTTCATGACTCATTATAATATAACATGCAAGAGGAAATATGATGCTTCTTCTCGAATAACATTGATAAACAAATACGTTTGTGATAAGGAAAAGGAAAAGGAGATTTTGCCTTAAGACTTGATAAACATTGATCAAGTATAATTTATCGTGCACCACTTATCATAACTAAGCATGAACAATTATATGTAATAATATTAAATCCATAAAGAAAGTGGATCTCTAATGTTCAATATGTAAAGTGTATATAGAAATAGTTATAGTTCATAATTATTAAAGGAGCACGATAATAGTAACACAAAAAATATGATGATTAAATTATCATATAACTATAACATGATATAATAAGTGATAAGATATCATATCAAAGTAATTTTGGCACTACGAGAAATTGGTTGATTAGGGACACACCTTTAGCCTCTAATGCGTCGCTAATTAGGTATTAAATACAGTAGCGACACATTAGCGTTGACTAAGCGCCACAATGCAGGCGACACAATCGTTCTGGCGCTATTAGCGTCGCCATCGTGCCAAGTCAAAACGAAGCTACTAGCGTCACCTGTCGATGCTACTACGTATGGCGTGACAATTGTCATTAAAATGTGCCGCTAAGGCGGCGTTGTATGTGTCGACGCTATCGTGACACCACTCAAATGCAAAAACAATCATCCATGTGAGCCATTTTCATTACCCATGGCGGCTCTATTAGGATGCTAAAATGACTCTAAGCCTCAGCGCGCTTGCAATGCTAATTGGACGCCGACTTGCGACGCTACTGCGATGTTAAAGAGACGCTAGTGTTTTGCACAGTAGGTATTATCGTAACCCTATGGAGACGCTGAATAATATTATTTTCAATATTATAAATGCTCATATCTTGGGAGTCGCATCATCACTTGTTATACGATTAGCTTAAGATACATTAGGAGAAAGTTCAAGGACACATCACGCCATACAGTAAATCTTCATTGATCATTTTGTCCATTTGCATATTTCACATTATGTAGACATATAGCAACAAATTAAATAACTTACATGATTCTATACATGTTTTTTCATACAACAATATGCCACACAAGATTCTATACATGCTTCATGTTTTTTCATGTGTTTACCTCTATTGACCTGTATTTGGATATGGTACATGTTGAGGAAGCCGATCTATGACCTGATGTCCTTGAGGACAATGCAGAATGGGATGACGTCGGTGGATAAATCGACGCGGGAACGGTCGAGGCGATGCTGCAGCTAATGAAGAGCACGCCATTGGCAGATGCGGAGTACTGTGTCTCTTGGCAAGGGCGCGAGTGCGGAACACGTGCTTATGAGGATGATGATGGAGAGAATGACGACGACAAAGTCATTTCGATGATGACCCCCTATTGCCGCTGCCGCTCGACGGGTCCCGCAAGGCGCAAGCGCGGAAGGCGATCGGAGATTGGACCTCCAGCGATAGGCAGAGAGAGACATGGAGGACAGAGAGAGACATGGAGGAGGCGGAGGCCAGTGGATAAAAGAAATCAGAGGATGAGGAAATAGACACAGGGGAGGAAGGAGGGAAAGAAATCGGTGGATAAAAGAATTCGGTGGGCATCGGATTAACACATAAGGAGAATTAACATTCGTTCTTCGATACAGATCATCAATTAGCGATGCAAACATTGGGATGCTACGGTGTCGTATTGTTGAGATATATAGTTATAAAAAATGTTGAATAGTGCCGCACATTAGCGATGCCTAGGACGCGACACTAAGGTAAAACGTCTATGATGCGTTGACGGGTTGTGACGTTAAGCTAGTGTCACAACCATATGACACTATTGTGACACTATTGTGACACTATTATGCACGATGCAAAAGTGATGTCGACATGCAACGACACTATTGTGATGCTAAAGTGTCGCTAGTCATCATGCGACTCTATTGCGTTACTGAAGTGAAGTCGATGTATTAGTTATTTATTAATGTTAAGTTATTAAATTTAATCTCAACCATATAATCATCATCTAACAGTTCAGATTCATTGGATGCATATTGGTTCTATAACTTTTGATTGCATATTACTTAAACCCTATATGTATATATATATATATATATGTGTGTGTGTGTATATGTATATCTAATTATACGTTTGTGTCACATTGGCGACGCATTATAGTCTCATTAGTATAGCGTCACTTGCACTTCATAATAGCATCGCAAGCAACTGAGGCTAATATCGCCTCTTAAATTAGTGTTTACTTAGTGACGCAGATATCATGACGCTAACTTAGCGTTGCTTGTTGTCAACTCCAACATAGCGCAAGGTGTCAATGCCACTATCGCCTCCTAAACTCGTGTCTATTTAGCATCGCATTGTCAATGACGCTAATTTAATATCGCGAGTTGTCGACGCCAATACAATGTCATAATCTATCGCATTTTTCAATTTTAGCGTGTGATAATGGCGCCTAAGTAGCGTTAGAATGGCGTCGGATTTAGCGCAGACTATTTGTAACGCTAAGGCAACGCTAAATAGACGCTACGAGGAGGCAGTTAGCTTCGCATTGTGTTGACCCAATGTTGCCGTTATTTTGACGCTATCATTGTCGAATTAGCATTGCATGTTTTGGAGTCGCTAATTGTCATCGCTATCTGACAAATTTTTTGTAGTACGGCCAGACATCACTATAAGATTAATTTTGATCAATAACCTTTAGATACCTTTAATTAGATATTTTCTTCTTCATTCATCAATTCATTATATTCTCACATATGAATGGAATATTTTTCAATCTGTACAATATCTTTGAACTTGTGAAAAAAGTGTCTTTCAACTCTTATGTCGTCAATCTACAATGAAGATCTTTTCTCTTTACATTTTTTTATATTTTATCTTCTTAGCTTATGAAATATATTTGGTTTGTATCGTTTGGAGTAATAAAATGTATGAATAATTAAAATGATGCTACGAGAGTATGAGTACTCCAAAGAATTCATATAGTCATTCATGGATGCCATTGAGTAATGTACACTAAACCAAAAACATGAGATTAATTAGTTATGCCATAATCAATCAAATTAAATATCACACCAAGGATTACATCTAAGTTTGGCAACTCCAATCCTCATTGGAATAAGCACATGTAATCGTATCAAGCATGAAATTGTGGTTCGATTGTATCACTCTGAGGATCTATAGACATAGGAACATCATTCAATGATGAATGGATCACTTTGGAAACCAACTGTGTTCGACCTCAATGGGATCTGTTAGACCAACACGAGCCATATCAGACTGACATGGGAAGGACCGATGCAAGTCGTATTCAATCTCGAAAGTAAATAGTTGTTATTCATAATCATAAACTACTATTCATGCCTATAAGGTATGTTTCACAACCCAGAGACTCTTTCTCATGACTATGAAATGGAAATCATGGTTGTGTAATCAATTTTCATAGCCTTGACATGCTCAACAGTCACATGTGAAGGTACTATAATAATTAAGAAAAATGCCCATAAAATGGGGATTTCATACAGAACATACATATCATAAAATCACATAGCCTAATGATTGTAGCACAAATTATAAATGATTACAACATGAATCATGAAGGATAAATTTTGGATCATGAATATACAAAGACTTGAACACAACTCGTAATCACATTTATCGAATATGGGAATTGAGGCATAATTGGCATAGTTTTTTTAACATGAGATTAAAGCCATGATAAACTATATAGTTCATAATAATCATTGTGCGAGAATCATAATAAAGTTAATTCATGAGAGCATTTCAATAGGAAGTCTTAAGCACATAATTTGCATCATGTTGATCCATCGAGAACTTCATACCACTGCTAGGAAATTCGCCTACCTTTTGAAAATTTGCCAATTCCTCTCGTTCTTCTTTTTCTACTAATGATTCTCACTTCTTCTTTGGCCACCCTACCAAGGGGGGAGGGCGGTGGGGAGGGAGGGAAGGAGGATGGGGTAATGATCCTCAATTGCCCAAATATTTATGTTGAATTCTTTTTTCTTCTCTTCCATAATTATCAAGCATTATTGCATAGATAGTGAAATTTGGACTTGGTGCTTATGTTATGCTAAGATGCCCATTGCATTCTTAGGAATGAGTATATACTTGGTCCCATTGTGCACAATAGAAATGATATGATTTATTCAACATTCGACCATGTTCATCATCAAATAGACTTATATGTGTTTTTTAACCCTTAATTGTTGAGTGCTCAATGGTTACTATCAAACTAAACACTTTAATCGAAAAGAAAGTCTATCATCTCCTCTCCATGCATATTTTGAATGGAAATGATGTTTCATTCTTTTGAAGAGAAACTTATTCACTACTTCTTGCATATTTTGAATGGAAAAGAGCTTGTGATGATCATGGGTGCAGAACATCGCCATACATTGACAACACTAGCTATATGTATGTCTACCATTTTCTCTTCTTTTTCCGATTGAAACATATTATCATACCGGTTGCCATATTTAATTGGATCAAATAACCATGTACATGGTTTAAAGTCAACATTTTAAAACAAAGTAATATGTTTAAGTAGATGGATTCGAATATTCTAGAACTTCTCTTTCGGCCAATGGAAAAAGATGTCGATTCCTTTATATTTGATTATGCTTTCTAATATTTTTACTCAACGTGAAACCTCCTATGGTGAATTGGCATATTTCTAACACTATTGGACTTACTTGATGAAACTTCAATAAAATGAACAAAAGGTCTCAATTTTATTTATTATAAGCAATGACAAGATCAAATTAACATTTCCTAAATGTGAATGTTTTATCTTTGTCAATATTAATGGGAATTGTTTTATTTTCTAGTTTATAATAATTCTTTTGTTTCCTCGTACCATTACATATTTTTATTATAAACTTTGTTGTCTTTTTCTTGCAAGCAACAAAAAGATTATAAGTCATTCAGTCGATATTAGTTGTTGGGTAGTATATAAAGAAGTAATCAATGATGAAGAAATGAGCAATCAAATCACACCGATAAGTTTGGAAGATGAACAAGTGTTCAATCCCAAAATAAAAATATACACTATTTTTAGTTGTGATAATTTTCTTTAACACCTCTTTTAAAGTTATTTTATAAATTATTTTATTTTTAATGATGTGACACGTAAGCAAAATGATGAAAAACTAACTTTACCTGATCAAAAGATAGTTAGTAATTGGAGGACAATTCTATTACAAAGTAAAATAGAGGAATATGATTGGAAAAGAGAATAATGTTCAAAAGTACTAAAATTTACCTTGTAAGGTTAAGATATAATCAAGTTGGCAAATCCCTCGTGAAGAGGCTTCTTCTAGTTGTTCTAGTATGTTGTTAATCATATGGATCTAACTTGTGGACATTCTTGATGAACATCTAGAATGGACACAATCGAACTCTTACATGGAGGACATGCATCAAGATTGCTAAAGCCTCATCTGGGGGTGAAGCTCATTAGTGATGAGAGATTTATAACTGATGAGTCACATGAAACTTCAGATACAATAGGGACACTTCATTTCTAGAATACTACTTCATCGGGTGACATTCGAGGTTCCTAACGATGAAGATTTACTAAGTCATACCTTGATAGAGAAGCATCTATTGGATTTAATTACTAAGTTAGGTGGCACCACAAGCATCTATTGGAGTTAATTACTAAGTTAGGTGGCACCTTATACTGTTGATAGATGTATAGAGATATTTTGTGTCGGGATCAAAGCTTTCACATCACATAATCACCATGCACTAGTTCTTGTGGAGAGTTTGTTTACTTGAACAATTGCAAGATGGTCAAAATAGGGTAAAAGAATATTTGATCTAGGGAAGGCTACCAAGAAACTTATGGATCACCAAAGCCAACACAAAAGCCTATGAATTCCTCCAACGAGACCAAACACCAAATAGCCACTTTTATGTACATGAGGAGTGTTTTTTTTTTCTTTTGAAAAGTTAGGAGTAACTTGAGGTGATGGAATACATATGGCGTAATAATAAACCTACAAGTGGCTAGTATTTATAAGAAATCATCGACAAAATTTTGTAATGAATGTTTTCTTTATCATGTAAAGTTTTTATACCCAAACCTCAAGAGACTAGTTTGATTATAGTATCCAAATTAACAAGTCTATTCATAATCTGTTTAGTTTGTCCTCATAATCTGTTTAGTTTGTCCTCATAACAAGTGTTGTACATAAAATTAATTGAAGTCGCAATTGAGTTCATTAGAGTTAGTTTACCAACAATATAGGGTTGTCTCCACCCAACCTTATCCACAAATGACCATTAGGTCCCTTTGTGACATGACCATGCATCATGATAACTCCCTAGTTCTGTGCACAAAACTTGATATGCTAAAAGAAAAGTAAAACATTGATTTGGATAAATTCGTATTCAATCTTGGGGTTGATGAGATCAGAGATCATCATAAGATTCTGCTATGAAAAAGAGAATATTATCAACAAATTTAATATGAAGAAAAGATGGGACCCCTCTATTAAACATAAAGGAACATCGATAATATGAATTGACCATATTGGAGATGAGTGTTTAAATATTTTGAAAAGAAACCAACATTAGAGACATTTCTTCCATCCAAAATTCCAGGACTATGATAATTCTTCCTTCCCTAGCTCCATTGATTGTGTAGGGTTAATGATGTTGAAGGGTAAAAAGTGAGGCCATTTATCAATAGATAAAGTGTTAGATAAATGCATATTTAATACTATCAAATGCTTTTGTGCGATCATGTACAAATTTTTAAGATAAGATTATATTATTATGTCTCTATTGATTTAGGAAGAAGCTTACTTGGTTCAAGGTGATCCAAGATGACACAAAGTTTCAATCTCTTAGTTTCGATCTTGGTAGTGACTTTGAATGTTATATTCATAGGTTTATAGACTAGAGATGGTTAACGTTCTCCGGACTATACAATTTAGGAATGAGGATTGTAAGAGTTTGGTTCAAATCATGAGGGGAGAAGCTGCTTTCGACATGATGTTTTATGATGATACATTTATCTAAGAGCTATCTTGACTTCTCAAACCGTGGTCTCATGAAAAAGTGATCTAAGGTGTGACACTCTTATTCTATAGAAATTGATTGCTTAAAAAGTGGTTTATTCATACAAGAGCGAATATGATACAAAGACATGAAAGTGGTTAACCACATGAGACTCGAGTTATTACATGTTATGGCACCAAGTTCCATTTACCAACTTTAATAATTTTTTTAGCTTTCCTATTTACAAACACAGTGGTGTGAATATACTTAGTATTACAGTTTCCATTATGAATCATTTTGCTTCACGCATTTTAAAATCACAGAATATCTTCTCAAAGTAGATAAGATTCTAGTCATGTCTTTCTTATATGAATATTTTCAAATATTTTGTGGTTCCATTGTGTAAAAGCTTTTTGAAGATATGATAAGCTTGGGCAAGGTTTTCATTTGGGTTCAACGAGTTTTGTAGGAATAATTGAAGTCAAGTTCAATGTTGTTATGATTCTACTTGGAAGTAGAAATCACATGTAGGTGGCGGCTCATGCACAATATTAGTTAAGTTAATTAACAAAAGGTGGTGATCAAATTTTATTATGATATAACTTTCTTAGGGAATAGTGTCACCATTCAAAATTTGCTAGTGCACGATCAAGTCATTTGTAAATGTAAGCAGAGATAAAAACTCGGTTCACCTTCCTTCCAAGTGATTTTCAAACCAATATGCCTTAGATCCATAAGTTGACATATATTGAGTGTTTTTTTAACATGCATGCAAGAAGTTAGGTTAAAGGGTCCTCTGTGTTCTTCACTAACCTCGAGAATCACATTAGAGCCTCTTGCTACTAACAAGGATCTTGGATGCTGGAGACATAGGTTTCTATTCTTACCAGAATATTTGTTGCATGTTCTTTAATAAATATGTTTCCTATCAAACCATTCAATTTTGACATTAATAGGTTGGGTGTAAACATATGGATCAAGAAACCATAGTTGATTAGGTCTCCATGGGAGCCAAAAATCTTTAAAGAATCCTTGAGCATCTAGAGTTTCACATATGTCGACACACATTAGAAGTTTGATATCTCCTTATGTATGGTTATAATATAGTTAAAATATCACGATGAATGTTGCAAATATGTTTCTTGATTATTTGCCAAAAGTTGAGGTTGCTTGCTCCTCTATAATTTCATATTTACAAGGGAGAGGTTGTGGGATTACTCACTAACAAAATAGTGAGTTAGCATCTTGGGATAGACCTTTGCGAGAAACTTTTTAGGTCTTCAAGGTCCATATTGAGAACAATTGCGGATTGACTATATATTGGCTACAAGATTTCATTGATATTTATTGTTAAAAAGATGCTTTATATTTTTATTGTTAGTACACTCAATGAGGGATAGTGAATTCATTTCATGCATCCTCTTTACATGATTGGAACAAATTTTGAGGGGGTGATTGAAAACTTCTTGTATTTTGACAAGATGCATTAATAATTTATCAACGAAAATTTCATATGCTATGCCAGAAGGTGAACTTATGATCCGTGTGTCGATGTGTGTCTAAACGAGCATTCTAAGATGTTAGTGGTGTAGAATCGAAAGCACCAAGAGGGGAGGGGGTGAATTGGTGCATAAAAATTTAAAACCAAAAAAGACGTAGGAGTAAATTTAGAGCGAATGTGATCACAAGCAAGTAAAGGATAGCTAATAAAAGCATATGAGAAGCAAGAGAAGAAAAGACGCAATATGTTGACAAGGTTCGGCCCAACTTCTTGACCTACATCCCCGCTCCGACTCCTCAATCTTGAGACCGTAGAAGATTCACTAGCCTTCTCTTTTCTTATAGGGATAGAATAACTCTTTCTACACCACAATGTCTTCTTCTTTGCTCAAGAGATAAGGCACACATCTTCTTACAAGGAGCTCTCAAAAACTATCTAAACAAGAATTCCCTCCAACACTCTTCTTCTTACAAATAATATTTTCACTAAGAAACTAGAAGAGGGAAGGGATGATTTGCAACTTTGGCTCAAGAAGAATGCTTTGAATTTGAAGGGAGCTCTAGAATGATTTGCCTTGCTTGGATGGTCTTCCTTCAATCTTTTGGATCCCTTTTATAGGCTTTTCTTGAAAATTTGGTCGTTGTAAAGCAACTAAAAAAGATTGTACTGTCAGCTCTGAAACGGTCGACTGTTTCAATATCGGTCGTCCGTTTTGTGCAGTTACTAGCCGTTATCCATTTTTTCGTATCTTCAGCGGTCGCCCATTACAGAATCGGTCGTCCGTTAAATAAAAAATATATTCGTTATTTTGTCTTTTTTGTGCAGTTTACCGTTAATAGTAAGTCGTAGAAGAATTATAGACGTTCTTGCTTTCATAACGGTCGCCCGAAAGTGAATCGGTCGACCGATACTGAAGTGCATTCCATTCTTTGAATAGCGATCGATCCAATCTTCTATTTCGATCGTCCATCCGCAATAAGATCGGTCGCCTGTTGTTATAGGTTGATCCTTTCTGTGATTAGCGGACGTTCCATCTTCTATTTTGGTCGTCCACGATCTTCAATAACGGTCGACCGGTTATAAATCGTTCGTTCGTTTTTCCGTGATTATTGCATTCTGTGATTAGCGGACACTCCATCATTGATTTCGGTCGTCCATTATTTGTCATAACAGTCGACCGTTATAGTATCGATCGTCTGGTTTTACTGCAGATGAACACTTCGACTATTTTTCTTCGAAAAATATTAAACATGTTCACACTATCACTTTAAGCATAATTAGTACATCATCTTCCTTGTTTTCTATCATCAAAATACATGAAATATGGTCTTGAGACCAACAATCTCCCCATTTTTTTATAATGGCAAATAAAGTGACGATGAGGTAATCAAAATATCAACATTATAAATTCCTCCCCCTAAATTCATGCTTGCTTTTACAAATATATCATTTACTCCCCCTTAATCAAAGCATAACTTCTTTTTGTAAATATCATGAATGTCATATCATATATATAGTGAAAATAAATTATGACTCACAATTCTCAATACAATCCACATCATAAACAAGAACAGTAAACACATCTCATAAACATAACAATAATATCATACATAGTGATAAAGTCATACATCGTCACATATTCCACATGTTCCTTCTCCCCTTTTGACACCATCAAAAAGGAGGAAACAAAAAGATCACTAACATAACGAAAAACTAAGCATCCGGAGCATCATCGGGCGGGGGCGCAACCTGATCATAGGGAGAAGTGTCGGACCCCTGAGATCGGAAAAAGGCAAACATGCACTCCTGTGTGCGGCGCTGATCAAGCTCTATGCGGTCTACGCGTGCCACCATCTCATCCCACTCACCACGTGTCGGTACTGAGCCCCAAACTCTCATCGGCTCACGTGGAAAAGGTATGTATTGTGTAATATCTCTAAGTTAATCATGCATGATTAGTTGTATGAATGTGATGTTATATTATCTTATTGATAATATCTATGAATGTGATGTTAAAACTTACATTTCAATATCAACTAAAGTGCGAAAGCGATGGAAATTTACTTAAGGCATAAAAATATGATTTTCGGAAAAGTGAAAATTTGGAAAATTAAAATCCCGGTAATTGTTCCTATATATGAAAGAATTCTAAATGTGATTTTTAAGAATTTTTAGGAGGTGTATGAGTTAGGTAAAATGTAGAAACAAAATCAAAAAATCTATGAAATCGCGATTTTTGTTCTTCGGACAAAAATTTAGATTTTGATTCCTTAGTTATTTATTTTTCTAAATATTTTATTTGAATCCAAATGGGAGGTAGTTTATTATTTACATGTAATGTCTTAAGTAAATGAATAAATAAATAAATAAATGAAAAATGCAAAAGCCATATAAACAAGGGTATCTTTGGAAAACTGGTTTCCACCAGTTGAAGTCGGTCCCCCCCCCCTTCCTTTTAATACTTATCATTTTACCTTCCCTATTCACCACCCTTGACCGAAATTAGGAAAAGAGAAGGTAGAACACACCATACTACATGATTGAAGCAAATTAGAAAAAGAGAATGGGCAACTAGGGTTTTAAAGTTTGGTAAGTTCCTATTTCATTTTCTTTGGTTTTTAACTACATAATTCTTAATTAGGGTGACTCTGAACCTTTCTTATCCATTTATTTTCGGATTTTACTTGAACATGGGGCAAAACTCATGTTGTTTATGGGTAAGATTAACCCTAGCCATGTTCAGTTGATTCACGAATATTTAGCTACATAATTTCATACCTTCGAGTGATCCAAAAATTATAAAATTTATTCTGATTGATCCCCTATGGGTCTACTTTCATTGAGCTTTGGAATCAAGTTAATATGATTTCGGTAGATAAAGTTATGCTCATATCTTTAAGGTACCATCACTCTGTCCGCCTAAATTGCTACCCGAATTTGTAAATTATGTATTAAATTCAATATATCGTGGAATTATTTGATAATTTAGAGTGTCATAGAATTGATGTTAGGGTTCATTAACAATTGGAATCAATAGAAAATGATATGTGTAGTGAAAGTTATAAATAATATACCGAGCCTTATCAGTCTGTCAGGAGGGAACTTAGGGCAGATTATGCTAGTATTGGTTAAATTTATTGTGCTCAGTACAAATAGATATAAATTCAAGTAATTTTATGAGTTGCACCCTAGGATGTCTACAAATTTGAAAAAATTAAAATTAATAGAACATGAAATGTTTATTATTTTATATAAATCATAAAAGTAAGATTACTCAATCTGTCAGGACATAGAAATAACATAAAAGCTAGGCTGAATGTTGATTTTCATGAGAGCAAACCATAATAAAGTAGGAAAAGAAACTTTTACAGAATAATTTCTTTGTAATGTGATAGTAAAGAAAATTGGAATGATGTCATTTGATTATGTATACCAGAAGATATGAATTTTTTCTTACTATGCGTGCAATTTGTTATAACATTAGGTCAATCCTTATGTTTAATAGTTACTTAAGTTATAAGAGTAAATACTTAAGGTTCATATACCTAAGCAATTAATTATATTTCATGTGTGATAGGATTGTGTTCAGATCATAGTAGTAATATATTTCTTACTATTATTGTTATAGGAGTAGAAGAATAAAGTAGTGAACAAGGAAAGGAAAATATTTTGCTAGCCCTTATAGGTAAGTTGATTTCTCCTACTCTATGTTTTCACCTCTTTTGAATTCGGTGTGACATCGATTATTATATGTATTGAATATGTTTTAGAATGCTATGAATTGATTTCGAGAAATGCAATTACGGAAAGTATATGTGATATGATTTGAATGGATTGCGATGAGTGCAATCTTGTTCATTTTGAAATGGTGTTGGATATGATTCATCTTCTGATAGTCAGGAGATGTTTGTGATGTGATGAATCATGCATCGACATCCATGTGCATTTTCATATATGATGGTTGGAGCTAAGTGCTACATCACTGATCACGATGGGAGCCACATCTAGAATCTAATGCATCATTTCTGTTCCCCAGATATGGGATGAGATAGACTGGAGCTAAGTGCTACATTGTGAGTAGTCATGATGGGGGCTACCTCTAGAATCCGTAGGAGCCACCTCTAGAATCCGTAGGAGCCACCTCTAGAATCCACCTATCGCTATATGATTGTTCCCCGAAATGGATGAGGTAGAATGGAGCTAAGTGCTACATCGTCGATTATGATGGGAGCCACCTCTAGAATCCACCTATCGACCACTGGCCAGTTGGTGATCCGTGCATACATATGAGAGTGTTGCATTGCATACATATGTTTGATATGTTTAAGTGACAATGAATGTAAATTGAGTGCAATGCTTTTGATTGGGATGTTATATATATATTTAGTAAATGTATGAAAATATTAACTTTGATATTATGATTAATGCATGTATGTTTATGTCTCCTCAAATTTATTAGATGATAACACATAGCTTATGAGTTATCAGCTTACTGAGCTATTATTTGCTCACAGTGTTGTTGTACACTTTTGGGAGCGCGAGAGACAGCTTTAGCAGGGTGTGGATCCTTTTTGCTGCTAAGGTATTGAGAAGTCATGTGCCCCACTGCGCGGGTTAGATAGAAGACTTGCAGCTCTCATATTCTTCTGTTGGGATATGGAGAGAGTTTGATATGTGCTATATATGAAAAGTAATTTTGTATCTTTTAAAATGTGAATCTTTTATGACTATGTGGTGGTGTAAATCCTAAGGTTGTTACATGCTTTGAATGATCAATATAAACTGCGTGGTTTGCTTATATGTGTTATCATTTTCTTGTATTATATAGAGGAGTTATGCACAATTTTTTTTAAAAAAATAATAATATTTGATCGTTTGTAATTAGTCGCGAACTCTGATTTAAATCACCGTTTAAATCGGGGTCGTGACAGTTATGGTATCAGAGCAATAGGTCATACCCTTTTATTAAGAGTTGCATGATCTTGTCTAGGATGACATGGTTATGCTTTAAGTTTGTTTAAGGTTTAGGATGTTGTCTTACGTTTGATTAGGTCTAAGGAATGACCTTTCATATTATTAATTTAAAGTATACATGTGCTTAATTTAATTAGGGTCATGACGACAAGAGGGGAGAGCTCATCCCAAAATCAAAATGCATAACGAGATCCTCGGTTGGAGGGTGTCTTGCAAGCTTTGCAAGAAATGAGTAATATTCTGAGGATGCAAAATGAACAGAATACAAGAAACAATGAACCTAGGGCTGAACAAGTTGAAGGTGGTCGTAAATGTACAATGGAGCAGTTTAAGAAACTTGATCCTCATGCTTTCAAAGGTATTGGTGACCTGGCGGAGGCCGAGAGTTGGATAAACAAACTGGAAAAGATATTTGCTGCCTTAGGTTGTGAGGATCCAGAAAAGATAGTATTTGCCGAGTTTATGCTTGAAGATAACACCGAGCACTGGTGGAAGGCAACTAAGCCTAGAGTTTTGGCTGATAACCCGAACTTAACGTGGAAAAAATTTGTTGAAGTTTTTCTTGCAAAGTACTTTTCATATTGTGCTCGAGACAAGAAAATGATTGAATTTCTCCAACTGGAGCAGGGAAATTTGACAGTGGATCAATATGAGGCCAAGTTTGCTAAACTATCAAGATTTGCTTCACACCTAGTGGCTGACGAAACAGAAAAAGCAAAGAAGTTTGAGAGAGGACTCAAGCCAGCTATTAAGAGTAATCTTGTCACACTCAAGTTGCGAGTATATGAAGATGTGTATGAAAGGGCTCAATTGGTAGAAAAGGATTTACAAACATTTCAAGCGAATCAAGAGGAAAATAAGAAAGAGAGAGGTCCTAATTTTTAACACTTCAGGCCAAGAAATTTTGACTTTAAGAAGAGAAAAAACAATGTGCCTTTCCGCAGACCTCAACAACCACAACCACAATGTTCCCAACAATGCAGATTGTGTGGAAATTCCCATGGCAATGCCCCATGTTATAGGATGACAGGAGGTTATTTTAAGTGTGGAAAAATGGGCCACTATATCAAAGATTGTCCACTCATGCAACAGCAACAACAACAAAAGTACCCACTACAACAACAGCCACAACCACCAAACAGAGCAATAGGAAAAGGGAAACAACCAATGGCACAAGGACAAGTTTATGCCTTGACTCAAAGAGATGCGGATGCTTCAAATGCTGTGATCACAGGTAATCTTCCTATCTGTGACACCATGGCACATACTTTGATAGATTCTGGCTCTACACATTCTTTTGTGAGTCCAAAGTTTGCATGCCATCTGAGGACAAAAAGGGAACCATTGGGATACTATTTGACAATCAAAACTCTTGATGGCAATACTCTGTCTTCAGATTTAGTATACAAATCATGCTTATTTTGTATATGCATGACTTTGATCTGATTATTTTTTCAATAATGGTAATTTTATATGAATTGGTTTTATCTTTGGCAGGAAAAGGAGGGCCTCCCTGCTTTCCCAATGGGCAACATTGATCAGACACGGATGTGGAAAGTTGGCGAACAAGTACGTGCCACCCGGCCTGAAGGTGATTTAGGACCCTTGTACCCCTTCACTGCTGGTGTTTATGTGGCACTGATGATGGCTCAGGTATGAAGTTCTTTTTCCGCTTGCGTGTATCTCGTGTTTCAGTTGGAAAAGTTTATCTTATGGATAGAAATTTTTGTGCAGATTGAGGTTTTGAGGAAGAAGGGGCATTCTTTTTCAGAAATTATTAATGAGAGTCTAATCGAATCTGTTGATTCTCTCAACCCTTTTATGCATGCTCGTGGGTTATCATTTATGGTCGATAACTGTTCGACGACTGCACGATTGGGTTCCAGAAAATGGGCCTCACGATTTGATTACATTCTCACCCAGCAGGCATTTGTTGTCGTGGACAAGAAGAGCCCCATTAATCAGGACCTCCTCAGCAATTTTTTCTCCGATCCAGTTCATGCTGCTGTTGATGTCTGTGCACAGTTGAGGCCAACAGTCGACATATCTGTTCCTCCGGATGCAGATTTCGTGCGCCCAAAACTGCGTCAAGCTAGCAACTGAGATGCCTCCTCCCCCAAAGTCACCTGCATCGGTCAGGCTTGCATAAGGAACAAGGCAAGAGGCCGGTCTCGCCTTCACCATCGTCGACGCTTAAGAGGACACCGTCGAGGAAGGCGGGTCGACGGCAGTGCCCATCGCTGATGTCGTGCCGGTGCCTGTAGGAGGATTGGATCTGCAGCATTTTCCCCGCGCGGAAGATGCCCAAGGGAGGCACCAGCGGCGGAGCCCGGCAATCGATTTGGCAGTGGTGGGCTTGGCTCAGCGTCAAATCAAATGGCGGCGGGGAAGTCACAGCAGCTCGTACTAGCAGCAGAAGGCCGAGATGGACAGGCCTCCATTTCCGGAGCTGTTGATAATAATGAGGAGGGATTCAGACAGGGACAGAGACAATTATGAAGATCGCATTGTAGAAGAAGAAGAGGAAGAGGGCTCAGAGCATGAAAAGGGGACGAGGGTGTTCGTGCTGCTGACTGTAGCTGAGGCCGCCACACCACCGAAAAACTCCCTGCTCTCATTTTAAAAAACACGTAGGAGAGAGAAAATTTATTTAACTTGTAGTTGATTCCAACATGGCAGCTGACAGGTTGGACAGCATGGTGTTCACATATGCAATCGCCCAGCATGGTAGAACTTGACGCAGGGGCTTCCACTAACCAAAAAATGTTAGAGTTCAAGATAAGTCTTTGACTGCTGATCTGATTATTTTGTATATGCATGACTTTGATGTGATTTTGGGTATGGACTGATTGTCCTCCTATCATGCTTGCCTTGATTGTCGAAGGAAAATAGTTACATTTTCGCCTCCTAATGAATAACCATTCAACTTTGTTGGAGAGAGGGCATCGAGTGGATGTCATCTAATATCCTATATATGTGCTAATAAGTTACTTAAGAAGGGTTGTGAGGGATTCTTAGCCTTCTTAGTCAAGAACAAAAAAGAATGAACAAATTTGAAAGATGTGCCTATTGTTAAGGAGTTTTCAGATGTGTTTCCAGAGGAGTTGTCAGGCTTGCCTCCTGATAGAGAGATAGAGTTCTCTGTCGATCTTCTCCCTAGAACGACTCCCATTTCTAAAGCTCCCTATCGTATGGCCTCTACATAACTAAAAGAATTGAAAGAACAATTTCAAGAACTTTTAGATAAGGGATTTATTCGGCCAAGTGTATCACCTTGGGCAGCTCCGGTGTTATTTGTTAAGAAGAAAGATGGATCTCTCAGGTTGTGTATTGATTATAGACAGTTGAATAAGGTGATGGTGAAAAATAAATATCCTTTATCAAGAATAGATGATTTGTTTGATCAACTACAAGGTGCCTCGGTATTCTCCAAAATCGATCTCAGATCTGGATATCATCAACTTAAAATTAAGGAAGCGGATATTTCAAAAACTGCATTCAGAACACGATATGGTCATTATGAGTTCTTGGTCATGCCATTTTGGTTGACTAATGCACCGATTGCTTTCATGGATATGATGAATCGAGTATTCAAGACATTTTTGGATTAGTTTGTGACGTTTTCATTGATGATATTCTGATATATTCCAAGAGCCAAGAAGAACATGAAGAACACTTGAAGACCATTTTACAAATGCTCAGAGAACAGAAGTTATATGCCAAGTTTAGCAAATGTGAATTTTGGCTTGATAGGGTGGTGTTCTTAGGCCATGTTGTATCCAAAGAAGGCATATCAGTTGACCCATCGAAAATTAAATCTGTAATTAATTGGGAGATGCCAACTACTGTTACTGAAGTCAGAAGTTTCTTGGGGTTAGCGGAATATTATAGAAGATTTGTTGAAGAATTTTCTTCTATTGCCACTCCCCTCACAAAGTTGACACGTAAGAGTATCAAATTTATATGGTCCGATGAATGTGAGAGAAGTTTTCAGGAACTCAAGAAGAGACTTACAAGCACTCCTGTCTTAACAATTCCATCTGGCACCGATGGGTTTGTTATATATAGCGATGCCTCTCGAAAGGGTTTGGGTTGTGTTCTAATGCAAAATGGTCGGGTGGTCGCGTATGCATCAAGACAACTAAAAGATTATGAGCAAAATTATCCTACACATGATTTGGAACTTGCTGCCATAATCTTTGCACTGAAAATTTGGAGGCATTATTTGTATGGAGCAACATTTGAAATATTTACCGACCACAAAAGTTTGAAATACTTGTTTTCACAGAAGGAATTAAATATGAGACAAAGAAGATGGATGGATTTATTAAAAGATTTGTCTTAAAAAATTTGGATTTGTTTTCACGGCGGCGGCAGTTGCGACGACGGCGACTACGATGGCGACCTGGATCGACGATGAGGCGGCGTTCGATGACGGCGCCCGTACGCCGGACGAAAATGACGGCAAAAGGATTTGCCGACAAAAGAGGGCGCCGACGGAATCTGCGGTCGGAAGAAGTCATCGGTGAATCGGGCGGCGGCAAGGAAAAGGGGTCGACCGTTTTGCGATTTGGGGAAAAACTTTCTGATTTGATTTTTATATCGCGTTGAAAACGGTCGACCGATATTATATCGGGTGACCATTATCTCAGACTTTTATAGTTGTCACATTCTATTTTTACCAGTTGACCGTTACTATAATGGTCGACCGATTTTGAATGTATGTGTTGTGCAACACAATTGATGTTCAATTCGATTCACAAATGATGCTTGCATAACCAAGTCACTTATGAGTTGAATTGATTGACAATTAGGTTCCTAACATTCCAAGTTCACGTCTAAGCATACAAAATCTTTTCTCACTTAAGGGTTTCGTGAATATATCCACAAGTTGAATTTCGGTGGACACATGTTCAATAGCAATGTCCTTGAGTGTCACATGTTCTCTAATGAAATGATAGCGCAAATTAATATGTTTGGTTCTAGAATCTTGGATTGGATTTTTAGTCATTTCTATTGCATTTGTGTTGTCGCACTTCATGGGTACACTTGAACAATTTATACCATAATCAAGTTGTTGTTGTTTTACCCATAATATTTGTGCACAACAATTACCGACTGCAATATATTCGACCTCAGCGGTAGAGAGTGCGATGGAGTTTTGCTTTTTGCTAGCCCAAGAGATGAGAGAGCTACCAAGAAAGCAACACATCCCACTAGTATTTTTCCTATCAACTTTACATCCGGCAAAATCCGCATCGGTATATGCATGTAAATCAAAAGATGAGTTCCTATCATACCAAATGCCTAGATCATAAGTATGCTTCAAATAACGTAATATTCTTTTAACAGCAACTAAGTGATATTTCTTAGGTGCCGATTGAAATCTTGCACAAGCATACACTAAACATTATATTCGGCCTAGATGTCGTCAAATAAAGTAAACTATCAATCATACCTCTATACTTCTTTTGATCAATAGATTTACCTTTCTCGTCTTTATCTAACTTTGTTGTAGTGCTCATGAGAGTTGAATTTGGTTTGCATTCATCCATTCCAAATCTTTTTAACAACTCCCTTGTATACTTCTCTTGATTAAGAAATATTCCATCTTTGTTTTGCTTGACTTGTAATCCTAAAAAGAATGTGAACTCACCTACAAGACTCATCTCAAATTCTTTTTGCATAAGAGATTCAAACTCTTTGCACAAGCTTTCATTAGTAGCACCATAAACAATATCATCAACATAAATGTGAACTATTAAAATATCATCTTCTAGATGTTTCAAAAATAATGTGGTATCAACTTTTTCTTTTTGAAAATCATTTTCAATCAAAAAAGTACTCAATCTTTCATACCATGCTCTAGGAGCTTGTTTAAGTGCATAAAGGGCTTTAGAAAGTTTAAATACATGATTAGAAAAATTTGGATTTTCAAACCCTTGAGGTTGTTCAACATAGACTTCCTCATTTATAAATCCATTTAGAAATACCGATTTTACATCCATTTGAAAAAAATTTAAATTCTTTAAAACAAGCAAAAGTTAAGAGCATTCTAATAGTCTCAAGTCTAACAACGGGAGCAAAAATTTCTTCAAAATCAATTCCTTCTACTTGTGAATAGCATTTTGCCACTAGACTTGCCTTATTTCTTATTATGATGCCATTTTCATCTAACTTATTTCTAAACACCCATTTTGTATCAATTATTGGATAGTCTTTTGGTCTTTCTACTAGTTTCCAAACTTGATTCCTTTCAAAATTATTTAATTCTTCATGTATAGCATTTATCCAATTTGAATCATTCAATGTCTCATCAATGTTACTAGGTTCAAATTGAGCAAGAAATGCCGAAAAAGCACATAAATTTTTCAAGGAATTTCTAATTCTTATACCTCATTTATGTTACATATAACTTGATCCAATGGATGTGATGATGCATGTTTCTAATTCCTTGGAATAATTTGATTATCCTCCACTTGTGGTTCTTCCATTTGTTCCACATTTGAGTAATCCATTCCATTTTCTTTCAATTCTTCATTTTGGATTTGTATGTTTTCAAGATGTCGTTCCACTTCAACTATGTCTTCTTCATCATCATTCATTTGCTTGCTCATCAAAAAATCATTAGTTTCATTGAATTTAACATTAATAAATCCTTCAACAACTAATGTTCTTTTGTTATATACTCTATATGCTTTACTAGTGCTAGAGTATCCAAGAAATACACTATCATCACATTTTACATCAAATTTGTCTAATTTATCTTTAATATTCAAGATATAACATTTACAACCAAACACCTTGAAATATGAAATATTTGGCCTTTTTCCATATAAGATTTCAAAACATGTTTTCTTTTCAAGGGGTCTAAGTGAGACTCTATTTAAAACATAACATGATGTGTTTACGGCTTCCGCCCAAAAATACTTGGGTAAATTACTTTCATTTAAAATTGTCCTAGCCATTTCTTGAATAGTTCTATTTTTTCTTTCTACTACTCCATTTTGTTGGGGTGTTCTAGGTGTAGAGAAATTATGTGTTATTCCATTTTCTTCACAAAACAATTTAAATTTGTAGTTTTCAAATTCACCTCCATGATCACTTCTAATTTTTACAATTCTCAACTCAAGTTCATTTTGTACCCTTTTTGCAAATTTAGAAAACATGCTTATAATTTCATCTTTACTTGTAAGAAAAATAGTCCAAGTAAAATGAGAGAAGTCATCAACAATTACAAATACACATTTTTTTCACATAAGCTTATAACATCAATAGGTCCAAATAAGTCAAGATGTAAAAGTTCTAAGAACTTATGTGTACTAATAACATTCTTTAATTTGAAAAAGCTTTTGATTTGTTTACCTTTAAGACATAAATCACAAACATTATTTTTTTAAAATTTAATTTTAGGTAAACCTCTAACTAATTCATGACATGAAAGTTTATTTAACAACTTAAAGTTTACATGTCATAATCTTCTATGCCAAAGATTTATATCATCATGCATAACACTAAGACATTTTTCACTTTTCCAATTTTCAAAGTCAATTTTGTATACATTGTTATATTTAAACCACATATGTAGAACTTTCTTGCTCTCATCTAAAATCAAACATTTGTCCTTTTCGAAATTCACTAAGTAGTTCTTATCACACAATTGACTTATACTAATTAAGTTATGTTTTAAATTCTCAACTAGCCACACATTTTCTAAATATATTTTGTCATTCTTACCAGCATTATCTATGTCAATTACTCTACATTTGCTATTATCTCCAAATGTGATTCTTCTTCCATTTTTCTTTTCCAATGTAATAAAGTTTGAAGGATCACCCGTCATATGCCTTGAGCATCCACTATCCAAATACTATTTACTTTCAATTTCCTTTGGAGCTCCCTACAAAAAAGACATTAAGATTCTCATCTTTTTTGTACCCAAATTTGCTTGGGACCAACTTGATTAGTGATGATCCTTTTAGGAACCCAAATCTTCTTCATACCACTATTTAATCCCATTCTAACTTTGCATTCATAAGAGTAATGTCCTTGATAACCACAATGAAAATAAGTAATATGTGATTTCGTATGAAGATTTTGTGATGCTTTAACAAATAGAATCATTTTATCCTTTTTAGTATCAAATGAGTTAAAACCAAGTCCATTTTTGTTGAAAGGTCTTCTTTGTGTTGATAGCATTGCATCTAGCATTTTTCCTCCATTTGTAAATTTTTCAAGCTTACCTTTTAAAATAATATTCTCATTTTTCAAAGTTTCAACACTACTTGTTTATTTTTCACAAGATAATTTCAAAGTATTGTTTTCCATTTCTAAAGCTTCAATCATAAATTCTAAACTAGAATTCTCATCACTTAATAAATCACAATTTTCACAAACTTTAGTATCATGTTTATTTTTTAGATTTTCAAATTCTATTTTCAAATCACCATACTTCTTTTTAAGAGATCTATATTTATCTATAAGAATTCTAAACTCATCATGCATATCAAAAAATTCGTTATCACTAGATTCGGATGAATTAGATAATATCTCGTAGCTATTTGTCATTAGACATATGTAGGCTTCTTCATCATCACTTGAGGAGATGTTTAAGTCATTTTCTTCATCTTCACTTCCATCCCACGTGGCTTGAAAAGCTTTCTTTTTCTTCTTCAAGTTTTCTCCTTCCTTTTCCTTCTTAACTAGATTTAGACATTCATTCTTGTAATGTCCAACTTTCTTGCATTCAAAACATGTCACTTGATTTTTACTTGATGATCTTCTTTTTGAAAAGTCACATTTTTCCTTTTGTTTGGCAAATTTAAGATATTTGTCAAACTTTTTAGCATACAAGGCTAGCTTCTTCTCATCTAGATTTTCATCTTCTTCACTTGTTTCACTTTCATCCAACTTTGCCTTCAACGCCAAAGTCTTCTTTTTGGAGATGCTTGTTTCTTCATATTCTTTGACTCCAATCTCATAAGTCAACAGTGATCCTATGAGATCATCAAAATTTAGCTTGTTTAAGTCATTCTCTTCAATCACGGTTCGTTTTGTATGCCACTTGGAGGAGATGGACCTGAGAAATTTCTTCACCTTTTGAGAGTTAGTCCGTGACTCGCCCAAAGAGGCTAAGCCATTCACAATATCGTTAAAACACACAACTATTTCATTTATAGACTCATTTTCATGCATCTTAAAATAATCATATTGATGATTCAAAATATTAAGCCTAGACTCATTAACCTTATCGGTACATTTATGTGTAATGATAAGTTTCCTCCAAATCTCATAAGTACTTTGACAATTTGAAACACGATTAAATTCCGTTGCATCTAAAGCACAAAAAAAATTGATTTTTTGCTTTCCAATCTAATTTCACAAGTAGCCTTTCACCTTCGGTATATTTCAAAGGTGATTTTCTATGCGAATCAAAACAATTTTCAATTATATCTCAAATATCAATATCAATAGAGCATACATAAGCTTGCATTCTAATTTTTCAATAGGCAAAATTTGAAGCATTAAAAAGTGGAGGACGATTTGTGGATTTGCCTTCACAAAGGTAAAACCATTTGATGTCATAGTTCGAAAGATGTTTAAATCTTTAAAATGAGAGCAACAAGGCTTTGATACCAATTGTAGGATCGAAAGCACCAAGATGGGGGGTGAATTGGTGTATAAAAATTTAAAACCAAAAAAGACGTAGAAGTAAATTTAGAGCGAATGCGATCACAAGCAAGTAAAGGATAGCTAATAAAAGCACAAGAGAAGCAAGAGAAGCAAGAGAAGAAAAGACGTAATATGTTGACGAGGTTCGGCCCAACTTCTTGGCCTACGTCCCCGCTCCGACTCCTCAACCTTGAGACCGTCGGAGATTCACTAGCCTTCTCTTTTCTTATAGGGAGAGAATAACTCTTTCTATACCACAATGCCTTCTTCTTTGCTCAAGAAGTAAAGCGCACCTCTTCTTACAAGGATCTCTCAAAAACTATCTAAACAAGAATTCCCTCCAACACTCTTCTTCTTACAAATAATATTTTCACTAAGAAACTATAAGAGGAAAGGGATGATTTGCAACTTTGGCTCAAGAAAAATGCTTTGGATTTGAAGGGAGCTATAGAATGATTTGCCTTGCTTGGATGGTCTTCCTTCAATCTTTTGAATCACTTTTATAGGCTTTTCTTGAAAATTTGGCTGTTGTAAAGCAACTCAAAAAGATTGTGCTGTCAGCTCTAAAACGGTCGACCATTTCAATATCGGTCGTCCGTTTTGTGCAGTTACTAGCCGTTATCCATTTTGTCATATCTTCAGCGGTCGCCCATTACAGAATCGGTCGTCCGTTAAATAAAAAATATATCTGTTATTTTGTCTTTTCTGTGCAGTTTACCGTTGATAGTAAGTCGTAGAAGAATTATAGCAGTTCTTGCTTTCATAACGGTCGCCCGAAAGTGAATCGGTCGACCGATACTGAAGTGCATTCCATTCTGTGATTAGCGGTCGATCCAATCTTCTATTTCGGTCGTCCATTCTCTTCATAACGATCGACCGTTATAAGATCGATCGTCCGTTGTTATAGGTTGATCCTTTCTGTGATTAGCGGACGTTCCATCTTCTATTTCGATCATCCACGATCTTCAATAACGGTCGACCGATTATAAATCAGTCATCCATTTTTTCGCGATTGTTGCATTCTGTGATTAGCGGACGCTCCATCATTGATTTCGGTCGTCCATTATCTGTCATAAAGGTCGAACGTTATAGTATCAATCGTCTGTTTTTACTGCAGATGAACACTTCGGCTATTTTTCTTCGAAAAATATTAAACATGTTCACACTATCACTTTAAGCATAAGTAGTACATCATCTTTCTTGTTTGCTATCATCAAAATACATAAAATATGGTCTTGAAACCAACAAGTGGCGGAAATCATGCAATCGTGTGTCATTTTGGGTACAATAATATTGATAGATGTTACAGGCTTCGAGGCATGTCCTCATGTGAAATTCGAGTGCTCTAATACAAGATGTTGATATCACCTAATGATTGGTTGATGTCCTTGCTTTGGATCCCAATTTGATCTTGCATTGCAACTTGCAACTTTTGGGCATCCCTTTTTTAGTTGGGCGGGAAATGCTATTAGGGACTTGTATTTTAATGCTCTTACACTTTCTTTGAATGAAACATTGTAATACCATATATGTAATCAACGAAAGAAGCATTTTAAGGCACTACTTGAATTGTGGGTATTGTTAGGGCATTAGAGATATCATTTGAAGGGTGGACCAAGTCCTAGAATGCATGATGGTGTAATGGACATAAGCCCTTTCGATGATCAATCTACCACAGCTGAAATAAGGAGAAATAAGGAAGTCTAACCTCGTCATATTCTATATGTACGAGCTACCATGGATGCCAACTTGAGGAATAATTTGTTCGTGAATGTCAAGTTCAATGTTGGGAGTTACATTATCTCAAGTGGTGATAGATGTAGGAGCTTAGATAGATATCTCAAGAGGAGTCGTAGTATCACAGTATTGCAAATTTTGTGATCTTGGCTTCCCACGGCCTAAATCTTGACATACAATCTTTGATAGAAGGTGGTGATGTCCAAGAATCACCCATGGACATCCAAATCAAGCTCAATCATGATTCTCAAATGCAATAATTTTTACCATCAAAAAATTATTTAAGAGAGCAACGATGGGCAATGGTGCTTTCCTCGTCCAAAGGCAGTGCAAGGATTGGTGATGGCCTGAAAAATAATTGTGCATCCCATCAAGAGTTTGACAATGAACTCTTGCAGGAAGTTGAACTTATATTTGGAAGCAAAAATATTGCATTTTATCTTTTCATTAAAATTGACCATAATTTTCTTTTCTTCAAAGAAATCATTAAATAAGTAATCATTAGGTTTGTAAAGACAACATGCCTTGCTAAGATGTGCGAGAGGAAGAATACATTGGTGAGGTGCTAAACGATATGTTATCTTCTAGGCTTATGAAGGCTCCCAACTCTGGCTATGAATCAGCTATGAAAAGTAAATCTTGTTCCTCGATGAAGATGTTAAGGTACTCATCGTTAAGGTTCCATCTTTCCATGCATGTATTATTTCTTTTCCACAACAACAACAACAACAACAAAGCCTTATCCCACTATGTGGGGTCGGTTACATGGATCATACGACTTCATTGATCCATGTTCATGAGATTCGACAGGATTTTACGCTGACTGTCGGGGCCTAACACAACCCTCCTCCTTTATCCGGGCTTGGGATCGGCTATAAAACATAGGCGGAGAATAATGTTATGCTACATGAGTAAAATAAATCATCAGTTGCTTTTTGAAAAAAAGGTAATTGGTTGCTTGATAAAACCAATATCTCTATCTTCATATTAACTCTGAAATAACATTTGTGCCCATCCATCTTAAGGAGTCATGAATTGCATGTATGTTAATATTAGTTAGACATTCCTTTGAAGATGCTTTTTCCAGGCCAAAGAAAGCATAGGAAGCCATTGAAGAAGTGCAACTAAGATCACAGGTAAGACATTTCTCCAACATGGAAACCAAAGACAAGGATCAAATTGAAGTTTAATATCAGAAACAACTTGATAGGCTCGAGAGAATGAAGTGGACAAAGCAATGCCGCATCAAGTGAATTAGCTTGGGAATCTTAAAAGGCAAAATCAAATCGAATGTTTGTTAGCATTGAGAGATATCACTTGATGCGGCATTGCTTTGTCCACTTCATTCTCTCGAGCCTATCAAGTTGTTTCTGATATTAAACTTCAATTTGATCCTTGTCTTTGGTTTCCATGTTGGAGAAATGTCTTACCTGTGATCTTAGTTGCACTTCTTCAATGGCTTCCTATGCTTTCTTTGGACCGGAAAAAGCATCTTCAAAGGAATGTCTAACTAATATTTCTTTTCCACAATATATGCATAAAAAGTTCTGGAATATACTTAGTTTGGCATTCAGGAATGTTTGGTACGAGAACAAAATTAATAGGAATTAAGTGCAATATTTCTTTTTTGTTCTTGTCAAAAGAACAAAAGTGAAAAATATTCTTATGACAAAAGATAAATAGTGTTTGAATGCATCAAGAACAAATGAATATGAAATTGTTATGCAATTATTTAATAATTAATAAAATAAATAAATATTCATGATAAAAATGTTAATACTTGAGTGAAATAAAATAGATAATCTTAAATATAATAATAAATACTAATAATAAAATAATTTTATTTATTTGAAGAAATGTTTTTTTAGAATTAATTGGTCTAGTTTGTTTGATTTCTAACACATATTATATAATTAAACAATTATTTTTTTGTATTAATTAAATCATGAATTAATATTTCTCATTGTTAGCATTAAAATATTATTTTTAAGTATCCTTTATTTATAACGTGTTTTTCTACAAAACTTAATAAATATTGTCTATATAATTAATTTGTGTAATTATTAATATCAAATAAAAAAAGGTGAATAAAAATATTTATTCTTGCCATTGGCAAGAGCATTATGTTTTTTTATTTTAAGAACAAAACTTAGTGGTTTTTGTAGTTTTCAAAGTGGTTTTAATTGTTTAAAATTTGACTAGAATAATTTGTTCATGGAGTATTTGGATGCAAAATAAGAATGTTTGCCCTTAATCTCATACCAAACAAATGATTTTTTAACTACATATTTTTGTTGAATAAATGTTTGGTATAGTTTTAATTTTTTCCGAAAATTCTTGGATGAAAACAAAACGGTTTTGTGCAAAAATGAATTATAATTTCTTTGGGAGTTTACTTTTTAGAACAAATAAAGAGGAGTCTTCTTACACCATAAAAATAAAAAAAGTTCTATTTGCAGTTTCTAACTTATCTTATTATACATAACTAAAAATGAGTTTTTACTAAAACTTATTCTCAGTGAACAAAGGAAGAATTTAAGTTTTTTTCATCTCTTTCTTGCATGCAAAAAAACGACATATATTACAACAAGGTAAATTATGGGCCTTGTCTTTGGGAAGAAAACACGCTCACCCACTGGCTAGCACCACAAAGATACAAATAGCAATCAGAACCTAGTATGGTCCAGGAGAGGAATCAGCCATTCCTGGTGGCCAGCAGCTTCCTTCCTCTTTGAGTTGGGATGAACCATCTCAAATATTAGCCACTATTTTTTTTTCTCTGATTTGATCAACCATTGATTGCAAATGGACATCTCATGGTCTTGGGTTCCACATTTGACAACGGCATTAGGTCTTGGACCATAGCTACTACAAGGGACCCCTTGGAAGAGTCAGGGCCATGCCAGAGGACTCTTGAACAAAGTGCAAAGGACTCTTCTTTTACTCTTCCTGACAGAAAAAAAAAATTTTACTCCTCCAGTTCTCAGTAGTACACTTGAGCATGCATAGGGTGTCATAGAGGTTACAGAATCCACGGTAAAAGAACTTGAATGGTGAAGGGAGAATTGTGGAGGAGGAAGTAGAAGAAAAGTTAGGCAAATGGTTAGGAATCCAACACCTCCACAGAGTTATGACAGCTTCCACCCTCCTCCTAGCTGTCTCACAGAATGCCATGGGTAGGTTGGCTGCCACAGCTTTGGTCCAAAGCATTAGCATCGCTGAACCGCTATAATAAACACATTAGAAACCCTTTTTATCATTATTCTGACTGCTGCTGCAAAGGATTCTGTGCCCTGGATCATAGGGGCATGGACTCTGTTGCATTTGTTCCATGTTTCCCTCAGATTTGAACTTGTCCTTTCTTCCCTGAAGGTCATGAATCCTTCTTCTTTTTTTGGCTTCTTCACTTGTTTTTCCTTCTTGTGAATGAATGAATGAATGATTTAGCATTCTAAAACTGATGCATGCAACCTTAATTTCTGGTGCTAGAGTTGTAACGCCACTCTGCTCTCGAGATTGCAGCTCTTGGCTCCTGGCATGATTAAATTATTTGCGTAGATAATAATTCAAACTTAACCGTTTGAAATCATCGAAAAATAAGAGGTATCGACCGGCCAGGCCATGCGTTTGCATACGCTCTTCTCTGTCTCCACCTCAAGGAACCTTAAGACAAGAACAGTTAAAAATTTTCTTTTTTTCCTCGTTTGAAGCCACGTTTCTTTGGATACGCTACCGGAACAATGTGTTCCTATCAAATATATTTGACCTTCGCCTGCGGATACAAGTAAGCTTGCATTCTCGTTGATACTGTGTATAATGATTATGCATCTATAACAAGGTCGGCTATCATCTTATAAACACGTCCATCGAACACGTGGTTTTTTTCCCGGTGCCTGAAATTAATAGCGCATGAATAAGACTCGTAAGCAGCTGTATCAATCAAACACGGTGTATCTGATAGAGACGAAGTAGGAAGGAAAGATACAACGGAGAGCGAGCAGAGGGGGCACAATCCTGCAATTAATGGCGGATCACAGGGCCACGACGTTGCCCTGGAGGAGGGATCACGGGTTAGGAGTTGTTTAACAACTGGCTTTATAATTACGGGACATGGGATTCCTTCTCTTTTCTAGCTGGAGTTGTTCCTTTAATTTCTTCTGTGGGTTGTTGTGACATGAGAAATCCCACAACATAGAGCGCACAAGATGACAAATTGTGTGTGTGTGAGAGAGAGTGAGAGAGAGAGAGAGATGGGTGGGGTGGGGGTGGGGGTGGAGGTGGGGTTGGGGTGGGTTTGGGTGTTGGTGGGGAGGGGCCAGCAAACGTCACGGGTTTAGGGGTTCCATGGGGACAAGCTGCCGGAGAGGGGAAAAGATCTGCAGACTTTGGGAGCAAATCTTAACGTTGATCATGGATAAAATTTTATTTTATCTTTTTTCCAACCTGGATCTCACATATAGATTTGGGTCCAACTTGGGTTGGTACGTGTCTGTTTGTTCCTCTCCTACCTCCCAACCTAAAACTTAAGGTTCGCTCATTAAAATAACTACTGCAGGTACCATAAATGCTGTCTAGTTTCGTCACTCTCCATTACCCCTGCCAGCCGTAGTAACGTTTTCTTCGTCCTCCTTTTTTTTTCTTTGTTTTGGAGAAAATTCATCCTCTTTTTTTTGTTTACGAAATGAAAAAGACAACACAAAAAGTTTACGCATCATTTTCACCTTTTGAGAAAATAATTTAAAGCGAAATAATATTGATGCAAAAGAATAAGCAAAAGACACCGTCAAAGACGAACTTGTTACTGGGAAAATGTCCGATAGACAGAGAGAGAAAGTCACCAAAACGTAAGAACTTAAGCACTTGATACTTACGAGATCAAGAGTAACACTCATTCACAAGGACTATTGTCGTTATCAGCGGAAGAACAAGAGTATTTTAATTTTTAACAGTAATAGCAAACGAGAGAGAGAGAGAGAGAGAGAGAGAGAGAGAGAGAGAGAGAGAGAGATGGACTCCTCAGGCAATGAATGCGACCAACAACCAGATCACAAAAGCGCCAACCCCTCTTAATTAAAGCTCACTGCATGTACCCATCACCTCAAGCTCTTCTGACCCTGCAGCCTGAGAACTACAAGGGCAGCTGACCAGAAAGGCCATTTCTGCAACTCTTGGCACTTTGGGTGACATGCAGAGAAGCAAATATAAGAAAGCAACATGTAAGAAGCACAACACAAGGCCAAGGAAACCCATGGGGAGGTTGACTGGCTTCATACAAACATGAAGACATGCGTGCTTCTTTCTGAGCCGATCAGTGTTAGCTACTTGCTGGAAAGAACAAAGCATCAGTTATGCCAAATACTTGGACTACCTTTTGAGGGAGTTGGGATAGTGTAAAAGATAAACAGAAAGTTTCAATACAGCATTGCGAAATGTAAAAAATATGCTCTGTGAGTTTCTCTTTTATTTCCAGGAAAAAAAATGGTAGGACATTTAAGCAGCAGCGCTCGTGCGGCGAAAACATCAATCAATGACACATCTCTTCTGTCCCTCTCACCACTACTTCATCGCAATGTACCAAATTCCCTCCATGCCTCCGAATTCCTTTTATATGGTATATGTACATGTAATGAATCTGAACCAGACTCTGTTTGAACATGGAACTAAATGAAGAGTACAGTAAGCTTCTCAATATGAGATGGGTGCCTTGGCTTAAGAGAAAGCTTAGAACATCCTACACAAACTAATATGAGAACACCCTAGGTTGGTATACTGGAGAAACAGAAATGAAAAGAATAAATCGGGTAGGTGAGGATAAAATAGAAATGCAAAAGGGGGAAAATAGGCTCTTCACCACCACCTCAGTTCATGCTTTGGTCTCGATGAATCAATGTGAAACTGGCTGAATGAGATCACATATTTGTATGAATCAAGAAAGGCAGGGGCTCTAAGGATATAATGGAATCAGCATGTCTCGTTCTAAATGCTGTAGTACCTCAATGATTGCTCCAAGACGTGGTAACTTGGAGATATGATCTCCTTCACTTCCATCTTATTCCTGTAGATCTTAAATGTAGGGACTATCTTTATGTCCTGTGCCTGTGCAATTGCAGGGCTCTGATTTACATCAACCTTAAGAAGAAAAGATAGAGTGGCTCAGAAAGATTGAGACTATGCATGAAAGAATAATAATACAACGCAAACTCAAGATGATACCTTCAGAAAATTGACAGATGGGTATTTAACACACAGAGAATCAACCAACGGTGATAGCTGGTTACATCTCTGGTCCGAAGCCGTCATGAAATACATGATGGAGGTTCCTGAATTGATAAAAGTTTTAATTTAGCACATAAACGGAAATATGCATTTTAGACAACAGTGTCCCAATGACATCATTCTTCAAACTAAATCAATAAGTACATTACATCAGAGGACAACTATAAATCGTTAAGAATTATCACATTAACAACAGGAAGGAGAATATCGACGATCTAAAATTGACATGCAAATAACATTACTTTAGATGACTGCAGATATGAAACCTAAGAATACAGAATTATTTGCAACAATATTAAAGCTTGATGTTGCAAAACTGATAATAGTCTTCAAAATTGATATTCAAAGGCACAATGAACAAATAACAGCAGCCACTTTAACACAAAACACACCAACATCAACAGAAAATTTACCAGGTAATGATATTGCAGCTTGAAATTGCTCCACACTGGTGACATCTTCTACTTCTCCACCAAACCTCATATTGGAGACCTCTTCTCCACGAGATGCTTTCAGTGCAAGCTCGGCATGGAACAAGTTTTCAGCCAGCTCAGTGTCACTGGGAAACTCCTTCCTCAGAACTTGGAAATCTCGCACTGCTTCATGCCATCTCTGAAGCTGCTAGGTGATAAGAAGATGGCGTTACTATGACATTTTCTTCACAAGACAGTTATTATCAAAATCCAATATGAAGTCCAACAACTAAGTACTTCACCTTAAAATTAGAGTCAGCTCGTCTGCGCAAAGCTTTAGTATAATTCGGTTGGATTCTAAGGGCTTCATTGCAGTCCTCAATGGATCTCTCCAACTGTCCAAGAAAAGATCGACAAGCTGCTCTGTTACACAATAGAACCGCATTCGAAGGATCGTATTTCAATCCTTCTGCATAAGCTGCACAGGCCTCTGCAAAGTTTCCTGCATTGTAGAGGTCATTCCCTTGAGCTCGAGCCTTTACCACTGCTTTCACATTGTCCACGGCCTTCATAACTTCTCTATTTGTATAGTCTATCTGCTTGGCCTTTTCAGCTGCTGAACTTGCATTGTCAAACCTGCACAATTTTCATGCTTTATTCTCACCACTAAAGAATTGATAAAATATTGCTGCAACGAAGACATGATAATGTTTCCTATCATAAGATTAAAATTTTAGCTCACCTTCCCAATGCCAAATCAATTTGTGCTCGGACGATGTAGAAATAGGATTCTGGAAGCATACCAAAGAACTTGGTAGGTGCAGTTGATGGAGATGAATTCTCATATTTGAGAAAGCTTGACAAAACCACATCAGCTTCACCAAGCTGATGGAGGCGGAGGAGAGATTCTGCTCTTGATATAATTAGCTGTGAGAACCAACAGTTTTCTAAATCATTCCAACCAAGACGTGAAATAAACAAAACATGCAATATCCTTTTTCTAGAAGGAAAACATTCAATATCCGAGCAATTACCATGAGAGAAGAATCAGCTCCTGCTGCAATGGCGGCATCAGCTTCCCTTAGTGCACTCTTCCAATCTCCTATTTTCCTGGCGCTGGTACATCTTGCCAAATGCCTCTCCACTGTTTGCAGCTTCATCACCTCAACATGATCAGGCTGCTGACCAGTTAGATTAAGATGCTTCTTAGCAATCTCCACCTGCCCCAACCTGTCACAAAAATATATTGAAAAATTCAAAGAACAGAAGACAATTGGAAGCAATACAATACAATAAAAGATCAAAATCTTTTATTTTTACGGCATGCATCTTTTAAAATTGTATAGACAACAATAACAAAGAATTACAAATATTAGTAATGCTTTAAGATAACTCTCAGTGAGCAGCAAAACACAGTTGATTAGCACAAGATTATGTAATGCTTAAGGCATATATTCCAGAAAGAAAGGAAACCATCTGAGATCAATCCCAGTTACAACTCATCAAGCAATCAACACTTGCTGGTTAAAACCAAAGAAAATATATGTTCATGTCGCCTGGTATCCGACAAGTCGACAACAAAGAAAAGTTTATCCAAAGCAACAGATTAACTAGGCAATGAGATCACCTAAGAAAACATAACATACGAACACAGAAGAATTGCCATCCATAAAGACGGAAAATTTTTCCAGAATTTCTAATCCAAAGAATATGGAAAAGCTTGAAAAGATAATTGCCTATGAAAAGTGACAACTAAAACGTCTCAGGAAATCAAAATATCAGGGGCAACACAATTTAAGAATCTGGCATTGTTTCAAGACTAGACCATTTGGATAACTGAAGACGCACCGCACATTAATGCAAGCTAGACGATAATGTGCTCGCCCGTTCACCGGATCGAGCCGGAGGGCCTCCTCGCACTCTTTGGCTGCCTCATGTAGCCTTCCTAGCCCCACGAGCGCAGCTGCCCGATTGCTCCGGCATGATGCATTTGTGGGACACATGGCCACAGCCCGATCATAATACCTCAATGCCTCTGAGAACTGCCCTTTTTTGTAATGCTCGTTCCCGGCTCTCGTCATCTCCTGCGGGTCTGGAGATTGGGGATTACCGCTCATGGACATCTTGGAACTCGACCCTCCGGTTGCTTTTGGAGAGCTGTCGGAAGGTCCCATCCCGCCGCGCACTACATTGCCGATGCCATAATTTCCGCTGCCAGAACCAAGTACGTCGGTTCGCCGAACGGCTCTGGTCATCATTCCAGTCGTGACGACTTTCCCTGAGGGGAAAATGTTGCCCGCTGGATACACATTGGCGACTGGAGAGCTCGCCGAGCTACTGCTCCCGCTCGCACTCCCGCTGCCGTAGCCACCGGTGGACATTAGCGAGCCGGAGCCGGTCCGACAGTGGTCGGGCCGCGGTCCTTGGCGGTCCGCAGCGATGGGGCTGGACCCGCTGGAGTCAGAGAGTTCGCCGGAGGAGTTCCTCCGGCTCCCGCCAGCCGCAGCGGCGACTCCAGCGGCGGAGCCCCCGTGAGGGGCCATTCTGCTGGAGGCGGAACCGGACGAGCTGGAGCTGCTGCTGGTAAGGGCGGCTGAAGCGCCTCGAGGCCGGAGAGGGGACACTGGGGAGCCGAGGATGTCGGTGAACATATTGGTGTCGGGCTTGTCGCGCTCGAACGAAAGCGCGACGCTGAACCGGCCGGCGATTGCGGACGGGTCCTTGGGCGGCTCGGGTTGCCGCTCCGACGATCCAGGCTTCCGATTCGGCTCACCGGCGGCGTCCGACATCGCTGCGCCGGGCTGATGGGCAAAACCGTAAAAGACCTCGTCGAAGGAAACGAAGGTCACCTCGTTCGCTCCGCTTCAGATCCGCTCACCGCCACGTCCGCACTCCTCCTCCAGCCCCTCTTCCCTTCGCTGCTTGTGCAGTTAGAGCTGCTCGCAGCAACAATGGCGACGCCGTGAACTCTCCGGAGAACAAGAAGAGCTCCAAGATGGTGGGAATGGGGGGCATGGAAGAGCAGAAACGGGGAGGAGAACAAGGAGAAGAGATCAAAAGGGAGATGGGGATCTCGTGACGGTGGAAAGGATGGAGGAAGGAATCAATGTGGGTAGATTTGGAGGTGGAGCAAGCGAAGAAGAGAAGGAAGAAGGGAGGAGGAGGAGAAAAAAAGAGCAGAATGGAGTGGCGAGCAAATAAAAAGGGAGTAAAAGAAATTTTCCTATTTTTTCCTTTATTTTTACTGCGTGTTTTAAATTTTATTACGAAGTGTCTCAATTGCCCTCGGGTCACTCCCCACCGCCGCTACTGCTTCACGAGAAACTGGAAGATCCCTTCACCGTTGGTGATCTTAATACCTCTCCACTCAAAATTTTTTGTAATAATCATACATATTATTTAATTATATATATGAACTATTATTTCATTTTTGTATGCATATTACACCGTAACATATATATATATAACTTTTTCTTCTCTCTCTCCTCATTTTGTTCCGGTATATACTCCTTCATTTACCGTTTCGCCCATATGGATTAATAAGCGCGTAATTTACCATAGGCATGTGTACATGTGTATATATTAAACAAAAAAGTATAAAATGTTTATTGGGTTTTATAAATATGTTCTTTATGGTCATATTTAAAAGGAGAAATATGTAAACGAGTAACAAAAATGATTTGGATGATTTGTATTCTTCCTATTTCTACCTACACTCTGTTCTGTTGCCCACCATGTATAAGTTTACGCGCCGTGAAGGTAATACGAGAGCGAAGGGGTAACTCGGGGAATTCGGGTACCCTGGCGACAGGGGCAGCTGGCCATGTGCAGCATGCCGTGCCAGCTGGCCCATTCAGGGGAACCAACCCTAAGCGCTCCGTAGCGCGCCAGCTAAGCATTTGACGGCAAAACTAACGGCTTCCGACAGGAATATTCCGTCAGCCGAGCTGAGCCATCAGATCCACCTCCACGGTCCATCTCTCATCCGACGATGGCGGCCTCCGCCATATGACCCCCGCGAACGAATCGGCGGCGTCGGCTCGGACCCGGGGCTCGGCTCGAACCCCCACCTTACTTATTAAATGTTCCGAAATAATTGTTCATAAATAAGGACCCCCCCTAAATTAAAGCCTTATTACCGCAGTAATAATTGGAAGTTAATCAATATTTATTGGGTTTTATAAAGCGGTACAGATTCATGCATCTGCTTATTTTTTTTTATTATCGATGCGTCAATTTCGCATTAGGGCTCTAAGCACTCGTCAGCATGCGTTGAGATGATAATTTATTGCAGATAATGTAACTGAAAAGAGAACAAAAAAAATTGTAATAATTTTTTATGTGCAAATTAGGAAACAACCGGTAACCATTTTATTTTTCATTTACCCAGCACTCGTTCATTTTTCACCAGAGACGAATTGTTGAAACTTGATTTCAAACTTGGGTCTCCACCCTAAATTAAGGCAGAATTTTTTTTATAATTTTGCTTGCTGCGTTCCAGCTCCATGGTGCTGTTTAATTAGTGCACAGCAGCAGGGGATTAGATCCAAAACATTTGCTTAGTGCTGGAACTGTGTTGGCTTTTGGTTGGCATCGACCCCCTAATTGATGGGCTTGGATCCATGAGCTCCGCGGACAACGACACTCGTTGCGATTGCTTCTGTTCAACTGCAACATGTTGTTGTTTCTGAACTGATCAAGATTCCAAAAGAAGCAGTTAACTAAAATGACGAAAACAAAAAAGATCAATGATGCTGGTCTTAGCATTATGATTAAAAGAGCAAAGATCGAAAAGTTTTTGGCACCTTGGATTAAGTCCCACTTGGGTAGTGCTGTTCATTGAATCTTTCCTGTTCGCAATTATCAATGCGCCCCTGTTTTACAGTTTCTCTCTCCATTTTTTTTTCCTTCACTCAATTAAGATTCTTTGCTTTCTGCATGGATTGCAGGAGAAATAGTTTAGTACCCCCCATTCATCATGATGACAGACATGATCAAATGGAGGGGAAAAAAAGAATGGCCTAGCTTTTGTATTCAGGCCACTTGTCAAGCACTCCCGCTCTTTCTCGCTGGTCCCCTTTGCTCTCTCTCTCTCCCCCTCTTATGCTGACAGTATCACAATCTGTACCCAAGATAAAGAAAAAACAATCCAATCCAGTTATGAAGGGACCTGGCTTCAGAACTAACAGTAGTTACAGTACTAACAAAATAAAAGTTAAGCATGATGTAACATCTGGTATTGGATCGCATTTGATGCACCCAAATTAAGTAAAACTTACTCGAAGGATTCTTTATATATGAACCACAGGTACCAAGTCATGAAGGCTGGAAGAAGCAAATTGTAACAACCAGCAAAAGATAAAAAAAAAATGAAGATAATATAACGTGATGGATAATACTGCTGCGGGATAAAGTTCAATGCAACTCAAAGTTGGAAAAGATAAAGAGATAAAATCTGATTTCATTATATATATAGAATCAGATTTATGCATTAAACCCCACGACCTCTTTTCTTTTTCTTTTCTCCCCGTGCTGTTGTTCGTGCACGACAAGAGCAGAATTTCTCACGCCTTTGCTGGAATTCTGCAGAAGGTGGCCGAGGGGGAAATTAGGGAAGAAAACAGAGGACGAGGCCGTTGATCGTGAATAGAGGTGGGTGAATCGAAATCACCTTGCATGACCTCTGAATTATCCTAATTCATGCCCTCATAGTTATGAAAAGAAAAGAATATGAATATGATTCAAGTTATTATTTTTTTTATTGTTTGATTTCTTGAATTCTTTGATTGGTTGATTGTTACATGCATGGTTATTTCTGTTTGTTGTATTTCTGTATTATTGATTGCTAAGATGTCAGATTTAGAGGGGATGCTGTTCTCGGTTTTATAACGCAATTACGGCCGAAAATTTGTTTGGCCGCAACTGTCTTACGGTCGAAAAAAAAATAATAATAGAGAGAGAATAGGGTTTCGGCCGTAAAAGAAGAGAGAGAAGAGAAGTTTGGCCGTAAAAAGGAATAGAGAGAGAATAGGGTTTCGGCCGTAAAAGAAGAGAGAGAAGAGAAGTTTGGCCGTAAAAAGGAATAGAGAGAGAATAGGGTTTCGGCCGTAAAAGAAGAGAGAGAAGAGAAGTTTGGCCGTAAAAAGGAATAGAGAGAGAATAGGGTTTTGGCCGTAAAAGAAGAGAGAGAAGAAAATGTTTGGCCGTAAAAATGGTTTGGCCGTAAAGAGGTAGAGGATTTCGGCCGTAAAGGAGAAAAAAAAATAATGGAGATGAGTTTTACGGCCGAGAAGTTGAGAGAGAATATAATTTCGGCCGTAAAAAGAATAGAGAGAAAAGAAGAGAGAGAAAAGAAGAGAGAGATAAGGGAAATAGGTTGTTACGGCCGAAGAGTTAGATTTCGGCCGTAACGGGATAGGCCGTAACGGATGGGCGTAACGAAATAGGCCGTAACGGATGAGCGTAACAGGTGATGGCCGTAACGAAATAAGAGTTGAATTATTACGGCCGAAGTAGAAAAGAAAATAGGGTTTTTACGGCCGTAACGTAACAAAGGTTAATTTTTACGGCCGAAAAATGAAAGGACTTTCGGGCGTAAAATCTAAAGAATTAGGGTTTTACGGCCGTAAGGAGGAGGAGATTCTTTGGGCATAAAATCCAGCAAAATTTACCTATTAACCTCTCTTTATTTTTATATGAATATTATTGATTTCCTTATAATTCCAACATGAACTCTTTGTCTTGATTTATCTCATACCGATCATATCTCCTTCATCACATGATACAAAGAATGACAAGATAATAAAAGTGATTAATAAGTTCAGATGAAAGATTAATGATGGGTTGCCAGTCCAAGCCAAGTGCATCAAGATAAGGGTCGCTCCCTTGGTCATGGTTTGATCACCCATTGACCCGCACAAGGCCGTATCGTTTGCTAGGCACACCCCAAGAATTAAAGGCACCTCAAAGTCACCCTGATTGTTAATTAATAACCAAGATCGACAAGCATGTTCAAGTTCAAGTTCAAGTTCAAGTCAAGTCAAGTATGTCATGATTCCAAGTTTACTATGTACTATTGATCCTCATGATTCATGATATCGCTGATCTTATCCTTATTATGATCCATGATACTTATATGTTATCTTTCATGCTCAAGTTAAGCCTGATTAATTATCGCTGATTATTATATTCATGTCATGCATTGTATATCATGTGGTTCCCCACTAGGCTGTAAAGCTTACGGGAGGACCCCCTCCCCTGTGTCTGATTTCCACATGACCAGGTCAGTAACGTGGTGGAGTAGGCGTGTGGTGATGAGGCTATGGCGATAGGACAGCACATGAACCATAGGGCTTTTAGAGTGTTATTTAGTTTTTATTTACCTTCCGCAATTTAAATTCATGATGTAGAACACAGTTTATCTCTTAGTAATGACATAGTTATTTTTAGACTTCCGCATAATTATGTTATCTTCTTTTAATTTATTATTTTTCCGCTGACGTGTCTCAGTTCTTGACTGAGATATGGTCAATATCATGGTCAAGTTATAGCATGCCGTAGCGTCTCCAGGTTGGTCTTCGCCACGTGGCGGGGGTCGATTTGGGGGCGTTACATTTATGGTATCAGAGCCTAAAGTCAGGACTCTCTTGACGTCCTAGTGTATAGAATATGTATGGTATTGGTTCATGTGCTATCGCCGAGCAGTCGCCACACCCTCCACCGTAAAGTACAAGTAAGATTTTCTTGCATTAAGTTATTCTTTATCGATGTATTGATATGTATTTCACATGAGTGGTTGATTCCTAGGAATGTCACTCTGTATGGTAGGAATCAACTTAAATGTGATTAGTGATTAAACAAAAAAAGGATCATAAAGGTTACGAACAAATTGGAAAAGAATAAACAACATGCATGTGGATAAATATACCTACGTGAAAAAAAAGGGTCTTACAGATATTTAAAGAATAAAATATAAGAAATGATTATGTTTCTTATAATCCATGTTTTTCATCCCTTTCATGATTGCTCTATTCACGGACTTCTTCTGCTGACTGCAGCAGTATGAAGAGGAAAATGAATAAGTATATCAGTTGCAAAGAGATGTAGATTTAAGAAAGAAACGAAGGAATTATAAGAGTAATTAAAGGATTCGACTCACACAACACGTAGGTGTGAGACGATTTCAAATAGTAGAGGTGAAACTAAGCATGCATAAGTTATGATTTATGGTGATGACTTAGGTGGTTCCATTGGTCTACCAATATAAGGGTTCAATAAATTATCTTATATGTTTATGTTGATAAGTATGGACCCATAATGCTTCTTGCGCCTTAGACTTCATATGATCCCTTTATTATGTGGATAATGGCCCTAAGCAAAATCTAAACTAGTTATACGAAATTCTTAGTTGGACTACTTTATGTGGAAAAATAATAATCAAATTATTAATTATGTTCAAGTTATGTAATATCCGTACACAAGAGTTTAAAGAATTAGTAAGCTGTCCAAGAATCATGTATAAGGTATGGATGGACAAATATAGAAGCTTAAAGGGTTTAGAAGTCACATTAGCTTGAATAAATATTAGGAGAAATTTTCAATAAGTAAGTGATTATTTAAGTTAACCGAACTTTTAGACCTAGCATACTCACACACATATGTACATATAACATAATATACTTATAAATATATAAGGATAAATAAATAAGTAAACAGATTTAATTAACTTAGTTTAGTATATAGTATATTTGAAATTTTATTAATATGAAGTATATTTTTTTAAATAGCCATTATTAAAGAATGAATTCTCTATCATCGCAATGTATATATATTTTCAAAATAGACTAATATGATTAAGACAAGAATTATATAAGAACATGTAAGACATGAAAGGGTTACAAATGAATGTGAGAAATTTTTAAAAAGATTTAAGGTCTCTTAATTGAGATATGCTTGAGGAGGATATGAGCCTCCAGCCATTAAGTATTAAAAGATCAAAACATCAAGTGAGGAAAACTTTAAAAAGTATGGGGGGTTACGGTAAAGTATGATGAATTTTATAAGTCCCCTACAAGATTTCTGGAAAAGCAAGTTATGCACCCGAGAGGGATGATTATGCAAGTTTTAATTGATTTATCTTGATTATTGATATAATTATAGTTTTCATAATAATGTCAAAACGTATAGAGTATTTAATTATATAATCATAGTTGATGGTTCAAGAGGAAAAATAAATCATATATATGTTTAGATAATGGGTTAAGTCATTGGATGATACATAGAATGACCTCTAAGATGCAAGATATAAGATGATATATAGAATGTTCTCTAAGATGCCTCTAGGTTAGTATGATGAAAAATGTTCAAGATTTTGTCTTGATCAAGTGGACCACTTATGATTTGATCATAAGTCTTATAAAGGGATTAGTTCTCCTTTCCAACTTTAAAGTTATCCCGACCCTCTCCCATGTGCTACAAGATATCGTTAATGCAAAAGGATCATGAAATGATACGCAAAGAAGAAGAATGCTTGCTTGTATTCTGTTTGATTGATTGTTTTGTTTTCTTATCTTATTGTTTGAATTCATTTCATGTGTTCACTTGCATTCATGATGTTTTACTAAGGACTTATGTTAGAGAATGTGCATAAATGGTTTTGTTCATTAAAAACTAGATTGTACTATATGATCAACCCTTCATCGTAAATATCGTTCGACCTTAACATTAATTCAAGTGCTTCAAGATACTCAAGGAAAGAACTTATTGTGATAATATATAATCACTAGCCTCCTATGGAATTATATGAAATGACATTGCAAGAACCAAATCAATGTAGTCAAATAAGTTATTCCTTCCACTCAAAAAGTTAAATGATTATGATGATGTTTAGAGTAGGGTCACATCAAACATAGGTCATCGTGAAAGTTATGGATCTAAATTGACCTTATAAAGATGATTATTGGCATGATTCCATCACCAATTTTATCGAATCATATGATGATGCCATTATCTACGATAATGGACAATGTTCTTAGTGATCCTATTGATTCTTACATGGCATAGGTCACTTGATAAGGACGATGACCCTATGAAAATTACTTTAAGACAAGAGATTCATAAGACCCAGGGCTCATTTCTACATGTTCCATTTCTTTTGTAACGAAGAATGATGACTATATGAATCTAGAGCTATATTAACAAGTTGTTAAATAAAACAACTATCAAGACATAAGTGTCTATTACCATGCAAAGATGACATATTTAAGACTAAGTGTTCTCAAGATCGACCTATGGAGTGAGTACCAGGAGTTTCGAGTTGCCGAAGAAGATGTAATGAAGGTAATTTTTCTGGCAATGAATGATCACTATAAATTGAGCAATGGTGCCCCAAGCTGGGAACAAATGGAGCTTTATGGATGATGCATCAGATGAAGCCCAGTTTAATTGACAGGATCATAACAGCTCAGAAAGTAGATCCTGAATATCAGAAGGTTCTGAAGAGGTGCCAGAATGAATCAGCAGATTTTCAGATCTCTGCAGATGGAGGGATTAGATATCGGGACAAGTTGTGGATTCCCCCTGACGCTGATGTCCGACGAGAGGTACTGGATGAGTGCCACAAGTCGGAGTTCGCCATCCACCCCGGTAGCACCAAGATGTATAAGGATGTACAACGCAGCTACTGGTGGCCGGACATGAAAAGAGAGATAGCAGAATATGTATCCCGATGCCTGGTGTGTCAACAAGTCAAGATTGAACATCAGCGGCCATATGGCAAGTTGAAGCCTTTGGAAATCCCACAATGGAAGTGGGATAAGATCACTATGGATTTCGTATCCAACTTGCCTAAGACTAAGAAGGGTCATGATGCCATATGGGTAGTCGTGGATCGTTTCACAAAGGCAGCACACTTTATTCCAATCCGATGGAAGCAATCAGTGGAGAGTCTGCTAGACTTATATGTGAGAGAAGTGGTCAAACTCCATGGGATCCCAGAGTCCATAGTGTCTGATCGAGACCCCAGATTCACTGCCAGATTCTGGAGGAGCATGCAGGAAGCCTTTGGTACAAGGCTCAACTTCAGTACAGCTTTCCACTCTCAGACAGATGGGCAGTCTGAGAGGACCATCCAGACACTAGAGGATATGTTAAGGGCCTGTGCACTAGATTGGCAGGGTAGCTGGGATGAGCACATTCATCTGATTGAGTTTGCTTATAACAACAGCTACCATTCTAGTATTGGTATGACACCATTTGAAGCCCTGTATGGACGACCTTGCCGTTCACCTGCCACTGGAGCGAAGTAGGCGAGGAAAAGATCATGAGTAAGGAAGAAGTGAAAGAAGCAGTAGAATATGCTGAGAAGATAGAATTGATTAAGCAAAGGATGAAGACTGCTCAAGGAAGGCAAAAGAGTTATGCTGACAAAGGCAGACGAGAGCAGATCTTTCAAGCTGGAGACCAAGTTCTTCTGAAGGTATCTCCCATGAAAGGAGTCATGAGATTCAGTAAGCGAGGAAAGCTCAGTCCTCGTTATGTAGGCCCATTTGAGATACTCGAGCTGGTAGGCGAGGCAGCATGCAGGCTGGCTCTACCCCCATCTTATGGGAGAGTGCACAATGTATTTCATGTATCCATGCTCAAGAAGTACAAGCACGATGCTGCAAATGTTCTAAGGATAGAGGAGCCAGATATAGCTGCAGACTTGACCTTCGCTGAGTAACCAACGCATATAGTGGATCGCAAAGTACAACGTCGGAAGAACAAGGATGTCCCCATGGTCAGAGTAGCTTGGCGTCACCATAGCGGAGATGACGCGACATGGGAGCTCGAATCGGAAATGCGCCAAGAATTTCCCCACCTTTTTTGTAAGACCTCTACTTAGTGCAAAATTCGAGGACGAATTTTCTTTTAAGGGTGTAAGAATGTAACAACCAGCAAAAGATAAAAAAAAAATGAAGATAATATAACGTGATGGATAATACTGCTGCGGGATAAAGTTCAATGCAACTCAAAGTTGGAAAAGATAAAGAGATAAAATCTGATTTCATTATATATATAGAATCAAATTTATGCATTAAACCCCACGACCTCTTTTCTTTTTCTTTTCTCCCCGTGCTGTTGTTCGTGCACGACAAGAGCAGAATTTCTCACGCCTTTGCTGGAATTCTGCAGAAGGTGGCCGAGGGGGAAATTAGGGAAGAAAACAGAGGACGAGGCCGTTGATCGTGAATAGAGGTGGGTGAATCGAAATCACCTTGCATGACCTCTGAATTATCCTAATTCATGCCCTCATAGTTATGAAAAGAAAAGAATATGAATATGATTCAAGTTATTATTTTTTTTATTGTTTGATTTCTTGAATTCTTTGATTGGTTGATTGTTACATGCATGGTTATTTCTGTTTGTTGTATTTCTGTATTATTGATTGCTAAGATGTCAGATTTAGAGGGGATGCTGTTCTCGGTTTTATAACGCAATTACGGCCGAAAATTTGTTTGGCCGCAACTGTCTTACGGTCGAAAAAAAAATAATAATAGAGAGAGAATAGGGTTTCGGCCGTAAAAGAAGAGAGAGAAGAGAAGTTTGGCCGTAAAAAGGAATAGAGAGAGAATAGGGTTTCGGCCGTAAAAGAAGAGAGAGAAGAGAAGTTTGGCCGTAAAAAGGAATAGAGAGAGAATAGGGTTTCGGCCGTAAAAGAAGAGAGAGAAGAGAAGTTTGGCCGTAAAAAGGAATAGAGAGAGAATAGGGTTTTGGCCGTAAAAGAAGAGAGAGAAGAAAATGTTTGGCCGTAAAAATGGTTTGGCCGTAAAGAGGTAGAGGATTTCGGCCGTAAAGGAGAAAAAAAATAATGGAGATGAGTTTTACGGCCGAGAAGTTGAGAGAGAATATAATTTCGGCCGTAAAAAGAATAGAGAGAAAAGAAGAGAGAGAAAAGAAGAGAGAGATAAGGGAAATAGGTTGTTACGGCCGAAGAGTTAGATTTCGGCCGTAACGGGATAGGCCGTAACGGATGGGCGTAACGAAATAGGCCGTAACGGATGAGCGTAACAGGTGATGGCCGTAACGAAATAAGAGTTGAATTATTACGGCCGAAGTAGAAAAGAAAATAGGGTTTTTACGGCCGTAACGTAACAAAGGTTAATTTTTACGGCCGAAAAATGAAAGGACTTTCGGGCGTAAAATCTAAAGAATTAGGGTTTTACGGCCGTAAGGAGGAGGAGATTCTTTGGGCATAAAATCCAGCAAAATTTACCTATTAACCTCTCTTTATTTTTATATGAATATTATTGATTTCCTTATAATTCCAACATGAACTCTTTGTCTTGATTTATCTCATACCGATCATATCTCCTTCATCACATGATACAAAGAATGACAAGATAATAAAAGTGATTAATAAGTTCAGATGAAAGATTAATGATGGGTTGCCAGTCCAAGCCAAGTGCATCAAGATAAGGGTCGCTCCCTTGGTCATGGTTTGATCACCCATTGACCCGCACAAGGCCGTATCGTTTGCTAGGCACACCCCAAGAATTAAAGGCACCTCAAAGTCACCCTGATTGTTAATTAATAACCAAGATCGACAAGCATGTTCAAGTTCAAGTTCAAGTTCAAGTCAAGTCAAGTATGTCATGATTCCAAGTTTACTATGTACTATTGATCCTCATGATTCATGATATCGCTGATCTTATCCTTATTATGATCCATGATACTTATATGTTATCTTTCATGCTCAAGTTAAGCCTGATTAATTATCGCTGATTATTATATTCATGTCATGCATTGTATATCATGTGGTTCCCCACTAGGCTGTAAAGCTTACGGGAGGACCCCCTCCCCTGTGTCTGATTTCCACAGGACCAGGTCAGTAACGTGGTGGAGTAGGCGTGTGGTGATGAGGCTATGGCGATAGGACAGCACATGAACCATAGGGCTTTTAGAGTGTTATTTAGTTTTTATTTACCTTCCGCAATTTAAATTCATGATGTAGAACGCAGTTTATCTCTTAGTAATGACATAGTTATTTTTAGACTTCCGCATAATTATGTTATCTTCTTTTAATTTATTATTTTTCCGCTGACGTGTCTCAGTTCTTGACTGAGATATGGTCAATATCATGGTCAAGTTATAGCATGCCGTAGCGTCTCCAGGTTGGTCTTCGCCACGTGGCGGGGGTCGATTTGGGGGCGTTACACAAATTCTGGAGATCTAAGTGGTATAATATGCGAGAGAGGGAGAGTATCTGTACGATGTAACATTCACAAAACTGCTTCATACATTGCACTTTTCCGGTGTCATTAGTTGCAACTAATTCGTATTCCCTCGATCAAATCAAAACTTTTATATTTCGTACTTCCCCGACACAGAAAAAAAAAATTTGTTTTTTAACTATATCTATAAATATATATATAAGAGATTACGAGGGTACAACACATTATACAATAAGTCGATCGATTTATTTTATAATAAAATTTTATTTCTATAATAGATGAATAGACTTAATTCCACCGCTACAACTTATAACTCATTTTTTAGTTACTTTTTTTAATAATAATAATCATTAGCAAAGCCCATTAGGCCTTGTTCTTGGCCCACAACCCACCTGTCTTTGACTACTCACGCGGTCAAAAGCTTTTTACTCGTTTCCGTACTCCTCTCTCTGGGTTGGAGGAAACACGTAAGAGGTGGGCCATAAAAGTTTTATTTGACGTCGGTGATTTATCGAGCAGATGGAGTGCGAATCTAGAGGCACAATCTTAAGGCTGGTAGTCATCCCCGCAGCAGAGTTGAAAGTTTATTATGATTATTCATCAGTCGCATTATATCCAAAATTAATAGCAACTATTCATAATTTTTTTAATGACTTTTATAATTGATGTACACTGCCATTTTTTATTTCAAAAATTGGAGATATTTAATTGATTCCTATGCGTCAAATTTCAATATATGTGTTTGTACTTTTCAATTTAATAGTTTTTTATGTTAGAACCATTGAATTTCCTTTTATTTAGGGTCAAACATCAAAATAGCATTCGTTAAGAAAGAATTTAGGGTTCTTTACTTTTGCAAAGGTTACTTTTACGTCTTCTTACTTTCTGGGCCATACGGACATGTACAAATATTGCTTTGTTTTTTATGCTTTATTTGGTCTACACGTGAATAAATTTTAATCCACTTTAATGCACCATTTTCAACTTTAATTTGCATTTATGATAGCCAAGAAGTTTTCTCGATACCTTTTTTTTTTGGTTTTTTTATATCTTTATTTTTTTTTTACTAAATGGGACATGACATTTTCTCTCTCTCTCCACATTATCATAAATTAAAAACAAACTATAGATAGAATTAACCCTACTGAAATTGAAATTGAAACATTCAGATTATTATGAACTTAAGAAACGAAATATCATATAAATAATAATCTGAACTTGATGATTGAATTCTAAGTCTACTACATGGTGTAGACCAATCATTATTTCTCCTAAAAAAATAAAGTTAAAGGATGAAGTGTAAATCTCACCGAGACATACGAATTCGGAATCATAAAACCCAACGAATGCATATTTTAGCCCTTCCACCTTGTTTATCACATAACAAATGTCAATGGCATCTTGAGACATGAATCATGGATACCCAACAGCATGGATAAAATTCCTGTCAACCAAAAGTGTACTCTTTTTTTTCACAAGATAACAAAAGGTTCATATAAATTACCAATCATTGTATTTTTTTTCCCTCTTGTTGCTTAAACACGTGATATCATCATTCATCAAGCAAGCTGACATTGTAAAAGACTAACAGGAGAGTCCAAACAAAATCATATAAATACTTATTACTCACCACACGAAATATATTAATACAACTACTTATTACTCACCATATTGCTTTAGGCTCATTAAGCTTTATTCTATTAGTGTTATTTAATAATTATAATATTTGATTTCTGGGTACTAATGACCGCACATTCTGTGTGCTGGGAATAATTAAGCACGCAGATTAATTAGGACCAATGAAGAAGACTGTTTTAGTCTTTTTGTTGCCGGCCACTTAGTGCCTTTGGCCCTGTGTTATTCTTAGAACAGAACAATAGTAGTTAGGGAACAAAACATTTTTATCTGTTTCAGAGGGGACGCCCTACTGCTTCTGCTATTGCATTGGCAACACATTGCTTGTCAAATAGGGTACTAGGAATATTTTTGTGTTTTGGAGAGCATCAGATTGCACACGGAAAAAAAAAAGAAAAAGAATCTTGATAGCATGTGATGGTGCTGCAATTTATAAACTGTGATGAGATGGAATAATCAGAGGCAATTAAAATTTGAATGCAAACTTGCTGATCTTGCCTGTGCTGGTCACCTGCAGCAACATGCATGCATCACATCCTTTGACGCATTTTCCACTGGCTGGTCTCTATTCTGTGCAGGCATTAAAATGGACAAACAACCGCAACTTGGTGAATGATTCCGACGATAATGCAGTTTCTTGCTGCAGTGCATTATTGTGTTGCTCTGTGCTGTGTGTATGAGTTTTTTTTTTCCTCTCATCTTTCAAAAGATGACAGTAGGTAATTTTTAAGTACAAATAGAATGATGCTGCTCAAAGAGTAGAGGGAAGAAGAGATCTTTGGCTATTTAGCGAGGGGGCATCATATCTTTTCGGGAAGGTTCACCGCATTGAACTCAAAGCTTCATCCCCATTAGCCAGAGCATATAATTTTTTTTAGCAAGAGGCTGTCAGAGGACTTCACATTCACAATTAATATTAGTTGCATTGGCAGACACAAGTAAGAACTCCTAGTTCATTGCAGCAACATCAGACTTGTCGTTGGAGTTTAGTGTACAGAACAACAAAATCACCAAACGTACATTGGGAAATGCATGGCTTTACAAAAAGTTAAAGGGTGATTATGGAATCAGAAAAAGAAAAGAGCGTACCAAAATAATGTGGAAAGAAGTTTGAGCTGTTGAGGGTTAAAATGATTGCTGTGGGCACAGGAACCTTCAGCAAAGTTGTTTGTTGTGCTATTCTGATAAATTGGTAGATGGAGCTTTCTTTCTTCCAAGTAAAGATTTGTTCAATTGCTCCTACCAAAAAAAGTGAAAACTTTGCTGTGTTGTCCCTTTGATTTTTAAAAGGAATGATGACTATATGTAGAATCTATAGTATCATTCATGCAGCATTCAAATGGCTATCAGAACAAGTTGGCAGTCGAAAGCACAAAGGCAAAAGACAGCCGATATCCATCTGTCTGAATTAATGAAGTCGCCATCGACCTTTGATTATAAAACAACCCTGTAACAGAAGCAGCAGAACGGTGCAAAGAAAAGGATGTATAAATAAATGGGTAAAGTTCGCTTTTACTTTTTGGTTGTTACCAATTGTACTTTGTTATCAGTACACTCCAGTGCTTGCTGACCATTAGTAGCCTACTTCGCAATTAAAAAAAGAACTACTTGAATATGAACTCTGAAAATTGAGTCTGAAAAGAATCCAATGCTGGATTTTTAATTATTATGTATGAATGTATGATGTTGCCTGAAGAGTTTAATTTCACAGTTGATGGAGAAAAGGAGTACTGCACAAGTATATATGATGAATTCTTCTATACCATAGTGCATCCAAAGAAGCACTTTAAACTAAGATTACGCTTCCTTTTAGCAGCAACGAAATAAAAGGCAGTCGAAAGAAGAAAACATTACTACATACATTTGGAAACAGGTGAAAGGTATCTCTGATGTTGGCTAGAGGGACAAGGAGAGAGAGAGAGAGAGTCAATTTAATCTGATCACATTTTAATTGCAGTTAATCTCTCTGCAGCATCCAAGTTTGGATCTGCGATTTCACAACTAAATCTTCAGCTGACAACACGAACCTGCTAATGACGCTTTGCTGCAAGAAAACTTTCCCTCCAAAGGGTTGCAACTTTAAAAAAAGAGAGAGAGAGAGAAATTATGCAATGCTGCCACGTCCTACAATGACCACCCCCCACCCAGTTCCACAAACACCAGCAGCATCTATGGCTACAAGAGGACTCACAACAAGAAGCGGATGCAAACAAAAGTTAAGACTTTGAGGGGCAAATGCCCAATTCCATCAAAAGGGCCATCAGTCAGTTGCACCACCCAAATGAGAAATAAACACCAAGCCGATCCTTCCCCCAAGAAGCCCACCATGTGAGAGCCCTCAAGGGTCATCAGAATGTCAAGTAGCAGGGAATCTAATGTCCACACTGCCCCAAACTTACCTCTCTCTCTCTCTCTCTCTCTCTCTCTCTCTCTCTCTCTCTCTCTCTCTCTCTCTCTCTCTCTCTCTCTCTCTCTCTCTCTGAACCACAACACTCACCAGCTGCCAAGCTACATGTTGAATTATATGAATAGCAGAAGGGAGGAGAAAGAATGCAGGCTGCCTGCTCTGATGCCCTGTGTAGAATTCCTAGATTGCTCCAATTTGCGTGACGTAATGGCATGGTTTTAAGGTTCTAAAGTGAGAAGCATGCATGTGGATATGCATGGGGCTACGTGAAGTCTGCTGACCGGGCACGTGTGCCACATGGCCAGGTTCTTAGGGCTCTTCAATTGGAGTACATCACTGAAAAAAAAATAGATTTGGAGTTAGGGTGGGTTAGTTTTGATCATGTATGATTATTGGTTCTTTTTTACAGCATTAAAACATCTAGCAAACTTTGATTGATCAAATTTTAGGTATTATTGGATGCTAACATACTCTTCCCTTAGATCTATACACAACCATTTTATTTTACGCAATAAGCTATAGATAAAAAAGAATACAAACGATTGATCAAAGATCGATAAATTGAGAATGGTGAGACAACTTTTTAATATAATAAGGATCAAGATCCATTTTTATAAACCACTTGGTGATCTCTCTTCACCTTACAATATTTGCCACAGTTGATCATATGGCTTACATTTGCTTAATTTAACATTAATATGGTAATTTTGCTTGGAATTTTCATTGGATACATTATCTTTATTTGGTAGAACAATGACCCTTAATTCCTGAGGGAAGACACGTAAATACTTAAATCTCTTATGAAATAATTGTAGAGTTTGATCTTAAGACATCTTAGTCAATTATACCTTATATTTCTCCATACTAACTTTGGAAAAGGCATGTTTTTGAAAGGACAGATGGACAACCTTTTTTTAGCAAAAGAAATTATCTATTGATTGTTAAAGCAAAATTATCCTCATACACAAAAGGAAGTAGTTAGCGTGGTGTTGTTTCCTCCCAAAAAATGCTCGAGCTTTGAGTTCGGTCGAGGCGAAACAAAAAATCAACCGCCTAATTACATTCGCGGTAAATATGTTTACATTTGAATTCCTATAAAAGAGAAATATAATGCCAGATGTTCCTCATGATATTCGGTATCCTCCATGGACAAGGGGAGGTCCTGACGACGATCTTGACCAGCAGCTCGGAGTCCAATCCGCAATCGACCTTCATATATCCCCTTTGCGCACAATGCCTGACGCCCTCAAGTAAAGCTTTCGCCTCCATCTCCAGCGCCGAATGGTCGAGAAACTTCTGAGCACCTGCATAAAGTAAAGATCCATGAGAGGAACGGATAATGAAACTAGTACCCCCAAAAGCCTCGGAGCGAAAATGTGATCCGTCTGAGTTGAGGCCAACCCAACTCAGCGTAGGGGGCTCCCACTGGACCCGGGGCGGATTGCGTGGGGGGGGGGGGGGGGGCAGGGCAAGGGGGGGGGGGGGGGGGGGGGGATGGTGCATGCCTCAGATCGTGAGTTGTCAACATATTCATTATAGCCAGCAAGGGCCCTCTCCCACACAACTGAAATGGTAAAAACAAACAATCTTGGACCGGAACGCTTCATTTCGAGAAAACCAAATATTCCAAAAAGTAAAAACAAACAATGATCTCAAGTTGGACCTCGAGCGGGGCTTGAGGTCAGCGCCTTCCTCGATCCAACTCCCAGCATCCCAGGAGTCGCACATTGTAAAATGATATGAAGTGTTTTGCAAAAAAAGACGCCAAATATTTCTTGAGAAAGAACACTCGAAAAATAGATGCACCATAGACTTGACATAGACACCACACAAGACACAAGATGGATTAATAGCCAAGTTAAAGTGAGTTAAGAGATCAAGAGTAGGCAAACATTTGTGCAAAAATTTCCACATAAAAAGATTTCTATCTTTTGCGGAACATTCAGCCGCCAAATCATAGTCCAAAACTGTTCGCCAAACCCCGACTGTGGAGTTGCCCTGCCGCATAAGAAACGGTAAGTACTAGAGGTGGAGGCTCGGCCAAGGGGGTCCGAACGCCAGATCCATCGATCATCATCGACGGAGAGAGGAAGGCACATCTCAAAAATGCTCGAGGCTAGAGAGGGACCAAAATAAGTAAAAAGTAAATGCAAATTCCAGGCATGATTTACAATAAGATCCGAAACCTTTAGCTCCTGCAATGGTACATTGACATTTACAAAAGTGGGCATGAGATTGAGTGGCAAGGTGAATATCCATGGATCATTCATAACAGAGGTCGTACAACCATTACTTCGTGTAACACCCTCATGAATCTCACCCAGACATTTCAGAATGATTTTCCAACTCCAAGCTGGAGTATGGTTTTGATTGCAAGGAAGCCACCGGTGAAGTGTACCATACTTATTTTTTATTAAATTTGTCCATATATTATCATAGTCATTTAGTATTTCAAAAACTTTTTTTAGCCAACAGTGCAGTTTTAATTGCGTTCATATTACGAATACCCAACCCTCGGTGGAGGTTGGAAGCTGAACCGTTCCAGCCAATCAAGTGGAGACCCTTACCATTTTGCATAGAGGACCAAAGAAATTTCCATGAGCACTTCTCGATTAAATCGACAGTAGAACTAGAAATATGAGTGGAGGTAAAAGCATGCGAAGGTAGAGAGTAAATAATAGATTTGATCAGAGTAGTTCTACCAGCCTGATTTAACATTTTACCTTTCCATCCAGAAAGCTTGTTAGCTACCTTCTCAATCAATAGATGTGCTTTGCCCACCACCTGCTTATAAGGACTTGAGATTTGGCCGAGTTTATAGTCTGATTTGTAAGGTCATGATATTGCTTAAGTATCTTTATGATATTCTTACATTTTTTTGTATTTGCTGCTGCTAAAATAATTAGATCATCAACATATAGCAGGTGACTAGAAGTGAAGTTATTTATTTTAAAAGGCTCGATGTTACCAAGGGCCGAGTGAGAGTAGGTCTCCCTGTCTCACACCCTTATAGCTCCTGAAAGATTGGGATGGGGTGCGGTTAATAATATAGTGGAACATAAGTGATGTGACACAATTCATGATCCAGCTGGTGAAAGTTGTAGAGAAATTCGTGTAAGTGAGCACATAATTAATGACTGACCAAGAAATAGTCGAAAGCCTTGGCCATGTCATATACTTTTGTCTGCCATATTTTACCAAATGTGTGATTTCTTGTATGGTCAGAATGTTATCATAAATCGATCTCCCCAAAATGAACGCGCTCTGGGAGCGATCAATCAGATGGTTTAGGGTGGGTCTCAGCCTTGCTGCCAGGATCTTGGCCACAACAAGGCAAAGAACATTGCAAAGTGCAATAGGGCGAAAGTCCATGACTTTGAGGGAAAGTTTAGTTTTAGGAATGAAGATCAGAGAAGCCTCACACCATTCCTGGGGTAGGGAGCCAGTTTCAAAGAAATTTAAGATATCAGAGGTGATGGTGTCCCCCACAATGTCCCAACAAATACGATAAAACTCGATGGTAAAATCATCCGGGCCAAGAGCCTTGCCACTAGGCATGCTCCAGAAGGCATTTTTTTATCTCTTCCCGCATAATTGGAGTGAGCAAGGACTGGTGCCACTCAATCGGAAGCTGGGGAAGGTTGGGCCAGATGTTAGGGATGAGATCTGTTGTGGGCTTCCATAGATCAGTGTAATGATTGACAAAAGCTTGGCGAATCTAGTTCTCATCACAGGTGTATGAGTCAGGGTTGTCCTGCAATTTGAGTTTAGAGATAGTGTTGTGCCTACGTCTAGTGATTGTTGTCATGTGGAAAAATTTTGAATTTTTATCACCGTGTTGAAGCCAAAAGATGCGCGACTTGCTCCACCACTTCAAGGTGATGTGGCGGAGCAATGCCGCATGTAGTTGATATAGTGACTTGAGTTTGAGAATAAGGTTATCACCAAGTTGTTGGGATTCATCAAGTTTTTCAAGCACACTAATCTCATGAGATGTGCGACTAAGCCTGGATTCAGGGTTGCCCAGGGTGTCACGATTCCATTTTGGAATTTTGTTCTTTATCTTATCTAAGGCGACTGTAGCGATTGTTCTAGGTTTGCTCGATAATTTTTCTAGTACCTCATGTTCAAGTAAAAAATGTTCGAATTTAAAAGAACGGACTTTCTTACGGATCATGTTCATGGAGAAAATAATCAGAGAGTGATCTGAACAGCATCCTAGTGAAATAATCTAGAGATAGATTGGGAAAGGATAGAAACCAGTGAGGGCTCGCGATGAATCTATCCAGCCGGCACATGATACGAGCCCCGCCAAGGTGATTGTTACACCAGGTGAATTGTTGCCCCGGGCATTCAACATCTAGAAGGCCTTGCAAGGATATGAAGTTGTTTAAAGCTCGGACCGATTTAGTGTAGGTGAAAGGTTTACCTCCTTGCTTGTCCGCCTGCGAGGAAATGGAGTTGAAGTCACCGATAATGAGCTAGGGAATATTATCAAGTTTTAGGGCCGAGAGATCACGCCAGAGCTCCAACCGCAAGGTGGGGAGAACACTTGCATAAATGCAAGTGAGAAGAAAAGAAAAGTTATCTATTGTAATAATCGCATGAAGAACTTGTGAGTTTTGATTAACCATGGAGACGTTGATGTTTGGGTCGCGCCATGCGAGCATAATGCCTCTCGTGCAGCTGTTCCCATGCTCAAAAATCCCCTGCCAACTGGAACCTAGTCGTCTGATAACCTGCAAAGAACGATTTATGACAAGAGTGTGTTTCTACCAATACCAAGATGTCAGATTGGTCCTTCTTGATGATGTTCGAGAGGCGCTCGCGAATCTTGCTACGGAGGCCCCTCAGCAGTTCCATGTCACTATCTTCATGTGTTGAAATTCAAACCAGCGCCCCCGGTCGGTGATCTCGATTCCTTAGCTTGTAAAATAAAGAGGTTAGTGGGTTTTTTACGATTTGACACATTCTTACCTTTCGCTTGTGCACAGTTATCATTTTATCATAACTCCAGCACCGCCAAGGGGGCCGTTGCATGGTGGGCTCCAAGCTTTTTCTTTACGGATCGCGTGGGGAGAGGTTCCATGATAAGCTCCTGATCGACTTGCTCTCCATCACCGCCACAGCAAAACTGTTAAGAACGGACTCCAGCAAAGCATCATGGTCCATCCTAGTTGCAGGCGGAGGGGAGGGAGCGAGGTCCGAGAGGACCGGGGATGCGTAGAGGCGATGAGCTGGTGGCTGGTATTGCGAGTGGGGGGAAGGAACGGGGAGAGCGGCTTGGAGGGTGAGGGACGCATGGAGTCTGAGGGCAGTGGTTTAGGATTGTGGAAATTGTATCGGGGACATAGTGGGATCCACATGTCACACATCCAAGGGCGCTCAATTTACGGGTGGAGCTCTCACTGTCGAAAATGGTCTAGTTTTTTTCGCCTTTCGATCGTTGTGCAAGACAGGTGTCATACATCGGCGTAGATATCGGCTCCGAGGTGTGAGGCAACTTTATGGCAACACGAGCATCGCGAGCATCTAAAAGCATTGTTGGACGAGTGTCTTTGATCAGTGCATCATGCTCCTTCGAAGTGTGGGCCAGTTGTAACCCATCTCCTGCAACCTGACAAAAAGAAATGTCGTTAGTAGCCATTAAATGCATACCGTCAGTAGCCATTAACTGCACTCCGTCAGAATCCGTAACGCCGATGGCAACGTTGTCAGGCTTCGTGAGCCCAGACGTAACGATCAGACGCCCGGCACCTTCTATGAGTAGCATTCCCCGGCTAGGATTCCGACCACCCAGTGGCAAAGCCAATGGCATCGGCCAGGCAGATTACGCCGGTGAGAGCCTGCAAGCATCCACGGACTGTATAGGAGAACATTTGCACCATCGCTGGAAGGAGCGGTCATGTGCTAACAGGCTTCCGCACTTGAAACAAAAAAGGAGAACATTGTCGTATAAAGTCCGCTAGAAGAAGCGGGAACTGTCCGGCAAGTTCACCCACATTCCTTGCTTAATAGGAGCTTTGTATTCATGTCAACACAGAATCGTGGTGCCCTAGTCTCTTCGTGCTCCGCAGGGAGGTCAATCCGAAGAGGAGTGCCGAAACAGGAAGCAATACGACGGATCGCGATAGGAGAGCACAACTCAAAAGTTAGGCCTGGGAGTTGGATCCAAACTGGGATAGTGTCTGATTGTTCCACGAAAGGCCGGAAGAAGGGTTTATAGTTGTTGATGTGTAGGATGTGGCCGCGGAAGGTCACCGGCGTCCGAGTAAGAATCTGCATGTAATCATCAAAGTCAGAGAATGTATAGAGAAGATATGTGTTACCCAGTTGCCGAATCGAAATCTGCCCCGATATGTTCCAAATTTTGGAGAGATCGGAGGCGAGAGCCTCAAAAACCTCTCAGCTACCCAGAAAATCAGTTTGTGCTCCATGATCGCCAGTTATTGGGAAACATCAGCGAGGGGATGTCCACGACATCAATAACAAATGCCTGAATCTGTCGTCATTGTCGTGGGGAGATCTGTGAGTGGGCCGAATTGTGACGCTCCCTGACAATGTCCGACCAGGTGCTGCGGGACGATGGATGGCAGGTGGCGCACATTGGGAGATTGTGGAGTGTGATAGAGGAGGGAAATGAGTAGATGGGGGAGACTAGGAGAAGGGAAGGGTTTTTTATGTGGTTGTCATGGCTAGGATCACCCGGGGAGGGCACCACCCACAGAGGACAGAGGGCAAGCGCAGTCCGAATCGGCAGTGATTAGGGCATGGGAGAGGTGCAGATGAAGACAGATGGAAGCGTAGCGGACATTATTAATTCTCTATCTATCTTTCACTCTCCCCGACAGATGGACAACTTGAGGGCCATGACATACCTTATGTTGCGTAGTACTTTTTTTTCAAGAACATGGACAACTTGAGGGTCATGACTTAGCAAAAGGAAGAATGGACATTAGGCAATTTCACTGGCTCGTCATCTCCTAGAAGGCTCAACACAGTATGGTTGTTGGTGGCTTACCATGCTCACATCATTAACAAGTCCAAGTTCTCCTGTTTCCCCCTTGTTCACTGGTCACAGTTACAGAAGAAAACTTCAACTCCAGCCAAGGTAAGCAAAAATGGCGTGGTCGAACGCTAAATTATGCAATAAATCAATCGGATTGAAAACTAACTAATATGCAATGGCACACTTTGATATCCACTTGAATAAACAGCTTTAGTTTTTTTTTTTTTTTTTAGCTTCTATGAAGCTAACAAAAAAAAATTGTTGCGTTGATCTTACGCGCATGCGCAGACTTCAATTCGGGCAGCATAATCGGGTACGCAGTAAAAGCTATCACCATCTCGCCCTCTGACCTCTGTAGAAAGGGACTGGTACTCAACATTTGCACGGGTATTTAATTGCGGTCCATCGCCATCATAGCCAAAGAGCAACGATATCGCCACCAAAAAGCAGAGCAACATTGATAATAAACAAACTTTTGCAATAAAATGAGAGGAGTAATAATTCAATTTGGTTCTCTCTCTCTCCCTCTCTCATTTTCACAAACTTGTCACTTGTCAATAAAGCTGGAAGCCCTGACAACAAACGGTTGGCAAGCGTATAAACATGCTTGTGCAGCAGAACAATGCCACTTGTATACAATAGTTTGTTCTCAAGCCTGAAATTTTATTACCATCTCGAGGAATAATAAATTTCTAGTTTACACGTAATCAGATCTCCATCCTTCCTAGTTAATGAAAACCATGGGACAGTAAAATAACAACAATTCGCACCTCTGTCCAGTCTATCCAGCATCTGGTAGTCAGCCATGTGAGATGCAAAACGATCAACTAAGATCTACTTCCATTTAAATTTGTGCATGGCCAAACTATTCTTGATGCATAATTATTCTTCAATCTGGACAACTGGGTGTGAGATCTCGAAGTTGGTACTTTCCATGCACCACCAAGTATTTTGCATTGGAGTTTTGCCAGATAGTTCTGTGCTGTTTAGAATTCAAAAAATTTTCTGGATTCCCAAAAACCTAAGAATCTGATTATTCTAATTACATGAGCTTATGAGCCTACCTCAATGAAAACCTTTTCAACCACCACACGGGGAAAATTGTAACTGTGGCTGAATGTTACATATTGACTCCTTTTATTATCTCCAAACCTGAAAAAGGAGGGAGTTGGCATCTCCAAACCTGAATTCGTGTAGAAATCAGCTTCTTTAATTAAGTAATTTGCCAGCTTTCAACAGAAAAAAAATGAAATTGTTCACAGCAAATCCAAAAGTGGAGGTTGCTCTGATGACACTTTAGTTTGACTTGAACGTGAAGGTTTCTGGAGCCCAACATTGCCTGGATTCCTGGCTCGGCCTCTTCCTATTGCAGTTGTAGGAGGTGGAGCCAATCTTGGTGTAGATTGAATATTGTTTGATGAGGCAAATATAGATCCAAGATCTGAAGACTTGGAAGGAAAGTTGTTCAAAGAAGAGTTTGTCAATCCCATTGTTGGCACTGAATTCGTAACCCCTGTTTTTGAGTTTGCCTGATTTGATTGACTAAATTCAGTCGTCCATCCCACAGTAATTGGATTCATCTGATTAACTTGACCAGCTGCATTCCAACCCTGAATATTTGTGTTATTTGATGCCGATGACATGCTTCCTTTAAAGGTATTTGATTGTGCGGGTATACTAGTGTTGCTACCAAAGCCCATATTGCTTATGTTGGATCCTCCAATGTGCTGGTTTTGATTTGCCACAGCGCTCGAGCCTAAACTGCCTGCTGAGCTACTTGCCTTTGGAGGCCAATTAGCAAAAGGGTCCAGGTCATCAAAAGCATTGCCAGAAAGCAACTCAGAGTTCTGCTTCTCATCAGCAGTTACATGAGCACCACGACCTGAGGACAGGCTTGATGGTGGCCACTCTATGTCAACAGGAGCACACGTAGCAATCTGTTGAGTAGTAGTGGAAGTAATAGGATCCAAATTTGTCATTGTCGTTGCAGGCTGAGAAATAGGCAATGATTGCTTCGGTGGTAGACTGGTCCCGGAAGGAAGCGAAGTCTTTGCAATACTCTTTGTTGATGGCCCCCAGTCTTCATCCCATGCACGACTGCTTTTAGTTGTAAGATTCTGTCCAGATGTTTTTTGTAATTGATCAGGATGAAGACCATTAGTTGATGATGATGATACTCTGACTTCGGGGGTCCCAGACTCAGTAATAGTCACACCTCGTTTCTCTTCTATCTTCCTGTAAAGCATTTTTTGGGGGAACGCAAATGATATTTCAATAACCGACTTCAGATATAAACATCATATAAAATAAAATTATTATGGATATGATACCTTAATATATCCTTAACAAAGAGCATATACTTGGCGAACTGCTGAACATTCAGTTGCTGAGCAGTAAGCAGTGGGAAGAGCAAGGGAAGTACATGTTCTGCAGCAAATTCTATACCATACTGTTGACATTGTGAATAAATTAAGTTCTAACGAAGTTGTTTCAGAAAATAGTGTAAACAAAAGATAAAAAAAAATGTATGATGAGCATTTTTTCCCGCAAAGAAATGAGAAAATATAGTTTCGCAGTTAGAATTGATTAGCTTAGGAAGATATGGCCAAGGATAGATGTCACTGATTTACCTGTTTAAAAATTGCATTCGCAACTCCCAACGTGCACATAAGAGTAGGTGCAGAGTGGTCCACAGCAGTACAGCGCTGTAAAGTTTGAAGAATGTCCATAATTGATTGCTTATCAAGCGATGAGACCAAATCACCTAAACAACGCAAGGCGTTCACTCTGACCTGTAATTGTGCAATAATAACAACATGACAATCCACCTTCTAATCAATCTCATTAAAAATACAAAGAACAGGAACCAATCAACATACAAATATGTTCTATCATTATAATGTATGAAAAGATGATTACTTCCAATAGTAAGCTTGATGCACATCTAATTCTGCTCTTAATGCTTTAGTTGCAGGAGTAATAAATTAAAACTAAAAACAATAGCTCACAAAGATCAGATGCAATGTTGTCAAACTCGTAAATCAGGCCAATACCAGGTAAACACGTAAAACGAGAGAGAAAGCATATTTTTAATTAAATTAATCTTAATTCTGCTTAGCACCTAATTTACCTACAAATTAATAATTCAAATTCAATATTATTCAGAAAATCCAGCAATAATTAATTATTTAATAATCTATTATTTAAAAAGTGAATATAATTAACAATACCTTACATGAAACAGAAGCAACTTTAGTAATACCAAAAGATAAAAATGGAAAAAGCATGGAAAAAATATGAACTAAAAAAATTCTGGGGAGATATTCTCATTTTGGCATGGCTCCCGGGGGCCCGCTCGATGATTCTTTCCCCAGGCTGCTGGCTCTAGCAGCACATCCTGATGCATCTGTGGCTGAGTGCTGGTCGGAGATGGGCGGCCCGGGGACCTGCTCGTGGATTCCCCTTTTCAGGACTCCCCTCTCAGATCAGCGTGTCTCTGACTTACTAGCACTTCACCAGAGGATTGCCCCTTTCCACCCGCACCCGCCCCGGACGAATGGATGGGTTTGGGTGGCGGACTCCTCCGCGCGCAGCCTCTATCTTCGCTTTCTTCCGGCCTCCGCAGACTCAGAGAACTTCAGAGCTGATTGCAGACTCATTTGGCGTTCCCGTTCGCCGCTGAAAGTCAAGATTTTTGCTTGGCTTTTGCGGCGTGAGCGGATTCTCTCCAAAGTTTATAGGACGCGGTGGGCTCCGCATGTTGATACCTCCTGTGTTCTACGTGGGGAGGCAGAGGAAGACATTACGCACCTTTTTTTCAGCTGTCGGGTGTCCCGGGAGGTGTGGTCTCGAACGACCATTAGTGGCGATGCTCCCCTGACGGCGGCAGATTTCTGGCAGGACGCGAGGAGGCTTGGCAGACAGAGTTTGGATTGGAGACGTCTTGTGACGACTTTTCTAGCCGGTGCATGGGCCATCTGGCTCCAAGTGTCATTTTTTGTGGGGAGAGTGTTCAGGTGGATAGTATTGTACATCATATGTCTTACCTTCTTTGGGAGTGGGGTTTTGGCTAACACCTTTTGTCTTCTTTTCTTGCTCTCCACTGGAGAGTGCTCTTGTGCATATGATGATCTCTTTTGATGATATATATATACCTAGATGACAACCTAAGTGGTCGTCATCCTTTCCCTTCTCAAAATAAATAAATAAATAAACTAAAAAAATAAAAAAAGCCACATCCTCTCTGCTCCAGCAGCGAGTTCGAGTCTTTTCCTGCTTGCAAGCCCCTCAAAAAAGACTGTATCCTCTCTGCTGGAAAGCAATCTTTTGCAAATCCACATTTTTCTGCAAATCAGAGAATAGGAGAAAAAGGATTGAGCAGAAGGAGCAAGAGAGGAGAATAACCGGCAGCAGCAAAAGCAGCAGATAGCACGTGGCAAGATGGTGATAGCAGTGAACGGCTAACGAGAGCAACGACCGGCGAGGTGGAGAGAGCTAGCAGTGACCGGCGACACGACGATAGCCACAGCAGCAACCGGCGTGGTGGCGACAGCCACAGCAGGGCGAGGCGGCAACGAGGAAGCAGCAAGCGGTGGCAGCAGCATGCGGCAGGAGGAACTTCCAGGCGTGGAACTCACACAACAAAAAGGGCAAAGAAAAAGCTTGACATGGCAGCACACAGTGCCAAGCGCTTTTTCGATCCAGCACCCGATTCTATCGCGTGCTGGTTGGAAATGAGTTGGAGAGTGATCTAACTTGATTTTTCTAGGTAAGATCGTAAACTCGTCCGATTCTACGAGTTGAATCACAAGTTTGACAACATTGATCAGATGTTTTACTTCTTGAACAGACGAATAACAAGTGACAAAGGCTATGGTTCAACCAGACAATAGCTGATGAAGAGATAACTCTAGACGTCAACCAAATTTGAAAGAAAGAAATTGTTCTCTCTCACTCTAAATTCATAAGGTAGAATAAAATTATATTGAATCAAATCTCCTCAACTTTCCAAATGTCAAACCTTTAAACAGATTCTTAGAACATCAATTTCACCTAAACTAGGACTCTCTTAAGAATGTTGGAGATAAACTAAACTCCTAAATAAAACAAAAACAATAGAGAAGCACATGAACTAGGATTCCTACATTAGATTCTCACTCTTGAAAAGAGTTCAACCTTGAACTCGAATAGGTCATATTCTGAGGACGATGTTTGATGTCTCCATTAGGATGAATCTTTTGCAATGTGGAGAATGGAATATCTAAGACAAATGAACGATAGTACATCATTGTAGAACAAGGCATGACACAACTTGACTTGAAAACCTGATCCAAATAAAAGAAAGGCTCTTGATGCCAATCAAAATTTCCACATATCAGGTCGCCTCGAAGTATATCAAAAACCTCTTCATCATAATATTTGTCTTTTATGATCTTCATCTTCTCAAATTCTTCAATGGGTTTGTCGATGTACTGTTGAATTTAAATTTCCATTGACTCCAACTTTGCAATAACTCCTTCCTCAGTGGATTCCCTCTAAGTAATCTTTTTATATGCTGCAAAAAAAATGACCTGATCAATGTTGTCTCGTCATCATCAAGGCCAGTTATTCTCCGTTTTAATCCGAATAACTAATAACCTCTTCAGGTTCTTCGTTGTTATTGTCTATTACCAAGCATTGTGATGGACACCCTTAATATTATTCCTTCAGATTGGGGACAAGCTTGACATGCACATTGTTTCTTTAGATAGGCTTTCAAAGCATTACTCGGACTCTAGCTCACAGATTGGAAAAACTGCGATCATCACTACGAGAATATAAGAAGCAAATCAAGGAAACTCTAGCAAAAAAATGAACAGAAGCTTTAATTAAGATTCAGGCATTGGATTGTAACTCCGCCTATGTTTTATAGCCGGTCCCAAGCCCGGATAAAGGAGGAGGGTTGTGTTAGGCCCCGACAGCCAGTGTAAAACCCTGTCGAATCTCATGAACATGGATCAACGAAGTCGTATGATCCATGTAACCGACCCCACCTAGTGGGATAAGGCTTTGTTGTTGTTGTTGTTGTTGCATTGGATTGTCTGGAGGTCAGTAGAGAATTGTCTATGGCAAGAGAGAAAGGATAGGAAAATGCTTCAAAATGTGGTGATACAGGAGGACTACAAAACTGAAATCCAATGGCGACAACGATCAAGACAAGTATGGCTGAAAGAAGGTGATTCAAACACGCGTTTCTTCCATATGTATGCTAATGGAAGATCTAATCACATTGATCGGATTAGAGTTAGTGATGTGGAGTACGTTGGGAGGGAGCAAGTGTCCCGGGGGCTCTCCACAACGTGCCCAGGGACCGTCGAGTTATCTTACTTGTATTTTTCCTTGTTTTAGCCCACTTTTGTAACTTAGTCTTATTTTCTCATGTCATGGCAATCTTGTAATATGAACTCCAGAAAAATGCACCCCCTTAGTTTATCTTCCACATCACATGTCGCAAACCTACCTCCCGATATATTAGGGGAGACCCTCTAGTGCTCCTCCGAAGCCCTTTGTACTCATTTTATTTCCTCAAGAAAGATTTCAAAACTTCTCAAAATCTAGCTTCGAGCCTCACGCGTGGTGTGGCAATTCACAAAGCGTCCCAAGAATTGAGCGTTCGGCCTAGGCGCCCGTTTGTTCACAAACGCCTCTGCCGAAGCGTCCGCTCGGGACCAAGCGTCCCAAAATCGTGGCATTCGATAAGTGGCAAAACAAAAGCTTCCGCGAAGCGCATAAAAGAGTTTGTCTAGACGATGGGCACGTCTAGACGCCGCACGGGTTAGTCGAGCGAAAAACGACCATGTGACGCATGGCAGGGGCAGTTATAGCAGAACATTTTCGAGACTTCACAGGTTACCTACCACCTGGGGACTGGATTTGGAAAGGTCGGGACTTGCCAGGTGTCCGAGGAATAGGCGATCGAGCTTATTCGGACGTTCATAGAAGCAGAAATTCTTCAAGCATTGAGAAACTTCAATAGCGAAGGTGCTCTTGGGCCAGATGGTTTCCGAGTTTTTTCTTTTAAGGAATTTTGGCTTGTGGTTGGGCCGGACGTGGTGGCTGCTATTCATGAATTTGCTGGTGGAAACTTCGGTTTCAAAAAATTGAATAAATTTTTCCTCTTTCTCATTCCAAAGAAGGCTGCATTAGATAGAGGATTTCATACCCATAGCATTTTCTAACGCTATCTATCTTCTTGTGGCCAGGGTTCTAGCGAATAGATTTTAGTGCTAGGTTCTCTAGTGCATCATGTTCAATCTGTATTCATTTCTGGCAAATCCATCATGGAGAGTTTTTCTATCGCCTCGGAAACTATATCTTTTTGGAGACGCACGGAGAGATGTGGCTTTTTATGGAAGGTCGATTTCTCCAAGGCATGCGACACCCTAGAGTGGTCTTTCTTGTCGAGCTCCCTTCGACGTTGCGGCTTTCTCACAACTTGGATCTCTTGGATGAAAAGGTGTATTTGTACAGTTTCGTTCTCAAGTCTCATTAATGGAAGCCCTATGGGTGGTTGGGTATAGCCCCAACGTGGAGTCAGGCAAGGTTGCCCTTTGGCCCCGATGCTTTTTACGCTGGCAACTGATGCATTGGCTAGATGTGCCATTTAAGCCTGAGGTTGGCATTATTTCTAGTTTTATCCCAGAGCCAGATCAAGGTACAATGATTCCCTTGCTATAATATGCAGACGACACTATCTTTTTCATAGAAGGTTCTGAGTTGACAGCAAGAAGAGTCAACATGCTCATTGAAATTTTTTAAGACTTCTCAGGGTTATGCATCAACCATTCAATGTCATCTTTTGTTTCATTCGGCATGATTAATAGAATCGTAGATAGGTGCTCTATCTCTTCTTGGAGGATGCCTAGGCCTCGGACAAGCCTCTCAAGATGAAGTTTTCAAGGTTGTATGTGTTAGCTGGAAATCGTCAAACAACAGTGGTTGATTGTTGGTCGGGATCTATGCTATCCAATGTGGTATGGACACCAAATTTTCTCTCTCAGAGCAGCGCATTGAGTGTCTCCTGCTGCTCCTTGAGAGCCTTGAGGGCTTTGCGCCGGATGAGTCACGACCAGATTCATGGACATGGAATGCTGATTACTCTCAGCCAAGGCAGTGTATTAGTTGCTCAAAAGAGAGAATCAGTTGGAAGTATGCAAGTTGATTGCGGTCTCTTATAGCAGTTAAAGGTTCCTCTCTGTACTAAATTTTTGCATGGCTTTGTAGACAACAGCGGCTTCTGACCAAGACATATATAGCACGATGGGCTCAAGAAATGGACATTACATGTGTATTATGTGAGGATGTAGTTGAAGGCTTTGATCACTTGTTTTTCGCATGCCCGATGGCAAAAGCAGTGTGGATGAAGGTTGGTTGCCAATGGGTTGATACATCTTTGAGTGTAGAGGTTTGCAGGACATATAAGAGTGGAGGAAGACAGGAGCAAAACATCACATATGTATCCACAACGACATGTAGAAACTATAGCATATCTATGGTCAGCGGCCATATTTAGAGGGGAACAATGTTATGTGGAAAACGTGTGGCACATCTTATGATGTGACACTAGCAAACAAGCAACGAATGAATTCTATTCAAACTGTGTAACCAATACTTGAACTTGTACATATTAGCCCACAGTAATAAAATTGGATGATTGCAAACATGGCAATCATCCATTCCCCTCAAAAAAGAAAAATCTATCTATCTTGTTCTTCTACTTGAAGCTTGGCTCATGTAGGCACATCGCCCATGGTCTCAACTTTGCTCTAATACTACTTGACGCAACAAACTAAATAATAATTAAAACTGATAACTCCCATAAATCAGAAGACAACACTTGAAATCCACCAGCGCTTAAAAAAACTCCAAGTCAAAAATCGCACTCTCATGAACTCTAAAATAAGAAAAAATAAACTGAAACTAGAATAAACTTTATTGAGTCAAATCTGCTGAAATCTGAAACAGTCAAGCCTTTAAATAGATTTGCATAAGTCCAATTTCACTTAAACTAGAACACTTTAACAAAGGCAGAGATTTTTTGTTTTTTTAAGGAGAACAAAGCCAGAGATAATCTAGAACTCATAAATAAACTACAAATAATAAGTAAAATAACTAGGGCTCCTACATCAAAGCTCCAATCATTTTGGGCATGAAAAAAGATTATTCTGTCTAAATGGCATTGCTAAACGTTTCTTGAAGGGTAATGGCATTGCTAAATGTACACAAGAACATTGGCAAAAATATCCTAGACTGTGCACATTCACTGGGTTTTTCGACATGCCAACTTAGCAATGTTTTTTTTTTTTTGAGAAAAAGGATGACTACCAGGTTATGTGGTTGTCATCCGGGTGTATACATAATTGAGAAAGGGGAGTCATGTACAAGTGTGGGCTCTAGAAGAGAGAAGCAAAAAAACTGAAAATTATATTAGCTAATCAAAACCCCACTCCCGAAGCAAAAAGGAGATGTGGTGTACATGCTCTGTTTGACATCGCTCCCCGCAAAAAGGAGCCAGATACCCAGGATCGCCATCTGCAATCTGTCCCAAAGTCCTCTGATGTCACTGTGTCAGGAAGGAAATGAATGTAGAGGCTACATGCCAACCACGACTCCGATAGTCAAACTCATCCGTCGAGGCTGGAGAGGTCAAGGCCGACTGGTGGGTGCAAGAAGCTTAGTGAAACGCTGGTCTGAAAGAGCCGATCTAAAAATAAGGGTCCCGGAATAAGTCCTGACCTCAGACCAAGTCTCCGCCACATTCCCATCAGGATGAGCCGACAAGGCATACAATCAAGGGAACGCCTCCACAAGTGGGTCCCAGGGGCACCATCCATGCCCCCAAAAAGAGAAGTCCACCGTGGAGCCAAGAGGAGGGGCCATGAGTGGATGCACCCACGGGACAAGTGTCGCCCCGCCCCACCAAAAAGATGAAGCCCCGCAAGGCATCATCATCCTCGACTCCCAAGAGAGGTCCCGCCCATAGCAAGTGAAGAAGACCGACTACCATAAACCATCCTCAGCCCCATGATCCGCCTTACCCACCGAGCTAGGAAAGCCCAATTGGTTTCATGAAAACTACAATACGGTAGTATAGCAATGTTGAAGAACCCAGTCAACAAAAGCATTCACCATATTATGTTAACTCTTCACTTTCAAAGACCATTATGTTAACTCTAGTATAACTAAGTTGGAAAAAATAGGAAAGCAACAAACTGATTAACCTCGTGCCATATGTGACAAGCTAAAAAGAGATAAAAAAAAGTTAACTCCACATACCGCTGCAACAGTAGTTTTTAGAGCCAATCCATGAACACGGGGCAAGATAGCTTGCTTCACTAGCTACAGAAGATAGCATTCAATACGTTAGTTACCATGGTCCAACTTTATAAGAATTGGAATGTATTAAACAGGGAAAAAAATAGTTAAACAAAATAGTAAAAGAATGTGGACACTTAATAAATATTGAAAACAACAACATCATACAACGTAAGTAATTAATGAAACAAAATCTTGTTTCACACTACTTAAATGAGGGAGGATCAATTTTCTACCTGCGGATCAAGTTGCCTGGCTAGTGGAACAGTTCTTCTCAGAACCTCTTCTTGTATTCGAGCATCTGTATCGTCATAGGCACGGACGAGCAATGGAAGAACACTTGATATCAAGTCATCTTGATTGACCTACAGAATTGCATCATGACAAGGTACCACATAAACTTTCATAGGTCAAAAAACAGAACATGGATGGAGTAAAAATTAGGCAATCAGAAATGTTTAGCATTAATGCATACTTCAAAATATGTTTAAAAAGGTACATGCGAACTTCAAATCATGAGAGTTATCTGACATTTGTATATTCTTTCACTTGTGATCATGATCTTCACTAAAGGAATGGGGTGATCATTTGTACTTTGAGAATAGGAGCATTATAATGCCCTTTTGTATTCTTTCACTCTTCTTTTCTATAAAATTGGAAGAATAATGACCTTAAATAGACATTCTTTAAAACCCCACCCCACCATCCCCCGTCCCCACAAAATTTAGAGTCAGACATTATTAAAAAAAAAGAAATGATATCTAGATTACAAGTTGTTGTAATTTCATAATCAGGAACCAAGAATTTCAACTTGCATTTGTTTTCTATATCTAGTCTAGAATTAAATATATAAGAAAATATACTCCACAACAAGAGGCTTGCATTGCATTACTAATCTCAAGATAATGAGACTACTCAATCTCATCATTTGAGTCAAAAAACTAAACAACCAGGAGAGCAGAAAACCTCATTTGTACACCAAGTCTCGAATTTGATTCTTAATGTGGTATTTCTTGTGACCCTTAATCTTAATTTCTTTTTCTACGAACTAAGTCCATTGTCTACCTTTGTAACTTATAGAAAAGAACTACTTGGCCAAACTCATGAACTTATTTATGTCTTTAGTTATGAATTTCAACATATAATCGTTTAGTTTTCTCTAAACAATTTTATAAGTTTTCTGAATTGTTTGTTATCATTGATAATGCTGGTTTAGGTGTTCGGAAATATGATATAATATTATATGAATGTTCTGATAAGTCAGTAAACTCATACTGAACCTTAAAATGCTAAGCCATGTGCTCTTTTTAGCAACAGAAGGTGAAAAAGAGAATAAAAGGACAAGGGGAAAGTCCAAATCATGCTTGTTAAAACCAAAAAACACCAGATGTAACCGTGCAAAGAATTAAACAAATTGGGAAAAAGTTGTGTTCAACACCAGAAACTTCAACTACCTTGTTAATAATAAGCTCGGCATGCTTCACAAGTAGAAGAAGTGTCTCTCCTGATGCAGAACTTAGCACTGGAACTAATGCAGGCAATGTTGAAAGCTCAAAATCATTTTTGTCCTACAAAAATTACAGTGATTAACATGTACCTTCAAGTCATAATAATGTCAAAGCATATTCATGTGTAGCCTTTGCATAGCTAAACAAATGAAGTTTACAACTTTTGCACAACGAAGAAAAGCAAGACCACATGATTGTAGTCGTAGAAAACGATTGACATGATATTCAGATTGACAAAAAACAGAACAAATCCAAATTACTGAAAATAATTTGTATGTGAGCCGTCTAGAAAAACCTTATGTTTGAATAAATGAAAAGATTTTCCAAAAACAAGATGTAAGAATGGCTATCTATTCAGGGGAAAAAAGCAAAGCTCATCTTACCTGAGACTCGGCTATTGTAAGAACCATTGGTAAAATCATCGGTTGCATAACCATATTTCGCAGCTCGGCACAAAGAGGCGGGAGAACCTTCATGCAAAACAAAATCAATAAAATGACGGAGAAAAAGGTGGCATCACAACAATTTTAAGTAGAGTTCAAGTAAGCAAAAGGCGAAACTTTTAGATGTAACGACAATTTCACAACATATTTCAACTTTTGTAAAAGTCATCTCAAATAGATAACAAGAGACTTGCTTTTACAAACAGGTATTTTTGAGCTGACTTTGCATCAGAATTAAGAATGTATGAAATTGCTTGTACAATTAGCATTGTAGATAAGCTTCTGCTTTCTTTTGATCCAAGGAGCTTATATTACTCCCTCTCAGAAAAAGAAAAGGGGGATCTTATATTACTGATTTCAGCAATAGAAATCATACATAAGTACCAGTTATCTAGTTTCAACAAGCTAGAGTTAGTAGACAGTTGGGTGATATAGTTCAGTACTAAGCTTGCATCAAATCAGCATTGCCTCATACGTAGTTTGATATGGTAAGTAAAGTACTAAAGAAAGAGAGTAGTGTTTGTATTGGTTCATAAGCAAAGACAAATTTATCAAGTATTTCTTATAATAACTCAAAATTTTTAAAGCAGATAAGTACCGTATGGATGCACATGAAGGAAATCTATATTTCAAAAGTTAGGACCTAAGCAGGAACAAATGGCAAGGCTAAGGAACAACTTATGATTACTCTTGCTGAAAGAAACCCAGTTAGAATAACAATTTCCTTCTAAGAGAGGAATGACAAATTAGAATAAACAACATCGTGAAACATACAAATCATAAAGTATGATGCAGCTCCTACTTTCTTCAATAGTTCTAAAATATATGGCTCAGACCTTATACCGCAACACACGAGAATCAAAATCTTTCCACATGTCTGACAATGCCTTGAGAAACTCGGATTTCTGCATGTTATCCCTTTCCTGCAAATGGAGAAAACAGTATGCTTAGATTTTTAAAGTGAAGTTGGCCTTGGTAAAAGCTAAGTAGATTTTTTGGTGGTCAAGAGGGTCACAGGTTTGAGTCTGAAATAGCCTATGTGCAAAAGCAGGGGAAGGCCATGTACATATGTGCCTAGCCTTCCTTACCCTGGTTATACCACAAAGATTGATTTGCCATTTTAATTTCTCTTAGAAACTGAAATAAAGTATTTAATGGCACCAAGACATACAAGCATGTGATCGAGGAAACGAAGAGCACGCAATCGAGTGTCATCTCTGAAAAAAGAGGAACCTGGGAACACAAACAAAACAACAGCATTAAAAAGTAGGAGATGGCGAGATGCATCATTTCTCTCAAAAAAACTTGTCACTATTCACTATAGAAAAAAATGTGTCAAAAAGAGAAACTTGTCAGTAAAAGTTTCAAAATTAAAAAATAAACATGGGACATCATTATTCACTATGCAACTCACAGCTCCCCCAAAGCATCTATCTTTTTTCAGGAGTTTTATTTGTGGCTCATGTTGTCTTGATAAGGCCCGTTACACATGAAGTTAGCAAGTTTCATGGCATTTGGTATTCAGATAAAACAAACTATGCACCTGCCCTCGAGTTAAAGTTTAACACGTTGAACTAGAATGAAAAATAAATTTGACGTCTTAAGATTAGACCTCAATGACAAAAGGCCAAGTTTGAGGGATTGATCGCTTTTCTACCTGTGAAACCAGATGCAGTTGGCCTTGAACCCTCATCCATTGACAACATCCTTTGCAATTCTGCAATCAACTCTGAAGGAATGACTGAGAAAGCTTCACTTGACAAGTATGCCAACATATTCATATACTGAAAGAATACATGGTGCAATAATAAAAGTTACAAATTTCACAAGAAAATAATAAATGCAAACTTAAATGCTGTAGATGAAAATGAAGAACTATTGCAGATGAAAATGAAGAACTATTGCAGTCCAACAAGATAGAAAAAAGCTATATAAATAGAATAAATTTTAGGGATGGTCACCCAACTTATAGGTTGTTCCTAGGTCACCCAACTTTGATTTGTAACAAGAAGGTCATCCAACTTTGTAAATCTTTCGGTCGCGGTCATCGCGACCGCCTGCAGCCCGTTTACCGGTCGATTGCATACGTGGACACCGAACCAACTTTAAGTTAAATAAATTTTCTCTCTCCTAGCATGAAAAGGAGACGAGGGTGTTCATGTCGCTGACTGCAGCTGAGGCTACCACGCTGCCGAAAAACACCTTGCTTCTGATGTGGTGCCGCTTAGCGCCGCATAGCCGGGCGTCAGCCCTCGCGAGCTCGACTTGACGAAGACGATGCAGAAGAAGGGCGTCAACGCGGAGGATACATTAGAGAAAAATGGGGAGAAGGAAGCAGAAGACGAGAAGAGAGAGCTTAGAAACGCGACGTTTGACGAGAGGTGAGAGACTTTGGAACCAACAGTCTAGGCGGCGACCACGGCAGACGGAGAGGACAACGAAGACGAGGAGGACGGCGACGAGGGAGCCATGCAGTCGGAATTGCAGCGGCTGCTGGTTCTCACCAGGACCAAGTCAGAGCGAGCGAGGAGCACGGCCGAGAAGTTGGCGGTGGCGCCGGCATGGACACTGTCTCGTCGTAAGTACGCGCCCTCGGTCACTGTCTCTGCAGTGTTGCCTCCTCTCCTCTCCTTCCCATTACTTGCTCTCCGCCTCCTCCGCTGCTCTCCTTTGGCGTCGCAGCAAAAGCAACAGATCTAATCGTGCTGGCGAGTGCAGGTGGACGTCCAGCCATGATGAAGCCAGTCGGACTCATCGTCTGGTCGAGCCCCGCAGGGAGAAGCTTCCTAGCAGCAGCCGCATCCGGGGACGGAGCTCCGGAGCCGCCCCCTCCAGCCCCATCTTCATCTCTCGCAGCAGGAGCGCGGCCACTCGACGGCAGCCATGGGCGGAGGGGCCACGATGGGGGAAGCAGGAGATGCCTCCTCCCCCAAAGTCACCTGCATCGGTCAGGCCTGCATAAGGAACAAGGCAAGAGGCCGGTCTCGCCTTCGCCATCGTCGACGCTTAAGAGGACACCGTCGAGGAAGGCGGGTCGACGGCAGTGCCCATCGCTGATGCCGTGCCGGTGCCTGCAGGAGGATTGGATCTGCAGCATTTTCCCCGCGCGGAAGATGCCCAAGGGAGGCACCAGTGGCGGAGCCCGGCGGTCGATTTGGCAGCGGTGGGCTTGGCTCAGCGTCAAATCAAATGGCGGCGGGGAAGTCACAGCAGCTCGTACCAGCAGCAGAAGGCCGAGATGGACAGGCCTCCGTTTCCGGAGCTGTTGATAATAACGGGGAGGGATTCAGACAGGGACAGAGACAATTATGAAGATCGCGTTGTAGAAGAAGAAGAGGAAGAGGGCTCAGAGCATGAAAAGGGGACGAGGGTGTTCGTGCTGCTGACTGCAGCTGAGGCCGCCACACCACCGAAAAACGCCCTGCTCTCATTTTAAAAAACACGCAGGAGAGAGAAAATTTATTTAACTTGTAGTTGATTCCGACGTGGCAGCTGACAGGTTGGACAGCATGGTGTTCACGTATGCAATCGACCAGTAAACGGGCTACATGCGGTCGCGATGACCGCGACTAAAAGATTCACAAACTCGGATGACCTTGTTACAAATCAAAGTTGGGTGACCTTACTAGGAACAACCTATAAGTTTTATTTCTATCTTGTTGAGCTATTGTAGTTCAAGAAGATAGAAATAAAGATATATAAATATGCAATAATGGTGTGAAATTATGATTCAAAGGTCGCATTAATCTGGAAATGACTAAAGAGATTGCTAAGCTAGTAGCCATAAAAGATTAAAATTGCCATCAAGTCCTTTTCCAATAGGTCACTATCTCGACGTTCATTGTTTTATGCATTTAGGACGAGATGCAGACATACCATCTTAACGTTATTGTGGCAGTCCAACAGGGGCTTGCGAGCAATCAAATGATAGACAAGACAACCATAACTGAACATATCACAAGAGGATCCAGCTGTTGTTGTTTTGCTGCGGACTAATTCAGGTGCAGTATAATTGAGTGAGGGTTGAAGAGGCAAGACAGAATCTTCAACATCATATTCCTGCAGTCAATGAGACAATCATTAATGCATTCAACTGATTTCATAAAACATAAAATCTGTGTATAACAATGAAAGGCCATTCCAAATGTTTCTAGTAAAGATTATGGGACTGCATGCAGAATATATGGCAACAGTTGCGATTGTTACACAAATGGAATGTTCATATGCATGTGATGAGGATCCTAACAGACAACCCTTTCTTGGAAAGCTAAACCAAGTGACTAACCGGATAATGAAATGCCTGTGTAGATGTCAAACCACCAGTAGCCTGATCAACTGAGACAGTGAAACCAAACCCCCCAAGCTTCCAAGCACCACTTGAAGTAATAAAAACAGTCTGCAGCAACAAAACCAGATGAGCCTAGACTTTGTAAAGGGGCACAACACAAGAAGGTTACAAATACATTATTGAACAATCATAGTATTTCAAGTATGAGATGGCAACCCAGTCACACAGTTATTTTGACATCACTCTATTGGTGCACATGTACTATTGTATTTGTTCAAGCAGATATCCTCCTTCAGATGATTTTTCAATCATGAGCAAATCCCTGCAACATGCACCACTAAAAGTAATAGAATAACATAATTAAAGACCATTGTCCCGTTAAACTTTAAGTTTAACTATATATACTTAGTTGTTCCTCACCCTTTATCACATCTAACTTAACCTAGCTTTCCCAATCAATAAAAGAAATTTTGAATCCTGAACACATTAGCAGAAAAATCTTCAAAGAAACAAACATGACCGGAAACCCAACTGAGAAAATACATTACATTTCTAGCCAAAAACTTGGGTAAAGAACTTTTAGCTTTTTTCAATTACAAAGGGAGGCACACTAGGAAAAGCATCAATTTTGTTATCTTGATATTTTCATATATCCATAACAAGTTGTGTTATTTAAGAATTAATTACTTGCAAAGTGTTGGTCTGGATAATAACATAACTAAATAGTAAGTAGAAAAAGAAACAAGGGAAAAGAGTGGTTGTCAATATAAGTAGTCGAGCTAGAGGACAAGAATAACTTCAAAAGGGCAATACAAGAGTGAAAATAAGGAATAGCCTAACCTCAGGGGATATAGATCGGTGAACAAGCCGAGCATTATTATGCAAGAAATCCAATGTCTCTGCAATCTGAAGCAAGCCATGTTTTATCTCCAGTAGTCCCATTTCCTGCCCATAGTTCCGCATTTTGTTTAAATAGCTTAAAATTGTGTATGAACTACCACTGTTTGCTTTCAATTAGTGACATAACTACGTAGATAAGACTAACACATATCAAACATAGAAGATGCCAGGAAGGTAATAGAACTAGCAGTCCACAAGGATAACATACTTTAGTCTGTAGGACACTGCGCGTCCAAAGAAGATAGTTCTTTGACAATACTAGCTTTAGTTTCTCTCTCTCTTGTGTGTGTGTTTGTGAACGTGTGTTTGCAAACATATAATATATTACATATATATATATATTATTATGTTTGAAAATGACAGCCAGGTGCCTTCATCTAATTTTGTTCTGGCATGTTAAAGTTACAGTAAATTCATAATGTCCCCCCCCCCCCCCAACAACTTCAACATAGAGATTATGTTTTCAACCTAGCATCACTCTCCTTTAAAGATACAATCATTAGGCTGGCGCCAAATTGACCATAGAAAAGCAAAAGGGCTAAGTTGCCGATGTCCTGATACATAATGTAAAAAACGCTAAACATCAGCTGCTGATCTCATATGAATCCAGTTGAAACCGGAGGAGTGCCAAACCTCTCTAGCTATTGGTCATCGATGTAAAGGATAATCCATAATTTAAAAGATTGAGATAATGAAAACTGGTGGTGTTTCTTCAGATTTGTTTTTTCAGAGAAGCATAGGACTTCAAATTCCAAAAGAATTCATCAACCAAATTATCTTTACTAGGCACGATCAAACAATGCAAAATTCTGTGCAGAAGCTGATAAAGATTGTGGCCAGGGTTACAACGGTCAGATCCATGCCTCTATTCTAGTGCAGAAATTCTACCCTGTGCGTTAACATTGCAATTAGCACGCTACCTAGTTTAATTTTCTGCCGCAAGCTAATTCTGCACAAGGAGGAACGCACAGATCCAATTCCCGGTGACAGGGAGAATATCGGGATCATTTTGGAAATCCAACGAAAAGCTGAAACGGGAGCCAGATCTAAACAACAGTGAAGAAGGAGGTGGAAAGAAAAGAGGGAGATACCATGCCCTTGAGCTCCTTGGGAACCTTAGGGACGTTGTCGAGGTTGCCCAGGGCGTTGGCAACGGAAGCGAAGATGGGCTCTGTAACCATGGCCATGGCGTTTTTGCTCTCGTCGAGGGCCTGCACGACGTGGAGAACACCCGGATGGCGGAGGCGGAGGAGGCGGCCGGCGTCGGCACGGACGAGATCGAGGAAGGCGTCCTCGGCGGCCTTGGAGAGGCCGGCGCGGGCGCGAGCCTCGGAGAGAGCGCGTTTGTCGAGGATCCAGACGGAGACGAGCGGGTAGGGAGTGGAGGGGGCGGAGGGGCGCGGCCGGGCGGCGAAGAGGCGCCACGCGAGGCCCGGCCCGCCGGAGCCGACCTGGTCGAGGAGGTCGTAGTCCTGCAGCGGCCGCGGCCCCGTCACCTCCTGGACCGTCGTCTGCACCGTCTTCTCGATCACGGCACCCGCCTTCGCCAGCGCCTGCGTCAGCGTCTTCATGTTGAGAGACATCTCTGCTTCTTCCTCCTCGCTTGTGATCCAGAAGACGAAGAAGAAACAAAACACAGATAAAAAATGATGGACGAAGAGCTACTGACGATGCATCAATGGAGGCGTTGTAATTGTCTGCTGATTTCTTTGGTTTGGGAGTAAATTTTGGGGCGTAGATTCGAGGAAGGAGAAGAGAGATGACCGACGCGATGGCCGTCAATGTTTGTACACGACCCCCTTCTTTTCTTTCTTTCTTTCTTATTTTTGCTGCATTTCCTTGTGTTCGTTCGATTATTGTTATTCGTGATTAAAATAACATTTAGAAAATGAACGAAAGTTAGATAGTTTGTTAAATTGAGAGATAAACAAATTAGTAAAAATTATTAAGATGTTAGTAAACTTCGAATGGAAGTCTTTTTTTCTCTAAGACTGTGTTTGGGTACTTAACTGTGTTTGGGTACTTAAGTTCTCGGTACGTTTGAATTAATTGATTAGATGAAAAAATTTAAATTTAGTTTTTTGATAAAAAAATATAATGATAAAAATTTAAAAAGTTGATTTGATAGATAAATTTTAATTGGTGTTTGGATAAAAAATAAGAACTAAAAAGATACTTTATTATTTTATAAGATAAAAAAATTATATTAGATAATAATTTAATTATGACTGTATATATTTATATATTTTTAATTTAATTTATTTTTTTGGTTTCTATTAAACATTTAAGTTATGGCACAATATATTAATAAGATTATAATATAATAATACTAAGTAAATAATTATTTTTTGGATCTAAAAAATTTATTTTATAAGTTTCATAATAATATATTAATAAATAAATAACTATATGCATATATAATATATTATATATAATTAATAGATATATAGGCCTAATATTAACGGTAAATATTAATTAATAATATTTTACTATACTATAATATTAATTAAAATATAATGCATAATTAATAAAATAATTATTCAATATTGGATTATAATAGTTAATTTAAGAGCCAAATGATTATGCATTGATAAATAAATAATTATATAAATTTATTGTACTATAATACTAAGTAAACAATTATGATCAATAAAGCTTTTTATTTATTATTATATATATATAAAAAATTTATTTCTTATAATTTGATGATAATATATTAATAAATAGATTACTATATGTATATAACATATAATATATAAAATAGGATTAGTAGGTCTAATAGTAGGACTACCTACTTTTAGACCTACACGAAAAAAATTTTAAAAAAAAGATCGATTCTTGCCATGGCAAAACTTCATAAGTTCTTGTCAATGACAAAAAAAAATTTTGTAAAAACTTGGAGTCACGTGAGCTTCTCATTAGGACAAAAGTTCTTGTGAATCCCACAAGAACTTTTGTTGTTGTTTAGCTGAACAATCGTGATTGTTTTAATCCAAACAAAACCTAAAAAGAATTTTCTTTTCCTTTTTCATGTTTTCGTTATCTTTCAGTTAAGATATTTTTTTATTATTCTCAAATTTTGATATTGCAAAATTGAAAGTTTATTATGTATGCAAGTTTTCAAATTTACTATCCACCGTGCTCCTCATTATTTGGTCATTAGATCAATGTTGTCTAAGTTCGAGCTGACAGTTTAAATAAACTTATTTTCTATCTCGTACATACGTAGTATAGGATCATTATTATTTGTATAATTAATGTACTAAATAAATTTAATTATTTAAATAATTAATATGTACTTACAAATACATATTTATGATTTATAACTCACAAACAACTAATATATTTTATTAATATTAAATCAATGTGAAAGCAACTGAAGTAAGTACTATTATTTACAACTAATAAATGTTAATTAATCAACAAGAGTTATGTTTATTAAGATAGAAAATTTATAAAAGAAAATTAAAAAAAAAGTAAAATTGTTTCACTAACCTTTCTAAGCAAGACTGATTTCAATCTCAATCATAAATACATCAATGAAATAAAATATTTAAAATTTTGTAAATTATTTATTGTAAAAAATAAATAATTATAAACAATCGTATAAACTCATGTAGAATCGTGAGAGTTTATAAGATTCTTAAAAAATATTAAATTAACATTTATGTAAAATTTAAGTGTTTATGTTATTTAAAAATTTATGTCGATTTGATTTGTTTCACTCGTTTAAATTTGTGAATTCGTAAAAAGTTCAAAGTTTGACTCTGAGAGTTTAATAATATTGACATGTTAAAATAAACAAGAACATATTTTATAACGCACTTAAAAGTTAAAACTTTTTACTATATTTTTTTCTAGTACACCTTAAATCCAAAAGTATAATTGAGAACGTTGATACTCTTCTTATCTATATACATTACTTAACCTAGGCAAAGTGGCATCTTCATACTGATATTGACGTAGCATATTTATTTGCCGATTCCTTAGATGTTAAGTAATGCTTCCTCATTATCTCAAAGTCCGAAACTTTATGCGAGACTAACATTGGTATGGTATGAGAAAGTAAATTTGCTTGATAAACGAGTTTAATAATAAAGCTTTTAAAAGATGCATTCAGCATGTCTTAATGGCCGTTCAGTTTATTTATTTGCTAGCAATGATTGCTCCTCAAACGTTACTTTATTATGGCAGCAGTGTTTCCAGTTTTTAGTGACCAGCATTTCATGTTAACAAGATGTACGAAGAAAATATCTCTGTTATGAGTTTATAATTTAACGAAGGATGGAATATCCGATGTCGTTCCTCTGAATTAACGTTCTTTTATTTTAACCATAGTTTTCAGGACAATGAAACATGCAATACAGAATGCCTTATATAACGGCGTCTCAAAAATGAAAAATATAAATGGTTCGAAACAACAAAATTAATATCGTAAACCAAGTTGTGGAACTATATATAATAAACTTATTAAGTCATCAATTCATATTTATTACAAGCATTAAAATTCTCCAATTAATATCCTGAATAAAAGCGTATCATTGGCATTAATGTTAGATTCTAAAGTCACATAGTAGAAGGGTATTAATTACAAGTGTTAAACGAACTAATCAAAATCTTAGTTTCTTTTATGTTGAAGTCTAAAGTCACATAACTTGTACGATGCTTCCGATCAATCAAATAAGAGGGAATGAAGGGGAAAAACTAAACTTGGTCTTCCCTCCAACTCTTTGTGCACAATGAGATGCCTCCCACGGCGATAAGAATGATTGGAACGTTTCAAAATCGATCAATGTCATGTGACGAGAATTTTTCTGAAGGCGTTACGAAAAATATTAACTTTGATTAATAATTGACCAAATTTCAATTAAAACGATGACATATCAACAATAAGAATAAAGAGAGAAAATAGGAATATCATAGTAGCTGGAGTCTCAAAATATTACAAAGTCTCCATAGTAATCATAATACCTGGATTACATCTCAAGTTCATAAATGCGGAAAATAGAGAAAAGATAACTAGGCCCCGCCAGTTCATGTGCTTTATCATCGCTCGAACTGGTCGCGGCACACGATCTCAACATCATCACTGTTCTGGTCCTATAAAAATCAACACAGAGAAGGAGGTCCTCCCGTAAGCTATACAGCCTAGTGGAAATCCATAAAGTACTCAATGCATAATAATAAATAGCAATAATTAGAATCAGTAATCATTTATAACAAGAGCAAGTATAAAGCATAAGATCATTTGATTGGAATATCAATAGATAGAAGAGATCATGAATCATATAATCACGAAGGGTTACCATAATCATACTGAATTAATAATCATGCTTCAGTTAACATGATCATACTCTTATCACTTGTACATGCTCTTTATTCTTGTACTTTTCTTAGCATTACATGATTTTAGGTGTCTTTAACTTTTTAGAGTTTTTATGCCAAACAAACAATACAGCCTTGTGCAGCCAATGAGTGATCAAGGCATGGCTAAGGGAGCGATCGTTCACTATAAGCACTTAGCATGGGCTAGCCACCATCTCTTTATCTCTTCATCTTTTTTAATTTAATCACTTTATCAATTCATCATTCTTTCATTCGATAAGATGATTAGATTATTAGACAGATCAATAACAAGACAAATGATTCAGTCACACAATAATTCAATCAGTAGGGAATAGCATATCACAATCATGGAATGAATCTAGGTCAATCAGCCATCAAAATGAATTCTGAATAAGGGTCGGTCCATCGGTTCTCTCTGATCGATCGACCGATTTATTAGCACCGGTCGACCGATATCTTTGGATCGGTCGATCGGTCGGTCTAATTTAATTCAAAAGTTATCAGTCTACTAAGTCCTGAGCACCGGTCGACCGATATCTCTGGATCGGTCGATCGCTTGGTGCTCGATCTGTACAGTGGACTTCGGTCGATTGATCGGTCGACCTAAAAAGAGCCTCAGGAGGAATGATCGGTCGATCGGTCTCTACTAGTTGGTCGACCGATTTCCATATCATCGATTTTTGGATCGATCGACCGGTCGTCGTGAAAACAGAATCGAACATAATCGGATTTTCAACGATTTTCAATCCAAAATGTAATCATAGTTTACAAATGAACATCTAAACATGAATGAATGATACAGAACACATTCATAGTCATAGAGAATCATAAATCAAGGATCAAACACAAGAATACAAACAATCCATTTCTTTTCCACTTTCTTTCATTAATCAAGAACACATTTCAAAATGAGAACTCTAATTCTGCCCTAATGCTAATCAAGTTATGCAGGAGGATTTCGGATTCACCCACCTCCTTCTAGGGTTGATTCTTGTTTGAAATCTTTCCGAACACCGATAATCGCCCTCCCCTTGTCGTTATTCACCTATGAAACATTTCTATTGGAGAAGGAAGTAAGGAGATATGCTGAAAATCAAAGGAAGTGCAGAAATAAGGAAGAACCTTGCTGGAGCTCCTTTGCTCTTGTTGGTTGGAGTGTGCTTGGGGAGAAAAGAAAGAAGTGAGGGAGAGGTAATGAGATGCTAAGATGAGCTTCAGTGCAATAATGCTTTTACAGACTAGATCTTGGACTTACCATGCTAATGGGCTCAATAATGGGCAATGGTGGTTGGTTTTACAACTTGACTCTTTTTTTTAACTGGGTATTACATCATTATCCCCTTAAAAGAAAATTCGTTCCCGAATTTTGTACTAGGAAGAGGTCTTACCGAATAGGTGCGGGAACTCCTGATGCATCTCTGACTCGAGTTCCCATGTGGACTCATCACCGTGATGAAAACGTCAGGCTACTCTAATCTTAGGCACCTCTTTATTCTTCTGACGTTGTACTTTCCGTTTCACTATATGCAGCTAGCTTTGGCTCTTCGATCTGTAAAATATTGGCAGCATCATGCTTGTACTTCTTAAACATAGAAACATGAAACACATTATGCACTCGCCCATAGGAAGGTGGCAAGGCTAGCCTGCATACTGCTTCACCTACTAACTCCAGTATCTTGAAGGGTCTCACGTACCGAGGACTGAATTTTCCTCATTTACTGAACCTTATAACTCCCTTCATAGGATACACCTTCAGCAGAACCTTATCACCAGCCTGAAAAATCTGCTCACGTCTGCTCTTATCAGCATAACTCTTTTGTCTGCTCTGAGTTGTCTTCATCCTCTGTTTGATCAACTCCACTTTCTCGGCATACTATATTGTCTCATTCACTTCTTTCTTACTCATGATTTTCTCTTCAGCTACTTCACCCCAGTGAGCGGGTGAACGATAAGGTCTACCATATAAAGCCTCGAAGGACGTCATACCGATACTAAAATGGTAGCTGTTATTATAAGCAAATTCGATCAGATGAATGTGTTCATCCTAGTTGCCTTGTCAGTCTAGTGCACATGCTCGCAGTATGTCCTCTAATGTCTGAATAATCCTCTCAGACTGTCTATCGGTTTGAGGGTGAAAAATAGTGCTGAAAGTCAGCCTTGTGCCAAATGTTTGTTGCATGCTCTTCCAGAATCTAACAGTGAATCTGGGGTCTCGATCAGAAACAATCAATGCTGGAATGTCATGTAGTCTAATCACCTCCCTAACATACAAGTCCAATAAACTCTCTACCGATTGCTTCCACCCGATAGAGATGAAGTGTGCCGCATTCGTGAATCTGTCTATCACTACCCATATAGCATCATGACCCTTCTTGGACCTGGGCAAGTTGGATACAAAATCCATGGTAATATTATTCCACTTCCACTGTTGAATATCTAAAAGCTTCAATTTCTCATATGGCATCTGATGCTCAATATTCACCTGCTGGTACATCAGACATCTAGACATATTCAACTATCTTCCTCTTCATGTCAAGCCATCAATAGCTACGATGTACATTCTTGTACATCTTAGTACTTTCAGGATGGATGGCAAACTCAGACTTATGGTACTCATCCATTACTTCTCATCTGATGGTAGCATCTGTGGGCACCCGTAATCTGTCCATGTACCGAATTCCTCCATCTGCTGATATCTAAAAATCCTTCGATTCATTCTGACATCTCTTCAATACTTTCTGATACTCTAGGTCCTCCTTTTGAGCAGCTATGATTCTGTCAATCATACTAGGCCTCATTTGATGCATCATCCACATCGCTTCATTATTACTAAGTTTGGGATACCACTAATCTAACTCCTATAACATCTTGTACTCCCGTACTATGATGTATGCTAGTGAACCTTCTCATTTCCTCTTCAGCGCATCTGCCACTGAATTTGCTTTACCAGGGTAGTAACTAATAGCAAATTTATAATCCTTCAAAAGTTTCAACCAACGGTGCTGCCTCATGTTAAGGTCCCTCTAATAAAAAATATATTTGAGAGAAGATCTCAAAAGTCTTCCCATAAAGATAGTGCCTCCAGATCTTCAAAGCAAAAACTATAGCAGCTAACTCCAGGTCATGCGTGGGATAGTTAACATCGTGCTTCTTCAACCGACGCGAAGCATAGGTTACTACTTTATCATACTGCATTAGCACACACCCTAAGCATGTTCCACATGCATCACTGTAGACTACATATCCTCCGCTACTCGTCGGGATGGTAATGATAGGTGCTGATGTCAGACGATCCTTCAATGTCTGAAAGCTCTGCTCACACTTATCAGACCAGATGAATCTCTCGATTTTTTTCGTGAGGTTCGTGAGCGATGCTGCAATTTTAGAGAAGTCTCTGATGAATCTCCTATAATAATCTGCTAATCCTAGAAAATTGCGGATCTCAGATGCATTATTCGGCCTTGCCCAATTAGTTACTGCTTCTACTTTTGCGGGGTCCCCTAAAATGCCCTTCTTTGATATTATGTCCAAGAAACATGATTTCCTTTAGTCAAAATTCGCATTTCGAGAGTTTGTCGTACAACTTGTGTTGGCGCAGAATCTCCAACACTATCCTGAGATGCTCTCGATCCTGCTTTGGGCTGGACGAGTAGATCAGGATGTCGTCCACGAACACTATGATGAATTGATCCAGATGGGGTTGAAATATCATGTTCATCAGATCCATAAACGCTGCAGAAGCGTTTGTCAGTCCAAACGGCATTACTAAAAACTCATAATGACCATATCTAAACCGAAATGCTATTTCGGTATGTCCTCCTCAGCAACCCTCAACTGATGGTAGCCACTCCGCATATTGATCTTGGAGAATACGGATGCTTTAGACAATTGGTCAAAAAGATCGTCGATACATGACATAGGGTACTTATTTTTCATCGTCACCTTGTTGAGCATCCTGTAATCAATGCAAAGCCGCATTCCATCTTTCTTCTTAACAAACAATACAGGCGCTCCCCTCGGCCGAATGAAGCCTTTGTCCAACAATTTTTATATCTCCTTCTTTAACTCTTGCATCTCGTAAGGTGTCATGCGGTACGGTGCCTTGAAGATGGGTGCAGTTCTAGGTAGAAGCTCAATCTTGAAGTCTACCTCGCGCCTCGATGGTAGTCTTGAAGTATCTTCAAGAAAAATATCTGGAAGCTCACGCACCACATCTATCTATTGCAGTGTGGTGACTGGTGTATCGGTCTTGACCACACTTGCCAGATATGCACAACATCCTTTCTGGAGCATCTTTTGAGTCTTCATAGCTGAGACAATCACCTTCTTGCTTTCTGATGGAGTACCCTTGATAATTGACATAGGTTTGTCCTGTGCATCTATTATGATCTTCTTCTGTTTACAATGTAGAGTTGCATCAAGACAATAAAGTCAATTCATCCCTATGATGACGTCATAGTCTGTCATCGGGATGATAATAAGATCTGCAGAAAAATTCTTCTTTTTTATAGTGACATATACATTCGGAATGTACCTAGCCGTGTGAAGATCTCCCATGGGGGTGCTCACCCTCATGGCATGAGGCATCTATTGTAAAGACAAGCCAAGAGTTTGGGCGCACGACTCCGAAATAAACGAGTGTGTGGCCCCTGAATTAAATAATATAATGGCATACACATCAGCAATAGGAAGGGTACCTCTAATAACATCGTTATCATTCTGGGCAGCATTCGTCTCCATGTTGTGCACCCTACCCTGGACTACGGGGTTTGCGCCTCTGGCACCCCGATTATCACGGCCTCCCCTAGCGAACTGGGGACGATTTCGAGCAAAATATCTGAACTGTCCGCAATGGATGCACGAATCATTTCTCCTGCGACATTCGCCATCATGATATTGCCCGCAATAAGGGCAGAGGGGCTTCTGCTGAACTACTAGTGCTTGGGGTTGAGGCTGACGAGGAGGAGGTGACAACTGTCTCAGAGGCTATTACACGAAAAATGAGTTAATTCTCATGCTTTCACACATTCATAATTAACATTTTGAAATCTTTATATCTGAAGCTGTACTGGTGCTGGACGCTGATGGGGTGGAGCATAGCGAGGGGCCTCTCTCTGATAGTAAGGCCTATGACGGCGATCGCGACGATCGTCCCTCTTGAACGGTCGGCGATTTTCGGTCTGAGGTCGCTGTTTCTCTGCTGGCTTGGCTGGGGCTTTTGCTTTGCGCTCAGCCTGATCCTTCTCCATGCGAGTAGCTAATCTCACTGCCTTCTTCAAAGTATCACAGTTCCCAGATATGACTTCAGTCTTCAGTTCCTGTTGCATCCCGTTGATGAATTTATTTGCCCTAATGTGACCCACAAATGGCACGGGCAGTACTGTTCTAGCATGACAAACTGAGTGTGGTATTCCACCACAGTCATGGTTCCTTGCATAAGCTTCAGAAATTCCTCGTATTTACTGACCCGGTCGTGCTCAGGGGTGTAACGGTCAGCAAATGCCTCCTTAAACTCAGCCCATGGTATCTCCTCTTCCTCCAGCCCTCTGAATCTGATGGCTCTTGTGGTCTTCCACCATCCCATGGCCGTGTCTGTAATCATGTGGATAGCATACTACACCTTTCGCTCTTCAACACACCTCATCAACTTGAATATGCGGTCTAAGGTCTCTATCCATTGCTTTGCTTTAAAGAAATTTGTCTTGCCCTCGAACTGTAACGAATTTAGCCTCAGAAATGCTTGAATAGTATCATCAGAAACCTCCTATCGGGGTCCTCGCGTGCGGCGTCTAGTCGTAGGCTGGCCACCTCCAATTTGACTGCTCTCCAGTGGGTCAGTATCATCAATGAGCTCGTCCTGCGTCTGTGCCCTCGCACTGCGGCCTCGTCCTCGGTCGCGGCTGGTAGTGCGGCCTCGACCACGGCCCCGTCTCCGACTTCACTGGGCTAAAGTCTGTGACTCATCAATTGGGTCCTCTGGGCCTTCTGACGCTTCAGGAACAATGCGGGCCGACCCGACCTTCCGTTCCTGAATCCTTTCTGATCGTATAGACATTTTTATCCTTTAATCATGAAAGAACATTACATTAAAAACCAATACCATGTAATAAACATGAATTTGACTTACAGTCCTCTTTTGGTGAAGAGTGTGGCGACAGCTGCTCTGAACCCCTTTTATACCATACTATTCAATAAGACATCAAAAGAGTCTGAACAACTGCTCTGATACTAATAAATATAACGCCCCCAAATCGACCAACGCCACATGGCGAGGATCTCTCCGAAGGCACTACGGAAAATACTAACAATTGACCAAATCTCAATTAAAACGATGGCATGTCAACAATAAGAATAAAGAGAAAAAATAGGAATATCATAGTGGCTGATGTCTCAAAATACTACAAAGTCTCTATAATAATCATAATATCTGGATTACATCCCAAGTTCATAAATGCGAAAAATAGAGAAAAGAAAACTAGGCCCTCTGTCAGTTCATGTGCTTTATCATCGCTCGAACTAGTCGCGACACACGATCTTAACACCATTACTGACCTGGTCCTGTGGAAATTAACACAAGAGAGGAGGTCCTCCCGTAAGTTATACAGCCTAATGGGGATTCATAAAGTACTCAATGCATAACAATAAATAGTAATAGTCAGAATCAGTAATCATTTATAACAAGAGCAAGTAGAGCGCATAAGATCATTTGATTGAAATATCAATAGGTAGAAGAGATCATGGATCATATAATCATGAAGGTTACCATAATCATACTGAATTAATAATCATACTTCATTTAACATCATCATACTCTTATCACTTGTACATACTCTTTATCCTTGTACTTTTCTTAGCATTACATGACTTTAGGTGCTTTTAATTTTTTGAAGTTTTTATGTCAAGCAAACAATACAATCTTGTGCAGCCAATGGGTGATCAAGCCATGGCTAAGAGAGCGACCCTTCCCTATAAACACTTAGCATGAGTTGACCACCCTCTCTTTATCTCTTCATCTTTTTTACGTTAATCACTTTATCAATTCATCATTCTTTCATTCGATAAGGGGATTAGATTATTGGACAGATCAATAACAAAACAAATAATTCAGTCACACAACACTTCAATCAGTAGGGAATAGCATATCACAATCATGGAATGAATTTAGGTCAATCAGTCATCAAAATGAATTCTGAATAAGGGTCGATCGACCGATTTCTTAGCACCGGTCGACCGATATCTTTGGGTCGGTCGACCGGTTGGTCTAATTTAATTCAAAGGTTCTCGGTTTGCTAAGTCCTGAGCACCGGTCGATCGATATCTCTGGATCGGTCGACCGTTGATGCTCGATCTGTACAGTGGGCTTCGGTCGGCCGATCGGCCGACCTAAAAAGAGCCTGATGAAGAATGATCGGTCGATCAGTCTCTACTGGTCGGTCGACCGATTTCCATATCACTGATTGATCGATATTTCTGAATCGATCGACTGGTCGTCGTGAAAACAGAATCAAACAGAATCAGATTTTCAGCTATTTTCAATTCAAAATACAATCATAGTTTACAAATGAACTTTTAAACATGAAGGAATGATACAGAATACATCCATAATCATAGGGAATCATAAATCAAAGATCAAATACAAGAATACAATTAATCCATTTTTTTTACTTTCTTTCATTAATCAAGAACACATTTCAAGATGAGAACTCTAATTCTGCCCTAATGCTAATCAAGTTATGCAGGAGAATTTCGGATTCACCCACCTTCTTCTAGAATTGATTCTTGCTTGAAACCTTTCCAATCATCGATAATCGCCCTCCATTTGTCGTTCTCCACCTATGAAACATTCCGATTAAAGAAGGAAGTAAAGGGATATGCTGAAAATCAAAAGAAGTACAGAAATGAGAAAGAACCTCGTTGGAGCTCCTTTGCTCTAGCAGATTGAAGTGTGGTTAGGGGAGAAGAGAGAGAAGTGAGGAGAGATAATGAGAGGATAAGATGAACTTTAGGACAATAATACTTTTATAAACTAGATTTTAATCTTACCATGCTAATAGACTCAATAATGAGCTATGGTGGTTGGTTTTACAACTTAGACTTTTTTTTTTAACCGGATATTACAATGATAGCCACAATTTGCATCCAAGGAACAAGCACGCTTTGGTGTGACTGGAGCAATCCAGTCGACATACTTGACCTACAGTACACATAAATTCAAACACAATCCAACAGGAAACAGGATATTCCATGTATTGTCCTGAGGAGAGGAAAGAATACGCAAGCATCAATTTATTTTAGAAGGTTTACAACAAGGATAAAAGTCGAAGTTCAGAACGCTCTCATCCTCAGATCACACGATCTCATCCTCAGATTACACGCTACACACACAAAACTATTCTCGCTATCTCATAGATTTTAGGCTGCCATCAAAAGTCCCCTCCCCTCCTGGAAACCTCTACTAAAATCTCAGTTGCTAGCTTGACGCAGTTCTGGGCGCACGAAATCTGCATCCGGAGGAACTGATATGTCGACTGTTGGCCTCAACTGTGCACAGACATCAACAGCAGCATGAACTGGATCGGAGAAAAAATTGCTGAGGAGGTCCTGATTAATGGGGCTCTTCTTATCCACGGCAACAAATGCCTGCTGGGTGAGAATGTAATCAAATCGTGGGGCCCATTTTCTGGAACCCAATCGTGCAGTCGTCGAACAGTTATCGACCATAAATGATAACCCACGAGCATGCATAAAAGGGTTGAGAGAATCAACAGATTCGATTAGACTCTCATTAATAATTTCTGAAAAAGAATGTCCCTTCTTCCTCAAAACCTCAATCTGCACAAAAATTTCTATCCATAAGATAAACTCTTCCAACTGAAACACAAGATACACGCAAGCGGAAAAAGAACTTCATACCTGAGCCATCATCAGTGCCACATAAACACCAGCAGTGAAGGGGTACAAGGGTCCTAAATCACCTTCAGGCCGGGTGGCACGTACTTGTTCGCCAACTTTCCACATCCATGTCTGATCAATGTTGCCCATTGGGAAAGCAGGGAGGCCCTCCTTTTCCTGCCAAAGATAAAACCAATTCATATAAAATTACCATTATTGAAAAAATAAATTGACTAAAAGTCGGATATCACCTGTGGATTAGGACCATAAGATCCTTATACAGGCATCCCAATAGATGAAAAACAGTTTTAGAGAGTTACATTGATGGATGTAAAGCATTAATGAACAACTCACATAGAATCGCCTTCCAGCTAACACCACACTACGAATTTCACTTCCAGAGGCAACATCCTCATAGCATTCATACAATATATCCATGCATGGGTAGTAAGATGCACTATATGCAGTTTCGAATTCCTTTTTCCCTTCATCTGATAGAGCATTGTAAACAGCTAACATGCCCTGCAAGATTTTTGAGATCCATTCTAAGTAAAGACCCATAGAATAAGGATCTGACGTCAGATTTTATCATGTACCTTCGTAGAAATAGTCCTTGATATAATTCCAGTGATACACTCCACAGTGTTTTTATAAGCCAATTTTTCGTCCATTCCATTCTCAGTGTACCGTCTAAACAGAGCCTCAACAATTCCATGCACAGCACCAAGTAAAATACCTACATAACAATGTGCACACTTAGTCACCCAACATTATTTATACATGCGCCACAAAGTTTAGGTGGCAGGCCAACCGCGCTCCCCAAAGATGTCACTCTTATACTCCTGCTCTAGTGTAGTAGCAAATGTGAAAGGGGAACCTAGAGCAACTGACCACCCCAGAGCAACATCAGTTGCCCGGCCATCAACATCCTGTTGGAACAAAGAAAGATGGGGAGCTTCATTTGACTGACATGGGCACATGGAACAGGAGACCTCTACACTGGGATCCATATAACAGAAGTTGTTTAACTTATAGTTAACTCTTGGCATCATTTACCTGGTGTACTGCAAAACTGGAATTAATCCCTGCGCCATTTATCTCTTTCCCCTGTACATACAATCTCCTCACAGATGGACCCATTCCCTTGGGACACACAGCAATCACACTGATGTTTTTGGGGAAATCAAGGCCAAGGGACTGCAAGTGCCCCAGAAGAAAACCATGTGACAGGCCGAGAATGCTGTTTGGCTTCATGTGGGAAAATACTTTCTCGTAGTTGTCTGCCTGAGGAAAGCAGCAACACCCAAAATGAAAGGGGATCAAAACTTTGTAAAGTACAACAAAAGTTTAAACAGCATACGAAATTTCAGAAGTTAACAATAGATAAAAATATCAGTAACTATTGTAGGCTACTTAAATTATTATACGAGAAGATATAGCGAAAGTTTAATGTCGCTTGTATTCACACAATGACTTTTACTTTATTCTATTTTCAGTATTTTTCTTGACTGGAAAATAATTTAAAATCTACAAAGATATATGTTAGGCTTAAAGAGGAACATATATTATAGCACTATGACTCGAGCTATAAATTTTGTAAGATTAACAAAACCTGTGCAGCATCAGAAATCAACAGCAATACAAGGTCACTGCTTGAAATTGTTTCCCAGATATCACCCAGAGTTCCAGTTTCTTCTGTAAATCCAGCAGCTCGTGCTTCATTGAAAGAGCGAGATCCTTTTCTCAAACCTACCTGGATAATTGCAACTTAGATAAGCAAATAGGGGAAAATCATAAACACTGCACATCAAAGGAAATACTAGACAATCAACAATGGAACACAGTTTTCAGTAATCCAGAGACAAGTGGAAAATGAAGATAATGCTTCATTATAAGACACCTTCAGCAACTTAAATTAGGAAGAACATGACCTACCAGTCTAAAATGGTATCACTTCATGTTAACCAGAATTATCCTCAGAAAACCAAAGATATTACCTAATATGTGATCAGATAGAATTGTGATGTAATTATACTAACAGACTCTGAGAACACGCAATTGCCATATGGCATATAAAAGTTTCCAACTTCGGGGAAAAACAGATAAATAATATAAAAAAGAAATACTATCACCTTCACAACGATATCTGAATTTGCTGCAACAAGTGAATCCCTCAAGTTTTGTGCCTGAGCAGGACCCTGAAGAAAAAGGAACCTTTATCATCAGGTGAAACTGTAAAAGCCTAAAAGGTTATGAGATAACGTTTTAAGAAACACACAGTTGAGTAAATGAAATCCTATGAAAAGTAGCACCATTAACACATTGTGGTGCACTGTTATTTACCTCCATGGACACACTCGCTAGATAACAATTGAAACGCTGGAGGAAAAGAAAACATCTGGTAGCATCAGATCAACGATGCATTAAGAATATAGGGAAACTTATACAGTAATATTTTTTGTTAGAAAACTACTTTATAACCCATCAAACTGTCCCTTCATAATTGAATCATTGCCCAAAAGATGACACACTTCACCAAGCAAAAGCAGGAATGTCGTGTCCGGTTTTAAGGGACACCTGACATACGGAGTGCAGTAACAACATTTTTACCCATTAATTTGACTCCAAATAATTTAAGAGAGAGGTAAGAGAAAGTATCCTCGTAGGACCACAAGATAATTGACGATGGAGAGGAATCATCTCCTCTTCTCCACTCATATCGTAATAAAGACACATATTGAGGTAAAGGAGCCTATCAGCACCCCGTTACTTGTGGTTCTTAGTTGTTAAACCCCTGCTTCATTTTACACTAGAAAACAACTTATGGGATATAAACGCCAAAAAAGGTTCAATTTTAAATCTGGTAGTAACCAGAGAAAAAAAAAAGAGTGACTGGAAATAATACGCAGACGATGAGAAGAAGATGAAAACTATCCAAACATTCCTCACCTGAGAACCCCATCCGATCACCCCAATCTGCTTGATACCCTTGAACGCATCGGGCAACAACGGGAACAGATCCCTCCCACCACGAACAATATACTGCGCAAAACAACACCCGTCAGACATCCAAAAATCTATTCTTTCCATTACCAGAAAAACATGATACTTGCACAGGAGAAGATAAAAGAAAAATTACAGAACCTCGTCATGGCCGGAGAGGGTGACCTTCTCCTTCTTGAATATTTTTGTATCGAAGTCGAGTGAGAGCGGCGCCTTCGTGATTGACGGTGCGGACGTGACCATCCGAGCTCCGAGCACACCAGCTCCGGCGACGCATCGCCGGGCGACGGCCGCTTCGGCATAGAGCAGGTATCCCAGAGATTTCGAAGCCGAGGAGGAGAAGCCCAGCCCGAAAGTGAGGGCTTTGGGGGCGGGTTTTAGGGCTTTGGAGGCGGACGCCGGGAAGGTAGGAGAAGGCCTGAAGGATGTGGCAGCCGCCATTGTCGTGTGGCCTTGAGGACTGCGAAAGAGAGGAACAAGGGTAAAAGATCCAACGATATAAATAACGTTTCTAAAAGTATTTTTGCTGCACGATCGCAAACAGGAAACTGCCAATTAGTCGTGAAACTTTAATCCATGTCAAGTTTCGTTGATGAGATGGGGACTCAAACAAGTTCAGACTGATACCTTGTGTTCAGAGAAGATTGTCGATCTAATCACGAGAAGGCAAGAGAGTCGGGACTTCAAGATAATGGGCCTGGTCCAAAGAAAATTGTTGGAAACAAATAGGGCATTTATATTTTTCCCCTTTTTTCCTTAAAATGAATTTAAATATATTTCTTTGAATTTAAGTTTTATCCTACATTATAAAATCGGAAACATGTAATTTTAAGTTGACTTCATTGGATAATGAAGGGTGGGGGCTATACTCCCGCCCGGTCCCCCGACCCCATTCTTCGAAACGGCCATTTGAACCCCGATCCTTGATCCATGCGGATACTCGATTCCCGACGGCCCCCAAGAGATGATGAGCTCACGATGTTCTCGTCAACTTTAGGAATCAGGACTGTCGGAAGTAGTCGAAGGGTGGGAGTCGACGAGTTGAAGTGTTGACGACGGCCTCGATGATATAAAGAAGGGCTGCGACGGGGGAAGGGAGGAGGCCGGGGCAGAGAGTCGTCGAGTCGGAGTGTCAATGGCGTCGACGAGGCAGGCATCAACAAGGCAGGCTGTGGCGAAGTGGGCAAAGAGGGAGGAGACAGGGGCTGGGAGTCGAAGCGTCGACGGCGTGGTTTGCCCCCTTTCACCGAAGCAGGGGCTCATGATGTACTCACCGCCTTCAGTGTTGGAGGTGGTTGAAGATGATGGCTGCGGCAAAACAGACGGCCCGAGTCTAGGAGTCAGAGCGTTGTCGGCGTCGGCGAGCCAGGCTAGGGCAAATAGAGGGAGGAGGCGAGGTTGGGAGTCGGAGCATGGAGTATGGATGGCTCGCGGCTGGACTTCAACATTAGGGATTTAGGGTTAAAGAGTTTTATCTAATGACTAAAAAGATAGACGAAGATCCAACGGTTCAAATTAATATGCTAATATATCAAATATATAAATAATTATATTAATATGTCGGGGATCGAGAACCCGTGGCCCTGCTCGAACCCCGAAATGCTTTGGGGGCATTTTTTCTCCTTCCTGTCCTTGTGGGGAGGAAATTTCCTGTGAATAGAACCCAGAACCCGAGCGAGGAATTCCCATGGGGAGCCTCGACATCCGAGGATTTTTTTCCACCTCTAGGACAATGTAATCCGTTCAACTACTTCCATTTACATTTTCTTTTATTTTTTTTCAATTTAGAAAATAGCACCGTTCCTTATATTATTAAAAACATAAAATAATTAAGTTATTCAATTTCATTCCTCTTAATATATAAAAAATGTATCGTTAGTTTCGCCAATAATAGGTTGCTATTTTAGCTCGCGATCAATGCACCACACATATATATATATATATATATAAACTCATTTTAAGAATGTAAGAAAAAGGAACAAAAGAGAATCTCTCGTTCTTGTTGCTCATAGTTGTGATATTTTGATCCTTAATTAAATTAGAAAATAGGCATCGAAAAATTCATTGTTCTGACGAATGATCATCCATATTATCTTGTAACAACATATTGTCTATCCTCAAACCTCTTTTTTCTTTTGTTATCATGACAGTATCCTTATTCAATCCACGTGTGAAAAATAGACAAAGAAGAGCCTCCTCGCTTCAGTTGGTCATTGTTGTGATCAGATTTTGATCCTTAATATTTATTCCATAACAAAAATAGAACTCAAACAATGCATTCTGTTCATTCATATTTATCTTTGTAATAAAATAGAGTAAATTACACTAATAATCCTCCAACTTTGAGTCGATTTCTAATTGGTCCCCCAACTTCAATTTATAATCAGAACGTCCTTCATCTTTTATTTTCTTGCACGATTAGTCCTCTTAACCGGTGATAGTGAGTTTTTCGATTGTCTTGCATACGTGATCGGCACGTCAGTCATTTCTCTCTCATCCACATCATTTAAGTCATCTACGTCATTTAACGCACCAAACCAGATAAATTACATGGATCGTCCCCCAACTTTGAATCGATTTCTAAATAGTTCCACAACTTTGATATTATTACACGATTCATCCACTTAGATCGGTAAGAAATAATCTTCCGATTATCTTGCGATGTGGCATAATAAAATATAATAAAAAATTTTAACTAGCTAACATCATATAATAAAAAATATTATAAAAATTTATGGACGCGGACGAGCTGACAGAGGGAGAGTGTCGCCCCCCCCTCTAAGCTCGCCCTTTGGCGAGTTGGCATAAGGGGCACCGACCCTCCTCTCCAAGCTCGTCCATTAGCGAGCTTCGCACAAGGGGCATCAACGTCCCCTCGCGAGTTCGTCGACGACCCTAAACGACTCATAGTTGAGAGACTATAAAAAAATAAAAATGATAGGGGGCGTTAACGCTCCTTGTGCGAAGCTCGTCAGTGGATGAGCTTGGAGATGGGAGCCGGAGCCCCCTATGCCAGCTCGCAAAAGGACGAGCTTGGAGAGGAGGGCCGACACCCCTCCTCTGTCAGCTCGTCCGCGTCCTGAAATTTTTATAATAATTTTTATTGTGTGATGTCAGCTAGTTAAAGTTTTTTTATTATATTTTATTATGCCACATCGTAAGATAATCGAGAGACTATTTTTTACTGGTCAAATGGATGAATCGTGTAATAATATCAAAGTTGGGGGACTATTTAGAAATCGATTCAAAGTTGGGGGACGATCTGTATAAATTATCTGGTTTGGAATGTTAAATGACGTGGATGACTTAAATAATGTGGATGAGAGAGAAACGACTGACGTGTCGGCCATGTATGCAAGACAATCGAAAAACTCACTATTACCGATCAAGAGGAATAATTCAGTAAGAAAATAAAAGATGAGGGACGTTCTAATTATAAATTGAAATTGAAAAACCAATTGAAAATCGACTTAAAATTAGAGAATCATTCGTGTAATTTATCTTAATAAAATGTGATATGTTATTGGAACTTTTTTTCCCTATTGCCAAGAAAAGGGAGGCTGCTGCTGCTCATTCGCAGCACTAATAATTGCGCTCTAAAAAGAAATAACGACGACGGCCCCTTCCTCCGACTGGCGAAGTCAGTGATCCTTAAATTTTATTCCATGGTAAAATAGTCCAACCATCATTGCATTGATCTCACGATGATCATTTAATATCAATTTATCTCTCTTTGTCACTTTGTGGAGTTGCCGCCGTCAAATTGAAGACAAAGGAAAAAGATTTTATTCGCCTGCTCTCTTCGTGTGAAATAAGAAATGATTGCTTCGTCGTAGTAAACTATTATTTTAGATTTGGACGAAATAAGAAATTTACTTTTAAAATATTATTTTTTTTAAAAAAAAATTAAAATACGAAAAAAGAGCTTACGAATTTGGGACCCATTCTGCTCTTATATGGATGCATGTTTAATTATTGAGTCTGCCGCTTCGTCCATCCGCTCGATTCGTCCGATCATCACGTGGAAGTCATTTCACTTGATGAACACTTCTCAAGCTCGATTTCATGTGCAAAGTATTTCATACAAAACTGGTATTTTTTTGTGCGTTGTATTTGAGTTGAATTATTTAATTACCATATACAAAAAAGAGAATTTTTTAAGAAGCCTGATTGACAATTCTTAGCTGGTACTGTTTGGAGCTCTTGGTTCGATCTTAAGAGTTACATGATATATATATTGTGTTACCGTCATAAGCATGCCATCATGCGTCATAATCTTAGTCGCGCGAATTGAATCGTAGAGTTTGCATTGTTGCCTTAGTGAAAAAAGGTACCCTTTTCCTCAAAAATCGGTTTAGAGTACCAAAAAAATACATGACAAAGGTAATAACGTTACCAACTGTCCTAGTTTGATCACAAAAACTTCAAAATCAACAATTTATATTCATCTCTTCTTTTCCCTGCCGTAGGATCATGATCTAGAAATGAAAAGCGACATATGCATGGATTACAGTTGAGTTTATTCATATAAATCCATCATTGGAATAATATTTAACCAAAGAATTCGTAAAATTTAATTATTTTCTGATGCCAAGATGATATATTTTATTCAGTTAGTATTTTTTGGTATTTCGTTACCAATACAATAACAATATAAAAAAATAAAAGACATATAAAATCATTAATTTCAGCAGCTAGCAATTAAACTCACATTAATTCATAAGCATTTATTTGGTTCTTGACTTCTTGGGTCGTAAACCTTAGTGGGCTAAAATTTACAGATAAGCCCACACTTAAGGGGCTGGCCCAATTAACGATAGGCCCACAAAATTCTTAGTCCATAATTTATTGATGAATTAATAAACGTAAGAAGAAGCGGTGAACCAACGACAACGAAGTCCATGGCGTCAGAGACCTCCTCGTCGTCGTGCTCGTCGCCGTTTTCTCCGGCGAGTTCGGGCCCTCCGACGCGGAGCGAAGAGCCGGCGGGAAAGATCCTTCAGTTTGCCCGGCTCGAGGGATCGGCGAGGGACGATTTCTGGAGGCGCCTCGCTGCCTTTAAGCTTGACGCCCTCGGCCTCGATGATTCCCCTATTCCCATCACTGGTTCGGTCCTTTGATCTCTTGTTTTTTATGCATTCATCCATGCTTGCATTGTGTTTAAATTTCATGCGAAATCAATCTCCATGGGTGATAGAATGGAAACGGCGTAGGATGATGGTTCTGGAGATCTGTTCAGCACTTCGCCAATTTAAATAGGGAATCTTGTCATCGGTAACACTAGTTCTCAATTTGGTGTAGTATTTTAAGATCAAGAAGGCATCATCATTGAGAATTATTATTCTCCTTAACCATGGATATTTTGTAAAATAAAAATTAAAAACGCATTTTAAAAAATTGCAAGTTTTGTTTTAAAATATGGATTGTTGCAATATAAAAGAAACCAACGAAAAAAATTATAATATAGTGTTTGGATACACATCCAAATGCATTGCTTTAAGTTCATTAAATCTTTTTCTAAATCATTTAGAATTTATATCGAACACCACAAAGTAAAGTTATCCATTGACAAAAAGATTATCAGATACTCAATTACTTCAAAATTACCGCACATCCAAGTCTTTGCAGTTTTATCTTATTCAACTATGTTCATCTGAGCTGTTATAAGAAGGGTGGAAAGTGTTTAATTAGCCTGACCATTAATTGTTTGGATCAAGCTTGGTAATTTGTGATAGATGTGCAATAATTGTGATGGCTGAATGCAGCATCTTATTGTGCTCTCCAGTAGAAAAATGGGGCCTTTAATTGAGATGGATGTGTGGTCATACAAGATTAGATAAGATTAGGAATGACCATATACGTGAACGAGTTGGAGTGGCTCCTATTAGTGAGAAAATGGTAGAGAATCGTTTGAAATGGTTTGGTCATGTTCAGAGAAGACCATTAGATGCGCCAGTAAGAAGAGTAGATCAAATAATCTGGAGTCCGATTAAAAGAGGGAGAGGGAGGCCAAGGCGGACACTTGGCGAACTAATAGAGCAAGATCTATTGGTGAATAATATACCGAAAGGTTTGGTTACTAATAGAGCGGAATGACGTCGTATGATCCATGTAGCCGACCCCACCTAGTGGGATAAGGCTTTGTTGTTGTTGTTGTTGTATTTTGAATTTTCAGCTCATCATGTGACTACATTTCCAGGTTTCTATGCTCCGTGCTCGAATCAGAATGTTTCACAACCTTTGTTCCTCCTTGATGAGTCATTGCCACTGGATTCAGCGGATTTAACAGTGCAAGTTCAAAAAGTTCATGGTGATCGAAACAAATGCCCCATTCCTGGGACTCTTTACAACACAAATACATTGGAGAACTTCAAGTCTCTTGACAAAAAGACTCTGCTAAGAAATGAAGCTAAGAAGGTGCACTCTCTGGATTCTTTCTACTATTTTCTTGTATACAGAAAATTCTTAGCTCCATTCTACAAAGATAGATCTTTTGTCGATTGCATGACACCTCTTTTGCTTATCTTCCTAGCATAGGGATCCACCTGGATTTTGCATTTCAACACCTTCTATCATGCATCTTTGTTTACCCCACTCAACCTATATTCCAGGTTTTGTATGTTGCAATCACTGACAATGTTAGATGACCAAAGTCTCATAACCTCTTTTACTCTAATGCATAGATGTAGAATTATGTTCTTCCTGGAAATCTCCTTTGTATATCTTCTGTACACTATTTCAACTTTGTTGCCCCACAAGTTTTTAACCTCCTCCGCCTAACTCCTCCCGTCGCCAGCAATCCCTGCCGGCGGCGCCACCGCCCCATCCCCAGCAGTCCCTGCTGGGGGCGCCAGTCTCATCCATAAACCCATCGCCACCGTCCCATCCCCAGCAGTCCCTGCTGGGGGCGCCAGTCTCATCCATAAATCCATCTTCCCCTCCCCCATAGGATGCGCCCACGGCTCCATCAACTGAATAATGGGTGGGCAACCATCTCTCGGTCTAGGATTGGCCTCCGGCTAGCAACCCAATGTTTCCACTGCTTGGGTGAGGGGCACTTCGCAAGATCTTGCTCTGCTCCTCTCCGATGTCTTGCGTGCGGGAAGGAGGGACATCGACGATCTCTCTGTCCTCACTACCGGCGGGGAGGCTGACCTTGACCTCTGCCGTGACGCCCGGCCCTGGCGGAACAGTATCAATCCAACCGACATCGACGGTTGCCGTCCAGTGGTCACCTACTTTGCAATGCGCTACCGATTTCCTCCGTTTCTGCCTTGTCGACGAACCCACTGGAAGCCCCCTCAACCTGCCTGTCGTCCGCACAGCCGTCATAGCGAGCATCGGCGCCTCACCACCCTTCCACCTGAGCTGCATATTGCCGGCGATGTGGCTTCTCGTTCCTAGCTCGCCTCAGCAGCGGGAGGCCCTCCTTGCCTCGTCGTCTCACATCGCGCCGGATGTCTTTGTGCGGTGGCGGCCCTGGCGAGAGGAAGACGGACGACGCCTGCGGCGGCGCCGGAGAGAGTCGTCATCGACATTCAGGGCCTGCCACTTCACCTCCTGCAGCCGGAAGTCGTCCTGACCATTGCTAAAACCTTCGGCGACCCAATCTCTCTCTCCTTGCCGACGATGGGGTCGTCGGATTTATCTGCTCTCTCTGTCGAGGTCGCACTAAGGATTGGCGGATGCTTCCCTCCATCAGTCATCCTGAACGCTGGCGGGAACCATTATGTCCTCCACCTCCGACGCGCAGGATCCGGAGCTTCGTGGGCCGACGTAATTGCCGGCCGTTCCGGGGCGTCCGCTGGGAGATCGTCTCGCCCACTGCCAGCCGAGCAGCACGTGAGGGAGACACAGTACGGAGCAACTTTAATTCAAACCCCCTATACTAAGACAGATGTCTCATCTGACCTAAACTTCATACCCCCTACCCAAACCTGCACCCACTTCCCCCATCTGCCACCTCACCATGCCACCTCTGCCCACGCCCCCAACCCAAACAACCACATACCCCTTACTCAGCCGCAACAACCCACCACGTCCACCCAAACAACCACCCACTGCGACCAACAACCCGGGCCTACACCACTTTTCACCCGAAGCCCCCCACATACCTAGTCCGGGCCTTCTCCCAATTCGAGCCTCACCCGGCCTCCCTCCGGAACCCAGTCCAGGAGTCTTCCGGGCCGCACCACAGCACCGCCTCCAGCATCCCATACCGGCCGCCAGCCGTCAGCCTCTCCCTCAGCTGGATCTGCCACATCCTCCTCCGGCGACCACTTCATCGGCGCGTTGACTATGCGGCGACTCACTATCCCCTCCCCACCCCCATCCCTCCCCGCCGACCGCCCCTCCAGCTTTCGGGACGCTGCCAATCATCAACAGCAATCGGAGCCCCTAGCACTGCAATCGGGCTCGCAGGGTGACGGACAGGCAATCGCGCAGAGCCCCCATCCGTGAGTCTACAGGCGCCATCAACACCGCCGGACCACAGCCTCCTGGGCGGCTGTGTCTCAGCAGGCGGCATCCATGACGCAGGGGCTTCCACTGCCGCTCATGACCACTCAGGCGGCAGACCGGGCTGACAGCGAACCCGCCCCCCTCCCTGGATGACCTGACGCCGACGTTCAGGAGGTAGCTGCCACGACCGGGTTTTGGATTGTCAGTGGGCGCCCGCGGATGCGACCCGATGCTCCTAGGTGGCCTCTAGGCATCCATCGCCCCCGCAGCGTTTCCCGGTGCTCGCACGGGGTGGTTTTTGGCGGGTGACAGCAGTGGGTAGAGGATCGCCCACGCGCGAGACGATTACAGTTTAAGGTGCTAACATGGAATGTTCGCGGCCTCGGCGATGTGGGGAGACGTCGAACTCTTGGTTGCTACTTGAGGGAGTGGGAGGCCGATGTGGTCTTCTTATAGGAGACCAAACTCACGGAGTGTACCGCGCAGATATGGGAGCAGTTCGGTGGTGCTCGGCTTTCCTAGCATATTTCACTCAGTTCAGTTGGGCATTCAGGGGGATGTATCATCGATTGGAGGTCTGACCTTTTTACCCTGGTGGATTCCTGGACAGATCGCTTCTCGATGACGGCCCGCTTGAGATGCAGCACGGATGGATCCTCATACCTCCTCTCCTGCGCTTATGGCCCTTGCTCGGGGTCCCTTCGGGCGGTCCTAGCTATCGGCCCGCCTCCACCTCCCAGACGGCTGTTGGTTGATTGGGGGCGACTTCAATGTCTCACTAGACATGGATGATCGCCCCACCAGAAGGCAGGGGAGAGACCTCGGAGCTGAGGAGCTCAAAGACTTCATCGATTCTCAGTAGTTGTTCGACCTCTCGGCCATGAACTGTAGATTCACCTGGCGGAGCATGGAGGCACCCTCATCCAGGTCTCGGCTCGATAGATCCCTTGGCTCTTTGGAGCTGGTGTTGGTGACGATCGCCCAGCTTGATCCAGAGGAGGACGCCCATTATCTCATGGAGGACGAGGCAGGCTCAGCGCAGTCGGGCTCAATCGGCCATTCAGTTGGGGATAGGTTGGTGGAAATCCAGTGGAGCCAGCGCTCCCGACAGACCTGGCTACAGGAGGGAGATGCTAATACTTGGTTCTTCCACCTTTATGCGAGCTCGCGGCGACGTGCAAATCAGATCGACCAGCCGGAGGTGATGGGATAAAGGATTACTGGCCACCACCGCATTGGGACCGTCATCGCCTCCTTCCATCGGGACTTCTCCAGACGGCGTCTCCCGTTGGCATGGAGATGGTCTCCCAGGGGTATTACTTGTCTTACCCGTGATCGGTCTTCCATGATAATGTACACCATCACTGAAGAAGAGGTCACGGACGTGCTCCACGACCTCAACGAGGAGGGGTCCCCCGGCCCTGACGGCTTCCCCATTTTATTCTAGTGGTGAGGGAGGACGTCATGGCGGTGATTCAGGAGTTCTCCGGTGGGAATCGGGGCTTCGAGCGCACCGGTTTCTACTTTTCATGCTTTCAAAGCGCACGCCAGCAGACAGAGTAGAGGACTTCTAGTTGATTGCCTTATCCAATGCCATCTATCTCTTAGTGGCTCGGGTACTGACTAACTGGCTTCGGGAGGTGCTCTCCGACCTCATCCACCGAGCCCAGTCGGCCTTCATACATGGAAGATCCATCACTAACAACTACTCTATGGCCTCTAAGATTATAGCACAGCGGAGGCGCAATAGTCGTCGGGCCTTTCTTTGGAATGTTGACTTCTCCAAAGTTTATGACTCTCTTTCATGGTCTTTTCTTTGGTATTCCTTACAGGTGCGAGGTTTTCCTAACTTGGATTGCCTGGATGAAGCGGTATATCACCTCTGTTCCTTTTTCGGTCCTAGTCAATGGGTCGATGGCCGGAGGCTAGGTGCAGCCACAGCGAGGTGTTCGACAGGGGTGTCCCCTTGCACCCATGCTCTTCACATTGACGGTTGACGAACTCGCCAGGTGCATTCGGGAGGCATGCCGGGCCGGCCTATTCAGAGGTTTTGACGGTGGGCTGGTACCTCTACTTTAGTATGCAGACGACACTATCTTCTTCGTCGAGGGATGGGAGGCTGAGGCCAGACGGGTGGCTATTTTGGTGGAGCTCTTTGGCATGACTTCAAGCCTCCAGATCAACCATGCCAAATCATCCTTCATTTCTTTTGGCATGGTGACGGAGGAGGCTTTGCACCATGCGGTGGATTTGCGAACTCCTGTTGGGGCTCTACCTATCACTTACTTGGGGCTCCCTCTAGACCGTCATATTGGCTCTCGGAGGTGGACTCCTGTCATTGAGCGACTTGAACGCCGTCTACAGGGTTGGAGCTCACGGCTCCTATCTAGCGGCGGTCATCTTGTTCTGTCCGATCAATACTCTCATCACTCCCGATTTATTTCATGTCGATGCTCCATATGGCTGCATAGGTTTTATCACGGATTTGCTCCTTGAGGTGTAGGTTCTTTTGGCAGGGTTGCGGCCCCTCTCGTCAAGTTCACCTTGTGGCCTAGAGCAGCATATGCAGGCCCAACTCACAGGGCAGTCTGGGCGTTCGAGATCTCCGCTGCACCATGTGGGCACTCCTTGCTCGATGAGTGGGCCGGATTATGGGCCCTGACGACAACTTATGGAGGGAGGTTTTCTTCACATGCTACAGTCGCGATCTCTCATGGCACTCTAGGCCCACCATATCCCAAGGTGCGTCTTCTTTCTGGAGGGTAGTGGTGGCTCTATTCCTGCGTGTGCGACCTTTCATGACTCCATCGCTCGGTTCCGGGGAGGCATTTTCATTTTGACGGCACGACTAGCTCCTAGGGGGCCCACTTGTTCTGTCCGATCAATACTCTCATCACTCCCGATTTATTTCATGTCGATGCTCCATATGGCTGCATAGGTTTTATCACGGATTTGCTCCTTGAGGTGTAGGTTCTTTTGGCAGGGTTGCGGCCCCTCTCGTCAAGTTCACCTTGTGGCCTAGAGCAGCATATGCAGGCCCAACTCACAGGGCAGTCTGGGCGTTCGAGATCTCCGCTGCACCATGTGGGCACTCCTTGCTCGATGAGTGGGCCGGATTATGGGCCCTGACGACAACTTATGGAGGGAGGTTTTCTTCACATGCTACAGTCGCGATCTCTCATGGCACTCTAGGCCCACCATATCCCAAGGTGCGTCTTCTTTCTGGAGGGTAGTGGTGGATCTATTCCTGCGTGTGCGACCTTTCATGACTCCATCGCTCGGTTCCGGGGAGGCATTTTCATTTTGACGGCACGACTAGCTCCTAGGGGGCCCACTTGTAGATTCCTTCCCTCGGTTATTGGCTGTAGTGGCGCATTGTGGCTGAGTGCTGGTTTGAGATTGGTGGCCCAGTGTCACGGCCCGAAGTTCCTACTATAAAAACTTGAGCGTGACCGGCCTTGGATACCTTTATGCACGATGCACGAGGCATCAAGCAGCCTGACCGGACGTCCCTTTGACGACCGCACACAAACACGCAGCGGAATGATAAAAGTGGTAGACAATGCACAAAGGAGAGAAGACACTCAGAGTTGTGGGGGAAAGCTTATGTGAATGATTACAACAGCTGACCCTATGGGTCTATATATACATGAATGGGGAGAGCTACAACATTAACTCCCTCCCTGATATGGCCGAGATCTTAGGGATTCTCTCGATTCTCCTGTGGATATCATGGGATCCTCCTCCTTGATTCACCTTGATGATATCTTGGGATCTTCCTCATGATTCCCCAGTTGATCTCGTGGGATTTCCTCCTCGATTCCCTTGCCTTGCAAAACCCCCTTAGTTGGTGTATGATCTTCTTTTCAAATTCCCTTCCGATCTTCTCACCAGAATCCGCCTGGAATGATTGTCATAACCATCCCTTGATCCTCTGGATTCGTCTTGATCTTCTGGGATCATGTTTGGTGCTAGAATCTCCTCCACAAGATCCTTTCCTGATTCCCTCAAGATCCTCCACGATCTCCTCAGGATCGCATCTGGAATAATCCTCTTGATTATCCCAGATCTTCTTGAGATCTCAGCTGGAATGATCCTCCTGATCATCCAGATTTCATGGGATAAGGTGGCTGGCCGGATCCTCCTTGATCTTGGGTGGATATGATGCGCCTCCATCATATCCCCTCGAGCATGCGATTTAGTTTTTGATGCAACAAGTAGAGGAAAAAACTTTTTAATTGTTGGTACCAAAAATAAAGCAACGGATTTAGTAGCATCGGCTGCAATAAGGGCTCGGTGTCACTATGCAAGTAACCATCAACGATTACTCATGGCCAGCTGCCCTGCTTGACACCTGTCATACTTGTCAACACTTTGGGACGGCCAGATTTGGCTTGGGATGAAATCACCCCTCTGCTGCCTAGGTGCGCGTTGCACTATACTGCGGCCGCTGCCAAACTGAGCATTCTGCCAAACTGGGCATAATACAAAAGTGCGCAGAATGCCAAAGTATGCATTCTGCCAAAGTGGGCGCCGCCTGCATTCCAGCTTTGCATGTCACTGCGTCCCACGCTCGTCCTGGGATGTGGCCAAAGAATGGGGCATGACACCGGGGACTGACTCCTGAACTCTCCTTTTCAGGTCTCCCCTCTCATATCAGCGGTTTTCCGACTTGCTAGCACTACGCCATAGGATTGCCCCCTTCCGCCCACACCTGACCCGGACGGATGGCTGGGTATGGGTATCGGATTCCTTCTCGGCGCGCAGCCTCTATCTTCGCTTTCTCCCCGGCCACCACTGACTCAGACTTCAGAGCTAATTGCAAACTCATTTTCCGCTGAAAGTCAAGATTTTTGCTTGGCTTCTGTAGCGTGAGCGAATTCTCTTCAGAGTTTACAGGGCGTGGTGGGCGCCACATGCAGATACCTCTTGTGTTCTGTGTGGGGAGGCGGAGGAGGATGTTACGCATCTTTTTTTCGGCCGTCGCGTGTCTCGCGAGGTGTGGTCTCGGACGACCATTACAGGCGGTGTTCTCTTGACGGCGGTGGACTTCTGGCGACGTGAGGAGGCTTGGAATAGTGGCTACTTTTCTAGCCGGTGCCTGGGCCATCTGGCTTCAGCGCAACCGTGTCATCTTTTGTGGGGAGAGAGTTCAGGTGGATAGTATTGTACATCATATGTTTTACCTTCTTCGGGAGTGGGGTTTTGGCTAGCACCTTTCGTCTTCTTTTTGATGCACTCCACTGGAGAGTGTTTTTGTATATGACAATTCCTTTTGATGATATATATATACCCAAACTACAATTTAATTGGTGGTCATCCTTTTCCTTCTCAAAAAAAAAAGTTTGTCGTCTGTCTTATGTAAAATTCTCATTGGCTTCTCCCTTTTTCCTCCGCTCATTAAAGTGTAGCTTGGACATTAAAGCAGTTAGGACTTGGGAGATATGCTATTATTATGTGACTAATGACACAAACTTGCTTTGCTGCTTTTATGTAGTTATTGGATGACATCCATTCTGGAAAAGTAGAGGAAGACAGTTCGGTGCTCTCACGATTTCTTCTCATCTCCTTTGCTGATTTAAAGAAATGGAATTTCATTTACTGGTTTGCATTTCCTGCCTTGGTACTTAATCCCCCAGCAATGGTAATCAATATCCAATCAGCAAAAGATGTTCTGACACAGGAAGAGGTTCAAATTTTATTTTAAGTAAACTACCTCGGCAATTTCTTAGAAACTGCCTGTTACCATGATGCTTTTGTTGTGTGTTTTTAGGCAAAATCTCTATCTACGGCATGCAATCAGTGGCGTAGCTCAAGCTTAACAACAGGTTGAAACCTTAAATGTTTCTTTGTGGATCTTACCTTCTCATGACAGATATAGTGTACGCATTGTTGAAATCTAATTTAGTTAATTGGTGACTGTACGGATGTTTCTGCAGGCATTCCATTCTTCATAGTAAGTATATCATCAGATTCATGTGCCACTATTTTGCAGTTGAAGGATTGGGAAAAATGCCAAGGCAACGGGAAAAAGGTGTGTTCTATCCATATCCTTCATCTAGTCCTTGACCTCTCATATATTTTCATAATGTATCTTGCACTATTGTTTTATATAAATCTGTAATTTTATTTTAAAATAGAGTCTGTTGTTCAAATTGTTCTTTTGGTTGCTTATCTTCTTCTACTTGACATTGTGGGAATTCCATTTATGCAGTTGCTATTTGGATTTTATGATCCATGCCATGCCCCACGTAACCCTGGATGGCCTCTTCGCAATTACCTGACCTTTATCGCACTGCGATATAAGGCTGAGAAGATTACCTTTTTCTCTTACCGGGAGATACATGGCTTGGCTGATTTACAATTATCCCTCATTGGCGAAGCCGTCATTCCAATACCCACAGGTAGAATGATTTTTTGACAGACCATGCATCCCTAGAATTGTTTATTTTGCTCGCTTTGTGACTCTGAGTTTACCTAGCACTCAACCAGGGTGGGAGGAATCAAAGTTTGTTCCTGAAGCTGTAGGATGGGTTGCAAAAGTAGCTCATCGAAACCTTGCTGAAGCTCTTGATCAAAAGAGGTATAAGCCTTTGATGGAGCTCATGATCATTGTAAACCATAGCTCCAATTATGTTCACCTTTCTGCCTTTTTGCAGATTGGCCAGATCTGCTGCAGAGTTAAACTTAAAGCTAATGAAATGGCGTACACTACCATCTTTGGCTCTGGAAAATCTAGCTAACGCAAAATGTTTACTCTTAGGTGCTGGCACGCTTGGATGTCAAGTTGCACGAATGCTAATGGTCAGGACAACGTTGTTTCCTAGTCATTTTCCTCTGTCTCTATGTGTGTGTAATGATGTATGCATGTATTGTTATTATCTTCTCATTTTATTGGTGTAATCAATTCTACATTCAGGCATGGGGTGTGCAGAAGATAACACTAGTTGATAGTGGTCGGGTATCTATGTCTAACCCAGTAAGACAGTCCCTATACACTTTTGAGGATTGTCTTAATAATGGTAAACTAAAAGCTATCGCGGCAGCTAGTCATTTAAAAGATATACTTCCGGATATGGTGGGTATCCGATCCATAAAGGTTATCTTCATCGGCGGTAGGCAAATGTGTACTAATGCCACAGTTTTCAATATTTGTAGGAAGCAGAAGGTATTGTACTTGCAATACCAATGCCAGGGCATGCAATACCTCCCAACGAAGTAGATCGTGTACTTGAGGATTGTAATCGTCTTCAGACCTTAATTGCTTCACATGATATTATATTTTTGCTGACTGATACAAGAGAAAGCAGATGGATGCCAACACTTTTTTGTGCAACTGAGAACAAGGTAAGTGTCTTTGACATATGTTCCTGTACACCAAACAATTTAATATTTGACATATCACTGGAACAGCAGGATAGTTATGTTAATGTTAATGTTATATATAATGAAAACATGATGAATTTAAATATGACTTGGGTAATGTGCGTTCTAAACGAATTTACTAGGTAACCTATCATTTCTATCTTACAACTTGGCCAGTTGGAAACTAAGTTCTCCAAATATTGATCAGTCTGATAGTTGTTTTAAATTCTATCTAGATTCACATGGATATCATTGAGGATCCCATATGGTTCGATTTTGCAGATAACTATAACTGCAGCATTGGGCTTTGACAGTTACCTTGTTATGCGTCATGGAGCTGGTCCACCTGTTAATAATAATTGTGATCCCAGGATTGAAGGTGAAACTGTACAAACTCCAAGTGCAATAAATGGGAAAAGACAGCAACGCCTGGGCTGTTATTTCTGCAATGATGTTGTTGCTCCCATTGATGTAATCATTATATATTATGACATTAAGAATACCTGCTCATTAATTTAACTGGTACACAGTGATAATTTATTATCTCTGATCAACTGTATTGTTTTTGTAGTCAACTACCAATCGCACGTTAGACCAGCAATGTACAGTTACACGACCTGGACTAGCACCAGTTGCATCTGCACTTGCAGTGGAGCTTCTTGTGGGACTTCTACATCATCCCGATGGGTAAGTATACATGCCCTTCCTTTCAAGAATAAAGCTTGCATATTTTGCTTAGAAAGGAATCACTGCCCTTCACATTGTTATTTCTTGGTTGTTAATTGTCTCCAGGATACATGCTCAAGCTGAAGTTGCCAGTTCCATCATTAGCACCAGTGAGCGACCCTTTGGTATATTGCCTCATCAAATAAGAGGGTTAATTTCTCAATTTTCCCAAATGACACTGATAGGTTATTCATCCGACAGTTGTACAGCTTGTTCTAATACTGTGAGTCAATCTTTACTTTCCATGTTGCTGATTGTGTCTATTATCAAACTTGTTAAGTAAAAGATATTTAAAGGTATTTGTTTTAGTTTATCTATCTTCTCTATGCATAATGAGAGATCCCAAACTATTGTTTTATCACTGAATTTAAATAGTTTCGATGTAGTAGTATGTTCTGCTTTTATCCTGAACTTGTTGCCTATAGAAGTGCACCTGATGTTTTATCTTGACTTCAAAATCATGCTGGTGAATCATTTTCAGGTGGTATCCGAATATAGAAAGCGAGGAATGGAGTTTGTTTTAGAAGCTATTAATCACCCGACTTACCTAGAGGATATAACTGGCTTAACGGATTTGATGAGAGCAGCAAGTTCTTTCAAACTGGATTCCGATAGTGACATAGACAAGGACGATGATTTCGTGGAAATTTGATGCATTAGCAATTCTTAGAAGCTGACAATTGGGGTGGGCCACCACAGCATGCACCTTTTTGTTGTGTATTTACTGTATATTTTTGAAAAAAAAAATCCCCAAGGAAATGGTTGTGTATTCAAACGATCTTACCTCATAAGACCACATTGACTGCCACATATTTGAAACACGTTCATAGGTTCGCAATTCTTTTATGCCTGTTGCTTGTTTCAAATGTTGTTATAATGGTAAATCGCATTTTGGTCGTGAAACATTCTACTTAGGCTCGGCTTTGAAATGCCGATGCCGTTACTTAAGGGAGGAAAATATGGGCGTTAATAGTTTTGAGGTCATTAAAGGGCATCACCGGTCGTTAGAATGAGGATCTTCTGACGTGAAGTCAAGTTCAATGCACTCTTTTATCCGAAAAAGGTAAAATATAGTCTCATTTACTACCAATGCATGAACGGACATCCATTTTTTTTCCTATCTGATTACGTTATATATGTCAATTTTTTTTATCTTCGTAACTCTTATTTAAGGGCCGTTTGGATGAAGAATATATTTTGTAGAATATAAAAGATTTTTATTAAGAAGAATATAATATTTTTTTTATATTCTTATTTTGTCCTTTGTTTGATTCGATAAGAATAAATTTTAAATATATTTTATTTTATAATACAAATATTTTATTATAAATACTTGACATTTAATCATTATTATTATTATAAACTAATACAATAATAATATATGGTTAAATTATAAAAAAAGAAAAATGGTAAAAAAATAAAAATGATTAGAATATGTATTCCTTCATTTTGATGGAATAAAAAATTCATTCTTTGCACAACTATAATGGTGGTATCACGATTTTCAAAATAGTTTAATTCAAAATGTATTTTCATCGGTATATTCTTATTCTTCTATCTGTTTGATGATATTCACCGGAATAAACATGTATTCTTACCTTATTCCGCAACCAAATGGTTAGTATCCTCCAATAGGAGTTATGCAAGTGCGATATTGTGACATGATTTGCTCGACATCAAAATTTTGATTTAGAAATTTACATTTCATAGTTATACAATTAATATCTTTAATGGATGTCAATCTTATCTTCAAAATAAATTTCAATCATAGTCATCCAAGTTAGGGGTGTTCCCAGTAAGTTCATCAAGATCATCGAACTTTAAAAATATTTTATTCACGATCATCATGACATAAATCTATTAACCACTGACGTGACAAGTGGATGTTTACGTGGCACCACGTTAGCATTTTCTCTTTCATCCATGTCAGATTAAAAAAATAAAAAATACCATGTTATCATTTTTTTTCTATTTGCTCTATCCAAACTTAATTTTGTATTTATATGGTTATCCAATTTTTTAAAACTTTCAGCTAAGGTCATTCAACTTTCAAAATTTTCAATCATGATCATTATTAAAAGTTTAAAATAAAAAATAAATAAAAGATTGAAGGTACTTAGACTAACTCGGTACATTTTTTGGCATGACCTGCGTGAATTGCGACGACCAAAATTTTAATGTGTATTAGATATATAATATTATGATAATTAATCATTTTTAATTAAGAAAATAAAATAATAACATATCGATTATATTGTTTGCCCTAAAATTTAAATAATAAAAAAATATTATAATTATAAAATAAAAATATTTTTTCGTGTGAGATTTTATCGAAGCTGAGCCAAATCATACAAGGTCGTCTAGCGAAGTGTTGGGCATGATCCGACATTCAACGGATTGTTGAGCCAAATTATTCATTATCGTAATATTATATAAAAAGATCTTATATGACTCAACAATCTGTTGGATGTTGGGTCGTGCCCAGCACCCCGTTGGATGACCAAGTACGATTTGGTTCAGCCCCTAATGCAATCTCGTGCGAAAAAATATTTTTATTTTCTAATTATAATATTTTTTATGATTTCAAATTTTAGGTAAAAAATATAATCGATATGTTATTATTTTAATTTTAATTTCCTTAATTAATAATTAATAATTATTATAATATTATTTATTTAATACAGATTAAAAATTTGGTCGTCTTGATTCAAGTGGATCGTGTCAAAAAAATGTATGAGTTAGTCTAAGTGCCTTCAATTATTTATTTATATATTTTTTATTTTAAGATTTTAATGATGATCGCAATTGAAAAGTTGAAAGTTTTAAAAAGTTGAATGATCATGTAAATACAAAATTAAATTTGAACAGAGAAAATAGAAAAAAATAATGATGTGATATTTTTTATTTTTTAATTTGACGTGAATAAGAGAGAAAATGTTAACGTAGTGCCACATAAATATTCATGTCAACCACGTCAATGGTTAACAGATTTACTAACTATAACTGATCATGACACTCGAAATTTACTCAAATTTTATGTATAAAATTTTGATTGAATTTTAATTTTTATTGTATACAATATTATCTAATTCCATATGATCTAATATATTTAAAATTTAAGTACAAAAATTTTATAAAAAATCCTTTATTAGTAAGTAATTATCGTTGAACCGATCTAATAGTGTTTTTATTTTATGACTTCGTATGATATGATAAAAAATCTCCATCTTAACAATTTTGTTAGGGAAGAGGAAGATGTTCTGCACTGCCACAATAGTGTGTTTGGAAGCAACTTATTCCAAGAGAATGGCAACAAACATAACATCGAGTTGAAGACAGGTTATGTTGCCGCGAGATTGTAGCTGCTTCGGAAATGATTAGAGTGCAGACAAGAATTATATATAGGTGCTCAGAGCCCTACAATTTGAAAAGATTTTCGGGAAGGAAAAAAAAAAGATTTGTTGGCCGTGCTACATGTTTTTGTGGCACAGTCAGTCAGGCACGAAAGTTTACTGATATCCTGGTTTGTCTCAGAAAGAAATATTCTCTATAATCATTTACTCTGGAAGGTTGTTAATAAACCCTGTTCTTCTTTTCTTGGCAGCTTGAAGCTGATCAGCGAATGAGACCTTTTTACGACGAATCTCACTCTGGATAAATTCGACATCCCACATCTCCATGCCTTTTACATGCCCTGCCATTTTCTCAGGCTGCAAGCATAAGGAAGTCTTCATCTGCTTCTTGAGTTTGTGGAACTGCAGCAGTAAATTAAAGCATCAAGGTGCATCTTGTAAAAGAATCGAAAGGAATAACAAAAAAGGTAGCATAAAGTTGGTTGGCATGCAGTGAAAGAAATATGCCAGACAAGAAACAAAAAGTAGGATGAGCTTTCGGTCCTATTCATTCTTAAAGCAATTTAAATTCATTAACCTTACTACATTAGAGCTTACAGCAGGTTTTGCGTTGTCCACACTGAGGATTAATAGAATTGAAAGATTCGAAACAAGAAATTATTATCAGACTATACGAAAGTAAAGATTTGGGATACAGCATTTTAGTTTTAAGTCCTTGATAAAAGTCAATTACAAAGTATATACTATCATTGTTACCTTATTTAGTCTTGCCTTGAGCTTTAAACCCTTGGGCAATTTTATCTTCTCTCTCTCGTCAGATCTTTTTGGAGAAAATATTTCAGATCTTTTAGCCTTTGATTTCTCTTTCTTTTCGTTTCTTTGCTGAGAAATCCTTGCAACATATTCTGCCCTGATCTTGGCAGCTCTCTCTGATCTTAGCTTCACAATTTCTTTGGCTCTTGCTTTTTCTTCTTTTAGTCTTAATTGTTGCAATATCATATCATCTTTCATTTTCTCATAGCTACACCATTCCAATTCTTGCTGTTCATGACTGCCTAATTTTGCTGCATTGGCTATGCTTCTTGCCCAGGACAAAAGACATTTCTCCTGTGCTCTTCTATATTTGAAACGCTCTTGCCATATCTGTTTCAGTGCAGAACTGATTTTGGCCTTGCTCTGATCACTGCGACATAAAAATGGTAATCGTTCTCTCTAAAAAAAGGTAATAGTTTTGGAAGCTTTGAGATATCATGTGAATGATCATCATTCTAAGAACGAGAAAAACATTCATACCTATGAGGACGAGAGTTGGACATCTTCTTCCTGACCTGAGATTATAGTCATAGAGTTTAGATGCACTAAAATACTCAGGATTCCTTCCAATGTTCTTTTCAACAAAAATAGTCAACAATCATTCAGGAATGCACAAATGATTCTTACATGACATCACCTTGGGGTCACTCAAGGCCTCTATTGTTCTTTTCTTGATGCGTTCTCGTGTTTCTGTAATTTGAGATGCATGCAATATTAGAAGAAAGAAAAATTAGTGAGTAGATTTTTTTTTGAACGGGAGAAAGTAGATTATACAATACCTTCATCATGTTTTCTTCCTTTGTTCCAAGGTGTTTTCCCTTTATTTGCTCTCCCTATCTTCAGCCTTCTTTGTATTTCCTTGTCACAATTATCCCGATAATCTCTTGCAGAATAACAAGCACCATCAGTTTTCCCAAGTCGATCATCTTCAACTGCATGTGACTGAAAATCATCATCACGGTATCCTGGTACTTCTTTAGGTTTGGACCATTTGGTAGATGACTGTGAACTCGACTTTTGTTGACTAATATTGAATGGCTTTTCATCCATCACGAGTTCTAAGGTACCCTCATGAAGGCATTCTTTTGCACAGGAATGGGCCACGATGAGTACTCGACATGCATTTGCAGGAGAAAGTATATGAACTGTTGCTATCCTTGATGCGTGCTGAAATGGTAAACAGTGCTTTCCATGGTTCGGCACAAATCCATGTGAAATACTGCATGCAGAACAGAAGGATTAATTTTGCAGATGCAAAATTCATAACCATATTAACTTTCTTTCCCAACAAATAAGCCAATGACCAAAACAAAAAAAAGGCAACCACAACTTTCTTATAAATTCAAGATGGCTCCCAGGTTTCTCATGCATATTTCGGCGATCACTGAAAATACTGGTAATAGTTGTGAAATATACAACTATCAAGGACCACATTGATCATTCATTTCATGCTAAATGGACAGGACTACTTTCTTAAAAGGTGAAAGTCCGCGCTTCATCAATTCATCAAATTTGAATTCAGAAAATTAAACGAAATTGGAATCTTGAAGGGCCTCACAGCCCTTATCTAGATATAGCACCATTCTGCTAGGACAAAGGAGGAGATTATTATTCGTTTAATCCATCAATTATGAATGGGACCAAAAGACGGAAAGGAGGAGGAGGAGGAGATGGATACCTGAAGCCTCCTCCGTAAGCAGATATTGCTGCACTCATGCTACCCCAACTTAACGCCGCCATAGTCATCACTCATACCATGAATCGCAAATCCATGAAATCTGGAAACCATTCAGCTGCAAGACTGAAAAAAAGAATAGTTCTGTCAGTAAACTCGATAGAGCTTCTGAGAATGTGAAGCATTAAACAAAAAACAAGATTCAAAAGAGCACTGGAAGAAATGCAGAGAGAGAGAGAGAGAGAGAGAGAGAGACCTTTCGTAGGCATCGCCACCTCTGCAGGGGTCGCTCCTTGAACTCGGAGACGGTTCGATGTCGATGGCTTGTGTGAGGCCCTTCGTTTGCTGGCTGTCGCCGCCGTGCGGATAGAAATCTTGCTGCTTAGTTATTGTTGGGCCCTGTTTTTTGAACTGGGCTGGGCCTAACCGGTTCCAACTCAACCCAATTGAAAGTGAAATTTAATTTTAGTTTTTGAAATTGAATATTGGTCGACAATGTCTTTTTTCCGAGGTTTCCATGATTTTTTAAGGAAATTCGTTAGCTAATTAAGTGACATTATGGTTGTAAAAAGGGAATTATAATTACTTCAAGATAATATTTGGAATGTAATCTTAGTTTTATATTTTTCATTAATACTCTCCAGGGAGATCTAGCTTTATTTAGGACGAAGTCGTATGTAACAGTGGCAACCTAGTACGCTGTCAAAATACTATTTTCAGGTATATGATGATGGAGAAAATGATTGGAGAAAATTTAATTAATTATTAATTGATTAATTTTTATCGTTCTAGGTTGCATGCCTAAACTTTCAACGAGAATATTTTGGATATGGCAAGTTTTGGATTGAAGACCTCATTAAACAAGGAGCTTATCACTTACCTCATCCTGGTGATGAAAAATATATTTAATATTGGAAGTAAAAGAAAGAGAATGGAAGGAGGAGGAAAAATAGTGAAAGATAAGAAAAGAAAATGACAAGAAAATTATTCGAACTCAAAATTTAAACATTTTTTTAGATCACTAGGAGAAAAGAAGGAATTAATATTTTTATTATCCTCTAATAATTTTTCTAAAGTTTAATCTTAACTTCCTCTTCATTATCCTTATTTGTCCTAAATTCAAACACCATATCATTATTTATTGAATGGATGCCTCCGAGTGATGCCAAAGAAACAAAAAATATATAAAGTCCATTCGAAACTTACAGGAAATTAATAATAATAGTAACACATTGATTTTTTTTATATATAAAAAAGATCGGACATCAGATACAAATTCCAAACATCCGCTCTAGTGACCACCAAATGATTGAACTTAATTCTGATTATATTAAGTATTGTGGCTTTGAAATAATCAAATACACCAATTAATAAATATTTTATTCTCTTTTCTCCACGTTTTATTTTTCTTATTATTCATATATGTGATTCTTTAATTCTCCTTTCTCCATATGGTCATCTAGAATGGAATCATGATAAAATTGTATGATGAGATCAGGGCTAGGATCACACAATAGGAAGAGAAGATCAAGGTGAAGTGAAAGTATCATTCAACTTTCTCATATTTTTCTATTCTTTTTGTTTTGGATTTGTTTCTCTTTTTTCCTTGTCTATTGACACTAACACGAACCCGAGGTTCCAGACGAATTGATCCGTAGTTGGTCCATAAAAAATGACTAGAGAAAAAAGTAAGGAAGGAGACATTGAGAAGAAGAAGAAACAACACAAAAAAGAGAATTATCCGAAAGATATAGGTAGGTCGACCCATCAAATCAATCGTTTGATGTATGGTTTAACCTAAGACAATATATATGTTGATCATATCCTCTTAGATTAATCTCATCATTGTCACCTCGTTCATGACTAGAAATCTTATGGATGAGGTGTTATTCATTAGGTGTTTAATGTAATGATTTTCATATGAAGTTCTTATAATGTTGATCGAGTCAGAATTGATGTGGATCCCTCGTTCGTGTCTTGATTGTAAGCTATCCCTCGTTCGTGTCTTGATTGTAAGCTTTAAATAATAAACTCATCGTTACCTTGCTAACCATTCTTTGAGATCCATGATTAAGATGTTTTATTTTATGAGACATGATGATCATGAGCCATGACAAGATTAGTAGGGACTTATTAGGTTTGATTTGATTTTGTCCTTATTTGTAAACTAGACTTAGAAAGGATCTACATGTTAAATTTAATATTTTTTAAGGAAAAATTGATATGAAAGATCACTTTAGGAAGAACAACATCAACTTAAGGTCAGAATCTTCATCTTGAGTGATCTTCCTTATCGAATTTACTTCGAAGTTCATGGAACGAGTCGTAGTTTGAAATTTTGTGTGTGTTGTCTAGAGAGAAGGATATGACGCTACAAATTTTTCTAGATCTTTATCACCTGAGTATGTCGATTGAAAAAATAGACTAAGCATGAGGTGGCAAGCTGGTAGCTTGCTGGCAGCTTGCATGTCATGAGTTATAATTTTAGTCCAATAAAAAATTAACATTCAAAACCATTAATTCATCCATAATTAGAATAGATTAATTAGTATTAAATATTAATTAGTATAATATAATCCATATAATTTATTCACATATTTTATATATTAATTATTGTTACACACATATATATATTCCATATGCCACTTGGTGACATTTTTTATTGGTCCACTAGACTTAAATTCAATGTTAACAAATCTCATGCATAGTTAATCATAAGAGGATATGTTTATCATAATATGATTATTAATCATATTTTAGTCCTTTAATTAAATTTTATAAATTCTTATTATATCAATACGTGACCTATACTTTAACACATATATTCAATTGATCATATTCATATGACATATAATCCAATGTCGATTAAATCATGGATATTACAGTTCTGAAGCAAAAGAAGTGGATTATCTTGGATCCAACTCGAATTCCATACGAGGACTTCATCTCCACTCTCCTCTTAGAGAGTGACAACACACCCATATTTCATCTCAGGAAGTACCAAAACTTTTGGATCCCCCAAGTGTACCTCTCGGGCATCCTTGCCTACCAACAACACTTCAAAGCCCGATCGGACGGCATCCTCCTGATGAGCTACCCCGAGTTCGACACCACATGGATCAAAGCACTCGCCTTCGCCACCTTGACTTGGCGTCAATTCATGGACCACTTCTCCTCACTCTCAATCTCCAAGACTGTGTCCTTTTTGTTACGAAAAAAGGCAAAGAGAGAATTGCACACACAAAAGAACACATTAAATTTATGAGTTTTACGCTAACTAGACTACATTCTCAGGCGACATCAACTTCTTTGCTATAGAATATTGAGGAGTATAAAGATGCGAAATAACTCCATCATCTTGGAATTTATATAGAGACTCCAATATAAAATTGGAAATAAAAACCCTATACCCCTATTGTTTAAGTGCATGAATAACATAGGGATCATATTGGATTTACAACTGTGTTAAGATTTAATGCATTACTAAATCTCCATCTTAACTTGAATCATTTTCAGAACACAAATATCTTCAATGTCATGTCAACATCAGTTCCGTCATGGGATTATTAGTGTTTATGTTTAGCAAGTTCAAACAATGTTGGAATTTGATATGAGAAACAAACTTGATGAACATACTAATTGGATTTTCTGTAGTGTCAACCTTCTTCGCCTTGACCTTCTTCTCAATACGGCCGAAGTGATATCTGACATAATATGTTTGGTTCTTTGGTGATATACCTTATCTTTTGCTAAACATATTACACTCAAGTTATCGCAATGCACTATAGCATGCTCCTGATGCAATTTGAGATATTCAAGTAGGACTTTCAATCAGATGCCTTTCTTAGCAACTTCTTTCAATGTCATATACTCTATCTCTATGGTAGACAATGTAATTGATGACTAGAGTGTGACTTTTCAGCCGATAACAAAACTGTCCAAAGTAAAGATGTAGCTTAAGTCCCTAACGTGAATAATCTTTCATAAATAGTAATATGCAATCAAACACTATTTATCACTTTTATAAATAAGGTCAATATTAGAGTTTCTTTCGAATATAGATGCACTTGCTTGTCAATGCTCTTTTCCTGAATTGCTAATGAATCTACTGACATCACTAACTACATGAGCAATGTTACATATTGTGTAGAGCATAACATACATTTAGGGATGGCAATATTTTCCGCCCCGATCGGGGCCCCGAACTCGGGAAATTTTTTCCCCGCGGAGTCGGGGATGGGAGAAAATTGTCCCCGAATCCTCTTTCGGGGATCGGGGCGGGGGGAGTTCTCCCCGCCCCGTCGCCCCGCGGGGTCCCGAATCCCCACACCCCAAAGAAAAGTGAATGTACAATAATAGTCTCACATTAATAGTAGTAGGAAAGTGAGGGTAAATAGACAAGTATAAATGAATGAGGAGACTAATGGGTCAATATTGAACGTTTATGGAGAAAGTCCATATTGAATATTTTTCAAATTTATAATAATATTTTTTATCAAATTATCTCTTAGTAAAAAAATTAATAAAAAATTTCACTGAATCAAAAAATACGGTTCAACTCGATTTTTTTCAGTTTTGACCGATTTTTTATCGGTTCAATTCAGTTTAATCCGGTCCAAACTAAAATCGGACCATGGGGTTCGGGGTCCCCGCGGGGATTCGTGGCTCCGCGGGGATCGGGGCGGAGGATAAAATTTCCCCCGGACCTGATATTCGGGGCGGAGTCGGGGACGGGAGCGGGTCGTCGGGGTCGGGGCGGGGGTGGTGTTCCCTGCCCCGAACAGGGTCGGGTGCCATCCCTATATGTGTGATCCCTTCATATCTCAATCCATAATATTTTTTGTACTACAACAAAATCCTTTATATCGAATTTTGCACCGAGTAGCTTATTCATATTTTGAATATCCGATATGTCCTTAGCAATAATTAGTATATTATCAACATATAAGAACAAATAAATGGTAGAGTTTTCCTTTACCTTCTTATGACATATACGATAATCATAGGGACTTCTATTGAATCCTTTATTGATCTATTAAATTCTTTATTGATCATAAAGTTGTTAAATATCTTGTACCATTGTCTGAGAGACTACTTTAAGTTATATAAAGATTTTTTCAGTCTGTAAATTTGATCATCCTTGTCTATAATGGAGAACCTCTCTAACTGATTAATAAGAATATCTTTTTCAAGTTCTCCATGAAGGAAGACAATCTTCACATCTAATTACTCAACCTCTAGATTTTGATGTGCTACGAGAATAAGTAGCACATTAATTAAAGGTATTTGACATATTCATACCTAATGATTTTTCACAAAGCGGTGACGAAACATATAACTTGTACAAATCTTTCCATTTTCCAATTCAATCTAATCCATTTGTTCGTAAAGCTATTTACTCAATCACAGACATTTTTGCAACACCTCTAACATAGGAACAAATAGTAAATTTGGAAAGAACTTATCTGTCTGATAACACCTGAGAACATCTTAATATAGTTCATCTTTTTTCTAACTATAATTTTTAGCAACTAGTCGTGTTTTGTATATTGTGTCTTCAAATCTTGAAATTTCAAACTTTTTTCTTGAAGATTCACTTGCAACCAAAAATTTTTTTTGTCTTTAGACAACTTGAACGTTTCTCATTTTGATTCTTCTGAAAAAATTTCATCTTCTCTCCCTTAGCAACAATTCATTGTTGAGATTCAACACATGTGGTGACATCTTTATAAGAAGACAACCCAAAGACTCCATATCTTCAACTACTTGAAGAGCATAAGCCACCATGCACTTAAAATCATATCACTTAGATGGCACACTTGCTTATGAGGACGTCCAACATTACTTGCTCGTAAAGTTCTTCATGTTTTGTCGGTGCTTTTTGATGTGATTCTTCAGCATCATTTATTAGTTGGCTACAGTGACTTCAATATCCACATGTTTTTTGGCACTATTTTTTGTTGTGTCAATGCTCTCCGCCTTCAAAAAGCATTGATACTTCATCAAATGTTACGCTTCTAGAGTGCATGAGTTTATGTTATGAAGATGACATGATTCTATAACATTTCACTCTTGCATCATATCCCACAAATACTCCTTTTTTTATTCATGATTCTAACTTTCTTTTGCTGGCATGATAGTATGCTCAACAATAAAAACTTTTACGTTAGTACAATTAGCAAAATTTTACAACCACAACTCAGTATGAGTATTGAAATCAATTGCAGTCGTCGAGCTTCGATTCATTAAGTAGCAAATTGTGTTAACAGTCTCAACCCAAAATGTCATATTAATACAAGCATTAGAGAGCATGCACTTAGTTTTCTCCAAAAGAATTTTGTTCATTTGTTATGACACTCTATTTTGCTACGAAGTATATCTAATAATGCGATGCCTAATAATGTCTTCATATTTGCATAACTAGTCAAATGTAGCAGAACAAAACTCCAGTACATTGTTGGTGCAGAGGTACGTGCTTCACTTTCTTCGATGTCTAATTCTTCATCAAAACCTTCTATTGTTTGAAGGACTTGAAGGACTCACTCTTCTACTTTATAAAAAAATAATCGAGTCATCCTTGAGTAGTCATCAATCATAGACAAAAAAAAAATATTTGGCACTCCCAATGATGATGCACGAAAGGGACTCCAATAATGAGCACTGCTTTGCGAACTAAAGTCTTTGTTGCTTGTCAAATACACAATACTTGCAGAAGTTGATTTCAAATATCTTTTGACCTCCCAGAAGATCCCATTTACTTGGGACGTCAATTATATTATGACTCATATGTCTAAGCCACATGTGCCACAACTTGGACCTTTCTAACTTTGATGAACTAGCAACCATAGCAGCACTAGAGACTGTCTTACCTCGTAATATGTCCAAAAACTTTTAGCTAACTTCCTTCATAATTATAACATTACCCTTAATGAGTATGCCTCCAATTGTATAACATGATGGACATCTGTCAGGATTCTAGCTAGAATGTCATAAATTTTCATCTACACATAATCGATCACAACTATCTGATAAGAAGAGCACCGTTATTTATTCGGAGTCATGTAATAGGAACATCCTGAATTAAGAACTCAACCATCCTCTAAATATCCTTATTCAGTTGTAGTCAAAATTAAATCATCTTCCAAGTCTTTCTTTTCATGTGCACCGCAACAACAAGGGTTTTCGTTTTCTTAAGACAATCTTTCTTCCAATGACTCGATTCTCTATAGCAATTATATATATATATATATTTGCAATAATTTTCTTCTTCTTCTTCTTCTTCTTCTTCTTCTTCTTCTTCTTCTTCTTCTTCTTCTTCTTCTTCTTCTTCTTCTTCTTCTTCTTCTTCTTCTTCTTCTTCTTCTTCTTCTTCTTCTTCTTCTTCTTCTTCTTCTTCTTCTTCTACTACTACTACTACTACTACTTGGCTTTCTTTGAGTTCATGTCCATTCTCCGTAGTCTATACCAATCTCGCGGCCTGAATCTCTTTAGAATTTTCATACGTCCTATGCCGAAATTTACGAGTATGAATACTCAATATTACTTCTTCCATACTAATAATTTTCTTTTCGATAATTATAAATTAAACAAAGTTCTCATATAATGGAGGAAGCAAAACTAACAAAAGTAGGGTCACATCTTCGTCCTTAATATTTACATCAATATTTTCATCTCTATCAACAAATTGTTTAATTGATCAAGATGTTCCTTCGTATAAGTATTTTCTTGCATATGAAGGGTGGACAAACATTTCTTCAATAATAATTTTTTTATGAAAAACTTCGTCATATACAGACTTTCGAGTTTCAATCATGGTCCAATTATTATTTCTTCATCTACGACCTCGATTATTATCTCATCTGTCAAACATAATGGAATCATGGAGTATGCATTCCCTTTCTATGATGTCAAGTCCTCGGGTTCGATTTTCTTGTCTTTGCTCTTTAGATCGACCTCCTTTGATTTAGTCATTGCAATACGCATACAGATTCCTTGTTGCTTCGATAATGTCCGCATCTTGATTAGACATAACATGAAATTATTTTCGCCGGTGAGCTTCTCCATCTTCACATTGTAAGATGTTCGCCGATGAACTCTAAGGCGTCATTTTGGAAGTGGAACCGAGTGAACCAGTCCCTTAGTTCCATCTGATTCCCTAAACGCGAGTGAAATTGAGACGCTGGAACCAGGCATGCACGTGAACTGGTTCCAACATCGTAGTTCCACCGAAATGGTGGAACCAAGGGGTGTCGCTTTTTTCCTTGCGTTTTGTTTTTTGGAAATGGCATTTTGCTTTTTTTTCAAACCTTTTTTTTTCTTTTATCATTTTCCTTTATAACCTTTCATATATAAGTTAATTTATTTTTTTATATAAATATAAATAATAAATGATTAATGTAATATTATTTATTATTTATTATTTCATTATAAAATTTTAATATTTAATTAAATATAAATTACTAAAAAATGATTTTTATATTTAAATACTATATTTTTTAACAAATTTGTTGACATAAATTTTTTTAATATATATTATGTATTTAAATTTTTAATAATTTTATAAACTATATTTTTAATTCAATTACTCACTAAAATTAATTCATTACATTTACTTTTTCTAATAACATCAACTACTTTATTCTTCATCATCAAATTTCACTCAATCCAAACACAATCCTATCATCAAATTTCAATTATTTATGAAAAATTTTTGAAACTCTAATTTTCGTTGTCAAACGCCCTCAGAACTTTTGATTGAAAAATTCTAATGAGATTCACGTGACGAAAATTTGAGCAAATTCACGTCACACAAGTCATTTGACCGAACAACTAAGAACCTCAATGTCAAATGTAAAATAAAACTCTTATACTAGTTTGTTACTAAAAAAGAAACTACATTCTACACACAAGATTATAAACTACATTCTCGACAAAGACTCGAAATATTCTTCCTTATGGAACGAGCGGCTTGGTCCCATTGCGTTTATAATTAAGCTGAGATTCACGACATTATCACGAGAGCATTCACCATAGACCACGACGTGAAGCCCTGCCTTCCCCTCGCCTGTTCCACACCCACTTGCATTTCTCCATGCTGGCCGTGTCCGTTCGCGTCTCCGGGTGCTTGTTCGTGTACGTCTGTCGGCACCCCAAGGATGTGCTAATCTCGTGGCGGCACTTCGACAACAGGATCAGCGCGGTCGGCAAGGCGGATGCCGTGCAGCTGGACAAGGCGTTCGAGATGTACTGCTGCGACGTCGTCCCCTACGGGCCCCTCTAGGAGCACACCCTCGAGTGCTAGGAGGAGAGCCTACGGCAGCCCGTGAAGGTGATGTTCTTGAGGTACGATGAGATGCTGTAGGATACGACGGAGGCCGTGAAGAGGCTACGGAGTTCATTGGTGCCCGTTCTCGGTGCCCGAGGAAGTTGGCGGGCCGATGGCGGAGGACACCGCCAGGCTCTGCTGCTTTGAGAACATGTGCGCGCTGGAAGTGAACAGGACGGGCAAGTTGTTCGCCTCCCTGCCGTTCAACAGCTTCTTCAGAGGGGAGAAAAAGGAGATTGGAGGAACCATCTGACCGACGAGATGGTTGAGAGGTTGGACAGAATCATCCGTGGACAGCTTAAAGGACGCGGAGAAGAGCTAGCTCTTAGAGCATCAGATCCCTCCATGGCTTAATTATAACCATTCGCGAACGTCAACTTACGATACTCATGCTGTGCTGTGATCTTCAAAAACATCCGTCTAGTGTTATCATAGCGCCTCCACTGCTCTCTCCGGTGAAGAAAGCTCCTCCTTAATTAATAGTTATCGAGAGGGCGGGGGAAGGGAGCGTTTCTTGCATAATGGGTCTGTAATAAACATCCTTTGTGCAATCTAAGAAAAAAGTTGTGCTTAATTGGGTTGTCCAATTTCTCTTTATCTCACTTTTTTCCCGTCTGTTATGCAGATTTTATTTAGTGACACTCTCTTCCTCAAATCTATTCAATATTCATAGTTATACGAAAAGATGGAGATGGAGATTTTCTTCCAGCAACAATTTATCTTATTAACGTCATTTCATTTCATCCATTGCTCTTTGTATATGTGCTCTCCGTGCATCCTAAAAGCAACATGAAATACTAAAATCTCGTTACCTTAGAAAAAATAATACTTGAATCTCATTTTTAAACTCTAATAAAACAACTAGTTAGACGCTGTGTCCAATCAACATTGTGCAGCCTAAAGGCAACATGAAAACAAAAATACTTGAATCTCGTTTCTAAACTCTTAAGGAAACCTTTTTTGAAGAAAAAATTCCCATCCCGCATGTTAAAATGACTAATTCTCCATCTTTATTAGAATTTACAACAATGTGGACCTTGATCCATATAATCAACCCACATATTCTTCTATAAAAAATAAAAAATAAAAAATCAACCCACATAATTGGATGTGATATGCTTAATATATCCCCGTTTTCCTCAACTTACCACGAGTGCTTAAGAGTGAAAATTACAACACTTTGAAATTTTAATTTATTTTTTTGTTATATACATGTGAAAATGACAACTTTTGCATATATAAGTCACTAGGGAACATAGATTCATAAAACATATATGAAAGAAAAGGAGGTGAAATTGTGTTTGATACAAATATTTCAGGAAGCTACCTGAAAATCACCAAAGTCATCGTCCACAATCTCGTCTGTCTTTTCCATTGCAGGAGATGCTTCTCTGGATGGAAGCACAAGCTTAGAGTCTACGCTCGTGTGTACAGAAATTGTTCTGGGTGAAAATGTTGGTGACCTCTGGATGGAATTAACAGGAGAAAGGGGTGTCAGTGGTGGTGGAGGCGGCCGAAGAGTGATTAAACCATCTTTGGAGTTCGCTTTATCCGATGAAAGATCATTCAGGGCATGATTGAAAAGTGAAGACTTTCCCTTTTGTCCTGCTTTCTAGAAAAACATAAAAGAACAAGCGCCACAAGGTTAGCATTTAGCAGCCAAAATAACTTTAGTTGTAGTTACATAGCAAAGAAAACCTCGAGTTAAACGAGCTGTTTATATAGCAGAGCAAGTAAACTTATCACATCAGCCAACACAATGTAAGATAGTTCATATAAACAGAAGTATGTGCGTGAGAGAGAGAAAGAGAGATATTACATTTTTTATTTGCAACACGAGGGTTTCCCCTTCTTTTAAGCTATAATCTATAGTTGATGCTGTCTGATAATGTTGTTCCATCTCTTCGGCAGTCTTCTTTTTGTTTAGATATCTGAGTGACTATAAAGGGCAAACTTGTAAAAGTAGATAAGATGTACATGTCCATTGATAATAATAGGTTATGAGATATCCTATTAATGATCATATAGTCCAAATCATGGTTCATGAGAAGAAAAGCTTCTACATCCAATGGAATTTGCATTTGAAAGGATACTTCATATGATCATAAAGCGCAGCTTGAAAATCGTATGCTTCAGTCCTTTCACGAAATCCTATGCCTATGAAGGCATGCCTTCGACGACCACCTGAAAAGATTTTACAACCTCAGAGCACCAAAAGTATTGCCCACAAAGTTGTAGTATCTTTTTTCTTTAAAAAAGTGTGGTAGCCTCTTATTGCATTACTTAATAGACAATTTGCTGTTTAGTTCTCAGGAGACCTTGTATTGTAAAATTGAATGAATGCACGACATAATGTAACATGACTGCTTTAAGTGGGCCTTGTCTAACCAGTCTATTCTGAGTACATTGTCTTAGAACGATTCTCAAAACACAGAATGACTTATAATCCTCCATGTACAAAGCTAAAAGTTGCTTTAGTTCATTTTGAACTTCAATCATCATGTGTCATTGATTAACATTGAGGCAAATCATTAGATATAAATCTTTTCCAAACAGATCAACAGCATGCACCAATGCAACTTGGGTAGAAGATGAAAGATAACATGATTCTATCATGACCAAAGCCCCACACTGAAAAGAAAATGAACTTACTTATTTCCTCTTCAACTCGAAGTACAAAATACCTGACACAAAATAAGATGATAAATTCAGTTGGAACTTAGAAACATATCATAAGAAAATCAATAAGTTATAACAGGGGAAGGATTAAAATAGTTTACAGAAATAACAAGGCAGATAGTGAAATAAAGACCTGCTGCTATCAATTACAGGCTCCACTGGATGTAGCTCTCCATCCCTCAAGAATGCTCTAGCATATAACTCCCCTGAATGGAAAACCTTAAATGTTAACAAAGTAAACTATGATAATCTTTTCGGTGCCCAACCAAATTAGAAATATGACTGGACCTGATGCCTTATCCTCCAGCCTAATAATGCATTCCTCCCCTTTGCTAATAACTTTTAACACTCCTTCCCACTCCCATTTGTTGACATTCCACTCATCAGCCCTGCAATTTAATAAAGTTTTTTTTTAGGAGAAAAAGGATGACCACCTGGTACAATTCAATAAAGTTTCCATGATAACAACTTGAATATTACATAAATGAGTTCCATCCATGATGAACACTGTAAAATGAACTTAACAATTGAGCAAATTATTTGGAATGGACGTACTGAAGATACGCATGAAACTAATTTGTTGAAGCATATATCTTTGACATGCAAGATTGTGGATTGTTTCTTAAACTCCATAAAGCAAGGAACATGCAATCCATTTATCTTGGTTGTGGAAAGGAGGTTGAGGCCTAGGAGTACAAAATAAAATAGCTGGAAAATTAAAGGTTGCTACATAAGTCCAAATTGAGTCAGGCCTAGTGAGGCAGGTGGACATTGAAGCTCATTGAGGTCCTGGACAGCATGACTTAATATCTCTTCTAACCAATTGCACAAGATTTCTGTTCTTTACATGCACTGATTATAGAAATTGCCCGATTACCATCCAGCATACAGTGGATTTTCGTGATCAAGATCGAGGCCAGAGGATTCTCATGAGATCAGCTTTGGATGATGGGTTAGCCGATATCATGCCAATAAGGCCACATAACTAGTTTCTTTTATATCCCTTTGATTCCACACCAATGCCTACTGTGGACAAAGTACAGGTGACCAATTGACATAACATTCATAATCCCTTCAAATCCTCAATTTACCAATAGTTGGCAGGACCAAAATATTCATGCACTCTTCAGTTCACAATATGAAGGGGAACATCCATGCTCCTATAAGATTTGAAATTGACCCTAATACCACTAATTTCAAGTCTATTGCACATACATTAAGTGGTCTCAATGTCGATTAGAGTACGACCCTAATTCTTGAAGGAAATATGCCATGCACTAATAAGAACAACTTTGCACAATCCATCATCTATCAGGACATAATTTCTAATATATACAAAAATCATATGCTTCTATTAGAAGAAAAATGCATCACTAGTTCATTCTACCCACATTAATACATTATCGCGTTATCCAACAGAAAAAAAAACAGCAATAATAAGAAAAATCGGAAACCTGTAAGAAGCTGCGGACTTCCTGGGAGGTATCTGCCAGAGACGAATCGGATCAAGGACAAAAGAAAAGGGTTAGGAACAACGATCGGCATGTCGTAAGGCAGATGGGGAAAACGCACTCGATCATATGATTACCAGGTAAACGTAGCACTCGTTGACGTGAAATAGTACGAGTTCGACGGCTTCCGCTTCGTCCCTCTCGCCTTCTTCCGCCGGCGGCAGGGGACGCCCTTCCTCCGCCATTGCTCCTCTTCCGCCTCCGGCTACCGCTGCTTGGACCCACTGGAATCGAGGAAAGTATCGGGTCGGTAGATCGATTCAGCACCAGCGATTGCGTGATATTTAAGAGTTGATGGTGGTTGGGGGTTTATTTCACTTGGATTGCGAGAAAGTGAGAGAGCATCTAGTCGACCTGTGGGTTTCCGTGAGAAAAACAGACGAAGAAATATTATTTATTGCGGGGGTTTGGGGGGGTCTTCTTATTGGTTCTTACTAATCTACGAATATTCATCGAATATTGCAAAAACATTTAACAAGGAGAACCAATTAAAAAAAATGTGCACCAGCCGGGAATCGAACCCGGGTCTGTACCGTGGCAGGGTACTATTCTACCACTAGACCACTGGTGCAGTGTGGGAGGCAATTTTTGCTATTATATAAATAATACAATAAAAAACAAAGAAAATATTCGGCCGACACTAATAATTTTTTTGTCTTCTCCTTTAATTCTATTCCAAAGGTGTAAATAAAGGCTTTAATTCCCACTTTGTGGCTTGTTACAACTCGGTGTTCTTTTTCTTTTTTTTATTTTATGAAAAATATAATTTTCTCTTTCTTAGCATGGACGCAATTGATATTTTCATGTGTTTACGTATTCGATCTAATTAAAAATATGTAATGTGGTTATTAATCAATCTTTTTAAAGATACTTAATGTAAAAGTTCCTTATGTTTCATTACTTGTTTCTGAAATTAATTTGAAAGGTGGAAGGTCACGGTTCAATATCAAACTTTTAATTATATTTTAGAGTTTTATTTCCCTTGACTTTTTTTTGCTGTTGTTTTCTTTTACCAATTAGATTATTACTCCGAAACATTTTTATCAACATAGCTTATTATTTTAAGTTACTTATATGAAATTTGTAATTTAAAATGTTAATATTTGGATTTTTTTTACTTTGTTTTTGTTTTCTTTATCATTTGGCTTAATTATGCTAACACTTTTTGACATGTTACATTTTTTTATCAAGAGGATCTACGAGGGTAGCCTACGGACAAATATACTTTTAGCTAAGTCGCTGTGCTTATAATGTCAATTAATGAAAAAAATAATACAAAATACATATGTGACTCATAAATTAAAAAGAGGAAAAAAAAGGAGATATGTTTACCGAAGAAAAGAACAGGTACTCATTTTCTTAAAATGTATTGGCAAGAAAAAAAAACATACATAAAAATGATGTCATACCCCAGTACATTGTCGTTGCGTTGGCTGCGACATATTAATATGAATGATCAATTCCTGCCCAAATATTGACATGAAAAATTAAGTTGTATTTTGTAGCATCAAGATTATAATATTTTACATATAAGACTATTTCAAAAGAAAATTTGTAATCTTTTTTTTTTAAAAAAAAATCCATTGTTCCCTTGTTCGTGGAAGTCTGAAAATATATTTAGTAAAAAAAATTCCATGTTCGTGGATTTAATATTCTCATTTGCTAAGCACGATTCTCAATCGGAGTTTCTGATTTTTTTTTTATTATTTATCAACTGTCCGTAGATATGGGTTTCACAATGTTGTTTGGCCACCTGAGGTTCTATTCCAGACATGAACACACCAATTTTTGGTATGACAATTAATTTTGCTTGATCAATCTTGTGCTATATGTTTTATCAGCACGATCTAGTTCTAGATACCGACGACATTTTGGATTCATAAAAGTTCGGTGAGCCAATTTTTAGGTTGGGATATTCTTTCCCACCCCACCAATCAATTAATTGTACTTCTCTACCCTAAATTTGATATTTTTTTTGTGTTTGACAATAGAAATAAATCTAAAAGGAGCATTGCTATATCCTCCTAAATTAGAAAGATATAGTCTTCTAAAGCCTTCTAATCATCTCACAATAACATGGATAGTAAGTTTATCAACTTTTAGGGATGTTTAAAAAATGTGAGTACTAGAAGAATTATTAGTCTAAAATTTTAAGAGGATGTATCATTTTTCATTTAAAATTAGGATCTCATTTTGTTAAATGATGTGATGTCCAAATCATAATTAAAAGTGGAGGTAGGAATCGAGAATCACGTTTCCACTTTTCGTCATGGTGCCGCTTTTTTTTTTCAAATTCAACTTTTTTTCATGACATCACTTTTTTCAAATCTAGTTTTCTCACACGAAATATTTTATTTGTTGTATCTAATATATATTATTAATATTGTTTATTATTATCATTTTATAAAAAAATTGTTAAATATAAGTTATTATATTTTAATAATTTTTTATTTAAAAATTAATTTAATATTCCAATTTATATTTTTATACTTATTAATTAGTAAATTTTATTTTATATTTATAATTAATACATTTTATTTAAACATTCACTAGCATTAATCTATCATATCATCTTTTTAAATATCTTCATCACATTTCATTTCATCTAAATACATGATGAACTAATTCGTGAACAACTATTCGAAAAAAAAACTTGAAAGAACTATTCTACTTGCCAAATGCCGAACTAAGATGAACTTCTTTACAATAGTTCTTATCATTGTATTCCTATCTTATTTGTATTTTTTATGATTAAGGTGCTTATTGGAATCAGTAGTTCCATATTTTAGTTGTGAACATATTCCATTCTATATGAAATGTTAGAATTTGTTATTGGTGTGTGTCGTACCAATTATTGAATTAAAAAAATGTAACATGGAAATTACTAAAAAATTGTTAAATCAAGTAGATATTGTTCTCAAAGAGGGTTCTCGACCCTTTATTTGAATATTGAAGCGAACAAATCCAGACATTGATACAATTAAATAAAAATATATTGAATGGAATCCTGTGTCATGTTTGAGAATATTTTTCTTCCATTCAGTATGTATTTTAGTTCCCTTTTATTTCAGAATAATTTTCATGTATTGATCCTTAACTTTGACTGAATTATATTTCGATCCTCAATTTAATTTGCAGTCGAAAGGAACACGAACTTTGCATCGTTTTCGTAGGAAGTAGCCTTTACATATGATGGCATGTTTTCTGATTTTTGGATGGTGTAACTTTGATTGGTAATATAAAAAATAATATTATGAGTTTAAATTTAAAGTATAGTTTTCACATATAGTTTTGATCGGCTTCCATTTTGATTTTTCAACTTAAGTTTATAACTAAACAATCCCTAAATTTCACACAATTTTCATTAGAGGTCTCCTTTATCTGAGACAACAATTTTTTTTCGATTTCAACTGACAATTGATAAGCAAAGACATTAAAATATATTAAATCATATGACAATAAAGACATGTGAGTATATGAATCAGAAAAATATTCTATGATCGTGTCTTAAATAATTATTTTTACAACTTGATAATACTTTGACTGAAATTCTTCCTCTAATCTTACTTCCTTGAATCCTTCCTTTGTCACGTTCGAATGCTAGAAGATCTAACTTTAATCAATTCCTATTTCACTTTGTGAACTAATAAGAGTTTTTTCTTCTGTGTTCCTCTCTTTTATTTTAGCACAACGTGGAAGACAATTTTTTTTTCAAAATAAATTATTTTTAACAATCACTGGATATTAATTTTTGGTTTATTGAGATATTGTTTTAATGATTAAGATGGTTACGTGACTTTACTTGATTACCGTATGTTGCCACTTAAAATTTGAAACCCAAAAAAAATAAAAATATAATCTTATGTAAAGCGGACTTACAATAAAAATTGTGTAAAATTTAGAGTGAACCAAAATAAGAACCATTCAAAGTTAAGAGACTATACCTGAAAACTCTACTTTGAATTTAAGCTCATATTATTATTTTTATATTACCCATCGAAGCCACGTCACCCTGAAATAAAAAAAAACTACGGTTACATATAAAAGAGACTTCTCATAAAAAAAATGTGCAAAGTTTATCAAACTTTCGATTACAAGTTTAAATTGAGTAACCAAAATAATATTCGATTTAAGGACTCATACATAAAAATTACTCCTAATTTATGGGCTGTGTTATTTTTTTGGTGATATAATTACTCAGGCCGGGCCTGAGTTAGCTTTAGTCCTTTACCTACTGGCTTCATCATCCACGGGCTTGTGAAACGGAGAGACTTTTCTCGACTCGCTTTCACCTTTTTATTTTTTCATATCTCAACTATCACGTCCTTAAGGAGCACAATGTTTATTCTTTAGTATAAAGTCACCGAGATACCGAGTTTGAAATCAGGGAAAAAAAAATTCAGGATGTGCACACAAGTAATGAACGAATTTGAGATTTTTGCTAGTTCCAGAGTTTATGGTTCCGAAATGTTTGGGCTGACAACACTTTTGGTGGAGAATGCATCTTATCTACTATTCTATGACGTCATAGGCATTTTTTGTGCTTCTGTTTTTGGGTCAAAGCTAAGAATGAATTACTAGCACTCAGATTAACTCGGATGACGGCTAAAGATAAATGCTGGTCAAATTAAGGATTCTGAAATCGATTCCTGGACATAATCATCTTAATCAATTGTGCAAAGTAAGGTTTTTTTTCCTTGCCACCTAATGTCCGAAAAATGGTGTCGATCGTCCAACTCAGTTGACGTTAAAAATTATACGCACTGATCATGAACTGGAGTCATCATCTAACACTATCGCCCCCAAATTAGAGACCTTAAATAGTGAGAAATTACTATCTACTCACCCCGACTTCCGTTAGTTGTGCAAAGCAAAGTTGATTGCACTATTGTGTTTCGTATATTATTGTATTGATGCATATATATACTATTAATGCATGGTATAGGAGTCCCAATCGTCTAGTCCCGCCCCAGTTATGGGACAATGTATTGGGTCAAACATTTTGGTAAAGAATGCTGATAAGAATGGTTTCATTATGGAATCAGTGGGAAAAGAATGATAACTATCCAAGGGGTACTTATCGGTACAAATCTTGAAATCGGGGCTTCCTTGAGGAGGAAATGATCTGATACTAACGCGTGTGATAGGATTCTACTCGATTCCTACAGACACCTTGGTCGCTACTCGCTAACGCGCAACATTGACTGATGCATATGATATCTTTTTTTCCTTTCATCTGCATTCTCCGGATCCCTGCCTTCGTGTGTTGTAATCGGAATCTTGGAACTCGATGAAGACCAAGTCTATTACGAAATAACGGAGGGGACTCCGGCGATGGAGGCGAGCAGGAGGAGGTTCCAAGTGTCCGGTAGCCCCGGAAGACACCAGTGGCTGCAGTCGGCATGCTGTTCGGGGTACTTCCGCTGCTCTGGCGTCAGGAGCTTCCCTCGCCGCGACGTGTATATCCCGGTGTGCGCATCCCTCCGGAACTCGGACAATCTGGTGACGTTTAGGTACTTGACTGGCGTCCTCATATTCTGAATGGTTTCTTCCACAAGGGACACCATGGATCTCGGAAACCATTGCAGATACGTTTCATTTGTGATCGGGCGGGACTGATTGTAGCACCAGTGCAGGTTCTCTCTGGTTAAAGAACAGAGCATCAGAACTATGCACTTTTGTCATGAGTTTCAATCATGTAGCATTGAATGGATTCCTCACGTACTTTTTGTGTTCCGGCGAGACACTCCTGAAGAAGACGGCGGTCTTTCTGGTATCGACGTTTTTGTCCACCCACCGGCTCCATACCTTCAGCGCCCTGCCAAATGCTTCGTTCGCATCCATGTCCTCCACCAGTTGCCCACGGCGCTCAAAGTAATCCCACCTGAACAGTTCATGAAACAATTATTCACATGTTAAGGCAAATATATGCCTTCTGCATAATCAACTGGCATTTTTAGTTGTCGGAATCTCTCAGACGAATCTTCCGACGTGCTTACGCTCTCATCTTCCCGCGATGAGTCCACCAGTGGCCGGTGTTGAACACCATGACGTCCGCGCCGTGCCACCGCCGCGCGAGCGGCGAGATCTTGTCAAGCCTCAGAACGTTGGAGCGTTGCTCGTTTGGCTTCTCAGGGTCACTCTGCTTCAGCTGCACGAGGAATGGGCTCCAGTAGAACTCCACGGAGCAATCGTAGTCCTTGCACCACGCAGTCGCCATGTTTTCTTTAGTCTACAATCAACAAAAGTAAGGAAGTGAAGTTGGCAGGGAGCAGAGTGGGCTCACGATGGCGCGGAAGATCTTGAAATGCGGCGCGCGGAAGTTGACGGTGGCGCGGCGCGGCGGCACCGAGGAGTAGAGGAGACAGGCGAGGGATTCCCACATGTTCCTGTTCAGGGAGTCGCCTACGATAGCTACCCGCTTCCCCCTCCACGTCTCCAGCACGTGACTCCCGTTAAAGCTTCACAATCCAGAAAGAATTCTAAAGAGATGAATAGGAGCTCAAGTTGCTGAATCGCTGTTAAGCCATTAGTTTAATTATTTGTACCTCGGAAGCTTGCATCCATGAGGCTGCCACCTCCAGCGCTCGTAACCGGAGTCCGGCCGGCCATTCCTCTGGCAGCTCACTTGGTCGCTGAGAAAAGGGCACCGTTTCGCCCTGTAAAGCGGGTAATTCTTCGGATCATAGACCCATGTCCCGTCGAATATGTCACATTCATGCTCCCTCGGCCTGCCGCGTTCGCCTTCATTAGGCGGCATCACCATAATTCCCCGCGGGGAGATCTCCGGCGCCGGCGCAGTGGACTGCACCAGTGCAGTGAACTTAGACTCGATGGTGGATGGCGAAAGCTTCGTTACGTCTACTCCAACGTGCTGCGCAAGTGGCGGAACGTTATAAACCGGCCGCCACGCCCATGGAGCAGGAGTCACGTTCGAGTTCACCGCGCCGGCCGGCTCTGGAGACATAGCAGCTGGGTAACGTGGTGCCGCGAACTCTTTCTCCTCGGCGCTCGGCCATGGAGACCAGGCGACGCTCCGCCCAGGCGATGACGCCACGAAGGCCTCGGAGGTCGTCACGAACGGGAGGCTGCGCGGGATCGGCGGCGGCACGGTTGAGTACCTGGACGACAGAAGGGCGTAACACAGAAAGCCCGCCAGGGTGCAGAGCATCCACCTCTGGTCCACGACAGCCCGCTTGAGGGACTCCATAGCGACATGCAGAGGGTGGCAGGGAAGAGAGAGGAGAGAAGAAGGCCAAAGTTTCAGGAGTTGGTTAGCTCGTAGTATCTCTTAGTCCTTGTTCTTTTGCCCTGTTAAGAATATGATGCCGTAGGAGGTCATGATTGTGATATGGACACTGATGTGAGAAGAAGAGGAGCAGCAGTAGTGGACTTTTTAATGGCAACGGCGCAGCTCGACCATGTTCTCAAGTACTAAAAGGCAAGCGAAGGCCAAAAGAGGGGATTTGGTAACGGCTATGTGCGTCTTGCATGGTTGTTAATGTGACACTGCAGCAGGTCTGGAACAGCAATATATGTTCAGCATGAGCCAGGAGATGATGTTTTTGGTTTGACACAGAGAGAAGAGGAGGTGGAGGATGGAAAGAAGGTAAATTAAAGAGGTTTGGTAAATGATTGACCTTTTGTTTATGGGAGAGGTTGAAGTGGAAGTTGGTGTTGTGAACTGTTAACATGGAAGTGGCTAAAGCAACAAGGAGGACACCAAGCCATATGCTTCTTATGTCTCTCTTCTCTTTCTTCGTTGTCTAACCCAATTTGAGAAGGTGGTGCTAAGATTTATAGTCTTCTTATCCAAAACAACTTTTCCATGAAGTGATGAAGTGTTCACGTCAGATGACAGTTGTTATTAGTAAGCAAATTTTCATTCGAGATTAACGTGTCTTGGTGCTATGCTCTTAAGGGATGTTGAGAACATTGATCTATTAAACGGTTATTTGAACCATTGATCAACGGTCTAGATTAGCTCCGACTCTTAGAACATAAGGTGGAGGGTGCATTAATCTCTTTTCACTAATGTATATGTTAATAATGTCTTGAATTTGAATCTAATTGGTCCCCCTACATAGTCAGACGCTTCAGTAGAATTTTCCTACGGGGGTCTCGTTGCCCGGTCAGCGAGTCTGATCTCCCCTGCCAGGGTTGCAAGGGGGCGGAGCCCCCTGAGCGAAAATTTTTAAGAGTATTCTGTATGTGATTCAGATTTAATTTATTTCTTTATCACGAGATAGGTGTCCTATTTTCAGAGAATTTATTTGGAGTCTCAGTCCGTATGTAATTCCTATCATCTGTCAAAAGAAGTGCCTATATAAACTCCATAGGGATTTAGACAGAGACTAATCCTTGTAATCATCGTTATTCCATAACAAAGAGTCGCCGTCGTTTTTCCTCTTCGTGTTCTTCTGTATTTTGTGCGACCCCTCTCTCCCTCTTTTTGTAACAATATATTATTTCATAATTCATGTTGATTTCTAAATATCTTTCATCGAAAATGTTGTTAATATTTTTTTTAAAAAAAGAGAACAGTATATTACTGTTTGTTATTGTAAATCGTTATTACCTTCCCTCCCACAAGTGATATCACAAATGAGATACATTCGTCCAGAAAATTCATATTAGCTAGTCACACACATATATAATATACATTGTTGAGAAAAATCACATTAACATGTACAATGTGCCAGACCAAAATTATTTTTAATTACATTATATATTAAGGTAACACTGGAAAGATAAAATGTAAGGAGGTTCTAAGAGTTTCTATGGCAAGGCGAGAGATCCTTTTGTATTCTTTTAATCCACAGTCTTGTTTTCTGTGATCCCTTCTTTAATTCTGATTGGAGACAATCTTGCATAACCTGCTAGAGAAGAAATATAGGTTGATCCATCCAATTTTTTTAAAAGAAAAAGGATGCTTCATTCAATTAACTGCTCATAGGTTGATCCAATTGATAAATAACAATATTATGATTAAGACTTAATAATGCCTCGACCACATGTTTCCAACTCTCTAACGAAGAGATTTTGTACTGCAAAAAGGCCAAGTTGAAGCCAAATTGAGTGGACTGGATTGATACAATATAGGACGCCGTGAAAGAGAATGATTGAAATGGACGCAAAAGCAATCAAAATATTGGAATAAAAAATGAAACTTAAGTAAGGATTGTTGGCAAGTGAATAACTGGAGTTGTATTTAGCAGTTTTAAGTTCCATTCTCGTAATTTTTCTTTTGATCATAGTTTATTCGTATTATTTTTTAGTGAATACCAAATCAATCGAATGTTAATAGTTTTAAATATTGATGCATTTCCATGAAAAAAAAAATGAAACTTACGGTAAATTACTGACTGCTTATTTTGCCTCTATGCTTAAGGCGTTTGATTCAGATTAAAATTATTGGGAATTGGGACATGTTATATATAATGTGTGTATATAATATTGGGTTATATGTATATGTATGAACTGCAATATGCATGCTAATGGAATTTATGGATGCAGCACCTTCCGATGCGTTGTCTCGGATCTTGTACTTGACGTTGACCTCCGTCAAATTTACTCAAACTTGGAAGTAAACCGTACTACAATGACGTAAAAATGTCAATGTTTTAAAGATCGTTTGGGATGAACTTCAACACGCTCGGACCCTCGAATAGATTGCAAATTCGATGTTATTCTTCAGTAAAATTGGAAATAGCAAAAAAATCGATTCAACTCGAACAAAATAGGGAAAATTAAGTTAAATCGATAAATAAAGTTCATTTCAGTTTTTTTATTTTTTTAGAAAAAAATATATGAAAATATTTTATTAGAAGATATAGAAGTTTAAAGTTGTCAAAAGCATTTTATATGAATTTGAAAAGTTGTGGAGAGAGAAAAATAAGGGCGGAGCAATATGTTTGCACTTGTCTGCACGTGTAGGCACGGCCTTTGTTATAACATATATATAAAGTGTTTCAATTTTCGTGTTGGTGGTAGCGCTGACAGCTTGAGCATCCATCTCAAATTGGAACAACCCTAACGCCAGCAACACATTGATTTATTGGATTTTATCTGTCTATCAATACAAAAATTTTACATATTACTTATCATTAATTTATTAGGTTTTGACATATAATTCATTAGTTTTTCATATCTGATCATAAGTCATCCATGCCAAACACATAATTTTATAATAAAAATTTTTATTTAAAACATCTTATTGTGCTTAATCTACATTTGTCATTTAAAAAAAGATTATGAATGTATATATCATTAATCTTTATCAAAGCATCATTATTTCAAATAATCATCTTATTTACTACAACATTTTTTTAAGCATAAATACCTGGTTCTTAATAGCATTTTTCATTTTTTATCATGTTTTATGTACCTTTAAATATATTTTGCTAAATTTAATTATAATACAAAAATATTAAAATAATTCATTTATTTGTAAAATTTGTATGCTGTTAATTTAACTTTGTATCCTAAAGATTAAATACTTTATTATTTTATATATGATTATTTTTTATATATAACTATGTGATTTATTTAAGTTATATGTCATTGTTTGTAATATATTTTTCAAAAGATAATTATGTCATTATTAAAAGATTTTTTATATGAAAATTTTATTACATCATTTTTTTAAAATAATCATTATTATTCTTATTATGGTAATATGAATTACTGAGTATATATATATTTGAAAAATATTATTAGCATTTTAGTTTTCTATTTTTATCATTTAATATTCTCTTATTTATAAAATGATTTGGATTAAAAATGTTTGCTAAAGAAAAATTAATTCAAAATCTTAGAATAAAAATTAAGTGACTATAAAAAGTTTTAAAATACTTTTTTTATTTAGTGAACCCAGTGAAGATTACTCCTAGCTCCGCCATTGGAGAAAACTAGGGGAAAAAGTAAAATAAGAAAATAAAAGAAAAGATGTTAGTTGAAGGAAATAAATAAAATGAAAATATGTTATTCATATAACAATAAAATAAAAGAGAATTATAGGTGAAAAAAGAATAAAATACAATTACACTTTTAGGCTGGAAATAAATTTAGACTATTATATAAGCAATAATTTATTCAATAAAATAAAAATAATTATTTTATATGACATCTGGAAATAAATAATTTTTATTAAATTGATTTAATCATTTTTGTATAAAGTTGTATATTATATTATTCTCAAATAATTATAAATAATATTATTATATAAAAAATGTATGAAACGGACGACTTATCCGCATGCATTTTTAAAATGTTTTAAAAATATTCTTATCAGTATTTCAAAAAAAAAAAAAATTGTTACTCAAAACGATAATAAGAGCATCGCAATATCTCGTATCTGACCGATACGAGGATTCGATTTTCGTTCCAATCAAGTCAATAATTTGTTGTTGTTCAAAATGATTAACAATTGATTAATTTAATATTGGAATAAAAGTGAAATAAATAAACTCCATTCGATTGGAAAACTTCATAAAAGAATTGAATTAATCAGAATTGCTAACCAGTGGAATCAACAAAAAATAGGGGAAGAAACTAATTACTGTCTATCGAGGTTTTTAGGTTATCTGCACAAGATGCACTTAGAAATAAAACATAGAAAACCAATCCAACCATGTAACTGGAAGAAAGAAAAAAAACTTTCTACCGAGTTTTGCTTTAAATTAGAACAATTATGTTCCTTTGATTATATCACTCGCCCATTTATCCCGTTTTATGCTTAATTATTTTCCTCGTTTAACGAAGATTGGAAGCAAAAGCTACACAAGGTCACATGGGATCAGTTAAAAAATTATGATCTCTCTCCACTCACCGAAAAAAAATTTATGATCTCTCTCCCCTCTTGCCCCCCAAAAGGAATGATCTCTCTCTCCCCCCCGTCTCGGCTACCGTGAACTGGGAGACATCACGTTATTGGTGGACATCGGTATGGAATTTTGTGATGCCTTTTTCTGCAGGGTAAAATGGAGGTGATAACCAAATTTGCTTCACACTTCTTTAAATATCTCTTCAAACGTTCTGATTAAATCGTTTTCACATCATCTCCCACGAGATATTTAATGACTCACGAGAAGATCTCTTTCATATTCTTTCTCCCCTCTTTTGATTGTGAACGATTCAGGCAACCGGTGAGGCGATCCAAGCAGTCCGCGATTCAAGCGAGGGCTCCGATAGCCGACGGCCGCCGATCTCCCCCTCTCGCTCCTTCTCTTGATCTCTCTCCTCTCTCCTCCTTCCCTCCCTCCGATCCAGATCTATCTCTTCGGTCGTCGTTGAAACCCCGAGGTGACTTTCGCCGTCGTCGAAACCTTGATGATGGAGAATGGGCGACAATGTAGAATCATCGAATGGTGTCGCTCCGGCACCGACTTCTCAATCGTGTCGATGCGCTCCTGTAGCGTGAGGGAGTCCGCCGGCTTTGGGCTGCGATCGAACCTCAAAAGGTCCACTACGAACAACCAACTGTCCGACATTGTCTCTTCAGTATTGTTGTCTCTCTCTCTCTCTCTCTCTCTCTCTCTCTCTCTCTCTCTCTCTCTATCTATCTATCTATCTATCTATCTATCTCTCTCTTCTCTCTCCGACTTTCGTTGATGATTGAGAGTGTTGCCGACGAGCGAGGCTGCGGCGGCAATGAATCAAGGGTTGCCAGTAGCATATCAGGGTCGCCTCCAATCGTGTGAGGGCGGGAGGGGGAGGAAGGTTGATCTCGCGAGATGGATATGATCCATATGATCTGGATGGCTAAAAAGTGTTTCACAGGGTGTGAAGCAAAAGGTCCTTCACACATCCATTTTACCCTTTTCTGCATTCCAACTTTGGCATGATTTATTTTAGTATAATAGGCCATAGGAGCAAGATTAAATGATTCATGCCTTGGAATGAGAGTAAAAAAACTAAATTCCATTAAATTTAGTAACTTCAAAGTTAAATGCGAAATTATTAATTATCTACACCAACTGTTTTGAGTGTCGTTACATTATACAATTACAGTGAAAAATATATTCTAAATATATCGACAAAGGCCCATAAAAATTGGAGAAAGTTTATTAACATAAATACGATCACGAAAGTGTATAATTAATAAAGTCCACATAAGATAATAACAATGGTAAAAAATATATACGATATTAAACGAGATTCAATAGCATAATATAATATCAAATGTGACATAATGATCCATAAGCCCATAATCAACAGTCCATCAACATGTAGACAATAGCATAAGCATAACTATCATTAGGTAAAGATACGGGTGTAAGATAAACCCAACGGAACTGAAAAACCTACTCGACTTGAAAAAGTCGGCTCAAAAAAACTAAAAATTAGGGGACCAAATACGATTTAGGGCAATTTTTAAATAGAGCAAAACTGACCCACTTAAACTAGGACCCATCTGAAAAAATCGTAGGAGCTCACTTTTATTTATTAATTTTTATTTATATAATTAAATTAGGTGTAATCAATTATTTTATTATCGGTGTAACAAATTTTCATATAGCTTAATATATTCCTATGACATTATGAAACTCTAATTTAATAGTTCTAGCAATATATCCTATATTTAGTTTTAAAATTCAATAAGTTAATTTTAATTTTACTTTGTTATATATTTTTGAAAATATTATTTATTACAATTGGGGCTAGAAAAACCACCCGCAAAATCGACTCACTATAGAGTGATTTTTCTTTTTTCTAAATGATTTTAGTGTAGTTTTTGTCATTTAAAAAACTGACTCAAAAAATAACGAATAATTTTTTTGAACCAAAAAATCGACACGACCCGAACCGCTTTCACCCTTAGGTAAAGACCATAAAACATAATATGGTGAACTCAATGTTAAAAAATTCGATATGGTGTCCAGTAGTACATGACTAAAAATAATAAACAAAATACATCCATAAATCAAATTTCATCACTATAAGTTTGATAAAGATATAAAATAGTAGTATTAAATGATAGTATGACCTAATAATATTTCGACTCTATAATTATCATGTGCAAATCGTTATCACGAGCACGTCAGCGGACCTAATCATCCTTAAGCCTACATGAACTCAGATGTAGAAAAGACCAATTTCTCAATAGTTATATGTAAGGACTATAAAAATAAGCAACTTAATAATTCATAAAACATCAATAAAATGATGATACATAATAAGAGCTTCATCATAAATTTTAATGACAATTCTCAATAACATGTTCCAATTCCATATATACATTGCATTAATATTTTTTAATATAGATTATTGATATTCATAGCGGCTAAAAATATCCAATTGTATTCATCTTTTAATGCATAGTAATTCATGATAACAATATATTTTTACCACTTAAACAATTATCTTAGTTAGGTTCTTAAACAATAATAAATGAACACTTATTAACCACTGAGTTACTTGATTGTCCTCACCCAATTGGCTGACCAGGTCAAGATTGCACTTGCAGCCAAAATAACATTCATAAGATATATGATAACAATTACCATCTTCAAACAGACACACACAACAATAATAATCAAGCAAGAGTCTAGTAATCCACCAATGAGTTCATTCCATACAAATGCTTACTTTAACCATATGACTTGACATACAACTCGAACTCTAAATGTATCAATCAATAACATGAGCAATTATATTATAAGTCATCAATAACATAATAAACCAATTAACAATCGATAAGGGATTCACTGAGTCAAAATTCATAAATATGATTTTTAAGTGTGATCAGTTAATCCACCGATTGTTGGGTCAATCGAGACCAAAAGTACGATAGGAAGATGAATGGTCAATCGATTCATTGACTTAAAAATGTGAGCACTTTCGGTCGCAGTTTAGCGTCCAGTTGGTCGACTAATTCGTCGTTCGAATCGACCGAAAATAATGAGACAATTATTCAAAATACCAACTAAGGATTAGTCAACCACTCTATCAATTGGGCGACCGTTTCAAAGGTAAAAACCTAACGAGTATGTTGGCAGTCGAAAAATGTCATCCGATCACCAAACTATTACATGGGTCATATCACACATAATCATGTCATTTTATTGCAACTAAGCACTTACAATAGCATGAGAGTGATAATCATAAAGCCAATTCCGTAATCCCGAATGTGATCAAGCAATACTAGTAAAATCCATGACTCACTGTATAAATCGTTAAAATGAGTGATTCTAATTTTCCTTCACCTTACAACCCTAAGGCCATAACATATGGAACTCTAAAGTTTTGTCCATTTATCATTTAGCATCATAAATTCTTACAATACATCATAACCTAAACACATTATATAACTTGACGACAAAGCATTAAAACTTCAATAACATCCTATAGGCATCTCCTTTTGAGATGAATTCAGGTCATGTAGAAAGATGACTTGAACATCTACCTGCTTCATAAATTTCATGTTCATATTCAATAAGAGAAAATTTTGGTGCATTTTATAAATTATTCTTGTTGTTGTCCGATACAACTTGACAAGGGTCATTTATCTAACTATAATTTTCTATACACAATTCCAATTAAGATAAGATCAAATCCTATGGAAAGTAGTCTTTGAGATCTATCCAAAGATATATTATTAACAATTTTTGGATGACAACAGTATGCCCAAAAGCTAACTAGAACAAGACATACAAATTAGAACAAAATGACGATTAACATGTTTCTAGTCTTTAGAACCTCTAAACATCATTATCAATCAATTAACATTAAGAGATTTTGTTCCACTTTCTCAATAACTATTAAGTCATTCACTTAAAATCCCTGATCTCATAACAATCAAAACAAACAGAACCATTAGGAAGATTCAAACTATTATTCCAATTGTTAGTTGGAATGAGATTGGGTTCACCATTACATGTCTGGAGTTTTTGTCCAAAAATACTCTTAATTCAATCTTCCTCCTTTTCAAATGACTTAAGATCCTTGCTCCTCTTGACCTCTTTCTCCTCCTTGCCTAGTTCCTAAGCATCAATGGTGAAAGGGTTCTAGAGGGGAAAAGAAGTGGCTGCTAGAAAATGGAAGGAGATGGGAAAATAAGAAGAAGAAAAGTGTCTTAGGGGTTTGGGGTCATAAATATACCATTTTATTAAAAGACAAAATTCTCCTCCAACAATTCGACCTTTAAGGACATTATGATCCTCTTATATCAAAAGACGAAAATGCCCTAAAAATGTTCTACTTTTTTTGGATATTTTTGTCTATTTTTACTTCTTTATTTAAAGAACCAGATCGCTCTTAGGATTCCTTTTCTTTTGAAGATATTTTAGTCCATTTGAAAAAAATAGAATATATATATATATATATATTACATATAATATGTGTACTTTGAGTAATTTTATTTTATGCGATAAAACATTCAAATGATTTTTACAAATACTCTTTCGATTATTTCATTTACCACCCCATTAATTATATTTTTTCTTCATCTAAATATAAACTATAAATTTATAACTTTTAGTTATCAATTTATCACAACTAATAACTCATCTGGCTTAGTTGATAAGCTGAAGTGTTCATAAGTGATTTAATAGTTGAAGTTGAATTTAACAATAAGTAGTTATATATTTGGTAATATAAAAATTTATAAGTTATTATTTTAATCAAATTATAAAAAGTTCCCCGATAATTTAATACAGAAAAGATGAGGAAAAAATATATGTTGTAATAGCAAAATAGAATATCCATTGATCAAATTATTCAACTTATTCTCTCGTAAGAAAAAATTGAGATCTCCCAACTCATTTTTCTAACTTATACGTGGGTAAAAATAAATACTTCTCAACTCCCTTTTTAGTTACTAAATAGAAAAAAAATCATAAAATTATTTATAAGTTATTTTGACTAACTAATAAGCTTAACCAAGTAGCCTCGGATTTGTTTGACAAATAACTAATGGAGGGATTGGATGGAATGGTGTGGTGAGTGATGGGGTGGGATGGCGTGGTGTTTCATTAGAAAGTCTATGTTTGGATAATAAATTATATAAGATGTGGGGTGGAGTAATGAATATTTTATTTATATAAAAATTATTTTTATCTTTTATTATATATTTAAAATATTTATAATCATTAATTATGAGTGAGCGTGAACCGGGATGACCTGCTCACCCTCGCCCGCACCGAATAGGATTTTTCAAATTTTTTTCCGACCCGATGAATAATTGGATCAGGACCGAGTCTCATTTCTTTGACATCTGACCGGGTCGGGTCGGGACTAAATCCAAATTTTATGTCCCAACCTAGTGGAATATATTATATTAATATTAAATTATTTTTAAACAATATATTTACGTTTATTTTGAATAAAATTTATATTTACTAAAAGGTTTTATTTAACAAAAAATTATAGATAAACATGTATTCATATTAGAAAAAAGATAATATATGATTATATATATCAATGAATGTGAGAGAGAGAGAGGAGAGAGAAGAGAGCGAGAGAGAGGGTGGTTTAATTTGGCAAGAAGAGAAATAATTTAATTTAATAATAAAAAATGAAAAGAGATTAATTTGGTATAAAATAGTTTATTCCTTCTCATTTCACCAATTTGATGGCATGAAAAATGTGATATTTGAGGGCAAGTTTGTTTGACAAATAATTAATGGAGGGATGAGATGGAGTGGTGTGATGGGTGATGGGGTGGGGTGACGTGGTGTGTCATTAGAAAGTTCATGTTTGGATAATAAATTATATAAGATGTGGAGGTGGGGTGACGAATATTTTATTTGTATAAAAGTCATTTTTATCCTTCATAAAGTATTATATAATCGTTAATTAAAGGTGAGCATGAACCGAGATGACCTGATCGTCCTCATCCGCATCGGCTAGGATTTTTCAATTTTTTGCCGATAAGATGGATAATTGGGTCAGGACCGAGTCTCATTTAAATATTTTTAAATAGTATATTTATATTTATTTTGAATAAAATTTTATATTTACTAAAAAGTTTTATTTAATAAAAAATTATAGATAAATATGTGTTCATAAAAAAGATAATATATGATGATATATATATCAATAAATGTGAGAGAGAAAGGAGAGAGAGGTGGTTTAATTTAGTAAGAAAAAAATAATTTAATCTGGTAATAAAAAAGGAAAAAGATTAATTTGGTCTAAAATAATATATCCTTCCTTGTTTCACCAATTTTGTGGAATGAAAAATGTGGTATTCATAGGGCTTAGCTATTTCACCCCACCCCTCTTAACTTAAATAAAAATGTAGTCAAAGATGGTTTGACTAAATTTATTCTCCCATATTTCATCCATTCCTTCATATCTCTCAATCGAAACAGACCTAGTTTGTTTGGCAAATAATTAATGGAGGGATGGGATGTGGTGGTGTGGTGAGTGATGAAGTGAGATGGTGTGGTGTGTCATTAGAAGATCAATGTTTGGATAATAAATTATATAAGATGTGGAATGGGGTAATGAATGTTTTATTTGTATAAAAGTCATTTTTATCATTCATTATATATTTATAATATTTATAATAATTAATTAGATGTGAGCATGAACCGAGATGACCTGATCACCCTCGTCTGCACTGACTAGGATTTTCCAAATTTTTTTCTGACCTAATGAGTCAGGACCGAGTCTCATTTAGCTGACACCGATCAGATGTCAGGACCGAATTTGGATTTTACGTCCCAACCCGGTTGAATATATTATATTAATATTAAATTATTTTTAAATAGTATTTTTATGTTTATTTTGAATAAAATTTTATATTTACTAAAAAGTTTTATTTAATAAAAAATTATAGATAAATATGTATTCATATTAGAAAAAAGATAATATATGATGATATATATATCAATGAATGTGTGTGAGAGAGAGAGGTGGTTTAATTTAGTAATAAGAGAAATAATTTAATTTGTAATAAAAAAAAGAGAAAGAGATTAATTTGGTCTAAAATAATCTATCCCTCATCATTCCATCAATTTGATGAAATGAAAAATGTGATGTTTAAAGTACTTAGTCCCATCCCATCCATCTTAACTTAAATAAAAAAATATACCCAAACCTGATTTAACTAATTTCATTCCCCTATATTTCACCCCACCCCTTCATATCCTTCAATCCAAACAGACCCTAAAGGGCTTAGTTATTTCATCCCAACCCTCTAATTTAAATAGGAAATACAATCAAACATGGTTTAATTAATTTCATTCACCCATATTCCACCCCCCATCTCTTCATATCCCTCAATTCAAACATATCCAAATTATCTGCTTGATCCAAACCGCTATAAAGTTATTAATATCTATTTTACCCTTATTATTTTAATATAAAAATAAATTTAAAAATAAAATATTGCCATTATTATAATATTATATAAAATATGTTTTTTAACTTTTATCCATATTTTTATTTTTATTTTAAATTTTTTTTATTTTAATAAGATAGGAAGGACATAAATGATATCTCATAATTATTATAAAAAAATTGATAAAATTTTGGATGAAATTTAATGGAAATATTTAAATGCCAATTTTGAATAAATTCAAAGATTAAAAATTTAAAAATTTATAACTTATGATTTGATGTGGAAAAAATATACTTCATGAAAGGTTAAAGAAAATAACTCATATTTTTTTAGCTTGAGTAAGTTTTCTTTTTTTTTTTAGTTTTCACTTACTTTCTTGCGCCTTAGAGTCCGATTGAGTAAAATATTACAATTTAAAACAAATGAGCACTTACACATTCTTAATATTTAAAATATTTTTGCAATCAATACACAAACTCGTGCACTTCCAAATATTGATGGATTTCAATTTTAACTCAATTCAAAACTTATTTGTTTTAGTTGGAATCAACATTATTTTGCAATAAAGACACCAGTGCCTTGTTGTCCGGATGAAGGAATGATTCTAGTTAAAGTGAATACAAATTTGAGAGTAGATTCAACTTCTTCTTTGAAAATAATTATATTTTTATATTTTATTATAGTTGTCCTATTTTTTTTCTGGTTCTACTAATTTGAGATAAAATTTAATCATATGTAAAAAAGAGATTACATTACTACGAAACTACATCCTTATGACTCTCTTCTAATTTTATCTCACTGATGGAAGGATATAATTCAATTTGGACTTAGATTCATAATAAGTAAATTTTAATATAATCGAAACTCATACTTCAAATCTAACTTTAACCCGTACTTATAATCCTTTTCCGCTTGCCTTTTTATTCTATCTCTATTCAAAATTTATCATTCCTTTATTTTCCTAAAATTTTAAAATTAAGTAATTAATTATTTTCTTATCTCTTAATTTTTAGAATAAATAATAAAGTATTATTATTTTATTTTCTAACTGCTTTTAAACTTGAGTTCTTAATTTAATTGTAATCGAGAGTCATGTATAACATAAACTTCTTGTTTGATTTAAATTTAAATTCAAACCCATAGTATTATTCTAATCTCAATTCATTTTCCTAATTTATTTATCCTTTTTTTATCTTTTAGTTATCTCTTTTAATCCCTTATTTTTAAACATTATTTAATAAGATTAAAAATATGAGGTCGTTACAGAATGTTTCTGAACTGAAAGTAGCCTGAATTTAATTATATTCAAATCTAACTTTAATACATACTCCACTATAAAAAAATTGGGATTATCCGACGGAAAGTTTTCGACGGATAGAAATTCGTCGCAATTTGCAACGGATAAGGATCCATCGAAATTTTCGACAGTCACAACCGTCAGAAATAAAAATAATAAATTATGTTATTTGTTATATTATTATTTTATTATTCGACGATTAAGAACGTCGAAAGCTCCGACGGATTTCTATCCGTCATAATTTTCGATGGTTCTGACCGTCGATAAATAAAAAAATAATATAATATAAAGAGTATTTTATTAATATAATTAGCACAATTAAAATCGTCATAATTTTTGACAAATTTAACCATCGGTAAATAAAAAATAATATAATATAAGAAATATTTTATTAATATAATTGGCGACAGTACAAATCGTCATAATTTCTGACGATTTTAACCGTTGGTAAGTAAAAAATAATATAATATAAAAAGTCTTTTATTAATCTAATTAGCGACAGTTCAGACCGTCGGTAAGCTCAAAAATAAATATTATATATATGTAAGTAGTATTTTATTATTATGATTAAATAATTTTCGACGACATCGATCGTCAGTAACTTTAAAAATAATTAAATATTATATTTATATATATATGGATTGAAAGATGGGAAAACGGCAAAACGAAAAAAAAAACAACAGGAGAGTGATTTTTTAATTACTGATATATCATCTTTTCCTCTCTCCACTCTTTATTTCTTTCCCTCTCCTCTCTCTCCCTCTCCTATTTTGCCGGCGACTCTCTTCCTTCCGGACGATGACCCTCTCTTTCGGACGAGTTAAATTATTTTCACATAGTAAACAGTAAATGATTGAATAAACAGTAACACGAACATAAACTGAATTGGTTATCAGATAATATCCCCTAATATTATGTTAGCACAGAAAAAAAAATATTAATGCGAGCAATAAAGATTAAAATTTCAGCCTAACACAACCATAATTTTATTTTGTTCTACAATGATTTGAGACATAGTATGCATGGAGCTGCAGCGTCCAACAAAAGCTCCATAATCATATAGCTAACTCCTGAACAGCCAAAGTTGGTGCACTAACAGAACAAGATCTAATCCCCATCTCTACTTGTTTTCTTCAAACCTAACTAAAAAGAAAAAAATATTGAGGCTAATATCTAAGATCTTCATTCATTTGGAACAAAATTATGATGTTCCATTGGACTTCCTTTCAGATTTTCCACAGGTCCATTGGATTGGAGGGGAAGCATACGATCCCCTCAGTAATCCTTCAGCAACGGCTCCATAAGCCGCTTCAGTCATGTGCAGACCATCCCAAGTCACGTATTTCGAGGGATCATCGCAAACAGTTGCACCTGGGGCTCCGCAAGGCAGCGAAACATTGTAATTGTAAGGGCCGCCGCCTCCACAGCATGCTGATAAATTGGCCCCAGACCCTGAATCTGAAACAAAATCCATATCCATCACATTTCTGTGCAGATGAAAAGAGAAGTAGCTACGCGTATACAACAAATAGCTGAAGAAATCATGGGACGACCTGCAGTGCTCCTGAACACGCTCATGGCAGCATTGTAGTAGTCTGCATAGATGATAGTTGCTTGGGGATGCAACCGCCGGAGGCGGTGCAGCTCATCCTGAAGCAATCTGTTGTGGTGCTTTGCGAAATCGTTTAGCCGCTCAATGCAGCCGATGTCCGAGTAGTCTTCGGCCCTGTCACTGTGAAAAGCTGTCAGGTAGGCGGAGTTGCATCCTATGGGGAGGTCCCCAGGAACCACCAGCACACGGGCTCCCATCTCTATCAGATCCTGTATATATAAAATGCATATATATGGACATTGCACGCGGTAAAACAAATAATAATTGTATAAAAAGTGTAGGAAGTTAACTGAAGAGTTGGCCTTACGGTAATTGCTGAACTGATGGCAGCGATGACTCGAGGAACAAATGAGGTGACCTCTTTCAGGGTTCTTCCTTGTAAGAAAGCGTAGTTGTAGTCGTTTCCTCCGATTTCTCCAACCAGGAAGAGAGAGTTGTGAATCAAATGCTTGCAATCTATTTCATGTTGTGCAGAAATTTAATTAACCATGCGATCAAACATGAAAAGAAAGATATATACGACGAACTGTAAATGAAATATGGGAGAGAAAAAAAATAGTACGAACATGGAATCAAATTCATACAAAAAAACATGAGAGGCACTGTAATAAAACGACAGTTCGCACTATTGGACAAGACAATATGTTTTGTCTGTGTCCCTTGTTTGTCGAGTGGACTGCGCGCTTCGCAGTTGTTTGTCTTTTTTACTGCACAATGATGCGTAAATGGCACGATATATTTTTTTATTGTATTCTCCATGATTGCCCAAAACCGAGGTACCTGAAGGTGATGAGCAAAGAGAAGGCAGCAACTGCTTCAACCATTGCATCTGAACGCCAAGAGAACTGTTGGTCACGGTATTCTGAATCCCCCTCTCAGCGTAGAAGGAGTTATCCACTGCCGTCGCTCCGGCGACGGCAAAGTTCACGCCCCTGACGCCTTTCAAGCTCTTCAGTCCCTCCCGGTACGGCGGGAGCAGCGGCACCCCGACGGCTTGGGCTACATGCATGAAAAGCAGCGGATCACAACGTAGATTTCTACGACGATAAAAGTAACAAATATACACGTACCGATGAAGTCCACGATGAGCCGGCCGTCAGAGAAACGGCCGGTGGGGCGACGGAAGTACGTCTCGCCGTAGGGAAGTTGGCCGACACGGATGGCATTGGAGTCGCCGATATCGTGAAGCAGATTACCGGTGTCCGCGAGCGAGTCTCCGACGCTGAAGACGGCGGAGAAGCATCCATCGGCGCCCGCATCGCCGGAGCATTGGAGAAAGGACAAGAAGAGAGCGACGACTAGGAGACGAAAAGAAAATCTGGAATCCATGTCGACCGCTTCGATTTTTTTTTTTTTTTTTGGTGAGATGTTAAAATTTCGTTCGGGGTCTATTTATAGTTGATATTACGATCGATTATAATTTTATCACCAACTCATATTTATCACAATGAACTACTTTTATAATATTATCAATTTTTTTTCTGACAAGGAAATAATACATCTTATCACCTTTAAATCCTTTTAAAATTTTGCTATCTTATTATGAATCAACAACTCTTTTATCTCAATTCTCTCACTATTTTTTAAAACCAGGGAACACCCTCTTGGTTTCGCACAACTTTAACTGATATATAAATATTTATTATAAGTACATGTGTAAAAGAAACATATAAGTTCTATCATTAATAAAATAATTTTATAGGTTCAATAATATGTTTATTTTTTTAACGTAAATTTATAACTCTATATCTTATTATGTTTATTCTTAATTTATCTTATTTTTTTACTAATTTTTTTATGCATGCTTAATAATTACAAAATCATCTATTTATTGTATAATGGATAAAAAAAGTCGATTTCATAATTATTATTTCGTTATTATGAATATAAATCTCTATAGATTTAAATAAATATATATAATGATCAACTATGAAATTTATTTTTTACTTTGATTTGATATGCAAATAACTTACTTGTTACATCACAATAAAATTCGTGTAATACTTAAATTAAATAATTTATTATGTTCAATTATATTATTTTATATTCGTTAACTAATCCTATCATTAAATTTATCAAACTCTTATCTATCAATATATTATATGTTATTCCTCTATTAAATCATCATTATTATCTGCTTTAATAATAAATTAAGTTAGATACACATGCAAAAACAAAAAAAGAAATATTTGATTGAAAAATAAAACTTAATTTTATTATAATCTCAAAGTATCTCCATCAAAATAAGGGAGAATAAAGAACACTCTCATGAAGTAATTTATGTGTACTGTGAGGAATATGTAAGGAATTAAAAAAATAAGATTTTATTGAACATCTAAAATTGTGTTCAATTATGTACCAAAATCTCCCCGCTGAATTAGGGCCTCCAGGGATGTATACCCCTCAATACTCATCAAGGGTTGAAAAACAGATAACTCGTAGTGCAATCTTGGCTCATGTTACCTACGATAATGCAATTAAACTTACTCCAGGCTGGAAATAGATAAACGCGAATAAGGATGTACTCGATCGATAATAAACGTAGGAACTCCGTCCCTCTAACCATTCGGAAATAGATAAACGCGAACAAGGATTTGCTTCAGGACGCTCGACGTTTGAACATTTGTTAACCAATGCTCAGATGTGTATGTAATAACATGTCAAGGAAACCTTTCATCGAAGAGGATTTCTGTTCCTAAAAAAAAACCTCACATAAAAAGGAACAAAATAAAAACTTCAACCTAAAAAAATGCCATGGACGGGGTGAGGCATAACCCAGACATAGTACGTCAGATGGAAGGATGGTGAAAAGATAAATAACACTCTCATGACCAGGGAAAAAAAGCAGTGCGGCGAGCCAAATAATAGGACAATTTGGAGTGAAGCACTTCAACACATCCTCCATTCAGTTTGCTCAAACGTTTAAAGCTTACATCCATGGAGAGCAACAGAAATGTTGAGAAAACGAGATAATCTTGCAGGCTGGGAGGACAAACCACCCGGTAGCTTTAAATCAGGTAAAAAGTCGCTGAGTGTTCCGCTCTCACAATTGCATGACTTATTTAAGAGGTCCCAAGAAATCAGTAAAAGACCGAGGATAATTCTCAATCGATGTTACAAAAATGCGATGTATTTAAGAAAAAAAGGTTGAACTAGTTGTTTGCAAACTTGATTCCTTTCTCGATTGAGGCTTTTAGCTCGGGCTTGAGATTTTCCAGGCCTTCTTTCTCATATTCTGAAAGTGCACCCAGACCCAGTACTTCCTCAACTCCATTCTTTCCAAGCCTCACCTGCAGGAAAGCCAAAAGATGTCAGTCACAGTTTGGATAAAAGAGAAGCACAAAACATCAAGCATATATATAAAGCTAACAATAGAATTTTTTTTAGAAGAGTTAATAATACAAGTTCAAGCATCGAAATGAACAAAATAAAATATTAGTACAGATTTTCTGTATAAAATTACAAGTTTCTTCAAGGAATGGCCCCCAGTTCTTTCCCTAACAAAATATTGGATTTGTTAACCAATACCTGATCTTTGCTGCCAAAAAAAGTCAGGATTTTAGATGCCCACAATCCTAACCCAGATTGAGCTGATTCATTTCTAAGATGTTAAGCTAACGCATTACAATAACATGCAAGTTGCTAAAAACAAATCCTCTTCTTTTCACCTCATGTAGTTCCTACAGATTGCTTACATCAAACTGGGCTCTTTGTTGTTTCTTACTCCAATTACAAAAAAATTGTAACTTTTCATTTCTACATTTAGATAATGCAATCCCAAGCTAGTGTAAAATAAGAATTGAGTACCAAGAGAAAACCAATTTAACAGTTGTGAACAAATACAGTTATTAACAGTAGAGGACCAGCTTATAACATAGGATATTCAAGTTAACACCATAGTAAGTTAATAACATAGGATATTCAAGCTAACACCATAGTAAGTTAATAACATAGGATATTCAAGCTAACACCATAATAAGCCAATAGAAGATTGACCAATAATCATGACTGTTTAAGCAGTTTTCAAACAAGAAGTCCTTTTATATACTATGAGAGGAAAGTAGCAAATGAATGAAAAACGGGAACCAATGCCATTACATTAAACATAATGAGTCACAACAGAAACTAGCCAGAATTGGAGATTATTTCTGCTATATATTAAAAGGGATAAAATATATGATTACACAAATTTTAAACCACTGACAGAGCATCTGTAGACCTCCACAAACAATTATTTCCTCAAAATTAGTAGACAAGACATTTGACTAGATCACCTTAGAGGCAAAGAAAGGCAGTTCTGTGATGCTCGACTGCACAAATGAGCATTCAACAACATCTGGCACACCATTAAGACCTTTCAAGCAGGCATCAGCAAACAGAGCCCCAGCATATCTGCATTAAGCTAATAATCGTTAGTCTTGCAGACAGCGAAATATAGGGACCAGTGTCAAGAAGCTCTAAAAGGAAAGAGTGTATAATGCATCATACATGTAATGAATTTAAACAGGATATATAAGATGGCCCAGCAAATTAGATGTAGTTGTCATAAAGTTACAAAAGTACTAAATACAACGAGGTCTGAACATTATGAACAAGGTGGAAAGAAGTAAATCACATGCCACCAAGATTTATAGCCCATAGCCCAGCTCCATTATTTGGGACACTTACGCCATGGATAATGTTGCAGAGCCTTTGCCAGCCTTTGCCTCCACAACCTCCGTTCCACCATCTTGTGTCCTCTTGGTGAGAGCCTTAATATCGTCATGGGACAAAGCATTTGTAGCAGGAGTTGCCTGAGGATTTTTTCTTTGTCAAAAACCTTCACATGCATCGATGATCCAAATAACATAAACATGAAATCTGATCAAACTCTTTTTCCACTACTTACCTGGGAGAAAAGTGGCAAGATGGTAATGCCAGCATGTCCACCAACAACAGGAACATTGACTCCTGCAATTAAGGATTTGCCTTATCAGTCATCAAGACAAAAATAAAAAAGAAGAGAAAGAACACCGCGGATCAGAGGCGTTTGGCCTTAAGATTACATAAAAATTTTACCTGAAACTGGAACATTAGCTTTGCCAGCATAGAAAGACTTAGCTCTGACAACATCAAGAGTAGTGACACCGAACAGCTTCTTCTCGTCATAAGTTCCGGCCTTTTTGAACACCTCAGCGGCAATGGGCACAGTGGAATTCACAGGATTGCTGATCATGTTCACAAGAGCCTGCCCGAATCGAGCATTGCACACAAACCAATCAAAATCAATACGGATGCAGAAGGAATTGAAGGATAATATATTAATATGTCAAGGAAAGGAATAAGGAACAGATTTTTCTTTTTTTGAAAGAAGGAAGATATTTTGAACAAAGAAAAAGCATACATTAGGGCAGTATTTAGCGATGGCAGTGCAAAGCGACTTGACGATGCCGGCGTTGATGTTGAACAGATCGTCGCGGGTCATTCCGGGTTTCCGGGGCACGCCTGCAGGGATGATTACCACGTCGGAGTCCTTCAGCGCCTCGCCGAGCTGGTCATCACCCATGTATCCCGCCACCTGTCAACCGACAATGAAGCCGATCGAAAACCTTAGATCCGACGAGCAGATCACGAAAGGAGTAGCAACAAAGACCGGAAAAGCAAGGGATCTGGAAATGCTCCCAAAACGAGGAAGAGAGGGAGGGAGACCTGTGCGCGGGTGTTGATGTGGCTGACGTCGGCGGCGACGCCGGGGGTGCCGGCGATATCGTAGAGCGCGAGGCTGGAGACGAGGGGGTTGAGCTTCATGAGGAGGGCGAGGGGCTGTCCGATGCCTCCGGCGGCGCCGAGGACGGCGACCTTGCGCTCGGGGCCGGCGCCGGACGCGAAGCTCCGGCGGAGGAGGTGGGAGGAGGAGGTGCCGCCGGTGCGGCGCCGGAGGGCGGACTCGAGAGATCTGAGCGCGAAGGTCCTCATGGTGGAGTGGAGAAAGTGAGATCGACGGGAAGAAACACAGAAGGGAGGGCGATCTCCACTACAATAAAGAAGTGAACAGCGCGAATGGGGGGAGCGAGTGACCAAAAAGAGGGGTTCGGTGAGGACCGTCCGCAAGGCCTTCCGAACCCTAGAAGAAGCACATCAGGACCGTCCATCGGAACCTGATCTTAGAGCAGCTCACCTCACCTCTCTCTCTTTATTGGGCGTGATGAATGTGATGCAAAAGGACGCCGTTGAGCCACGTGTTCATCCTACATGAGCAGCCGCGTGCCTGTTGTAAATATTTCGTAACTGGAAAAAACATCATAGACAAATATACTTAATAAATATATATATTTAATAAATGATAATCGGTAATTCTTTTGATATTTTAATTATCAGATTTTAAATTCATGTTTGTGACAATTTGATGCCTTATATTAAATTTAAGTTTTGCACCGCATCGAGAAGTAGTCAGTTCATATCGAACTTGAAAATATAAATACTATGTATTCAACATTTCGCATAAAATTTTGTTTATACTTCATACGATATGTCCCATCCTCAAACATGTTAAACTCTCTCTCTCTCTCGGTTGATGAGATTTTATCCAATTATTATTATCATCCTAAGGACACGAAACACAATTCCTTTCCTCGGTTATTAGGACAGCGACTTTTGTGATTTTGAACAACGTTGTCGATAAAATATATCCACTGCATCTCCTTTTTTTGATAACTTTGAACCGTCCATTTTATTTTATTTGTATCGACATAAATGAGTAAAAACATTTGCTAAATGTTATTTGTTAAATCTGGATATTATCATCCAAAGTCCAAACCTCCTATTCCTGTATACACACACATATATATATATAATTTTATTATTTTCTGAACCAATAAAAATCATATATTCATTATGTACCTGATGCAATTATTCTTATTTTATTGATTTCTGATTCAATCTAAATACGCTATATGATCGATAAGTTAATCTAAATAAGATATGATAAAAAAAACACGAGAATTTATCAACATAATATATCAAATACACGATAAGTTAGTTCTTTTTTATATAAGTTAATTCTTGTTTCTCAACTTTGCTTTGTTGTATGAGACATCAGAAAAAAAAATAGATAACTAATTATCTATATTTAAAAGCAAATTGATGTTACAACAAACTGATAACTGAATGAACTAAGATGAGTTGATTATTAGAGTTTTACCACCTATATGTATTGATCATTTTCTCGTTATTAAACCTGATTTGATCAATAACAAAGTGCAATTCTCTAGTTTTAATTAGTCAATAACTCCAAATTTTAACTATATTAAAAGAAATTTTAGATGAAACAAGCCTCCTAAACTCAATCTAATTTTATCAAAAGGGTTGGTCAAGTGGTAAACAGTTTATCCTTTCTTAAAAAGGTGTCATTTTGAAATATATCGTATGCAAAATATTTTCATTAAAAATATTACATGTCATAATCAAACATACTATTTAAAATAATATCAATTAGTTAGATGACAGTAGATTTGAATCTTTATCCGATCACTCCGGATATTGTGATGAACTTAAGAAAAGCATTACATATTTTCTCAAATCAATTTGACGAGCTTCTCAAGAACAACAAAAATTATGCCATATTATGCCTTCTTGAAATAAAATCATTGAACCATATAATGATAGAAAAAAAACAATGATCTAAAACAAAAGTTACTAATGCAAAAGAATTCAATAAATACAAGGGTTCGACCAAGATAATTCTAACTCGATGCTCAACGAAACTACCATCAAATTCAATATGACAATCATCATGAATAAGATTGGCCATATCATGGGACTGTTTACAAGCTAAAAAAATGAAAATTTTAACTTGGCAAAGTTGTATATCGTGGGCCATGTGATTTCAACGTTGGACATTTGTATAGATGCTCGGAATGGTGAAAAGATCGATATTAAAGGTATAACTAAAATAAATTGACATAATGTTATTCGAATTAGAAGTCCTTAGGAAGTAGTACGTTAGGTATTATCATCATTGTATCGAATGTTTTTATAAGAATGCATTCTGATTGACAATAAATGGTTGAATTCCAATAGATAGATTAATGCCATAAGTACAAATAGTTCTTTTACACATGCAACAACTTCCTATCTATCAAATTTAGCACTAAGATTTTATATAAAAAAAGGTTTAATAAAAATCATATTAGTTGAATGTCCAAATCATGATTCAACTATATGCACTATCTGCATATTGTCAAATAGAAACATCTTTTCAGTCGGATAAACACGATCACTAGCTAATTACTAAACATAATAATTAATTACTTCTCTGGTTTTTACCTCTCAACCTTAATTATACCGTCGTTGAGCTCTTCTAAACAATCGAAGTATCAAGTTTTGCTTAAAAAATTGTACTTGTTTTTTTATTTATTAGCATTTAATAGAAGAAAGTATCCGAGCTTACATTAAAACCAAAAGGACGCGTTATTTAATTTCCATTTCTCACGAAATTATTTTTTAAAAAATGGAGATAGAATATAAAAGAGAATCTCACATAATGGGGGAAAAGAAAAGCTAAATAAAATATATTTTAATGTCAGGTACAAATACGTATCTTTTTTATTTCCATTCATATTTAATTTTATACATGTCATATTCTTTCATTCTTTACCTTTCTTATATTCCTTTCTTTTTTTTCATTTTTAACTTTTCTATTTTTTTTTTTCATTTTTTTTATTATTTTCAAAATTTGAATTGAACCGGATTAAATCGATTTAACCGATTTTCTCGATTCAACATCAAAACCGGTTTTGCACTCTAATCGGACAGGATCACGAATCGGTTCGCGGTTGAACTTTTATAATTTTTAAATATTATTTAATTGTATTTTAAATTTTATTTTAAAATAATATGTTATATCAGCGAAATGATCGAGAAATTAGTTATTTTCGATCAAAATGGTATTTAATGAAATAAGTTAAAAATGAAGGACAATTTAATTACATAGTGAAGCTACATGATATCATTGGAAAAACATATATTGGAGGATATTTAGTGAAAAATTTTTCAACTTTATTTTGTATCATCAAAGTTAAAAAACGTTTCAATTGCGGTCATTGTGATCAATTATCGTGTCGTTAAATGAATTTACTGACGTGAATGCTTACGCCACATCAAATTTTAATCTTAAAAAAATAAAAATATCACATCAATATTTTTTAATCTTTTCTTCTCTCAAATTTAATTTTGTATATATATGGTCATCCAACTTTTTAAAAATTTCAAACATGTTCATTCAACTTTTTCAGTGAGATCATAATCAATGTAAATTAGTGTGATGATCTTGTTATTCTTATTGACTTTGTAGTATATTGACTTTAATACATTTCAATATTCTAAACCAAAACGATGTTAAGGGGAGTTGCTTCAACTCCATAAGTCTAAATGTTTTGATCGAATGAGTGATTTTGATTAATGTTGAAAATGACAGGTACATTCATTAATAATGTATCTCCTATCTTTTGTGTCATTGGATTAGAAATTTGTGCATAATTTTTTAAGAACTTTTGATCCAATAAATAGATTTTTCAACTTGATGAATAAAAAGTGAAGGATATAGTGTATTTTTTTTAAGGAGGAACACCTCTATTAAAATTTTTTACATGAAAAAATGAAGGTGTATCTCTTTTAAAGGGAAGACATTGTATTCCTTATCTTTTATGTAATTAGATTAAAAATTTATGGATCGTATTTGATTCATTTTCATGGTGTCCCTTGTTTACAGGGATATGATGAAACTGGGCATTTAAAATAGTGTGATTTCATCCGATTTTGGTACCGAAAAAAATGGTAGTCGCGCCATCGTAGTTTGTGATCCCATAATCAAATAAATCATTTAAAAAGGAATGAACACATGAAATATTTTATTTCTTACCTTATATTAAAAAAAATAGATCAAATATTGAAATAATTAAAGTTATATTATTTTTAATTGGATGAAAGAGCAAGCTAATCATTTCGCTAGTAGATAAATTATACCAAATATTCTTCATTTTTTACGTTTTTTTCAACACTACCCTCCAACTTCATTATATAACAAGATTGTCCTCCATTTTTAACTTATTTTACCAATTTGTCATTTTCACCGCGATTGGTCATTTTCCAATTGTTGAGTCTATGTGGCGCCCACACTGTATGTTCTTTTTCCTCCATGCGAACATTTAGTTGATGCAACATCATTAAAAAGTATAATAATATAAAAAACATAATAATTAAAATAAAAAATGAGGCGCCCCTCACCAGCGTTGGAGGGAGTGGTGGCACCCCCTTTACCGATGAGAGTGGGAGGGGCCCTGTGACTTTTCGGTGACCCCTGCGACCTTTCGGTGACCCCCCTCCCTTCCCTTTCCCTATGTGTGCCAGCACAGGGTCTTTCCTTGTGTCGACACACATAGGGAAATAGAGGGGGGTTCCCCCTGTTGGAAGGTCACAGAGGAGCCTTCTCTTTCACTATGAGTGTCACAATGGGGAAATATTTTTTTTCATGCACTAGCATGTGCGGAGAAAGAGAGGGGAGTTGCCTCTCGCACCATCGAAATATGCTCTGCCTCCTTGGTTCTGCATGGGGGATAGTGCGGTGGACGCTACCGCGCGATCGCGGCCGATGTGGCCAGCAAGGGTGTGGGTGACCGTGGAGTGCCTGACGGATGCATGGCAGGACGAGGAAGTGGTGGCCCCCAACAACGTGGCAATGGAGGCAGACATGAGCCCGGGATTCATAATCGACCATCGTACTGGGTGACATGGGTTAATGAGGCTTATAGTTATACGGATCTTCCAATGTCCTCGTTGAACAACAACGGTGAGCAAGTGACGGTGGGCTGGTGATGCGGGGGATGGTACTGACAACTAGTGTGTGATGGGCGTTCACCTACTGGGTGCGTGTGAGCGGAGGAGGAAGTGGTCAGTCACAACATCGTGCGACGTCTGGAGGTTGGCTAACGGTTACTACACCTGGAGGCTCGACATCAAGATCGGTGACGATGGAAAGGAGAAATGGGGGTTGAAGGGGGTCTCTCCCCTTCCTCTACGACCTAGGGATGGGGGGCGTTGCCCCCCTTTTCCTTGCGTCGGTCCACTTTTAATTTTTTAATATTATTTAATTTATGTCACTTAGGATGTTTCTTGCGTGGTGGAAAGAGGAAATCGTCGTGTGGCCGTCGCGTCAATAGCACAATCAAGAAATCACCAATTAAATATTAAAAAGTAGCGTTGAAAAAATATACAACAACAAAGCCTTATCCCACTAAGTGGGGTCGGCTACATGGATCATACGACGTCATTCCGCTCTATTAATAACCAAACCTTTCGGTATATTATTCACCAATAGATCTTGCTCTATTAGTTCGCCAAGTGTCCGCCTTGGCCTCCCTATCCCTCTTTTAATCGGACTCAATATTATTTGATCTACTCTTCAAATAATTTGATGAAATTTATCCTAGTTGGTGGACTAAGAATCCGTTTGACTTAGCTGATATAGAATAACTGATAAGTTGAAGTGCTAATAAGTATTTTATTAATTAAAACTTATTTTTAAAAATAAGTAGTTATACGTTTGGATAAAACTACTTATATTAATAACAAAATTAGTTAGTTGTGAGACAACTATCTTATTTTTTAGAAAGAAAATAAGCATCCCTCCCTCTGCTTTTTTTTTTTACTTATATCTCCGTTGAGATTTTTTTAAACTGACTTATAAGCTTAGCCAAACAACCTTTAAGATATTTCGATAAATAAATTATAGAACTCGTGTACTTTTTTCTTGCGTTAGTTTCATAGATAAATATATATATGTGTTAATTGGATAATATTTATATATGAATGCCCGAAAAAATATATCTTTCATTTTTTTTCCTTTGTTGTCCGCATGTATTAACATTAATCAACGTTTATATCGCGAGTCTCATCGTCCTGCGGAGGCTGCACACGCCAATCGATTTTGTACCAAACCCCATGCTTCATACGGAATCCAATTCGTGCCCGTTTCTTCTTTCCTCTTTAGGGCCTCGCCCATCCGAAGTTTCCATCTCCCTGTCCACGCCGCGTTCCAAATTTTACTCGTCCACCTCCTCTCCGCCATAAATACGAACACGTTCTGTGCGTGCAGTCTTCCCTACCAGAGTTTTGTTGGCGTAATTATTGGAGCGGCGAAGAGGATCGCGGCCCTCGAGACCTCTTCTTTTTCACGCAACGAGAAGGCGCGCGATATCGAACGATACTTTTTTTTATTTGTCCCGAACAGGAGCCACCGGGATTCCACCGAAGGATGTGCTGCGACTGCGACTGCGAGTGCCGGCCGCTGGGTTGGCTGCTGGGTCTGCCCTTCGCCCTGCTCTCCGTCCTCGTCTCCGCCGTCGGCATCGTCGTCTGGATCGTCGGGTAAGCGTCGACCCGCCGGCACGAGATCCCCTCTGTTTGGTTGTTCGCGGTTCCAATTCTGGTTGATGCTGATGCGCATGTTTTCTTTTCTTTCTTTTCTTTCTTTTCTTTTTTTTTGCAGGCTCCTGCTGTCGTGCGTGTGCCCCTGCTGTCTGTGCGTGACGATCCTGGTGGAGGTGGCCATCGAGCTCATCAAATCCCCTCTCCATGTCATGAGGTGGTTCGCCTCTCAGATCCCTGTTAGTTCTCGTCTCCAAATTCCGGAATTGGCCGACAGAACACGGTGTTGATGTCAGGGACGGAGCCAGAAAATATTTTAGCTAGAGGGGGAACATTAACGGTGAAATTGATTCGGGTCTAATCGATTTTTGGGTTAAAAAAAATTATTCATTATTTTTTTGTCGATTTTAAATTACAAAAACTAACTTAAAATCATTTAAAAAAAGGAAAAATCATCCCAATTTTTTGGATGATTTTTTCGGACCTCTATTTTTAATGAAATATTATTTTTAAAAATATATAATAAATTATTATTAATATTAACATATTTCATTTTATAACTAAACGTAGGATATAATATTAGAACTATTGAGCTAGAGTTTTATAATGTGATTTGAATATATTAAACTATATATAAAAAATATTATACCAATAATAAAAAATAATTACTTATAAATTAATTATATAAATATAAATAATAAAAAATGGACGTGGACACTATAAGTTTTTTTAGTAGGTCTAGGTTTAAGCGAGTTAGTTTTGCTCTATTAAAAAATTATCCTAAATAGTATTTGGTCTTCTAATTTTCAATTTTTTCGATTTTGTTTCTTGGGTTGAATAAGTTTTTCGGATTTATCCAATTTTTCTTACATTACTAACATACACCATAAAATATATAATTTAAAATATAAATAAAATAAATTAAAAGTTAATTAGTTTTAACTGAATAAATAAAAATATTACGAAAAAATACTAAAGAAAAGAAGGATAAAAAAAGTATAATAAAAAAATAGCAACAAAAGAAATGCAACTCTAAAAAAACGAGTTTTTCAAATTAATGCATTTTGTCCCATGTTTTTTAGATCCACAAATTATATTTACTGCATTTAATATATAAATAATTTAATTATTAAATATTCAAGTTACTCTTAACACCCAATAAATAAAATGAAAAATATAAGAAAATAAATCTAAACCTAGAATCGATCACGAGACCTCCACAACAAAAGAAATGCAACTCTAAAAAAATGAGTTTTTCAAATTAATGCATTTTGTCCCATGTTTTTTAGATCCATAAATTATATTTACTGCATTTAATATATAAATATTTTAATTATTAAATATTCAAGTTACTCCTAACACCCAATAAATAAAATGAAAAATATAAGAAAATAAATCTAAACCTAGAATCGATCACGAGACCTCCACAACGTTAGATTGAGGCACTTACCAACAGACTAGGTTTCATTTTTTGAAATTTTAGGGGGGGTCAAGCTATATATTCGTTTAGTATTATAGGGTTATACATAATACATATTAGTATAAACTAAAAAACTTGAGGGCACCCCCCCCCAAAGTTAACGTGGTTCCGTCCCTGGTTGATGCCATCACTATCTGCCCTCGTCTCCTGTCTCCTCTTCGGCTTCGCTGTTGTATTTGTTCAGATCCGGAGATGAGGTCACTGTTCTTCCCGTACAGATTCAAAGTTGTCTAGTTTACAGACACTGCTGTCATTTATCATCATAGTTTTTGGAAGGTAAGATGATTGCTTATCATCATTATGAGTATACTCTCTCGATTTGCTTTAAAATTTTGTTGGATTTTTTTAGTACGGATCACTGATGTTAACTAAGTTAGATCGAATAGTAAGATTCAACAACTGCAGAACCAATGCTTCTTGTGAGGTCAATGTTGTTGCTGCATTGCATTTTTTTTTTTTTTTTTGCTTTGTTTAATTTATGTTTGCCTTCGCTTTAGAACCGGACAAGGTTGGGGTTGGGGCATCTTTTGATGAGAGGCCCGATCAATTATTTAACGCACGCCATCAAATTATTCTCCATGATGCTTTCGTCAGTCCATCAATTGATCAGCCTCTATCTCACTCACTCGATATCGCTACGAATTTATTCCATGATGAAAAACATGACTAAGGTAGTTTTTGTTATTCATGAAATTATTCTTTATTTTTGTTTTCGTGTGTTTAAAGAAAGTAGTTTTAAATAGAGAGAAGGTCTAGATTAATTTTTTTGCTGTAAAAAGGAATAATAAATTTGATACACGAATATGTAATCAAATTATACTTGAAGTTTTAATTTCTTATGCACGTTGCCCTCGGTGATAGTGATTTTTTTATTGCATTATCGACGTGACAACAAAAAATAAAAAAATGATAAATTAATAAAAAAAGAAGGCTATCATTTCTTGTTAGAGCAAAAGGAAGTCGCCCTCCTTCCCCTCTCCTCTCCGACGCCGAAGAAGAGAGAGGAAGGGGTGGCTGCCTCCCTACTTGCCTCTGCGACATGCCAAAGTGGAAGGGGGCTTCCCTCCCTATTTGTGTGTGCGACAATAGAGGGGGAGGGGCACACTTCCCTTCTTGCACGCAGAGGCGGGGGTGCCGCCCCCTTCCCCTCCGCCCCTCCCCTCCGACCCGAGTTTTGATGGTTCGTATCACCTGCCCAACATTGGATTTAGTTTGATCCTAAAATGATTTTGGCTCCCTATATTTCAAAGTCCATCCCTAGCACCCTGTACTAGACTATAGTCAATTTAACTCAACCCGGATTAGTTGGGTCGAATTAATTCACAGATCATGTCCGTCTTGATTCATTAATATATAATGAAGGATAAAAATGATATTTAAAGAATCCATTTTTAAACCCACTATTTTCATAATTTATTATTAAAAAATAAACTTTCTATACCATGCCATTTATCATCTTTACCCCACCTTTTCGTTGATTAATTGCCAAACAAATCTTTAGAACTGTTCGTCACGCGTTACAAATTGTAATTAACTGATAAATATTCATTAAAAATGTATTCCCAATATTTATATTAATTTTTTTTGGCAACTATTAGAATATATCATAATTAAAATTAGGGTTAATTTTTTAAATCTTCCCTGAACTATAACGATTTTCGCATTTACTCTTAATATATGAACTTACCATAGCGCCCCATAAATTAGGTCATTATTTTCATTTTAGTTCATCTGTCATATTCCGTTAATTTTTTCAATTATTTTTTTAGTTTTTATTTTTTAAATGACTAAACTACTTTCATGTAATTTGAAATAAATGTCCACTTTTTTCCTTCATTAAGGGCAATTTAAACATTTCATAAATAAAAAAATAAAAAAAATGGTAAAGTTAATGAATATGACAGATGGACTAAAGTGAATAGGGCATATGGTAGATTCATATATTATGAAAAGACTAAAAAAATTGTTATAGTTTAAGGGAGGTCTAACGAATTAAAATTATTGATAATGAAATTAACAAACTATTATCAAAAGCTATTTTAATCGTTATAGTTGGTGGGGTTGATGTACAACGCATTAAATGCGCTCTAAGTTGCAGTGAATGTCGTGCACCATTGCAATTTTACACGCAAGATTCGCTACTTTTGTCACGGACGTGCTCCACAAATATCATTTTAACATAATCTTACTTTTATTATCATTTTAAGTAAGTTTAAATGCTTATATAGTCATGGTTGTGTGTAACAATTAACCCTTGGATTAAAGCATAATCAAAATTAAATTATCGATAAGTGTTATAAAAAAATTATATAAGATTATTATAAATAAATTCTAATATTTGTAAATATTATAATAAACATATGTAATTATGATTAACTAATATTAATTATAAGTTTAACATTAAATTTTAATCAAATAATATGATTGGACCTCCATTTCAACCAATAGAGTTTCAAGCAGCTGAAGCAGGCAGCTCACCAGCTGCTTGGAAAGAGATTTTTTCAAACCGTCATATGATGTGTTAAAATTATGAAAAAAATATATAAATAATTTATTCTTATTATCTGCAAGACGAAAAATTTTCAAGATCAGATCCATTGTCGAACAGCTTGAGAAAATTCAAGAAGTTTGCTGGGTTAGGGTCAATTTGCGGATCCGAAATCAACCCTCATCTTCATACGATTATATCTTTCGATGCATGGGGCATGCCTTGGATTAGTCTCACATGTATAAGTCACGGAAGATATGCTATGTATATATGAGAACATGTCCTTCACCAGGTATGACGCATTTTGATAAAACCGTGTGGGCCGAGGCACAAAACGGACAATATCACACGCTGGTGAAAAATGTTACATATGGTATCAGAGCCACTCCGCATGAGCCTCTGTGCATGGTGGAGTGCGATCACTCAACGAGGGTGTTGAGTCCCCTAAGGGGAGAAGGATGCATGGGGCATGCATTGGATTAGTCCTACATGCATAAGTCACGGAAAATATGCTGGGTATATATGGGAACATGTCCATCAGGTGTGACTTATTTTGGTAAAACCGTGCGGGGCGAGGCCCAGAGCAGACAATATCACACGCTAGTGAAGAATGTTACAACTTTGACTTGTGATTTTTTCCAGTCACTCTTAGATTCTTCTCCACGAGGACTTCATGAACAACAAATTATGAATTCACAACAACAAAAAAAAAGTTCCCATGTTTCTTGCAAGTAATCACAGGAAAGGCATTCCTTTGTTTGTGTAGGATTTGTTCATAACATAATAAATTTTTATTTCATCATCTTCTCCTTTCCAATCTCTTCTTGCTCATTCATCCTCCCTGACAGTCTCTCTCCCATGATCTCCTTCTGCTCGCCTAGTTCCTTTCATTCCTTTCTCTCTCTCTAGCCCTTTATCTCTTACTTATTCTCTATTTCTCTCCCCTCCCAATCTTCTTCTATTTCCTCTCTCTCTCTCTGTCTCTCTCCATAGCTAACCATACACAATGGAGTTTTTTCTCTTGCTCATAATGTTATCTTTTTTGTTGAAACTTTTTGCAAAATGGCTCTATGTCCAGATCTTAAACAAATAGGAGTTTATTTTGTTTTGTGAAGATCATTGTTATCGTGTTAAAGAATATAAAATAAAAGATTATTTTCATAAATCTTTTTTAAATTATCATAATTTTTCGTATTTAATCTCAAACTACGAACTTATTTTTTTATCCCTAAACTATCGCAACTTTTCCACTTTAATTATTCACTCTTGTTACATTTTCTATTACATTTTCTTTTTCTTATTTATGAAAATACTAAATTACCATTTGTCACATAATACATCAAATAATAAATATAAAAAATAAAAAGAATATTCGACTATCGGCGAAGAAGCGAATGCATTAATATTCGCCTATCGATAGTATAACACTTTTCCATTTTTCCATTTTTTTATTTATTATTTTATGTATTATGTGATGATGGATAATTTAATCTTTTCATAAATGAAAAAAAATGCAAATGTAACAAAAAATATAAGAGAAGTGGACAAAAAGATAGTTTATGGATATAAAAAAAATAAGTTTGAGTTTGATATTAGATGTGAAAAATTACTATAGTTTAAGGAAGATTGATGAAAATAATCCTAAAATGAATGATATTGCTCTTTTTAATTACTTAAGCTTTTAGAAAATTGGTTAGCATATTAAATTTAAAGTGATATCAAAATTGGAGGTCCTGAGTTCAAACTTCGTTAAATATCTTATTTTTTTTTTCTCACTTTGTTAAATGATGTTTTTCATCAGAAGAGAAAACCACTAGCAAGAAGGGATTGCTGATGTGAAGTATTTTTCTTGGTTGATCTCACAAGCTAAAAATGTTGACTTCCATTCCATTCTTTTTTCTAGGTTTGGAGTTATTTTTTTATATTTTGAATGGTTCACATTTAAATCATGAGTAGCATATTACTTATTCTCATTTTTTTTTCATTAAAATGCTTCACACTTATTTTGTATAATCGATTTTTTGATTTTTTTTGCTTACACCCCTATTAGAGAGACACATTTCATGCATGTTATATTGATTATTAAGTTTAAATTTTAAATAGACATTCCTCCAAAGTGCTATCTAGTTAATAGTAGAGAAGTAAAAAATTTACTTTATTATATTACATTTACAATCAAATATAGTAATTGAATAATGAAAAGTTTAAATAAAATAATCAATAGTTTATCTCAATACGTTAATAGCGAATACCCAATTAACCTTATTTAGCCTTTCTCCCAAAAGATAAAAAAAAGAAAGCAACTCTCAAATACATAGGTATACATAATTAAAAAAATGGAAATTGGTTCTACTCTCGACCCTATGCACTACATTTCATTCTAAAAAGTGTTTAAGCTTTCCCTAAAGACAATTTGGATATTGGAATTGGATTTCTTTCGAGTAAAATTGTAACGCCCCCAAATCGACCCTCGCCACATGACGAAGACCAACCTGGAGACGCTACGTCATGCTATGACTTTAACCATAACATTGACCATATCTCAGTAAAAAATTAAGACACATCAACGGAAGAAAAGAAATAAAGAAAATGATAACTTAAATATGTGAAAGTCTAAAAGTGGCTATATCATTGTTAAGAAATAAAGTAAGTTTTTACATCATGAATCTAAAATAGGAAGGTAAATGAAAACTAGTAACACTCTAAAAAGCTCTATGGTCTGGCGTGGCCGCAGGGATCAAATAGGGGAGGATTTTTCCTTTCGTGTGTTCAGCCGGCCCTGATTTCATAAAGGATTTTAATTAATCCTTCTCTTCTAATTCCACTTTAATATTATTAAGAAGATAAAAGTTGATCCCTCTAATCCAACTCTTATTGGGCTTTAATTTATATTTCTTTCGTGATCAGCCCGGCCGTTCCAAGTTGAACTCAAATTTGGTTTTTCTTTATCCTTTCTGATTGTTGGTTATTACAAGAATAATTGAACTGATAGATCAGCTCGGAATGTATTTGAATAGATTAGAATTTAGTGATTATAAATGTAGTAGTTAATATAATAGGAAAGAGTAGATGTGATGATATAATTTTAGTGGATGTTTAAATTTAATATATATATTATAAATATATGTTATAAAATTTTAAAAAATATATATTTAAATTTTTTGTTAAAATATATTATGTAAATATAAAATCATTTTTTAATGATTTATATTTAATGATATATTTATATTTTTAAATAAGTAATAAATAATAATATATTAGTAATTTATAATAAATTATTTTATAGAAGAAATATATAGAAAAAGAAAATGATAAAAGAAAAACAAAAGTTGAAAACAAAAAAAACATCAAATAAAAAAACAAAAAAATTGTAAAAAAATAACAAACTTGATTCCACACGAAATGAAGTTCTTGAAAATAAGAATATGTGACCTAATTCCAAAATTAAAAAGGAGGCTTGGTTTTTTGAAAAACTAAGCAGAGTGTTTGGAGAACTAGTTAAACCCTTGTTCTCGCTAGTTTCACTAGTCAAATGATCCCTAATTCTCTTGTACAACTTTTCATAATTTGGGTCTAACTTATCTTTACAATTGGATTCGTGATTATCCTAATTTATTTTTTAATTTTTAATCAACTTTCGTACGAATTAAATTCATATATTCGTCAATTTGACCTATTATTTTTTCTTTGTGTTAGGTTTTTTCCTTTGTGTTTTTTCCTATTTATAGAGATACATTTTTTTCCATTTATAGAGAATACATTAGTTCACCCATCTAAACTAATAAAATTTGCACCGCCTCATTGTCCATATGTATATGTATATGCATTAAGTTTTAAATTGACATGTTAGATGTTTTAAAGTTTTACATCTATTTTAAAGTATTTGTATCATATTTTCATGATTAATTTGATTTGATGGTCGTCCTGCTATCATTTTTACCTTTTTCTTATTTGTGAATGTGTTTAATGTAAAAATGAAAAATTAAAGATATCAGCTTGCCAACCGCTAGATTAAAAATATAAATAATTAATAACATTGCAGATAATTATGAGAAAAAAGAAGTCAATAGCTATATATCATTGAAAATATTAATGCCCATAAAATTGTTATTAACTAATAATTAGTTTTGTCGTAATAAATTATAGTACAAGACGTGTCATAATATTCGTGTTTTCGAAATCTTTATATCTTATTAGTATCTTTTTGCTACTTTTGAGATAAGAAATAATTGTGGCTAATAAATGATATGTACTAAATGTTTATTAACATATGCTATTAAAGTCGATCGAAAAGAGACAAATGAACTTAGTACAATGAAAAAAAATATAAGGTTATGATAGAAAAAAAGGTAAAAGCAGCACATAAAAATCAAAGTGAAAAAATAAAGTTACCAATTGAACGAATCAACAATTGTTATAAAAGAAGTATTTGGATAACGAGTTACAAGTGTAAATTTATCACAAACTTTTTATTAGAAGAATAAACTATCATTTTCTTAGATAAAATAAAAGTCCATGATAAAACAATAAAAGATATTAATCTAAGGTGAAAAACAAACCTTAAGTCACTTAATTTGTTATTCCATAGTAACCAATGAAATCTACATCAAATGATACGTGTGGACTCTTATATGGAGTTTTACATTAATATTTTTTTCTTAGTGTTTTAAAGCTTCACATCTATTTGGAAGTGTTTATATAATATTTTTCATAATTAGTATGGTTTGGATATTAGTGTGTAAAAACTTATTGTTTGTGCTATGTGTAAAAATGTAAAGTAAAGTATAAAAGATATCCTCTTGCCAACTACAATATAAAAATGAAGCTTAGGCCATTGGCAATACTTTATACAATGATGAATAACAACAAAAAAAAATAGATATATAGATATTATTGAAAATATTAGTGTTCATAAATTTTTAGTAGGTATGTATTTGGATGTAATAAATAATTGAGTGCAATGTGTCATAATGTTTGAGTGTTATTAAGCTTTATATTTAAATATTAATGAGATTTTTTTATTAATTAATCATTAAGTTTGATGTAAATAAATTATAGTGCAAGATGTGTTGTAATGATTGTGTTTTCATACATTTATATTTGAGTCTTTTTTTCTATTTTTATGATAAAAATTATGTCAAACTAATAAATGACATGTAGTAATAATTAGTGACACACGCTATTAAAGTCGGGAAAAAACAACACATGAACTTAGCTATATGAAAGAAAAGTATAAACTTATGATAGGAAAACAAAAGATAAAATAAACACATAAAATTAAAAGGTTAAAATTAAACTTACCATTTGAACTAATCAACAATTGTTATGAAAAAAAAAGCATGTGGATAAAGAGTTATAACTTACAAGTGTAAATCATCACAAAGGATTGATAGGAATAACAAAGTATCATTTTCTTAGTTAAAATAAAGGTTCATGGTAAAACAATAAAGAATATTAAAAGGTGAAAAACAAACCTTGGATCACTTAGTTTGTAACTCTATCACAATTAATAACATATACTTTTATGCGATAAATGGTATAAAGTATTGTGTTTAGAAAAGAGCATTAGTACATTAAATTATATATATAATGTGTGTATGTGTAGACTCTTATAAGGAGTTTTCAAATTAACATTTTTCTTGGTGTTTTAAAGTTTTACGCCTATTTGAAAGAATTTATATAATCTATTCATGATTAATCTTGTTTGAACATTAGTGTATTAAAACTTGTTGATTGTGTTATGTGTAAAAATGAATAAGTATATATAAAACATATCCCCTTGTGAACCACAAATAAAAAAAACATTGGAAATTAGCAATATTTTAGACAATTATGAATAAAAAGAAAAAAAAGTAGATATATATATATTATTGAAAATATTAATGTTTATAAAATTTTAGTAGGCATTTTTTATGTAATAAAATGTTGATAAGGATATGTCAACTTTTGGGCTTTAAATATTATTATTGTTTGAATACATTCTGGATATTTTATATGCAAAAAATGAAAAAAAAAAAGATAACTGATGCTTCTATGCCAACCGTGTGATAAAAAAACTCATGAGTTTTAGATAAATACGAATAATAAGAAAAACAAATATATAGATATTATTATAATTTTTAATGTTCATGATTTTATTAGTCATTAATTTGGATGTAATAAGTTGTAGAGCAAAATTTGTGTTGAGTTTTATATCTCATTAATTTATCTTTCTTCTTTTAGGATAATAACAATTACATTATTTTGAAACTAATAAATGATATGTAGTAAATGATTACTAACACGCGTTTAACTATTAATTCTAGTTGAAGACAATAGAAAAAGTAAAGGTAACATATAAAAATTGAACTTGAGATTTCCCAATTCACATTTAGCTACACATTAACGTAACAATTATTATTTATAATGCTTCTCTATTTGATTTTATAACATTATATTAATATCGTACAACATGTCACTAATTGAATTGGAGCAGCTATTTCCAAAAAAATATTTGAATAAATTTATCACCAGTATTAATAAGGTGAATAAACAAATTTTTTTTGTTTAAATAGAGATGCAACAAGTAATAACAAGAACATAAACTTCTAAGGTGAAAATCAAATCCAATATCACTTCATCCACAACTCTAGCATAAAGCATATATACATTTCGTGATAATAGTGGTACAAATATTAATTCAAAATATTGTATTAATATATCAAATGATTTATGGATAGAGTCTTATAGTTGGACTTGTGCACATCTTTTATATGTGTTTTTAAGTTTTGTATCTATTTGGAAGTATTCATATTTAAAATTTTCACGATTGACTTAAAATATTAGTGTTTCAAATTTTTTGAATTTTTTAAATGTGAAAATGAAAAAAATATAACATATACTTATACTCCAATCACAAGATAAAGACTCATGAATTTCAAATAAGTATGATGTAATAATGTATATATATAATTGAAAATATTAACACTCATAGAATGTAATAAAATGTATACTATCACATCCAAATTTTATTAAGCTCTGTATTTCATTAATGTCATTTTTATTTTATGATAAGAGTAATTATATTACTGTTGAAAATAATAAATGTCATGTAACTAGTTAATAATTAATAAAACATTTTTACAAACAATTAAAGAGATAGAGAAGAACATATTGTATTGATAAAAAAATATAATTAAATTAGAAAAAGATAAAATGTAAACTAGACACATAAAATTTAACATTAGAATTGAACTCGAGATTGGTCAAATCACTTTGACTACACTATAACAAAATCATCATCAATGTGCTTCTTTCTTTTGATTTTAACATCCTCCTAATAAAGTTCCATATGCCACTAATAAAAGTAACGAACCATTGCATGCAAAACATTTCAATAAAGAATTATCTAGAAGCATAAATTCATCACAAATTTCAATAGCAAGAGTAATCAATAATTTATTTACTTCACTATAATATAAGCCTAAGGTGAAAATCAAACCTAGTATTACTTAATTCACAAATTTTCATAATCAATATTATATATTTTCATGTGACAAGTGATATAAAAACATCATGTTAAACCAAACTGGTATCAACACATCAAAATATATATATGGATTTGGACTTGTGCATTCATAATTTTTACTTGTTTTGCATGTTTTAGATTTACTTGAGATATTTATATTATGAGGTTATGGATGGTAATACATAGGTTAATGCTGCAACACCTAATAGAAGAATGAAAATCATTTTAAAGTCGTAAAGTATTCATTTTTATCCCTAATTTTTTTCCTCTTACTTCTTACATGACATTGAGATCAATGTGGGGAAGAGTCAACATGCAACGAGAAGAATGAGAGCAATAAGAAGGTGATGACTGACTATGTGCAATGAAAAACTACAATGATTCGTGGGAGTTTGCGCCTATACCACTCTCCTCACCACCCCTCCACTCACCAAATCCAATTCAACTCCAAATTTTGCCTACAAGATGAGGTGCTCCCACAAAGCGCATTCTTTATATGAAGAGCATTATCATAGTCACAATGCTTTAGTTGTATGAACAAAGTGCTCTTTCAAGTGGAGTTGAGGACTATAAAGGTCCATAGCTTTTCCATTTCCTCTTGGGATCTTGTTGCTCAATTGTGTTAGATAGTGATTTAGATGAGGATGACAGGTGGTGATAGAGACACAAACATTGGGAAAAATTCTATCATAGCCCACGGATGAGCTAATGCATTTTTTAATTGCAAGTTGAGTGATTTTGTCTTGGACATTAACTGATTCACATGATAAAAAACACACAGAAGAATATAAAATAAAATAAACATGAGATTAAATGAGGAGGAATTTAAGAGGTATCACCGTCCTTTTATTTCATGCATTCAAAAGCCATCAACGCGTTCATGAAGGAGACATTGAATGCTCATCGATCGACAAAAATCTGCTTTCACTTAGATAGATGCCCATATTAAGCCATTTGGGCTCTTAAAACTTGGATGAGATCAATGATTCATATTGACCATAGTATCATGTAGTCTTGATAGAAGCGGCATAAGCATTTTGTTCTTATATTGTAGGATTATTTCCATAAATCTCCCCTAAACTATCATGATTTTTCACATCTAATCTTAAATTATGAACTTATTTTTTGATCCTTAAACTATTACGACTTTTTCACTTTAGTCCTCCCGTCACTTCTGTTATGTCTTTCGTTAGTTATACTTTTTCCATTAATGAAAAGACTAAATTACCCTTCCCTTTAGAAAAATATGAAATAACAAATAAAAAAATAAAAAATTTGTTGGAAGGATTAAAGTGGTAAAAAATTGTCATTTATGAAAAAAGACTAAATTACCTCCCCTGATTTTTTTTATTTTTTATATTCATTATTTGATATGTTATGGAGGGAGGGATAGTTTAGTTTTTTCATTAATGAGAAAAATTAAAAGTAACAAAAAATATAACATGAAGGATTAAAGTGGAAAAATCATGATAGTTTAGAGATAAAAAAGTAAGTTTGTAGTTTGAGGTTAGATGCGAAAAATTATGATAGTTTAGGGATGATTTATGAAAATAATCTTATATTGTATTTTGATGCTTAATCTTGTTTAAAGATTATTATAATGTTTTGGATGTGTTGTGTTTGAAATTAAAAATCAAAGATAAAAAATCTCAAATAATTATGAAAAGCAAAAGAAAAACAAATATTTAGACTTCAGTGAAGAGGATAATGTTCATAAAATTTTAGCAATAATTAATTTCGATAATAAGTTATGTAATAATGTTTACGTTTTATTAAGCTTCATATGCGATTGGTATCATTTTTTAAACTATTATAACAATGATTATGTGTTTTTTGAAACTAAAAATTGACATGTAACAAATGATTAATAACATGTTTTTGTATAACATCTAAAGAGATATTAGTTTGACACTTTGAATAAAACATAAAGCTTTTCAATTAAAAAAAGAAAGAAAAAAATAAGCATTTCCCATTTCGAAATTTGCCTACACATATGAGTGATGTTCCTCGTGTCACATTTTTCCTCCTTTAAATGAGGGACACGGTGTCTCTTTTCTTTTTATTCATCAAATAAAAAAATTATAAATCAGATTTAAAGTCTTTAAATGAAAATCAATAAAATATGATCAATAGATTTTTAAAACATAGAGAACATGATGTCCCTCCTTTAAAGAAGGGGCACCTCCATGTTTAAAGTAAGCATAAGTTTGATGCATTGCTTATATCTTTATAATTATTATAAATAATATTATTTTAATAAAATCTAATTTAATTCGATCGAACTGGTCAAACAAATTTGGTAAAAAATTTGATCTGATCGCAGGTTCAATTTTGAAAACATTAAGTTAGACGATGGTAAAATTTAGTCTTGTTTTACTATTCATATAGATCAAATAATTTAGTATTCTATTTTTCCATTTTGAGATTGATGCCGAGAAGATTATGCAAGTGGAATCAGCCATGGATTCATATTCGTGACAAAATTGTCATATACAAAAATTTTGCTCCAGAAAAGCGAAGTTATTGCAAAAGACCATCAATACATATGGTCAAAGTTGGGAACAAAGTACATCCATCCCCCAAAAAAAAACATTTTAAACAATGGTGTCAGCATGTTCCGTGTTAAAATAAAAACAGAATGTTCCACAGGTATCCTATTTGTTTCCATAAGCAAAGGCAATAAAATGGCAGAAAAGAATCAGCTGAGCAAAGAATGAATTGGCGTCATAGAGCATACTGATACAGCTATTCCTCTGTGTTTGGTAAAAGTTCACAATAATGGTCATTGGTCAAGATGCATCTTTGAGTTGGCAAATAAAAATGTATTGTAAATGGTAGACCCCGTGCATTAAGCGCACCAGGCTAGTGGCCGAAGGGGAAGCCAGCCAATATACACAACGAGGCCCCTGCTTACGGAGAGAATCCTCCTGTGACTTGAATGTGTGACCTCTCGGTTACCAGGGAGCAATTTAAAAATTGTGCCAAGGCTCGACCTCTAAAAGGTTGCTCGTAGCCAAATGATAAGGTGTCACGTAATAGTGGCATAATCCAGGTCTGCAGCCCTCTCATTTGACTTCCAGCTCGATGCACCACATGCAAGCAACACTATGAGGAACTTTCATTTCCAGAATCTGCGCAATACTCAGATGCAAACGGTAAGTTTAGGCCCAAACAAATACAAAACGGTGAATCTAACTACTGATGACATTGTCATGAGGATATTACCACTTGAAGATGACCCAGAATCACTGCTTGAACTGCCGGAATCACTTGAACCACTGTAATCATCATCATTGTGTTCTCCTACAACTTGTGAAGAGGCGATAACATTCTTTTCACCATCTAACCTTTGAACATTGTCTGTAGAGTATTACCATTATTTAGTGATAAACAAACAAAGGAAACCAATTATAATCAGAACATTTACCTCTAGCGTTTACCATTAGCACTTCTGCAACACCAGGATTAGTATTCTGGTACAAGTGAACCATAGAGAGAGGTGAGCTAGCAGCAAAATTCTAGTTTGTTCAATCGAAGGTTACAGTTACAAGCACATACCTTTTCAAGTATTATTTCTTCACTCCGGTGCTCAGCTTCTGTCCGGGCTTGCATTGCCAGCTCGGCCTTTCTTTTGTGCTTACTCAGACTCTTCCTGTAATTGGTCACAAATCTGTCGAGCTCCCAAAGGGTCTCTGCATCCATACTATCAATATCCACCTCAATCTCATCATCATTCTGGTTCACATCAGAGTTTCTTTTCTTAATAATCCGCACAATATTATCCAACTTCTCTGGTGGCAGACTCTGCAACTGACGGCTCAACCTCTGTTTCTCATCAAATGTCATATCCCTTTTGTTCAGTTCTTTTGCCTTGGGCTTCTTCAGTGCAGGAGATCTGCCAATGTGCTGTGTCTGAATCACAGGCTTGGGATTCGAATCCACAACCAAAGGAACAGGATGCACCGTGGAGTCCGACCTCTCAAGTATCTTACTCTTTTCAGAAGTTGAGACCTTCTTGCTGGAAACCATCGGAAGGGGCCGCAATACATTCGCGCACTCAGCCTCAATGGCTGGCCACCGCGCATCAAAGAGCTTGGCCAGATGCTCTGCCATCTTGTGAACGTCCTGCTCCTTGGGGTTGTACGTCATTGCATTGCGATAAGTGAGTCTCACATCAGCAGCGAACTCTTTCGGAGTGGCGTACCAGTTCTTAGAAAGTCGAGACTTGACAGTGCCAAGGTCCATTGGATGCTTGATGATCGTGAAGTAGTCGTAGAGACCCAGGGCCTTGGCGTCCACCGGTTTGTTAAACACCCACCCGAACTCGTGTTTCATGAGCTTCTGAAGCAATGCGCTGCAACTCTTGAAGGCGTCGGCGTACATCTTCTTGTCGGACGATGGCGCGCCATAATCCAATTTACCCGAAGAATGTTTCTTGCTCCCTCCGGCCTTCGACTTTTTATGGCTTTGGGAGTTCGGTGGCGGGAACTTATCCTTGCAGAGCATGAACTCGGAGTTCTTGTAGTACTGGTTTGCTTTGGGGCTCCATTTTTCCTTCTCCATGGACTCCCCAACGCTGTTCTCAGTTCCGACGACCGGAGGTACCGTGACACTTAACTGTCGTCGTATAGGGTCCGGAGTGGTGGACGCCGCCTCTGACACGACGGGAGCCCTCTTCACGTCTGCGGCGGTAGATCCGAAATTGACGGAAAGTTGAGACGGAGCGCCTCCGCCCCTGCCGGCAGCTAGCTGGAGCTCATTGTCGTGGGCCTCAAGTCGTTTGATGACCAGACGGACGCGGTCGAGCTCGGCGGTGAGCTTGCGGCGGAGTTCCCGAACCTCTTGGGCAGACCGATCGGAAACGCTAAGCGTGACAACGCGGCGGCGGGGCCGGCCATCAGCCGACGGAGGACGGTTGAGGCTAGACGCCTCGTCGTCAGACGCGCCAGCGTGGTACGCGGCGGGCGGCGGTACTGCCATCTGAAACTTCTGCTTCTTCTGGAGCGAGGAGCAGGGGTCGCCGTTGGTGGTGCCGACGGCGATGGTTTGGTGGGAGGATAGTGGGGCTTGAGTGGCGGCGGCAGCGGCTTTCTTGCCGGAGGGGTTCTTTCCGTGGGATTTGCGGGTATAGACCTTGCTCTCCGTTCGACGAAGGATCCCTCCAGAGCCGGCGAAACCGCCGGAAGCCATCACGACATCAAGCTGGAGGAGGACAATGATCGAGCTGAATCGATTCGGCGATTGGAATCGGAATGCGGGAGGTAAAAATGGGAGAAAGTTCTGAGATTTTGAGGGTGGAAGAAGGAAACCCTAATCGCCGGGATTAATGTCGGAAGGCTCTCCGATTTGGGCCGCCGGAATCTTATCGTCTTCGCCTCTACTGCTCACTTCTCTTCGCTGAGGGTCGGATCTGAAGCATAGGCGGTGTTGGGTGGATTCTAAAGAATTGCTTAGAATAGCCTCAGAATTGACCACGTATGCGATAAGTGGGCTGGGCCCTCGCGTTCGAGAAGCGTGTTATAAGACAATTCGCGGAAGGCGGTGCTCCGTGTTAGGATTTGGTAGCGCGAGAACTAGCGGCTTCTTTCGGGTGGGGTTGGGAAATGGCGGCGTCCGGAGGGTGGAGGTTCATGGGCTTTTGACTACACAAGTAGGGATGGAATAAAAGAGTGGGACCCCTTGTTTTGTCTCCTCTGCGGACCTTTTTTTTTCTGAAAATTTCCACCAGGTTTTCCATGATGAAAATTTAGTCTTGCATAAAATTTGATAAAAAAACTTTACTTACACACTCAAGACCGGAATAATTGAATAGTGCAAAAAGGTTCTACATTGGATAAAAATCCATCGAGGTACTTAGATCGTAAGTACTTTTGGTAGTATCAACATAAATATTGTTTTTAAACATATTTAATTCATTTTAGTATTTAGGTTTTTCGTCAATTTTAAGCTAAGGATAAATTTAAACGGATTCTTTTTATTTATGCATGCAAATTTTATCCTTTAATTAAAGAGAGCGGAAAACGAATATTCTTTTCTCATCTTTTCCGATAAATTGGGGAGGTTTTATTTATTAAAGCATTTTATTATCGTAATAAAAGTACAAAACTATGAGATTCTTTTTACTTAGAACTCATGTATCCAACTCTATTGGTTTATTTCTGTCCTAGGGCATCTTTTATAAAATTTTAAACTCCTCTAGTTAAGATAAAAGTGAAACGTATCTTTTTGCTAATTTTTTTAATTAAAGAATTTTTTAAAAAATATATTTCTAAAGTTTATATATTGTTCGCGTTTGAAGCCAAAGTTCAGGTCGAACCGATGCGTAAAAAACACCAACATCGATGCGTACGAGAAGAATCTAATTAAATGCACCAGTTTTTCCGCGGGTCTACTTGATGCAACAAAGGGAGGAAAACAAAAATCATAGCCGAGTCGAGGCGAAGAGGTCTGTGTAAAGTGTTAACCTTATGAGCAACTCCACGGCCAACGACGCTGTCGCCGCGGAAGCTCCTGCCCCAGCGGCGGCGGTGGCCGATGATTCGGTGATGTCTCCGCCTTCTCCTCCTCCAGTTCCTGCTCCTCATGCGGGGATGTCCCCACCTTCTTTTCCTCATGCGGAGATGTCTCCACCGCCACCACCACCACCACCATCTCCTCCTGCTGCGGCGGCGGGCGATTCGAAGATATCCCCACCTCGTGTGGCGGCGGAGGGCGATTCGTCAATATCTCCACCACCTGCGGCGGTGCCGAAACATGCAGGTCGTTCTATATATCGATGTATTTTATTTGTACTTTTTTATGAACTCGTCCCCAGTTTGTACTATTGCTTCCAAGTCGCTTAGACGCTCATTTCCAATAACAATTTTGCCGGGGACTGAAAGTTCGTGTTCTTTTCTCGAAACTATCTCGGCCCCTTACATCTTCGATTAATTGTCTCAGAGAACTCATAACTCGCAACAGCCCATGAGACCTAGGGGCAACATGTTACGAAACCAACATGTTAGGAAGTAGACCGGTTATTGGAGAAAGGAGGGAAGGGCGGCTATTGCACATAAACGGGAAAGAACTGTATTGTGATGTTACTAATTAGTAACGGCAGCGTTGCATTCGCTTGAAACATAGTTTTTTTAGCTCCTCTTGTGGAACTTGTTCGCTGCAAATTCATATACACATCGAGTGAAAGAGACCTTCGATTAGATCTCAAGGGTAAATGAAGATGAACGACGAAAGAGCTGCATTTTGATGTTACTAATTAGTAACTTCATTGTTCCATTTTTTTGTAGCGTCACATTCGCTCAAACATATATATTTTTAGCTCCTCTCGTGGAACTTGATTGCTGCAAATTCATATATGCATTGAAAGAGAGACCTGAGTTAGATCTTAAGACTAAACGAAGATTAATGCAGAAAGAACTCCATTTTTATGTTAGTAATTAGTAGCTGCATTGTTCCGTTGTAGCATTGCATTCGCTTAGACATAGATGTTTTAGCTTCTCTTGTGGAACTTGATTACTGCAAATTCATATGCACATCATAGATAGATAGTGGAACTTGATTGCTGCATTTTGATGTTACTAATTAGATCTCAAAAATGAAGATGACAGTTCTGAATAATTGTTTTATGTTTAATTCCATCTTTCTGAAATCCATTGATGAAGAGAAAAAAGTAGAAAATATTGACAAAGGAAAATTATTCATGCATTTTCCATTGTCAACCAATTACATCCTTAGGATGCTAATGGAAGACATAAGTTTTGAGTATAATTTCTTTAGTAAGACAACAAGTTTTCCATAGTTTATTTATCCTCATCTCCTACACGTCCACCTTAATCATGTGTTATGTCATCTCAGTTTATCTAGCATTTTTTGCTATATTTTCATGTATTGGATAGAATTCCTTGACAACTAGTAATTCCTTAAGATGGCATGTTTGAACATCTAATCAAACGTAGAGTAAGTACTGCTTGAAGTGTGCTATTTTTCAATTTACATTCATATACATGATGCATGAGACATTAATTTATTTTTCATTTTTTTGGTTGCAGAAATGGGTCAAATGGTGTGTGGAAATTGTCGTGAACTGCTCTCTTATCCAAGGGGTGCAACTTATGTTCAGTGTGAATGTTGTCAGATAATTAGTCTAGTATTGGAAGGTTTATTTTACATTTGACTTTTTTTAGAAATGTAATTGAACTTAATTTGATAGGTTGTCTTGATCCTGTCTTGTCTGCTTTAGTTACCATAATTGATACCATGATGCAGTTTGGAGTCTGAAATTGGCTTAATGTTATTCTAAATGGCTCCTATTTCTCGCTTCCTTAAATTTTCACTTGAAATAGAGTTAGACTCCTTTAATCTTAAACGAACAATTTGTTTCCAAATTGAAAGAAACAATTTTCTTTCGTAATTATCTTATGTTGACAGATCTTGAATGCTACTTTGGGCTTCAATGAATTCAATTCATCACCAAGTCATAGGAGAATTTACAAGCACCACCACATGTCACTATGCATGTAATATCCTAATCCATCAGAGATATTGTCTGCTTTGAACGCACATAACCCCTTACAATCTCCATCTTGTCCCTGTGAGATTTGCATAAATTTCAGTCACACCACCTAGAGACTCAACCTCATTGTTTAGGTTTTCTCTTACTTTGGTTTAGAGAACATAGGGTGACTTTGGTGTCATATTATCACATTTTGATGTACTCATAGATATTGTTTTTTTTTTTTTTTTTTGAGGAGAAGATATTGTTTGTTTTGAGTGCACACAACCCTACATGATTTTGCTCTTGTAGAATTTGCCTAAGTTTTACAATTACACCCATGTTAGGGACTCATCGTCCTTGTTAAAATATTTTCTACATAGGTTGCATGTAGCTCCACAGGGTTTTCCAAAACACATTTCAAGGGTTAAAGGCATGTTCACATCTATATATTCAATATTTATTTTATTGTCTTGTGGGATTTGCTAAGTAACACACATGCGCCAAGGGGAAGATTTTAGATGGTAAGCTAATTCATTGAAGCTGACCAATCTGGTTAATCATCCTTTTTCCCTTTAAAAAAAATCATTAATGGAATAGTGAACTAAGTAGCTCATCCCCGTAGAAGTTATCTGATATAAGGTGAGAAAACTTGCTTAAAAAAGAACAAGTCCTTCCCACCTGATTGGCTCATGAAAAATTTATGCGTCATGGAAACTAATAGGGTGGCTGTTCATGACATGTGCCGTTTCCGACAATGCATGTGTTCCATTTCCAATGGGGATGGGCCGCTGCCTCTAATGTAGGTACTGTCCTCTGGGTGGACTCATTATTCGTAAAGCATACTTTCTAGGCCTTCAAAATGGTTTTCATTCGACTCTGATTAGCTTTCTTGATTTTTTTCCCCTGTTGTTTGTACTTTTTTAGGTTGTATATTAGCATATTCCCCATGCCATAATCTTTTTATTGATTGCGAAACTTCTGTCTGTATCCTCACTGTGGATGTAGAATTTTGCATCATTAATTGATCACTCTTTTTTTTAAACACTTACCTTTTGAGCATAGGTTCATTACCTCATGACAATGTGACTTTAGCATGATCATCATGGCATAATAATACAACAACAACAACAACAAAGCCTTATCCCACTAGGTGGGGTCGGCTACATGGATCATACGACGCCATTCCGCTCTATTAGTAACCAAACCTTTCGGTATATTATTCACCAATAGATCTTGCTCTATTAGTTCGCCAAGTGTCCGCCTTGGCCTCCCTCTCCCTCTTTTAATCGGACTCCAGATTATTTGATCTACTCTTCTTACTGGCGCATCTAATGGTCTTCTCTGAACATGACCAAACCATCTCAAACGATTCTCTACCATTTTCTCACTAATAGGAGCCACTCCGACTCGTTCACGTATATGGTCATTCCTAATCTTATCTAATCTTGTATGACCACACATCCATCTCAACATCCTCATTTCGGCTACCCCCACTTTACGTTCATGTTGTCCCTTCATAGCCCAACATTCACTACCATATAACACTGCTGGCCTTATAGCAGTACGATAGAATTTTCCTTTAACTTTATTGGGTACTTTTCTATCACAAAGAACTCCAGTGGCTTTCCTCCACTTACACCAACCAGCTTGAATTCTATGATTAACATCGTCATCAATCTCACCATCTTGTCTTACAATTGATCCTAAATATTTAAACTTTGTCACTTGAGGAATTATATCCTCCCCTAACCTAACTTTCAAATCGTCTCTAAGTTGTTTATTTGTGAAATTGCTATGCATATATTCTGTTTTATTCCTACTTAAACGAAAACCCTTTGACTCCAACGTATTTCTCCATATTTCCAATTTTGTATTAATCTCTTCTCTTGAATCCGCTAAAAGTACTATATCATCCGCAAATAGCATGCACTTAGGTACCTCCTCTATGATACTCTCGGTTATAGCATCGATAACTAAGTTAAATAGATACGGGCTTAAAGCTGATCCTTGATGTAGGCCAATTCCTATAGGAAATTCATTTGTCTCCATGGCATAATAATAATGGAGGATAATTTTTTTTCCCAAATAGAATAATGTGATAATGTCAATTATTCGCGCTGTAACATAAGTTACTAGTCATTTAGTAAAACATATTATTAGTCATTATCAGTGTAATGTTTCTTTGCATTATGCTACTAATGAAACTGAATTTTAGCAACCTCTGATTATCAATTGAATTTTGGTATTTTTGTAGAACATCAGGTTGGCATTGTGAAGTGTGGGAAGTGTTTTGTCTTACTGATGTACCCATATGGAGCTCCCGCTGTGAGATGTTCTTCATGTAATTTCGTCACTGAAATTGGTGTAAGTGATTAATCGGTTCATATGATTATATTTCTTTCAAGGCATAGAAACATACTATTTTTGGGTGATTCTCCAACATTCCTATGACATCGAACATCTATGGGATTCTTAAAATATGAACTTCTGTATGAGTTTCTTTTAGAGGTTTTTAGTTGCACAATCATTAGTATTTCAAAATAGTTGATGTACTATATTTCACAAAAAGGTTATTCGTTTCTTTAGAAAAAAAGGTTCTTTATACTGCAGTCATAAAGTTCTATTCTTTTTTTTTGGCACATGATCAGAAAGAAAACAGTAGAGAATCTACCATGACATTCTCTCAAAAGAAATATACCAATATATTATGGCAGTGCACAATGGTTTATAGGTCTTCTGCTTGATGTTATTCTTATGAAGCATTAGTTTGTAATATTTAAAGTGATTTGAAGAACAATTGTCATAATGATATTTATGATATTATAGATTTGATGGCAATATCCTGCTTTGTACAGTAACTCTCTATGCAATCTACAAAAGAAGTTTTTCCATTTTCAACGAATATCATAATTTATAACAATCCTTGTTGCTTACAGCTTACAAATGGAAATCATAGTTGAGGAGGAAATAAATGACATCTATAAATTCTTGTTGATACTTAACAGGGACACATCCCCACTTTTTTCTTGTTTGGGTTTGAAAAATCAGCTTAGGAAACTTATCCGATGTGGTTTAAGTCCGTTTTTCTAATATATCTTTTGCTCCACGTAACAATTTGCATTTGTTGCAACATAAGTTTCATATTTCTTGTTTACGTCTCTTATGAGTTGGTTTTTTCAATTTCTTTGCTGATTTTGAAAACCAGGTGTCTAACCATTGACATTTTATCAGGATCATAATATCCGACCACCCCTGTCCGTGCAGCAAGGAAGACCTCCTGTGTCAGCTGAGAACGCAGCCTAATTATATACATCTTGCTTCTGACTTCATGCCGCGGATCCCAATCTCATCAGCCTCGCGTACTTGTTAAAGCATGCGTCAAATACTTACTGAAAGTTGATCACTTGTTCTCCCTTGTTTTTTTTTCTTTCCGTAAATAAGTTTCTTTTTTAGGAAAAAGGGGTTATAATCAAGAAGTTAAACTAGAACGTTTTTCCTTTAATTTTTGTCTATATAATATCTTGAAAATTCAGCCGGAAAATATTGGACGATACTATCTTGCGTATGGAATGTGGCCAAAGCTAACCACATAATTTGCCATGATTCGTTTCGCAACACGTACTGTGTATACCTACATGTGTGTGCATCTCAAAGTGTGGGCTGAGGTAAAGTGTCCATATCTTGCCAAGTATGAGCCACGTAACGTGCCGCAACACAACTCGATTTTGTTAATACAGAAAGTAATTTCTTATCACAGCCACCTATGCATGCTTTAGTTGCCTCTCCTTTCAGTATGCTTAGTTGCTTCAGAATCAGATAGAACCTGTGTGCCTAATGCAATGTCTAAGGCTGCCTTCTTGCTGTTGCTGCCCGTTGTTCTTTTTTTTGAGAGTGGTTTGGTGGCAGTACGTAGAATTTGCATCAGCTGTGGGTGGGGTGGGGGTGGCTTGTGTTACTGTTGTTATTTGTGATACCATCATATTCTGTTGCTGGCCTTTCTCGTTTTCGTGCTCAACTTCAACACATGATCCTTTCGCACATCCATATGCGCTCTCGTGTTTCGTCCGCCTTGTTTACTGGTGTGTCTCCACCTCCTTGACCGTTGTCATACTTTCCCTTACCAAGTAATTTGTAATAATATCAGTTTTTTACCTTCAGCAAAAGAGATTTACATATCCTTGGAGTCAAGGGTTCGCCAACTTAAAAAAGAAAGAAATGCCTTGCAAGTAAAGTGTTACTACAGGTAGAATGCCTAATATGATTTTAAATAAGACCTATATGTTTCTAAATGAGAAAGGAGGGAGGACAAGAAGGGATGAAATAAAAAAAGAATTTAAGATTAAATCTAAATTCTAAGGAGGCGTTTTTCTAGAAGTAATCTTTTTAGATTATTGATAATTTAAAGTTAAATTATCTGAGTCCATCATATTATCTTGTTTATTTTATTTTAATTTATAGGTAATTTGGATTGCCTAGCAATGCAGATTGTCTATGAAGTGACAATCCACATTGACTAGGAGGGGGTGTCCATCCAGATTGTCACCCAAATGATAATTTATTTTTATTTTCTTTTCATTAATACCCTTTCCAATCTTAGACAAATAAAGCATAAAAATAATATAAAATTTTATATAACAACAACAAATAATATTATTATAATCATAATTAATAATATTAATTTATTTAAAATTTATTTTATTATTTTTATTGACATGAATTGCATATTATTATTTTAAATATTATATACATTACCATTATTTTCATTTAAAAAAGATATGAAATATTTATAATTATGTTTATTTAATTTATTAATTTTATTTGAGTTTTTAGTTTGATTATATAATATTTAACTTAATATTAACGATAAAGGATATTTTAGTAAAATTGTGTAATGTCATTTAAATTGCTGAAAAGATTATTTGTAGATAATAAACAAGGTAATGCACATTGCTGATAATTTAATTGGTGTCAATCTTTTTGATAGGTAATGCATATTGCTAAATAATGTGAGAAGGTAATACAGTAAACGCCCCCTAAATATATGCGTAAAGATGAATTAAGCTCTTATTAGTCTAGGAGGCATTATTTTAGAGATATTTTTGTACATTATCGTATAATGTTATATTAAATTATTTGGATTCATCATATATTCATTCGTGACTAGGTAATATTCATTTGTGACCGTAATGAGTAATTTAAATTATCTAAGTAATTCATATTGTGTAATAATTTAGATTATCTACCGCAAGAGTGACAAATGCATATTGTTACTTGAGCAGTAACATTTTATTATAAGAAATTATAAATTAATTAAATAAATTACTTTATTTTGTACTTGCCTTTTGAAGCTTTTTTTATAACAAATTATAAATTAATTAAATAAATTATGAAACTAGTTAAATAAATTTTATTTAGTTGTTATAATAATAATAATAATAATAATAATAATAATAATAATAATAATAATAATAATAATAATAATTATTATTATTATTATTATTATTTTATAAGTTTTAATTTTATGGGAGTACAATATGCATTTGTGATTTACGTTTATGAAAATTTAAATAGTATATACAAATATAATTACAAGTATATCGGTAAAAATATATATTAATTAATAAATTTTTTATTTTATTATCAATAAATAATATGAATTTTTAAATAAATTACTTGTACATACTAAATAAAATATATACACTACCGATAATTTAATAAGTGAATCTTTTTAAGAGATAATTCACATTGTTAAGTAGGGACATTTCTTTAGTAAGTAGGATTAAGATTTTGATGTAGGATTAGGCATGGATAATACTTATGATGCATTGTGTTCTTGTCACTAAATTTATTTGATTTGGAGTTGTGTATAAATAATTATGACAAAAAACGTACAATAATTACAAAGATTGAATTAGGATTTCAATTTTATGTATAGTTATAAATTTGTGTCATTTTTCTACAGTATTTGGAATCAAGACAAGTCTGGAAGAAATACTAATATTTTAAGGATTTAATGCCATCCTCCCAAGTCATGCTGGGCGGTCAGTCCTCCCATTCGATGCGAACTGTCGGATGGGGAGAGGGCGCGTCGTGGAGTTGGTTCACCCTGCGAGTTCACGTTGAGAAGCGTTTGCCCCTCACCACCCATGAGTCATTTGAAGCCTCGTCATCACACGAGCTCCCCATCCGTTCAGCCCTATCAAGTAAACGACGTCGCCAGCACGAACTTGGGTTCCTCGTATAGCAGTTGCTGACGACGTCGCCAGCACGAACTTGGGTTCCTCGTATAGCAGTTGCTGGCTATCGATGAAGTTTATGTGGCACCATCGCCTCCTCTATTAGCATTCAACGCTCGCAGCCCCACCAACTGCAGCTCCTCCTTGTTCGTCGCCGCAGCACGCGTTTTTGGGTCCAACTCAGCACTCGACGCAGAAGAGTGCCGCCCATCGGAGCCCCACCTATAGCCCTGGTCTCCACTCGCTGCCGGGCATGTCATACATGCCCCTTCCAGGGACATCGTTCCCGTGTTTGTCCTCCTGCCATTCCCTCTCCCAGCAGGGAGATGTGCACCAGCGCCATCACCTTGTCTTCCCACACCACGACATAGCTGAACCTCATAATCGCACCTCCTCCTCCGATCCCCCATCGCTGGTACCGGAGCCGCATCCATTTCGCCACCGTCCTTGCAACTCTCCTCCTCTGTTTGACATCGTCATCTTCAGAGTAAAGAAAATAAAACTCCCGCTGCACGCATCCGTGAATCAAATAGCAGAACTCAATGAATCGGCCAGCAGAACTTCGCGAATCGGGCTATCTATGCGCCATTCTTCCCTAGTGGTACGTTCTGCATCGGGCAGCCAAAAGCGAGAGGCGGACTGTCCGCCTAGCACGACTTGGGCGGATGCATTGAATCCATATTTTAATGTATATTGCTAAAATACTGTGCAAAAAACTAGGTTTAGACTCTTGTCATAAATTTCTAATGATAAATCCTAAGAAGATAATATCAAATTGTTATGGGTTATTTCCATAAATCATCCCTAAACTATCACGATTTTTCACATTTAACTTCAAAATATAATTTTTTTAATCCTTAAACTATTATGATTTTTTCAATTTACAAATTCGAGTGATTATTATTTACTAGGTTGGGTTTTATTCTAATCAAGTTAACAATCTTGTTTCACAAAGGAAGAGTAGGAATGTTGAAGGCCTTAATTAAATCCATCAATTGTTAATACCTTCTTTATTTTATGTAATTGTTTGTTCTAGTCTAACCAATCAAAAGATTGAGCAAGCGAAGGCTCGAAAGCTGGAGCGCGCGTTGTTTGGTATTAGTCCATGTTCCCCATCTTTGCTTAGGAAGACAATATATTGCTTCTTCAAATGTGTTGAGAGGATGAAGATTTTGTTGCAAGGATTTTAGTTCTTCACATCTTGTACTATACTTTTGTTCTTTGATTTCCTAGTTTTGTCGTTAGATAAAGAACAAATCCTAGAACATCAATGTTACAGCCATGGATTGGGGGTCTTATCATTCTAATTTTCTGCTACTAATACCATAGCTGGTACTCCCTCTACTCCATATGTCTAATTCTACAAGGTAGTAGGAATTTAAGGAATATAATTCCATAAGGATGTGTTTGGTATAAAAAATTTGAGAAAAAGTTAGTTCTTGAGAACTAATCGATTAGATGAAAAAGTTTAGGTTGTTATTGGATGAAAAAAATGTAATGATGAAGATTTAAAAAATTAATTTGATAGATAAATTTTAGTTAGTATTGGATAAAAAGTAAGAACTAAGAATATACTTTATTATTTTATGAGGTATAAAATTATAGTAAATAAAAATATGTTATTAATATTATAATTTACGTAAATATTTATATTATTAATATTATATTTATTTATTTTGATTAAATATTTTAAAATTTATTAATATTGTAATTTATGTAAATCTTAAGATCCAAATATAATATACTTTTTTTATAAAAATAATTGAACATTTTAATTAATAAAATATTTCTTAATTATTAGAACTAAATATTTTATAAATTTTAATTAATGAAATTTAATAATTTATTTTAGAAGCTGACTAATAATGTATTAATAAATAACTAAATAATATATACTTATATTATAAAATTTTAAAAAAAATGAAGAAGTTAGGGAGCCGGAAAAAAAAGGTTCCAAAGTGACGACTGAAAAGACAAAAAGCAAAAAAAAAAAAAAAGGTTCTTGCATTCTGCAAACAAACCCTGCCTAAAGAAATAATGGGGATCTTGATCATGATCCATCTCATTCCTTTTTACATCAGCTTTTGCTTTCTTGTCATCAATTTGCTACTCTTTATAGGATACATAAAAAGGTGGCACTTTTTGATATTCATATATATAGAAAAAAATTACATCAAATGTCCTTCAACTTTGACATTTGCTCAACGATACCTTCCAATTTTACTTTTTAATATGAATGCCCTTCATCTTCGAATTTATTGCACGGAATGCCCTTCCTATCGCGAATACTCGATTTTTCAATCGGTCCGCTCTCTCTGCCACGCAAAAGAGCATTCGACATGACACACGTAAACAAATTAATAAAAATAAAAATATAATAGTAAGATATTAAAAAAATATTTCGTCTCTCCGGTGTTCATCCTCGCTGGAGGGAGAAGAAGGGGGGGGGGGCTCCTCTTCTCACTTCGACGAGGATGTCGGAGAGACGAAATGTTTTTCTTTTAATATTTTATTAATATTTTATTATTTTTACTTTTTATTAATTTGTTGACGTGTCGGTGCCACGTCCTGTGCGTGACAGAGAGAGAGCATCGTCACATCAGCGGACCGATCGAAAAACCGAGTATTTCCAATCGGAAGGGCATTTTGTGCAACATATTCAAAGATGGAGGACGTTCATATTACAAAGTGAAATTAGAGGGTATCGCTGAGAAAACGTCAAAGTTGAAGGACATTTGGTGTAAATTTTTTAATGTATATATATATATATATATATTAATCTATACTGGGTAAAAGGAATATGCTGCTCGTTTATAAGTTGTAATCTACAGCTCTATGTTCAATTAATCTCGACTGTTCGTATGATTGAGTCTTCTTCACCTTCCGTGCGTCTTGTTCTTTTCATCCATCTACCTTGACGAGATCGTTGGGACCGACCGTCGAGTACACCCCAGTCGACACCCCCGGCAGTTGGATCACTCCTTGGAAAGCCAGGATTCAGGATGGAAGAATACTATGGAAGCGGAGGTGCTCCCAATGGCCAGAATGATGGCACGGCTAAAGGAGGAGACGAGGGTAAGGTTTATCTCGAGGACTCTATTTGAGGTAGGATTGGAGGCGGCCGGGGAAGGGGGCATATGCCGAGTCTGGAGCATAATTGGAGGCGGCTTCCTAGAGAGTCGAGGAGAGGAAGTTCCACCATCGGTAGAGAGAAGGGAAAAATGGTCGGCCAGGGTTGCCTCCTAAAAAAGATGAGCTGCTCCACCTGCAAATCATCATCGATTTCCACTTGCTACATCTTTTCTCTCATTCCTTCGTCATTCTTCTTTCCCGGTTTTTTTCACCGTGTTGACAGAGTGTATCATAATGGTTCATATTGTTGCTACTTCGTAGTTGTTACTTGTTCGAATTATTATTAGTAGCAGAGATATTGATTAAAGGAGGGAGATAATAGAGGAAGGAGAAAAAGAAATTGACAAATGGGTTTGAGAGAGATAAATAGAGAGTTGGGGGAAAGAGATAATAGAGTGGCATTCCACGCACCGTCGATCAAAGGCGGCGAGAAGAGGACCGAACAACCCTGTGTAGACTACGTCGTGCGTCGTCGATCGAAGGCGGAACACCACTCCATCGAAGGCGGCGAGCGACTGAAACGCGATCCATGCCCTCAACCCACATATAGATGAAGCGAACTGTGGCGTCATGCATCGTCGATCGAAGGGCGAATGCTATTGAAGGCGGCGGCTAAAACGTGATCAATGTCCTCACCCATGGACGGATGAAGCGAACCACAACATCGATCGAAGGCGGTCAAACGGTCATGCGTGTTTCTAGACGGTTCAAGTGTGATTCATCCCAGGCGTTGAAGCAAGATGGCACAGATCAGACGAACAGGATGAAGTGATCACACATGTATGCATCTAAGTGTGTATGCACCTTAATATTTGTCATATATATATATATATATATATATATATGGAGAGAGAGAGAGAGAGAGAGAGAGAGAGAGAGAGAGAGAGAGAGAGAGAGAGAGAGATTGTTGGCTCTAATGCAGCCTCTCTTCTTCCTAGTAGATGTCCAATATGGTCATCCGTGATTTACGCAGTGAAATTGCAATTTCCAGAATCACAGAATGTCATCAGTGAGGATATCATATTGCTCGAAATTGGCACAACACGATCCGCTCGACAGTAATCAGATGTGGATTCACAGAGCAGAGATCGACGTGCGGATGACAGGGATGGACGAACGTGTTGAGGCGCCTATATAAATCGTTACAAGCGATTGGAATAAGCATGGCAATGGGAGTCCCTTAATCTCTCTTTTCTGCTTTCTTCACTTCTTGCATGGCATAGTTGCTGTGAACAAGCACTGCTCAATTTTCCCCCTAAAAGAGTACTGTTCAATTTAAGTTCACCGTGAACTATAGAAGTTTCATATGAGCTATTTATAGATCTTCTTTCAGAGAAACTTCCTTTTACCTTCATATTAGTTTCTCTGTGGCCTCTCCTGATACAGTTAATCTTACGATTGTGAATACACTGTTTCCTTTTGGGATAACAAAGCACCTAATAAATCTCATTATCGTGTTAAAATCCTGCCATGGTATTGGTATAAAGACTTCTTTTTACATTTTCATTTCACATTTCAACCGTTGGGTGCTATGAATTATGTATCTTAAAAATTTTGAGGTTTTTTGCTTAGTAACTTGTTATTAAATGCCATAGTCTTGTATCTTATATTTATATAGAGCTCATCATCCATGGACAGTTTCAAATCACTCACCACTCAACATTCTTACTTATCTTTTTTCTCAAATTTTTGTTATTTATCTTTTTTTCTCTCATTTTTTCTAATCTAGAATACGATATGATCACCTCCACGGCAAGTGTGTGACCGTTCAAATGACCATCTATTCCCTACATTTATAGACAAGTTTTCCTGCATTCCAATAATCTACTACTTAATGAATATCAAATACCAAAATTTTTTAATTTGCAACAAACGACGCTTCATTACCTCCAGCAAATGCGCAACACATTTAATGTCGTCAGTTTTTTTTATGATGATCGATGAGAGTTTAAAAGAAGGCTACTCACTCGATTGCAATGACGTGCGTCGCCTCCACAGGAACAGCGTTGCCTCCGTAGCAATAGCATCAAGCAACACCACGTCCGTTGACCTCCATGTCAACAGCGTGATCTCCACGGCAACAACGATGTCTTGAAAGATGTCTATCGACCTCCACAGCAGCAGCGTCGGTCTCCATAGGAATAGTGACGTGCTTCGATCTCTACAGCAATAGCGTCGAGCAACAGCGACGTCATCGACCTCCACAGGAACAGCGCCTAGCAACAAATTAAGACGCTCACCAACTTCCACAACAACAGTGGCGGTGCTACTGGAAGCCCATCCTTTGCCTCGTTCCCCCACCACCTTCTTCCACATAGCAGACGCAGAACCAACAAGCCCCAATGACATTGACACAAGAGCCGTCGGGAGCCCCTCTGCCCTCTTGCTCCCCCAACTTCCTTCGTCCCTCCCATCTGTAGGATTGCAGTAGAAGCAACAGCAGATCACCAGCAGGCTCCGAATGCTTGGACTATCGTCGACACCGGCGTCGTTGGGATCCCATATTACCATGATTCCATGCATTAGCTCGCTTCCCTGCCTTCCTTCCCTCTCTTCCGTCGTCCAAGGCCTTCAGAAAAAATTCACTTCTCAATTCCAGGACACCGCCGTACGGCATCCAAAACTTCACTTCTCACTTCCCCAACAATTTTTTTCCCTCTCCCTCTCTTCACGGGATACTAAGGAACCGATCTGAACCACGTCATGATGTCGACTACGGGACGACGGCCCAGGGCATCAACTACCGGCTGCTGAAGAACTCCTAGGGTGCGTCGTGGGTCGAGAATGGGTACATGAGGATGCTGTGGCACGTCCATGTAGCGCAAGGGCTCTTTGCAGTCGCCATGGATGCATCTTATCCAACAGCTTAAAGTAACTTGACCATTTCTGAGCAATAATTAATTGGTACACTATAATTAGAATGCAAATCCAGGTGAACCTTCTAATTAACTTTATCAATTATATGCAACTTAGAGCTTACTTTTTACCTCTCACTTATCCGCTGTTGTATTGCGCTGGAGCGCTACAAAGTTGTAGTTTGTATCAATATGGTGATAATATACAGTTTGTGGATTATAATATAACTACATTAATTGTGTTCATTTTTTTTATTTTTCAGACACTAACATACATAGGGCGAAAAAAAGTCAATGTGGAATGGTATTTAAAAAAAAAATTTGGGGCCACTTCCAAAATTTCAAATATCCCCCATAATTGTGTTCACTTTAGAAATATTTGTAAGTAATTGTATCATAAACTCTTATGAATTTCAAATATCAAATAAACTGTTTTTTATTATATTTACACTACGAACTTTACATGGCTTCAATTAAATGATATTTGTTAAAGTTGTTAAGATTTCTTATGAATTATTTATTTTTAAAACTTTATTAAATAATTTTGTTGATTTTTTTATTAAATATTTTCTTGAAATATTTGTATTAAAATTTTAATTAGTTAGTATATATATATATATATATATATATATATATATATATATATATATATATATATATATACACCCATGATTGATGCAATCTAATACTTATCATTCCATAGGTATGACTAGCAAACATTTATACCCAAGTTGGGTACGATAAATCTTTTTTTATCTTATATTTATATAATTCCATCCACTAAGCACCTCTATCCTTTCTCCATTATTCATCATCTTTTTTTTTCTCCTTTTTGAATTATTTTAATATTTCTCTTTAAATTCGTACATTATGGTGATTTAGATTTATTAATTATAATAACTTAAACCTATTACTTATTTCTGAATTACAAAAGTCACATATTTTATATCTACGTAACTCCATTAATTATTTTTGTTAATATGAAGAGTCATAATTATTTTGAATTTGAAAGATCATATGACCTTTTGATTTATGTTAATCATTTGTGTACTAAATTTTAACACCACGATTAAATGTTCACATATTAAATATTGACTTTTTTATTTAATTATATTGACCTTTTATATTTATTATAATAAATAATATTATATAAATACATCTTTAATTAATATGTATTAAATCTAACATCATGCTTAATTTTTTCATAAAATACAAGTTGAGTATTCATATTCTCTATAATTGTTTAATCATACAAAATAGCATCTTATCCTTCATCTATTAATTTTTTTAAATCATCACAATATAATTTTAGACATCAAACATATTTATGATTCATATATTATTATTTTCTTTTTTATCCTATTTTAAAATTATTTATCCATGGATTCATGCATAAGTTCATTTGAAAAGATATTATAACTGAACTATATTATTTACTTTTAGTTAATTATGACAAGTCATAATTCTTTTTTAATTTAAAAAATTATATATTTTATATCTACTTAACTCCATTAAAGTGGATACGAAGAGTCGTATTATATTTTATTTTGACAATAACATATATTAATCTTATCATGTTTAATCATTATTTATAATATTATTTGAAAAAAAATCAATATCATTTTCTTATAAATCTATGATATTATTTACAATAAAATATTTATTATCGATAGCAAAATTGTAATACATTTTTTAGTGAATGTAAAATAATACTTATTCTAATATTATGAAAGTCATATTTTTTTTAATCTTTTTTTATAATTTTTTTAATCATCTTAAATATTTTAAAATATAAACTCAATTAATATTTATTTTAATTCAAATTGTAAGATATTTATAGATATAATATATGCTACAAAAAAGTGCATATATATATTATAAATTATTATAAAAAATATAAAATTACATTTTACTTATGTATTTAAACTTATTTGTTAAAATATATTTAAATTGCGTGAAGCGCAATTGAGTTAAACTAGTTAAATTATATTTTGCTAACTGAATAAAACTGTTGTTGCATTCAGGCACTTGGTCCACAAACGTTTCTTCTGAATGCATCTCCTGTGCTTTGAGGTTTTTTTTCTCATTTGCTGTTCTCTTATCGAGTATTGAACAGAGCAAAGTAGAAAATGGTAATGAGTCTGCACAAATTTCACATCAAAACTGAAATATGTTTGAAGTTTCATTCTCGAGAGTTTATCTGTTCCGATGTTGTGTGTATAAGACAGACTTTTGTAAACCAAAAGGGAGAAAATGGTATATACAATAATGAGTGTCAGGTGCCATCCTTAGCCCAAGAAATACCAAGAACGAGTTTTCATTATGAGTGTCGGCTTCTGAATGAAAATCAATCTAGCTCTGATTTTGTAAAAGCTTGGTGTTCTTTTTATTGAAAGATTGAAAGAAAGACGTGTCTTCTTTTTTATAGTGAATTGTGTGTTTAATTTTCAAGCTGGAGGCAAACTGTTGACGGGAATTATGGATCATACTAACAATGTTAACATTGTTGGGAACGGACGAATTCCAATTCCAGTTTTCCAAAATTTATGAAATATTTATTCCAAATACTATCAATGTTCTTTTTATTTTTCTCTTTCAATGAAACTTATGCATACCCCTGTCACGAAAAAATGATATGAAATGTCAATTTTCTTTTTTAAGGAAAAACTTATATTAACTAATAATGTTAAATATTATCAATAAAAGAATAATGTTTCCCATTTTTTTGTAGGATCCTTGAATGTCACTTTTAGAATCTTAACGCCACTTTTTTTAGATCATTTTATCTTTATGTTAAATAATGTTTAATATCATCAAAATGCTGATAACCAATGTTAAAGGATAAAATTATTTTAAGAAGGACGACATTAAGATTTTAAGAGTGACAAAAAGGTATCTTAATATACCCTGTGTTTGTATTCCTTTGCATGTGGTAGCTCTCGCCATGACAAGTTAATACATAAATATAATAATCGATAATCAACTAATGGCAGATGGAAGCAAATTTGATTTGAGGGTTAGTAGTGATCTAACCGGTTGGCCAGTGAAATCATTTATTTATTGGTCAGATTCAAAAGGAAAAAAAAGAATATAATCCCAAAAAAGAAAAAAAAAGAGAGGCGTGATGTGAATGGAGAGAACTACTTCACATTTGGAAAGCCTAACGTTTTGCGTGATCGAGTGAATTCCGGATGAGTGCAATCTCCTCGCCTACCAGTGGAATTAAAATTAGTGTCAATCCCTCGTTCAGATTTCTGCACACAGTTCCTGTCTAAAACTGGCGTTCCACATCACTTGACACCGACTCTCTCTCTCTCAAAGTAGCAACTTTTGAGCCAGAAAGCGATATCTCGAAAATGAAACTTCTACAGATAATGCTGTAATCAGGACCAGAAATCCACTTCTATCAATCAGAAAATTGCGGATGACGAGATCTGCCAAACCAAAAGATATTGGAGATGACTGCAATGAGCACCACATGGTCGATACAGTATTAAATGTGGTCAATTTCTGGTAATCTGATGCATTAGTTCTGCATAGTCAGCACAGTTAATGGCAGATGATCGATCATTCATACATTCATATGCAAAATTTTGTGAGTTATATACTGATCGATTCATAATTTCATATATTAATGAGTTAAATTGCTAACAAATAAACTTGTAGTAGGAATACAGTGTCAAAACTCATAAAAAATTATCTATAAGAGTTGGAATGAACTGAGTGTTGCTTCTTCTAGCTTAAGTAAAGATTTTGAGTTCGAATTTATGTGAATGCATAAAATTCTTATTGTGAGTTTCACTTATTATTGTTAGGCATACGACGCGAGGTGACCTTAGAATTAGTTGAGCTCGATGGTGGATCAAACTTCAACCTGTGGACAGTGCGCATAAACGGTATCACTGCATGAATTGGAGCATGGGCTCCGCTTTCCAGACAAAAATTAATCTATTTTAAATCTTGCATAACTTAAGACCATAAACACTGGGTTAATTTGTAGTTAAATAAGATGTTAAGATTCATCAAAATGTATATCATAAACTAACAGTCATCCGCACTGGGTATGAATTTATAGATTACACAAAATCTAGCACAAACGTTGAGTTACTAGATTCGTGTTATGATTACTTTAACTCAAGTTAAAAATTGATTTGGTTGAGAATTATCAAATCCTAAAACTAACCACTCATACTTGGTTTATAGTCTCAATAAAGAACATCCAAACAAAAAAGTACAACAAAAAAATATTGATTCAAATATAGTCTCAACAAAGAACTCATACTTAGCATATAATAATTTCAATAAAAAAATATTAAGTACAACAATCATAATCAAAAGAAACTAAAAAAGTTATATTGATTCAAATCTAATCAAGGATTCACACAATTTTCTCATAAAAATTAAATACCTCTATTACATAAAAAATAGAACTAATTAAGTCTAAGTAAAGAACATCCAAACAATTATTATAAGATGAAACTCTTCTCCTTGGATGATCTCTACATCGATACGAAATACAAATGATGAGTTCTTCTTCGAAAAGTCCTCTTCAAGCTTCAAAATTCATCCTCACTAGTAATGTATGGATCTCAGGTGTTAAGCACTACGTTCCTTGTCCTAGAAGTCCTTTATTTATAGCCCTTAGATGCTCCGAAGGCTTTCGTAAAATTTTAATTTGATTGAGAATCCTTCAGTGTCACAATAAGAAAAATTCGGATTAGAATTCAATTACGATTTAAAACTAATCAAATAAATTCGAGCAAATATGATATTTCCTAATAATTCATGTGACTTATGGTAATCTTTTGGAGTTTTGTTGCACTTGAAAATATTTTCAAAGCTCGAAACCCTGCTGCATCACAACCCATAATCTTTTGGTAACGACTCAATCAGTGTGTGATTTGGAGTCAGCATGTGCAGTCATGACTCATAATACTCATGTAACGGCCCGTGAGTCAAGTGATTTCTTGATAGTCTTTGCAACTTGTGTAGGTAATGGCCATTATTGAGTTGTCACAGCTCGTTACTTTGCATATTTTATTTTGCGTCTTCACTGTGATATCCATGACAAGTTCGTAACGAGGCGTGATATGAGTATAACGACTATAACATCATAGTAATGACTCATTACAATTTGTGTAAGACATGAAAACAGCTCATAATGGTCGTAAAAAAATAAATAACAATCCATAACGACTACAATGCATGGTAATGGCCTGTTACGATTGATAATGGATTTTGAAAATGCCATGCAACGAATTTCATGGTATGTGACAACTTGGTAACTACTCAAAATGTTTGTAACGATCGTTCTTAAGTAAATCTACTGCTTTTCACAATTGTAACAACTGTTTTGTCACGAACCGTTATAGGTCAGTCATGGTCTGTGATGGTTGATTTTCAGCATTGGCAACTCATAGTGATTTTTGGACTCCGATTTGAACGTCATTTTTCCAATGACTTCATCCAATTCCTTCTCGATGTCTCTCAAGGGAAAACTGAATTAAATAAAAAATTGTCGGGTTTGTGTGAGCTTATCCATGCAGCTATGCACTCTTCAAATAGGAATCCCATGACCTTTTTCTACATTATAAAATTTAGATAGATTTTTATTTTTTATAAAATTAAATCAAATAATTCATAAATGATGCATGCTATAAGAAAATACATAAAAATAAAATTAAATACAAGATGAATTTATATTTTATATTTTGCATCTATCATTTAACATGTATATATGTAAAGATAGCATCTACGAAACTTCGTTTGTCGCAGTAACGACAGCGACATGTGGAACAAACTTGGCCTGCTAAAATGCATCTCATACGCACAACATCGACACTACTAACGATCAGTCGGTTTCCTTCTTTTGTAAAATTGACATCACAATCGTTTTGCAATTACATATGCCAAATTGCATCCAAGAGATCTCTAGCATATTCGCCTACTTTTCATTCATTGATAGGTCACCAGATTTTGAACAAAGAACACTGTTAAATTAATAAATGACTCATTGTACCTTGCATATTCACTAAAACTGCACTTTCAGTAACTAGCATCACTCTTTTTTTTCCATTTTTTTCAGCTTTCATGACTTTTAGAAACATGCCATTAGTTATATGATTAAGCAACAATGAACTATTTGATTTCATCTAAAAACAGAACAATAAACTATTTGATCAAATTAAGATACTTTCAATAAGAAATATAAAAAAATGATCCCAACGATTAATCTGGTATATAATATATGAATCATAGCCAAAACTGGTATATAATAGATAAATTTTAGCCAAAATACTAAAGTGAATATTATCATTCTAAAATTCGGATCCGCTATTCATCTCAGCCATCCAGTTTAGTTACTAGCTCAAAATCCGAGTTTACAAGTAGAAGATTTAGTCTAAAATTGATGAACTTTGCTATGAAGTGTATATATATATAGTACTGGCCAGCATGGAGTGGCGAGGCGAATGCAATGCACGCTTGCAGCCGAGCAATGCACGCAATAAAGTAGGGATATGTATCGATCGATCGTACGTGTTGGTCAACTTCCTGAAGGGTGGTGGCACGATGACATGATGGACAGGCCAGCCACCACCACCACCACCCTCAACCATGATCCAGTCCCTGATTCAACTAGGAGCACAGTGGATCATGGTGATCACGTCCTCATATTTCTTTTTCTCTCTCCTTTTTCTTTCCATTTACAGTAACAGGACAGGCTGGCAACCGATATGTGAATTGAAAGGTGAGAGAGAGAGATGCCAAATGCTGCAAGTCTAATGGGAAGTCCCACGAGAAGTTTTTTTTTCCGAAACAGTGTGCTGCACCAAGAGGAGGATTGGCCAGTGATTATTGTTTGACCTACTTCTTTGGTGCGGCCTCACGTTCATGCGTGCGTTGTGTTAAATTCTTCATCTCGCCAATATTTTTACTAGTACTCTCTCTCTCTCTCTCTCTCTCTCTCTCTCTCTCTATCTCTCTATCTCTATCTCTCTTATGGGGCTGACACAAGCAATTGCTCTGGATCTGTTGAGTCCACTTCGTATGGCGCAGTTTATATGGGTCTGAGATATCTTTTGTTGGCTACTGCACTTCCTTCGAACATAAAAATGCCAAATCGACACGCACGCATATGTGCGTCTATCTCATCTACGTACATTCATATCTATCTTGGATCTAGGTATCAAAGTGCACCAGATGGTCCAGATCTGATCGATGATAGTGTGATCAGTTGATATGCACCGACAGCGATAGTAAATCTCATTGGCGCATTGAAGTGATTAATTACTGGTGACATGCATTGACTATTCAATGATCACAATCAAAGATATTAATCATAAGCTTCTTAAATATATATATATATATATATATAGGAGCTTCTTAAATATATATATGAACATGGAAATTATACTGTTCTCAGATGGTTCTTAATGACTCAGAAACTTCATAATAAAATCCGGAAGAAATGATTAGTTCATAAAATCTATGATCCTTTATATATATATATACACACTGGATAAGCACGAGAGATCCTTGTGTTGACCTTCTGATAGCACTACTGCCCTTTTTGAAGAAAGGTGAAGTGCTCTCAGAGTGGTCTCTTTGACAGCCTATTCATATCGATATCGAATATACTGTGCATGAGTGCATCCCTTGGGCTTACTGTTATTTGGTTCAACTAGATTGATTAATCATAATCCGACTCCGAGCTCAAACTCCGAAATCGTCTCTGGACAACGGTTTGGAAGAACCATTGTTCCATTCTTCTTCTTCTTCTTCTTCTTCTTCTTCTTCTTCTTCTTCTTATTATTATTATTATTATTATTATTATTATTATTATTATTATTATTATTATTATTATTATTATTATTCCGTGTGAAGTTTTCTTATTCTTTATCTTACTACTACAGCACAGAGATCTTTTAGCTGAATAAGACTGAGTGATAAATGATATTATAATACATGAAGCAACTCAAGGTTATATATAATATAGTGCAGTTGACTTGATCGCTGGTGGGCTATTGGATTTCATCATTACCCCTTTTTCTTCATGGTAATGATGGATGGTGGACCAAATTCAAAAGGCTTCCAAGCATTTCTTTTTTCTTCTTTTCAGCTGCCATACTGCTCAACCATAAAAGGGCATCAGGTCCTCCACAAGGGTACTCGTCGATCAAGGGGCTTACAAGTCGAAGCTAGGAAGAATCCACAGCAATGCCAAGACTCACACTCTTGCTCATCATAACTTTGCTCATCTTTCTCTTTGAGATATCTTCAGGTTGAGAGAATTAGTATCGTACATGCATTTCCTTCTGTTCTTTTTTTTTTTTTTTTGCATTATGCTCTTCTTTGTGTGACATGGTATTGGATCACAATCTTTACAGGAGCTCCTGATGGAGTTAGCGAAGGTGGAAGCAATATTAGTCCCGAATATCTGATCTCCAAGGTGTACATTCTAACAATGTGCAATTTCTTGTCTGCAATTAACGATGTTTAACTGTGCATTTGCTTTCATAATTCAAGCTCTTTATTATAATTCTGCTATTGTGTAAAGAGGTTATGTTAAAGATAACAAGACTCAGATGTCCTACAGTTTCTTACAATACATATGAGTTAATTAATAGATCAACCTAGAATATCACATGAACATGGACGAAATCATATTTGTCAGGTCTATAATTATTAAGAATATAAGGTCGGAGCATAACATCACCTGTAAATTTATAAAAAGGAAAAGGATGTTTTTTTTTTTTGTAGATATAAGTTTATATCTGCATATTCGTAGATTATCACAGTTACTTGATTTATTAATGCCTGCAGATTAGTCATAGGAAGGTTTTGATGGAGACCTTGGATTACGACTATGGAGGACCCAACACAAGGCACGACCCTCCGAGGAAAGGAAAGCCAGGGGTTGGTGGCAAGAATCCATAGATCTTCATGCATGAGAAAATTTTAACAAATTAGTACAGTTGATGAAGAGAGCTCAAACAGATCCTGCGTGGCTTCTTTTCAGTATTCAAATATATATAATTATATACATCGATAAATATCCCCTGATCTCCATGCACTGCAGTAGGAAAAATTTTAGACATTTTGATCCACATAAATATTGTTTTTTTTTTCTTTCGCTAGTTCTATGTACTTCTCGGAAATACAGATCATGTTTGTGATTAGTTACTTTTCTTTATGGAGTATAACTCATATATCTATACATACATACATACATATAAATAAATAAATATATAGTATAATAGTGTGTTTATATTTAATGTACTCAAAGAATACAATGGACTTCATTGAAGCAATCTGCAGTCTTGAAACAAGACAATTACTTTTATTCAGCTAATAAAAATGAACTGATCACTAGTGATCTTTTCTTTTATTTTTCTCTTTTTTCAGTGCGAATTGAAAGCATTTGCTTGATAGAAGTTAATCAGGGTTTGCCATTCAAGATCTAATCTGTCCATTCATGGGCGGCCGGATTTATCATTCATGGTCGTGATCTAGTCGGTACTTATCAAATTTGACCGTTAACAACCGACACCATCCTAAAATTCGTATGATTTTTCCTATCTAAATCATGCAGGTTTTACATGAAGAAGATTTTATTCTGGAAGTAAGAATTAGAATTCTTATCAATACTGAAACTCCCAAGGAAGAAAATAAATTTATGAATGGAATCAAATATGCATTATTTACAGAAAAATATAATCCTTTATAAGAAAGGAATCAAAAACTTTTTACAAAAAAAAATCCTAAAAACAACTTTTTTAAAAAAAATAAAGCATTTTAAAAAAAATTTATGTCATGTCAAGTCAAAATATAAAAAAGAATATTTGTAGTAAAAAAAATAGATAATCTATTCTCTTTATAGAAAAAATCTTATCTTGAAGATTGTGTAATGCTCCCTCAAATTCTTTGTTTACACCATAGTGATATTCTTTGTTGCGTCACCTTGTTGAAAGGGCAACGCCTCCCTGCTGAATGGGCGGTGCCTCCTCTCTCTTCTTCAGGATGGCGCCGCTGTGGTAGCACGAGTTGGTTGGATGCCTACTACCCCATGACCAACTTTCATATAAGTTTTTTATAGATAAAATCATCAAAAATTTTGAAGGGTGGATGGCCTTTGAAAGTTTCAAAGGGACACATGTTCGTCCGTACAATGAACCCATTGAAAATACCAACATTTTTAATGCACCTGCCATATATAAAATCATTTCCGATGATCATTTTTTCGATGACGTCATTCCTCCGGAAATTTTTTCGATGAATTTTATGAATTTTCAGACGAATTTGACTACCAAAAATTCGAAAAAAGGTGTTGTAGTAAACATTGATTTTTTGGATTATTAAGCACAGCATTAGATGAAAAATAATGAGCAAAGATATACTATGATCATGCAATATATAATAGATCAATAACCCAATGGAAAAAAGTAAAAAGGATGTAGAAAATAATTATTTTTTCCTAAAAGTACATCATAACTAATTTAATTTGAGAGAAAACAACTAAAGCTTTAAAATTTTAGGTATTTTTTGTTCAATAAACTCCCATTATAAAGTCCTATATTATCATTTAAGTAAGCTTAATTAAATTTAATTACCACACCTTGCAATCAAGTGATAATATATTTTTTACTTTAAACTCAAAATTATAACTATATTCCCCACAAAAATATCATAAATCACAAAAGATTAAATCTATAAAATATGAAGAAATTTATCTAATCTTTAGAAGTAAGACAAGCGTAATGCATTGTTCATTTGAAGCTTAATATATTTTCATAAATCAGTAGCAAACTAAACATCTCATTGGACTTTTTTCTACTATAAGAATAAAAAATAATCAATCTATAGACAATGGAGAATACAATAAATTCCTTTAAATTTTGATGACAGAAATAAAAAAAGAAGAAACTAGCTTGTAACAAGACAAAAAAATGTGTATATTGTGACTAATTGCATTACTAATCATCATAAAAGATGTGAAAATGTAAAAATACGTATTCAAATCAAATTAATATTTGTCCATTATATAGATTTACTCGCGTGACATCATAACCAAATTATATATGAGATGCAAACATTGCCAATAATTTTTGTTTGAAAATAAACGAGACCGCACTAACAAAATTCACAACCTTTGACATGAAAATTGTGATTGCTAGTGTCATAGGCCATTCTCAAACACAAATCACGTACAACAATCAGACGAAGGGATATTGAATCAAGTCTATTTCGAGTATACAAGGGAAGTATTATGATCAAGATGACTTGCCAAGAGTTGTTCTATAGATTTTCAATTACAGATATGACAAAAGTATTCAACGAGTTGCCATAAGGTCGCGAAGCTTGCTTATAGTAATATATATGAGATTGGGGAGGTACTTGTAGAGTCCTCCTTAATATAATGAAAGGTATGGAAGTTGGATTGGCAACATGTGATGTGAAGAACAATATCCGAGGTGCAGTTTTACGTATCGTCAGTATTACAAGATTGTCATTGTGATATGACACAAGGATGGCCTTATAAATGCAAAATACAAAAGGTCAAGACTCTACGGATAACTTGATCATTCATGCGGATGGCTTATAAATTATGCCACAAGGACATATAACTTGGTACTTTATAAGATTACATAGTGCAAGACAGTTGCATGTAGCCCTTAAATGTCATTGAACGACCTCAAGCTTAAATTGTGTGACGTTGACGCTGCAAGGCTTTGTACGTTGTGCACGAGAAAATGTCGTGACATTTTCCCCCACTAGAGTACGATGAGAGTCTCGTCAATTGACAAGCATGAATTGACTTGTTGTCACCATGTTGCAGATGGTTGCGACATGGATATGCAATTGGCGTCATGTGCACTCCACACTGCATGATTGGAGATGTAATGTGGCGTCTTGAAGTGTTGAGCAATGTCGAGTTGCCATGGACTTTTATGCAACATAAGTACATCAAATTACATGACTAGACGTGTAATGTGTCCTCACGGTATGAGTGATGCAAAACCATTATGGCTGGATACGAGGACACTCTTCTTGACATGACACTTCCAAATTCACGACTAGATGCATGAAGTGGCGACTTGCTCGAGTGAACAATGCATGATTGTCCGAATTAGGCAGGGTGATCAATCCGTCATGATAATTCAAGAGACATGAGCACACGAGGAACTTGCTACGGAGCACGATTGGATGTGCGAAGACGAAGCTTGTCAAACATTCATCATTGCCGTCCACAATAAGGAACCATGGCACCAATGCACATGAGCGCAGGGGGGTTTGCCAACGGAAGTACCATTTTGTACATCAAGGCATGTTGCGACGACATGAGCGGATCATTGTCGCATGAATCCAAGTAGGGTGAACTATTCTGATACCACTTGTCAGTTGTCACAGGAACATTCTGGACCACGTGCGATGACTACACAAAGGGGTAAATAATCAAGTCTATTTTGAGTATGCAGCAGAAGTATTATGATGTAGATGACTTGTCGAGAGTCACTCTTATAGGCTTTCAATCATGGGAGAGTGTTTAACGAGTTTGCATGGGACCGTGGTACTAGCACGTTGACGCACCATTGCGGATGTTTGATATCCAAATGGTCATCTAGAGAATCACGCGGCACAAAAAATGGTTAGTAATGTAGGTTACCACACGATGCTCAAGGCACAAATACTAAACTTAGGAAGCTTGCTTGCAATAAGTAAGAACACAAAATACATATGGACTTGGGGAGGTACTAGTGGACTCTTTAATATACCGTAGCTATGGAATTGGATTGGGGGCATGTGATGTGAAGAACAATCCGCGGGAGTTCATTTTACTTCCTCAATATTACAGGATTATCATTGTCTAACTCTACTAAGTCTTAATACAAAAATAAAAATGCAAAAAATTAAAACTCTTCGTATAACTTGATCATCCATAAGGATGACCTTATAAATTATGTCACAAGTGTAAATAACTTAATGTTCCGAAATATTACGCAGTATGAGATGACTGCATGTAGTCCTTGGAGGGCATTAATTGGTCACAATCTTAAATTGAATTACATTGATGTCATGAGACTTTGTGTGTCATGTCACAAGAAAATGTCTCTCACATTAGCATGAGTTTGCCTCTGTGCAAGCTTTTTTATATATATAATGAGCCAGGTGTTATTAGATTATGACATCTCCTTTGAAGTATGAACTTCTTGACGTAGGTTACATGACCTTTAACATAAGTTATGTCAAGATAATCAAAATCGAAAGGAACACATAAGATAAAAATTATAAAACCAAATAAAAAATCATTGGATCTTACTCATATATTAAAAAATAATATAATATTAAAAATATGTAAATAATTAATCTTTTAAATAAAAGTGTAATGATTTAATTAATAAATAATGTTAATTTTATTACTAACTTATTAATATTTCCTATAATTGCATATATAGGGCTTATATAATAATAATTTAATATTAATTGATAAAAATAACAATAATATGTTTATTAGTAATTTAATATAAAATGATAATAAAAATATTTTGAGAAAAACTATTTTAATAATTATAACTAATAATCTTTTTCTTAATTTTATTTTTCAAAAAATTATATTGCACTTGGTGAAATTTTTTTAAAAAATTGAAAAAATTTAAAAGTTGAATTAGTCTATGATCTTGTCATTGCATTGATCCTAAAAAATTATCCTAAATTTAAAACTGAGATCACAAGCTTTAGATGGAATTCTTAAGATCGTCACTTGACGTGAGTCGTGAGATGCCATAAGGCAAAATGATCAATTGCTATAGAGTTCCCACCCAAGAGTCATAGAAATTGATCAATCATCACCGCTAAATCATTCATGTCTTTTATGCACTTTTGTTTTGATCATGCATGTTGGAATTTATAATAGATATAAATTTTAGAGGTTGCGGAATACCTCTTGCAGCGGAAGAGGATCGTCTGATTTTTTTTACGAACTCTTGACGAATGCACTTGCACCTCGGGATCGGAAACCGAACCCCTGAGAAACGGTACTCTTTGTCACAGCACAAGTGCCTTTGGAAGAACCTCTCGAAAGTGTATTTGAGACCTATGCTATGGGTCCCCTTTTATAGGGTAGGGAGACTTGGGCGACAAGTTAGGCAGAATGCATCACGTGCGTCCATCACGCATATGATGATGTGTCTGCGCAGGCATACGCCTCGCCCTTGTGGGCCGCGCGTATGTTCGGCCCATGTGCCCAAAAGGTCACTATTCCAACAATCTCCCACTTGTTCGCATTGGGCATTGTACTTTCGTTTATCCAGAATTGGTAAATGTGTCGTGCGACCCACGAGTACAAGCACGCTTCTTTATAGGAGCTAGAAAGGTACATGTTAAAGTTCAATCGCTCAACTATCTCTAGAGCATATGTCATGCCCGTTAGGGATTCATGATAGCTCACACATGAGCTAATAAATGTTCAAATAATGTAACTCGTTATGCTCTAGATCTGTCTTGCAACATAGCTAAGAAAACGTATATCTTACTCCATGGTAACTGTCTTTCACATACACTATTTTCAAAAAAATAATTGACCAATTGTACATGAAAGTTTAATGCAGCTCATAACAATTCTTTCTCTCGCCCTCATATCTCTTAGTAGTAAATTAGCTGCTTTCCTAGACATGCCTCGACAGGCTATTTTACTTTTCACCTTTGAGTACCCTACTAAAGTAGCAAGCACTAATTCCTTTCCTTAAGACATAGTCAAAAGTCTAAAGGTACGTGCACATGAATCATCTGCCAGAGACTCACACCATAATGACTATCGAACTAATCAATTCATCATGTCTCTCTAGGTCAACTTTGCATACTTGGTACTAAACACAAGTACTGCGGTGGAGACTCTCACTGAAGGAGCGTATGTCTAGCTTTGTTTAATTATACACCGCACAGACTTAAGTCCAGTCGCTACCTTTTAGCGTCTGACCCGAGTTTTCAAATTGCTCGCTATCAAATAGTGCCAAATTTGAATCTCGTATCTGGCATCTTTCTCTCTTAATCAAGCGACATTGGGTTACTTAAACTCATGTTTTAACAATCACACTGACTCACATAGTTCATTCCGCTCGTTATTTTCGTGAGCGCCGAAAATATTTGTTCGTGTGGGTGAACAAATTTAGGCCTGATCGACATACTTTTCACATGCATAACAATAATGAATTTATCAAAGAAAAATAATCTTTTATTCATTAAAAATTTGAGTACATAATTACATTTATAATCTACGCAGACTTAAGGCATTTACATGTCTCAAGAATGCCTCTCTTGGCAATGGTTTGCTGAACGAATCAGCAACCATATTGTGCGTTGATATGTACTCAACTGAGATCTCCTTTTTGACTTCTTGATTTCGTACAAATTTGTACTTCGTGTCGATATGCTTTCCTTTGCAATGATATTCTCGTCCTTCACATAAGTTATGGTTGCTTGATTGTCACAGTGAAGAATCATCTTTTTCATTGCATTCTTAGAAATCCCCAAGTTTTGAAGGAATATTCTAAGCTATAAGGCCCCTTGTACTGCCATAGAGCAAGCTATGAATTCTGCCTCCATAGTTGACAGTGCTACACAATCTTGTTTCTTGTTACTCCAAATAACAACACCATTGCTGAGCAAGAAAGTGTATCCAAAGGTGGATTTCCATTCATCAACGTCACCAGCCCAATCGACATCGGTGAATTCAGCAAGTCGTAGACTTCCTCCATGATAGTACAGTGCAAGATCTGTAGTACCCTTGAGGTATCTCATGATTTTCTTCATCGTATTTCAGTGTTGGCATCCCGGATTAACCTAATATCAACTAACTAGACCCACAATAAAATGTATGTCCGACCGAGTACACATCATAACATACATCAGGTTGCCGACCACACTCGCATATGGAATATTGGACATTTTCTTTCGTTCCTCTAGAGTTTTAGGGCACATGTCCAAGTTTAAAACCTTGCCTTTCATAATAGAAGTGTCAATGGGTTTGCAGCCCTCCATGCGGAATCGTTCCAAAACCTTCTTTATATACGATTCCTGCGACAAAGCAAGGAGTCGTTTGGAACGGGGCGTTGAATTTTCACACCCAATATGTATGCTGCTTCACCCATGTCATTCATCTCAAATTGGAGGTCAATCATTGATCAATGGTAATGACATAGTCTCTATTATTTCCAACTATTAGAATGTCGTCCACATATAATGTCAGGATAGCAAAATTATCCTTGGACTTATGAACATACACACAGTGATCTTCATCAATCATGTTGAAATCGTACGAAATGATTGGCTAATAAAATTTAAGATACCACTGTCTACATGATTGTTTGAGTCCATATATGGATCGGCGCAACTTGCAAATTTTGCGCCCTTCTCCTTTTACGACGAAGCCTTGATGTTGCTCCATGTAAATTTTCTCATCTAGTTATCCATTGAGAAATGTGATTTTTACATCCATTTGATGTAATTCTAAGTCCATATGTGCGACTATAGCCAATATTAGGCAAATTGAAGCAAACTTTATAAAAGTTTCTTCATAGTCAACACCCACAGTTTGGGCCGAAACCTTTCGTCACTAGGCGGGCTTTATATCTTTCAATTGATCCATCCACGCCATGTTTAATTTTGAGAACGCATTTGTTCCCAATTGCCTTACGTCTTGGCGGGAAATCAACCAAGTTCCAGACTTGATTTTTTTATATGGACCTTAGCTCTTTCTTCATTGCCTTAATACATTCTTCCTTAGCAGGGGACGAGAGAGTCTCTTTGATAGATTTTGGCTCAAGTTCATCTTCCAAACTTATTATGTTGACCTCATGTGGTCCATGTTTATCCAATCCTTCAATTTCAAATCGTCGGCATGGAACATATTTTCTATTGGTCCGTCGAAGAGAACTTTTAGGTTGATCATGAGTTGACGGTTTCGAATCTCTCCCACTCGGATCAAACTATAGTATGGAGGAGACTAACTCCTCGATGGGTTGATTTATTTGTGCCGTCAACTCGGGATCTTCTTCTTCATTTAGAAGAAGTGCTTTGTCAATCTCGTCTTGCTTAGGAAAGTCATTCTCTATGAATGTGACATCTCTACTTTCGATTTTCGTTACCGTACCATCTTCTCCTTCTCCTATGAATACATAGCTCTTTGAGGTTTCACAATATCTTATAAATATACATTTCTACCATCTGGGATCCAACTTCCCATACTTATGAGAGTTGTTTAGAACATAGGCTGCGCAACTCCAAGGACGCAAATAACTAAGTTTAGATTTTTGGCCTGTCGAAAGTTCATAAGGCGTGATAGAGACAGATTTCGATGGTACATGATTTAAAATGTAGGCAACAGTCAATAGCGCATCTCCCCAATACGAAATTGAAAGATTTGCTTACGCCATCATGGATCGAACCATATCAAATAAGGTACGATTCCGTCTTTACGTAACACCATTTTGTTGTGGAGTTCTCGGTACTGTTAGTTGCCTAACTATACCCTTTTCATCACGTAACTTCTTGAATAAGTCAGAGAGATATTCACGTCAACGGTCAGTTCGCAAGACTTTAATCTCGTAATCCACTTGATTCTCAGCCATGTTCATGGATCGTACAAAATAATCCAAAGCTTCGGACTTATGAGAAATGAAGTATACAACGTCGTAACATGAATAATTATCAATGAATGTGATAAAGTAAGAAAAATCGTGTTTTGTGTGAACATTCATTGGACCACATATGTCCGAATGTATTAATTGTAATGGGTACTCAGCGCGTTTTTCCATCCCAAATGGTGTTCTTATTTTCTTATCAGCTAGATATTCCTCACAAGTTGGAAGATCAACTTTTGTGAGAGATCCCAAGAGGCCTTCTCTAGCAAGTCTATTCATTCGATCTTGATCAATGTGTCCTAATTTGGCATGCCAAATATTGACACTTTCATTCACATCAACAGATGATATAAAAAAAATAACTATTAGCAACATATGCTATATTTAAAACATATAAACAATTATTGAGAAAACTATTGCATAGAAGAATATTGTCATGACATATGGTCATTTATTTTCTCTAGAAACTTATTACATAATCAAGTTTGTCTAATGCTGACATAGAAAGTAAATTTCGTCTAAAAGCTGGAGCATATAAAACGTCATGAAGGTAAAGTATTTGGCCGTTGCGAAGTTCTAACTTGCACGATCCAATGCCTTTAACTTCAACTCTTTCGTTGTTTCCAACGTAAATCTATTTGCTTCCCGCACTTATTCGGCGAAATTCCACGAAGACCCCATGATCTCTTGCTACATGGTCGGTGGCTCCTGAATCTACAATTCACGAAGGATGAGTTTCAGCAATTAAGGCACAACTTGAGACATAAAAAAATGAATTGTGGTTAGGACAAACCTTCTTTGGCTCAGTGCAATCACGAGCAAAGTGACCACATTTGATACAATTATAGCACTTTACTTTATTCATGTCTACTTGCCGCCATGTTTTCCACGTTTGTACTGGTGGCCTTGGGCTTTCTTCTGTCTAGCATCTCCATTATTTTTATTTGGTTGCGACTTATGCAACCTTTTCCTCTTGAATTGGGAATCAACCCTTTGTCCACCATTGTCAGCAACTAATGCTTAAGAGGAGTGATTCATGGCTTGAAGATCATAATCCTCCATTTCAATGTGGCAAGCAGCTTGGTCAAAAGTTTTGACACTTTCGTTGTGCATCAAATTACAACGCATGTGTTTCCAACTTTTTGGAAGAGAGCGAATCAGAGTTTGCACCTGTTGTTCGTCATCGAGTACTTGTCCTGCACTTTTGAGTTCAATGGATTTTAGACATCTCCTGAATATGCTCCCTTATCGTATGATTTGGTCGCTTCTAATAAGAGTCAAACTTGACCGGAGCATCCGACGCTTGATGGTCATGGTGACCCCATACTTATTGCGGAGCGCCGTCTACATTTTGAATGCTGTCTTGTAGACTTCGAATTCGCTCAAGAGAAAATTATTCATCGTGCTCAGCAACGTAATGTGAGCAACGATTCTTTTTTGTCCAGACAGGCCTCCATGTCCCTCTTGCGTTGGGCACTATGTCCAGGTGCAGATTCATTGACAACATGGTTAATGGTCTCCAAGACCTTTTGTTCTTTTAGAAGATATTGGATCTTGCGATGCTAAATATCATAATTGTCGTCATTGAGCTTCTCATTCTTGTTCTGATCAACAATTATTATTTTGGAACTCATGGTCTAGTTTGGTCACAAAAATAGGAGAAATCAGTGTTATGCATGTTTTAATTTTGTTCGCAAACAACATAAAAAATGAAATAACAACATTCATGAAGTAGTGGCATCGAAAGGTTGTTAGACTCCCACTCATCTCCTACTATCTCCAAGAAATATTATCATTTATTATTTTAACAATGCGACAAAATTAATCTAAATGTTTGAATTTTGAATCAACACATAATTCAAAATTTTCTACTCTATGCATTTTGAATCAACTTATAATTCAAAATCACCGAGATTCATTTCATGTGGTGCACCAAATTATTTCTAATATGATCAGGACATTCATGACTAGTGCAGCGGGAGCTCTTCCCTGAAAGGTGTCAATTAAATAACCGTGCACTATCCTTCGTCTCGACATCACATTAGAAAAAAATTGTGCTCCCACTATCACACATCAATTCTATTTTTGGAGACTGCATTGACCATGCACTAGACTAGTTCCTCGGAACCTTTCTAGACATGCATTTCGGATCACACACCGCTCAACAGAAAGACATTGATTATTGTGACAATATTTGAATCTCAAGGTGCCTTAGTCCTACAAAAGAACTACCTATATTTCATGTATTCTTTAATTATCTATAGTTTGTATAATTAAACCAACTAGTTATTTTATTATAAGCTTACATGAAATATGTATTTCAGCACATAGCCAAAATTAATATTGTCATCTTAATTAATTCTCACGTAAAGAATTTCAAATCAATTTCAAATTCTAGGCAAATTATCATGCTTAACAAGATTGGACATACCAATTTAATTTTAACACATAGTCAAAATTTGAATCACAAAAATAAATATCATTATGACATACATAAACGAAAATATTTATTTCATGCATGATAACACATTCATTAGACAATATTTAATATTGACATGCAAATCTAATCATTTAATTTAATGCTGTAAATCAACAAACGATTTCCTTTTGATAACATTAAATTGCAAGCAATATTACAAAAAAATTCTAAGGAAAAAACAAAATTTTCCTAATTTTTTATGATTTTATATTAGATATTGTCTATTTTCTTACTATTTTAAAATTCTGACGAAAAACAAAAAGAAAAAAAAGAAAAACTATTTATTGTGCATCTCAGTCAACCCAATTGTCACTTCTCATATGTGCAACTCTTTTGCACCAGCCTTCCAGTGGGCCGTGTGCGTGCTGGAACAATTTTATCTTTTTTTCTATTTTTTGTGTGCAACGTATGCATAAAAAAATTCCAAAAAATTCATCAAAAATATTAAAATAAATTTGAAAAATATATTATGGTCATCCATAATATATTTGTGATGACAAACTTTATTTTATCCTTAGGTTGTGGTCATACAACCGAGGTGCGCAGATCCCAAATAATAACAAATATTATTATTTTTTGTCGCAATTACGAGTTCGAGAAAAACCTAAAAAAGCTCTGATATCAATGTTGAAATTTATAATAGATTTAAATTCTAGAGATTGCGGAATACATCTTGCAGTGGAAATAGATCGTCTGGGCTTTTCCACGAACTCTTGAAGAACGCACTTGCACCTCGGGATCGGGAACCAAACTTTTGGGGAACGAAACTCTTTGCCACGACACAAGTGTCTATGGAAGAACCTTTCAAAAGTGTATTTGGGACCTATGTTATGGGTCCCCTTTTATAGGGTAAGGAGACTTTGGCGATAAATTAGACAGAACGCATCGTGTCCATCGCGCGTATGATGATGTATCTGCGCAGGCATACGTCTCACCCTTATGGGCCACACGTATGTGTGGCCCATGTGCCCAAAAGGGCACTATTCCAACAATGCAAGATGGTTTTGTGATATTTGATTGTATGGTTTTCTATGTTTTATTCATGTCATCTTCTGTATCCCTCCTTTGATCATGCCTAATAATTATGTGATTTTCTTGTGTCTTAAAATTAATACAAAGTTAACAAACAATAATGAAAATATTTAAATGCATAAAGATGTACAAAAAAAGGTAAAATATAAAAAAAAACTCAGTAACCCTATCTTGTTTCTTAATTAAGAATGAAAGTTTCTGATAAGGGCACATAACATAGTTGAATACAAATTAATAAAATTATAGTCACGTCAAAGCAAAACACATGTGACATTGCTCTTATTGTATAAAACTCTCAAATCCTATGCAATAAATGAGATTTTTTAATTAATTTATTGTCCATGAGGTTTGAATCTAAATCATTATGATGTGTGAGTAAATGATGATAATACATGAAGTAACAATGTGTTATTTCGAATTTTTTGACAAGTTTCTCAAAATTGATCATATTGGTCAATACTAGCACATCATATTAGTCGATACGAGCATGTTGATCATGAGGAAGCCCATATTGTTGAATGTTGGTACTTGGTAGCATCACCAATACTAGTAGTAAAGATTAACACATAACATGAGTTATCAAATATATATGCTTACTTAATCAAATCAATTATATATTCTTATGACATTGATATTAAACATTAATTGTAACGCCCCTAAATTGACCAACGTCACGTGACGAGAATCTCTTTGAAGGCGCTACGAAAAGCTATAACTTTGACTAACAATTGACCAAAGCTCCATTAAAACAACGACATGTCAACAATAGGAATAAAGAGGAAAATAGAATATCAAAATAGCGAAAGTCTCAAAGTACTACAAAATCTCCATGATAACCATAATATCTGAATTACATCCAAGTTCATAATTACGAAAAATAGGAAAAATGATAACTAGGCCCTCTGTCAGTTCATGTGCTTTATCATTGCTCGAGCTGGTCGCGACACACGATCTCAACACTATCACTGACCTGACCCTATGGAAATCAACACAGGGGAGGAGGTCCTCCTGTAAGCTATATAACCTAGTGGAGATCCATATAGTACTCAATGCATAACAATAAATAACAATAGTCAAAATTAGTAATCACTTATAACAAGATCAGATAGAGAACATAAGATCATTCGATTTGAGATATCAATGGATAAAAGAGATAGAGATCATGTATCAATCTTATAATCATGAAAAGGATGCCGTTATCATTCTAGATTAATCATCTTACTTCATTTACCATCATACTCATATCATTTATACATTCTATTTATTCTTGAACATTTTTCTTCGTCTTCAATGACTTTATGTGCCTTTAACTTTTGGAGGTTTTACGTCGAGCAAAATAATACAACCTTGTGCAGCCAATGAGTGATTAAACCATGGCTAAGAGAGTGACCCTTCATTATAAGCACTTAGCATGGGCTGGCCACCCTCTCTTTATCCTTTCATCTTTCTTACTTTAATCACTTTATCAATTCATCATTCTTTCATTCTATAAGGGAATTGGATAAATGAACAGATCAATAACAAGACAAATGATTCAGTCACACGACAATTCAATCAGTAGGGAATATCATATCACAATCATGAAAATAATCTAGATCAATCAGCAACCAAAGTAAAATCTGATTTAAGGGTCGGTCGACCGGTTCTCTCTGATCGGTTGATCGATTTCTTAGCACCGGTCGACCGATATCTCTGGGTCGATCGATCAATGGGTCTGATAGCATTCAATGGGTCTTAGTCGGTTGACTTCTAGGCACCGGTCGACCGATATCTCTGGATCGGTCGACCAATGGGTTTGAGTCGGTCGGTCGGCCGAGCTATGCAGCCCTGAAAGGGATAATCGGTCGACCGGTCTCTATCGGTCGGTCGACCGGTCTCTATTGGTCGGTCAACCAATTTCCTCATCACCGGTTGACCGATATCTTTGAATCGATCAACCGGTCAACGTAAAAATAGAATCGTGCAGAAGTCAAAGATTTAGGAATTTTCAATCCTAAATGCAATCATAGCTTACAAATAATCATCTAAACACGAAGTAATGATACAAACACATCCCTAGTCACAGAGAATCGCAAATCAGGGATTAAATAATAAGAATACAATCAATCCATTCCTTTTCCATTTCCATCAACCAAGAACACATTTCAAGATGAACAACCCTAATTCTGCCCTAATGCTAATTAAGTTATACAGAGGTATTTCGAATTCACCCACATCTTTCTTTCTTCTTCATTTATTTTCTTTCCTTCTTTCCTTCCTCTTTCTTCTTCTCTTCTCTCTTCTTTCCTAGCCGCTGGCCTCTCCTTGTGCTACCCTATGTTGCTTCTCTTCCTTGCTGTGTGCTTGTCGTGAGTGAGCATAAGAGAGATAGAATGATGGAGTGAGAGGTGTAGGAGAGAGGGAGGTCAGTGGGGTGAGAGTGGAGAGCCTCTGTTGTCGGCTGGAGAGGTTGAGGAGATGAGAGAGAAAAGAGGAAGAGGGAATGAGAGGGGAGTAAGTGGGGTTTAGGGCATCTTAAGGCTTTTATAGCTTAGATTTAGGGCCTATTATGTTAATGGGCTTTATTATGGGCTATTGTTGTTGTTGGTTTTAAAATTTAAATTTATGTTATTATTTTTTTCGGGTGTTACATCATTACCCCCTTAAAAGAAAATTCGTCCTCAAATTTTGCACTAAGTAGATGTCTTACCGAATATGTGTGGGAATTCTTGGCGCATCTCTGATTTGAGTTCCCATGTGACCTCATTGCCGTGATGAAAACATCATGCTACTCTGACCATCGGTACATTTATATTTTTCTGGTGTTGTACTTTGCGTTCCACAATATGTGTCGGGTACCCAGCGAAGGTCAAATCAGTAGCTAGATTTGACTCTTCGATCTATAAAACATTGGCAGTATCATGCTTATACTTCTTAAGCATGGATACGTGGAACACATTATGCACTCGCCCATATGAATGTGGTAAGGCTAGCCTGCATGCTGCTTCACCTACTAGTTCCAGTGCGCTCGCAGGGTCCTACGTACCGAGGGCTGAGCTTCCCTCGTTTACTGAACCTCATAACTCCCTTCATGGAAGATACCTTCAGCAGAACTTGATCACCAGCCTGAAAAGATCTGCTCACGTCTGTCCTTATCAGCATAATTCTTTTGTTTGCCATGAGCTATCTTCATTATCTGTTTGATCAGCTCCTCTTTCTCGGCATACTATACTGCCTCCTTCACTTTTTTTTTCTCATGATTTTTTCTTCTCCTGCTTTACCCTAGTGAGCGGGTGAACGATAAGGTCTGCCATATAAAGTCTCGAAGGGCATCATATCGATACTGGAATGGTAACTGTTATTATAAGTAAATTCGATTAGCTGAAGGTGCTCATCACAATTGCTTTGTCAATCTAGCGCACATGCTCGCAGCATGTCTTCTAAGGTCCGAATAGTCCTCTCAGACTGCCCATCAGTCTGAGGGTGGAAAGCAGTGCTGTAATTCAGCCTTGTGTCTAATGCTTATTGCATGCTCTTTCAGAATCTGACGATGAATCTGGGGTCTCGGTCAGAAATAATCGATGCTGGAATGCCACGTAGCCTAACCGCCTCTCTAACATACAAGTCTAATAAACTCTCAATCAATTGCTTCCACCGAATAAGGATGAAGTGTGTTGCCTTCGTGAATCTGTCAACCACCACCCATATAGCATCATGACCCTTCTTGGACCTGGGCAAGTGGGATACAAAATCTATAGTAATATTATCCCATTTCCACTGTGGAATATGGCCTCTGGTGCTCAATCTTTACCTGTTGGTATATCAGACATTTAGACACATACTCAACTATCTATTTCTTCATGTCAGGCCACCAATGGTTGCGCTGTACATCTTTGTACGTCTTAGTGCTCTCAGGATGGATGACAAACTCAAACTTATGTCACTCATCCATAAGAAGAGAGTAGTATCAACCTATGTGCAACCTTGCCGACTAATTTTAATATTAAAATGGTCCATAGTCGTGAGGACTAATTACTCCTTACTTATCTGCATTACCTCTTTCATATAGGCAGCTTTCAGTAACATTTGATCACCATCATTAACGATATCTTTTCGTATACCTTCATTTGCATAGCTATTCTCCTTTTAACCTTTTTCTTAATTCGTTCAACCTTCTTAACATATCTTCTTCGTTCATGGTTTCTCTTTGCCTATTTCACTCAATTGAGTGGGGGACTACAAGATTGTCAATATAATCGAACGGTATTCTAAAATATTTGATTGGTGGCCATTATCATAAGAAATTTTTTATCACATGTAAATGATCATTCCAGTTACCATGCCAATTAAGTGTACATATCCCCAACATATGTTAATTGTAGTGATATACAATAATTGATTACACTCTGATGTTATCTTAGGCTTTTATCTTTACCATCAATTATGCTTTTAACATTTTATCCTTTCCTTTGAAACTTTATATTTCCAAATTATTTAACATTGGAATTCAAGGGACAAATCTATCACTTTTTCATAATTTCGTGATCTCCAAGGATCCTTCCATATGTGAGTCTAACTACGATATAGCTATCGATCCGACATCCACCTGGCACCTATTGCCATTGGTCGGTCCATAACGATCATGATTCAATGTTAGTAATTTATTTGGATTCAGTGAAAATCAACATTTAACGTCGCCCCATGTCGAGGTTCTTGTGATATGGTATGATGATAGTCATATAGAGGTATGGTCACTTGACCTTCGACTTAAATCATATAGCTTGAGGAATTGCACAAAGTACAAGAATAAGTGATTGTCCAATGCGACCATTTTGTTTGGAATCAAACAAAAGTCTTATAAATCATTTGGAGATGGATTGTTCTTGGCTATCTATGCCATTGAAATAAAATGATTCATTAATCAATGTCATTCAATATTTTTCCTATGTCCCAATCCTTGTATCCATACTTTGTTCGATAATTTAATCATGGGAGTTGCCTTCAATTTTAACTTCTTAGTTTACCTTGCATTGTCTTCTATTGATTTATCTTTCCATTACAATATCATGTCATATATTTTCCTAGAATGCCGATGGTTATATATATATATATATATATATATATATATATATATATATCACCACGGCAAGTTCTTTTCTTTTGGAGTTGAGTGTCTTTCCCTCCATGTATAGGGGAATAAACCAATATAATTATCTTAAGGGAGTAAGAAGCACTCCGAATCAAAGTTACGATTACGATGATGATTCAATCGGTCGATGGAACACATGGTAAAATTCAATCCATAATGAACCCAAATAATTTATGCGCGCTACATAACATAAATCCTTAATAAAATATCATGAATGCAAGCAAACACATAGAATGAATTCAAGCAATAAAGTAGGAAAAACAAAGCAATCACCAAAATACAAGGCAAGCAATTATCTTTATCTTTTGCACATTGTCCATTTTCGTAACCTACCATGGTCCATTTTCATATTATACTTTAGTCCATTTTCATATTTTGCATTGGTCCTTTTTCATTCAATTGTCCACCTTTTAACTTGGCATCAATAATACGAATCATAATTTTGTACATGTTCATCCTTATCATTTTCAGACATATCAACATTAAACCTTTAAGAAGAATCATTGGTAGACCATCACGGCCAGTGGGGATCAGTGCCATGGCCAGCTCTGTTAAGTCAGATGACTTCGCACAAGGCGAAAAAATCTGTGAGAGTGTGGATGACCTCGCACTAGACGGCAACATCCCTCATTGGAGATGACCTCGCCCTAGGCGGCAACATCCATAAAGATGAGGATAATCTCGGACTAGTCGAAAACATCTCTCAGAGGAGATGACCTCGCACTAGGCCATAACATGAGTGAGGATAAACCTTGTTCTAGGCAAAAACATCCCTCGAAGAAGATGACCTCGCTACCTTGTGCTAGGCGGAAACATCTCTCTCGAAGATGACCTCGCTACTTCGTGCTAGGTAGAAACATCCCTCGAAGGAGATGACCTCGCTCTAAGCTAGCATAACTTTTCATTATTATAGTGGACCTCTCTTTCGATCTGTAATTAGATCAAGGTTGTATTAAGCATAGTTTCGAATCATTTTTAAGTTCGTTTCATTTCATAATAAGTCGGGTGGGCAAAGACTTTATAAATCAAATGATTCAATTAGGATCGAATTTCCTTCTATCCACATATCGGACGCCTACAAGTCAATTAAACGATCGTCCATTTTTTGTTCATTTAGCGGTCGTCCGAAAGGAGGAGTGGATGCCCGTTTGTCAATGTCTTTCGATCAACTGAAAAGGGGTAGCGGTCAACTGTTTGATATTCATTCTTCAATCCAATGTGACATCTGAGTCTTTCAAAATTCTATGTTTATTCGTCCATATATCTAACTCTTAGCTCAATATAAGGCAATAAGAATTCATATAACTAGTTTGTATTTTCTTAAGACTTTTATCAACATAATATAGAGGTCATATGAAGTATAAGGTGCAACAAGCATTACGGTTGCCTACTTATCAATATAACATATAAATAAACCCCTATCTTGACAACCTCATGGAACCACATAAATCATAATAATAAATCATAACTTAGGCATGCTTAGTTTCCTATAAAATTCACTTCTACTATTTTGGAATCATCTCACACCTACTTATTGTGTGAGGCAATTCTTTTATTTATTCTTATAATTCCCTCATTTCTCTCATAAATCTTCATCTCTTTGCAATATGCCTACTCATTTTTCTCTTCATACTGCTGCAGTCAGCAGAAGAAGTCCGTGAGTAGGATGATCATGAAAGAGATGGAAAACATGAATTGAAAGAAACAAAATTGTTTCTTATATTTTTTTCTAAATATCTATAAGACTGATTCTTCATATAGGTATAATCATCCCCATGCATCACTTATTCTTTTCTGATTTTTCATAACATTTATACTCCTTTTGCATAATCATTAATACTCTTTAGATTGATTCCTACCATACAAAATAACCTCCTTAGGAATCAACCACTCCTATGAAATAAGCATCGATACATCAATAAAAAATGACACAAAGTAAGAAAAATTTTACTTGTACTTTACGGTGGAGGGTGTGGCGACTACTCGATGAAAGCACATGAACCATTACCATACTATCTTATACAATAGGACGTCAAGAGAGTCCTAACTTTAGGCTCTGATATTATAAATGTAACGCCCCAAATCGACGAATGCCACGTGGTGAGGATCTCTCTGAAGGCGCTATGAAAAATTATAACTTTGACTAACAATTGACCGAAACTCTATTAAAACAACGACATGTCAACAATAGGAATAAAGAGGAAAATAGAATATCAAAATAGCGAAAGTCTTAAAGTACTACAAAATCTCCATGATAACCATAATATCTGAATTACATCCAAGTTCATAATTGCGAAAAATAGGGAAAATGATAACTAGGCCCCCTGTCAGTTCATGTGCTTTATCATCGCTCGAGCTGGTCGCGGCACACGATCTCAACACCATCACTGACCTGGTCTTGTGGAAATTAACACAGAGAAGGAGGTCCTCCCATAAGCTATACAGTCTAGTGGGGATCCATATAGTACTCAATGCATAACAATAAATAGCAGTAGTCAGAATTAGTAATCACTTATAACAAGATCAAATAGAGAACATAAGATCATTCGATTTGAGATATCAATGGATAAAAGAGATAGAGATCATGTATCAATCTTATAATCATGAAAAGAATGCCGTTATCATTCTAGATTCACCATCTTACTTCATTTACCATCATACTCATAACATTCATACATTCTCTTTATTCTTGAACATTTTTCTTCGTCTTCAATGACTTTAGGTGCCTTTAACTTTTGGGGGTTTTACGCCGAGCAAAATAATACAACATTGTGCAGCCAATGGATGATTAAATCATGGCTAAGGGAGCGACCCTTCACTATAAGCACTTAGCATTAGGGGAGAGCAACGGTCGGTTCGGTTAATTAACCGACCGAATAATTCGGTTAATTGATCGAATCGACCGAAAAAATTAATCATTATCCGGACCGAAAAAATCGGTTAACCAATTTTTTCGGTTCGGTTCGATGAATTCACCGTTTTAACCGAAAATAAAAAAATATTTTAAAATATTATTATAAAATTCACAAAATTTAAAAATATATTAAAGTAAAGATTAAATACATATTCAAAATTTAAAGCCAAAATTAAATTTAAACATGATAATAAGATACAAATCATTCAATAGTTAGGATACAAATCAAATTAAACAAAAATACATAAAATCATAAACACAAAACAAGTTTTTACAAAAGAAATTAATTAAAATATATAAAAATAATAATTATCAGTTAATTCAGTTTTTAACTGAAATTTTGATTAATTAACCGTAACCGTCCAATTAATTTCGATTAAAAAATTTCTTTATTTGTTAACCGAACCGAAATCGAATCGGATAACGGACGGTTAACCGACGGTTACGGTTAATTGGATAACCGTGCTCAGCCTACTTAGCATAGGCTGACCACCCTCTCTTTATCCTTTCATCTTTCTTACTTTAATCACTTTATCAATTCATCATTCTTTCATTCTATAAGGGAATTGGATCAATGAACAGATCAATAACAAGACAAATGATTCAGTCACACGACAATTCAATCAGTAGGGAATAACATATCACAATCATAGAAAGAATCTAGATCAATCAGCAACCAAAGTGAAATCTGGTTTAAGGGTCGATCGACCAATTTTCTTTGATTGGTCGATCGATTTCTTAGCACCGGTGGATCGATATCTCTGGGTCGGTCGACTGATGGGTCTGATTCCATTCAATGGGTCTCGGTCGGTTGACTTATGGACACCGGTCGATCAATATCTCTGGATCGGTCGACCGATGGGTTTGAGTCAGTGCAATCATCTCGGTCGGTCGGTCGGCCGAGCTATGCACCCCTGAAAGGAATAATCGGTCGACCGGTCTCTATCGGTCGGTCGACCGATTTCCTCATCATCGGTCGACCGATATCTTTGAATCGGTCGACCGATCAGTGTAAAAATAGAATCGTGCAGAAGTAAAAAATTCAGGAATTTTCAATCCTAAATACAATCACAGCTTACAAATAATCATCTAAACATGGAGTAACGATACAAACACATCCCTAGTCACATAGAATCGCAAATCAGGGATTAAATAATAAGAATACAATCAATCCATTTCTTTTCCATTTCCATCAATCAAGAACACATTTCAAGATGAATAGCCCTAATTCTACCCTAATGCTAATTAAGTTATGCAGAAAAATTTCGAATTCATCCACATCTTTCTTTCTTCTTCTTTTATTTTCTTTCCTTCTTTCCTTCCTCTTTTTTCTTCTCTTCTCTCTTCTTTCCTAGCCGCTGGCCTCTCCTTGTGCTGCCCTATGTTGCTTCTCTTCCTTGATGTGTGCTGACCGTGAGTGAGCATAAGAGAGAGAATGATGGAGTGAGAGGTGTGGGAGAGAGGGAGGTCAGTGGGGTGAGAGTGGAGAGAGATGAGAGAGAAAAGAAGAAGAGGGAATGGGAAGGGAGTAAGTGGGGTTTAGGGCATTTTAAAGTTTTTATAGTTTAGATTTAGAGCCTATTATGTTAATGAACTTTATTATGGGCTATTGTTGTTGTTGATTTTAAAATTTGAATTTATATTATTTTTTTTTAGTGTTACATTAATTGTATTGTTGCCAACCACCTTTAGTAACGGAAAATGTAAGAGAGCTAAACGGAAGAAATAAAGTGAAAAAATTATGATAATTCAAGGAAATAAAAAAATAAGTTTGTAGTTTAAAATTATATACGAAAAATTACGATAGTTTAAAAGAGGTTTGTAGAAATAATTCTTTATATTATTCATATATTGATGCATGATAAATATATTATGTCTTAATGATCAAATTATAGGTTATCTATTGAATTTAATCTTTATAATTAACAACAGACGGATTCTTTGTATCCAGCTTGGTGCATGTACATAAGATTAAGATAAGATGGAGGTGAGCTCATGACATGGCATGAAGATTATACATGCATGTTGGGCATGATCTCTTTAGTATTTATATTGACATGTCTATTATGTTATGTAATCTATAATTTATTTATAGGCTTTTGGGCTTCAACTTTTGCTAATTATTATGATTATGCATTCTTTACGTTAAGAAATACTGAATGGTGGATATGCTTAATTCTTATATTTTATTGGGCATTCCATTGCGAAGATGATAGTTGGGATGTTATCATTATTTAGTTTTACATCTTTCCCCTGCTAATATCATTATGTTGGCATTACATTGTTAATTGTTCATCGATATTTTCCGGAACACAATGAACTCATAATTTATTTTTTTTGTAACACCTCAAGAGAAACAATATATTGACGAAATAAATCGAATCACAGAGAAAAGCAAAGCACTAGGCCGCCATGGGCGATCCAGAGCTTGTGCACTCTTCCTCGGATGTGGCAGAAGCGCTTCGTGTCGTCGATGCACGTGGCCGATCGGGCAACGCCACGCCCATTCACGCCATAATTATGGATCAAGCTTAAATGGGCTTGTAAACTTCAAGGAAAAAAAGAGGGTCAAAACCCAAAAATCAGAAGCCCAATCCAAAGATGAGACTGCTTGAGTTTTTTTTCCCCTTCTTTTTTCTTCGTGGAGGAAGATTTTGATAAATTGCTACAAGCTCAAAAGATGTTATTGGCCACGTGGTCTTTTCATTATATTTTCTGCTTTGGTCGCCTAGAAGTTCTCAATCCACAATTTTTGGAGACCATGAAATTAAATTGCGTCCGCCATCAATTTGTTGTTAATCCTAGATGTTTCGAGTTATTAGTTTAGGATAAAAGATAGAGAACATCAAAATTAAACTCGTTTAAGATAAAATGAAAGTATTCTCTATTTTATCTTGTTTCTTATTTCTTACACCATTAAATCTTATTAGATGATAAATTATTAGTATAAAAAATAGAGAAAGAAACATCAAATTTTATCCATTAGTTTATACACGCCACCCACGTATCATGCATGGTAACATGAATTGGGCTAAAATATATGTTTGCCTCATCTGACATGGACCGCAAAATGAGCATCTTATAACACACATAAATGTTTCCGGACAATTTCATTCAAACACCAGTCATATAATTACATACTGTTAAGTTCAGATCAAAGATTATAACAACTGGTCTCACTTAGTAATAAAAATAATTTATTTTAATTTTTTTTAAAATACCTTTGACATAAAATTTCATCTTCAACTTTTAAGTTGCATCTCGTTAAGATATGCTTGTATTATTTTTAAACCAAATTATTTTAAAACACAGTAACAAGAATAATAAAAATATGATAAATTTTATATAAATTAATGATTATTAAGAGTATTTTAAAATTATTTAAATGATTATATTGATCTATAAGATCTAATAAGATTGTGTAATTAAAATTAATATTGTACACATAAATTTGTAAAGTAAGATGCAGATTGGTTATATATATATATATATATATATATATATATATATATATATATATAAGATTAATATCTTCATAATCTTATATGAGATTGGTTTTTTTAGTTACTTAATATATAGATTCATTATAATTTGTACGAAGTCGAAAGAATGTATTTTGGATGCAAATGAATTATTTTGAAACATTTTTTTTTACTTCATGGTTGCTTCCATTTTTTTTGGTCTGCCAAGAGCGAGGATGTTCTCACACTCATCAGGAACTCAAATTTTTCTAGGACTTCATTGTTCTTGCAATTATTGCAAATGTGACCCATAGGTTAAAAAAAAAGTCATTTGAATAAAAATATGAGAATAAGGTGATTGTTCTCTATTTATTCCTATATCAGACAGGTCTAAGCATATCTTTACATACTATCCTTAAATTATATCTGTCTCCTTGTCCATCAAGAAGAAAAAATGAATGAGCAGGGCCAAGTTTGAACCCTTAGTCTCTTATTCCACCTATAAGTCAAATAATCACTTCATCCAACTAAATCTTTTATTAAAATAGTACATTAAAATTATTTAGGGTCAGTCCGAGAGCCCAAATAAATTTATATGAGTTTAACACACAACTCAAACATTTTTACATTTTCTCGAATATAAAGTTATTGTCGCTCTTCAATCAAACAATATCATAATAAAAACATTAAAAGTCTCCAGCTCCTTCAAAAATTTTAAAAAACAGATATAGTGAATTTCTGCCTACGACGAGAATGGAACAAATTGTTCTGACATAATTATGAAGGAAATTTGCTCACTTACTAAACAGGGCCTTAGAGTAATATTATGTTTGAAATAATAAATATAATTATATTACTTTTTAGAATAAATAATACTCTTAAAATTATAATTGATGCAATATGTGTGGGTCTGGGGGTGGGGGACCGATTTTTTCATGATGCTGGTGACAGGAATTGCCAACGAAAGGATGCACACCACCAATTCATCATGTCCTTAATCTACCTGATCAGTCGTCAAGGGGCAATTGGTTGGAGGTTAAATAGTAAAATAGAATGATATTCTACAAAATATTATCAAACAACACATTTATTCTATAAAAAATATAAAGGGTAATGTTACCATTTTGAAAATATATAATCTTGTAAATAGTACTTTTCACAAAGATAACGTATTCTATAAAAATGACACAATAGGTCAAATCCTCTAAAAAAAGTAACCCGTCAAATTAAATCTTTATATTATCAAACCAAACAACACCCAAGTGCCCTGCCCTTTCTCATAACACACGATCATTCCTGCATATATGATAAATTATTCATTAAATAAATATTACCAGCTACATTTTCCTTTTTATCCATTGATTGTTATGTACCCAAAGTAGTAAAAATAATATTATCAAAATCGAACCAGACCGATATGTTCAACCGGTTTAATCATTAATCAGTCAGTAATTTGATTCAGTTTGATATCAAAATTATTTTTATGTTGAATCAGTCAAAATTTGTTGAATCGGGTCGACTGAACCAATTCACCTTGGTTCAATTTAAGTTTTAAAAAATAAAATTTTAAAAATGATAAAAAATAGGAAAGTTCAAAAAGGAAAAAAAAAGAAAAGGAATATGATAAAGGTAAAAAATGAGAAAATATGATATGTATAAAATTAAATAGAAATTGTAAATAAAAAATGTAAGTATTCAAATTTGATTAACATTAAAAGAAAAATTATTAAAGGAAATAAAAAGAAAAGTGTTAAAAAAATAAGAATAATTTAGGATAAAATTTATTAATATAGCATCTATCATTAATAAATAATAGATACTGAATTAATAATAATTTATTTATATTTATATGTTAATCATTATTATTTATCATTATTAAAAATTTTAATAAATAAAATTATGTTATATTAGTTTTTAATATTTTTAATCGGTTATTAGTATAATATTCATATATTATATCATATAAATTATATTATATTATTATAATTATTATAAATAATAATATTTTAATAAAATCTGATAATTCGGTCGAACTCGATTCGATTAGTCCAATCGCAATCTTCGCCGATCCGATTAAGAAAACATTGAGTAGAAGATTCATTTTAACACATCTAACTAATGGCAACCGGAAAATGTCAGGAAGCGAGCGGGCGAGGTGCATCTGAGCCCAGATATCACCCGATCTGCTTTTTTTCCCGGTCTTCTTCTGGGGCAGCTTCATTCACCTCTCTGCCGCTAATGCATGTGGCATGTGACTACGTGTCCACATAGCTCTGCTAGACGTGGTTAATTGTTGGACAGCAAGCAGTTAATGCAGACAAGTTTCCAAAGTGTGAGATCATATACATTGTACTTAAAGCAATGTGTAAAATTCGGACCGATCCCTTTTTTTTAATCAAGTCGGATCACTTTGATACGATGGTCAATCGCATGACAATAAAATAATATAAAATATAATTAACTAAATACTTAAGGTGTTCTTATGTTACTTCTCTAATTTTTAATGTCACTTCACATTTCCTATTTTACCTTCTTATTTTCATTAATATTATCTCAACTTCACTTCTCCCATTATGTCCTTTCATTTTCTACTTTTCATCAAATTTATTTAAATTAATTAACATTATTGTTAACTTTCCTTTCTCCACTTTCTCTCTTTTCTAGATTAATGATTTTATTTTTATGATAAAAATATAATACTTATATAATATGAGATATGATACATACATATAAATTTAATTAATATGTAAAACTAAAATTACATCAAATATGTAAAGTATTAGAAAAAAATATATGAAATAAAATGAAAATAAAAAATAGTGTAAGTGAAAATAAAGTACTAGAGACAAAATTAAAAAGATTTTATAGAAATAATTATATATTCTGATTATTTAATAAGTCTTTGTGTCATTTTTTCAATTTTTTAGAACTCATTTATCTTATATTTTTCAAAACTAATATATACATATATTACAATATTATATGTGTTCCCTTTACATCATATCTCGTATTATATAAGTATTATATTTTTATCATAAAAATAAAAACACTAAATTAGAAAAGAGAGAAAGTGGAGAAAGAAAAGTTAATAATAATATTAATTAATTTAAATAAGTTTGGTGAAAAGTGGAAGATGAAAGGCATAATGAAAGAAGTGAAGTTAAGAAAATATCAATAAACGTAAGAGGGTAAAGTAGGAAATGTAGAGTGGCATTAAGTATTATAGGAGTGACATTAAGAGCACCCAATATATATATATATATATATATATATATATATATATATATAATTAATACTATTGCACATATCAAAGCATAAATGATATTATTAATATTTTTTAACAAATAAAGGAACAAGATTGTTGTTCAAATACATATTTTTACATTTTAATTTTGAATAGATAAATTAGCATGTATATTATAATTTCATGTATTTAATTATTATTATTTATTTATGACAAAATGTTAAAATCTAAACAAAATAAGTAAATTATTTAGTATTTTATTTTTATTAGAGGACGTTTTTTTTTGTTTCTAACATTAAGATATGATCACAAAAGTATTACTTTGATAAAGAAAGGTTGATAAGACAAATTTAATAAGAAAAAAAAATTAATGTTGCATATATATGTGGTGGAATTGGTCAAGGCAATTCCAAGTGCGTCCAAAGTATTTTGTGTATGAGCCGGGAATTGGTCAAGGCAAACTATATGTGGTGGAATAGATCCCAAAAATGGATTTGAACAGGACATGTGAGAGGGGGACTGGTGTTTAATTTGTTCGACACTTGACACAGATGATAAATCAGAATAAATGGCAACGGATAAGTCAAAACAATGAAATGGGTGAAAATAGTACTAGAATGAATAATAATTGTTTTTTAAAAGGGGAGGGGTTTAATTTTTAGAAAAAGAACGCCATTTTTTGTGTTAAAACTTAAAAGTGCTTTTAAAATTTTAATTTTATACCACGAATATTTGAATTACTCGATAAAGTTATGTGAGAAGCAATTATGGAAGAAGTTCTCTCATAACAACCTTCATTTATTAATAATGCACATCCATAAGTCTTAAGATGCATGATTATTGTTTCTTTTTTGTTCATTCTCTTTCCATTCCGAAAAAAACACTTGATAATACGAGGAACCCACTTGATAAATCTTATGATCCAAGATTACCTTTTTCTCCCCTTTACTGAAATAATCAATTTTATACACCCTTTGATCCAGAGAATGTAAAGCCAAAAAGGAAGAGATTAATCTATTTGGTGAATTTGCATTTTAGTTGTGAATGAGATTCGAGAGTTTAACAAGAAATAAAATGACATGTTACCAATCCCACCATAAAAAAAAACTGAAAATGATGAATAATTGATGAACTAAACAATACAGATATCATGCCAACCACTTCTTCCTGAAAGAAGAAAAAAAAAGCCTTATAAAATAGCCGAGATGCATGGAACTCTGAATTTTTAAAGAAATTAGACAATGCCAATTCATAAATTTAATGCTGGATAACCACCAACTTATTTATTTGACGCCATATCCAAACTTTTCAGACAAATAAAAAATCACTATTAAATCAAATCAAATCAAATCATGATTTAAAATTACGATCGGACATAAAATAAGTTTGTTCAAATATACAAATCTGCAAAATAATTCTAATTGTTGGTAGTAGAAAATAAATATAACCCCACCGGGCAATGAGGTCAACTAAAAATACAAAAAATATATCCATGGAAGTTGGTGCGGGGTCCCAACAAAAGCGCGCGCACGTCATCCTATGCGTCACCCGCCGCCCCTGAAACCAACACAACACGGTGTCACCCGTACGGAGCTCCAACGACCGTTAAGTTCTCATCGAACGATGATTCATCCACCGCCACAAATTTCGCTCGCTTTCCCACCCCTCTGTCGTTTTGCCGCGTCCATGCCCATGATTGAGCTCGACCTCCTCCTCCTATTATATTTATCTTTCTGAGTATTAACATCAATACTAAAAATATATATGAACTAACAAAATCCCTATATATGTAAGTAAAATACCTCTCAATTTTTTTTCTCTCAAAATATTGAATCTGAGATATTTTAACGGATTTTAATGGGTCAGCTCACGATATTCACGAGCTTGAATTTTGTAACTCTGTTATCAAATGTCATATTGTAAAATTCGTTTATTATCATTGTTATTGTAAAAAATAAATGCCGATACCATGTCGAGACATTATTTGTTCTTGAATCTAACTAAAAAGTAAAAACACAAAAAAAACCTCTTAATTGATTTTCTTTATTAATTAATGAGGTTGCTAGCGTTTGCTCGCCCGAGCTACGCTCCGGTTTTACGGACGTCGGTTACACGCGTACAAAAAACTTGGGAATAGGCTCGTTCGACCAATAATATAAAGATACGTCATCTTCCACGTCGCTGAAACGGTTTTTGGGTGCGACACGTTGGTGCACTTAGCAAAGCCGAGATGGATCCCATGTCCCCACCGGTTTCATGCTCTTGCGCGCATTCCACCACGTGGCGAAGCCTAAACCGTCCGTATTAAATCGTACTGATGAGATCGTTTCATTTTGTCGTCATCTAATGCGAACGCCTGGTGCACTGCCACCAATTTGCCGTGTGAAAAACTAAAATGGGGCACCACGAAAAATAACTCCTCTCAGATGGCATCGCCGCCGTCCTCCATAGCACCAAGTACTCCTCTACCTCCTCCTCCTCCGTCGCCGCCGTCGTCATCGCCTCCGCATTCCGACGTCCAAAAGCATCGAGGGAATGACGCCGATGGATTCCTCGCCGGCTTCCATCGGCCGGGATCTCATGGATTTCGATATCGACCTGGATGGCTCGGTCCCGTGGACGCCGTTCGATCCCGGCGCATTCATCTCGTCCCCGACTTGGCCGTTCCTCCTATCTCCTCCTCCTCCGGATGCGACCACGACGGATTGTCCCCAACTGCAACCCTGTCCTTCCTCTCATTTTGAAAAGAGAACCGGCGAGATCTCGTATTCCGCCAACGGGGCGAGGCCTACTCCGGGGGAGCTTTTAAATGGTGATCTCCGAAGAACCCGTGAATTCATTGGAAAACGAACTTTTTCCTTTTGGTGTTATACTTATGGAAAGTTGATCAGGTTTAGTTCGTTACTGCTTTTTAATACCAAAAAGGCACCTTCTGTTGTTATATTACCGTTGATGAGAGCACAAGTTTGAATGTTGCTGTTTCTAAGAGCAAATGATTTCTTTCTAACGCATAATCGATTTCTTCTTGTGTTCCTTAGATGATATGTTAGTCGAGAATGATAGAATCTGTCAAACATGTTTATTTCTTTATGTTTTCGCAAGAGCCTAGGAGAAATCAGGTTGGTTTTTGTTTACTTATTCTGAAGGTTCGTGGTTCATGCAAAGGTTGTGCGCTGGCAATGTTATCTTGAGCTCTCTGCAATTGGATGATTCTTGTTTTGAGTTGAATGTGAGAGGAGAAAAAAAGCTTTGTTTTAACTTTTAATGAAACTGCAATTTAACTCCAGAGTCCAGACTGCCCAGTATGCAACTCTTTATCCGTGTACCCTCTGTAAAACACTACAGAAGTAACGGATATCAGGCATAGATCTATTAGCTCATATATATTTTTTTACTTGTTTTCAATTGTTTGCCTACTTGAATTTGGTGCCCTTGGATATCGGAATTTTTTTTCTATAATTGTAGTTATATGTCTCCTCTATTTGTTCAAGTTCACAAAGAATTGCAATTTTTTTGGCTTATTCTTGCTTTGTCAAATCTTAGTTTTCAAATGTTCTTAGTTTCCGAATGACTGGAATGATTTGCAATATGTGCCATTGTATTTTCTGTTTGTGGATTAGTTCATGATATATGGTACCTTTTCATTTTCCAATATTCGTTCTTACATGCTCAGGGTGTGTGCATGAACCGAAATTGATTGTGACGCATAGGTAATACCGTCACAGGAGATGAAAACAGTAAGGTGGCTGATTCCAAAGTGAAACATCTTCTAGCTCCAGCGGTGAATGTGAGTTCTGACTCTTTATGCCTGATCAAGGAAAGGATCACACAGGCTCTTCGATGCTTCAAGGAGTCGACAGACCAACATGTGCTTGTTCAAGTTTGGGCTCCTGTTAAGAATGGCAGTAAGTGGGTCCTAACAACTTCAGGGCAACCTTTTGTGCTGGATCCTCGAAGTACAAAGCTCCTTCAGTATAGGACAGTGTCTTTAATGTACATATTTTCAGTGGAGGAAGATGGTGATTCCAATCTTGGTCTCCCGGGTCGAGTTTTCAAACAAAAGGTCCCAGAGTGGACACCTAATGTGCAATATTACAGTAGCAAGGAGTATCAGCGCCTTGACCATGCACTCCGTTACAATGTTCGTGGAACCCTTGCTTTGCCAATTTTTGAGCCTTCATTCCAAACTTGTGTCGGTGTTCTTGAACTTGTAATGACATCACAAAAGATCAACTATGCGCACGAGGTTGATAAAGTTTGCAAAGCTCTAGAGGTTGGTACTCTTTGCACCATTGTTATGGGACTTCCTGTTACTCAGCTACTTAAGTTAATGATATTAAGAAATCATAGAAGTCGTGCATTTATCTATTGCGGAGCACTAGAGATTGGTAGTCATTTCACCATTGTTATGGGACTTCCTGTTACTCAGCTACATAAGTAAATGATATTAAGAAATCACAGAAGCTGCGCATTTATCTATTGCAAAGTGCTAGAAGTTGGTGGTCTTTGCACAATTGTTACGAGACTTCCTATTACTCAGCTACTTAAGTCTTTGCACAAGCATAGAAGTCATGCATTTATCTATTCATTTACCTTTTTAAAATATATGTATTTATTTTGTAGCTGCTAAAAAAAAGACAAGAAGGAACTTATTGGGGATGAAATAAAATTCTTATATAAAAAGAAAAACAAAATTTATTCTGTTAGCTAAAATGATGTAGAAAGATTTTGTTTTTTCTTAAAATTTATAGTTAGGACTATGGAAGATTTTAGTTCCCTTTTTTATGTTAAGGAGATTTGTTTGTTATTAAGTTCCTTGGACACTCTTTTATAAAACTTCATATAAGAATTCTTTTGGTATGAATAAAATAAGACTTTGTCTATTTTTCTCAAAGTTCATTGGTTTTTTTATTGTTCGGACTCAAGATGACTTCAGTGGATTCCAACAGATTTTGATGGATTACAGAGTAACTCTGATGAATTCCAGAGCGATTATTTTTTTATCAAAATTGAAGCTATCGGCATTGTAGTGGATTTTCCATCTTCCACAACCCCACCTCGTCATAAAATATTTGTCATATTTCTTTAATAGTTTAGATACTGAAAAATTATCAAGAATATGTCAGGTGAAGGTATGTAATTCATCAAGAAACATGTAAACTAAGTATAGCTTAGATGCTGGTTGGTGGTTTGCAGCTTATGATACAGTAGTTTTTCCATTCATGGGATTGAAAAGGAAAACTGTATTATTCATTACCCTTTTCAACAGTAAGAGTGATTTTCTGTAAAGTGGATAGTTATGTTGCTGTTCATATGAAAATGGTCCACATCATTTACCTATTCACTTCTTGCAGGCTGTAAATCTGAAAAGTTCTGAAATATTGGATCACCCAAGTTTTCTGGTCAGTACTTATAGCTTAGGCATTTCCTTTTGCTTTATGTTGAGTTTCAAGTTCTTGATGTTGATTTATATCTAAATCAGATCTCAAATGAAGGTCGCCAAGCTGCTCTGGCTGAAATTCTGGAAATCCTAACTGTAGTCTGTGAAACACAAAAACTACCACTTGCTCAAACTTGGGTTCCGTGCAAACATCGAATGGTTCTTGCTCATGGTGGTGGCTTGAAAAAGATTTGTTCAAGCTTTGATGGTAGCTGCATGGGAAAAGTTTGTATGTCAACCACTGATGTTGCATTTTATGTGGTTGATGCTCACATGTGGGGCTTTCGGGAAGCTTGTGTGGAACATCATTTACAGAAAGGACAAGGGGTTGCTGGAAAGGCTTTTGCGACGAGGAAGCCGTGGTTCTCCAGAGATGTTTCCAAGTTCCTTAAGAACGAGTATCCCCTTGTACACTATGCTCGTATGTTTGGTTTAGCCGGCTCTCTTGCCATATGCTTACAGAGTATTCATTCTGGAGACGATGATTACATATTAGAGTTCTTCCTTCCGCCTGGATGCAAAAACCCTACTGAACAACAAGCCTTACTGGATTCTGTTTCAGCTATCCTGCAACAATGTTTCCACAATTTACATGTGAAGATTGGAGGCAAACTCCAAGAACGAATAACTTTTGAACTACTTGATACAGTTTCTGGCAACAGTATTGACAGAGATGCAGTATACCATGGTGATAGTCATCTTCACATATCTGATGCTAACACACATGAATACCACTATGTTTCACCAAAGCAGGATGTTGCCTCACCTGATTCACATGAACGGCATGTGGCGAAGGATGGAAATGACAAAGATAACGCTGATATTCTTTTAGGTTCAGAAAACTTAGCAGATAAAGCACCTGAGAAACGTAGAGGTAAAGCAGAAAAGATGATCAGTTTAGAGGTTCTTCAACAGTATTTTTCTGGGAGCTTGAAAGATGCTGCAAAAAGTCTTGGTGGTAAACGTCCATGCAGATATCATCGCAATCTTTTCTTTTGGCTTGCTGATTTTATCTTTATAAATTCAAGATAGGTTTGAGATGACAACAGTCTGGGGTCACAACTGATATGAACCATTTAATGCATGTTATCATGATTTAAAGTTTATTATAGTTGGTCTGAGTCATGTTCACAAAAAAAAGGAAAGAAAAAAATGGTCTTAGTTGGTTTATCATGCTGTCTTTATGAATTCTTCTTTCTCTTCTCTTGTTGTACAGTTTGCCCAACAACTATGAAACGCATCTGTCGGCAGCATGGGATCACCAGATGGCCATCACGCAAGATCAACAAGGTTAACCGATCCCTCACGAAGCTGAAACGTGTGATTGAGACAGTTCAAGGTGCAGAAGGAGCTTTGGGTCTGACCTCTCTTGCATGCCCACTTCCAGTTACTGTTGGTTCTGTCCCTTGGAATATCAGCTTCAATTTTTCAAAGGATAATGAAATTTATCCAAGAAATAAAGACTCGGCCTCAAATGGCACCCACGGTCGGGAATGTGTGCAGGACAAAACTGCAGCCCCTGAGGACTGTAATACTGATGAGGTTGGAAATAATCACCAATCTAGAAAGGATTCATCTTCAAAAGAAAAAATATCTTCTGAAGATAGCATGGATGCCCCTACTTCGCAAGGTTCATGCCAAGGAAGCCCGGTTAATGAGACCTTCCAATCTAAGCAGTATACTTTTGGTTTAGAAGGACGACCTGCTCCACAATGTTCTTCAGGGTTCAACATATTACAACATTCTTACAGTCCAAGTATCCCAGACTTGCTTCCTGGTCCTTCTAATTTAGAGCATGAAGCTGCATTTGTTGGAGTTCAACATGGTTTTGAAGATGCAGGAATTGAAAAGAAATCAAGTTTGTCTTGTCTAGTTGGAAATGCCACGGTTTTAAACAATAACACTTTGCAAAATTTGGTCACTCAAGAAACCAGCAATGTTACAATTAAGGCAAGTTATAAAGATAACATAATCAGATTCCGTTTGCCATGTAATGCTGGAATTTTTGAACTGAAAGATGAGGTGTCGAGGAGGCTGAAGTTGGAGGTTGGCGCTTTCGATGTCAAGTATCTTGACGACCACCACGAGTGGGTGATATTGGCATGTAATTCAGACTTTGAAGAGTGCATAGATGTAGCTAGATTGTCAGGCGCTCATGTAATCAGATTGACTGTGCATGATAACTTAGCCAACTTGGGAAGTTCTTGTGAAAGTTCGGGACATTGAGTGGCATTGCTTTCTTGCAAGAGAGGCAGTGAAACTTTATATGGTTTCCATCAGAGGTTATTTTAACAATGAGTTTGCATCGGTTCAGTTTGCTTAGGCATTTCAGTTTAATTTGTTGAATAGGTGGTACCTCCCTAGAGTTTTCTTGTTCTTTGTCAAGAATGCCCTTTTCTGTAGACATACTGCAATCAGAGCCAAGTAAGAGCAAAGAGTTTGTAAAATACATACACATTGATTTTACATCTTTCTTTTTTTGGTCAAGCTGGTTTACATCTATAAATGTGGTAGAAGTGACAGCAAAGTTTTTCAGTAGCAGCAAGTAGCAATCTTCCTGTGATTGTGATATTTATCTTTGTTCCTGTGACCTTTATGAAGAAGGTATTGAATCATGCTCTAGGCTCCTCTCAATTGGAGATAAGTAAATTACTGCATCGTCATTGTGAGGTACTCAACATCTGTTTTGACTGTTTGTATTATGACATGCAACAGGCCATTAACATACTTGCATGATCGCTTTTCCATCACCATAAAAGTAGGCCGACAGCTGAATTAAAATTTGTTTGCCAGTGGATCTTTAATGCTTAAAGTGTTAGCTCTTAAGCACTTTATTCTCGTCCTTGCACATCTCATATTCTAGATATGCGAACATTTTCCATTTAACTTCTGTCTCACATAACCTTGTTTTTCATAAGCTGTAAATCAAAACAGAGCCATGGATTTCAGTCTACAAAGCAACCGGTAGTGTATCTAGTTGCTTAAGTTTGTAATATCCTGCACGTAAAGATAAAAAAAAAAAGAAAAACAAGTAAAAGCCCAAGCCACCTCCAGCCCAAGGCCCAACCACTCTGTGTGCTAAATTAATGCCCTAATGTTCTCATAACTCCATGCGGTCGAATCACCTCCCCCCCCACACACAAAAACCTCCACCTATGCTACAATAGCTAAAATCTCCACCCCCACTTCACTTTCTCCCTGCCGACAGCACACAAAGAAGCAAGCTACAGATCCTTGCAGCCCGCACATTCAAGTTACATTGCAGCAATAGTAAGTCCCTTTTTGTTTATTCTTTGGTCCATAGCAAGCACCCTCACCATCGCTCTCTCACTCATCTTGTCACCTAGAAAACGTGGCAGCAACTCTTAGGAGAGAGAAAGAACTGCTAGGGCTAGAAGAAGAGGATTAAGAGTTTAAACTTACTATCAAGGTATGTTGAGGGGGGTCCAAACCCTAATCACCCTCTTAATGATGTGTGCTTGGATGGATTAAGAGGCATTAAGATCACCCTAGGTCTTATTAAAGTATGATTAGGAATTATGCATTTCTTACTTCATGTTTCATTAGATTACTATGTTATTGCTAATCATGATTTGAATGCAAGATGCTTCATGTATTGCTATTATGTTATTGTCATATTACTAATCATGTTTAAGATTATGATGTTCATTATCATTTATATTAGCTCATTATGAAATCTTGTAAAGTTTATGTACAATCTATAAGTGTGATTAGCATGTTGAATGTTTTATATGAAAATCTCATTATGTTTCATTATTAGAATGTTAAGAATATCAAGAAAGGTCTTATGTGATGTTTGGAAGTCAGGTTTGGTTCAATATGTTAATGTATAAAAGATTTGAGAAAGAAACCTTGTAAAATCGAGTATCTGCCGTCCCAGAACGGGCGACCGATTCTGAATCGGTCGACCGTTCTGGAAGGGCAGACACATTCTGTGATTAGCGGTCGTTCAAAAACCCTATTTCGGACGTCCGAAAGACATGTAGCGGTCAACCAATTTTCTAACGGTTGTCCGATATGGGTGGTCGAAAACATTCGACACATTCTGTGATTAGCAGTCGTTCGAACACTTCGATTCGGTCGTCCAAAAAGTCAAGTACTGGTCTATTGATTTACAAGCGGTCGTCCGATATGTGATGATAAAATAGTCGGGACATTTTGTGATTAGCGGACGAACCGAAGTCTATTTTTGATCGTCCGAATGGACTATAACGGTCGACCGATGATCCGACCGGTCGACCGATATCCTACCAACGGTCGACCGATACCCAAAACGATTGTCCGTTCTGGAGGCTAATTTGCTATGATTGACCACACCTAGTATGATTTGAAGTATGTATGACTTTAAATAGGGTTAAAATAAGCATCATGTGAGACTGATTGTATGTATTGATGAAAGTAAGTAAAAGACGGATTGGCGTGAATGTGACTTGTTGCAATTAGGGAAAGGGGGAATGAGTTTTACCCCAAGCGTGGCATTTCTCGGGGAAACGAGTTCCAACTCAAGCGTGACGTTTCCATAAGTTGAGGCGAGTTTCACCCCAAGCGTGGCGTCTCTATTGGGCCTACGCGAAACCAGAAGACGAGTTCCACCTCAAGTGTGACGTCTCTATTGGTCTCCCGCGAACTCAACATGTTGGCCTAGCTAGCCATTTTTTTCTTGAGCTTCAACATGGTCTTCCCAATCAAACAAGATAAGAAAGTATCTAAGTAAAGATGAAAACATGAATGATAAATGACTTGGGACATAAAGTAAAGATGTTAAAGAAGTATGATGAAGTATGCATCTATGAGAATGCCATGTAAATGTCCACTTGTCACATCATATCATGACATGATGAAAGATGCTAAAGTAAAGTAAGATAAGATTATGGTATGCATTAGCATGATGATAAGTTATGATATGCAAGACTTAAAGATTATGATGTTATTTGTTATCTTATATTGCCATGATGATATGATCACATACCATGTAGTATGCATAAGTAGCTCATAGCATGCATATGATATATGTTCCATGATGATGATATGCATATGCCATGACATGTAGAATTTATGTTATAAGGTCATAGCATGCATGAGCCTCAACATATTCTAACGGGAAAAATCTCCTGCACCCCATGGATCCGTGCAGGTATGGATGAGGCTTAGGTTCGACGGTGGGAGCCTCTTGATGAAGACGTTGCACATGGACAGTGTCGGACTGCGGCCCAAGTTATCTTTCTTATGTTACATCATATGTTAAACTCTTGTAAGAGTCGTTTATGTATGGCTTATGGATCTTATGGAGTCATATAATTTACTTGAACTCATTATGTCGTAAGAACCCATAGTTGGGTATATGTCAGAGCCTACTAGGCCCATGGGCCAGATTATGTTATCTTGGGTATTTTAATTATCCATGAAGTCTTCCGCTGTTATTGATGATTAATGTCTTAAGTTAATATATTATGTTTCCGCTGCAAAGTTTTATGAAATTATGTCAAAGTAAAAGTCGAAGTAACGTCGTCCAGGATTCGGCAAAAATTAAAAAATTAGGGCTAAATTTTGGGGGCGTTACAGTTGGTATCAGAGTCATAGTTCGGCTCTTATGTCTTAAGTCTTATGTGTCCAAGCCATAGGTTGGCTAAAATATTTAAGTGTAAAGTCCATGTGCAATCGTCATGAGGTGCCACCGAACCTAAAGGTACATGTTCTTTCATGTTTAACTCAGGCTAATGATGATGTTGTATTTATTTGATTATGAATGTAGATGCCTCCAAGACGTGCTATCGTTGACGAGGAACATGAAAGGAATACCTTCCTTGATGAATTAATCCGGGCGGCACAAAATGCTCAAAGGACTAATGAACCGGACTATTCCATTGAGATGTTCCTAAGACTCCAACCTCCCAAGTTTGATGGAGAAGGAGACTCTGATTTAGCCGAATCATGGGTTGAGAAGATAGGGGACACTCTTAAAGTCATGGTCTGTCCCGAAGATTGTAAGGTGATGTATGCTACGCATCGCCTTTGCAGACAAGGTAAGGCATGGTGGAAGGCACTCTTGAAAACTACCTTCCAGAATGAAGAAGAAGTTGGTTGGGGAAGTTTCGTGGAGGCGTTTGAGGCACGCTTCTTTTCCGATCATGTTAAGGAAAAGAAGAGGGATGAGTTTCTCAACCTTGTCCAAGGTAGTATGATTGTGAGTGTGTATGTGAACACTTTTTTTAGGCCGGAGAAGTATGATGGAGCTCAATGAGAATGAGTTCCGAAGGACAAAGAGATTCATCAATGGGCTGAATCCTGGACTGCAACCATGGGTTATGAGTGATCGCTGCACCACTATGAAAGACGCGGTGGACCTCGCCGCTGAACATGAAAGGAAATATCAAGAAAGAAAGGATACCAAAGTGAAGACTATCAAGAAGTATGAAGTGAAGGCCCAAGAAAATAGTACAAGGAAGACACCTTATTACTCACCAAAAAAGATAAAACCAATCAAGCCTTTATGTCCACATTGTGAAAGGAACCATTATGGAGAATGTCGCATAAAGGCCGGGACGTGTCTCTAATGTGGTAAGGAGAGTCACTACATAAAGGACTGCCCCACAAAACAAGGGGGCAATAAGGACAAAGGAAAGATGGTGGCAAACCCACCAAGAGTTCCAGCAAGAGTCTTCGCCATGGAAGTGGATGAGGCCACTCCAGAAAATTATGTGATCCAAGGTAATATTCTAATTGTCGATCACTATGCCAATGTTCTATTTGATTCGGGTGCAACCCATTCTTTTATCTCTCATGCATTTACAAGCATGCTAAAAGTTAAGCCTCTGGTCGCCCCTTGTCAACTAGACATTGTAATACCTACCGGAATGGTAGGCACTAGAAGATATATCCCTAATGTGCACATAGAGATAGATGGCAAGAATTTCTCAAGTGACCTCATATTATTTCCCATGGTAGAGTATGGTGTGATCTTAGGAATGAATTTGTTATCTTACAATGATGCTCACATGTATTGTAAGGCAAAGAAAGTTTGTATAGGTGGCCATCATGAAAAGCCTACAATAATTAGGGGAATTCCCTCCAAAGAAGCCAAGATACTCATCTCAGCCATTAAGACAAGCAAGATGATCAAGAAGGGAGCAAGAGGATTTTTGGCAAGCGTCATCAAGACGAATTCACAACCCAAGGCACTGGAGTCCTTGGACGTGATAAGAGAATATCCTGATGTCTTTCCGGAAGACATTGCGGAATTACCTCCAAGAAGGGAAGTTGAGTTCAATAATGAACTACTTCCGGGGACCACTCTCATCTCAAAGCCACCCTACCGAATGGCTCCGACGGAGATGCATGAACTGAAGACGCAACTGCAAGAACTCTTGGATAAGGGGTTCATCAGGCCAAGCGTCTCACCATGGGGCGCACCGGTACTATTTGTCAAGAAGAAGGATGACTCATTAAGGTTGTGCATCGACTACCGAATGCTCAACAAAGTGATAGTGAAGAACAAGTATTCCTTGCCAAGAATCGATGATCTTTTGACCAATTATCATCGACGTCGATTTTTTCCAAAATCGACCTAAGAAGTGGCTACCACCAACTAAGGATAGCCGAGCAAGATGTTCTCAAAACAGCATTTCGTTCGAGGTATGGACATTATGAATTTTTTATTATGCCATTTGGACTAATGAATGCGCCTGTCGCATTCATTGGATTTGATGAATAGGATTTTCCGCTCATAGTTGGACAAATTTGTGATAGTGTTTGTGGATGATATCCTCATCTACTTATCAAGCTCGGAAGAGCATAGAGAACACATTCGCATTGTGTTGGAAACCTTGAGGAGGAACAAGCTTTACGCCAAGTTCTCCAAATATGAGTTTTGGCTTGAAGAGATTATGTTTCTTGATCATATTGTGTCAAGGCATGGAGTAGTCGTGGACCCGGCAAAGGTTGAAGCAGTAATGAATTGGAGTAGACCCAAGAATGTGATCGAGATTCGAAGTTTCTTGGAACTTGCTGGATATTATTGAAGGTTTATTCAAGATTTTTCCAAGATTGCCGCTCTTATGACAAAGTTGACAAGGAAGGGCGAGAAGTTCATATGGTCACAAGCATGTGAAGCAAGCTTTCAAGAGTTAAAAAGAAGACTTACTACGACACCCATTTTAGTCATTCCCACGGGAAGTGGAGGCTATGTCATCTATAGTGATGCTTGTGGTACCGGATTAGGATGTGTAATTATGCAACATGGCAAAGTAGTTGCATACGCTTCAAGACAATTGAAGAAACATGAAGTCAATTATCCAACTCATGATCTAGAGTTGGCGGCGGTGGTATTTGCATTGAAGATATGGCGCCACTACTTGTATGGTGAAGATTTCGAAGTGTACACGGATCACAAGAGCCTAAAGTATGTGTTTTCCCAAAAGGACTTGAATATGAGACAAAGAAGATGTCTCGAGTTTCTTAAGGACTATGAGTTCGCAATATTGTACCACCCCGGGAAGGCAAATGTAGTTGCCGATGTACTAAGTCGCAAGTGGAAAGATCACTTGGATGTTTGAGAGTTCACAAGTGAAATCTTGTAGAAAGCATAGTGCAATGGGCCCCAAATATTTTTGGCCGAAGGATCATGTGTATGACTCATCACGTGATTGAATCGAGCTTAGTAAGAAGAATCATTGAAGCTCAAAGGAAGGACCCAGAATACGTGAGAATGATCAATGTGTGCAAAAGAGAAAGGAATCATTTTGAGTATGGTCAAGATGGGGCAATTAGGTACAAGAACCGTCTATGGGTCCCAAAGGACAAGGCACTAAGAAGGAAAATTTTGGACGAATATCACAAGTCCGAATTCTCCATCCATCCCGGGAGCACCAAGATGTTTAAGAATTTGCAAAGGAATTTTTGATGGGAAGATATGAAGAAGAAAGTTGCTAAGTATGTAGCAAAGTGCATAGTGTGCCAACAAGTAAAGATAGAGCACCGAAGGCCTTGTGGCAAATTACAACATTTACCTATTCCGGAATGAAAATGGCAAGGTATATTTATGGACTTTGTGGTTGGATTACCACGAACCCGGAAGGGTCATGATGCCATATGAGTTGTGGTTGATCGTTTGACGAAGTCGGCTCACTTTATTCCTATGAAAGTGTGTCAATCTATGAAAAGCATGGTAGAGTTGTATGTGAATGAGATTATCCGTTTACACAGAATTTCAGCATCTATTGTCTCGGATAGCGATCCGAGGTTCACTTCTAGATTTTGAAAAGGTCTCCAAAATGCTTTTGAAACAAGACTGAACTTTAGCACGACATTCCATCCTCAAACCGATGGTCAAAGTGAAAGAACAATACAAACACTTGAGGATATGCTTAGAGCTTGTGCCTTAGATTGATTTCTTTGATGGAATTTGTCTATAACAATAGTTATCACTCTAGTATCAAAATGGCTCCATTTGAAGCTTTGTATGAAAGGCCTTGCCGTTCTCCGGCATGTTGGTGTGAAATCGAAGAGAAAAGATACCTCGGACCGGATTTGGTCCACATGTATGTTGATAAAATGGAGCTCATCAAGCAAAGAATGTTGGAGGCGCAAAGTAGACAAAAGAGTTATGCGGATATGAGAAGAAGAGAACAACTTTATGAAGTTGGTGACCATGTAATGCTCAAGGTCTCACCAACCAAAGGTGTTATGAGATTTAGCAAGAAAGGAAAGTTGACCCCAAGGTATATTGGACCTTTTGAAATTCTTGAGAAGGTTGGTGAAGTAGTCTATAAGTTAGCTTTACCACCTTTATATGTTAAGCTTCACAATGTCTTTCACGTGTCAATGCTCCAAAAGTATGTAATTCGGATTGAGGAGCCGAATATCAAAGAGGATTTGACATATGTGAGCAACCTATAGAGATTATCGATTATCAAGTGAAGCATCTCAAGAACAAGACCATATCTATGGTCAAAGTGGCATGGAAGCATCATAAAAGACAAGAAGCTACATGGGAACTTGAAGAGGAAATGCGAGGGAAGTTTCCGAAACTTTTCGGTAAGTGAATTATGATTTATTAAAATTCGAGGATGAATTTTTATTTAAGGGAGATAGGTTGTAATATCCTGCACGTAAAAATCAAAAAAAAAAAGAAAAACAAATAAAAGCCCAAGCCGCTTCCAGCCCAAGGCCCAACCACTCTATGTGTACTAAACTAATGCCCTAATGTTCCCATAACCCCATGCGGCCGAATCACCCCCCAAAAATCTCCACCCATGCTACAGTAGCTAAAATCTCCACCCCCACTTCACTTTCTCCCTGCCGACAGCACACAAAGAAGCAAGCTACAGCTACAGTGATCGTCCTTGCGGCCAACACATTCAAAAGTCCCATTGTAGCAATAGTAAGTCCCTTTTTGTTTATCCTTTGGTCCATAGCAAGCACCCTCACCATCACTCTCTCTCACTCATCTTGTCACCTAGAAAATGTGGCAGCAACTCTTAGGAGAGAGAAAGGACTGCTAGGGCTAGAAGAAGAGGATTAAGAGTTTAAGCTTACTATCAAGGTATGCTGAGGGGATCCAAATCCTAATCACTCTCTTAATAATGTGTGCTTGGATTGATTAAGAGGCATTAAGACCACCCTAGGTCTTATTAAAGTATGATTAGGGATTATGCATTTCTTACTTCATGTTTCATTAGATTACTATGTTATTGCTAATCATGATTTGAATGCAAGATGCTTCATGTATTGCTACTATGTTATTGTCATATTACTAATCATATTTAAGATTATGATGTTAATTATCATTTATATTAGCTCACTATGAAATCTTGTAAAGCTTATGTACAATCTATAAGTGTGATTAGCATGTTGAATGATTTATATGGAAATCTCATTATGTTTCATTATTAGAATGTTAAGAATGTCAAGAAAGGTCTTATGTGATGTTTGGAAGTCAGGTTTGGTTCAATATGTTAATGTATAAAGATTTAGGAAAGAAACCTTATAAAATCGGGTATCTGCCGTCCCAGAACGGGCGATCGATTCTGAATCGGTCGACCGTTCTGAAAGGGCAGACACATTCTATGATTAGCGGTCGTTCGAAAACCCTATTTCGGGCGTCCGAAAGACATGTAGCGGTCGACCGATTTTCTAACGGTCGTCCGATATGGGTGGTCGAAAACATTCGACACATTCTGTGATTAGCGCTCGTTCGAACACTTCGATTCGGTCGTCCAAAAAGTCAAGTACCGGTCGACCGATTTACAAGCGGTCGTCCGATATGTGATGATAAAATAGTCGGGACATTCTGTGATTAGCGGACGAACCGAAGTCTGATTTCGATCGTCCGAATGGAACATAACGGTCGACCGATGATCCGACCGGTCGACCGATATCCTACCAACGGTCGACCGATACCCAAAACGGTCGTCCGTTCTGGAGACTAATTTGCTATGATTGAATGACCACACCTAGTATGATTTGAAGTATGTATGACTTTAAATAGGGTTAAAACAAGCAACATGTGTGACTGATTGTATGTATTGATGAAAGCAAGTAAAAGACGGATTGACGTGAATGTGACTTGTTGCAATCAAGGAAAGGGAAAATGAGTTTCACCCCAAACGTGGCATTTCTCGGGAAAACGAGTTCCACCCCAAGCGTGGCGTTTTCATAAGTTGAGGCGAGTTCCACCCCAAGCGTGGCGTCTCTATTGGGCCTAAGCGGAACCAGGAGGCGAGTTCCACCCCAAGCGTGGCGTCTCTACTGGCCTCCCGCGAACCCAACATGTTGGCCTAGCTAGCCATTTTTTCCTTGAGCTTCAACATGATCTTCCCAATCAAACAAGATAAGAAAGTATCTAAGTAAAGATGAAAACATGAATGATGAATGACTTGGGACATAAAGTAAAGATGTTAAAGAAGTATGATGAAGTATGCATCTATGAGGATGCCATATAAATATCCACTTGTCACATCATATCATGACATGATGAAAGATGCTAAAGTAAAGTAAGATAAGATTATGGTATGCATTAGCATGATGATAAATTATGATATGCAAGACTTAAAGATTATGATGTTACTTGTTATCTTATATTGCCATGATGATATGATCACATATCATGTAATATGCATAAGTAGCTCATAGCATGCATATGATATATGTTCCATGATGATGATATGCATATGTCATGACATGTAGAATTTATGTTATAAGATCTTAGCATGCATGAGCCTCAACATACTCTAACGGGAGAAATTCCCTGCACCCCATGGATCCGTGCAGATATGGATGAGGCTTAGGTTCGGCGGTGGAAGCCTCTTGACGAAGACGTTGCACATGGACAGTGTCGGGCTGCGGCCCAAGTTATCTTTCTTATGTTACATCATATGTTAAACTCTTGTAAGAGTTATTTATGTATAGTTTATGAGCCTTATGAAGTCATGTAATTTACTTGAACTCATTATGTCGTAAGAACCCATAGTTGAATATACGTCAGAGCCTACTAGGCCCATGGGCCAGATTATGTTATCTTGGATTTTTATTTTAATTATTCATGAAGTCTTCCGCTGTTATTGATGATTAATGTCTTAAGTTAATATATTATATTTTCACTGTAAAGTTTTATGAAATTAGGTCAAAGTAAAGGTCGAAGTAACGCCGTCCAGGGTTCGGTAAAAATTAAAAAATTAGGGCTGAATTTTGGGGGCGTTACAAAGTTTCTCTTGGTAATACAATCCGATTGTGCTGTTTTCAGTGTTCATAATATTTTTTTTTGTCAAAATCTTGATGGTAAACGGGTAATAATTGCCACCTAGAACAAATGTGGACGACTTGCATGAAAAGGATATATCACTTCATAAACATCTGGTGGACGACCTGGGGCCTAAGCAAATTTTGCTTGGTAACATTGGTGGTGCATCATAGATGAGATTTTGATATCGAAATCTTGAAACAAATGAATGATTTTCATGACTTGATGCCCTACTTTCAGAAAATATTGCGGGAAGATGCTCATATGTTTCAACTTTCAACACACTCGAGTAGAGATTGCACCAACTCCCATTAACCGCCCCATCGCTATCCCTTCTCTGAATCCCCAGTGCGGGGAGACTTGATTCTCCGCTCAGATCTCCACGGGTTCCCAAGCCTCGAGGGGATCTCAATTCTTTTGAAATTAAATTTCACTTTTTAAAAATACTACAATATATATATTTAAATATTATTAGACTTTAAGATTGTCTAAATTATTATTTTGGGAATACGCCCCCCAAAACTTGCACTCACAAGGACAAGTTGAACACGTTCGGACAAGGGTCCCAAAGTTTGGGAAATATTATTCAGCTGTGTATTTGCTTAACTTTCCACCTTTTTTTTTCTTTTTTGGACAAGCTGATGAGAAGTTTGTACACTGATACTTCAAGTTTATACGTTGGTACTTTTTTTAGCTCACTACAGCTTGAGGTTTCAGTTTTGATTATTTCATTTTCCAGACATATGCCACTAAACAAGAAGAGATAAACACAAGGGTCCTGGAATTGGACGCCTTGGCAGCTACTTGCACAGTTTCTGATCATTCTTAGATTCCAACATTTCATGTGGGTTTCTGAAAATTTCTTCCACTAATCTGCAATCAAACAAATCCAAACTTGACAGTTTTTATATGGCTAACGAGTATGCTCACTGCAAGCGGAACGAGTTATATTGCTCAATGGAGTTGCTTAGGATATAAACTGTTAGCTAATATATGAAATTAGGTTGCTAACATCAAGTAGATAATATTTTCAATATGTGCCCCGTATTTCCTTTTTCTACTGATGGACACTATTTTTGTTCTGCAACTGTAAGTATAGGATGAGGCTTCTAGAAAAAGTTCATCACTGGACAAGTAAAGTTCAAAACTGCTGATACATGTTGGTAACCGCACCTAGGTACTATGGTCAATTCCTTTCATTTTTCTCGTGCAAGTTAGTTTTCGAATCATGGTTTATGCTAGTAATATAACCGTGGAATCTAATTATTCGGTTTGCCATGGAACTAAAAATAAAAAAAATAATAATAAAAGAAAGGCATTGAGCACGGTTTTAAGCACCTGGTTCAGTCCTCAACTGTGCAAGTGTTTAGTGTTGTGTTGAGAGTTCAGCAAGGTGTTTCATTTGAGAAGACAATGTGTCAGGCGAGAGGTCAAAACTTTGTGTTCCTCTAATACCTGCTATTGCTACTTCATTTTAGTTTTTTTTTTTCCTTTTGTGTGTGTCAATCTTCATGAACTTGAATTAATCTATTTCTTTCTGTATTGTTGTCGCTTACGAATCCACTCGTCTCTTCTGCATCAGCATTGGCTATATTGTATGGCCAGATTTAATAGTGTTTTCTTTTAAACTGTGATCCAACCTAAAATTGACAGATTGAAAAGATTAAGAGTGAAAACTTAAAAAAGGCAATGAAAAACAAGTGAGCAAGTGGCTTCAATCCGTTAACATCTTTGAGGAGGGATATGAAAAAACAAGTGAGCAAGTGGCTTCATCGACTGGTTAGACATCCATTTAAACTGGAAAATTCTGGATTGTTGCTTTTCTTTTTCTAAAAAAAGCTTAAAAATAATGCAGCTACATCACTGCAACCATCCTCACCACAGGGAATCTCACTTTGGTCCCTCAAACTAATTAACTTGTACAAGAAAACTTCCTAGACGACTTGTGGGCAAAGGGACAAACTTGACAGAGCAGTAAAACTCTGACTCCGTTTGATCAACTTAATCATTGTTAGAATGGATTAAATCAGTTATCCGAATGATTTAATTGAATTTGATTAACTGATTTAGTTAATTTCCTTTACTTTTTTTTATTTGTCTTTATCCTTGATCATAAGAGATTAAAAAAAAAGAGGGTCATCACTCCACTACTTGCTCACTTGGTTACTTAGCTCTACTTGGGAATTCTTTTTTTTTTTAACCCGGAGCTAGTAAAATAAATAAATTAGATAATAAGGAGAGTGGACATCCAACTCGGGACGATTAAAGAGGAGCTCTGTTGGGTACTCCTCTTTAGGGTGTTTTCAAATTTCTTAATCGCTTTTTTTTCCTATGTATTAATTAATTTTAAAGATAATTTGATATGAGATAATTTAGATAGATTATCGATTATTTTGTTTAAAATTTTTAGGAGTCCATCACATTATTTCGTTTGGCTACGATAGATTATTGATAATTTTAATTAGTAATCTTAATTACCACCTTACTGTAATCCAGATAGCAAACAGAGAAAGTGACTTTTCAAATTATCAGTAATCTTAATTAAAATAACTAGTAATCTTAATTACCACCTTACTGTAATTACCACCTTACTTTTCAGATTATCAGTTGCTCGACATGCATTTTAACAATAATGTCCAATGAATAAAAAATATTAATTTTAAATATTTTATTAATAAATATCATCCAATCTCATCTTATCTATTATTTAATTTCTTTATAAATAAATTTTAATATTATCTCATCTTATTTTATTATATTTATTTTTTCTATATTTTTCTTTATTTATTTATAATATCATGTGATGAAAATCGAAAATAATTTTTAAGAGTATTTTGATAATTTATTCTCTAGTTATTTTAATTATAACTTATATTATTAATACTTACTAAACACTATAATATGATATTACTGATCATTTAAATGATGATAATTTATTTAAGTGATGATCTAAATTACTAATTAATTACATCAGCCCCTGACACTTTAGTTGTAATGAATCTGCCACCGCGTAAAGAGTTTAGAAATTATAGAATAAAACTCCATAGAGTTTAGATATTTTATTCTTATTAAAACAGTTTATTTCTATTTAAAATATCTTTTATTTAATTTTCCAAGTCGCGTTAGAATATTATATTATTTTACTTATGAAAATAAAGAATATTTTAGTTTTGTATGTCAGATATACCTTCTTCATTTTCATAATAAAATACTAATTTTTTTTAAAAAAAGTTATTTTAAAAATATATCTTATAAGAAACTTAATTTCACAATAAAAATTTCTCTCATAAATATATAGGAATGGAAATTGTATCTTTATGTTTATTTGGGCTAGTTTATAGTATTTTTATCGGTGCAATTGCTACATTTTTCGAACATGTAATATTGAATTTAATCAAATAATTATTCATTAATATCTAATTACTATTCATTAGTTAGATCGCTCCACGTTAATCAAATGTAGTTCACTAATATTTGCCAAACATAGGGTAAAAGTTAAAAAGTTAATGCTTGAAATGGACAAGTTCTAACTAATCTAATATTTGCCAAACATGTCTATTTCTACTATTCCATTCACGGGTCGGGTCCAACTCGATTCATAAACAAACTCGACAAGATTGGATCCGATCGGGGTGATCGAATTAGGGATGTTCACCAGGTCGACCCGGTGAACCCGACGACCCAACCTAGTTTGGGTCGGGTCGGGTTGGTGGTCGGGTCAGACCTGACCCGACCTAATTCGGAACCCGACCCGAAGACCTTATTTTTAAATTTTTTTTCTATTTTTTATTTAAACTTAGGCTTATATTTGCTTTAAAAAATAAAATGTTTTAAATACAGAAATAATATTTAAATAGTTAGAAAACTTATTTTGAGCTTTTAAAATAAATATATAATAATATTTTTTATATTAAATAAATATAAAATAGTAAGAAAAAATAATAAAAAAATTGGGTGATCTGGTAACCCGACCACCCGACCCGACCCGAACTGGGTCGGGTTGGATCGGATTTGGCCCCCAAGTGGAGATTGACCCAACCCGATCCGACCCGACCAAATTTGGTCTGGTCGGATCGGGTTTGTTCATGGGTCGGGTCCAATTCGACCCGTGAATACCCCTAAATCGAATTATCTGACCACCTAATTTTTAAAAAATTTTATTATTTTTATAATTTAATATATAAAATATTATTTAATATTTATTTATTAAGCTTTTTAAATAAATATAAACTTAAGTTTAAATTAAAAAAGCAAAAAAGTTAAAATAAACTCGGATCGTCGGGCGGATAGAGTCGACTCGAGTTGAATTTTTCAAATTCGTACCCGACCCGATCAGATCTGACCCTATCACCGACCTGACCCGGGTCGAGTTGGATCATCGGGTTCATCATCGACCCCTTTAATTTCTAGATCGCACTCGTTATAATGATATTTAGTTTTAATTTGTTGAAAATTTTGGCCATCATTCATTAATTTGTTTTATTTATTGGGTAAAATGACACTATGAAAAAATGATTTTTTTTACATAACTATTTATTTATGGAATAATATATCTATTTTTAAGATCTATCGGTAGAAAATCATGTTGTTTTGATTTTACTTTTTTCTCATGATAAGATCGCATTGCCTTTATTATCTTGTTTCACGTGGAAATAGGTTGTTTTATTTTTATAGTAATGGATTTAATATTTTATCTATCATTTTAAGAATAGTACCGTCATACGTTAATTAATCATCATCTGATTTATAATGAATGATGAATTGATTAATTAAATAACTTTTTATTCATTATTCATCGTGAGAAATAAGATTATTTCATATATATATATATATATATATATAATAGTATATATTAAATTTAGCTATTTAACTGTTGTCACTGCCCCGTAATAGTCAATTTAAGGATCATTTAAATGTGGAAATGATTGAGATAAGTTAGGCTTTTTTATTAAAAAAAAGTGACCTTAAAACTATTTAGAGAAAAAAAACTAACTTCTACAAATCAATATTTTTGGAATTCCTAATTTAATATAATAGAATTCTAAAAATGGTTAATAAATTAAAATTAATATAAATGTTGATTTATAACTAAATACAAAATATAATAGCAAAAATTTCAGGTTATCAAATAAGAATTTCATAATAGGACAGAAGAACATTGGGTTATAAAAAAACTATAAATAGAAATAAGTCTATTGGTTTTACCGTTTTTTCGGATGAAATGCTACATAAGTAGACTTAGAAAATTATTCTAAATTATATTCAAATTTCTATTTTTTTATTTGTTTTTTTCGAAACGAATAAGTTTGCTGATTGATTAAGTTTTCTTTAACCTCTCGAAAATAGATCTATTAGTAAAAAAACATTTGACTTTATATCACTAAACATGTCAGAAAAATAGAGATAGGAAATTAGTTTTTTTTTGTTTAGTTACCGAAAGTTATATATGACAGATAAAAATACCTGTTCAGTTTCTTTTTCGGAATAAGAGATGAAAATTTGTTAATTCCAAAAATTCCAATTAAATGAAATGAAACGAACTCTATTTTTTTCTATCCTATTTCAAAAGTAATGTCACATGATATTAAAAAATGTATTATCATAAATTAAAAAATAATTTATCATCAAATTTAATTAATTCGATTAAATTCGTCACATATTTAATAACAGTAAAATTTTTAACAAAAAGATTTTACATTTATAAAAAATAAATTCGAAATCTTAGCTTATCACTCCTGGATGAACTCTGTTGTTTGTATGCAGCGTAAACAGCGTGGCCTTTTTGTCATTTACGATGTGTGACAAAAATCCCACTTCCTCTCTCCTCACCATCTGACGACACCTCAGCTCCTCCACGTCTTCGCCGTACGCTCTCTCCTCCAAAACTTGCTCGCTTTTTCTCCGTCAAACAATATTAAGACTTAATTAATAATTAATGAGAAAAATCAAAAGTCAATTAATTAAATTATGATAATTTACTTTTTATATTTTATTTTTTCGGTCTAAATTAACCGGTGTCGTCTGAATAACCCGATTTTGAGACGGGAGCGAAAAAAGATAAATTTCTGATTAACGCGGTGACTCCAATATTCGAACTCGGAACTACTAGCACTCGTTGAACCATTGAAAATTTGAAATACAACCCGCTATCCAACAACAATGTCAAAATTTTTCGTACTATTAAAATAAATATTTTATGCCGAATGCAAAGCAAAATGGAAACGATTGTCGATTTCTCAAACCCCCCATGATTTCAATAATTCAGCTTAAAATTATTTAGGAAAAAAAGTTTCAAATGGAAAAATTAATTCGATACAAATATAGTAGTTAACGCTAAATTTTTAATATATCAAATATGGGGATTTATAATGTAAGGAAAGAATTTCAAAACTTCACAAAGTTCTTATACTATTAACAAAGGAGAAATTACTTATGAACTCATAAGATAAATAATATATATTAATTTTATAATAATTTACATTTTGCTTTATTTGCATGCAACTATCATTCAAGTACTCCCAATAGCATAACATAAAGATAAAGAAAATAATGAATAAATCTTCAAAGGATCGACTTATCCAAATTAAGGTACGCAATTAAATAAATCAAAATAACATAATTTAATTTGAATAGGTTCCAATATTTAATTGAATTGCTACTGCAAAAAATAAAATATTACATTTTGATCTATTTCACAATAATAGCGATTGAATAAAATAAATAGTGTTTTCTTTTCCTACAGTTGGCCATAATTAGAGTTGATGTGGCATGGCTACCAAAAAGGCATGACCACCCCCTCAACCTCCTCTTCTCCTGACGGGTGACCGCAAACTAAAACCACCGCGCGGGTCCCAAGGAGCCCAATGGGCCGACAGCTGTCCTTTCAGCACTTTTTTATTACTTTCATGCAGCTTGCCGGAACACCAAGCTACGCACAAAAATGTCAAAAATAATAATAAACCAACATTTCCTTTTATTATTAACCCCCAAAAAATGTGAATTACACTTTTATGACATATGTAAATGTATAATGCTAGTATATGTTTTTTAATTTCATGATTAACAGGAGGTTGGTGGGTTTTATATGTGCATACATGTATTGTGTATTGGTGTAAACAAATATATTTGCTATCAAATTAAATGATAAATGAAATATTTGTGCTTATGTTGGCAATTACAAGTTTCTAATTCAATGAGATAGATATCTAAAAAAATGACTCGCTCATAATAAATTATTTTTATATTATAGATCCATTTCTAAAACCCTGAACCGAATTATTATTTATTAATGTGTTTCAAATGAAAATGTCTTAATTTTACGTTAAACTCTAAATTGAAAATTTTTTATGATATCACAATAATTAGTCGTAACTGAAGTACTTAAGAATTAAAAATATTTCGTAAATAAGGACATCTCGGCGGCGGGGGGAGGGGGGGGGGGGGGGGGGGGGGGGGGGTAATTATGTTATTAATGAAAGAAGTAAGGTGGTAACGGGGAATGGACCCGGGGACTAATAATTCCAGAGGGGCGGGTCGAGTAAAATATCTCTTAAAATAATATGAGAATACGCAACTACAAAACAAATGGAGAATTGAAGGAAGTGCAATAAAAAACGGCATTGAAAACGGTTGTAAGGTATTAGGAAAGCACTCCGAGAACATCTGCTTGCTTTGGGAAAGATCGGAAATTTTCCTGCAATAAATCTTAAAATTCTTAGACGGAATAAAAAAAGTCGCCACTCCGATCTCGGCTTCGTTCACTGACGGCAGTGTTTCAAGGCTTAATCTTCTATTTTTCTCTTAATTTTTTGTACGAAATCGTTGTCGCCGTTTACTGTGATCGTACAAACGCGAGGGTACTGGAAAGAAATCCATTTTTTTAAAATTTCTCCGTCTGTGGATTGATTGCGGAGTGATAAGCTCTGGATTTTGGATTTTGGATTTTGGTGGTGGCATTCCTCGTCATCTCCGTCCTCTTCGCTCCCGAGGTAAGGATTTCAATCTTATCCGGTTTGATCGAAGTTCTTGTGCTTGCTTGTTAACTTTTTTTTTTCATTTGTTTTTTGTTGTTAATTTTGTGGTGCTTGGAGTGAAGAGTCTCTGGACGTGCTGTCAAATTTATGGTCCGAGTTCCCCCGTTGGGATCTTCTTCTTTCTTTGTAGTATTTGGTTTTTCCGGATTTGTTACCTTGCTCGGACTGGTGTCTTAATTCGCGGCAGCTCTGGTCGTCACGGCTGGATCTGGGTTTGTTAAGACGCTTTTAATGGCGGGAGTTTCCCGAGTGGTTGTTTTAGTTCTAGACTGGTGTTTGCAGGTGCTATGTGCCCACAACTGCTACGGATTTCGCCGAATGCGTTTAGAGTTAGAAGTGTTACAGTAATATGTAATATGTTTGCTGTTCGAATTTCTAAAAGTTCGATCTTGTTGTATCTTGCGAGTTGTAATTACAGGCAGTAGGATGCCTCTTGTCTGAAATCCCGATTGCAAGAAGAACCAAGTGATGCCACATTCAGTCAACTCCTTTTAGTGACCTTAGAAAAATCAAGTAATGCCACATTCAATCATCTCGTTTTATTGATCTTTTCTGGTTCTAAATTCATTCTGAGTTCTGAACATGCCCAAACGTCATGAGGTATGCTTCAGGAATGCATCACCTCGGACTTGCCCTGAGTTTTTAACTATGCTCGTAAGAGGGTCATAAATGCTTGTTAATTATAGTAGTTTCTTTGTTTTTGAACTTTCGAACATTGTAATATAACCTGAAATATCAGCAGTTACTGCAATGTTCATTCAGTCTCGTGGCAGGTCATCCATAATCATTGTCATGGATAATGTAAGGATACCATTGAATTTTTTCATTGTCAACCAGAAACATCTTTAGGGTGTGGATGTTCTTTTCATGTTTTCTCGCGCTTGCCTTCATCACAAATATTATATTCTTTCTATTTATCGTATGCACTCACATCTTGAGATTCTTTGGCATGTAGGCAGTTGAGAAGACATGGTTACACCATAAGTAAATAATGGCAGCTGCTGAAGCAAGGGCTGCTTGGCAGCGTGCAAACCGCTGCTTTGTCCAAGAAGATGCAAAGAGGGCACCAAAACTATCTTACTGCCCATCATCATCTTTCACACAAAATGATTCAACCATTGGTAGCACAGGTTCAGAAGCCTATGCTGCTCCAAGTTTCATGCCTGTTAGCTGGAATCCCATGAATCCAAATCTATCACCTGATGCAAAATGGTGGCTTCAACTGCAACCCAACTTTGGCTACCAGAAGGATTATATTTGTGAGCAACTGAGTTTCTTGGAAGAAGAGTTTGATGAGGAAGTGGAAACTAAAATCCCAAACTATAAGGTGGCTTCAGATCCATTTGTTGATGAGTCTGTTGATGTTGATTCTCGAAAGAATGAAAGTTGTCTGGAATTTCCTTGTACAGTCTCTTGTATGAACCATGGTTGTGACATGAAATCTGCAACAAAGTCAGCAACCAATTATTCACAACAACCGTTAAAGCATAAGAGTGATAAGATTTACAAGGATGAGGAGCTTCTCGATTGGAAGCCATCTGACAGATTCATATCGAAGAGGCAAGAGAAGGCTTCTTCAGACCTGGAAACACCCTGGGAAGCAGTTAACAAGTCTGAACCTTGGTGGCGTATTACTGACAAAGATGAGCTGGCTTCACTGGTTGTTAAAAAGTCACTGGAGCATATAGAAAATTGTGATCTTCCTAAACCGTCACAGATGATGCATGTTAGCATGGATCCGTTTGATTCTGCAGAAATTCTGGACACTACTGCTGTATTACCATCCCCATTAGGACAAAAGTTACATGCGGGCAGTACTAGTGATAATTCACAGAATAGCTATAGTACAAGGAAGTTGGATGTGAATGGTACATCATCTGAAGAAAGAGGCTATATCTCACATAATCCTCAGAAGCTCTATGGGTAAGACTATGTGATGGCATGTGTCACTGTTTCTCCCAATCAAATGCTTAACTATTATTATTTATGCTTAATTCCGTAGTTATTTGGTTTCTGGGACTTATTGGACTTATTTGGTTTCTTGACTTATTTATCCTTATTGGAAAATTATTCTTACCTAGAACTTCGAACTTCCTTTGACCTTCAGTCAAGACATTGATAAGATTGAATATTCCTTCCTTACTAGTTGATAAACGTCCTGCATAATTATTTACTTGCAAATTGTTCCAACATGATAATTTGATTGAATATTAAAGACTATATAGTATGATATTGATCGCACATTAAGATTATTTGTTGTCTTGTACACTTGTACTTGCAACATCTAAGAATGCTGTAAAGATCTGTTTATTTGTGTAGTTTTGCTTTGAAGTTATGATTTGCTCTAGAATTTATTCAAATGTTATACATTATATCATTAATTAACTTTGTAAAACTCTACATTCATTAGTTTTTTTTTTCATTGAGAAGTCCACATTCCTTAAGTTCCTCTTTTATACCTTTACCAGACTTATGTTGATAGTGTGAGCAGTGTTAAAAAGATTTTTCAAAGGTCATCTGCATGATAATGTACAATGTGTTAGTCATGAATGTGTATACATTGATGTTACAATCAATCTGAGATTTAACAAGCAGACAATTCCTTCCAAAAAAAATAAAATAAACTGAAAAGTAAAACACATGTGTTGACATACTATTGATCCTTTAATGGGATGTTTGTGATGTTTTACTAAAGTGCGTACTTGCTTATTCTTTTTTTTTTTATCTGCCAATTGTCACATAGCATTGTTCGTTTGTCAGAGATCTGTACAAAGTTTGTAATTACTGACTAGTGCTGGCTTTGATCTTCGCAATCTTGTACAGCCAACAGGCTTATGTTGCAAGAAGTCATAATCAACCAGAAAGTAACCAGACCTCAGGGAGCGACCCTAGCAGAGCTCAGCTTTTGGAAGCACTGCGACATTCTCAAACACGAGCTAGACAAGCTGAAATGGCAGCCCAGAAAGCTTATGATGAGAAGGAGCACATTGTCAAGTTGTTATTTAGACAGGCGTCTCATCTATTTGCATACAAACAGTGGTTACAAATATTGCAGCTTGAGAGTCTTTGTCTCCAGCTCAAGGTTAAGGATCATCATATCTCGACAATTATCCCAATTCTGCCTTGGATGCCACTGAAGGCTAAGAAGCCTTCCGGCAAGGATAAGAGCAATCCAGCAAGGAGGAAAGGGAGGAAGAAGAACAGCTGTAGCATCTGCAAGTATGCCTTCCTCTTTGCCTTCGGACTGGGTTTGGCTGGTGCAGGTTTGCTGTTTGGCTGGACCCTCGGATGGCTGTTGCCAGCTCTGTAGATTGATCTTTTCTCGAAGTAAGTGCATTTGATGAGCCCATAAATGGGACAATGCAAAATGGGTTGCAAAGGCATGCCGCATGGTTCTGTTTTTGCTTGTCAGTTGAATATTCTGTCTGTTGATGTATATAAATGTTCGGATGTACATACTATGGTTTTAAGAATTGTAGTATAAAGAATGGTAGGGTGATGGAACTTTGTCGCTGAGTAGTATGATGCACCTGTCCACCACCAGCATTCTCATCTTGTTCAGGCACCTTATCAAGTTGTTCAGGTACCTTACCACCACCAGCATTATCATCTTGTTCAGGTACCTTATCATGTTTCTGGTGATTGGTGCAAATAAATGTTTCAGTTAATATCTTTCTGACCTTCCGTTATAATTTCAGTTATTTATTGCAGCATTTGCATCTGCATGATGCCTGTTATAATATGTCTGATACACACACACAAGAACTGTTGCTTCATGAGGACATTAATTCCTTTGAATATATATATATACATATATATATATATATATATATATTAAAGGTGCTTGAACAAGATAGTAAAAGTGCTTGGGCCTGACAAAGAAATTTTGAAACAACTTTGTGTTAAAAATTGAACCTGAAAATATACTTGTAATCCTGGAATGCATATATAATTTTATTTTTTAAAATAAGATAAGATAGACAGAAGAATAGTTTATTCCATATGTATGCTACGATGTTTAGTTTTTTATTACGAAAAATCTTAAATATTTATATGATTTCGACCGAAGATTTCATAAAAGAAAATCATATTACACCACGTATTAGATCAATCTAAGATATTTTCTTTATAAATTAAATAAAAATAAATTATTTCATTAAATTGTTAATGAAATTAATTTTTGTGAAGATAAAATATTCATTTCTGCGGGTCCTCTTTTAAATAGGTATCACCAAAAAGGTAAAAAAAAAGAAAAAAAATTCACAACTATGGGCCGTCACAACTCACAACAGAGAGCCCCAAATAATTAATGCTCCATTTTTTTCCTATGAATATTACGCGCCATTTGAATACAATAAAAAAGTCACTTTCTCCTCGAATCTCGTCAGTCGCTCGCTTCATCGCTCTCACCGCTCAGCAATCAGCACCTTGAATTCTCTCGACGCCCTCAAAAAATGGCGTCCACTTCTTCTGCGGCCGCTGCCACCGCCTTCCCTCGCTTCCTCCGTCTACTCCTCCTCCTCCTCTTCAAACTCCAAATCCCTCCCCTCCCCTTTTGGCGCCGCCCCAGGATATTCACTCTTCTGCCATGTCTCTAGGCTTGCCTCCTACTCCGACCCCTCCATCGCCGGCAATAGTGACTTCCAAGGCATCTTGAGAAATGAGCCGCACGAAGGCCGGTCAGCTGGTGGCCACGGTGGGGGTGAGAAATCCGAATCTGTAACACCTAAGAAAAACAAAAAGAAATATAAATATTATTATATTTAATAATAGTGGACGATGACTTCACAATTTAACACTTCACATCCAATAACCATCAGCATCCCACTAACTCAAACTCATTTATAGCGCTAGAAAAGTCCTCACACTCACTCTTCCCTTCAACTATTATTTTGTGGCCATTTTATTGAGTATGGCCAACCCTGTTTCTTTCCTATTTTGCTTGTATTTTCGATAGAGAATGAAGAAATAATAAAGGTGGTTGCTGCTGATCATGGCGGAAAGGAGAGACATCGGCCATTATAAGAACGGTGAAGGCAAGAGAAGAAGATGTAAAGAGAAGAATGTAACTAGGACAAAATAGGTATATAAGGAGATATCAATTTTTCTGATCTTGATTTTTATTTGATCTAGATTTTGTAGTCTTTGTTTGGACATGTTTTAGATTATATATGTCTAAAATATTGTATAATATATGAATAGAAAGGTATTGAAGTCTAGTTTTTATATCAATAAGAATCATGTTAATAAAGAGAAGGAGTCGAGAGATTTGGATCAAGTAGGATGCATAAAAAATGAAGTTGGCAAGGTTTTAGTTACTGAAGGAGATATTAAGAACAGATGGGAAGAGTATTTTTATAAGCTATTTAATGATGGATGTGAAGGTTCCCGTTGTGATTTGGAGGACTTGACAGTTAGCGAATGTGAGCTTAATATGTCATTTTATCGTAGAATTAGAGTCTCGGAGGTTAGCGAAGCTCTTAAGAAAATGGAGAATTGTAAAGCCGTTGGACCGGATGGTACCGATTGAAGTTTAGAAATGTTTAGGAGAAAAATGTGTGTTGTGGTTATGTAAACTATTTAATGAGATTTTACGGTCGAAAAAGATGCCTGATGATTGGAGATTAAGTACATTAGTTCCTATTTACAAAAATAAAGGGGATATTCAAAATTGTGCAAATTATAGAGGGATTAAACTTATGAGTCACACAATGAAATTATGGAAAAAAGTGATTGAGCATAGATTGAGAATGGAGACTAGTATTTCCGAGAAATAATTTGGGTTCATGCCAGGAAGATCCACTACAGAGGCGATTTATTTACTAAGGGGGATGATGGAGAAGTATCGAAGTAGGAGAAGAGACTTATATATGGCTTTCATTGACTTAGAGAAGGCGTATGATCGGGTACCAAGGGATGTACTTTGAAAAGTCTTGTAAAAGAAGAGGGTGAGTGTTGCCTACATTAAGGTAATACAAGATATGTACGATGGGGCATTGACTAGGGTTAGGACACTCGGAGGTGAGACAAATGAATTTCCTATAGGATTTGGCCTACATCAAGGATCAGCTTTAAGTCCGTATCTATTTAACTTAGTTATCGATGCTATAACCGAGAGTATCACAGAGGAGGTACCTAAGTGCATGCTATTTGCGGATGATATAGTACTTTTAACGGATTCAAGAGAAGAGATTAATACAAAATTAGAAATATGGAGAAATACGTTGGAGTCAAAGGGTTTTCATTTAAGTAAGAATAAAACAGAATATATGCATAGCAATTTCACAAATAAACAACTTAGAGACGATTTGAAAGTTAGGCTAGGGGAGGATATAATTTCTCAAGTGACAAAGTTTAAATATTTAGGATCAATTGTAAGACAAGATGGTGAGATTGATGACGATGTTAATCATAAAATTCAAGCTGGTTGGTGTAAGTGGAGGAAAGTCGCTGGAGTTCTTTGTGATAGAAAAGTACCCAATAAAGTTAAAGGAAAATTCTATCGTACTACTGTAAGGCCAGCAGTGTTATATGATAGTGAATGTTGGGCTATGAAGGGACAACATGAACGTAAAGTGGGGATAGCCGAAATGAGGATGTTGAGATGGATGTGTGGTCATACAAGATTAGATAAAATTAGGAATGACCATATACGTGAACGAGTCGGAGTGGCTCCTATTAGTGAGAAAATGGTAGAGAATCGTTTGAGATGGTTTGGTCATGTTCAGAGAAGACCATTAGATGCGCCAGTAAGAAGAGTAGATCAAATAATCTGGAGCCCGATTAAAAGAGAGAGAGGGAGGCCAAGGCGGACACTTGGCGAACTAATAGAGCAAGATCTATTGGTGAATAATATACCGAAAGGTTTGATTACTAATAAAGCGGAATGTCGTCGTATGATCCATGTAGCCGACCCCACCTAGTGGGATAAGGCTTTGTTGTTGTTGTTGTTGTAAGAATCATGTTAATCTAATTTGTGTAGACAAAGTTATGCGCCAATAAATAATTTTCTGTCATGCTGATCCGAGATTTCATATTGATGCGTCCACTTGTATAAGCACATATGACAAGTTATCTTAATCTAAAAATCATAATGATATATGGATCTATGAAGTTTACTTTTGATAAGAACTGAAATCATTTCAATTAGAGATGTATAAGTGGAGTTGTAGTTCAAAGATTGAACTACTATCACACCGCTTCGAAATATTTGAGTTGTCTTATTAATTGTGCATAAAATTGGAAGCATCGTATTATTTACTGAATTTTAATATGGACATAGATGATTATGATAGCTTTGAAATGAGCCTAAATTCACCCTATTTGGATCAATGTGGAGAAAGATATGGTTCTTTCTTCACTTGGCTGTCAAATTGTAAAATCGAACAAGAATGATGCTAATGTAGGATTTTCTGAGAACATACGTATGGAGATAAATTTATCTCTAAAACCTCTTATTGTTTCTTTCAAATAAATTGGAATAAAATGAATATCACTTATGTAAGTGAAGATATAATTTGAAAACCACCAGTATGTAGAATCTGTCCAAAGTTATGATCTAATACTTTGGATAGTGTTAATCATATGATTGATAGATATTGTTATATATTATAATTGAATTCTCAAAGGAGTGATCATTATTGTGTTATCTTAAAATATTCATGATGCATAAAATGCATGATTTGGTATTGTTTGAAAATTGATATTGTGTTTCATTGAAGCCTAGAATCTTTTCATGCTAGAAATTGATTATTGACTTATATTTTGGTATTGATTGAGAGTCTATCATAATTTCTAATGTGTGGCACCTTCATTGTTGTTTTGAAAATAAAAATCATAGTGAAAACACTTAAAGTCACATTGTCGGTATTGATTGATTGACCGGTCGACCGATGCAATGGATCGTGACTGCGTCAGTCAATTTTTGAAATAAGATCGATTGATCGGTGCTAAAGTCGTGATTATGTCAGTCGACCCTTTCAAGTGGACTGCTTGACCGGTGTCAATGTCGCATCCGTATCGAGTATATTGTCAAATTGTTTATCATTTTTAATTGATCTGATTGATAACTTAAATGCTTTCAAAATGCATGCAAAGTCATAAATAAAAATTGTTAATATATTGATCTATTGATTGATTGAATAAATCCAGTCAGAAGGATAGAAACTGAGAAATATTGGGAGGTAGATGCCTCCATATTGGATTGGATAGGTCCATTCGTGGGACATTTATTATTGGGAACAAATAATTTTTCGTGGTCTAGCTAGCCACTATTGAGTCTAAGGCAAATCAATCCTGCTCGACCATTTGTAAAGGCTCACATCATTAATTATTAATTGATTGAATTGATAATTGGAGTTTTCACTTGATGAGATATCGAGACGGCTATATCAGGATGGATTAAAGGAAGTTGTGGTGCAAACTTTCACTCATCAAGTATAATCTTCTATTGTTTAAACATGAACTTATTGGACCATGGATCATATTAGGCAAAGTGCTATATTGTTATTGATGTTCATGTTATCGATTGAAGATATGTTCAAAGATGACAATCATATAATTGGTGAGTCTAAAGAATTGATAATGGAATGAAACTAGGTTAATATTTCATCTAGTAATAGCATTGGATTGGACTGGATCAAATATTGATGTCATATGTAATGCTAGAGTAATGACTCATTTAGCAACATATTGAATTGTTGTTGAAATTGAAAGATGGTATCGTTTTATTGTTATTGTGGCACATAGATAATGTTTATTGCATCCACATGTTTATTGTTAATAAGTGCACTTATGGATGATACATGATGAATTGTCATGACTTATATACTGAGCGTAAGCTCATGGGATGGATTTTTCCTACACGTATCCTGCAGGAGAACATGATTGAAGATGCTAATAAATGAAATGATACATGATGAATGATGTTCGCACATGTCCACGATTAAGTATAAGTTAAGTCATGTAATCTTTTGAATAATTGTTAAGTTATTAGTCTTTCGTTGTGTTATATCATGTTCTAACCATTGCTACCTATTTACATTTATAGGTAAATTGTAAGACAAGAAAGTTTTTGGTCCTATGACATTCAAAGTCGCACTTCCCGATGCATTACAGAATCTATGGAGGAGGTGCCGCAACTGGTGCCATGCCCCGTGGACGAGGACGAATGGGGAAGAATCCAGACACGATGAGGTGGTTCCCAGAATGTAAAGGGTAATAAATTTATGTTCTTTGCAATTCATCTATAATCGTAGATAAGCATAAAATGTTAAAACGTAATTCATCAATAACTTAAGCATTAATTTTGAAATTACAAGATTTAACTTATTCTTAAATGTGCATATATTCAAGCACCGTGAGAGGCATCATCGATTAGACGAATCGTCCTCCAGTTTTAGGCGCAGTAATAATTCTATCCTCCAACTTCAATTGGTATCTAGATTGTTCTCGAACTTTAATTTTCTTGCACGCATCTTCCTCCTGACCGATAATAGATAATTTTTCTATTATTTTGCTGGTGTGACCTAACAAAATATATAAATTAATATAAAAAATAATAAATAAATAAATGAAGTGGCCACCTCTCACCGAAAGGAACTAAGGAGGGCAGCGCCCCTACCCCCTCTCCTCTTCAATGCCAGAGAGGGAAAGGGGTGTCAACCCCGTAAAAGGGGGACAGCGCCCCCCTTTTCTCCTTCGTCGGCCGCGAGAGAAAAAAGGAGGGCGTCGGCCCCTCGTGCGAGCTCGCTGGATTCTTTGCACGCGACGCCGATGAGGGAGAAAGAGGGGAGCTGACCCCCTTGTGTGAGCTTGTATGTTGGCGACCTGCGACACCAGTGAGGAAGAAAGAGGGCATCGGCACCCTATGCGAGCTCGCGCGTTGGCGAGCTCGCAAGGGGGCCAGCACCCCCTTTTCTTCCTCGCATGTGATGTCAGTGAGGGAGAAAGTGGGGCACCAGGGCCCCCGGGGTCCCACCCCTTTTTCTTTGCCGTCGACTACGAAAAAGAAAAGGGTGTCGGCCCCCGGGTGTGGCGAGCTCGCAAGGGGGGCTGGTGCTTTCCTTTTTCATCATCGACTACGAAGAAGAAAAGGGGGGTGCCGGCGCACGAGCTCGCAAGGGGGGTTAGCGCCCCCTTTTCTTCCTCGAGCGCAATGCCACTGAGGGAGAAAAGGGGATGCCGACGAGCCCCCCTTTCTTCCTCGTGCGTGACGCCAGTGAGGGAGAAAGGGGGGCGCCGGCCCCCTTGTGCGAGCTCGCGCTCCGATGAGCTTGCAAGGAGGGCTGGCACCCCCTTTTTTCTTCGTCGCCGAACTGTGAAGAAGAAAAGCCCCCACCCCACGCGATGGGGCCGGCGCCCCTTCCCCTCTCCGAGATTGGAGATGAGAGGGGTGAGGGTGCCACCTCCCTTGGTCTCCTCCAACGAGATATGGCAGTTGCCGCCTCTTTTTATTTTTTATACATTTTTTTATATTTCATATTATTTTATTATATTTTATTACGTCACATAAAAAAAGTAGCCTGAAAATTACCTATTATCAATTAGGAGGACGATGCATACAAGAAAATCAAAGTTGGAGAACGATGTAGTTACAAATTAAAGTTGAAGGATCGTTAAAATATTGATCTAAAGTTGCAAAACGATTGGTGTAATTTATCCTTAACACTAATCGTTAGCAATTTAGTTTTATTTAACCTTCACGATTCAATGCTGAAAAAATTCTCATATGTCAGATGACTCAGATCATGACAAGTTGAGTGTCTGATGTCATTCTTTAATGTTTTTTTTAAAATTTATTCACAATATATAATGAATCAATAAAATAATATATTTGGGAGCATCTACCCTGTCAATGAACACTTTGCTCCCAAAATTTAACGTTTGAACCAATATAATGCGGAAGCATCTACCCTTATCAATATAACATGTTTGTAAGATTCACTTGCCCTGTCGATATAACATGTTTCGAAGATTCTCTCCTTTCACGTCTTCTTTCAATCAATCAATACGTCATTATATTAATATTTTTTTATTTACAATTGAGCATGCAAATGTGATTAACTAGATGAGCAATCATATTAAAAGATAAATAAACAATAATTCTATGGTGAGTTTTGAATGTTCATCCAGTCGTTCAACTTGTGCTGGGCCGTGCCAGGATATCTTCGGAACTGCAAGATCCATACGTGACAAAAGAATGAACGTGAACATTGAAGTCTTGTCACATTTGCTGGAAGTTGCTGGTCATCTCATGTTGTTCAACCTTTCCCTGAGCACCTCAACGACTCGATCTCGTGGAATCTCCTCCTCTATGTTGTCCTTGACGTTTTTCAACTTGAAGATCCCGCTTTGCACCTCGGATTCTCCGACAATCACAATAAAGGGTATGCCAGAATCGATGGCACGAGTGATGTGAGTCATCGCCCTTTTGGAAAGCCCGAACTCTGCTTTTATGTTTGCCCTCCACAGCTCATCCAATATTGGAGTAGCCAACTGAAGATCCTTGGAGAGAATTGCCACCAAAACTTCAGTCTCAGTTGCACGTATTCCCTACAGTCCCAGGTGAATTGAATCAACAAAACGTATGCTACAAGATAACAATATAAAATTTCCAGTTCTCTAAGAACACTTAAGAATATCTCAAAAGGGTAAAATTATGGTTGCAAACAAGCCAAAGGTCCTCCGTTATTATTGAGAGAAGCTAAGATACCTGGTTTCGTTCAAGTTGCTCCATTATTGCAAAAACTCTCTCAATTCCCAGGCTGACACCAACAGCTGGGACATGCTTTCCACTGAACATACCTACTAGATTGTCATATCTCCCCCCAGCTGCAATCGAACCAACCTAGAAAGGAAAGGTGCTTTATCACAAAAGCCAACCTGCTAAGGGAACAGACAACACAAAGTAGTTTCATGCAGATAATATAGTTTTTTTGTGTATAGTAGTAAAATGTATTAGTAGATGTTTAGCACAAAAATGTGTTTTATTTATTAAACAGCAAATTTCAGCTCTGTATTTCTGATTCATGCAAGCAAGTTCTATTTATCCTTACACTGTTTGCGGATGTTAGGCCCTTAGATCACCGTTGATGAATAAACCCCTTAACAGCTGAGGTTTTCTTGAGCTCTAGATTATGAAGCTTTTTTCTTATAAGGGTCTTATAGAAATCTCATGCATAATGATTTTTATTTTGAGAAAAATTAATATTTGGAATCTTAAAGTAAATAGTTCATCTCTAAAAAATTGAATCATTTCCGAAAACTTATGTTTGTTTACCTGTGTAGTCCCCTTGAAAACTGCCTCAAAGATAACACCAGTATAATAATCAAGACCTCTTGCAAGACTCAAGTCAAAAACAACATTGTCTAAGCAATTTGCCTTTTCAAGTGCTTTGAACAAGATCTCCAGTTCATTCAATGCAAGAAGAGATCCAGTGCTCTGCAAAAATGGACTCCCCTCTGACTTCAGTTGCAGAAGAATTTCAAGTGGTGGTCCTCGTTTCTTTACAAGTGCTCCAATTTTATCTGCAGTTTCACTCGATAACCCCTTCTCCTCAACCTAGGTAAAAAAACTGTCATGACCATTCTATGCAAAATAGAATATCAGAGTGTCAATAATGTTTGTTCTCACCAGTTCCTTTCTAATCTGTTCAAATGATTGCTTGTCCAATTTATCAATACTAGAACAGACGGTCCTGAATTTTTCAGAAGAAACTCCACATATCTCCAACATTCCATCCAACAATTTCCTGTGGTTCAACTTTATCTGCATCAGAGAAGGCATTACTCATTGACAGAAAGAATGCATCAGAGGAAAAGTTGATACTAACAACACTTGACACTAAGTATGAGAAGTACAACAATGGTGCAAACGAAATAAAGACAATTCTCCACATTTGGAGCTTGAAAATTTTCATAATGTTCAAGAAATTTGATAATGTCAAGAAAGTACAAGTACAGGAACATAAAACAATTGTTCTTTTTAGGCTAAGGAACAATGAATATACCTCATAGCTGCCGATATTAAGCCGATCTAATAGTTGAGTCAAAACTGTGATGACTTGAAAATCGGGTTCCATCGGTTCATAATTTCCAGCAATATCAAAGTCACACTTGTAGAATTCACGATATCTTCCCTTGGATGGATTATCTCTTCTGTACACTTTAGCTATTTGGTATCTTTTCAATGAAGTAATACCATTCATAGCTAGGTATCTTGCAAATGGAACAGTCAGATCGTAACGCAGTGAACAAAGTTCACCACCCTGAGTAGGACAATGTAGCAATATTTACAAGACTATGACAAAATAAACAAAATATTAATTAGCAAAGAAACAAATAAGAAAATACCAAGTAGGCTAAAGCATTAGTACCTGATCAGCAAGGTCATATATCAACTTTGAATCCTCACCATACTTGCCCATTAGAGTCTCTCTAAGTTCAAAAACAGGTGTGTCAAGAGCAACAGCTCCATGCATCTTAAAAACGCCTGTAATTATCGAAAATGCAAGTTCTCTTATGGCCATTTGTTCCTTTCCAAAATCACGTGTCCCCTAAAGTCCAAAAAGGTGAATTGTATAAAGTGGGAAATGAAGCTAGGCCTAGAGGAAGCACAGATGTAACCTACAAAAATATGTAAAAAAATGTAAATTTTTCCATCTAAAAATCTGTCAAATAGCTGAAAGTACCCTGAAGACCAAAATCAGTCAATAATAGTGCATGCAATTTTGACCTTTTCTTCTATGTATATGTGCAGCTGACCATAAAGCTACATTAATTTCTGAATTTTTCTATCTTCTGAGAGTAGAAAGTTTGGGTAAACATGAATGTTCACTTAACTTCAAAAGTTCCATGAGATGAGATGTACATGTGCACTAGGAGTATATAAAAGTAACTTTATAGTAATGATTGTATGACAACCCAGAGAGTATTTTGGGAGTTGAAATCATAAAGCGAAATATACCCTCGTCAAAGCATAACTTAGAGAAGACAAAACAAGCCAGAAATAAATTCGTATCAAGCATACATGGCCTAAAGGTGGAAGCAATTATAATTAAGCCACAACTGCGAAAACTATATCACAATATATAATTCTGTATGAAAAAGTGAAAACCAAGAAGTGACAGTTTAACAAACAAATGACCTAATTGGGTTGGGCAAGAATTAAATTGAACAAATTATTTGCCTCCAGCTCTGACCTTGGGAATTTTAGGAAGCCTTCTGACTTCGTTGCTCTCCACTATCTCCTTCATTTTTGCCAGAAAAGTCTCAAGTCCAATATCCCTGGGATCAAAATATGCTGAGAGCTCATTTGCCCAGTCTATAACAACTGTGACGTTATCACTAGAAGGCGCATGCTTGGCCACAGTTCTGTTTGAGAGAAGCTGCCATATTATAGAAGTCCCCTTCCCTAATGTCTTCTTCTTTTTCTTCTCGCTCTTTTTATCAACTTTTGAAGTTTCTCCGTTAGGCTTCATGGATTCAGCTTGGGCTTTGTCGATGGAATCATCTATTTCTATAGTGAACAGAGCTACTGCTGCCTCCCAAGCAAGAACCTCTCTTAACTTAACCAAAAGCTGGTACACACCTTGCACAACTGCAATATCATCTGATCCAGAAAGAGCTTTATCTGCGACCGAGAGGAGCTGCTCCATCAGAGCATCCAAACTAGGACACTCCTTGTCAAACAGCTTGGCTACCTTTGATCTCTGATCGGGATCGCCCTGTGCTTCTATGTTTGCTTTCGCTCGAGCAATGCTGCTTTTGCTCATGGAACGAATTGACATCACCAACGGCATGATGGAATGAACAAAATCTTCTTCCTTTGCATGATTTCCTGCACTTGTGGCTTTTTTGACCTTGACAGAAGAATTCAGTTCGACCCTGGTTTGATCATGGAGCCATCTCACAGCCTTCCTGAAGCGCCCACTGACAGTTGGGATATCACGGAAGGCGACCAAATCTTTCTGTCCGACGAGTTTCGACCCGACTAGCAACATCTTCATGTCCGAGGCTACGTCCGTCTCATCTTTGTTGGAGAAGCCATCGCCGGAACTGAATGAAACAAACGCTGCAGTGTCAGCCCGTGTCGCCTCGCAAGACAATGCCGCCACAGCATCAGCAACCTTCACCAGGGCGGAGAAGCAGCAATCTAGTAAAGCGCAAATCGCGCTCAACGCCGCGCACGAACCTTCGAAAACTACGATTTCGTCTCGCCCAATCCCGACTTCTTCTACTTTTTGATCGTTCATGTTGGAATTTATAACAAATATAAATTCCAAAGGTTGTAGAATACCTCTCGACGAACGCACTTGCACCTCGGGATCGAGAACCGACCCTTTGAGGAACGAAACTCTTTGTCACAGCACAAGTACTTTGGATGAACCTCTGCGAAAGTGTGTTTGGGACCTATGCTATGGGTCCCCTTTTATAGGGTGGAGAGACTTGGACGACAAGTTAGGCAAAACGCATCACGCGCGTCCATCACGCGTATGATGATGTGTCTGCGCAGACATACGCCTCGCCCTAATGGGCCGCGCGTATGTGCGGCCCATGAGCCCAAAAGGGCACTATTCCAACAATTTTCCACTTGTCCGCATTGAGCATTATACTTTCGTTTATCCAGAATTTGTAAATGTGCCGTGCGACTCACGAGTACAAGCACGCTTTTTTATAGGAGCTATAAAGATACATATTTAGGTTCAATCGCTCAACTATCTTTAGAGCGTATGTCATGCCCGTTAGGGATTCATGATAGCTCACATATGAGCCAACAAATGCTCAAATAATATAACTCGTTATGCCCTAAATCTATCTTGCAGCATAGCTAAGACAACACATGTCTTGCCCCGCGATAACTATCTTTCACATACACTATTTTCAAAAAAATAGTTGGCCAATTGTATGCGAAAACTTTATGCAGCTCATAATAGTTCTTTCTCTCACCCTCATGTCTTTTAGTAGTGAACTAGCTATTTTCTTAGACATGGCTCGTCAGACTACTTTACTTTTCACCTTTGAGTATCATGCTAAAGTAGCAAGCACTAATTTCTTTCCTTAAGACATAGTCAAGAGTATAAGGGCACGTGCAGATGAAACATCTGTCAGAGACTCACACCACGAAGACCATTGAACTAATCAATTCATCATGTCTCTCTAGGTCGACTTTGCATATTTAGTACTAAATACAAATACTACGGTGGAGACTCTCACTGAAAGAGCGTATGTCTAATTCTGTTTAATTACATACCGCACAGACTTAAGTCCAATCGTTAACTTTTAGCGTCTGACCCGAGTTTTCAAATTGCTCGCTAATTAATAGCGTCAAATTTAAATCTCGCATCTGATCTCTCTCTCTAAATCAGACGACAATGAGTTACTAAAACCCATGTTAAATCACACTATGACTCACATAGTTCATTCCGCTCGCTATCTTCGTGAGCGTCGAAAATATTTGTTCGTGTGAGTGAACAAATCTAGACCTGATCGACATACTTTTCACATGCATAACAAACTTCACAACAATGAATTTATCAAGAAAATAATCTTTTATTCATTGAAAAATTTGAGTATATCATTACATTTATAATCTACGCAGCCCTAAGGCATTTACATGTCTTAAGAATGCCTCTCTTGACAATGGCTTAGTGAACGGATCAGTAATCATTTTGTGCGTTGATATGTACTCAACTGAAATCTTCTTTTTGACTTCTTGATTTCGTACAAATTTGTACTTTGTATCGACATACTTTCCTTTGCAATGATATTTCTCATCCTTCACATAAACTATGGCTGCTTGATTGTCACAGTGGAGAATCATTTTCTTCATTGCATTCTCAGAAATACTCAGGTTTTGAAGGAATCTCTTAAGCCATAAGGCCTCTTATACTGTCACTGAACAAGCTATGAATTCAGCCTCCATAGTTGACAGTGCCACACAATCTTATTTCTTGTACTCTAAGTAACAGCACCATTGCTGAGCAAGAAAGTGTATTCGGAGGTGGATTTATGTTCATCAACGTCACCAGCCCAATCGGCATCGGTGAATCCAATAAGTTGTAGACTTTCTCCATGATAGCACAGTGCAAGATCTGCAGTACCCTTGAGGTATCTCATGATTCTCTTCACCGCCTTCCAGCGATGGCATTCTGGATTAGTCTGATATCGACTAATTAGACCCACAGTAAAACATATGTCCGGCCGAGTACACATCATAGCGTACATCAGGCTGTCGACCACACTCGCATAAAGAACATTGGACATTTCCTTTTGTTCCTCTGAAGTTTTAAGGCACATGTCCAAGCTTAAAACCTCGCCTTTCATAATAGGAGTGTCAATGGGTTTACAGCCATCCATGCGGAATCGTTCCAAAACTTTTTTTATATATGATTCCTGCGACAAGGCAAGGAGTCGTTTGGAACGGTCACGTTGGATTTTCACACCCAGTATGTATGATGCTTCACACATGTCCTTCATCTCAAACATGGAGGACAACCATTGCTTAATGGTAATGACATAGTCTCTATTATTCCCAGCTATTAGAATGTTGTCGACATATAACGTCAGAATAGCAAAATTATCCTCGGACTTATAAACATATCTTCATCAATCATATTAAAATCGTACGAAATGATTGACTGATGAAATTTCAGATATCACTGTCTAGATGATTGTTTGAGTCCATAAATGGATCGGCGCAGCTTGCAAACTTTGCGCTATTCTCCTTTTACAATGAAGTCTTGAGGTTGCTCAATGTAAATTTTCGCATCTAGTTCTCCATTGAGAAATGTGATTTTTACATCCATTTGATGTAATTCTAAGTCCATATGTGCGACTATAGCCAATATTAGGCGAATTGAAGCAAACCTTACAACTGGTGCAAAAGTTTCTTCATAGTCAACATCCGCAGATTGGGTGAAACCTTTCGTCACTAGACGGGCTTTATATCTCTCAATTGATCCATCCACGTCACGTTTAATTTTGAGAACCCATTTGTTCCCAATTGCCTTACGGCCTTACGGGAGATCAACCAAGTCCCAGACTTAATTTTTCTGCATGGACCATAACTCTTCCTCCATTGCCTTAATCCATTCTTCCTTAGCAGGGGACAAGAGAGCTTCTTTGATAGATTTTGGCTCAAGTTCATCTTTCAGACTTACTATGTTGACCTCATGTGGTCCATGTTCATGCAGCCCTTCGATTTCAAAACGTCAGCGCGGAACATATTTTTTAGTACTCCGTCGAAGAGAACCTTTAGGTTGATCATCAGTTGACGGTTGTGAATCTCTCCCACTCGGATCAAACTATGGGATAGAGGAGACTAACTCCTCAACTGGTTGATCCGCTTGAGCCGTCAACTCAGGATCTTTCTCTACATCTATGAGAAATCCCTTGTCTATCTCGCCTTGCTTAGGAAATTCGTTCTTTATGAATGTCACATCTCTACTTTCGATTTCCGTTACTGTACCATTTTCTCTTTCTCCTATGAATACATAGCCCTTAGAGGTTTCGCAATATCTTATAAAAATACATTTCTGTCCTTTAGGATCCAACTTTTCATACTTATGAGAGTTATTTAGAACATAGGCTGCGCAATCCCAAGGGCGCAAATAACTAAGGTTAGGCTTTCGACTTGTCCAAAGTTCATAAGATGTGGTAAAAATGAATTTCGATGGTACACGATTTAAAATGTAGACTACAGTCAATAATGCATCTCCCCAATACGAACTTGGGAGATTAGCTTGCGCCATCATGGATCGGACCATATCAAATAAGGTATGATTCTGTCTTTCCGCAACACCATTTTGTTGTGGAGTTCTCGGTATTGTTAGTTGCCTAACTATACCTTTTTCATCACATAACTTTTTGAATAAGTTAGAGAGATATTCACATCTACGGTTAGTTCGCAAGGCTTTAATCTTGCAATCCACTTGATTCTCTGCCATGTTCATGAATCGTACAAAACAATCCAATGCTTCAGATTTATGAGAAATCAAGTATACAACACCGTAACGTGAATAATTATCAATAAATGTGATGAAATAAGAGAAACCGTGTCTTACGTGAACATTCACCGGACCACATATGTCCGAATGGATTAATTATAATGGGTACTCGGCGCGTTTTCCCATCCCAAATGGTATTCTTGTTTTCTTACCAGCTAGACATTCCTCACATGTTGGAAGATTAACTTTTGTGAGAGACTCCAAGAGGCCTTCTTTAACAAGTCTATTCATTCGATCTTGACCAATATGTCCTAGTTTGGCATGTCAAATGTTGGCACTATCATTCACATCAACAGATGATATAAAAGAATAACTATTAGCAACATATGCTATATTTAAAATATAGAAACCATTATTGAGAAAACCATTGCATAGAAGAACATTGTCATAAGATATTGTCATTTGTTTTCTCTGGAAACTTATTACATAACCAAGTTTGTCTAATGATGACACAGAAAGTAAATTTCGTCTAAAAGTTGGAGCATATAGAACGTCGTGAAGGTAAAGTATTTGGCCATTGCGAAGTTCTAACTTGCACGATCCAATGCCTTTAACTTCAACTCTTTCATTGTTTCCAACGTAAATCCATTTGCTTTCCGCACTTATTCGACGAAATTTCACGAAGGCCCCACGATCTCTCGCTACATGGTCGGTGGCTCCTGAATCTGCAATCCACGAAGGATGAGTTTCAGCAATTAAGGCACAACTTGAGACATAAGAAAAAGAATTGTGGTCAGGATTGAATTTATTGCGGAGCGCCGCCCACATTTCGAATGCTGTCTTATAGACTTCGAATTCGCACAGCAAGGAGTTATTCATCGTGCTCAGCAACGTAATGCGAGCAATACGATTCTTTTTTGTCCAGACTTGATAGGCCTCCATGTCCCTCTGTCGTTGGGCATTATGTCCGGGTGTAGGTTCAGTGACAACATGATTAATGGTCTCCAAGACCTCTTATTCTTCTAAAAGATATTGGACCTTACGGTGCCAAATATCATAATTATCGCCATTGAGCTTCTCATTCTTGTTCATGTTAGCAATTATTATTTTGGAATCCATGGTCTAGTTTGGTCACAAAAAAAATTAGGAGAAATCAGTGTTATGTATGTTTTAATTTTATCTGTAAATAACATAAAAAATGAAATAACAATATTAATGAAGTAATGACATCTAGAGGTAGTTGGACTCACACTCATCTCCCACTATCTCCAAGAAATATTATTATTCATTATTTTAACAATGCGACAAAATTTTATCTAAATGATTGAATTTTGAATCCACATAATTCAAAATTTTCTATTCTATCCATTTTGAATCAACTTATAATTCAAAATCACCGAAATTCATTTCGTGTGGTGCACCAAATTATTTTTAATATGACCAGGACAATTAGGACTAGTGCAATGGGAGCTCTTCCTCGAGGGGTGCCAATTAAATAACCTCGACATCACATTGGAAAAAATTTTGCTCCCATTGTCATACATCAACCATATTTCTGGAGGCTGCGTTGACCATGCACCAGGCCAGTTCCCCGGAACCTTTCTAGATATGCATTTCGAGTCACGCACCACTCAACCGAAAAACGTTGGTTATTATGACAATATTTGAATCTCAAGGTGCCTTAGTCCTACAAAAGAACTACCTATGTTTCATGTATTCTTTAATTACCTATAGTTTGTATAATTAGACCAATTAATTATTTTATCATAGGCTTTGCATGAAACATGTATTTCAGCACATGGCCAAAATTAATATCGCCATCTTAATTAATTCTCACAAAATGAATTATTTTTAATTTAATCAATTTCAAATTAATTTGAAATTCAAGGCAAATTATCATGCTTAACAAGATTGGACATACCAATTTGATTTTAACACATAGTCAAAATTTTAATCACAGAAATAAATATTTCATAAACGAAGATATTTATTTCATACATGATAACACATTTATTGACATGCAAATCTAATAATTTAATTTAATGCTTTAAATCAATAAATGATTTTCTTTTGATAACATTAAATTGCATGCAATATTACAGAAAAAAATTCTGAGGAAATAACAAATTTTTCCTGATTTTTCGAGATTTTATAATAGATATTTTCTATTTTCGGATTATTTTAAAAAACTGGCAAAAATCAGAAAAGAAAAAAAAACTATTTATTGGGCCTTTCAGCCAGCCCAATTGTCACTTCTCATATGTGTAACTCTTTTGCACCCAAATTAGGCCTTCAAGTGGGCCGTGGGTCGTGTGCCTGCTGAAATAGTTTTTTTCTTTATTTTATCTTGCAACATATGAAAAAAAATCCGAAAATTTCACCAAAAAATATTAAAATAAATCCGAAAAATATATTATTGTATAGGTTCATCCATAATATATTTGTGATGACAAACTCTATTTTGTCCCTCAGTTGTGGTCATACAACTGAGGTGCGCAGATTCCAAATAATAACAAATATTATTTTTTCGACGCAATCACGAGTTCGAGAAAAACCTAAAAAAGCTCTGATACCAATGTTGGAATTTATAACAGATATAAATTCTAGAGGTTGCGAAATACCTCTTGCAGCGGAAGCGGATCGTCGGGGCTTTCCCACGAACTCTTGACGAACGCACTTGCACCTCGGGATTAGGAACCGAACCTCTAGGGAACGGAACTCTTTGTCACAACACAAGTATTCTGGACGAACATCTGCGAAAGTGTGTTTGGGACCTATGCTATGGGTCCCCTTTTATAGGGTGGGGAGACTTGGGCGACAAGTTAAGTAGAACGCATCACGTGCGTCCATCACGCGTATGATGATGTGTTTATGCAGGCATACGCCTCGCCCTAATGGGCCGCGCGTATGTGCGGCCCATGTGCCCAAAAGGGCACTATTCCAACAGTTCAACTGGCAGAGCGAGCTCAGGAGCCTGTGAGCGGAGCCGAAGTCGACGACTTCATGACCAGATGCTAGCGTTAGAGTTTTCTCGATGAGAACAGGGAGAGCGGGGTGGATGGAAATGTCAGAGATTAGAAGCTTGTTGAGGAGGACTACGAGCGCGGCCCGGGACTCCTCTGAACTTAGCAACCGTGGGCTCGACGACGAGGAGTAAGAGGTCTCAGGTTTCGGATTGGAGGGTCTCTTGGATTGAGAGGAGAGCTTGTCGAGGGCCGCGGAGTCGATCTTGGCGGCGGAGAGGCAACGGGAGATGGCGTAGACCGTCGCAGGGGAAAGGGAGGAGCCTTTGCCGCCGATGGTGACGACGGATCCCGGAGAAGATGCCATCCGATGGAGCTTGGAGAACCCGACTGAGCGTTATCAAGTGGAGAACGAAGAGGTCTCACAGCCGGTGGCCACCAAAACGGTAGCAACAGGTAGGAATGCGAATGGAATCACTCGCCACCTGCGGCCTGCCCGAGGTCGAGGGCGGAAGAGACTTACACTTTGTTTGAATAAAGGCTCGTTAAGGGGAAGGAAAGAAAACGAGGGGGAAGAGAAAGGGAGAGAGGGGAAGGGAATTATTCCACCTCAATTTGGGTTTGAAACAAAATAGCACTAGTGTTGTCAGACCCGGCTCGGCCCGGCCGGTCGGACCGGTGTCCGGGCACTGAAACGGCCCGCGGGTCATCCAAAACCCGGCCGCAGAGTTGACCCGCTTTGACCCGGTCAAAACTCGGGTTCAACCGGCCGACCCGGTGGGTTTGGCCGACCCGACCGGGTCAAATTGAAAAATATAAAAATAATTAAAATATATAAAAATCATTAAATTTTTTTAGAATATCATATATATATATATATATATATATACTTGAAAGTTATATTTCAATATTCTTCTTTATCACATAAATAAAATTTCATTAATATCTTTATTTTTTATAATTACTCATAGTATTTTTATTTAGAAAATATTCAATTGATGATTTAATTTATGCTTACTTTATTATATTATTGATCTAAATTATTTTATTATATTACATGATATTTTTGCTAAATAATATCTTACATATTAATAATTTTCTAATAATCACTTGAACTTATTTTATTTTTTATTAATTTATATTATCCGGTCCGACTATTCAGTTCGACCCGGTCCAATCGGTCCGGCCTGACCCGTTAGACAATCCGGGTCGATGTCCGGGCCGGGTCTTACAATATTGAATAGCACAAATGGAGGGGAATGGAGGGGAAAAAATAGAGATTCCCCTCCATTAAAATTTTATCCAAACAAGGGAAATTTTTTTTTACCTTCCTCTCCTCCTCTTTACCCTCCTTTCACCTCAATCCAAACATAGTGTTAGAGACACGAGCAGAGGTGGCGACGGCGGCGGCCAAGACCCAAGGCCCATAAGCCCATAAATTTGAAGGTAGGGCTTTGAGAAAGGAATAATTGGGCCTAAATTTTAAGTACGATCATTAAAAGAAAGAAACGTCATGATCGTTAAAGTTACATGGCCCATAAGAACGGCTTTAAATTGGAACTTATCTAGCTTTCTTACATTGAGCTCGAAGGCTTACCGTTTTATTGGAATGAAGCGCTTCTGCGCAACCGGATCTAATGCTCCGCGATCTTTGGGTGGAGACATTGGGACTAGCGGAGAAACTATGCATCTTATAATAACAAGAGGCCCGTCGCCTTCCGCCTCCCACCTTGTCGCTGGCGTCAGTATTCATCCTACCTTTTTTTCTGTCGTTTGACTTGTTACGTGATTTTTCTTTTTTCTTTTTTATCGAGACCCACGGGTGTACTAATCCGGTGTTACATGATTTTACTTCAAAAAATTATTTCGCTCTGGGAAACATCTCCAGTATCCGATTTGTATTCTTAGATCACCTTTTCATTCTCTTTTTCTATATGTGAAGTGAAATTTTATTTCTTAGATCTAATTCGTGCAACAAAAAGTATTATTGTTGGAAATAGTATATGCAACATGCAATTCTATGGTAGGAAATAGATTGTGCTAGGAGCCTGTTCTCCTGGTAGAAGGGCAACCAGTTCCTCACGAACTTTGGTGACTCCATGAATGTGAATATGGTAAATTGTAAAAGCAGAACCACCATCGGATAAGTACACTTACAGCTTATCGACTAGGTAATCAAACGCCATGGTTGAAAGCATGGTGCTCACCATGTTCACCGGGGGCTCCTTATAAGGATTTGTTGTGTGCACGAACGTATCAAAGCAGACCATTCGGATCCTTCTCCCTCTTTACTCTCCCAGTCTCCCTTCATATTCAATCAAACGGGTCATTAGAGAAACTAAACCCTATTACACATATCCTTTCTCCACATGCCACATCGTTGCTTACCATGAAGCTCACCCATACCAATTTCTTGCTCTAAATTCCTCTTTTCAAGGCCTATAATATGGAAGGCTTCATCGAGGACAATCAGCTTTGCCCTTCAAAACCTGCAATTACAATGGACATTCATCGTTCATCTGTTCCTATGCAATTTGGAAACACATAGATAAGCTAATTGTTAGCTGTCTGCTTGCAACGATGTCTGGAAATGTTCAACCCATTATCTTAGAATCGCGAACCTACAAAGAGATATCAAATGTTGTTACCAAACCTTTAGGAGATCTCAAAATGTGTTTGCTCTAGCTTAAGTTGCAAAATCAAATTCTCAAGAATGGAGACTTATTCGTGATAGATTATTTATGTCCAGCTAAATATTATGAGTTAGTCATTTTAGGTCATCAACTTTGTACATCTAGATGTAATGACATTATCTTCGACAACCTCAACTCTGCATACAATGACATCATTGTCTCGTTTTCAGTTAGAACAGAGCCAATCTCCTTTCTACTGCTCAACCATGACATTCATCTCAATATCTTCGTGCTACTAAATACTCTCTTCCTCGTGCCAACCATGCGAAGCCCAACACACAATCATCACCTTGTGGAGCAGGACGACGACATGGCAGGGACTCCCATGCACCCCGACAGGTTGCGCATATCCAATACAGACACTCATCATCTCTGAAGCCGTAGGTTTACAATATTCAACAACATCTTATGCAACTAGCTAGCACTACTCTTGGACTACTACCTACATCGATTGGATTCTTGACTCCATAGACACTTTTCACACGTCGAACATAGTAGCTCTTCAATCCAACTGTGAGGAATGATATGAAATTACTATCCCTCAATTATATTTGTTCATCTTCTATTGTTCAATCTCTTTACCTCAATCAAATTTTGTATGCAAATCACTAAGTATTACTATCCATTAGTAAATCCACTATAGATAATAACTGTTATTTCCAATTTTAACTTACTTTTTGTAAAGGATCTCCAGACACCCAATTTATAGATAGCCTCTACCATCTCCGGACACCGACTTCTTCTCCATCAACATTCCTCAGCCATGCAACAACTGTAATGACTGGCTTCTTCTCTTAAAATTCAAATTCAAAAATTTTAAAAATGTAACAGACCGAGAATACGGGGGAGTAATCTCCCCCGATTCTCGGCCTCTTCCCCCACGTCGCCACGAAGAGGGGAGGCGCCAGCAGGGTATAAGAGCATGAAAGGGGGGCAGCCGCCACCCCTTTGGGAATCTTCACTCGGCCGCCCATCCTCTCCCCTGCTTCCTCTCCGACGAACGACGAATGACACGAGCGAACAAGGCAGGGATAGAAATGACTCGACGTGCATCGCAGCCCTTTCGTGACGCGTACGTGAAGATCAGGCACGCATTTCCGCCGACTAGGAACGAACGGCGATCGAACAGACCGACGATAGCACGTTCGACGAATTCAGCGGCCGATAGCAAGGTACCGTAGATGTTAAAATTCCCTAGGCAATAAAATGTCAATCGTTTGATGCATTTTACGATTCCACATTGTTCCTGAAACTCTTAGAGACATGTTTCATATTGTGCCCATTGGAATCCAACGACCGGAGGTCGATCGGAAATGAAAGAGACGACCGGCGCTCTATTTCATTCGCAGAAATTGGTCGACCGATTCTGCGAGAACGGTCGACCGATCTACATAAATCAAGGTCGATCGATCGATTCAACATGATCAGTCGACCAATTCGGTGAGAGTTCGCCAAGGACATGTGCGCAATCGATCAACCAACTTTGGCAAGACGATCGACCAATCCTGCAAGGCACCGACGCACACTAGCGATCGATCGACCGATTCACGAAGAACATCGATCGGCTCGATGCACAGAGCGGTCGATCGGTCCAATAATAGTAGGACCGATCGATCGGTCTAGAGGAGAGATTTTGGATCTTGAGATAAAAGATGAAAATATCCTTATTGCCTAACACACCTAGTGGGCCCAAACCTCGGCTAGTTCACCTGAGACCATGTCCAATATAGCAAGCCATATAACGGACCTTGCTTCCACATAAAGGGGACCTGACTTTACTTCTTTTCTGAACTATGATTCCAAACTCCACATATGATAAAGAAGATAAGTAAAGTAAAGATGAAATAACATGATAGTTATGTGCCACCCAGAGTACAGAATAGAGATCAAGGTATGGTATAGAGAGGGGATGGTAGCTGGACTGAAAAGACAGTGCACCTACTGATCTTAACGATCACTGCTCCTGGCTCACAGGTCATCTCTCACTTGCGTTCCAAATAAGGGTGATGTATTGACACACTCTTTCCCCATGGGGGCAATATATGAATTACAAAGTATAGTGCCAGAGAGACAAGTAGCTCAGCTGAGGAGATAGTGAACCTACAGGTCCGCAATGACCACTGCTCTTGAGGTACGAGTCCTCTCCCACTTGTATTCCGAAAAGGGCATGCCTCAGCGTACACCTTCCTTTTCATGGGCATCATGGCTACACAAATATATAGAGATACCTCTAGCTTCCCAATCTAATCAAGTCGAATTCGCATAGGATAATGAACTTCAAGGATTTTATAGTAATGTAAAAGACGTAGTGTTACACAAAACAAAGCAAAGCATGGTAATGTATAGCAGAGTAAAGTACAGAGCAAGGTATTGATAAAGTAATGAACAAAGCATAGACATGAATAAGTATTGTTTATGGCCCACTGTGGGCAAGGTATTGAGACCATTGTCAAAAAGCAAGTTTTCTATTGATCCTCCTTTATTATTGTGGTCTTAATCTGATTATCATTTTATCATCTATGTATCTATGTATACTGAGCGTTTAGCTCACGGGTATTCTTTGTCCCTATATTAGAATTTTGCAGGTGAAAACCCTACTTAGGGAGTTTATGGATGACGCAAAGCTAAGGACGATTGCACATGACTTGTCAAACCCAACAGCTTTCTGCTCTTTTATTGCTTGATTCTAGTTATGAGTTTTTGTATTCAAAAGATATTATGATTCTCTTTTTTTGATGTCGCACATGCGACCATTTGCTCAGATTATTCGAAATATGTGGATTTCCCTTCTTCTTGAAAGATTTCGTAATTATTAATGTCCTTTGATTTTCTCATGATTTTTCCGCAAATCATCTTTCACTTATTTCTTTATTATTTCTATTGCCATGCGTATCATATGTTGATTGGTCAAAGTCAAAGAAGCGGTAGACAGTGTAGCAATCTAACTCCTACGTGATAGAAATACTGATTTTGGGAGCCTTAAAACAATCACTTCACAATGGCATGCCGCCTCGGCCATGGTTCTATGTACATTGTTTCTACCATTTTATGCGAAAATAAGCTATCAGCCACCTTCAAGCTTTCAATCTCCTTCTCAGCGTGCCATTTAGGAATGGAAGCTCGGCTAACACTTGCTGCCCACTCCATACGCCAACACTAACCCCTTCAACTGGTGTATGTTGGCATTTGGGATTGCAGTATTCAGTAAAATGAGATGACGGAGAGATAGTGGTAGTGCACGGATGACAAACATTGGCAATTGAATGATGCATCTGTAAAGGCAACATAACAATAATGAGGCATGTAACATTATTGTAATATTTTTCTTGTATTATAGTGTTCTTTTTAGTATGTAAGCGATGGATTCGTGTAATTTGCAAGGTGATCCGTGGAGGACTGAAGGGGATAAGATTTCGCTGACCAATGGACTTCATTTTTGGAGTCCATAAAGGAGGGCAGAAACATATAGACAGATGACATCTTGCAACCTATACATTCCTAGCTTTCACGATGGATTAGATTACAGATACCCTTTTTTAGTGTGTTGTAATACGAAGTTCACATTTATCTTGAGATGTATGACTCATAACTAATAGATTAAAGAAGAATTAATTGTTCAATAAATATGTGAGTCTCGATTAAAGTAAGTTTGTTTAGATGATTATAGTCGTTATATTGAAGAATAATTTAACAATAATAAAGCATTTTTAAAACATAAATGTAAATGTTTCATTTGAGAAGTTTCAAGTTAAAAATAATATTTTATTATAAATAGATTATATTCATAATAATAATAATAATAATAATAATAATAAGGAAAAAATATTTGTACTACCATTTTTAAAGAATAGTATCATCATTAGTCGATTAATCATCATATAATTTATGATGAATAGTGAATCGTAATAATTATTCAATTGATGAATCTATCATTTATTATGAATCGAACGGTAATTAACAAACATCACGGTGCTACCTCCAAAAAGAGATAGCACAAATATTAAATCTTAATAAAAATGGCAATATAAAAAAATATCATTAAAAAATAAATTTTATTTAAAAAGTTGAAAAGTTATATAATATAATTATTTGCCAAGAATTATATTTTTCTGTTTAGATTAAAAGTAGCTATTTCACATTTTTCTAAATAATTAAAAAAATGATTTGAACAATATGTCTGTTATATTCTTAAAATATCGAGATATTTCATCATTTAGTTTTTAACAAAATGATCCTAGAATGGCTTTGAGAATTACTATAATCACTTCAGTTAGGAAAATAATTGATAATAAATTAGTCAAGTGCTACGTGCTACTAGATTTTAAGATGGCTAAAAAATATGTCAATCAATAAAAACTTATGCTAATGTTATTGTAACACCTCAATATTTTAGGGCAGTAAAGTATTTTGGCCCAAGTTTAATGGTTAACGAGGATTAAAGGAGAGTTTGAGAAGGAATATAAATAAAAGGAAAAGCTAATTCTACTTGCAGAAGGAATTAGAATTCAAATGGGATTAAAAGTATACTTAGAAAGAAAAGGAAAATAAAAGAAGATTAAATCCTATTAAGAGTAGGAATTATAATTAGGTTGATATTAGATATTTTAATTTGATTTGAGATTCAAAATATTATTTAATGGACATAGAACTCTAAAATAAGATAGGATGGAGAGTTTTATAATTTAAAAATATTTCAACCATGAAAATAATATTTATTATTATAATAATCTAAAAATTATATGACAAATATTATCATATTTAAATAATTCTAAAAATTAGAGAAAAGAATAAAATAAAAGAATAAAACAAAAGTATAGTTTGATTGAAAGAAGTTATGGATTTAAAATAACACATACATATAAAGTTGGATTAAGATTGAGATTAAGAGGAGGATTAAGAATTAAAATCAAAATTAATTATTGAGGGACCGTTATGAGAGTCCAATTAAGTTAAAAAGATAAATATTGAGTTGGGATTGGTTTGGAGATCCAATTAAAGTTGACTTCTACCCAAAAGCTATAAATAGGACCCAAAGATTGTTGAGTCCTCCCTAAACATCAAGGTCAAGCTTATGCACAAAGTATTATCCTTCTCTCGTCCTATGCACACGAATCAAGGCATTCTAGAGTGCAAGTAATGGGGCATTTCAAAGCCTCCGATAGGAGATCGTCATCTAAGTGTTGACCAGAGTTTTTAACATCATTTGAGAGGAATCGTCAGCTAAAGTTCACCATTGGTGCAGTGAGAAGACAACAAGAACATAGTTAATTTATCAGTCAATTTATGGTACATATGGGATCCTTATATCGATGATTTTCGTCGGTATAAACCCTTAGGACCCTTGTCCTATAATTGAAGAATAGCATGGAATTAATTGTTTTATAGAATTGCATTGTTAAATTATATCGAAATAGGGTCGAAAACTCGTGTCGAAAACATGATCCTCGAAGGCGGCAAAACTCGACACAAGTTCTGCACTGTCCGACACAGGTTCCTATGAACTCGGTGCAAATTGAGCATGGCTAGGGTTCTAGTAACCAACCGTTGTGCATATTAAGGAGTATAAATCGGACTGGGTTATGCTTGACGCCGCCCAGGTTTGGATGACTGATACGAAATTGAACAAAGAGAGACCCGACTCGGGTTTTGCCTGATCCGACCTAGGTTCTAAAGACTTAAAATATATGTTTAAGTAGTTATTTAGGGTACGATATTAATTGACAGTATTGATTGTTCCGATCATGACATTGATATGTATTAATCTTGATATTGAATTTGATTATAATATGAATGCTAATCAATAGTTGAGATTTGTAATATGCTAATTGATAGGAATTGATTATGGATTGCCCTAGATTTAATTGACATAAGTTGATAGATTGAATTGTGAAGATTGATTGTGCATCGTCTAATTGACGATATGAATTATTTATTATTGAATTGTTAATTGGTAATTGAGATTTTCATGATTGATTGAGGTATTTATGATCGATGGAGACTCTTGTGATCGATGGAGGCCATTATGATCGATAGAGCTTCTCGTGGTGGATGGAGATCCTTTGGGATCGATTAAAGCCTTTTGTAGTCGATGAAAGTTTATGGAGTCGATTGTTAATGCATAATAGTTAATGGACACCCTTGTGGTCGATTGAAATCTTTATGGTCGATGAAGATTTTTTTGGTTGATTAAGGCTCTAGTGGTCGATGAAAATCATTGATATCGATGAAAGTCCACTGTGGTCGATGGAGATCATTTATGATCGATGAATATATTATGATTGATAATAGTAATTAAATTAAATTATGTACTAATGGTTAATAGATAATTAATTTCACTCTAGTGACTGATAGATAATTGAATTATGTTATAATGATTGATTGATAATTGAATTACCTCTTAGTTTTCTCGTTAGACTTTGCCCTTATACTTGGATCCATGCAAGATGAGACAATGATGATAGTAAGATAATTGGTGGCTCATCTAACAAATGGCGTGCACATGAATATCAAGTCTATTATTATATAAGTGTAAGGCCATGAATCCACATATCCATAAACAATAGAATATTATAATTAAGTCTTTCGTTAATATAAATTAATATATTAATTACACAAAGCTAAAAAAAATTAAGTCATAGAATTAAATAATAAGAGAAATTTTTTTTATGCTCTAGAGATTAGCGAGTTGTACCCTTAGCCTTCGATTTAAATAGTCTAGGATAGCCTTTCATTAGTTTACAACTAGAAATGGATTTGGCATTATTAAATACTAGTATTTCAATAAATATATTATTTAAATATTAAAGAAAGAATACAAAACTTGCCATTCTCTCAACTTTACTAAAATGCAGTCCGGTAAGAAATTTAAATTTTGGGGAACGCATAAATTTTTTATTTCAAAATATCATCTGTTAAACGGTGTTATTGAATTAATTGGATTGAACGTATGATTAATGCGCTTAATAATATTGTGTGAATTGAATAAACAATGGAGGTGGAGTTAGCAAAAATTTTAATGGTATCACTGGATTTGAACACTAGTACTATCATCTATAAATTGCATGTCTTAGCCACTATGTTAAGTAGATACTTGTGTCGAAGTAGAATCCTTCCTATGCCTTTAATATTTACCCGTGCGATTATTTTTTTCCATTTTTTTTCTTTCCTTGTAATAAGTTCATGAACGTCCCTTGGAATTCTTATACATTAATTATACTTTTTTTAAGGAAATTAAAGATTGAAAATAAAATAGTACATATGTCTCGTTGGTGAAATTCGAACTCATGACCTCTCGATATTCGAGTGATGATGTGCGTCACTGCGCTGTATCCTTGGTGCCACAATTTGAATCTTTTAATCGCCCTTTTCACTTTCACTCAACTATATCGTTTTCCTACCTGCGTCGTCTTGCACAATCATGTTTATTTGAAGGGACTTCGAAGATGGCGACTCCGTCGATGCTTAAAGAACTCGGGATAGAGTAATTAAAAAAAACAAGAGCACGTGTTAATTCAAGCATGACATGGTTTGATCTAAAAAGAAAGCGAGCAAATCACAAAAACCATACATTTGGATGCACATATAGTAATTAACATTAATTAACTATGAAGCACAAGAGTTCACTTTGTTGATCATTAGTATCAGAAATAAGTGTTCGTGTTGAAATTTGATATACGAAGGAAAAGGTGTGGCCAAATTCAATACATCATTCAATGTCAACTATGTATCAACCAATCATCTTTCTCAGGCATGATTATTTAATGAATCATGCTCTCTATCTAAATGAAGCCTCAATTTACATGCCTTGCGCTCTGACACAGACGTAGGCTACGGAGTGAAGGAGCCCGGCCAGCAGCAGCGACAGAGCCGTAGTTTTCCTCGGCATCCTCCCTCCGTCGCTCCTCAGAAACATGGCCTCGTAGATGGGCAAGCAGTTAACCACGACAAACCCGGACAACAGCAGCTGCACGAACATCTCACGGCCGAAACCCTCCGCCGCCGCAGCCCTCGAAGCCCCGGCCAAGAAGGAGCTCAAGTTAACGACGGTCGCCGTTCCCAGGGGCACGAAGAAAAGCGAATCCTCCACGGCGAAGTCGAACACTCCGTTCTCGTATCGCGCGCTCTGCTCTTGTTCGATCACCTTGTTCGTCACATGGAAACCGGAGGCAGATACGCCGACTTGCTTCAGCAGGAACTCGATCGGTCCGAAGAGGAAGCACGTGAAGCCTCTGATCATCCACATTCTTTGATCGCTCCACCACCTCCGGAGGGTTCCCTCGCCCTGTAGGAACTCCAAAAGACTCTGCCCGTAGGCTGCCAGGAAGAGGTAGGCGTACAGGTAGAACCAAGGATCTGAGAACTGCAGACAGGTGCATTAAGCTGAATTGTTGTGTGCGTGGTCTGCTGTGCAGTGCAGTGCAGGAAAGAGTTCTTGTAACATATGTTACCTTTGGGAACAGAGGAATGCCATGGACAAGAGCCAGAGGAGGGAGGAACCCGTAGATTACCATGGGAACGAACCATGTTCCCCAGTAGCAGATGTGTGCGTAGGAGAGACCTGTGAGCAGCGAGGCCTTCATGGCGCCGTAAACGATCGGGTTGTGCCGCGCGAAACCCATCTCCAGCTGCCCGATGACCCATCTCTTCGTCTGGTTCACGGCATCGTACAGGTTCTTCGGAGCGTCGCCCAGGAACGCCGTCCTCTCCGGGTCGCAGAAAACCGACCTCCAACCTCGGCATTTCATGTGGAAGCTCGTGTTCATGTCCTCAACGAGAGAACCGTAACGATAGCCAATCTGCAAACAAATTGATTCCCGTGTCACAGCGCCCATCTACGAATCAATGAACCTCGAAGCTTAAACTCTCACCTCCGAGCCCCATTTGGTGCCGCGCTCGTAAGCGCAGCCGGCCACTTCGTGTGCTTTCCTCAGATTCCACTCGGCAGACAAGGAAACATCGACAGTGCTCGCATCCGGCGGCGCCAACGGCGAGTTGTGCAGAGACGGCCGGGCGAAGAAGCATCCGGTTCCGAGGAAGTTGGGCCCCTGGTGCCCGTCCATGCCCCTGTCATTGATGCTGTACAGACCCTTGAACTCACTGGAGTAGATGTCGTCCCTGTTGAGCCCCTGGAAGACCTGAGGGAACTGGACGTAGGCGAGGTTGGAGGACATGGCGGGGTCCAGAAAGTAGCAGAGCGCGCGGAGGGGGGACTGCGGGTCCTTGCAGAACGTGTCGCAGTCCAGGACGAGGAGCACCGGCGCGTTGGTCAGAAGGCTCGACACGCGAGTCTGCAGTTGGAAATCTATTTAGGTGCTGCGACAAATCAAGCACGGACGTCGTTGAGCATGTAAGCTGCACATAGCAAAGTGGAAGAGGTGCATGTACCAGGACGTTGAGAGATCCCGCCTTGAAATAGTGAGGAGCAGACGGACGCTTCTCTCTGGCGACGTAGATCAGATTCGGCAGCGCATTGCCCATGATGTCTGTATCTTTCTTGCTGTTCAGCACGACCTGCATGCTCAGAGTCTCATTTTCGTGCACTATGGACCACTTGTGCAACAATTCGACAATGAAGAGCGAGTACTTTTGTCTGCAACTGGGGGGAGGGGGAGGGAGGGAGGGAGGGAGGGAGGGAGGGAGGGAGAGAGAGAGAGAGAGAGAGAGAGAGAGAGAGAGAGAGAGAGAGAGAGAGAGAGAGAGAGAGAGAGAGAGAGAGAGAGAGAGAGAGAGAGAGAGAGAGAGAGAGAGAACCTGTATGATTGAAGGGTGATCCTGGCGAGTAAACCTCTTCCATTTGCCGAAGAGCTCGCGCTCTTCAGGAGACAAAATGACGTCGTCCCCGACATAACCTCTTTGCAGCACTTGATCCACCTTCTCTTTCATATTATCGTACATGACCTACGGCGAATGAGCAGCAGGAAACACTTGAGCATAAGTCTTTGTGGGACCACCCCTCCCACCCAAACATTTGCAATTTAGTAAATTACTATCTAATTATCGCTAAAATGACAAATTTTCTACGAATAATTCCAAATTATAGGCACTTTTGCATTTAGATCTACACTCATACAAGTATATAATAAATTAATGAAATCAATCAAGGATTATCTTTTGTAATAAGAAAATAAAACATTCCAATTTGTTTGTATAAAACGCTCACGTTCACTTGGTTATAAGTTACAACTGTTTTCTCGTTATAAAACCAATACGGGATCGTTTTTGTCATGTTTTAAGTAATAAGATCTGCCTTTAATTTTTATATATTAAGCCAATGGTTTCTCTTTGCGGTCAAAAAATAAACTTCAAATTTCAGGGTAGAATCGAAATAATAAAAAAAACGTCAATTTTCTAATTGCACAAATGTTTGAATCTTTCGATTGGCCAATCTGGTCAATTTAAGGAGTTAATTTAATTTAAATTAATTTAACTCTTAAAGTATAAATGGTTTATGATTCAGAATCTTGGGAAAAAAAGGCACATCCATCCAAGATACAGAAAATCGAAACAAGGAATTGAGTCTGGCAAAAAAAAGAGAGCGAATTTAAAAGTATCAAATATCAAATATTTCGATTTTAAAAAGAATCATCCATGTAAATCGAATTTTAAAAAGAAAGAATGTGCATTAAAATCGCACATCACGTGGTACCCGCCATTGCCTTCCACTAGATACTTCACTCCCCCGTTTCTACCATAAAAGAGAATATTTTGGCATATCCTCACGACCAAATCGTGTTCTCAAATATTGTGATATTTTGCTAAACCATAAAAAAGAAGACATTAATAATTTTTGGAGATTAATTATTTAATTTAATAATTTTACGTCAACTTGTTGCGATTTAATAATGTAGTGGACGATACTTTTGCTAATAAATAAATAAATGTATAGTGAAAAAGAAAAGAGAAAAATAGTACCTTCAACTTCTCAGAGCGTTCATGGCCTATTGAGGCGAAGTAGACTTCCGGCGACCGGTCCATGACCCCGTTCTCCTTGCAGAAGGGCAACCAGTACCTCGCGAACTTCGCCGCCTCCATGAACGCGAACAGAGTCGCCGCCGATCCGGCGTCGTCGGACACGTACACGGACAGCCTGTCGGCCGGGTAGTCGAAAGCCATCGCCGCGAGCGCGGTGCTCGCCACGCTCACCGGCGGCTCCTTGTGCGGGTCCGCGGTGCACACGAACACGTCGAGCGCGGGCAGGCCGCCGGGGCCGCCCACCCCCTCCAGGAGCCGCCCGGGGTACTCGGTGCGCCGCACCGGGCGCCACCGGTAGCCCAGCGCGAGCGTCCACATGAAGGCGAGCACGGCCTCCGCGAGGATGAGGGCCGCGAAGAGGAAGCGGTGGAGGGGCGCGGGGGAGGCGGCGGCGGCGGCGGCGCGGTGGTAGAAGAGGGCCGCGAGGGCCGCGGCGTAGAGGGGCGCGTGGGCGCGGTTGAAGGGGACGAGGGGGCTGACGTGGAGAGTGTGGAGACTCCGACGGGCGCCGGAGACGGCGGAGCGCTCGACTGCCATGGCGCTCGTCTGGGCGCAACTCTGCAGAGGATTTGCCGACGAGAGCAGCAAAGGAGTGAAGACGGCTCCAAAACTTGTGCAATTAGATCTGGTGACTGAAGCCCCAGAACATTTATAATAATATGAACTGCCAATTACATCATGGATGGACCAGAATCAATTCATGATATAGTAATGAAATGTAGGCTTCTTTTGTATTGTTGTAGTTATAGAAACGAGAAGGGCGGAATGGTATTTGCATTGCAATTATTAATCCATATATATGGGATGGGATGGGACTTGGATGGACAAAGGCGACCACACAATACTTTGGCATGTTAATAGTTATGGAAAAATAAAGGGTGCAGTATTAATTACTATTATTATAGTTGTATTTATCATTAGATGGAGAATTTGAATGGAACTATATTCATAAATTATATCAAACATCATTATTAATGAAGATTTGTTTCATCAAAATTTTAGTTCCCGTCAAAGTCTACTTTTTTTTTCAATTCTAAGAACTTAAATTTTCGATGGCGACAAAAGTTCACGCACATCAATTTTTTTATCTTTATTTTATGTTGATGATAACTTGCATCTAAAGGTGGAGTGGAAACTTTTTTGTGAAAATTAAATTCTATTTAATTATGATAATTTTGTATTCGATAATTCAGAATAAATAAAATTAGGGCCACACAATCATGATTATTCGTATGATTATTATTTGGAACGTCGACTCAAGCATATGATTGATCCGGACAACATAACTAATAATACGTCCCTGTTGAACTCTAATATTGAATATAGGTTTCCATTTTTATTTGGATTTTTCCGAAAAAAAAAGGCATAGGATTCTCTATGCTATTTGATTGATTATTTTAGGGATACAATAGTATTGAAATATTACTTAGCGAAATTATTTAGTGTTCTGAATATATAATTTAGAATTATAATATTATCAATGTTAAATTATAAATTTGTAGCTATTTGCATTTAGGTCGTTTGTTTTGTTGTGACAAAAAGAATATTAAATGTGCATTTAATAAATTTAAATATTTTTTCCATTTTTCGGTATAATAATTTGCTTCCACAATATTTTGCTCAACAATTTTATAAGATCAATGTCAAAAGCTCAATTACTTAGAATGTGATCGATACATAATCTTGTTCCGAACTTTAGCAACATAACCGCATTTTCTAAAAACCCCATAAGTTTTCAAACTATTGATACATACTAATATATATATATATATATATATATATATATATATATATAGAGAGAGAGAGAGAGAGAGAGAGAGAGAGAGAGAGAGAGAGAGAGAGAGAGAGAGAGAGAGAGGACCAACCTTGTAAATTTAGATAGATGCATTTCTTGAATTTCTAGCGTTCCTCCAACTTTATTTCAGCTCTGCAATTTATTTATATTCAAATAATCTGTAATGCCCATTGACGAGCTAATGTTGACATTTAACTTTATCCAAAGTTGGCATGGTTACAATGGTTAGGTGAGAGTTATTGTCCAAATTGATCAAGTTAGCAACTTGCCAAGTTCCATCTATATCACAATGACACAATGGAAAAAAAAAGGACCATACTCTATATGCAAATTATGTAAATGTTGATTGTACACTTAAATCCAAACTTTTGCCAAAATATACAATTTAGGTCACATCAAAGAGAATCTTTTCAATTGGGAGGGGGAAGAGAAAATTTCTTTTTTATCTGGATAAAATCTTAAAAGAGGAGAAAAAATTTTAATTTCCTTCTCTTCATTCCTCTTTATTTATGCTATTTTATTTTAGTCCTAACTTAAAATGTAAAAATTGCTTTTCCTTCCTCCCTTTTTTCTCATCTTTTTTACTTCCCTTAATGAGTATTCATCCAAACATAATTTGTGATAGAATACCCTTAATCGATCAGTTTTATTTTTTTTCCCTTTAATCACGGTAAGTTATTTGTTTTACTTTTCATACTACTAAGATGGTCTTTATAATTTATAACTATGCTAAAAAAGTGAAAAGGTTTGAAAGAATAAAATCATAAAAAGAACACTATAAAAAGCTTTAATTTGAGGAAGATTTTTTTATGCAAATTATTATTATAATAACTTTGATCGATTATGATTGTTCAAAAAATGATGGGCACAAATAAATTTGCAATGGATTATGATATCCATAGAAAATTTCTAAGGGTGCGTTTGGTCGGGAACATTTCGCGAGAACATCGCGAAATGTTTCCAAACACCTTACGTGATGCATGAAAAAAGTTATCGTCAAATGTTCTTGCCAAAGTTCTTGTCGAAGGCAAGAACATTTCTTTTTTTTTCAATTGTACCGCCGCATTCTTTGATTTTTTTTAATTTCATTTATTTTTTAATTGTTTTATAATGTATGCATATATAATTTAGAATAAATTAATACATTATTAGGGATATTATAACATAATTTATTAAATGTTATTAATTAAAAATTATAAAATAATTAGTTATAGTAATTAATAAATATTTTATTAATTAAACTATTTAATTCTTTTAAAAAAAATATATTATATTTGGATATTAAAAAATATATTTTAAATGTATGTAAATTATAATATTAATAATATTTAAAATATTTAATCAAAATAAATAAAAATAATATTAATAATATAATGATTTACGTAAAATATAATATTAATAACATATTCTTATTTATTATACTTTTATACCTCATAAAATAATAAATTATATTCTTAGTTCACCTTTTTTATCCAAACACCCACTAAAACTTATCCATCACATCAACTTTTTAAATCTTCATCGTTACACTTTTTCATCCAAACACCAATCCAAACTTTCATATCAAATCAATTAGTTCTCGAGAACTAATGTTCTCTCAGGCTGCGTTTGGCACCGGAATATTTTTGAACATTTGTTCTCGAGAACTAATTGATGTGATAGAAAAATTTGGGTTGGTGTTTGGATGAAAAAGTGTAATGATGAGGATTTAAAAAGTTGATGTGATGGAAAAGTTTTAGTGGGTGTTTGGATAAAAAGTAAGAACTAAGAATATAATTTATTATTTTATGAGGTATAAAATTATAGTAAATAAGAATATATTATTAATATTATAATTACGTAAATTGTCATATTATTAATATTATTTTTATTTATTTTGATTAAACATTTAAATATTATTAATATTATAATTTACGTACATTTTAAAATCCAAATATAATTTATTTTTTTAAAAAATCATTGAATAGTTTAATTAATAAAATATTTATTAATTATTAGAACTAATTATTTTATAGTTTTTAAATAATAACATTTAATAAATTATTTTATAATATCATAAATAATGTATTAATATAGTATAAATTATATATACATATAAACCAAAATAATTAAAAGAATAGATGAAATTAAAAAAAAAAGAATTGTAGCTCGAAAAAAAAAAGGCGAAGGGTGTTTGGCAGAACAATCAGAATGTTTCGATTATTCTGCCAACCCAAACACACCCTCAATATTTTCGTACCAAACGCAGCCTAAGAGTATAATCTCTTTCATAACTCAACAAATTTACTCATTGAAAATTATGAAATATAATGTATCCTTCCCAATTTGGAAGAGATATATCGCTTTCGCAATTTTTAATGAATTTGTCCATAAAAAATTATGAAGAACATCTAATTCGTCGTAAATCAATAGGCACATAAAACTATTAATTCTTTTATTATTTATTTTAATATTAAAATTAAAATTTTCATTACAATAAATATAAATATAATTGTGATTATATTTTGAAAATAATAAATTTATATCATTACCAAACATTTTAAAGAGAGGAGGAAGGAGAGAGAAGAGTGGAGGAGGAAAGAGACACAAAGAGTTAAGGAGAAAGAAGAGACAAAGGTTCTCTTTACAACCCAAAAAAAAGTAGAGTTTAGATTAGTGTTTAATAGTTTGTTTGGTCACACAAATTTAATAATAGTATTTGACAATTAATTTAGAGACTTTGAAAAAGCCAATCTGATTAGCATTTAGAATGTAGAGGATGAACTTTTATTATAAATTTCTCCATGTACCATTAAATTATTATTGTACATAATTTAGTGGTCTTATATTTATTCTATTACTTTTAGAATTTAAATTATTTGATGTAATATTATATTATCTATTAAAAAATAATTAATAATTGATGCAAAATGGATAATATGATTTTAAGTTAAAAGTTTTACTCTTTATTAATAATTAAATTTTACAATAAGAAATATATTGCATTACAAACAAAAGTAAATTTGATATAATATGTAGACTTGAATAATGTATTATCTTAAGTACGTTTATGTTATATATATATATATATATGAATTAATTTAATCACTAAAATTTGCTACTTTTAATTATTAATTTCTTAATTGAACCTCTAAACAATAATCACTATTTGGTAACAACTATTTCCTAATTAAATTATTATCCATTAGGAAGAGAGAGGAGAGATGGAAAGTGGAGGGGGTGGAACACGTTGTTTATTGGTGTTTAACTAATAAAATTTATTTTGTCAAATACACTATGTATCACTTGTGTTAGATTTATCTCTTTTATTTACATTATAATCAAGTTATATATGGCTCGTGTTTATGTCCTCTGAATCTTATGTCCATTCAAATTGAAGAATCGGGCATGTTCTTCTTGAAATTTGCAAAACATATGATGTGTGTATATATCTTGTTTGCTTCAATAGATTATTGGTAAGATATGCAGGATTAGAATTTTGTGAAATTTTTTTCGTTCTTCAACTTTATGATGACTTTGAATTGATTTGTCATATTGTTGAACAAAATTTGGTTGTGATGTATTTGTATTAATGAATCCATAAAAAATGCATTTAATATTTTTTTATCATTTGAGAAGTACATGTACCTACGGTGAAAAAATCTTTAAAGTGCAATGAAAGTCATTGTTAACAATTGTTGTACATACTCTCAACCAATGACTAATTGATATATCAAATTTTATCTTCAAATATAGCTAACTCTCTTCAAAAAATGCATTTATATTTGCATATTCATAAAGTCACTTGTTATATTATACTTTAAAAGTGTTACGTGCATATAAATTTTGTAAATAAATCATTGCATTTCTTATGATGTGCCAATTGTAAAATATATGATAAGTATATGTTAAGTATAATATTTTTCATTGCAATATCCTGATAAGTAATTATGCAAGTGAGATGCTTTTCATTCATATATTTACCATTTAGAGAACAAGCAACAAAATGTGAATGAAACAAATGATTAATTATAGTGAATGAAACAAATGATATTCTTAAATTATTTATTTGATATGTTGTATCAAATACAACAACATCATCAAAAGTTAAATAATTATCTATTGACCGGCCATTAGTCCAAAAGAAATTCATTATAGTTCCATCTATTAGAGAAACTCTGGTCGCCACTTGACTTATTTCTAAAAAAATATGATATTTAGTCATTTAGATGTGAATGTTCTTTTTTATTATCAAATTATCAATACAATCTTAAGTTGTTATAAATTACTTTTTAGATTGTAAAAAAAATTCAAATGAGTTGTTAAAGAATATGTGTGTTTTTCGTCAATTTTTCTTACCTCCTACTTATTATTCTTATTTTGAGAAACAACCATCTCTATCTTTTTTTTGGTTGAAAGCTCTTTCAAAATATTTCTTCAAATACTTATTACATTATTTATGACAAATGAAAAAAGTTCTATTTATAACATATTATATGAATATAAACTTATGTGAGTAATATTTATAATGGAGAACTCCACTCATGTAGCATATATATTATAATACTTATATGTTTCATCATCCGTGTCAAATGATAATTTTAATAGGGGCATCACTATTGTCACTCAAAAAAATACTATTGTCACTCTATCATGCAAATACTTAAAGTGTTGAAATGAAGTGGCAATAGTATTTTTTCAAATGATAATAATGATGCTCTTTTAATAATTCATAAGGTTTAACATAATTTTAATATTAAAAATATGAAACATTCACCTACTCATTATCTTTTGAGTTGTTTCACCGAATTGGTCAAGTAAATTACGCTAAATACCCTTTTAGCTTTGACCACTTTCCAAGCTCTATTATCCAACTTCACTTTGTAGCAATACTACCCTACATCTTTTAACTTATTTCACAAACTGTCTTTTACAACCTGCGATCGGTCATTTCTTGATTGCCCGTCGATGTAGCATCCACGTAATAAATTTATCTCTCCTCCCTGCTCGACTATGACATTATTATAAAAATAAAATAATAAAAAATGCAAAATTGGGGCGTAGCGGGTCGGCATGGGAGGGGAAGGTCGACGCCCCTTTGCGACCTCCCCCGCTCTCCTTCGTGCCCCTCTCTCCTCACCTTCCTGCCGCCACCTTCTCCTCCAGGGCGTCGGAGGAAATAAAGTGGTGGGGGCGACCACCCCCTCCCCCTTTTGTGCTCTCCGGCATAGGGTGCCACACGCAAGGGGAAGACCCCACCCCTTCTTCTGTGCTCTCCGGCGTAGGGGTCCCCCCTCTTCTATGACCTCTAGTGAGGTCACAAAGGGAGGGGCGACCCCACTCTTTCTTCTTCTGCACTCTTCGACGTAGGGCTAAAAAATATCAAAGTTAGAGAGCATTTAGTGAAATTTATTCGATCGTAAGTTCGATACGTCACTTCTCGACGTCTTCTTCTACAATCGTAAAGTTCTTCATCTTCTATATTTTCTTCTTCTTCTCCGGCTATGTCTGTCAGGTCATTATTCGACGCCTCATCAGATTCATTTCCCTTCAAGTTTTGGTTTCCCCCTCACCTCATCGCATGTTGGCATGTAAGCATCCCTGGATGTTTCATCATGCATTCCGATCTACTGTTAGCAAGTTCAATCTCATGTTTTCTCCTTCATTTTTTTCTCTTCAATCGATCCGTTCTTCTTTATTCCTTGTTCTCTTCTCCGGCAATTATCGGCTCTGCTCGAGCTCAACCGCGTTCTGTATCTTCTTCCACTTCTTTGTCCGATCTACTTATTTTCTTTCATCGGTCTTCTAGTTTGTTCTATCTTAGCTTTGTGTTTTTTTCCTTTGATCTATTTTTCTCTTCTGTTTCTCCGACGTCCAACAAGTGTTCGATGAAATGGCTTTGGTTCTCTCTCTTTCATTTCTCTGGTTTTCTTCTATTTTGTCTAGTACATTGGTCGTGGCGTTCATCTGTTGTGCGTGTGTCTTCATCATCGACATCTCATTCATCTTCGGGAACCTCTTCATAGCATTTGCAACTTTCCTTCATCGTCATTCGGCTCATCGCATGCTAACACTGCAAGTTGATGCTCAACATTTGTGGCTATCAACTTTAGGGGGTTTGTCGAAGTTCACCATGTCAACATCACCGCTGAAGGGTTGCTGGAAAGGATGTCGAGTTGGTTGTAGAGTTCATCGTGTTTGATTTCTTAAGTTTGTAGCAGTAATCCACTGTAATACTGATTTATTCGATTTAGGTTCTTTTATATCTGTTAGATAATACTATAAATAGAGAGGTTGAATATGCTGTAATCGTGCCCATATAGTTGTAATGTTCTCTAATATAGTTTATCTTCTTTCCCTGGAAGTTTCTTTTTCTTCCATTTTGTTCTCTCTGCTTCTGCTGCTCTTTTCCCTTCATCTTCTCTGTTTCCAGCAAGCCAAGGCGTGTTCCGACAATCCACCGATGATCTCATAGATTTTGACACAAGTGCCTTCCCCGATGAGATAAGTGTAGTCGCCCTTGTTGTGCAGCCCATCGGACGAGATTATGAACTGGAGCGCGTTGTCCATCAGTCCTCCACCGCATCCGATGTTTGATGAGTTGCAGTCGATCAACTCCTGCTCCGACAGCGACGTCAAATCCCCAATAATGATATGGTTTATGCCCTCCACTACTGCAACGGTTGACAAGGCCCAACAACTACCTACATGTGTGCATGCATCAAAACATTTATATATAATTTATTTTTCTACTTATATCCCGTTGTGCATCTTAATGTTAGTTAGTTAGTTAGTTGAATTAATTAATTGGAATTTACAAGGCACATATGTACATATATAATTAATTACCACAATGGCCTTGGTTCTTCACTGGTGTCACAACACCCTTCTTTCTTTAGTCGACAGACTTGGGCAAGTCTGAGGTGCCCTCATACATGAAATCAATGGAACTTCTCCTTCTTCTCATGACGTCGATAACTCTTAGTCCCAAATACTTATTCTTGAATGAGCCATGGCTCACGTCGGCGACGCCCGAGCCAGTAGCTCCGCCTTTTCTAGTTGGTGTCATCAATGTGCTTCGAGTTATCTCGGAACACCTCAAATCTCATCACCTTTTCCTTGAGACTTGAGTAGGACTTGTTGTGCTTGGATATCCAATACTCGAACAACTACATCAGCTTGTGTGGTTACGCAGATCATCCTTAGAGTACCCGATGATGGAGAAGTCACTAGCCCTGCACACCATGATGACTAGGAATGCTACTAAGAGGATTATCATGTTAATGGTTGAGAACACCATTATTGTTGATTTGCAGGATCGACAATGCACGAATGCAATGGCGGACCCACATATAGGGTGAGGGTCCCTACCCCCCTTAAATTTCTAATTTGTTATTAAATATATATATTAAAATATAAGTTTTATGATAAAAAGTTATGTTTGGCGCCCATGAAATATAATTTGTATGCTATTTTGATATAAAAGAACACTTGATCTAGTGGTAGTTAAGTTTTCATGTGAAGTGAGTGGTCTTTAGATCAAACCTTGGCCCCCTTTTTTTTTGGTCTGGGTCCACCCTTGCATGAATGCTTGAAGCTGCGAGTGGGCCTTTGGAAGCAATAACGTTGAGACTTGAAGGTTGGTTCATCAAGCCTTGAATTGAAGGTGCCAAGATGATGAAATATTATATGTATCATGTGTTCCAAAAGCAACAATACCGAACTACTATATTATCACACACTATATTAAGCCCCCTGCGAATAATATGTCACGATCCATAATAAACCAAAAGGTTTCAAATTCTAGAGAATTAAGTCTAGGAGCAGCAACCATTTATGAAAATTTTATACTCTACAACTTTATAGTGTCACAGATCTCATCATGATTGTCCTCAAGGTTTTGTGATAACTTTTCAAACTTATATATAGTCCTCCAGATTCTATGATTCTATCATATATGTTCCTTTCAGCTATCATTCCGTAGAAGTCATTGTGATGAAAGTACCAACTTTTAAGCAAGAACAAATTTTTTTTCTTTTTTATTACTTTTTTTCTTTCTTCCTTTTGTTTTTAATTCCAAGGATGAAGTGGTAACACAAGAGGAAGATATGGCCACGAGACTGGATGATATGAAGTTATGCTTGATGGGGAGATTGTTCAATTGTGATCTACCTCTTGATACTCCCTGCAGATTGTGGAGCTAGGAAACCATTATATGTTGTTCAAGTTTGGTTGCGAGGATGATATGTTAAATGTTACTACACATAGCCCTTGACATTTTACTAAAAATGTTTTGCATGTTTCACAGGAAAAACCCTTTTTTTCCATCCCTTTCATGATCGGATTTCTACGATGGCTCTATGGATCTAGCTTCCAGGGTTGGCTTATGAGCTTGGAAATATTAACACTATTCTCCGCATCGCTAGGGTATTTGGCAAGCCCCTTAAATTCGATCCGCATACTATTAGAGGTGAGAAGTTACATTTTGCTAAGATCTATGTAGAATTGGATTTGACATCCCCAATCAAGCAAGGTATGTGGATCCGGCTGTCGGACGACTCCCGTTTCTTATAAATGGTAACATATGAAAATTTGCCTCTATTGTGCTTTCACTGTGGCCTTATCGGACATCAACTGGATGTTTGTCCGACCCGACATAGTGACCAGGGTATTCTACCCGTCGAAAAGGATGGTATGTTGCTATTTGGATCCTGGATGAGATCTTTCCCTTCACGGTATCGACGTATGATGGTGGCTTCCCTTGGGGATGGCCCTACTGCAAACCCCCGTGAATCGGATTCCCAGGATCGGATGAGCCGTCGGCCAAGTGAGGTAGTTGAACCAGGTGGGGACTCATCGATGGATGCCCTAGCCTCGACAAATCTTGGCCATCCGATATCACTACATCAACGATCATCATTAATGGCCCCAATGGCTAATGCCTCACGTGCAATTCAAGTGAGGGCATTTCCCCAGGTCACCTCCTCGGCCCGTCTCCCTCACATGCCGAACTTCCCTCCTGCCATGTGATACTAACCTGGATGTAAACACGGGTGCTGCGAGCTCTCTCAACTCTAATCCCATATCTGAATCTATCCCCATAGCTTTATGCCCTACTCCTCCTCAGTTGCGACAAGGTGATAAGCCTTCACAAGCTGAGATGGCAGTGCAGGTCCTGGAATAATTCCAATCCCCTCATTGGATCGAGATGGCTGAGGATTTCTAAGGATCCTCCGAGGAGATAGACGAGGAGCTGTGTATGGAGCCCCCTCTGAAGGCGAGGCCAAATCGTAAAGCTGTGGCTCGTTTCTCCGCACCTCCACCAAATTTCAAGGTTAAATCAGGGAAGAAAAAAATGTGGTAAGGGTGCCTCTTCTGTGCCGTTGGCTACTACTAATCTACCTCTCCTTGTGTTGCAGGGTGTGGTTCTCTCTTCCTTAAAAAATACTTTATAAATGATCATCCTCTCTTGGAACTGTTGTGGGACGCTTAGAAGTAAAGTTCGGGATCGACTGCGAAACATCATTCGACATAAAAGCCCGTATATAATAGTACTGCTGGAGACTCACACTATAAGTAAGAATGCAGAACTTGTTATTAAAATATTAGGAAATAACTGGGCTGGGTGCTACCATGAGGGATCTGGTGCCTTAGGAGGTATTATTGTTGCTTGGAACATGGGTAATGCTAAAATATCTTTCTTATCCTCCTCTGATTAGTATGTACATGCTATTGCTACAATTGATGATTTCTCCTTTTTGCTAATTGCAATTTATGCTAGTAATATTCCTTTAATTATAAATGATTTGTGGCAACACCTAGAGTCCTTGAACTTAGATAATATCTCCTGATTGATTACTGGGAATATGAACTCTCTTCTCTCCCCTGAGGATAAAAAGGGAGAAAAAATTTTCTCCTATAAAAAATCTATTAGAAACTTTGTTCAATGTCAGGGTCTGATATACCTCTGTTAGGTTCTCAATATACATGGTGCAATAACAGAACACAACATGCAAGAATATTATGCAGATTAGATATGATCCTAGTTAATGGACACTGGTTAACAAATTTTCCAAATCTTAGCCTCAGTACATTGCCTAAGGGGACATCTGATCACTCCCCTCTTCTTTTCAATTCTAATGTCAATTATCATAAATCAAGACCCTTTATATATGAACATTTTTTGTTTGAATACCCTAAAGCTAGAAACATTGTGCAAGAGGTATGGTAAACTCATGGGTGTTACATGTCCATCATGGAATCATTAAATAGAATCAAACATCTAACCAAGAAATGGAACAAGGAGGATTTGGGTAGACTTGAAAATAGGGTTCATAAGGTTAGACAAAAATAATTGATATGGAAATTAAGGATGGTAATATTGGCCTCTCGGAGTCTGAATTAACTAATCTAAAGATAAAGTATAACCAACATGCTGCTTACTTAAGACATATTAGTATCAATTGATGATCTAAATCAATAGTTAACTGAGTTAAGGAGGAGGATAAAAATATCAAATTCTTTCGCTTAAGCACTATTATCAAGCACAGAAGAAATAACATAACAAGGTTAGAAGATGCAAATGACCATATAGTAACAAAAGAAAAGAGATTCAAGGTTGTTTTGTAAATCATTACTCTAACCTCTGGGCAAATCCTGAGACTACCTTGCCAAGGGATGATGAGTGGCCTTCTTTGCCGGTCCTTTACTCTTCTTGGCACTATTTACTCACTGCATCTATTACTGTTGAGGAGATTAAGGATACTTTTTGACATTTAGCTCTCGGAAAAGCCCCAGGGCCAGATGGGTTTACCAATAAGTTTTTTAGAAATTATTGGGAGATCATTGGATCTGACCTCACTCAGGAAATTCTCCTTTTCTTCACTTCAAATAAGTTACCACCCGAATCTTAGCATACTACCCTTAAATTCATTCCTAAAAAAATAAATCCCAAAACTATAAATGATTTTAGATCCATAGCATTATGTAACATAATTTTATAAGGTAATTGCTAAAATCCTAGTTAATAGATTAAAGCCTACACTGCCACTGCTAATCGATCCTTCTCATGGTGCTTTTATTAAGGGTAGATCAATTCAAGACAATGTCTTCCTTGCTCAAGAGATTGCTCATTCAATGATCAAAGGTAGAAGAAAATATTTCATTCTTAAAGCTGATATGAAAAAAACTTATGATAGGGTGTCATGATATGCAATTAATAAGGTCTTATCTCTAAGTAATTTTCCAACTATTTTCAGAACTTGTGTCATGACCTATGTTAAATCCCCTAAATTTACATGTAATATAAATGACTCACTCTCCCCATACTTCAAGGGTAAGATTGGGATTAGATAAGCGATTATATGTCTCCATATCTGTTCACTCTAATATCGCAAATATTTTCCTCCTTAACGAATGCTCATGTGCAGGAAGGATCTATCAAACCTTTTAATGTAGGAAATATGTTTATCAGTCATTTATCATATGCGGATGATCTCTTGGTTTGTCTTGCTGCTACATCTCCAAATTGCAAAGCTATAATGAATTTTTTTTAGAATTACAAGAGACTGACAAATCAAAAGATAAATGTGTCTAAATCTGCTGTGTACTTTCCTCCCAAATTGAACGTTAATAGGAAGAGAAAATTGAAAGTTGATCTTCAAATGTCTATTGGGTCATTTCCTTTTAACTACTTAGGTGCTCCAATTTCATACAAATTCATTACAAATGCTGCATTACAACACGTGGTTATAAAGACACAAAATAAGCTGGTTAGAAGGAAAATGAAATCTCTCACGCAAGCAGGTAGACTTTTGATTAAGGCTTCACTATCAACCATTCATAATTACTCTTTAAGTTCCATACATATGTCTTCTGGTCTTATTAAATCCATTGAGAAATTATTTAGAACTTTTCCATGGTCTTCTTCTGGGGACAAACAATGCTTGCATTTGAACTGGAATACTACTAAACTAGCCCTACAGGTGGGGGATTTGGGTATTAGAGATCTTACAATCTAATGATTTACACTTTAAACTTATCAATGCCAAGTATGACCGTCCCCACCCTTGTCATAGTATTAACTCTAGAGTTGTGGGTTTGCAAAAATTGGCAAGGAGTTGGCGTCTATTATTACAGGTGCTTGACAACATTAAATTGGGTTTTCGTAAACTAATTGGAAATAGTATCTCTACACATGTCTTTTATGATCCCTGGCTGTTTAATGTACCTTTATGCTACTTGCCTTTACACAGGAACATGGATTCTCCGTTGGATTCTATGATGATTTTAGACCTAATTATAAATTTGACTTGGAACTTGACTTTACTGATGGACTTGTTTTCACTATATATTGTGGATTTAATTGTTGCTATTAGATTGCATGCTTCTATAAGGATATATGGATCTGGACCCCTGACAATTCAGATATCCCAATTGCAATATATAACTTCATTAGTAAGCCCCTTGTGCCACCTAGCTTTGCAAGATGGTTTGGTTTGAAGGAAATCTGGAGCATCCATGTCCCTCCCAAGGTGCATGTTTTCATGTGGAAATTAGCCCATAACCGTTTGCCTACAAAGCATATGCTTTCTAAGTTCAATCCCAATTTTGTTCCTTCCTATGTTGCCATGGAAATCAATGGTCATTTATTTTTTGAATGCTCATCATCTCGTGCTATTTGGAATTTGTTTCAATTCTAAACTAATGTCACATTTCGACTAATGGATTCGTGGGTATCTGATTACTGAATTCGTGAAGGTCATCAAATCATACTTGTTGCTTCTCGTGCTTAGTTTTAAACTCCTTTGCTTTAACCTTGTGAGAAATTTAGAAATGGAGAAATGATGCTCACTTCCGCTCTAACCAGACAACCGCAAGTCGGATATGGTCGTAAGTGTTGGTTTCCTATCATGAGTTGATTCCTATCCAGACTTCTGAGGGACTTCTCCTGTCTAACCCACTGGTGGTTACATGGGAGCCTCATCCCCAATTCTAATTCAAATTGAACTTGGATGGCTCATTTGTGAGAGCTTCAGGGAGGGGGGAGCAGACTATATCGTTCGCTCTTTTAACTCTTCTTTTCGGTGTGGAGGGGCTTTAAATGAGAGATTCAATTTTGCTTTGGAAGTTGAGGTTTGGACCATTCTCTAGGGAATTCTACACTGTCATAGTATTGGAATCGAACACCTCATTTTGGAGACTGATTCTACGAGTGCGGTGGTGATTATCCATGGCGCGTCTGAAGCAACATTAACGACATCTAGAATGCTACTTCTATGTTATCTGATTTTTTGTGCAAACATGTCACTCGTAATGTAAACTGTGAGGCTGACATGTTAGCATCTTTTGATCGTAGATCAGATACTAATCTTTTTTGGGAGGATTATCCACCTCCGGGCTTCCTCTATAATCTCTATTCGGACGATATTATTCTTATTTCCTAATGCAATTTCACATTTTCTTAAAAAAAGAAGGATATTTAATCGAACAAATTTGATACATTCTTTATAAACCAAATTACCTCGTAGTTATGTCATAGTATAGGTTAAACTTCTTTCATAAGTTCAAGTAAAATTTATATAGCCGAAGCACTCAAGCACAGCCCAAAATTCCAAATATAGTTCGATTGAAAGGAATCCATAGCATCAGTTTATGGGATTTAGAGGCTTCCCAACTTATTCTCTAGCCGAATATGAGATGTTGTCTTTAAACTTCAAAAGAAAAAAAAAAAACACAATTTGTTCAATATGTTTCTGATACAACATACCAGAGTACATGGTTGAGAATCATGCAAACAACAAATGAATAACCATGAAATCTGGAAAATAAATCATTCTCAAAATCGATAGCACACAATATTAAATTGAAGGGGCACATTGAAGAAAAACTAATACGAAAAGTTTTAGCTGAGCTTACTTGTTTGCTACTTCATCATAATCTTGAATACAAGGAGCAATTTATATTAAAAATCAAGCCGAAGATATATAAGCAAAATTTGTGCACATTAATGTTTCTTGAAGATCGCATCTTGTTAATCACAAAAACATCCATGTCCATTATTAAATGATTCTTTGCAAACTGACTAGTCCTGGAACATACCTGACCCAGCAAAGCCACCTAGAAGAGCCATGAAAATATTATCCACAAATTTATAAAATTTGGAATACCAATTATTAAAATAAGTGTAAAAAATTGTGGACTTGAACCACTTGATTAAGAAAATAGATTGAGTAAAAGCATTATATAAATGAAATAAAAAATAACGTGGTAAAATTAATGTCTAAAATATAAAAACATGTATACTAATTTTACTATTTTTATATTATTTCATATATAACAAATATTGGAACATGGTGTGTTATTTCATATAAAAAAAGTGAGTTGAACACCGGATGTGCTATTTTATAATTATTACGTATCAAGTTGGGGACTTACAATGGTACGATGCCAACAGAACATTTCTGCATTGATTGAGTAGTACCTCTATTAATACAATTCCCGTGCCTTGAGCCCACGCTCACCTTTTTTTTTGGTCGAGTTAGTGGTGAGCGAAAAGCCAAGGAAGGAAAAAAATGACGATGCCCTAGTTACCTCCGCCTGCCGCCGGTTGTTGCCGCTGCCGCCGTGTGTTGCAGCCTTCAAGCCGTCTGCCTCTCTGCGCTGCTGCCTCCTGGCGTTGCTGCTGCTCGCCGTGAATCTCCGGTACTCCCCTTCTCCTCCCTCCCTCTATCTCTCACTCTCGCTGTCGCCGTTCTTTTTCTGTCGCACCCATTCTTTTTCTGGCGCCCTTCTGTTCTGTCGCTGGTCTGCTCCTGCTCCCTGCGCGCTGTTTCCCTCCCTGCTCGCGCGAGCAAGGAGACCTCGGGGCGCCTGAGATGCGCAAGGGTCTCCCTGCTGACGAGCAGGGAGCGCCGAGGTCTCCCTGCGCCGTTAGCAGGGAGGCGCCCGAGATGCGCAAGGGTCTCCCTGATGACGAGCAGGGAGCGCCGAGGTCTCCCTGCGCTCGCCATCAGGGAGGCGCCCGAGGGAGAAGGGAGACCTCGTGAGCAGGGAGCGCCGAGGTCTCCCTGCGCTCGCGGCATGGAGGCGCCCGAGAGGCGCCGGGGTCCCCTTGTTCACGAGCAGGGATCGCCGAGGTCTCCTTGCGATCGCGAGCAGGGATGCGCCGAGATCTCCCTGCTCGTGGAATGCAGCAGGGAGCAGGGAGGCCGGCCGAGTTCTGTTCTGTGCATGTTTAAAAGTTAAAACTTCAAGTTGGGAATTAGGATTATATAAGTGCATGTTTAGTTAGGTTTGAACTAGGTTCTGATTATTGTATGCTTGTATTGTATAGAATGCTACAAATCTGTTAGTGTTACAGTCACAGATTTAGGTAAAGAAAAATGACATCTGGTTCGGGTTCAGGAGTTGGAAACACAAGTGCTGCGCCTGAAGGTGGAAGTGCTGGAACATCTATGTTATATTCAGTTTCGTGCTAATTAATATATCAAAACATAATTTGGTAGAATCAGCCATGCCATGTTAAGGGTTCATGATTTACGTTTTTTCCCGGCCCTTCGTGTCATGTCTGTTTTACGCGTTTGACGACATTGCTTACAATACTAGAACACCTGTGGATAACTTAAAAGTGTGACGGCTGAGCTAGTAAAACTTTCCCCATATTCCCCATAACAAAAATTCCGTCTATTAGTTGAAGTTTCTTGATAGCAGGTTAAAATAAAGGATACAATCCAAAGCACCCATGTTTTGTTTAAGATATAAAGTTTTATAATACAAAGCTCAGATGAAGAATGAGGAGAAAATAAATGGAGGAATTGCTTACTTGTATCATCTGTTACACCTTGGCTCTTCCATATTCTGAAGAGAGCTGCAAGCGTTAAAGCCTCCATCTACTCGATGGAGGGTCAGGGACAAATATCACTTTTGATACCCAATCTTTAACGACACTATCTTCTCTCAAAAGATAATCAGAATGGGTTCACACTAGTAAAAAGCATTACTATTTTCTCACCGAAAAGTTTGCTGTTGTCACACTGTATTCATACTTTCCTTCTCTCTTGGACCATACAATCAATATTGCCTGTGAACTTGTAAGCAATGTTAATGCCAATGTAACAATTGACCTGAAATATACCAGAAAAGGCAAAATCAATATGATGGAATAATAATTTTCTTTCAATACATTTAATCATATTAGCATTATTTCACAATTGCTTCAGCTTCCAACTGGATTTCATTGAGCCACCCCCAGAAATAGCCATTACAGCTACAGAAAAGACACAAAGTCCATAAGACATCCCAAACATGCACTTCTAGTTGGACTGACAGAAAAACCTTACCTATTCGGATGAGCAGAGCTTCACAAACTAGTTATAAACATTAAACCCTGAACCCTCCCTCCTGAGAATGGTCTTGAAGACTTGGAGCAAAGGTGCCAGGAGATGAAGAGTTGATTCGCTCAGATCCGTCTCCGGCAACCCTGCCGGCGGCGCCACCACTGCCGCCTCCGGTAGCCCCTGCCGGCAGCGCCACCACTACCGCCTCCGGTAGCCCCTGCCGGCGGCGCCACCACTGCCGCCTCCGGTAGCCCCTGCCGGCGGCGCCACACCCTCTGTGCCTCTATTCTTTTTCTTCCCTTTTTCCGCTCCCACCTCTGGGTCGCTGCTCCGTTCCATCTGTTTGCAGCGTGGCATGCCTCGCGTTCGTTCCGTGGTTGACAGTGATGGGTGGTCCACGCGTTCTGCAGGGAGGGATGATTCTGGCCGGCGGGATGCGGTCTGCTTTCGCTGCCGTGGGCGCGGGCACCTTCAGCGCAACTGTCGTGAGCCGCTGTGTTGCCTCCGCTGCCACGGTTTGGGCCACCAACGTGCCGTCTGCCCTTCCCGCCCTCTTCAGCAGCTGGGACGGGTTCCGCCCTGGGTCGGGAGCCCTCAAATTTGGGCAGCAGTGAATCCGCTCCTGTGCTGGCCACCGTCGCTGCACCTTGGGGCCCAGCTGCATCTGCAACACGAGAATTTCTGTCTCATTGTCTCATCGGGAGTCTTTCCTCCCCGGGGGCGCCTCTGGAGAGGATCAAGGAGGTGATTGAGCAGCTGCTTCAAGCCCCCTTCGTGTCTCTCCCCATCTCTGCTTTCTGAGCAGAGCATCCTCCTCTGGCTGGATGTGCCGGAACTGCGTGCTCGACTGCTTGCTGAACCGACAATGGTTGGCGAAGCGTGCGTCTGTTGGGCAGCGTGGTCGCCGGAAGTTGGGGGGTCGAAAACTGGCGATGCTATTGGGGTACCCATCATCCTTACCGGGGTTCCCCTACACTTGCGTTACCCTGAGGTGTTGTCGGCCATCATCCAACCTTTTGCAACCATTTGTGGTGTTTCGGTGCCAGCGATTGGATCTCCTGGCATCGCTTCCATCCGTGCTCGGGTTGCTGTTCTGCCTCATCGCAGTATTCCTTCGGCGGTGCTCCTGTGCGCGGACGATTTCACATGTCGAATATCTATTTCTTCTGCGGAGGACCTGTATCGCCATGAATCTTGGTCGGAGATTGTTGCCGGCGGTGGCCCGCGACCGCCTGTGCTCTCTCCTTGGGAGCGGCGCCCGAGGCCACTGGCTGACCACACTTTTGCTGGAACCAAAGAGTCGCTTTACCCACCTGACGCCACGCGGCAGGCGTCTTGCAGAGTTGTTGAGGTGGCAAGCAATGTCCAGCGTCCACCACTGTCTGATGGAAAAGTTGCTTTAGGAGTCGAAGCGTCTGAGGAAGATAAGTGCGCCTCTGCCAGCCAGTTTCAACTTTGTTCCCTTAACACGTGTCAAGCTGGAGATGAAGCGGCTGCATTGGCAACTAGCGACGTGTTTCTCTCTCAATCTCCCAGAGGGACACGTAGCCATGCGAAATGTAACGGCGACAGGGCACTGGTGCAGCAGCAGCACAATCTCGACGGGGATTCTGCACCTCTCCCCAAAATCCGCGATGTGCGAGATGTTGTCGCGCAGCTGTGTACTGCTGATTCCCGTGCGTGTGCAGTTGTACTTCTTGGGCCATGTGACACGCTTTCTGGCCTTGATGATATGCCTAGTTCCCTCTCCCTCCCTGACTGTAACTGCAAGGGGAATGTTACTTCTGTGACCCGCCTCTCAAATGCTGGAGAGGCCAAATCTGTGGCGCCTCTAGTCCTTCCGTGCAATGAAGATCATGATCAGGACTCACGTGATATGGTTGCATCGGTCAGCCCCTGTGTGCACGATGGGGGTGGAGGTGTAACGCCACGAAAGGGGGATGCTGTGGCACAGACATGTGGGGTCAGAAGGGAACCATGCAAGAGGTCCAGCGAGCTGGAGTCTCGGGCATCCGGCATGGCCTGGTCTCTCTCTGCGGCGGCATCAAGCGCGGTGGCGTGACTCTGGAGGTGGCAGATCCTGCGGGCTTCAGGCATGTCTGCCGGCGTTCTGGTGCCGGACCCGGTGCACCTTGACGACGTCTCTTGTTTGGCAGGCCTGTCCAGCGCTTTCTGGTGCATTCTCAGGGCGGTATGGGTCGGAGGACGACAGTGGGCAAGGGCCTGATCACCCGTGGGGCGGCTACAGCGCCAGTGCGCAGACCCTGCAAGAACATCTCTGACTCTGTGGCATATGGGGTGGATCATCACTCTAATGTTGGGGTAGATCTGCCTGCAGATCTTGCTCCTAGCCTCACGGATGTCTCGGCAGCGTCCAGGACGGGCGTGATAGGACATGTGGCGTCGACTGAGAATCTTTGTGCCACAAATGGGGTTGGCGACTCTGTGTTGGTCACTGAATCTGTTTCGGTGCACGATCTCGACGTTGCTGACTTGGTGGCTCAGGCCTGTGGTGTCAGGCGAAAGCATGTCCGCAATCCAACCACCGCGAGGGCCCCAGTAAACGGGGGCAAATCTGGGTCTGTGCTCGTTGCTGGTTGTGCCCTGGCCCCTTCTGTGTGAGTAGCCTTGGATGGCGGTTGCTGATGAGTGTAGTTGTCAGGTCATTTTTTGGTTTGTTGTAGTGAGATGTTGTCATTTGGGATGGCAGTTGCTGGTGCATGGAGCTGTGATGTCATGTTTAGGTTCGGGGTAGGACGTTGTCGTTTTGATTTCTTGGCCATCTGCTGTGGTGGTTTTATGGTGTCTCTTTCAAACTTATTATAATCCCTACTATGTAATCCCTACTATTATTAATGGAACCTTTGGATGACTACCTTCTTGCTAGTCGTCCTTTCTCGTTTCAAAAAATAAAATAAAATAAAGATGGGCATGGAAATCCAGAGACCAAGTCGGGATTCTGCAGGAAACAACAAAGGACCTACCATTAGACAAAGGCTTCCCTCGTAGAGTCTCTATATCATTTTGAGATGCATCACCAGAGGTTTCCTGCATATGCCAAACCAGACAAAGGAATATAAACAAAAATCTATGAGAAATTCGGCAGCTTTTATGACCATGTGGTCATAGGAAATTGCAAAATTTAATGAGGAAAGAAACACTTTAAAGAGACGGTTAGACAGCAAAGTACATTGCGAACCTTCTAAAAAAAAGTACATTGCGAAAATCATGGGCTTTGAACCTTGCAAATATGGTGATTTCTCATGAATAAGATCTCTCCAAGGGAGAATGTAGTGACATGCCTATTTTAAATATATGTGTTGCTAGACACATTAGCACCATGGAAGATGAGTGAAGCGGACATCTGCAGATCAGGTCGCATGCACATAATTAAAACACAACTGGCACTTGTTTGGACACCTGTCTAATTAAGGGACTGGCAGGTAAGCTACAGTAAAATCAAGCCTCTAGTAATTTCAGTCACATTGTACTGATGCTTCTTTGAGCAGAGAAATGGCTCTTTACAGTGTCTTGAAAGGAAATGAGAGGAGTTTTATTACAACCAAATAACTAGTAATATGTGTAGGGTTTTTCTTTTCTTTCTTTTTGAGGAATTATAAGGGTAAATTGATAAGTCCGAACAAGAGAATAAGCCATATATCTTCTCAAAAAAAAAAGGAATAACCATATATGAAAGAAAGGAGAAAAAAATTGGCCGCCTGTGTGAAGCATCGATTGCCCGCCACAGATGTGGTACAGATCGGATCCACAAGAGGAAGGAAAAGGGAAGATCTGGAAGTAAGTACGCAACCCTTCTTCCATATATCCGGGGAGAACCCTGAAGGCATCGCTGGTCCTCGTTTATGAAAGCGGAGGGGAAAGGTCTCGGTCGTGAATGGGAGAGAAGTCGAAGCAAGAGGAGGCATGAGGCATTGATCGAGTACCTGATCCTTTTCTTTACTCCATTTTTGCCCCCGCTGCTGCCGCCGCCGCCGCCGACCACCAGGTTGCCCCTTCTTCCACTCACACTGCCCGTCCCTCGCCTCCAAACGGATCGGGTTGTCCCACACCTGCTGGCCACCACCTGCCCCTTCTTACACTCACACTGCCTGTCCCTCACCTCCAAACGGATCGGGTTGTCCCACACCCGCCCTTATAACTGTATAACTGTATTGGCAGATCTGTGTCTGCTTTATTATTTTTAGTTTCAACTTTCTATCTTATAATAACATATCTTATTTTTCAAAATTAATTTAACATAAATCTCTCTCTATATATATAAGCAAAAGTTTAAAGTGTGCTACGTATTATTTAAATTATTTTTTAACAAGAAAAATTCAATTATATTAATGATGAGAGATAATAATAATAAAAAAATAAATTATATTTCATGCGAATGGAAAATGAGACATGTGGGGGACTAGAGGAGTTGCCAAGTCTAATGTAATGCATAGTGTTGATTCAAAACTACAACAACAACAACAAAGTCTTATCCCACTAGGTGGGGTCGGCTACATGGATCATACGACGTCCGATCCATGTTCATGAGATTCGACAGGGTTTTACGCTGGCTGTCGAGGTCTAACACAACTCTCCTCCTTTATCCGGGCTTGGGATCGGCTATAAAACATAGGCGGAATTAGAAATGTTGTATGGTGTCTCGAACCTGGGTTCAATTGTACACATTCTGGCGCACAACCCGCCAAGACAACATGAATATGATTCAAAACTACAACAACAACAAAGCCTTATCCCACTAGGTGGGGTCGGCAATATGATTCAAAACTAACTCGGAAAAATTTCAAATATATATGTATATATCTATCTAGCTTTTTAAAATGTGTATTTAGACGTACAACGTAGAAAGAGTGCTCCCATTCGAGTTTTTTTTTGTATGTTTTAAAAAATTATAAATTCAACTTATACTTTGTACCCGTAAGTATTCAGTTGTTCTCATAGTACAAATTGCATTCAAACCACAGGGAGAGAAGTTATGTTTGTTTTTAGATTTTTTATAACAATGAAAATGGAGAATCTGATTTAAATAATGGAAGAGTTTAAATTAAGATTACTAGGACTAATACAACAACAACAAAGCCTTATCCCACTAGGTGGGGTCGGCTACATGGATCATACGACACCATTCGTTGATCCATGTTCATGAGATTCGACAGGGTTTTACGCTGGCTGTCGGGGCCTAACACAACCCTCCTCCTTTATCCGGGCTTGGGACCGGCTATGAAACATAGGCGGAGTTATTACTAGGACTAATGTTGTAGGAATATAACAGTTTTGAGGCTTTTGTCTTCCTATATATTTTTCTTTATATTTTTATTATCTGTGTAATGGATTTTTTTTTGAGAGGGGATGTAATGGAAAGGTTAAGCAAGCAAGAGCAATACTAAAAATAAATTAAATTACATATCATGTTAACTATCGAGGTTAGAGAATTCTTCTTAGGGACGAACATCAATAAGCTATTCTTAAGTAATTCAGTTTAGCCGGATGCACAATATATGACAATAATGAATCTCATTACTCTCGTATTAAAGATTATTCTAGCTTCTCCATTCTCACTTCGAGACTACATATTCAAACACATATAGAATAGGAATATATCATTATTTTCTCAATAATTCATAATTGTGTGCCCACATCATTCTTCCCCAATGCATACAACCAAAAAAAAAGAAATGTCTTGATGGGAAAGTAGTTTGGATTGGTTGGTTTTTCGGTAAAAAAATCATTTATTATGTATTGAATCATTTTTTCAAATTAAGAAAACCATCTTAAAATCATTTTGAAAAATAAAATTATCATCTACTGAGTCAGTTTTTTCGAAGTCATACTTTTGTATAATTATATTTTAAAAAAAATATATAATAAATTAAAATTAACATAAACATATTTAATTTTATAATTAAATATAAAATGTACTACATTTTTAAAGTTTCCAAATCAGAGTTCCATAATGTTATAAGAAAAAAGTAAAATCATATAAAAAATTATTATATCTAAAATAAAATAGCTTATGAATTAATTATACAAATAACATTTATAAAAAAAAATTAGCTCCATAAACTCATAAGATTTTTTTCGGATGGACGTTAATTCTAGAGAGCGAATTTCAATCTATTAAAAACTATCATAAATCATATTTGAGCTCATAACTTTTTTTTTCTAATTGGGTAGGTATTTGAGGTTGATTGGGTTTTTTTACACCCCTCTTGATAATCTAATAAGTTGAACCGTGAGTAACAACTGCCGTTGTGTCAGTTAAAAAGGTAATACTTTAAAAGACAAAATGCAAAAGAATTATGGTTGTACCTCATAGTGTCTACAATACATTCATCTAATAAATTTGTTCTCCTCGGGTTTGATTTAGTCTCTTCTTTCTCCACACACACATCTTGTTGCAACGACAAAATTAATATTTGACCTTTGGAAGCACTGTTTGAGAAAACATGAAAAATTATGATATTCATGTGGAAAATTATGGTCTATTTTTCCGATAAATAAGAATATTAATTATTTATAATAGTAACATAAGGCTAAAATAGGGGAAAATAAATAAGAAGAAACCGACATGGGAACGAGTGGGCCGTGAACATTTGGTCAAATGGGCTCAAGTCGAGCCTACAACTTGGTTGGCTCGCCATTGGACGTCTCTCTGCTGCTCTGTGCTCTCTCGTTATTCCTGTTCGGCTTACCATTTCCCACCTTCTCTCAAACTGATTCCAGCGGATCCTGATCCATCTCAGCTGACCCCGAGCTTTAGAAGCTCAGATTTTTCTCTTTTCTCACTTGTCCTCTATATTTCTATTTTCTAGGGTTCCGATCGTGTGTTGCTGTTGCCGTGGTCGGATTGAAGATGGAGGACGTGCCACTCCCTGCGCTTTTTGATCAAGCCAGGAAGATCCACTCCCTGGCATCCGAATCCTCCGCCGATCAAGTATGGTTCTTCCTATTTTTGTTTTTTTATATTATTTTAATGGTGATCTCTAACCTAATTCTGTCGTCTGAATCAAAGCTGCAGATTTTTATTCTATATCTTTTTTTTCAGGACGCTTTAAGGAATGGAATCAAGATGTTACAACGATGCGATGAAATGGTGAGCAAGCTGGGCTTGTTCTCATCAAACGAGACTAAGGAAGATGTCAGCACCTCCAATCTCAAGTATTTGTTGGTAATTTTACCCTGTTCACATCCTTAGAAGTTTGACGCTTCAGTACATTGTGTTTACTTTACAATGAAATGCTGATAGGTGATACTTGTATGCGAATGTCAAAATTTTGTAGTTCCTTATATTGTGAATTCGTGGGAGCACTCCATTTCCCCACAAAAGTGAAGAGACAAGAGTTCTTCTTTTTGCCGCTTTATGTGTATCTAAAAGTTTTTTTTTGGGCTGTAGTTGTGTCATTTAACTGAAGACATGCTGGAATGTTGTTCACAAATGTGACATTTTGCCATATATGTTTCTCGTTTGCTAAACTGAATATATACTCTTAGAGAGATTTAATAGGGATTTTTTTTAAGACATTAATAGGGAAAATTATATGTGAAAGGTGTAATTAAGTTGCTTGAAAATTTTACCCTGTTCAGGCCAGACCTTTTAGTGTAAAACTTGTCTTGGTGTACTTTTTCCCATTTGATATTGAGCATAACTTTTGTTATTGCTGTTATTAAAAGGCTCCAAACACATGTTACTGGAAATTGACTTTAACCATTCAGAGAAAGCTTAGCACATTAGGCTTGGTTGGTCAACCTAAAGTGTGGTGGCTAGAGTAGGTGTTGACCTTAAAATTGTTTACTTGAGGAGTTTTAGTCTTGGAGCATTTACTTTCATTTATAATCTGTTGTTACATTGCTTTCACATTAATAATGATAACAACATATTTTCTTTTAAAACTTCACAAAGAAAGGAAGACATCTTTATCTGAAAGAATCTAGTATTTTCTAGGTCCCATTTTATCTTGGGGAGTTGACAGAAAAAGTTGCTGACAGTGACCGGACAGGGATTCTTAAGACATCTCAAGTTCAATTGAAGGTAACACATATTACTTTAGAGGAGGATGTTATGAATTCTCAGTTCCGAGTGTGTATAACTCAGGACATGTCATCTGTTTGTTGTTAAATAAGAGTTCATTCTGGTGACAACTTTTCATTCCATTTCTCACTGTATTCACTGATTACATTTAATTCTCAGGAGTTCATTTCTATCTGTGAGGCATTAGAGCTAGTACCTGAAGAGGAGTTAGAGGCCTCGAGCCAGGGGTCAGATTTTGCAGCTCGAAGAGCAAGAAAGGTATATTATATCATGAAGATGATAGTATCATGTCCTAGTCATCGATTAATCCTTTTTCAAGTTGTGGTTTTGTGTTTTTCATGAACTCATGTTTTAATTTAGAACACAACAGGTAAATGACTCTTTTTTTTTTAGAGGGGGAACAGGTAAATTACTCTTGTTACAGCTATACTTAAAGTCCAAAATTTCATGGTCTTTTTCTCAGAGAACCCTAGCCTTACTAGGTTGTTGTTCCTATATCAGTGTTGGGAAACCTGGTTACTTTTGGGTCTTTTTATGAAGCTTTTCTGAATTTTCTATTAGCATTCTGTGAAGATGTAAATGATAATTCAAATTTCTTGTACTTGTTTTTTCCGTCTTTACTCGGTTATTTGTGAGTTACTGACTTTCTGCAGAAACCTGTATGTGGTTATGAGAATCTCATTTTAGTTTGGTGGGCTACATTTATGAAACTTGGTTTTGCTTATTTCATGAATTCATGGCTAGATTACTCGGTTCAAACGCCAGAGAGCAGCAGAAGCAAAGCTTCAAGAAATAAAAGAGCGAAAGGAAAGGCGTGGACGGTCATTGCGGGCAGCAGCTTTGTCTGCACCTGTTGAAGCTGGAGAAGAAGATGCATTGGATGATGATGGGGAGGAAGAAAGGGAGGTCATATCTCACACCTAACGATATATATTGGATTACATGAAAAAACTAAAATTTACCTGAATAATGCTGATTGTTTGGCTGAATTTCCTTACATTCTAGTAACAGTGAGTTTGCATTACCATCCTGGACCCCTGGTAATCTTTATTTACTTAAAACATCAATCAGAAAATTGTGGCTCTAGCACTGCTGTCTCATTATCTGAACTTTGCGAGAAAAGGTCATTTTTCTCATCAAAGTCTTTTGGTTATATTTACTTTTATTTGATTATCACTTAGCTCTCTATGATGATGAATCCTATTGTTTTACTAATTTTCTGTTCAACTTCACTTGATTTCTTTCATAAGAGAATCGTCATGTAATCTTAACAACACATGCTGTTTTCTTTGTAAAAGCCCTTCATTGGACTTACATCCACCATTGAGATATTTCTGATAGCAGTATATCATATGCAACTCTGCAACAAAAATTTATGTATGTATGGTAATAGGATATGGTCTTCAAATCTGCGCCAGATATGTATGTCTCACCTCGTATTGTCAATATATCCCAAGTTTTCATGCTAGTTGGAGATGTTTTGTTGGCTTTTCATTCATTGCACATAGAAGATTTCAGAAATCATGACCTTTTTGTCTAATGTCCATTATGGTAAAGTTAGTGTCAAGGTCTCCAATCTTTTCTGAACAACCTTCTGTTCTTGTTTCAGGCTTGGCTGACAACGATCTCCTTGGCCATTTGTAAGGTTGGTTGTGTAGATTCCTAGAATTCTTCTTGAATTTCTTGCTGTTATTGTTTACATGTTGCAGTTATTCAGTTGAGTCTGTTCAAATATTTCGACATATGCTGATCAAATAATTTTACTTTGTTCCACTTGCAGGCTTTTGATCTCATTGAAATGCTAAGGAAAGAGGAAGAGATGCTTGTTTCTGTGAAAGAAAAACAATCCAAGGTAATTTTTTTTTTCAAACGGAAGTTGGAAATGTTTTGCCTTTCTTTAAATGTAGAACTCATAAAAAGGAAAAACTTCAGATCTCGGGGTTGTCTTTCGTGCTACATTTGCATGCTTATCTTGTTTCAGCTTTTAGAATTGTGGATGCATGACATTATTTGGAATTATTTTCTTTTCTATCAGTTATCTACCATATGGAAGTTGGTTGTTTCTCATGTTTCTGAAACATCTTTGTTCTTTGTCTTCCTCATGACTGTCAGTATTCTGATTCTGAGTTTTACAGGATGGTGGAGAATTTGTCTGTGAGATGCTTGATGAGCGTATGAAAAGAGCTGAGACATGGCACAAGAATGCTTCTAGTCAAGCTGCCTTTTTAAAACCAGCTGAACCTATCACTTGTGCAACGTTTGCTCAAGATGTTATTGAAGGTAGAGCAGACATTTCACAAGCACATGAACATAAACACCAGCCCATGATATTTGGACCTGCAAATCTAATCGGTGGGAGATTGACTAGCGAGCGAGAGCGCATGGCAGCGCAAGTCTTCCAACCAGGCTACAGGTTTGTTCCATAAGTACCACTATAAATTAAGATAATTTTGCATTAAGTTATTATGTCTTACTGGATTGTCCTTCACGTGCTCTTCTGTGGCGTTACAAATGGCGACATTAGCTGCATGGTAGAAAAATTGCTCATTTGGTCCAATATGATTTATAGTGGATGGTAGGAAAATTCTATCGTACTGTTATAAGACCAACAGTGTTATATGGTAGTGAATGTTGGGCTATGAAGGGACAACATGAACGTAAAGTGGAGGTAGCCGAAATGAGGATGTTGAGATGGATGTGTGGTCATACAAGATTAGATAAGATTAGGAATGACCATATACGTGAACGAGTCGGAGTGGCTCCTATTAGTGAGAAAATGGTAGAGAATCGTTTGAGATGGTTTGGTCATGTTCAGAGAAGACCATTAGATGCGCCAGTAAGAAGAGTAGATCAAATAATTTGGAGTCCGATTAGGGAGGCCAAGGCGGACACTTGGCGAACTAATAGAGCAAGATCTATTGGTGAATAATATACCGAAAGGTTTGGTTACTAATAGAGCGGAATGACGTCGTATGATCCATGTAGCCGACCCCACCTAGTGGGATAAGGCTTTGTTGTTGTTGTTGGTCCAATATGAAATAGAGTAGGTTGAATGTACATTTCGACTATCATTCATTCCTTCCCCCAGAAAAAGACTTCTATGATGAATGATAGCCGAAGGCTGATATAGAAACGTGCTCAACTTATTTTCTCCTCCACTGAACAAGGTCAGGATATCGCTAGAAATGCCCATTAACAATCAGAGTTTAACTGTATAATGTGAAATATTTATTATGTATTAATGCTGTGGCAAGATTATGTTCTATTATCGTTACCAATAAAATTGAGTTTAGAAGCTCAATCTCCTAGTTCATCTAGGAGTTTTTCAATGGTTGTATGACATTCATTGAGTTGGGGGTTCGGAGGATTTTCATTGGATTAGATTATCAGGAATTGGTTGTGTGTCAGTTTGCATGGCTGTATCTTCAAATGATATTCTTCTTCACATCTCCACTACTACCACCCACTTTCACTTGTGTGTGTCTTTGAGAAGCCTGCATATCGGTTGCTTGGATATTTGTGTTGCTTGTGAGTAAATAATCAATCCAAGTGAAATGTTCTAATAACTATAAATGGGTAGGTTGCCTACCATGAGCATCGAAGAAGCCGGTCTGCGGGAGATGGAGATGATGAACAAATGGCAAGAGAGGAATGCTAAATTCATGGAGGAAGCGAACTCTTCATGGCACAAGGATATCACTAAGTCGGCAGCAACCGAGGAGGAAGACGACGCCGAGGTAGAAAAGGCAAGAGCATGGGACGACTGGAAAGACGACAATCCTCGTGGGGCGGGCAACAAGAAGCTAACACCTTGCGGTTGAACTTGCTATGATAATGATCTCCTTCCATCTTTCACATATGTAAAATTTTAGGGAGTCTAATAACTTCGTAGTCCTCGACTCCTTGTTCGTTGTGGAAATATTTTTTGTTCTCTTCATTTGGTTTCCTTGTTTTCATGTTTTGTGCTTTTTAAATTTTAAATCAACATGTATAGGATTTCGATTTTTTAAAGAATGTTCTATTTACTTCTTTTAATGTTATGATGCTTGAATTAAAAGTTATATGTACTTTTAATGTCATTCTTTATGGCCGATATATATATTTTTTGTTAATACGTCTTTAATTAGGGTTGAATGGCGTGTGAAACATTTTACAATAATAATGTATTCCTAATCTTACTATTGGTTTTTTTTATTTTTAAAGTTAAACTTTTAAACGTTATAATTATCTTTTATTTTTGCTGATTTATTATATTATAATAATATTTGCATCGTTAGTAAGGATCACCAAAAGTACTTAACGCCCATTAATCCCATTTTAATGTTGAATCCCATTTATGTTTCGGGATTTGAGTGTGCTGAGCCTGAGCCATCAGTCATCGCAATAATAATAATAATAAATATGAACTTTTTGAATATTGAGATATTTTCGGAATACAATCAAATAGAAGATAGAATAAAATATTTCAGTCAAATTTCGTTTTTCTCAATATCATAGTTATGTTTATTATCAAATTGAGAGTAAAGTTATTTTTCTCATTTGTCAGAATTTTATATTTCATATTTATTAATCATATTTTATTTTTCTATATTAAGTCGTATACGATTATTTAAGATTTTTTTTATAATAATAACTACTATCAATGATTCATAATAAAATATTTTAATTATAAAATATTAAAAATTTAGAATAAGAATATATCTAATTTTTTAAGAATATAATACTCTTATTTTATTTCATTCAATTTTGTTCCACAATGAAATAGTGGGGGCGAGTCTAATAAGCCAATCAGATAGCCTGAGAGCGAACCTTATGCTTTTATTTTATGAGATTATGAAGCGGACAATGCATTTTGTATCGGATGCATATAGTTTAATTCTTATAAACTTCTTCGAGTCATTGATCCGATGAGAAAATAACATTACGCGCTTTTATTTTGACCTGATTGAGAAAGGGATTGCAATATTTTCTCCCGCATTTGGGAATCTTTGTAGAGAATATTCGATGGGACTCTCAGATGGAGGGCATAGTCCCTCCCTCGCATCTCAATTCAGAGATTGGAGTGAAAAATATTACACCCGTTCACGTGACCATGCCTGGTTCCAAGCTTGTGGAATCTACAATCGTTCCATTTTTTATTTTTGACTTTTTATTAGGAAAGTGACGTTTTCAAATTTTTTTTATTATTTTTTATAATATTTTTATATAAGTTAATTTATTTATTATCTATAAATAATAAATAATAAATGTGTAATATAATAATATTTATTATTTCATTATAAAATTTCAATATTTCATTAATATAAATTATATAAAAATTGATTTTTTATATTTAAATACTATATTTTTTTACAAATTTGTTAACATAAATTTTTTTAATATATATTATGTATTTATCTTTTAGCAATTTTATAATCTAAATTTATAATACATATTTTTAATTCAATCACTCACTAAAATTAATTAATTATATCTATTTATTTTTATCACATTAACTATATTATTTCTTATCATCAAATTTTACTCCGTTCAAATAAAACTCAAACTAATCTGTCACCCAAAAGCTTCCGATATTTGCCATCGCATAGTGTAATCAAATTAGTTTTAGTGACATTTTTTTGGCTACGAACCTAAAGATTGAGCACCAGCGCAAAGTGTACTCAAATTGATGCAACTTTTTCTTTCGTTGAAAAAATAATAAAATAAAAAGTCACGGTATTATCATTTCCTTAACTTGCAAGCAATGACATCCAAGTCAAAGCCAAAACAGCGCTCTCAAAATTTTTTTTTTCTCTCATACTTACATGTGAAGTAATGAGTCATTTATTATTTCCCAAGGCCAAAATTGTCACGACCAAATGCATGACTATATTATCACACGCCGGCTCATCTACTCGGTGCGATATAATTACTCCAAACATATTAATCAAATCATTGATTAAAAGACAATTTCACAATTAAAATTATATGTATGTTTTAGATTATTTATCCTTAATATTATATCATGATGCGTCTAAAAATTTTAATATTTAGTGAAACAGAATCATAGTTTTGGTATTCATTGTGATTATTACAATTTGAACCTTTTGAATATGTTACGATATATCATATTAATCCTGTATATTTTAGAATTATTGCAAATTTTAAACGAAAAAAACAGTATATGATCTGTAAATCTTATCACTAGATTTTGATTTAAGATTAGTCCAAGTACCTAATTATAATTTATTCCAATAAGCTTCTAGAGGAGGAGTGTCGCCATGAACTATCTAAAATGGACGGCTGATGTGGGTCCCACGCACCATTCCGCAATGTCGTAGGTAAGCAGTGGGTCCCAGCCCCTCCATACTTGAAGCGGACCCCACGCATCACGACCCAGTGTCGATGCCGGAGGTGGTGGGTGACTCCCCAACTACTAACCTCACTCTTTTTCTTCTTTATTTTTGGACTCACCTTTGTTATTTTTTCTAAGGCCATAATTAAACTAAAAAATATTGAAGTTTATATTAATATGAAAATAAAATTTTCAGGTAAGACGAGGAATGCCTGATAGCAGATCGAAGAGTATTGGAAAGTAAAAAAGTTTTTAATGGTTCATAAAAAAAAGAAAAAAAATAAGGAAATATGTATATATTATGTTTTTTAGATTATTTTTTTTAATTTTACTTTTTTTTACCTTGGAAAAAAAGAGATGTTCAATCATTCTAGAAGATAAGATTAACAAAAGAAACAAATATTTTGGAAAATGCTCCTTTGACCCAATCGTCAGGAATTGAGTACCTCCTCGTACGTTGACTACGTTCTCTCTTCACACTTGTAAATAGATTAACTTTTGAAAGAGGGCAATTATTTGTATTTATAAAAAGAATTATAAGGAAAGAATATATTTTTATTAACCATATTTTTAGGCGGTGGAAAAGTTAGAGAGCTTTTTTTTTTCATTCGGGGGAAGAAGTTAAGATATTATGATTTATAACATCTCATAAATTTCATATATTTTCATTTTTTCCCTATTTTTAGTAAAAGATAGTTAAGAGAATGAAATATGTAGAGTCAAAATTACTACTCACTTTTTAACAAATAAATTTGACGGTGAAAAAAAAATTTGATCTAACGTTAAATAAAAATAACTTTCCTTTTTTTTCTATTCTAAACGTATTATTCGTATGTATCTTTGTATGATCAAATAACTTCTTGAATTGCTATTTCTTGAATTGTATGATCTAAAATTAAAAAGTTTTGTAGTGTACACACCTTTCGACTTTCAATTAAATTTTCTTTTCATGTCTTATTACATTCGTAATCTTGAATATCACTGAAAAATATTTACACATACTTTAAGAAGAGGAGCATTTTTTTCTCAAAAGAATTATTTACCTTTTTAGCCTCCAAATACCTTTTAGATTTTCTTATTTTTAAATAATAATAAATGGTGTTGAATAAATTAGAAATAGAAAATTGATAGAAAACACAATGATCAGTGCGATTTTTTATATTAAGAAAAGCAAATTAATTAAATTAACGGTATTGCTTAAAGCAAGCTATAATCTAAAGTAAATAAACATAACTAATTCTTTTGTTTATTATCAAACACATGAAAAACCTAATAATATCTGCAACCCGAAAAGAAGTAAAAAATATCATCTTTTTCGGTGGTACTTTTTATATTTAAATAACCGCTGATATTTAGTTAATTAAATTTAAGTTTGAAAATTAAAAGTAGCAAGGTATCTCAAAACGTTTTGCTCAACTTAATCCTTAAAAAAAGAACAAAATAAAGTTTTTTTCCTTTGTTGAGTTAATTAATGCCGACGGCATCCACCCAACAAGGTGACAAATCCGTCCGAATCCATCACTCGCTCCACAAAACGCGTCTCGGGCCACGTCGCCTTTCGCGACACCTTCCTCCTAACTTCCTCTCTCTCTCTCTCTCTCGACTCTTCGCTTCTCGTACATTATAATACCCCATCATTTGCGACGCTGCAAACGCAAAATCTCGTTTGCAGCATCCAAGTTCAGATCTCCCGTAACCTTGCATCGGCGTACTCCTCAGCAGCATCGGCCATCGGAAAATGGAGCAGGGCGGCGTCAACAGCCGGGAGCAGAACGCCTTCTGGCAGTTCAGCGATCAGCTCCGCCTGCAGACCTCCGGCCTCTCGAGCCTGTCCCTCGGGGATTCCATCTGGAGCGACGCCTACCTCCGGCGGTCCGACGCTCGCCGGAACCTGGACGGAAACGGCAGCGGCGGCTACCAGCCGGCCGACCTCGGCTGGAAGATGGGCGGGGGCGGCCTCCTTGGCGGCCAAAAACTCGCCTTTGGGGGCGCCACCAGCCACGCCGTGAACAGGTACAACAACACCGCCGACGATAAGGGCGGCGATCTGAAGAACGGGAAGTACTTCCAGGGCAACAACAACAGCAACAATAACAGCAGCTACAACAATTATAACGGCAACGGGGACATCAAGAACTACTTCAACAAGGGCACCAGCAAGCCTGCGAATGGAACTAACAACAATAACAATCACAGTAGTGGGAAGAAGAAGAATGCTAACAGCGGCGATAAGAACAAGAACAGGAACAACAACAATAATAACAATAACAACGGCGCAGGGGCGACGGACAAGAGATTCAAGACGCTGCCTCCGTCGGAGGCGCTGCCGAGGAACGAGGCCATCGGCGGGTACATATTTGTCTGCAACAACGACACCATGGAGGAGAATCTTAAAAGACAACTCTTCGGTAAGCACTCGACCTCATTGTTTTTATGTTCTTGCTAATCAATTGAAGATTAATTCTTTGAGCAGCCTGTTTTCCTCTTCTGTGATTTCAAGGAGTAACAGATAAAATTGTTTCTGGGATCTCAAAACCTTTAGATTGATTCTCTGACAGAAATAAAAATTAGTTCTTTCCGAAACATTTCAAAGGTGTTTGCCTGAGTGATTTCCTCAATCTTGTGATTTATTAGGTTTACCATCAAGGTACAGGGACTCCGTCAGAGCAATAACGCCGGGGTTGCCGCTCTTCTTATACAACTATTCAACCCATCAGCTTCATGGAGTCTTCGAGGTATTGTATCGATCTGCAATATATGTATTAATTACTTTTGTGCTTTTTGTGTATTCGTGGATTTGATCGCAATCATTTGTTGTACAGGCAGCCAGCTTTGGAGGAACCAATATTGATCCGACTGCATGGGAGGACAAAAAATGCCCTGGCGAATCTCGTTTTCCTGCGCAGGTTTGTATCAGCCCCTGGACATCATTCCTTCAATTGCAGATTTGTTACAAATTGATGGGTCGTATACAGATTATTGTACTAGGGTTGTCTCATCAGAAACTAGCTTTTTGGCTCATCAAACCTTTGCCAAGAACTTGTTGAGAATTAGGATCAGTTGAAATTTTCTCGATAAAAGAATGATTAAATTTATGAATGTCTGGTGACTCAAGTTTGAGAACAAAAATATTAGTCATTGTCTTATCGATAATATTAAGGGATATCAGACTATAACAAAAACTCATCGGCACCAGACCAATTCTGAAGTTTTTGTACTCTGAAAGTTCTTGGACTTAAGGAAATGATTCATAGGTCAATTCTACTTAGATGATAAGAACAAATAATTATGTGTAAAATGATTATTATCTGCTGACTTGTTCTTGGAGCTGCAAATGAACTGCTGTTTTATGTGTAAAGATCCATTCTTTTTAAGGGACTGAACCCAAGTTTCAGAACTTTCGGAGTGGAAGTAATCAATCCTACCTGTGTTAGTAAATTCTGTCTTTTTTGTTGAAGGAAAAGATAAGAAATCCTTTTCTTATGCCTCACGCAAAAACTGGTTGAAGATCAACAACCAACCATAAAACTTGAAAGGTTCACAAACAAGAAAATGGAGGATGGTGGTTGTTGCTTATTCAACCATCCCATTAGTGCACGATTGAAATGACTTACATTGTATCTTGCTACTTGACCATAACCACTATTCCTACTAGTTAATAGGGGTAGGTGAAGCTTGTTTGATAAGTCCCTGTTAGCACACCTTGTTTGAAGAATAGCTAATTAATTTGTATACCTTCCATGGAGTTGCGAACACAACCAAATCGTATCTTTTGGATGTGTTCTTACTTTTGTTTGCTTTAATTGTTTTGACCTGGTTCTTACCTTGTATCTTCTTTTTTACTGTGATAGGTGAAAGTTATGACAAGGAGAATTTGTGAGCCACTGGAGGAGGATGCTTTTAGACCTATCCTGCATCACTATGATGGCCCCAAATTTCGCCTAGAGCTTAATGTTGAAGAGGTACTGGCAATTTGATGCCCTTTCTCCGTTTGGGTCTGTCATTTTTGGCTGCGACAATGATACATGTTCCCTTCTTCCTTTTCAGGCGATCCAAGTTCTGGACAAATTTGCTGAAAACTAATGCCAAAAGCAGGACTTTTTCTGGTGCCAATAAGTACTTTTGGTAAGCTACTTATGCAGAAAATGGATTTGCTTTGCAGCAAATTGTTTGAGGTTTCGTGCTGTTGAAATTTTCGACCACTGAACATCGCTGTCTGACCATTGTACATAAGTTATACAGATCGAGATTGCCCGCCAGGCCTAGATAACTTTTGTTTTGCAAATAATGCATGTTTGTTCGGTCATTGTAGTAGTATAGCCTCGTTCTGTAAGAGTTGTTACAGCTTCTCGCCTGTTGTATTATATGTATCTTTGGCTATGACAATGATTTTTCAGGAACATGAAGTTTTCCTTTTATGTATCTAATCTTTAGCACCATTTCTGATTGCAATTCACCATGGAGTTTCCTCCTAGTCACTGAGACTAGTAGGGATGTCATGGATTGATATTTACAATTGAAAAGCTTAACACATTACATTGTTGATCCTCACTATCCTGACTATCCTCTTGAGCTGTTCATCTGATCCAGTCAGGAAGACTTAAACCGAAGTGATATTAGCTCGGAAACCAAAAGTCAGTCATGTTCATTGCATTCCATACTCCACAGTCAATAGTCAAATGTTGTGGTAATGGAATATGTCAGCACTTGCGGAACTTATACGGCAACCCTTTTAAATTTCCTAACTTTTTTGTTCGCTTGGTGGTTGGCGGACTCAACAGGTCGTCAATGTGTTTAGGTTCCGGGTTCATCCATTAGGACTCTTTTTCTTGCGCTACTTTTTTCCCTCCTTTTTTTCTGCGTTCTTTGCAGTAGCAGTCCAAGTGTTGTGTTGGCCGGCTGAGTGGTCAAAGATAAATTAATTTGTATCAGATCCACTTGAGAATTAAGACTATGAAATGTGCCCGCAAATGGCATGAATTTGAGCCGTCCAACTTGATCAGGAAGAAACTAGGATCTTTTTACTTTATCGACTGATAGTTTTACATTTTGAGGACTGGAGTGAATTTAAGACGAAATAAAATTTTATTAAATAAAAAATAATTATAATTCAAATTATTTTTTATTCGAATCTTAGAAAATTCATATATAAAAATTATAGATCGATTAAACTTTGAATTAATTCTTAAAAAATAGTGAGACTTTTATAGTGTGGGGGAGGGGGGGAGGTGTCTTTTACTTTGTCTTAAAAATCAATTGAAATATGGTCCAAGGTAGTAGTAATAATAATAATAATAATAATAATAATAATAATAATAATAATAATAATAATAATAATAATAATAATAATAATAATAATAATAATAATAATAATAATAATAATAATAACTAAGTTTTCTTTTCATTTTGAAGTTCATCTCAGTTGTGATTGAACTAATATAGACCTTTAAAAAGCTGTTAGGATTTTACTTACATTTTTTTAATTGCCTAAAAGGTGTCGTATAAGAATAAAAGTCATAGCAGTCAGAGTCGTGTGTGTAATTTTGATATAAATTATAATAATCCATTTTTTTCATTTTTCTAATATTGTGATGGCAGTGAAGAAAGGAAAAGGGTTCCGAATGTTACTACTGAACCAAAATATTGGAAATGGTGTCAGTGCAGTCGGATATGGAGCTATGTGCGATAGTAGAACTTAAATTTTCGATTGGTTCCTGAACTGCATGATACAGCATAATTTCTTTTTTTTTTGTTTTCAGATGCATAACACGAAAATATGGAAGTTAAAATTTTGCTAAATAGTACTCTACGTATTACCAAAATTGATAGTTAAAGGATAAAATTATCTGAGTGATAATAAAATTTTAGGATTAACAAGGATCCTAGAATCAATATAACTCAAATGTCATTTCAGTGCTGTTAATGTTAGATATAAACGAGCGATAGAAAAAAAAAAACGTTAAAATTAACCATAAAAGAGAACAGGAGTTTTCTTTTCTTTGTTATTTATTCTGTAATTGTGGGGTTACAACGTCATCAATGAATTAATTAAGATTAGAAGTTAGAGACACAAAAAGAAAATGGCTCGTAGCTTTAACTTAAGAAAATAAATAAATCATTGAAAATATTTTTAGGCACTATTTGACGTGTAAAAAAAGTAAAGTATTTAGTAGTGAATAACATTTTATTAAAATCAAAACGTTACTATAAATGTTTGATAAATATTTTTTCTCAGTAAGCGTTTAGAAAAGATACTCCAACTAGTTTATAAAGTATAGAAGTAACATTTTTATATTTTCTTCTTATTATACCTTTATTTTTAAAATAAAAAATATTTAATTATAAAACATCATATATTATTTTTATTTTATATATCACATCTTTAATTTTACTTACAACTCAAATAAGTTTTTTTTATTTTGAATTAATCAATATTTTATATTAAAATAATATTTTAAAAAGTATTAATATTCATAATAAATATTCTACATTAAATTTTATGAATATGGTGTATATAAAAATGATCATAAATTATATGTTATGTTTATTTTTGTCATTTTATATGATACGCTAACTAAATAAATCGCTATCATATAATAGTTAATCGTTGTACTCTACCCAAATTATTATCCTTTAATCGAACTGTTATTCTCTAATCAAATCGCTAACTTTACCACACATGACTTTAAGATGTACTTGGAGAACATCCGTCATGATCTCGAATTAAACCTTAGTTTAATTCGAGTTCACGACTCGTTACGGACGATCAAATAAAATTGAGAGAGATTGTGAAAACGTGATGTAAATATTTTCTTTTTAAAAGCAAAAGAAATGAAAATACATCATTAAATAAATTACACAATTTTATGATGATCATTTCAGAGCAAACTGATAATCCTTAAATTTTACATTTCATAAAATGGTGTTGCCTTCTTACAACATATAAAATATTACATATGCATTACACATAACCAAACCTCTCGACATCCTAATAAAAGAACTCGAGAGACACACTTCTTCTTAATGTCTTACCACCAAGGTCATTATAGAACCCGTCTAAGACTACCACCTTCCATGATCATCAACATCTATATTAATCTAAAAAATATTAGAAACAACATTATGAACAAAATAGCTCAGTAAGTTGATAACTCATAAGCTATGTGTTACCATCTAGTTAATTCGGAAGGACATGCAAAGATACAAAGTAATTATAATATCATAATCAGTGTTTTCATATATTTGAAAATAATATATACAATTTTCTAATCAAAATCATCACACCCTAATTGCATCAACATCACTCAAATCATATCAAACAGATGTATGCAAAGCAACACTCTCATATGAATGCACGGATCATCAACTGGTCAGTGGTCGGTAGGTGGACTCTAGAGGTGGCTCCCATCGTGATCAGCGTTGTAGCACTTAGCTTCATTCTACCTCATCCCTTTCGGGGAACAAATCATAAAATGATAGGTGGACTCTAGAGGTGGCCCCTACGGATTTTAGAGGTGGCTCCCATCGTGACTACTCACGATGTGGCACTTAGCTCCGCATGACACTTAGCTCCAACCTATCTCATTCCATTACTGGGGAACAGAATGATGGATTGGACTCTAGAGGTGGCACCCATCTTGATCAGCGATGTAGCACTTAGCTCCAACCATCATATATGCAAATGCAAATGGGTGTCGATGCATGATTCATCACATAACAAACATCTCCTGAATATCAAAAGATGAATCATGTCCAATACCATTTCAAAATGAACAAGATTACACTTATCATAATCCATTCAGACCATATCACATGTACTCTCCATAATTGCATTTCTCGAAATTAATTCATAGCATTTCAAAACATATTCAATACATATAATAAATGATGTCACACCGAATTCAAAAAAGGTGAAAACATAGAGTAGGAGAAATCAACTTACCTTATATGAATGTAACAAATATTATCCCCTTTTTCATACATTAGTCTTCTTTCCTATAACAATAATATACATTCATATTATATCAAACAAATACCGACATGTCATATATTAAACATAAAACATGTATCATTCATGTTTTTAATCTTATCACTTTACTCATCAAAAGTGTATTACTATTATGACAGCCCGTACACTTAGTAAATGAAATTTCATGTATTTCAATTTAAATGATCAAGTCCCTTGATTTCAATTTTCCCAAAACTAGACTTCCTAGGGTTTGCCTCATACAAGTTTTAGAATTTATATCATTCCGGATTAAGCACAATAAATTTCACGAATAATGACATGATTTGCTCCAAATTTCCCTCTGACCGACTGGTGAGAGTTTGGTTAAGTATTTATCTTCTTTTACAGACACACAAATCACATGCATTAAATTTCATGAAAATTAGAATTTCTAAAATTTTAAACATATACTTATTTTAGAATTTACACTACTATATTCTATTTCTAATAAATCTTGAAATCACAATCAATTAATTTCACTTATGAGATCTTGACATCTTACTAATGCTTTTATTATTCTTTTTTTTTCCTTATCAATATATGGACAGGAACCCCAATTATATCGGAGAATTAACATAAGGTATTATTTGTATCTTATAGCTACCCTAAACAACAAAGATAGTATCGACAATGTTTATCCTAATCCATTACGCTAATATTTGTTTTTCCATGATCCAACTCTTCTGAATTACAGCTTTCTAATGATTTTTTCCACATAATTTCAATATCTTTAAATGACTAGGAAATGATTAATTAATAAGATTAACATCCGGCTACTCCAAACATCAACTAAGCTACACTTATGATGTTCTTGTTTACAATTTTGACTCTTCTAGTAACTTGATTCTAAGCTTAAACCTTATTCATAGTTTAGAACATCATATAACTATGAAAGAAATAAAAGAAAGGTGTGATTCATAGTTTATACCTTTCTTTCGTTATTATCTTCTTGTGGTCATTGTCTTCTCTCCATGGTTCCTCCAGCTTCCTTCTCTTATTTCTTCTTTTTTTTTCTTTCAGCCAACATAAATCAAGGGCGGTAAAATGCTCCCTTCCTCTCCTGGATTCGACCAGCTTCCAAATTATTATTATTTTTTACTTAGCTTCCTTTTTTTTAATTGTGGACGAACCTTGAAAGTAAAACCTTCCTTTTGTTTCCTTCGGCCACCTAAGGTAACTTGGTATGCTCATCACTCATCAGGTTACTTTTTATATTTTATATTCTTTATTTGCTGACCATTAATTTTGCATGCATGGCCAATTCACGTTGAGGTGGCAAGTTACCATGTAATTTAAAATGGTGTGGTGTCATGTTGCCAACATGTTTGGTTAAGTCGGTTTAGGCATGAGATCCTCCTTTCATGTTAGCTAATCAACTTAATTATTTTAGGAAACTGATTTAATAGACTATTATCAGTGATTCTACTTTTAACATATGAATGCCTATAAAAATAACTGGATATTAATATCCGAATATTAGCTGCACAATTTGATTTTAATGTATTAAATACAAATTTTGAATTCTTTATGATATTAAGCTATTGTAAAATTATAGATGGTTGGAAGGATAGGGGTGAACAATTTTAGATTTCTATACAAACAAGTTTATATAATATTGAAAGCATACTATATAGCCAATTAATCCATTCGATCACTTAATTAATAACTAACTAAGTTCTTTCATTCACAATAGTTACTAATATTAAAATTGGCAATGGAATACTTACAATATCAATTAATAAGTTGAGTGATTCACATATGATTTAACTTAATTATTTTATATGGAAAATTGGCAAAATTGGGATATTACATTCTACCCCCCCTCCCCTTAAAATAAATTTCGTCCTCGAAATTTTATGTATCCCATTGTAAATAAATATCGATAACAATTACACATATTTTGTTAGATCTGCTAGGTTGTTCAATCTCTGTCACAGAACTTGCAATAATGTCATATTTCAAATCAACGAACTTGTTCTATTTAGTCAGAGATATGAATTTGTCTTTTTCCATATGAAGTGTCATTATATTACTTCATTATGTTGACCTAACTTGAATTTATTGTCATTACACTTTATGCGAAGGATAAAATACCTAAAAGTTGCGCAAGGAGATGAGCCCAGAAAGATGTTTTAAAGATTTGATGGACTTTTGTATACCATTGTTAACATCGCCAAAACGTGTTAATGTATATGGATCATAATGATATCTCAAAAGAGAATCAAATACTAGTAAAGAGCACAACCAACTACTTTTAGATGGTTACAAATTGTAGACCAAGACTCATCGTCTATGTGAATAAAGATGTGAGCATAATCATTTATGAGGTTTGTGAATGTGTATTTTCTTTCTTATTTGATTGCAATGGTAAATTGTCGATTTCAATATGTGATCGAGGATTGGAAAGGCGTCCCCTTCCAATCTCTCTTTCGCTAAGCTTATAACCAGCATTCTATGATAGCGAACTCTAAGGTTCCACTCAAAACTTCGAACGATGACCAGAGGAGGCCTCACTCCAATACATCTTTCGATAAGCTTTCTAACTCACTCTTTAAACTTCCCAGCTTGGTTAACATACTAAAGTCAATAATGACAAGTCATTTATCACCCTTAGAGAAGTGACAATGGCGACTTAAGAAATCATGTTAAATGAGATGGTATAGGCCAAGACAAAGTAAAATAACTACAAATCCTCAAAGATAGTAACCTCTAATCGATAACCATTATTCAAGGATCATTGATGATTTCAAAATTTGTAATGATATATGATGATGTATCAATTCAATCACCCGAGCAATATAAGATATGACAAACAAAGGTGAGATCAAAATTCATACGCAAAGATTGAATTACAGTCGATAATTATCACTTGAGAATCATTGATTCCAAATCTATAAGGGTGAGCAAAAAATCAAGAACAATTCTAATATGAATGACAAAATTCACAATACTAAAAAAATTTATTAATAATGATTCCAATCTACTAGTAAAAATTTACTGATCATTTGAATGATTTGGACCCTACCAATTAAGTGTCACTTTTCAACATTAAACAAATTCGATAGGTTGTTCTTCAACACCTTATATCTAATTCGGTAGTGTTACCTTTCTGTCTTTCTCATTGTGTTTCCATTTCCTTACAATATAGACACCCCCTATTGTCCCAATAAATTTATAATCTATCTCATTAGTGATTGATCCCACTAAGTTTTCATTAGAACACATAATCTTATTCCTCTTTAATGTTCTCACACCTGAAAATGACAATTCGTAATTATCTATACACATATATAATAATGATCACTCCAAACCTATATTAAAAAAAATATTTACACATCTTTAAGATTCCTATAAGTACCATACTAAAATTTTACTTATGTTACCTCACACATTTCATAAATTGATTTTTAGATTATTTGGAATAATACAATTATAACGATCTTTTCTTCCTATCTTCTCATTCGTACATAGGATTGGAATGCATCCCAACTTGGTAGAATATGGACTCCAAGGTTTATCCATGTGAGGGTCATTCAAAAGTTTGGATAACCAAAAATTCTTTAAAAATGTTAAGATAAATGTTTTCAAATACATGTAGTTTGTCTCTTTTTTTTTCATTTTCAATTAGAATATCATTGGTATAAGACAAACTTACACTTTGACTCTCACACATGGATGTTCTATTTCATTTGGGTGGATTATATATATTCCTTCATCTTATTGTTTAAAAGTATTTACCCCAAAATATAATGTCTTATAACACTAAAGGTTTTGTGACTTGACATTTTAGAGTACAAACTTTTCTTACTTTATCTAGGTCTCTTGTAATCCAAGATATGAACTAGTTATTATTATTTTTTACACGACATATTTCATTAAAATTGATAGGTTTGGATATACCTGATCACATATAAATGATTTGATTCAGATTTCCTTAAATATGTATGAGAATCACATCAGATCCATTTGGGGCTAAATGATAATTATTTTATTTGAATCACCCAAGTATCTCAAATGGTTTTGTCAATGCATGATTTATCTTTCTGATGATCATCATGACCCATCACTATATGGTTAGGCCAAAATGCACCCTAATTTTGACACCCACCTTTGTTCTATAAGGGTTTTGAAAAATATGATTCTAGGCTTACATGACTCTATGAACGAATTAGGGTGACATCAAGAAAATTAATTACAATTGAATCAAAGAATGATTTAAAAATTTGATTCGATCCATAATCTAGTGACATTACCAAGAACTCATAATGATCATGTCATGCTCCAAGTGTACTATTTGAAGTATACAAATTTTTTTTTGGTCAATGGTATTCAAATTTTAAGTCACGCTTCATAAATACAAGGGCACATTGTAGTTAACCAAACAAATAACTTACTTCCCGCAAGGTATCCCTTGTAGTTACTTGATTCATATGTCCATAATTGAACTTGGGAACTCATCTTTGTTCATGATGAATAAGATTGGAGTTCATGGTTATGGGTCAACTAATCTCTTTAAGACTCGTATACTTTTTTTTGTGATGATTGACAAGGAGTATTAGCAGTAGGAATAATTATATGAAGAAGGTTAATAATGAACTTCCCCTATCAAGGTCAAGTCAAACTAATTCTATAAAATAGATTTAGAACTCCTTAAACATAGTAACATTGTTTGAAAATAAATATTTTCCTTTCTAACCCAAATAATCTGAGAATCTATGACATATTTTTGGAAACAACTTATTGACATTCCTCTAATAAATCAGAGAACATGAAATTACTTGACTATCTCTCATAAAATATCAAGAATAGTACATTTGGGAACAAAAGCTAAACAATTTAATCATGCATGCCACACAATTATTTGATACCTAGAATTATATCAAATTCATACAAATACCAAACAATCATGTCAACAACTAAGTCCTTGTCATATATCCAGCTACGAAATTTTAGTATACTATATGTGAATACAAGCCATTGCCATGAAGAGTAGAAATAACAAAATGGTACTCGATGGTTCACTCCTTTTTTTTCTAGAAGACATGCCAAGTTTACATATACAATGTATTGGGTTATGATACATAAGACATGATCGATAAAAAACATATATCGCAATCACATTTCAAAAAATTATACATTAATACCTATATGACCTCACACTGTAATCCCCAAACTGACACAACCCAAGCAACAAATAGAGAACCCCACTATAAGCATAACAATGTCATCCTAGACATAGCTACGCAAACATTGACCAAGGGAAGGACCTATTGCTCTGATACTATAACTGTCATGACCTCGAATTAAACCTTAGTTTAATCCGAATTCACGACTCGTTACGGACGATCAAATAAAATTGAGAGAGATTGTGAAAACGTGATGTAAATATTTTCTTTTTAAAAGCAAAAGAAATGAAAATACATCATTAAATAAATTACACAATTTTATGATGATCATTTCAGAGCAAACTGATAATCCTTAAATTTTACATTTCATAAAATGGTGTTGCCTTCTTACAACATATAAAATATTACATATGCATTACACATAACCAAACCTCTCGACATCCTAATAAAAGAACTCGAGAGACACACTTCTTCTTAATGTCTTACCACCAAGGTCATTATAGAACCCGTCTAAGACTACCACCTTCCATGATCATCAACATCTATATTAATCTAAAAAATATTAGAAACAACATTATGAGAAAAATAGCTCAGTAAATTGATAACTCATAAGCTATGTGTTACAATCTAGTTAATTCGGAAGGACATGCAAAGATACAAAGTAATTATAATATCATAATCGGTGTTTTCATATATTTGAAAATAATATATACAATTTTCTAATCAAAATCATCACACCCCAATTGCATCAACATCACTCAAATCATATCAAACAGATGTATGCAAATGCAACACTCTCATATGAATGCACGGATCACCAACTGGCCAGTGGTCGATAGGTGGACTCTAGAAGTGACTCTCATCGTGATCAGCGCTGTAGCACTTAGCTCCATTCTACCTCATCCCTTTCGGGGAACAAATAATAAAATGATAGGTGGACTCTAGAGGTGGCCCCTACGGATTCTAGAAGTGGCCCCCATTGTGACTACTCACGATGTGGCACTTAGTTCCAGCCTATCTCATCCCATTATTGGGGAACAGAATGATGGATTGAATTCTAGAGGTGGTACCCATCTTGATCAGCAATGTAGCACTTAGCTCCAACCATCATATATGCAAATGCAAATGAGTGTCAATGCATGATTCATCACATAACAAACATCTCTTGAATATCAGAAGATGAATCATGTCCAATACAATTTCAAAATGAACAAGATTGCACTCATCATAATCCATTCAGACCATATCACATATACTTTTCATAATTGCATTTCTCGAAATTAATTCATAGCATTCCAAAAATATTCAATACATATAATAAACGATGTCACATCGAATTCAAAAGAGGTGAAAATATAGAGTAGGAGAAATCAACTTACCTTATATGAATGTAACAAATATTATCCCCTTTTTCATACATTAGTCTTCTTTCCTATAACAATAATATACATTCATATTATATCAAACAAATACCGACATGTCATATATTAAACATAAAACATGTATCATTCATGTTTTTAATCTTATCACTTTATCCATCAAAAGTGTATTACTATTATGACATCCCGTACACTTAGTAAATGAAATTTCATGTATTTCAATTTAAATGATCAAGTCCCTTGATTTCAATTTTCCCAAAACTAGACTTCATAGGGTTTGCCTCGTACAAATTTTAGAATTTATATAATTCCGGATTAAGCATAATAAATTTCACAAATAATGACATGATTTGCTCCAAATTTCCTTCTGACCGACTGGTGAGAGTTTGATTAATTATTTATCTTCTTTTACAGACATACAAATCACATGCATTAAATTTCATGGAAATTAGAATTTCTAAAATTTTAAACATATACTTATTTTAGAATTTACACTACTATATTCTATTTCTAATAAATCTTGAAATCGCAATCAATTAATTTCACTTATGAGATCTTGACATCTTACTAATGCTTTTATTATTCTTTTTTTTCCTTATCAATATATGGACATGAACCCCAATTATATCGAAGAATTAACATAAGGTATTATTTGTATCTTATAGCTACCCTAAACAACAAAGATAGTATCGACAATGTTTATCCTAATCCATTACGCTAATATTTGTTTTTCCATGATCCAACTCTTCTGAATTACAACTTTCTAATGATTTTTTCCACATAATTTCAATATCTTTAAATGACTAGGAAATGATTAATTAATAAGATTAACATCCGGCTACTCCAAACATCAACTAAGCTACACTTATGATGTTCTTGTTTACAATTTTGACTCTTCTAGTAACTTGATTCTAAGCTTAAACCTTATTCATAGTTTAGAACATCATATAACTATGAAAGAAATAAAAGAAAGGTGTGATTCATAGTTTATACCTTTCTTTCATTATTATCTTCTTGTGGTCATTGTCTTCTCTCCATGGTTCCTCCAGCTTCCTTCTCTTATTTCTTCTTTTTTTTTCTTTCAGCCAACATAAATCAAGGGCGGTAAAATGCTCCCTTCCTCTCCTGGATTCGACCAGCTTCCAAATTATTATTATTTTTTACTTAGCTTCCTTTTTTTTAATTGTGGATGAACCTTGAAAGCAAAATCTTCCTTTTGTTTTCTTTGGCCACCTAAGATAACTTGGTATGCTCATCACTCATCAGGTTACTTTCTATATTTTATATTCTTTATTTGCTGACCATTAATTTTGCATGCATGGCCAATTCACGTTGAGGTGGCAAGTTACCATGTAATTTAAAATGGTGTGGTGTCATGTTGCCAACATGTTTGGTTAAGTCGGTTGAGGCATGAGATCCTCCTTTCATGTTAGCTAATCAACTTAATTATTTTAAGAAACTGATTTAATAGACTATTATCACTAGTGATTCTACTTTTAACATATGAATGCCTATAAAAATAACTGGATATTAATATCCGAATATTAGCTGCACAATTTGATTTTAATGTATTAAATACAAATTTTGAATTCTTTATGATATTAAGCTATTGTAAAATTATAGATGGTTGGAAGGATAGGGGTGAACAATTTTAGATTTCTATACAAACAAGTTTATATAATATTGAAAGCATACTATATAGCCAATTAATCCATTCGATCACTTAATTAATAACTAACTAAGTTCTTTCATTCACAATAGTTACTAATATTAAAATTGACAATGGAATACTTACAATATCAATTAATAAGTCGAGTGATTCACATATGATTTAACTTAATTATTTTATATGAAAAATTGGCAAACATTGGGATATTACAACAGCACTTTGAACTTATCTTTTAACTGTATATAAAATAAATAGTACAATAAATTATTGAGTTTATTCCCTCACTTTATTAATGAAAGTTTTGAATTTGTATGCTTATTTTATGAAATACAAAAAAATTGAACGTATTACCTATTTTTGTTATGATCCTTCTTATCATTCTTAGATTGAGTGATTAAAAAATAAAATTGCCGTTTAGGTCGTTCAAATTCTGTATAACGCACACGTCGGCTTTATTTTGAATTTTATATTTACATAAAAAAAGCAAGATAAAGTATAATGGAGGTATAAAACGGTTGTATATTTAATCAGTTCCACATTTCTGTTGGAAAGGAAAAATAATAGAGAGCCATAATCCTAGAATAATGGACTTTTTTAGACATAACTGTGTGTATAACATATATGTGTATGAACAAAATTATTGATAAAATCACAAAACCAAGAAATACATGCTTGCATCTGAAAGGAAAAAAAATTCAAGTTTGTACTAATACAGTACGGCTTTGTATCAAAATTTATATTATTAACCTGGGTAAATCAAGATCGAAGGAAACTAAAGAGTCAAATTCGTATATTAGTTGAGGTGTAGAATCCAAACTACCACTACGAAAAAAAAGACAACCAATTAGCTCCAAGCTCCAACAAGGGTGCCATTGTTAAGAACAATGCAGGGAATAATTTGCTTGATTGTGGATCATGATGAGTTACAGGTGAGAAGAGGGCATAACAATGGCAAAAAATTCTGCCATTTAATGGTTATAATGATGCTAAGTTGTCTTAAGTCATTGCAACTCGTACCAGTACCAGTACGTAGGCAAATCAACATTTTACTTCAAGAATTTTCAACAGCAACATTTTTTGGGGGGGATTATACAGTTGAGTAATCGAGAAGACAAAAACATCAGAGCCAATTAGTAATTCGGTCAGCACCACTTTCACCCAATTATTTCGTTCTTAAACCACAGCATCGTTCAACGTTTTTGGAAACGGCTATACGAGAGAGAGAGAGAGAGAGAGAGAGAGAGAGAGAGAGAGAGAGAGAGAGAGAGAGAGAGAGAGAGTAAAAAGAACAGATATTCAGGTCTGCTTTGAGCGATGAACATGATCTGGCTCTATTCAGCATGGTTTTAATCAAACCCGACAAACATCAAAGTCGACAACGTTGAATATAAAAGTTTGCAGCTTGAATTCTTTCGCAAATGCTCCTAAAAAAAACAAAACAAAAACAAAGAAGCCTTACCCAAATGAAGAATAAAGTTTGAACAATTTGTCGGCAAAAATGTTTGGTTCTCAAATACATATATCCAAGTATAAATTTCTTTAAAGCATAGAAATTTGAGGACCTTTGCAATATACACTAAGCAAAACAAATATGCATTTCTTGTTACATTTGCATGCATACAAAAATAAAAGAGAACCATAACCACTCAAAGCAAGGTAAAAATCAGGCTCTACATACATGATTTCCATCTCTGTTACCACGTTAAAATAGCTTTGCCAAAAAAGAAGATTTGAGTTAACTGAGGTTTGATATGTATAAAAGATTCAAATATTGAACACCAAGGAAACACCAAAATTTCCAAGTTCTCTCTCTTCTTTTCCTAGCTCCAAAATGCCTAGATTTACTTCAGTTATTAGATATTTGGCAGTCACATAGACCAACTGGATTGAAACAACAGAGCAGGTCTTCGACATCCCTCACTCGTAATTAAGGCAACACCAGGTTGTAAGCTGGCTCTTTTACCAATGTTGAAATTGAGAAAACTTCCTAAAAGAAGTGAACTTGAATGCCCTTCAGTTGACCCTCCCACAACCATACCCCATCCAGTTTCATACTCAGGCATATCAGATAATGAGATAGCCCACTTTAGTGAAGAGGGGCTTGAATTATGCACTTCAACCCAACCACCAAATTTAGTACTTTCATCAATATCTATTTTCACACAAATGGATCCACCAGTACTTGCCGCCATCTGCCTTGCATTTGATGAAGGATTATCTGATCTTATTTCATCAGAACTATAATGGGTTTGCAAATTGCTGCTCGTTACATTGCTAGACCTGCCAAATCTGAGTGGCTGAGAATATGAAATAGGCAACTCCCACACGCCAGATAAAGTTAAATTTGTTTCTCCAAATGACTGACAGCATATTTCGCCAAATGTGCTTAAGACACTGCTTTCACGGTCAGGAATCAACTTAGTCCCCAATCCAGAAGCCAACTCAGCCAAAGCAGCAGCAAAATTTGATGCTTTAATGGTCAAGCCAACTGCATAAGAATGATTCTTCAGGAAAAGTGGTGGCCGCAATGAACAGAACTCTGACATGCGGATACCCTGTCAAAACTAAACAGAACGATTAGCAATGTATTACTCCAAAAATACAATTAATTTTAATAATGAGGCCTTTTGTTTGACCTGCATGTTTTTTGTATCAAACTGGAAGTCGCTACACATAGCTCCAAATGGCATTAAAATAACGGAGGCCACATCGGTGATGCTTGCTGTGTACATTAGCTTTGTTAGTACCAGAGGGCTGCCAGCAAGATCGTGTCCGACATTATGACAATTAGATAGAAACTCTGCAATTAAAGCATCTTTTTCTCTAAGGTTACTTTTAAAAATAAATCTTGCATATGTGTTGGTGTTTAATCCAGAATCCTGCAACATTTTGCTTGCTTGCTGATCACCATGCAAAGAAAGGGCACTACCAGCTTTAATAATTCCTTTAATATGGGTACCACCTTCCTGGAAAGGTGTCCCTTTGCCAGACTTCAAGGAATAAATTATGCGTTCTGTTTTATCCTGCCTATCTCTAAGTTTCATCAAATCAGAGAATGCTTCTCTCTGCAAACGCTTCAAAATCTCTATCTGAAAAAAAAAACCTCTGATAAAAGGAGAAATACTGGAATATATAGACCTCCTGATATCAGGAGAATAAAGGAAGAATGCTTTATGTAATAACTGAAACTGAAAAATCAAATTTATAATACTGTCGATGGTGCAATGTTTGATAATGCAATGGCAAACTACCATACAGAGTAGTTACAAAAACACAACACAAATGCATTAAACATCAGGTACCATATTTAAATATGTTAAGATGCTCATGCTATCAGTAAAGTGTTTGCAATATCATATAGTATATCAAAAACATTCATAGCTAGCAAGAAAAAGAAAATGTAGCCATACAACAACAACAACAAAGCCTTATCCCACTAGGTGGGGTCGGCTACATGGATCATACAACGCCATTCTGCTCTATTAGTAATCAAACCTTTCGGTATATTATTCACCAATAGATCTTGCTCTATTAGTTGGGGCCTAAGAAAATGTAGCCATAATCAACCTAAAAAGCATTCATAGAAACTAGTCACTCATAAATTTGGGGCCTAAAGAAGTCTAGATCCTACTGTTTATTGCACTTGTTTTGGTCTTGAGAAGGTTCAACATTATCAAAAGTGAGATTGAACCTTGCACATATGTTTGGTTCCTACGCTTTTCTCACTAGAGTATATTATGGATCACCATTTTAGGAACACTTCCAGAATAAACAACAGCAGGCAGGAAATACAAAGTAAGAATCAAGGCCAGAAATAAATTTTCTATAACCCATATACCACATTTAAAATAATCTTTGTAACATTTGCATCGCCAATTAAATAATCATAAGTTAAGCATTTCAGTTCTGTTTTCTTCAAGATTCATTGACACAGTCTATTTGTCAATATAGCTGATAATTTGACATTGCCTCCACAACATGCCCTTTGCTGTTGACTATTGTCCTAATGCAACTACTAAGCAACCAAACACCATATTACCACAAACATATTGATTCCGACCAAAATGTAGCACTAAGAACAACAAATTCCTGAGATTGCACATTCTGGAAGCAACCATTTATTCCACAATGCCAATAAAAGAAAATGCATGCAAGATGGCATTTTTATCGTCCAAAAGCTACAAAAACTCACATACGATGGCATCAAGATACACGACTACAAGCTACAATCATCTCACCATCACAGATAATTCATGAGGTCACTCACCGGGTTGTCACGGTGTCCATCATGGAGTCGTTGGAATGCGCCCTGAATGAACTGCTCCCCTGATTTGGCAAAGCCCTTGATCGTATCTACGACGGAAGTGATCGGCCCCATAATCCTCCCAGTCGAATTAAAGCTGGAGGGAAATGAAGAGTGGACTGTGGACACAGAATGGCATCTAGTTCGGGTTTATTTTGCGATAGCATGAAAGTTGGATTTATGCTTCATTTTATTAAATTATGATGTTATATTTTGTTGTTGTTATTCACTGATCTATAAAAGATGCCCTCGTACTGAGGTTCACCCGGGGAATCCGACCAATAAAAGTATTTCATGCTCTGATTACCTAATAAATAAAGATAAAAGGACAGAGTTAAGCTAAGCCACTATGACAAATAAAATTCATAGTAAAGATAAAATCAACAAAATATCACATAGCAGAAAGATTTACTTTGACCACAAATACTGGTTACTGTAGTTGTTTCTCAACAAAATTCATAGTGAAGGGACAACATGAACGTAAAGTGGGGGTAGCCGAAATGAGGATGTTGAGATGGATGTGTGGTCATACAAGATTAGATAAGATTAGGAATGACCATATACGTGAACGAGTCGGAGTGGCTCCTATTAGTGAGAAAATGGTAGAGAATCGTTTGAGATGGTTTGGTCATGTTCAGAGAAGACCATTAGATGCGCCAGTAAGAAGAGTAGATCAAATAATCTGGAGTCCGATTAAAAGAGGGAGAGGGAGGCCAAGGCGGACACTTGGCGAACTAATAGAGCAAGATCTATTGGTGAATAATATACCGAAAGGTTTGGTTACTAATAGAGCGGAATGGCGTCGTATGATCCATGTAGCCGACCTCACCTAGTGGGATAAGGCTTTGTTGTTGTTGTTGTTGTTGTAGTTGTTTCTTCTCCATGTTCACGTCTTGGTAGATTACATATTATATGTAAAACATTTAACATTAAACATATAACATGATATGAAATCATACCATTTAATCTTGTGCTCAATCTATCCGTGGTTGAGTGAAATTTGGAACAACAGATAAACCAATTTATGCTGGCACTTTTAGTTTAATCCCCAGAATGAATCAAAACAGTACGAGGACGGATTGTGACAAATTATTAACTATTTGAAACTAATCTACCATTGGACGACGCTACAGAGCCTACATACCAATCATCTCAAAAGAAAACACCAATACAACAATTAATTCATTCAACCAAATAATCAAGTACAGGGTCCCAAGGGACAAAAGGTAAACCGAGATCAGATCAGAGATAAGGTGGTCGGATGTTGTCAATGAAGATATGAACAAGGCGACAGATCGAAGCCGCCGCACGCTCGTCGGAGAGAATGAAAGAGGGAGGCCGAAAGGGATAAACAGAGAAACAGAGGAGAAAAGAGGGATTTACCGGAGGGGCTCGGCGCAAGGGGCGACGGTCGGCCGTCGGAGAGGGTGGTGCTCGGCGGCGGAAGCATCGAGCCGCCGACTGAAACGATGAGAAAGAAAGTTTAGGCCTGAAATGAGAAAGCATTCATCTGGACCGTTGAATAAAATGGATGACGGACATAAATCTCACCGAAATCTAAAAACAACCTTTCACTATAGTATTTGATCATGCATCGTTAAGATTCGATCTAACGGTTCGAATCATGCTAAGGAGCCCCCTCCATGGCCGAAAATAAATGACAATTATAAAATGTTGAAAAATAACATATTTCGATATATAATTTGTGAAATTAGAAAAGCTTTGTTATTGTTTTTCCATTTGGTAAAGTCACTATTAAATTAGTGAAGAGACATCGAACTTTTAAATGCATAGTAATAATTCATAAAAAAAAAAGAGATGACCAATAAAGTGAGATGAGATCGAATGCCTGAATTTTGAGAACACTAACAAGAAAAGTCAAAAAGAAGTAAATAAAATTAACGAAATACCTAAACTGCCCTTGTCGAGAAAGAAATCTTGGCCTTCTATAATTATAAAAATTGTAATCAACCAGCAATTGGACAGAGGAATCGTGCGTTCCAAAAGCTTTTTATGCCTTAGGAAATAATTCGTACTCCAATCATTTTTTCCTTTTTTTCCTTTTTATTTGTAAATATTGTCATATTATAATTATGTTTGGATTGTTACGGCGAGAACATGCACGTGAATTGTGTGTACGAGACATATCTGTGATGACTTGGAAATGGGGGACAACGTACAGAGATATAAGCAGTTGGGGAGGAGTAGCAAGAAAGCAATTAGAACACTCGTACACGGCTTTTACTCTGAGCTCCAAGCAAGTGCACGTCATGTTCTTGTCCCCTCAACTTGCCCCCCTCTTCTTCTTTTTTTTCATTATTTTTTTTCTCTTCCACCTAAATATTGAGCTAACGTTCAACTGAATGATTTTTTTTATAAAAGGAAATTATCTATTAATGATTAAAGCATATGATCCTGATAAAAAAAAAGATAGTAATTCATTTGAGAATTATCCTCCCAAAAAATGTCTAGGCCCGGAGAGTGGCCAAGACGAGACAAAAAATCAGTCGTCTGATTATAATTGCGTTAGATATGGTTACATTTGAAATTTTGTAGAAAAGAGATATAGTGCCAAACATTCGTCATGATATTCTGAATATGTCAGGGACAGAGGGAGCGTTTGACGATAATGTTGACTAAGATCTCGGAGTCCAGCCCGCAATCAATGTTAGGGTAGCCCCGATGCACGTAGTGCTTGACACCCTCCAGGAGAGCCTTGGCCTCGATCTCGAGTGCCGAAGAAGCCGAAAGCTGCCGCGCATCTGCAAAAAGAAAAGAACCGTGAGAAGAGCGGATAATGAAACTGGTACCCCTGAAGGTCGCAGAGCAGGAGTATGAGCCATCAGAATTGAGGCTAACCCAACTCGACGCGGGGGGGGGGGGGGGGCTCCCACTGGACCCAGGACGGGTCACGGGGGAGGGGGGGAAGCAGGGTGGTGCATGCCTCAGACCGAGAAATGTCAACATATTCATTGTATCCGGCAAGGGTCCTCTCCCACACGATCGACGCGGTAACTAGCCTGGACTGGAAGTGGGCTTCGGTCCGAGAGCACCAAATATTCCAAAAAGTGAAAACAAAAAGCGATCTTAGGTTGGACCCAAGGTCAGCGCCCTCCTCGATCCATCCTCCCGATTTCCAGGAGTCAGTCAAAGTAAAATTGTATGACATGTTACGCAAAAGCAGACTCCCAATATTACACGCAAAAGAGCATTCAAAAAATAAGTGCATAATAGATTCAACGCAGATTCCGCAAAGCACACAGATAGGATTAATATTCGTCTTAAAACTTGTTAAAAAATCGAGAGTAGGCAAGCGTTTGTGCAAAAATTTCCACATAAAAAACTTGAGTTTCTGCGGAACATGTAGCCTCCAAATCACAGGCCAAGGCTGGTCACCAGGCGTCGGTCGTGGAGTTACCCTGTCATATAAGAAACGATAAGCACTAGAAGTGGTGGCGCGACCCGGGGGGTCCGGCCACCAAATCCATCGGTCATCATCGGCGGAAATAGGGAGGCACAAATTGGTAATGCTCGAGACTAGAGAGGGACCGAAATAAGAGTAAAGTAAATGTACATTCCAGTTCTGGTTAGTGATGAGGGCAGCAACCGTAAGATCCGACCGGGGAGCATTAATATTTATAAAAGTTGGCATAAGGTAAAAAGGTATGGTGAACACCCACGGATCATACATAACAGAAGATGTACATCCATTATAAAAGTTGGCATAAGGTAAAAGTTGGCAGCGCAAGGAAGCTGCACCGTAGGCCAGCCAATAAGATGGAGACTTTTCCTGTTATGAGTAGACGACCAAAGAAAGCTCCTTGAACATTTCTCAATTGAGGCAGCAGTAGCATTAGAAGTGTGGGCAGAGGCAAAAATATGCGAAGGCAAAGAATAGATAACTGATTTGATAAGAGTAGTTCTGCTAGCCTAGTTAAGCAACTTATCTTTCCAACCAAAAAGTTTTCTGGTTACCTTATCAGTTAGCATCCGCGCCATACCAATTACCTGCTTGTAACAAATAGATACACCCAAATATGTAAAAGGAAAAGAACCAATATTAATCCCAAGGGAGTTACCAATCGACTGTTTACGCCGTAGGTTAAGCCGGGGGGGGGAGGTAAACATGTTGCCGGGTTGATAGATTGATTGGTGAGCATATGGTAATGTTTGAAAATTTTGGTCATACCCTTGCAATTCTTAGAGTTGGCAACCACAAAGATAATAAGGTCGTCTGCATACAACAGGTGGCTGAGATAGAAATTACTGATTTTGAAAGGCTGGATGGTGCCCAAGGACGAGTATTGATTCAGCAAGGAAGATAATACTTGGGTAACTAGGATGAATAGGTACGGCCCCCCGATAGCTGCGAAAAGTTTGGGAAGGTATGTGGTTGATGATACAGTGAAAGGTAGGTGAGGTGACACACTTCATGATCCAATTAGTAAAAGCAGCAGGGAAATTCATATGGGTTAGAACATAGTTAATAGCTGACCAGGAAACACAATCAAAGGCCTTAGCCATGTCGGCCTTGATGATCATGTACTTTTGCTTGTCGTGATTGAGTGAATGTGCGATTTCCTGGATGGTTAGAATGTTATCGTGGATCGATTGACCCGAGATGAATGCACTCTGAGAACGATCAATGAGAAAGTTGAGGATAGGTTTCATCCTGTAGGCCAGGATCTTGGCCACCACCCGGTATAGGACGTTACAAAGAGCTATAGGGCGGAATTCTGAGATTTTGAGCGCAGGTTTAGTTTTAGGAATAAAGATAAAAGAGGTGTCACACCAGTCTATGGGTAGGTGGCCGGTATGGAAAAAATGAAGGATGTCAGAGGAGATCGTGTCCCCCACAATGTCCCAGTATTTTCGATAGAATTCGATGGTGAAGTCGTCTGGGCCAGGAGCTTTACCAGTAGGCATGCTCCAGAGTGTATCTCTAATTTCCTACCATGTGATAGGTGTGGTCAAGGAATGATGCCAAGTTAACGGGAGTTGAGGGAGATCAGGCCAGGTGTGGTTAATGGAGTCATTGGTAGGTTTCCAAAGGTCAGTATAGTGATCAACGAAAGCTTGGCGAATTAGGTTCTCGTCATATATGTAGGAGTCCAAATTATCATGCAATTTTAGTTTGGTGATACTGTTATTTTTGCTCCTAGTGATGGTGGTCATGTGAAAAAATCTAGAATTCTTGTCACCATGTTGAAGTCAGAAAATGCGCGACTTACTCCACCACTTCAAAGTGATCTGGCGGAGAAGGGCTGCGTGAAGTTGGTAGAGAGATCGCAATTTAAGGATGAGGTTATCATTTAGGTGATGTGATTCGTCTAATTGTTCCAGCTCACTGATCTCCTGGAATGTTTTACTAAGTCTCAAGATTACCAAGGGTGTTGCGGTTCCACTTAAGAATTTTAGATTCGATAAGATCAAGGGTGGTACTGGTTAGTTCCCTGTGAGGGTGAATGTTCCAGGTTTGTTCAATGATTCTCCTAGGTTCCTCATACTCGAGCAAAAAATGCTCGAATTTAAAGACCGAGATTTCTTGCGAGACAGATCAGTAGATAAGATTATAGGTGAGTAATCAGAGCAACATCTGATGATATAATCAATAGAAAGGTTAGGAAAGGAGAAAGACCAGTGAGGGCTAACAATGAAGCGATCCAAGCGGCAAAGGATCCGAGCCCCACCAAGACGGTTGTTGCACCAGGTGAACCTCTTTCCCGGGCACTTGACGTCGACAAGCCCCTGCATGGAAATGAAGCTGTTAAGTGCGCGAACAGAACGAGTGCTGGTGAAAGGTTTACCGCCTTGCTTGTCGTCACGCGAGGAGATGGAATTGAAATCGCCCGTGAGGATCCTGGAATATCGCCGAGGTTCATAGCAGAGAGATGACGCTAGAGCTCCAATCGCAAGGTGGGGAGGACGCTAGCATAGATGCAGGAGATAAGAAAAGAAAATTTATCAATAGTAACGATCGCATGGAGGGCCTGCGAACATTGATCAACTAGGGAGACAGCGATGCCAGGATCTCGCCAAGCGAGCAGAATGCCACCTGCACGACTGTTCCCTGGCTCAAAAATCCCCTGCCAGTCCGAACCAAGACAGCGGATGACCTGCAAAGAACGGTTAGGTAGGAATGTGTTTCTATAAGTACCAAAAGATCCGGACGGTCCTTCTTGATGATGTCCGAGAGGCGTTCACGGACCTTACTACGGAAGGCCCCTCGGCAGTTCCAAGTCAGAATCTTCATTTGTTTAGATTCAAACCTGTGACTGAAGCCGGAGGTAGCGGATAAACAACCTGCAAAGTAGAGAGATTAGTGGAGGACTTTTTGCTAGTAACTGAATTTTTACCTTTTGGCTGTGGGCGACGATCCTTGTATCTTAACGCTGGCGCAGTCCGAGAAGACAGCACGCGGTGGGCCCCGAGCTTCTTCTTCTCAGAGCGTGTGGGAGGCGGCTCCATGATGAGTTCCTCGTCCACCTGTTCTGGGTCTGATTCCAAAGGTTCATGCACATGCTCAGCCGCCGCGGCGAAGCTGCAAAGCACCGACTCTCTCAAAGCATCGTGGTCCATTCTGATCAGGGGGCGGAGGGAGGGGAGCGTGGGCCAAGGGGTCCGAGAATGCGGAGGGGTGATGCGGTGGATTTGGGAATGGCGAGAGGGGGGAAGGAGCGTGGAGATCGGCTAGGAATGAGGGGAGTGGAAGGGGTCCGAGGGAGATGATTTAGGTTAGCACTGTTTGTACCAGAGAGTTGGTGGAGGCCACGTGGCGAAGATCCAGTGTTGCTCAGATTGCATGAGGAACAAGCACCGTCGAAAAAGACCCTATTATTTTCACCGTTGGATTGGCGCGCTGGACAGATGTCATGGATCAGCGCAACGGACGGTCCAGATGTGTCAGACAGCTGGATGGCATTATTGATGCCATGCACCGCAGGAACGTCGGATGAGCGCGCGGGATAGGTGTCCACGATCCCAGCATCACCGTAGATCAGAGTGTCTTCCAACTGTGGGGTGTCACCTGTAGCAAGACGTGAAGGAACGCCGTCAGTGACCATAACATGCAATCCGTCAGTGACCATTACTTGCGCTCTGCCAGAAGCCATATGTGGTGCGTCGCCCGAGGATGTAACACCAACGGTAATAGTGTTAGAAGCCGTGGGACTTCCTGCCGGACGACCACCCCGCGGCGGAGGTCGGCGATGAGAGGCGGCAAGCATCCAAGGGCCATATAGCAAAACATTAGCATCGCCGGAGGAGGGGGTGAGCGTGTGCGAACAGGATTCCAGCCGATGTCCAACCATGCCGCACCTAAAATAGAAGAGTGGAACATTCTCGTATAGAGCGCGCTGGAAGAAGCGGGAGCCGTCCGAGAGGTTCACCCACAGCCCCTGTCGGATAGGGACCGACGTGCACATGTAGACACAGAACCGCGGCGCTCGAGCCTCCTCGTGCTCCCTAGGAACGTCGAGACGCAATGGGGGTACCAAAGCAGGAGGCGATGCGCCTGACCGTAGCAGGAGAGCAAAGCTCGAAAGCAAGGCCGGGGAGCTGGATCCAAACAAGGATAGAATCCGACTGCTCAACGAAAGGTCGAAAAAAGGCTTGTACTTGTTGACGTGGAGGATATGTCCACGGAAGGTGTCCGATGGCCGGGTGAGAACCTGTAGATAATCGTCTGTGTTAGAGAACGTATATAGTATAAATGTGTTACCCAGTTGCCGAATCATGAGCTGCCCGGAGAGGTTCCAGATACTGGGGAGCTCCGAGACTATGGCCGCCAGATCTTCCCGGCTACCCAAGAAACGGCCAAGCAAGCTGCGCGCCGCGACCTCCAGCTGCTGTGAAACGTCCGCTGGGGAAATATCGACAGCATCAGAGACCGTGGCCTGGAGTTGCCGCCACTGTCTCGAAGATATCCTTGAATGAGCCGAGGTGTGGCGCTCACGAACAATGTCAGACCAGGAACCTCGGGATGGAGCAATTTTGGCAGGAGGTGCGTGTTGGGTGGTTGCAGATTGGAGAAGAGGAGGAGCAGGCTTATCTATGGGGGAAGGGGGGTGGGGAGGGGAATGCCATGGCAAACACCGCCCAATCTGGGCTAGTGCCCGCCCAAGGTGCGGGGTATGAGGGTTAGGTCATGTTGGGGGCGAGGTGGAGAAGGCTCCAGAGAAGCAGGTGGCATTTCCGACGAGGGTCGCAGAAACCAGGGAAGAGAGGTAGCTCAGCGGTCGCGCCCCCGGATCCCCTACCTCCAAGCAACTGAATGATTCAATGAGCACTTCATTTACGGTTAGTAAACTTTATATGGGATCATTTTGGATACAAATTTTTTTATTCTGAAATAAAGTTATTATAATTTTAAGATAACTTCATCTTCTATGACCCATTTGGTTACAAAATAAAATCAAAAGAATAAATCAATAGAATAGCGTATTCTAAAAATAGTAAACATATTTTTATTCTATTTTTTATTTGATTAGAAGAAAATAACTTTTAAAAATATAATATGATATAATTAAAATATTTTATCATATAGAGTTAATGTTTAATGTTATAATAATAGTAAAATATTAATACAATAATATTTTTAAAAATAAATTATGATTTAAAAAGTTAAAAAGAATGAGAATATCTATTTTAGAAGAACATTTATACATTCTTGTCACGAGGTTAAAAATAATGATTTTATCAACTTCGAAGTGGTTTCGTGTTTTTTTTAAATTTGACCGACTTAATTCAATTTCATCATGTGTATGACTATATTTTGAGAATAACACGATATTTCAGCATTTATTCCCTAACCAAGCGTTTCCTAGGATCATTTGGATGCGGAATAAAATTCAAAGGAATAAATCAAGGTAATAGCGTATTATAAAAAAAAGTAAACATATTTCATTTTCTATCTCTTGTTTGGTTCAAAGAGAATAACTTTTGATTCAAAATTAATTTTTTATCATATAGAGTTGACGTTTAATGTTATAATAATAGTAAAAATATTAATATAATAATATTTTATTAACATTTTAAAAATAAAATATGATTTAAAAAATAAAAAAAATAGAAGAATATTTATATTCTTTTTACGAGGTTAAAAATGATAGTTTTAACGATTTCCACATGGTTTTGTGTTTTACAAAATTTGACTGGCTTATTCTAATTTCATCCCGCATTTAATTATATTCTAAGAATAATATGATATTCTAACATTTATTTAGTATCCAAACACAAAAAAACAAATGTGTTCCACACCACCTTATAAAGAGGTTGTTCTCACATTTTATGATGATTAATGTGAGGCCCACGTGTCTAAAAATATGTTCTCAGATTATTCTTATTTACTTTTGTATGAGACGAGGTCTATATATATTAAAATTAATAATTGAAATATGATAAAAAAAAGATAAATATCATTTTAACTAAAGATTTGAATTGTAGTTCGTGCTTCATTTTAAAGTAATGGGTGGCCAAATGTTCGATAATATCCTTAGCCCCATTAATTAATGTATGATATATGCAAAATCTTTAATCATTCTTCCTAACTCTTAAACAATAGCAATGATTCCAATCAAGATAAAGAAATAAGGATAATTATGATTCTTGACGTCCATTTAAATAGTTAAAATATGATCAATTTATGTCTCCGCACAACACACTCCTTTTTGTATTTTTTATGAAAGCGAGGACTGCAATGATAAAAGATACGTGGGCACAAATTAAGAAAAGTTACTCCATTGTGCAAGCCAAGATATGTTAGTGGAGTATTATTGCAAACTTGAAACTTTGATCAAGTACTATATCAACTATATGAGACGAGTCTCACATGGTCGCAAATATGAATATATAATAATGTGGCAAGTTATGTCATCGCAAATATGATTTCTTTCGTGAAAATTTTAAGATTTCTAGTCGTGGGATACGGAAGTAATAATATTTAACTGGAGTAAATTTCAGGGTTGATTACTTAATTTATATGGTGTTTTCAGTGAGGTTATCAAACTTTATTTCGTAACTAAAAAGTCATCAAACTTTGTGAAATTGTGTTTACCAGTAGATTGCCTAAGTGGACGCCCACCTGTCCAACTTGTCATTTGCCATGTTGGAAACAACTTAAATGTACTATTCTTTTACGTGATTTTTATAACCTTTTTCATATGAAGGTCCCCATTTCGCCGACGCATTTTCTCTTTTCACTAACAAAACTCTTTTCGTCGACGAAACCCTAGATTCGTTGGAGACGCGAACGTTGATCGGTCCGTCAGGCTCATTGTTGGTCATTGTTTGCTCCTGGTCGCGGTTGGTCATCGGACGCTTCTTTTCATGGCTTGTCGCTGCTCGCCCTTGCTTGTGGGTGGTCGCCGCCCACTTCTGCTCTCCTTTGGTCACCGCTCCTACGGTAGCCGCTTCTGCTCTCTTGCGGTCGTCGCTCCTTCTCTCCTGCTCTTTTGTGGTTATCGCTCCTCTCCTGCGGTAGCCGCTCTGCTCTCCTGCAATCACCACTCGAAGTCGACGATGCTCAAAGTCGATGGTGCTTGAAATAATCCTGCTCATTCCCTCACTCGACTTCTCCACCCTGTCGCTCCCTTCATCCCTCCCTCGCTCCTTCTGGAGTTCAATTATATATGGGCCAATATGCTATATTGTTTCGTTATATCGTTTCACAAATTGTTTCAAAGTGTTTGTTGGACATAGGGCGGAAAATAAGCCGAGCCGTTCATGAGCAACTCGTGGCTCGATCTATTATCAAAATAAGCCAGGTTGAAATATTAAATAAAGCCTATTTTTTTAAAAGAAGATTAGCGTCTTAATAATTGGCCTAGCCTTATATTTATCGGGTCAAGATTTATTAATATATATTATATATATAATTTTTAATCCTTCATCTTTTAAATCTTCAATTTTGAGTTCAATATTACTATTTTTTTATATGTTTAGGAAAAAATATTAGTAGTGTCTCTTTTATTTAGTTCATATCTATTGTTTCTTCAATAAATAAGATTTACTATATTTAATCTAGTAGATCAACAAAAAAATGTGTTTGGCTTAACATGCTAATAAGCTAGGTCAGGTACTAAAAGTTAATCAAACAAGTCAGACTAAATTTATATTCATGACTTGTTACAGGCTATAAGTCAGGCTTAAATACTTTTATTATGCAACAAGCTTGGCCTATTTAAGTGGAAGCCTAGCTCGGCCTAACTCGTGTTTAGCCCTAGTTGGAAATATGTGGACCTATAATTAATAATTTAGGTACTTGTTTGACAGGTGCTAACTCTTCCATGTCAAAGAAAAGATGAGACAATGGTGCTGAAGCATCAACATTAGCAACATACCTTGGTGAGTTGTGGCAAGATTTTTTTTCTTCTTAATTGCTGAAGGAATTACATTATTGCTTACTTAGTTTATAGTTTAATTAATGGTTAATTAATGTAGTCTTTTATAATGTTACTTTATCCTTTTGTAGAGCTCGATCACTTTGATCTTCATATTCACTATAATAAAGATAAAGGTGAATTTGATTATCACAATGCCGATGTTGAGACCATTGTGAACGTTGATCCAAATCTGATGTCCTTGATGTTGATTGACCACTTTATGAAACGTATTGGCATGGTCGAATGTGTGTCTTGTAATTGGATTCAAACAAAAATGGACTAACATTTAGGGTTGAAATTCTTGGACACTACTACTGCTATTTTAGAAACGTGTGCAGAAGCAAGCAAATTGAGTCGAATGGATATCTATGTGTAGCATTTTCACAGAAATGATTTTGAACAAATGTTTGGCCCACCTTAAAAGCAAGGAGTTTTCATTAAAGAAATAAGAGTACACTAAAAAGATTGTTGATGCCCCAACTATGCAAGGATGGTTATTCAGAAGAGGAGCATAACATCATTGACAGCCAACAAGATCACTAATCCCAACACTGATGATGAAGATGAAGACCCTTTGCATGATGAAGACTACGATCTTCTTGAAGATGATGATGATGATTTGGAAGAAATAGTTTCCTTGACAAAGAAGAACAAAGCTATTGATGAG